>CM056816.1:11514716-12862716 GCA_029852735.1 Persea americana | reverse complement strand
ATTTATCCCTATTGGCACATTATTCTTGAACTGAACTAGTAGTTTGCCCCCGGTCTTGGCCCTTGCACGCTCCGAGCGAAACCCTTTAGTTGGGCCCCGCCCCCGTCGGGATGTAGAACCTACAAATTCCACATAAAACTTGGTTAGTACAAACAATATATGCACTGAAGCATGAAGCTTACATGATTAGATTTGATATCTTACCAACACTGCTGCACTCCGTATGAGAACTGGGAGTTGGTATGCATGGTGATGAAATCGCATCAGCTGGGGGTAGAGTGGTGTCAGTAGATAGTAATGCGGATGCTGGTGCAGATCGAGGGCGAAGTCGAGAAGAAGGTGCCATGTATGTGACCTGCTTAAAAAAAGGTATCTAAAAACATAACAATATAGTTACCTTACCATATATAAGAACAATTCATTATACAGTGAATTGTTAAGTAATACTAGTAAGAGGATAAGATCTAACGCTACCAGTAGTCCTGTAGATATCTTGCTTGTGGCCTGGCTGTAACCACCTATTTTTGAAAAGCTAAACACAGTTAGGCCATGCCTAAGCAAGAAACAGAGACTTTTATTTTTTTTGGGTAACATGCATTGAACCCACAACCTTAGGATGCAATAGTGAGAAACAGCTACTAGCTAACATTTTAACAATGCAAATTGCAGGTGCATGAGCTGAAACATGACCAACTTGAAAGAGAATTGTTTTCGTTCCAACATATGTAAATATCTTCAAGTCGCCACAAACAAGTGCAGATAGGTGTGCAAGACAAGTTGGGAAGATTGTATTGGTTCAAACAAATATATGTATTTAACAAAGATACATGGGTAATCTCAGAAGTATACCAATACCTGTGGTTGCATTTATTCTGTTCTAAATGTGGATTTTTTTTCATTAGATTCTGATAAAATATAACTTACTTTCTTGGTCTAGCCTACTCAAGAGTCCCATGTATTTTGTGTCATCCAGATTGCAGCTCTCCACTAATGCCAGTTCAGCTATCAGCTGCTTGACAATGTAGCGTTAACCACTAATTGGGTTACTTAAGGCAATGTAATACGCAATCTGAGTATTGCTTGTTTCTTTCAAAAGAAGGGAAAAACAAGCAGCTGTACAAATGGAAAAATTCATCAATACCCACTATACCTCAGCAATATAATTTCCTCATTATCCTGAGAATCTCTGAAAAACAAGTAGCCAATTTCTGAAAGCTATTACAGTCACAGAGAAAGGACTACCCAGCGAAAAGCAAGAATCAAGGAGGAAGAAGTTTACAAGTATCCAACAACTGGCTCTAATGCCTGCTTTAAAAATTAATATTACTGACAGTTTAGAAATGAATTTGCAGAACTCACTTCATTCAGTAATATTTCACATCTGCATCTCCAAATCATCTTACAGCAGCTTAAAAAGCATTAGTCTTGAGAGAAACAGAATATCAAAGAATTACTGGAACAATTCCAGCTGCAAGATGTTTTGAAAAGGGTGAAGTTAAAGTGTTTCCATTAAATGCATGGTGTTATATGTTGCTTTCTTTCTATGAAAACACCTCTCTCATGATATTACTGCTATGTTGCTCTCTCAGCCAAGAAAGAGTGAAGAGTAGCACATAGGCAGTAATAATCATTGAGGGGAAATACAATATGCCCATGTCTCTACAGTGTTTTAAACTTCTATGCATAGAATAATTGATGCTTGGTCATGGCTTGGTGGTTTAGGAATATCAGTTCCATCAGCTGCCACTCATCTCAATCTAATCATACAGATCTACATATTACATAATGATAATTTTTCCTTTCCACAAAACAACATCATAGATAACTTACTTATAGAGATGTAGAAGAAAAGAAATGCCACGTAGAGATTGTTATACAAATAAACATTAACTACAAATCTTCTCCAATGTCTCATCTTCGTCATTTATCACAATACTCCTTCAATATCTCATCTTCATCATCGCAGATAAAGTCATCATCAAGCATCATATCTTCTCGACTATTTTCCTCCGAGAGTATTCCACTAGTAACAATCTCTGGATCAATATCAGACCTATCATACCGTGGTTGATCCATCCTATCTGGATCTTCAACGAGGATGGGGACCACACCAGTTGTTTTTTCCTGCTGGAATGCATCATCTTGAATAGATGGTTCATCATTATTGGATTCTACATCATCCAACTCTGGTATATCCCATATTCCTCGATGTTGAATCCGCTGGACGATTTGCCAATGTGGGCCTAATTTGGGATCATTCACATAAAAGACTTGGTGCACTTGACTAGGCAGTACAAATGGGTCGTTCTGATACCATCTACCTCTTACATCGATTGATGTAAAATGTGCATCGGTTTGTACAGTTCGCCCACTACCAAGGTTAAACCACTCGCAACAAAACAAGACAACTCGATAGCCAAAAATGTAAGTCATTTCACAGACGTTACACAAATAGCCGTAGAAGTCAATCGCTTTCCCGTCATGATCCCCGTTTACCACCAGCCCACTGTTCTGACTTTTACGCCGGTTGTCACGGTCTTTAGTGTGAAATCGGACTCCATTACACATGCAACCTGAGTAAAACTTCATTAACATATTCGGACCATTTGCCAATGACCAAAGTTCATCTGTAGCTTCTGCTAATTGTTGACTTCGCAATTCATTCATCTGCGTGACCAAAATATATAGAGAGAAGCATAACATAACGAATGATTTATGTTTAAGTTGTGTATACAGGAGGTAACTATGTATATCTTACCCGTTTTTCAAACCACTTCGGAAATTCTCGTTGTTGTCGCTGGTCAATATCACAACTGCTTTGCATCATTAATAGGTTCTTGTGCTCCCTAATTAGAAAACATGTTATTGGTAATTAATTAATTATAAGCATCAACACACACTATTACAAGTAATGCTCATGCGTAGTATATGATCACATACTCTAGATAAGGTGCCACCTCTGGGCTATTATGAAGTATAAACCACTGAGCCATAGCACGTTCATTCTGCGACATCTCAGGTGCATTTCTTATTTGACCGAAAGGACGCATATTTTGTGAGAATACCTCCAGCCCTGGCCCACCTTCACCACCATCATCATTTCGTTCATCCCGATTGAATACAGTTTCTACCCCTTGTAGATACATTGAACAGAAAGTAAGGCATTCCTTGACTATGTAAGCCTCAACAATCGAACCTTCAGGTCGAGCTTGATTGCGAACAAACCGTTTTAAAGTTCCTAGTTGCCTTAAAAAAAAAAGATTTTAATTTTTGTTAGAATGAAAATGCAGTAGAGTTAAACTTTTAATTTGAATGAAAGTTAGTCATTAATACCTTTCAATAGGGTACATCCATCGATATTGCACTGGCCCAGCAAGCATGGCCTCACGAGGTAAGTGAATGGCTAGATGGACCATAACATCGAAGAATGCTGGTGGAAAAATCTTTTCCATCTTGCATAGTATTAAAACTATTTGGTCCTGTAATGCCTCCAAGTCCTTCAATCTTAGTCTCTTTGCGCACAGCTGCTCGAAGAAATTGCCTAGCTCAAACAATGTGGTACAGATATCTTTAGGAAGATAACCACGTACTCCTATCGGTAGAAGTCTTTGTAAAATTACATGGCAGTCATGACTTTTCAGTCCTGATACCTTACCATCCTTGGTGTTTACATAGCTCGAAATGTTTGCTGCATAACCATCAGGAAACCTGACAGATTTCAAGAAATCACAGAAAGCCTGTCTTTCCTTTAGGGACAATGTGTAGATCGCGGGGGGCTTTTCAAAGGACCCATCAGCACGCTTTCGTAGGTGTAATTCTTTCCTGATTTTCATACCCTCCAAATCCATACGAGCTTTTTCCGTGTCCTTGTTTTTCCCATCTATGCCCATCACTGTTCCAAGAGTGTTGTCACATATATTCTTCTCCACGTGCATGACATCAAGGTTGTGTCGGAGTTTCAGTTTCTTCCAGTAAGGTAACTCAAATAAAATGCTTTTCTTTGTCCAGTTCAGTTCCTTCGGCAAGCGCTTTCTTTTCCTGTTGAGTGGATGCTTCCCAAACTTGACATTCGTCAAGCAATCCAATTGCTCTAATATTTGTTCCCCCGACAATTCCACCGGAATCGTTCGGTTCTCTAACTTACCGTTAAAGAGCTTACTCCTTCGCCATGTGTGGTTCTCAGGTAAGTAACGGCGAGCACCCGTGTACCCTATCTTATCTTTCAACCTTTGTGATGATGGATCTTTGTTACAAGTGGGGCACGCCATATAACCTTTAGTACTCCATCCTGACAAGTTACCATATGCTGGAAAGTCGTTTATGGTCCACATAAGAGCCGCATGCATTCGGAAAGTCTCTCCTTCGGATGCATCATAAGTTAATACACCGTCTTCCCAAAGCTCTTTTAACTCCTCTATTAATGGCTGCATGTACAAATCGATCTCTTTTCCCGGTGCCCCCGGTCCAGGAATAAGCAAAGACATCATACAAAATGGTTCTTTCATACACTTCCAGGGTGGCAGGTTATAAGGCATGAGTATCACAGGCCACATACTATAGGAGTTGCTCATATTACCGAAGGGGTTGAACCCATCAGTAGCCAGCCCTAACCTAACATTGCGGGACTCCTGGGCAAATGCAGGATACTACCGATCAAAATCCTTCCACTCTATACGGTCAGCGGGGTGCGTCGAGAATTCCCCCGCATCCACAAGCTTCTCCTTGTGCCACCGCATATCTATAGCTGTCTTCCTTGACATAAATAATCTCTGTAACCTTGGGATCAGTGGGAGGTGTCGCAGTACCTTAACTGGAATTTTTTTACCCTTGCCATCATTGTGCTTATATCGAAACTCCCCACATTCTGGACAATTTTCAAGATTCTCATTTTCTTTCCTGAAAAGCACACAATCATTCTTACAAGCGTGAATGGATTTGTATCCCAATCCCAGTTCACGTAAGAATTTCTTTGCTTCATAAAGGGAACCTGGCACCATCTCACTCTCTGGTATAACATCCTTCATTATCATCATCACCATATTGAATGCCTTGTTGCTCAAGTTATTCAACACCTTTACATGCAGCATCTTAATGACAAATGACAACAATGTAAACTTTGTGCAACCTGGATATAAGGCACGCTGGGCATCTTTTAACAATTTTTCAAATTTCTGGACATTCTCTTGCCCAACACTATCAAAACCATGGCCAGATCCCAGATCCCCCAAATCATCATCCATAAGAACTCCCCTATATATGTCTTCCAGAAGTTCGGGCAACTCATCATGAGGATTGTCTTCCGTGTTAGAGAGTCCACCCTGAACACTTCCCCCCTCATCGTCAGAATCATCGTCATGTACACCCTCGACCCTCGACATTCATAGGCATTTGCTCCCCGTGGTGTATCCATGCCGTGTAAGAAGTCATGATTCCGTTAAACAACAAATGTTCTTGGACGGTGGGGTAAGAATGCAATTCTACATTCATGCATCTCAAACATGGACACCAAATCTTACTTTGCTCACCCATATGTTCACTGGCAAATTTAATAAACGACCTCACCCCATTTGTATACTCCGGTCGAAGTTTATTCCTACAATTCATCCAAGTCTTGTCCATATTTGGTGACCTACAACATCACAATTAAATATAGTTTCATTCCGAAAAGATCTTAAATATCACACATTTCAGTTCAATTCAAGGACTGCTCTCATTAAATTCTTCTACTAAAGTATACGGTCACAAAATCAACTAAAGGACACTAAAAAGACTCAATTTTGCATGAAATCCATATGCACCCTTCTTTTTTTTTTTCCTTGATATCAAATTCCTAGGAATTCATAAAAAAAGTTAGGTGGAACAAAAGAACATCAAAGATCCAATTCCCAAACCAGTAACCAATCATTGTGAACAAAAATCTAAATTTCTTCAAAAACCCAAAATCCTCAAAGCAAACAACTCCAAAATCAACATTAGTAAAAAAAATCCCCACCCCCGCCCCCACCCCCACCCCCAAAACCCAAGATCCAAAATCTCCCCAACCCCCAACAAAAAAAAAAAAAAAAAAAATCCCAAGAAGAAAGGAACCCAAAATCCAAACCATTGGCTTGAGATCATCCCCATCCAGATCTTGACAGCATACATAATAGAGATTAAAAAAATTACACTCTCCAATTATAACTTAGATGAACTTCATTCAAGTCATGTGGAACCTAAAATGAAATACTTTCTTCAACTCAAAACACTCTCTTCCTCTGCATCCAGTCACTCACTGTAAAACTCAGATTAATCTAATCTGACCAACCATCGATGTAATTCAATAACTAAATGGATTACTACTGGAAAATTAGGATCAGGGGTAGTAAAACCTGACCAACCATCGATGTAATTCAAACAGTTATTGCAAGGTTCAATGGCACTATATTTAACATTTAAATGCAACTTTAAATATTCAACAAGTGGAACATAAATGCATTTATATGGAATACGCACAGCATAAATAACTGTTTGCAGGAACAACTATGCTAATAATACAATGCCCTTAAGATCACAAAATACAATAAAAGTCTGTTCAGGAAGTGAATGGCATGATCCCTGTTCAGGAAGTGAAAAGTAGACTTTTGGTTGAACTGGCTTTGCAATAATGTAAATGAAAGTTGTGGATAAAACATTGTTTGAGCAAAAAGGAAAGAAAAATGGGTTTAGCCATGTAATATTCGAAACCAAATTGGCACACACTGCTTTAGAGTTTAGGCATCAGGAAGAGTGACATGTAATAAACCGGTATATTCAATAGACTAGCTTATTTTATTTTTTTTAATCGACTAGCTTTTCATCAAAGTGATTCTTCCCCTTAAATCTTAATGTATAGATATCCTCTCAAGTTTTTCTACAGCCAGAAACCATTGATCAAAGTGACAGCATCCCACAATTCACTTCAGGGGGATTGTATACAAACACGCTCTCGTTTGGTGATTTCACTTATGAGTATATTATTCTTAAAATAAGGGTTGTGAAAAGAGAATTTAGGCCTCTGCATATTTATTTTCTATAGCATTTACAATACTCTTCATTGAAAAAAGAGGAAAAAAAATATGTTGCCGCAAAAGCTGCAGCAACTGTGAGAAAGCACCACCTATGCCTCGGTCATTCTGCCCTGTTTCTCCGGAAACCAAAAATCCCCAGCGACCCAGTTTCTCTACTCTGTTTTTCAAGAAACCAAAATCGCTAGCAATTGATTTCACTCAAAATCTATGGCTGCAAATGTCATCCAAGCTCTCCTTCCATTTTCTTGGTAGAAATATCCATATCCTTTTCCCTTTTTCTTTTTCTTTTTTTTTTTTGGTAGAAAATGTCATTATGCAGTTAAAAGATACTGATTCCTAAAACACCACAAACATGATCAGGATGTTGGATTCGCAGATTACACAGTTAAAGAGTAAAAACAGTAAAAACGCTCAGATTAGGCGAGTTTTCTAGAGATGTACACAGCATGCAAAAGCCTAAGCAAAAATCAGATTTCCAAACTCCAAATCACCATACAGAAACACGAAAATGCAAAAGAAAACGCGAGTTTTCCAACTCACCGAATCGATATTAGCAGATTCCGAGAAGCCCTCGCGTATCAGAAGCAATTTCTTCTTCTTTGGTATAGATCCGAAGATAAATCTAGAGAAGAGAAATGAAAGACAAGAGAAGAGGTTGAGAGAAATGAAAGAGACAGAGAGAAAAGGGGGGAGAGTTGACGTGGGGAAGAGGAGAAGCTGCTGTTGTTACGTTATTTCGTTTCGTCGCCCTTGCTCAAAAATGAACCGCGAAGAATGATCCGCGCCAACACCAAAATTTAAGTATTCCGCGACGAAATTATTTCGTCGCAGATTTCTTTTTTCATGGATTCTGCGACAACTTATTTTTGTCGCGAAATGTTTTAAGTTAAATATCCTGTAAGTGATTTTCCGACGAAAATAATATGTCGCCAAATAACAGTTTCGTCGCAAAAAATTTACCTCTTGTTGGCGCCAACTTTTTTTTTTTGCGCCAAACTTTTCGCGACAATTGTTAGCGACAATTGAAAATTTTCGTCACTAAATAATTTGCCTTCTATTTTTTGGCGACGAGATGAATATTTTGTCGCTAAAAACCACATTTAGTGACAAAATTTCAAAACGTCGCGGAATATTTGTCGAGAAAAATGATTTTTGTTGTAGTGTCTCGCCTCAACCTCGGCCCTTCAAGCCCTTCCAAGGGCAATGTCAATGGTGTAGAGAGACTAGCCATGTTGTTGGTTTCTGTCCTATATTCCGCCAAACAACGCCTCACCTTCGCCCACCCCCACCGGTTCGCCCTCCATATAATCCTTCACCCCAGCCCCAGGCCCAACACAATATAATACAACCGTCCACTCAACCATGGCTTGTTGACAGTGGTGCCTCTCACCATGTTACAAACGACCTCCAAAACCTCAGCCTTCACTATCCATATGCAGGTCCCGACGAGCTAATTGTGGGAAATGGTAAAGGTTTACAAATTTCAAAAGTTGGGAAACTTGAGCTTTCTTCTGCATCCAAAACTTTTATTTGTGATAATGTGTTTTTTGTTCCAAAATCTCCAAAAACATTATTTCTGTTTCCAAATTTGCTTCTCAAAATCAAGTATCTATCGAATTATTACCACATTGTTTCCTTGTGAAAAATCTACAAACGGGAACGGTTCTTCTTAAAGGTCCATGTGTTGATGGCGTCTACTCTTGGCCTCTTTCAAGATCTCCTCACATCTTTGTGACTCAAGTTTCGGATGGCTCTTCATGGCACCACAAGTTGGGACATCCCTCACCACCTATTTTAAAGTTTTTGCAATCTCGTTTTCAATTAGGCATTTCCCATTCCAAGTCAGATTTTTGTAATTCCTGTTCTATCAATAAAAGTCACAGACTTCCTTTTCAAAAGTCCACTATTTCATCCACTTTTCCTTTAGAAGTCATCTAGTCGGATTTGTGGACATCTCCCGTCATTTCTCATGATGGTTATCGCTACTATGTTATTTTTGTAGATCACTTTACAAAATATATATGGTTTTACCCATTAAAACATAAATCTGACACCACCCTCACTTTCATAAAATTCAAAGCCCTCGTTGAAAACTATTTCAACCACAAAATCAAAATTTTCTATTCAGATAATGGTGGAGAATTTATTGCCCTCGCATCCTTTCTTTCCACAAATGGGATCACTCACCTTACTTCTCCTCCCCATACCCCACAACATAATGGCTATGTTGAACGACGCCACCGACACATTGTTGAAACTAGTCTTTCTCTCATGTCTTACTCTAGCATGCCTAAGGATCTATGGCCTTATGCTTTTCAAACATCGGTCTATTTGATCAATAGGATGCCCACACCAACTCTTCAACATAACTCCCCTTTTCTAAAACTATTGCAAACACAACCTAATTATCACAAATTGAAATGTTTTGGTTGCCTATGTTTTCCATGGCTTAAACCTTATACCTCTCATAAAATGGACCCAAAATCCATTGCTTGTGTTTTTGTGGGATACTCCCTAACCCAAAGTGCCTATTATTGCCTCGATCCCCTTACCTACAAAGTCTATACCTCTCGGCATGTGACATTTGTGGAACAAGAATATCTGTTTGCCAAACTGATCTCAAACCCACCAAACCCGCCTAATACTGAACCTGGATGGTGCTCATTAAAGCTTTCGCTCCTCAACAATACTCCAAATCCACCAACTCATCCTACCTTAGTTGCAGACACCATCCCACTTACCACCTCTCCTAACTCTCGTACCGACACCTCGCCCCCCCTCTCTCCCGCATATGAGGACCATACTCCCAGCCCTGACACAACCTCCTCCCCATCCCAACTTCCTCCTACTGGCCCAGATTTCAAGGCTTACCCCACCACTAATCCTCCACCCCCATCCCCAGTTCATGAGATCATCACAAGATCTAAGAACAACATTCACAAACCAATCCAAAAGCTCAATCTTTCAATCCATCTCCAACAACATCAAGAACCACAAAATATAACCCAAGCTCTCAAAGACCCGGAGTGGCGTCGCGCGATGACCTTTGAGTTTGATGCTTTATGCTCTAATGACACTTGGGTTTTAGTGCCACCGCAGGAGAAGCAAAACGTTGTAGGTTGCAAATGGGTTTTCCGAGTCAAATACAATCCTGATGGCTCTCTTGATCGGTACAAGGCAAGGCTAGTGGCCAAGGGATTTCATCAACGTCCCGACCATGACTTCACTGAGACGTTCAGCCCAGTTGTGAAGCCGGTTACAGTTCGAACAGTGCTTGTAGTTGCAGTTACATCAGGTTGGTCTCTCTGACAACTTGATGTTAACAATGCCTTTCTGCACGGAACTCTTCAGGAAGATGTTTACATGGCCCAACCTCCGGGCTTTGGGGACAAGCACTTCCCGAATCACATCTGCAAGCTCAAGAAAGCCATCTATGGCCTTAAGCAAGCGCCCCGCGCATGGTACACTGAGCTTCGCCAATTTCTGCTTCAAATTGGGTTTGTTAATTCCGTTGCCGACTCTTCCCTGTTTATATACAACAAGCATACCGCCGTGATCTATTTGCTAGTATATGTTGATGATATCATCGTTACCGGCAACACTCTCTCGATGCTTGACGCAGTCACCAAACGCCTCTCCTCTCGGTTCTCCCTCAAAGAGCTAGGTCCTCTCACCTATTTTCTTGGAGTCGAAGTTCACCACCATTCTCAAGGGTTGTTCCTTAACCAGCGCAAATACATCCACGATCTGCTCCTCAAAGCCAAGATGGATGAATCAAGGCCTATCTCGACTCCAATGTGCACTACAACGTCGCTCACTAAACAGTCAGCCAATCCCTTCGAGTTAGCCACAGAATACAGGATGCTTGTTGGGAGTTTACAGTACCTCTCTCTCACCCGACCTGATGTGAGCTTTGCTGTCAATAAGCTATCTCAGTTCATGCATTCAGCAACCACAACACACTGGAGTGCCCTAAAACGCCTACTTCGCTACATCAAAGGCTCAGTGGAAACAGGTATCATCATTAACAAACATGGCTCTCCTTTGTCGTTACATGGTTATTCCAATGCGGATTGGGCAGGAGACAAGGACGATTATATCTCCACAACTGGGTATCTCCTATACCTTGGTCGCACCCCAATCTCCTGGACGTCGAGGAAACAAAAATCGGTAGCCAGATCGTCTACTGAAGCTGAATAAAGGGCGTTGGCTGACTCCAGTTGTGAACTTCTGTGGGTAACTTCGCTGTTGAATGAGTTAGGGATCCTGCTGAAAACACAGCCGGTGTTGTACTGTGACAACATGGGGGCGAAGAGTCTGAGTGCTAATCCTGTTTTTCACTCCCGGATGAAACACATTGCATTGGCGTTCCATTTTGTCCGAGAACAAGTTCAAAGCGGCTCGTTACGGGTGTCGTTTGTCTCTACGGAGGACCAGTTAGCTGATGTCCTTACGAAACCGCTGCTCCGCAAACGGTTTCACACACTCATTGACAAGCTAGGACTTTTCTCACCGGTGTCCTGCTTGAGGGGGCATGTTAAGGAATAGTCAGATAACAGATTAGTTCAGTTCCTGTTGTATAGGCTGAATATTTGTAATTAGTTACTTTACTTATGTTTAGCAAATAGTTAGAGAGAATATCTCTGATAAGTTAATCCCTTTGTAAGCTCTATTTAAACAGGTGTTCTCACTAAAAGTAAATACAACAAAATAGTTAAAACCATCTCTCTTTGTTACAGGAAGTAGGTCGGTGACTGGGTTGGTGTGTAGGTGCCTGATTCGTCCGAATGGTTTTGTTTGGTCGTGCATAGATGTGAGTCGGGTCGATTGGGTCATATGGTGTTAAGTATACCTGGGTTTGATCTGATGAGTTCAGAGGTGATGATGAGAATGGTTTCGATTCTGATGTGTGGAGAGATGATGGAGAGGTGAGAAAGATGAGGGATGAGGAGAATAAAAAGAAAAATGAGGATTGGGTGAACTGTTGTTTAGCTGGATAGATGAGGGGCCCATGGGAAAGTTGAACAGAGGATGGGGGATGGATTGGTGAACTTGCAGATATGTGTAATTTGATGGCTAGAAGAGAGTGGTGTGTTCAGTTTTGTGCTTGGAACTGGAATGGGTGAGGAGGAGAAGAGATGGGTAGAGACACGAAGGAAAGTGCTGGCTGTTTAAAGGTGGCTAGGCTCAGTGTCACACCCCAATCCAAATTAAGCCTAATTAGCACTAATTAATTTAGTTTAGTTAATTTAATTGTAACTAGTTGCTTTTTTAGTGTAATTAATGTTTATTAGTTCCTTATAGGTGAGTTAGAGGTATTTGGAGTCTCGAATGGGTGAATTGAACCGATTTAACTTAGCTGGGTAGAGTCGAGGGCTTTTTCGTAATTATCGATTTATCTATTTTGCATTATATGCACGTCATATTGGTATAATCGCGCGTATCTCGTCAAGCACATCGATTTCCGTGTCTAACTCTACCTCATTTGACCAAGAGATGAAGAAGTGGACCTTCATTCAACTTAAATTGGAAACATAGTTGGGTGTTTATGGGAAGGCCTTATCCACCTTTCCTGAGTCTTCTGAGTTTCCAACTCGACCTTATTACACCTTGTAATAGCTGCTTGCTCAATTCTATTTCTACTCGCACTCTTGCAGACGCAGCTTTGTGCCCCAACGTCCCTCAAGATTTAGTAAGGGTGTTTAACTTAATAAGCTGGCCTAAAAAGGTTTGACAATCTATCTAATGTGTACCTCACACTGGTATTCTATGGGAAGGCCTGGATTTTGTACCCAGACAATGGCGGTGGCAATATAAGCATCAGTTGAACCGAAGTTGGAAACCCAGTTTGCACAGATAAAGAGTGTCCACCTCCCAAGGGGATCCCAATTAGGCTCTCACCATGTCATTCTAATCCCAAATGTGAATAGGTAGAAGTTATTTGATAGTTCCAAACAACTGAAGTGTTCCCTGCACCTCCAAATTAAGGAAGCCTGTTCAGAAAAACTCTGTTGGAGCACTTTTTAATGCAATAGGGCTGGTCCAAACATTCCATGCATGCTACCCTTAGATCTAGAATGATTGCGAAATAGTAAAGGCACACCCACAAAGCAATTAAAAAGATAGGTTGGAAAAAATACCCTAAGCGAAGAAAAACTCCCCGGCAACGGCGCCAAAAACATTGATCGTAGCCCCAAGTGCAAGGCCGCGATTGTAGTAATAACCGGTGAAACCGGATCGATCCACGGAGAGTTTATTTATCGCAAAACCTGTCCTAAAAAAAAAACTAGTTCTAGCCTAAAAAAAAACTATACAAATCAAACTTTCTAATTGAATTAAAAATTAATTACAAATCTGAAATATTAATTACAACCAAAGAAAATTAAAATCCTAATCTAGAAACCTAATCTAACCACTGCATCACCATAAGATTCATTAGCTCAACCAATTGCAATAATTGTTAAGGTGCATAAAATAAAGAATAAAATAAAATCAAATCAAATCAAATAAAATAAAATCATAGAATAATGAAATTATATTTTAATTCTAAAACTTTGCAATAATTACTTTGCTTAATGCCATCAAGAAAAATCAAGACCACCGCACCAAGTGCGCACTGTCACTACGCACAAAAATTCAATGTTGACTCATTGGTGAAGACCAAGACCCCATAAACTTGATTTATTAATGAAAGACCCATTACAAGCAAATAACCATTACAAAATTCTTTTAATAAAAATAAAGTGCATCCAACCTTACCATAGACACAAGAAACACTAAACGGAGGAGAGGGACTCGCGGTCTTGAACGGCGATCCAACCGGCTCTCGTTTCGCGATCTGAAATCCAAGCAAGCGAAGATGATTCCAAGGATGATCCGATGGTGGAGTGACGATAGCAACGACGGCGGCGCGAAGGCGTAGAAATCCAAGTGGTAGTGTGCCTTAGGGAAGGCCTTGGATGAAATATTGATGGAAGGAGGAGAGATGAAGAAGAATTAATGGAAAAAGGGAAAATTCTTGTTGCTGGTCGTCCAAGGGTAGTGGAGATATGATCATGCCGTCCAGCCCTCTTTTGACTCTATTTATAGATTTTTGATAGCTTGGGTTGCAAGGTTTTTGATTTGGGTAAGGATTAGTAGTGTGTGGTCCAAGTTGGATTAGGATTAGGAGAGTTTTTGAGAGATTTTCTAGGGGTTGGCTCACAATCCTAGTAAAATTAGGATTGTTCTTATCTCATGCAACTCCCTCTCTTGGGTCCCACTTGGGTTAAGAATCAATTCAAATCTGAAATTTCAGATTTGAAACAAATTTTAAAACAATGTGGCCCCCCTCATGGACGTTTTTTAAGCTTCTTGGAGTGGTGTTGGACGTGCAACACTTGGTAAGGAGAATCCTTGGTTTGCAAACTTCAATCTTTTGAACTCCTCATGGCTAGAAAAACCTCTTGGCATGGCCCACCTTAAACATCTCTTCAAATCTGAATTTTATTTCATCCCAAACATGACATAGGAGTGGGCCATACTTGGAAAAAATGCAATCTTGGAACTATCCCATGCTTGGACGTCCCTACCTTGGCTTGACTTTCTCTTACAATTTTTTTCTTCTTCTTTGTTTGGCTTGAATTGAATCTTAGCCATCCCTCTTGACATGTAAGCAATATTTGTTGGAGAGTAGATATGACACTTCATCATCTCATGGCCCGCAAATTTGGAACTTATCTTCAAGAGATTAAATCTGATTTTTTTCTTGCATATGAGAGCGGACCCTACCATGGCCGCCCCTACCTTAGACTCCATGCCAAAGGAAGGTGGGTCCATGGTGCATTTGATTCATCAATTCTCTTCCGTGGGCCCCGATTTCTGAAATTCCCTACAAAAATAGAAGCAAATATCAAAGAATAATCTAATCATATAGGTAAGGAATTATGCAAGATGCGGTCCCAATTCACACCAAATAAATGCATAAAATGTCACCATTTTATCAAGTTTTCTTCAATTAAATCAATGGTACAAAGAAAATTCATCATTTCATGTGTGAATAAAAAGTTATGGGGAATTTGTGACTTTCAATGTAAAAAAATAGAGAAATTCATGATTCTATGTGAAAATGCAATTTTTGGATGAATTTTGACTCAAATTCAGACTTTGATGCTCAAAACATAAATTCATAATGTTTTTACTAAAATGGTCCATGATTTGATGATTAAGTCCTTAATTACTATAAAATGATAAGAAAATATTGCATTTTTAAGGACTTATCACACCCCCAACCAGCTTTTTGCTAGTCCCGAGCAAAATATGCAAACTATGGTAGGTCTTCTGGCCTAATCTAATCTAAACTAAATGCAAAGACAAAAAAGAAAAACGCCACTTCCGCTGGCACTCTCGGCTGCATTTAGCGTATGCAGCAAGCCCTTGAACCCCTAGGTTACCCCTAGTGGACGAGTTGTGCCTCGTGAGGGTTTGCAGTGAATATGCCCACAAAATTCATTTACCTAAAAGTGAAAGAAATTCAATGGAAGGTTTTTCAAAAGAATATTGAGTCAAATCGGATGCCTCGAATCCTCGAATAATCAAGATTTCAGACTTTTCAAAATCCGGTTCATGTTTTTTTTTTTTTTTTTTTTTTTGTTTTTTTAAATTATACCAAAACTTTGAGTGCCTTGTGAAAGTGTATACATCAAAACAAAAATTTTAAATGTTCTACGATAGTGCCATGAAAACAGAATTCTCCCTCGGAATTTCCAACTTTCCTAGATTCGGGCAAAATACAAGTCTCCTCTCAAGGCTACCATGATGGCTTTCGCACTGTTGTTTTTCAAAGGCCGCGAGATGCAACCTCCCTTTTTTTTCTTTTTTTTTTTTTTTTTTTTTTTTTTTGAACACACACATGTGACTGTGCAATGCCTAGGTCCCTTAAGCTTTCTAATTAACCCATATAATGAGCATTAGGCCAATGACTCCCAAAACAGATGTCTTTAGGGCACTAGGTATATAAATACCCCTACGGGCTTACTGGCTCGGGTTAAAAAGGCTACGAACCCAAACTAGTCACATAACTTTTTATTCTTTTCAAGAGTTATAACTAAACTCATTTTTTTTTAACACTTATTTGTGCATCCCTTGGCAATTTTTTTCTTTTTAAACGGTCCCCAACAATAGGCAGCCCTTTTCAATTCACCCGAATTAATTCACTGGTTTTGGTTGGCCTAACCATGCCGATGAACCAGGAGAACTCATATGGCCAAATTTTAGAAAGTCGTCTCTTTTTCTCTCTTGAAAGAACTCTGAAAATGACACTTAAATCTTTTTGTCCAAAACTTTTGAAATGATGTACACGTGGTACTGTGAAAAACAAAGTTCGGTATTCTTTTTATTTTTTAGAAAATAATGAACCTTCATTTTACTTCCTTCCAAAAAAAAAATTCTGAAATTCCAGATTTCTAAGCATCTTCGAATCGTCAAGTTCTTTTGAAAACCCCCCCACTTTTTTTTTTTTTTTTTTTTTTTTTTTTGAAGACCACGAAAAAAATTTGTCTAAAATTGGACAAGTGTGCTTGTTCCTACCCCCCAACCTAAACTAGACAGCGTCCTCGATGTCATACATGAAATGCGAAATGAAATGTAACATGAGGTGAAAATGTAAAAGGAGGAAAAAGGATAGAAAGCACCTGGAGTAATGAAGCTTTTGCGTAGTACCCTGTCCAATGTGAGACAAAGAACACACAAAGAAAATAGAAAAATATATGCATAATATACAAAGGTATGGGCCACTGTCAGATCCAGTGCCCATCAATCCTGATAGATAGGATCGATCAGAGGAATTACATTTTCCTCTGGAGGAATAGTCTCCAAGAATGGTTTTAAACGTTGGCCATTAACTTTAAAAGAGGTACCATTCGATGGATCAATGAGGGTCACTGCCCCATATGGAAATACTTCTTGAACAATGTAGGGGCCTGTCCAACGAGATCTTAACTTTCCAGGGAAAAGATGAAGTCGAGAATTGTACAAGAGGACTTTTTGAGACGGATGGAATGATTTTCTTAATATCCGTTTATCATGAAAGGCCTTAGTCCTGTCCTTGTAAATTCGTGAGTTCATATAAGCCTCGTTTCTCAATTCTTCTAATTCATTTAGATCAAGAGCTCTTTTCTCCCCAGCCTTGTCTAAGTCAAAGTTCAGTTGTTTTATGGCCCAATAAGCTTTATGTTCCAGCTCCACCGGAAGGTGGCAAGCTTTTCCATATATAAGCCGGTATGGAGACATCCCAATTGGGGTCTTATATGCAGTGCGATAGGCCCACAATGCATCATTTAACCGCATTGACTAATCCTTACGATTCGGTTTTACCGTGGTCTCCAAAATTCTTTTAATTTCCCTATTTGAGACCTCTACCTGCCCACTTGTTTGAGGATGATAGGGGGTAGCCACTTTATGTGTAACACTGTAATTTTGAAACAAACTCTCAATAATGCGGTTACAAAAGTGAGTGCCCCCATCACTAATGATGGCACGCGGAGTTCCAAAACGGGAAAAGATATTGTCCAAGATAAACTTTTTTACCGTTTGAGCATCATTGTTCCTACATGGGATTGCTTCAATCCATTTGGAAACATAATCAACTGCAACGAGGATATAATGAAAACCAAAGCTCGGGGGAAATGGTCCCATAAAGTCTATACCCCATACATCGAATAACTCGACGACCAAAATTGGGTTTAAAGGCATCATGTTCCTTTTGGAAATTGAACCCAATTTTTGGCACCGCTCACATACTTTACAGAAATCATATGCATCTTTAAATATAGTGGGCCAGTAAAAACCAGATTGCAAAATTTTGTGAGCGGTCTTTTTAGCAGAAAAATGGCCCCCACAAGCTTGAGAATGGCAAAATGATATAACACCGTTCATTTCATGGTCTGGAATGCATCTCCTAATGATTTGGTCTGGGCAGTATTTGAAAAGGTATGGGTCATCCCAGAAAAACTGTTTTACCTCAGTGAAAAACTTGTTTTTATCTTGTTGGGTCCATTCTTTTGGAATTTCACCCGAAGCTAGATAATTAGCAATGTCAGCATACCATGGAGAATGGGAAAAAGTGGCAAACAAGTGCTCATCAGGGAAAGTGTCCTGGATTGGCAAGGGTTCTAAAGCGTTAGAAAGGACAATCCTAGAAAGATGATCAGCCACCACATTTTCTACTCCTTTCTTATCCTTGATTTCGATATTGAACTCTTGGAGTAGAAGGATCCATCTGATCAGTCTGGGCTTGGCATCTTTCTTAGAAAGCAAGTACTTCAGCGCAGAATGGTCAGTAAAGATCACAATTTTGGATCCAATTAAGTAGGAACGGAATTTATCCAGTGCATAGACCACAGCCAATAGTTCTTTCTCTGTTGTAGAATAATTTATCTGTGCACTGTTTAAAGTCCTGCTAGCATAGTAAATTACATATGGCTTTTTGTCCCTACGTTGCCCAAGAATTGCCCCAACTGCATAATCGCTAGCATCACACATGATTTCAAAGGGTAGGCTCCAATCTGGAGGTTGCATAATTGGAGCAGTCGTTAACATGTCCTTAAGCTTGGTAAAAGCCAATTGACATGCCTCCGTCCACTCAAATTCTGCTTCCTTTAGCAGAAGGTTGCATAATGGTCGAGAAATGACACTAAAATCTTTTATGGACCTTCTGTAGAATCCAGCATGCCCTAAGAAAGATCTTACATCTCTTACGGTTTTTGGGGCGGGCAAATTGGAAATTAGATCTATTTTGGCTTTGTCCACTTCCAATCCTTTAGATGATACGATGTGGCCAAGGACAATCCCTTGTCGTACCATAAAATGACATTTTTCCCAATTCAGTACTAAGTTCTTTTCTTCACACCTAGAGAGGACCTTAGTTAAGTTGCTCAAACAATCTTGGAAAGAATCTCCAAAAACGGAGAAATCGTCCATGAAGACTTCGAGAAAACGTTCCACCATATCACTAAAAATACTCAGCATGCACCTTTGAAAGGTTGCAGGGGCATTACACAGCCCAAAGGGCATCCGTCGGTAAGCAAAGGTGCCAAAGGGGCATGTGAAAGTTGTTTTCTCTTGGTCTTCCGGGGCGATCTCTATTTGATTGTATCCAGAATATCCATCCAAGAAACAATAATACTCGTGGCCAGCTACCCGTTCTAAAATTTGGTCCAAGAAGGGTAGGGGGAAATGATCCTTTCGTGTGACAGCATTTAACTTTCTGTAGTCGATGCAAACTCGCCAACCTATGGGTATGCGGGTTGGGATGAGCTCATCATTAGCATTACGGACTACAGTTACGCCGGCCTTTTTAGGTACAACTTGGGTAGGGCTGACCCATTGGCTATCCGAAATTGGATAAATGATACCCACGTCTAGAAGTTTCAAAACTTCCGCCCTAACCACTTCCTGCATGGTGGGGTTTAACCGGCGTTGCATCTGACGGGAGGGTTTTGCATTCTCCTCTAAATAGATATGATGTGTACACACGAGGGGATTAATTCCCTTAATGTCAGCCACGGTCCAAGCAATTGCACCTTTGTGCAGTTTGAGCACTTCTAAGAGTTGGACTTCTTGGTCCTTGTCAAGGTGTGCAGAAATTACTACAGGAAATGTTTCATTTTCTCCAAGGTATGCATATTTTAGGTGAGAGGGCAAGGGTTTCAACTCAGGTTTGGGCTGCCTCACCTGAGATGGAAGAGACAGAGTACCAGTTGGTAATAGCTCTTCAAAAGAGAGTCTGCATATAGTGTTGACCATTTGAACAGTGTTATCAAGTGTTTCTTCACAGAGGGTCAGGCCCTCAATTGACTTAATGGAATCAGAGATTGTTTTTGTAAAAGTTTCTGCTGTAAGAACACTGATCAAATCTACTTCTTCAAGGTCAATGTTATCATCCCGTGGTTGTTTGCAAAGGTCAAAAACATTTAGCTCTAATGTCATGTTACCAAAAGATAGCGTCATTTTTCCATTCCGGCAATTGATCAATGCATTGGATGTGGCTAAGAATGGTCTCCCCAGAATTACCGGAATCTGAGCATGAGGATCTGCCACAGGATGAGTGTCTAGCACAATGAAGTCTACTGGAAAGTAGAACTTGTCAACTTGCACAAGCACATCCTCTACTATCCCTCTCGGTCTTTTGACTGATCGGTCTGCGAGCTGCAAAGTAATCTGGGTGGGTTTGAGTTCGCCTAACCCCAATTTTACATAGACCGAGTAGGGTAGTAAGTTGACACTCGCCCCAAGATCAAGCAGTGCTTGTTCAATTTGACAATTTCCAATAATGCACGAAATCGTGGGGCATCCTGGATCTTTGAATTTAGGGGGAGCGTCATGCTTTAAAATTGCACTAGCTTGCTCAGTGAGGAACGCTTTCTTTTGTACATGTATCTTACGCTTCAACGTGCACAAGTCCTTAAGAAACTTTGCGTAAGATGGGACTTGTTTGATTGCGTCTAACAACGGGATGTTAATTTTAACCTCTTTAAGTACATCAAAGATTTCCTGGTTCTGTATAGATGGCTTGGCAGGAGCTAATCGGTTGGGAAAAGGCGGTAAAGGCGTGAATCCTGGAGGAACTTGGCTTTTTTCCTTGATAGGAGGGACTTCATTTTCTTTCCCTTCCGGATCTGAGGATGCAGGTTGTTTATTTTTTTCCAGATCAGGCTTTACAATCTCTTTACCACTACGTAGAGTAGTAACAGCTTGAACCTGCTCCTTTGAATTTGACGGACCACCTTGATGAACCTCAAATTGCCCTTTTGGATTGGGCTGTGGTTGGGCTGGAAAAACCCCCTTATTTTGTGATTCAATCAATTTACAGAGGTTCTGCATGGTGTTTTGTAAATTCTCAAAGTTCTGATCATGTTTTTTATTGATGGACTCTTGATTCACCATAAACTTAGCCACAAGTTCATCCCAAGGTGTCGTTTGTGTTGTAGGGGGTACCATTTGCTGTGTGTTTTGAGCATATGTACTAGGAGTACCCCCAAATGGATTTGACATTTGGTTGAAATTGGGCTGAGTAGTATTTGGGCCATTCCTCCAACTAAAGTTGGGGTGATTCCTCCAATTAGGGTTGTATGTGTTACCCAAAGAATTGTTAAACTGCCGGTTGTATGTGTTAGTGGCATTTGCTTGCTCGTGAAACGCTTCTTGAAAAGCAGGGAGTGTTGGGCACTCCGAAGAAATGTGTTTATCACTAGCGCAGATGCCACAAACTATAGCAGGTTCCTTATTCTTCACAAATTTCAAGGACTCAACTTCTCTTGTAAGATAGGCAATTTTTGCTTGAAGATCATCGCTTTCTTTTAATACATATAACCCCCCTCCTTTGGCCTGACTCGATTGCTTTACGGGGTCTATACCTTCAGATGTGTCCCAATTTTGTGCACTATCTGCCAAAAACTGAAGGTAGGTCCATGCTTGATTTGGGTTTTTCGCCATGAACTCCCCATTGCACATCATCTCCACGAATTGACGTGTTTCTGGACTAAGTCCATCATAGAAGTGACCAATTGTATTGTGCAATTCAAATCCGTGGTGGGGACATGCAAGGAGTAGTTCATTAAAGCGTTCCCAACACCTATAATAAGACTCCTTGTCTTTTTGTTTAAAATTCATAATATTCCTCCGTAAGGTGTTGGTCTTATGTAATGGGAAAAATTTCTTTAAAAATTCCCGGACCATGTCGGACCATAGAGCAATCGAATTGGGTTGTAAGGAGTGAAGCCATGCCTTAGCCTTATCTTTGAGGGAAAATGGAAATAAACGAAATTTGATAAGGTCTTCCCTCACATTATTGAAGTGTAGTGTTGCACACACTTCTTCAAACTCTTTAATGTGCAAATATGCACTTTCTGATTCAAGTCCATGAAATTTGGGGAGAAGTTGGATTACTCCCGGTTTGATATCAAATTGACCCGCACCTGCGGGTATGACCATGCACGACGGTGTGGCTTGTCGTGTAGGGTGAAGGTAATCACGTAAACTCCTAAGAGGTTGATTCACCTCCCCATTATTATTGGGTCCATTCCCATTACCGTTCTCCTCGTTATCACTCTGCTCATCAGCCATATTGGAAATCCTAAGAGAACCAGGAGATCTAGATTCGTAGAATTTAATCAAGCTCTTGACAGGTGATTCTTTCCTTACTAACCGATTTGAGGAGTCCCTCTGCCAAGAAGATGGGGGTCTTTCCTTCTCTCTTTTTCTTTTTTTTTTTTTTTTTATATAAAGAAACCTAGAAAGAAAAACTACCTAAGGTCCGTTCTTAGATTTAAAAGAAGATTCTCAAATTCTTGCAAAGTCCTAATCTTAGAGAGTTTAATATCTCTAAGGAAAGTTCCCAAACTCAAATCTATGAAACTGGCCCGACCAGGTAAGTCCCCAGATCAGTGGTGGGGTCACGATGCGTTGCAAGGGTCCCGCTTAAAAACCACTTTTTAGAACAAGAGACTTGTCTCCCTTATCTATTGGGACAAGACTTGCCTAGACATCGAACCAATTAAGAAAGGCAGTTTGTTCGGCTTTCAGATTTTTGCAAGTTTGGTGGCCAAAAAGCCGAATTTGTGCGATCTACGACTTGCCTTTGTGAGGGAAAGTTCCAGAATTTTTTTGGAAACTTTAAAAACCTAAAAATATGACAAACAACTGAATTTAACAGACCCTAATTAATCCTAATCAGAAACAAAAAAAACGAAAATAAATGACCTAAACTAGTCCAAATTAGAACAAGTAAATTAGGCAATTTTCAGAAATTGGATGTGATTTTTGAAAAATCAGAAAAAAATATTTTCAGATCTGAAATAGTTCCAATTTTATCAAAAATCAGAGATTAAAAATCCACTTTTTAATGCAATAGGGCTGGTCCAAACATTCCATGCATGCTACCCTTAGATCTAGAATGATTGCGAAATAGTAAAGGCACACCCACAAAGCAATTAAAAAGATAGGTTGGAAAAAATACCCTAAGCGAAGAAAAACTCCCCGGCAACGGCGCCAAAAACTTGATCGTAGCCCCAAGTGCAAGGCCGCGATTGTAGTAATAACCGGTGAAACCGGATCGATCCACGGAGAGTTTATTTATCGCAAAACCTGTCCTAAAAAAAAAACTAGTTCTAGCCTAAAAAAAAACTATACAAATCAAACTTTCTAATTGAATTAAAAATTAATTACAAATCTGAAATATTAATTACAACCAAAGAAAATTAAAATCCTAATCTAGAAACCTAATCTAACCACTGCATCACCATAAGATTCATTAGCTCAACCAATTGCAATAATTGTTAAGGTGCATAAAATAAAGAATAAAATAAAATCAAATCAAATCAAATAAAATAAAATCATAGAATAATGAAATTATATTTTAATTCTAAAACTTTGCAATAATTACTTTGCTTAATGCCATCAAGAAAAATCAAGACCACCGCACCAAGTGCGCACTGTCACTACGCACAAAAATTCAATGTTGACTCATTGGTGAAGACCAAGACCCCATAAACTTGATTTATTAATGAAAGACCCATTACAAGCAAATAACCATTACAAAATTCTTTTAATAAAAATAAAGTGCATCCAACCTTACCATAGACACAAGAAACACTAAACGGAGGAGAGGGACTCGCGGTCTTGAACGGCGATCCAACCGGCTCTCGTTTCGCGATCTGAAATCCAAGCAAGCGAAGATGATTCCAAGGATGATCCGATGGTGGAGTGACGATAGCAACGACGGCGGCGCGAAGGCGTAGAAATCCAAGTGGTAGTGTGCCTTAGGGAAGGCCTTGGATGAAATATTGATGGAAGGAGGAGAGATGAAGAAGAATTAATGGAAAAAGGGAAAATTCTTGTTGCTGGTCGTCCAAGGGTAGTGGAGATATGATCATGCCGTCCAGCCCTCTTTTGACTCTATTTATAGATTTTTGATAGCTTGGGTTGCAAGGTTTTTGATTTGGGTAAGGATTAGTAGTGTGTGGTCCAAGTTGGATTAGGATTAGGAGAGTTTTTGAGAGATTTTCTAGGGGTTGGCTCACAATCCTAGTAAAATTAGGATTGTTCTTATCTCATGCAACTCCCTCTCTTGGGTCCCACTTGGGTTAAGAATCAATTCAAATCTGAAATTTCAGATTTGAAACAAATTTTAAAACAATGTGGCCCCCCTCATGGACGTTTTTTAAGCTTCTTGGAGTGGTGTTGGACGTGCAACACTTGGTAAGGAGAATCCTTGGTTTGCAAACTTCAATCTTTTGAACTCCTCATGGCTAGAAAAACCTCTTGGCATGGCCCACCTTAAACATCTCTTCAAATCTGAATTTTATTTCATCCCAAACATGACATAGGAGTGGGCCATACTTGGAAAAAATGCAATCTTGGAACTATCCCATGCTTGGACGTCCCTACCTTGGCTTGACTTTCTCTTACAATTTTTTTCTTCTTCTTTGTTTGGCTTGAATTGAATCTTAGCCATCCCTCTTGACATGTAAGCAATATTTGTTGGAGAGTAGATATGACACTTCATCATCTCATGGCCCGCAAATTTGGAACTTATCTTCAAGAGATTAAATCTGATTTTTTTCTTGCATATGAGAGCGGACCCTACCATGGCCGCCCCTACCTTAGACTCCATGCCAAAGGAAGGTGGGTCCATGGTGCATTTGATTCATCAATTCTCTTCCGTGGGCCCCGATTTCTGAAATTCCCTACAAAAATAGAAGCAAATATCAAAGAATAATCTAATCATATAGGTAAGGAATTATGCAAGATGCGGTCCCAATTCACACCAAATAAATGCATAAAATGTCACCATTTTATCAAGTTTTCTTCAATTAAATCAATGGTACAAAGAAAATTCATCATTTCATGTGTGAATAAAAAGTTATGGGGAATTTGTGACTTTCAATGTAAAAAAATAGAGAAATTCATGATTCTATGTGAAAATGCAATTTTTGGATGAATTTTGACTCAAATTCAGACTTTGATGCTCAAAACATAAATTCATAATGTTTTTACTAAAATGGTCCATGATTTGATGATTAAGTCCTTAATTACTATAAAATGATAAGAAAATATTGCATTTTTAAGGACTTATCACACCCCCAACCAGCTTTTTGCTAGTCCCGAGCAAAATATGCAAACTATGGTAGGTCTTCTGGCCTAATCTAATCTAAACTAAATGCAAAGACAAAAAAGAAAAACGCCACTTCCGCTGGCACTCTCGGCTGCATTTAGCGTATGCAGCAAGCCCTTGAACCCCTAGGTTACCCCTAGTGGACGAGTTGTGCCTCGTGAGGGTTTGCAGTGAATATGCCCACAAAATTCATTTACCTAAAAGTGAAAGAAATTCAATGGAAGGTTTTTCAAAAGAATATTGAGTCAAATCGGATGCCTCGAATCCTCGAATAATCAAGATTTCAGACTTTTCAAAATCCGGTTCATGTTTTTTTTTTTTTTTTTTTTTTTGTTTTTTTAAATTATACCAAAACTTTGAGTGCCTTGTGAAAGTGTATACATCAAAACAAAAATTTTAAATGTTCTACGATAGTGCCATGAAAACAGAATTCTCCCTCGGAATTTCCAACTTTCCTAGATTCGGGCAAAATACAAGTCTCCTCTCAAGGCTACCATGATGGCTTTCGCACTGTTGTTTTTCAAAGGCCGCGAGATGCAACCTCCCTTTTTTTTCTTTTTTTTTTTTTTTTTTTTTTTTTTTGAACACACACATGTGACTGTGCAATGCCTAGGTCCCTTAAGCTTTCTAATTAACCCATATAATGAGCATTAGGCCAATGACTCCCAAAACAGATGTCTTTAGGGCACTAGGTATATAAATACCCCTACGGGCTTACTGGCTCGGGTTAAAAAGGCTACGAACCCAAACTAGTCACATAACTTTTTATTCTTTTCAAGAGTTATAACTAAACTCATTTTTTTTTAACACTTATTTGTGCATCCCTTGGCAATTTTTTTCTTTTTAAACGGTCCCCAACAATAGGCAGCCCTTTTCAATTCACCCGAATTAATTCACTGGTTTTGGTTGGCCTAACCATGCCGATGAACCAGGAGAACTCATATGGCCAAATTTTAGAAAGTCGTCTCTTTTTCTCTCTTGAAAGAACTCTGAAAATGACACTTAAATCTTTTTGTCCAAAACTTTTGAAATGATGTACACGTGGTACTGTGAAAAACAAAGTTCGGTATTCTTTTTATTTTTTAGAAAATAATGAACCTTCATTTTACTTCCTTCCAAAAAAAAAATTCTGAAATTCCAGATTTCTAAGCATCTTCGAATCGTCAAGTTCTTTTGAAAACCCCCCCACTTTTTTTTTTTTTTTTTTTTTTTTTTTTGAAGACCACGAAAAAAATTTGTCTAAAATTGGACAAGTGTGCTTGTTCCTACCCCCCAACCTAAACTAGACAGCGTCCTCGATGTCATACATGAAATGCGAAATGAAATGTAACATGAGGTGAAAATGTAAAAGGAGGAAAAAGGATAGAAAGCACCTGGAGTAATGAAGCTTTTGCGTAGTACCCTGTCCAATGTGAGACAAAGAACACACAAAGAAAATAGAAAAATATATGCATAATATACAAAGGTATGGGCCACTGTCAGATCCAGTGCCCATCAATCCTGATAGATAGGATCGATCAGAGGAATTACATTTTCCTCTGGAGGAATAGTCTCCAAGAATGGTTTTAAACGTTGGCCATTAACTTTAAAAGAGGTACCATTCGATGGATCAATGAGGGTCACTGCCCCATATGGAAATACTTCTTGAACAATGTAGGGGCCTGTCCAACGAGATCTTAACTTTCCAGGGAAAAGATGAAGTCGAGAATTGTACAAGAGGACTTTTTGAGACGGATGGAATGATTTTCTTAATATCCGTTTATCATGAAAGGCCTTAGTCCTGTCCTTGTAAATTCGTGAGTTCATATAAGCCTCGTTTCTCAATTCTTCTAATTCATTTAGATCAAGAGCTCTTTTCTCCCCAGCCTTGTCTAAGTCAAAGTTCAGTTGTTTTATGGCCCAATAAGCTTTATGTTCCAGCTCCACCGGAAGGTGGCAAGCTTTTCCATATATAAGCCGGTATGGAGACATCCCAATTGGGGTCTTATATGCAGTGCGATAGGCCCACAATGCATCATTTAACCGCATTGACTAATCCTTACGATTCGGTTTTACCGTGGTCTCCAAAATTCTTTTAATTTCCCTATTTGAGACCTCTACCTGCCCACTTGTTTGAGGATGATAGGGGGTAGCCACTTTATGTGTAACACTGTAATTTTGAAACAAACTCTCAATAATGCGGTTACAAAAGTGAGTGCCCCCATCACTAATGATGGCACGCGGAGTTCCAAAACGGGAAAAGATATTGTCCAAGATAAACTTTTTTACCGTTTGAGCATCATTGTTCCTACATGGGATTGCTTCAATCCATTTGGAAACATAATCAACTGCAACGAGGATATAATGAAAACCAAAGCTCGGGGGAAATGGTCCCATAAAGTCTATACCCCATACATCGAATAACTCGACGACCAAAATTGGGTTTAAAGGCATCATGTTCCTTTTGGAAATTGAACCCAATTTTTGGCACCGCTCACATACTTTACAGAAATCATATGCATCTTTAAATATAGTGGGCCAGTAAAAACCAGATTGCAAAATTTTGTGAGCGGTCTTTTTAGCAGAAAAATGGCCCCCACAAGCTTGAGAATGGCAAAATGATATAACACCGTTCATTTCATGGTCTGGAATGCATCTCCTAATGATTTGGTCTGGGCAGTATTTGAAAAGGTATGGGTCATCCCAGAAAAACTGTTTTACCTCAGTGAAAAACTTGTTTTTATCTTGTTGGGTCCATTCTTTTGGAATTTCACCCGAAGCTAGATAATTAGCAATGTCAGCATACCATGGAGAATGGGAAAAAGTGGCAAACAAGTGCTCATCAGGGAAAGTGTCCTGGATTGGCAAGGGTTCTAAAGCGTTAGAAAGGACAATCCTAGAAAGATGATCAGCCACCACATTTTCTACTCCTTTCTTATCCTTGATTTCGATATTGAACTCTTGGAGTAGAAGGATCCATCTGATCAGTCTGGGCTTGGCATCTTTCTTAGAAAGCAAGTACTTCAGCGCAGAATGGTCAGTAAAGATCACAATTTTGGATCCAATTAAGTAGGAACGGAATTTATCCAGTGCATAGACCACAGCCAATAGTTCTTTCTCTGTTGTAGAATAATTTATCTGTGCACTGTTTAAAGTCCTGCTAGCATAGTAAATTACATATGGCTTTTTGTCCCTACGTTGCCCAAGAATTGCCCCAACTGCATAATCGCTAGCATCACACATGATTTCAAAGGGTAGGCTCCAATCTGGAGGTTGCATAATTGGAGCAGTCGTTAACATGTCCTTAAGCTTGGTAAAAGCCAATTGACATGCCTCCGTCCACTCAAATTCTGCTTCCTTTAGCAGAAGGTTGCATAATGGTCGAGAAATGACACTAAAATCTTTTATGGACCTTCTGTAGAATCCAGCATGCCCTAAGAAAGATCTTACATCTCTTACGGTTTTTGGGGCGGGCAAATTGGAAATTAGATCTATTTTGGCTTTGTCCACTTCCAATCCTTTAGATGATACGATGTGGCCAAGGACAATCCCTTGTCGTACCATAAAATGACATTTTTCCCAATTCAGTACTAAGTTCTTTTCTTCACACCTAGAGAGGACCTTAGTTAAGTTGCTCAAACAATCTTGGAAAGAATCTCCAAAAACGGAGAAATCGTCCATGAAGACTTCGAGAAAACGTTCCACCATATCACTAAAAATACTCAGCATGCACCTTTGAAAGGTTGCAGGGGCATTACACAGCCCAAAGGGCATCCGTCGGTAAGCAAAGGTGCCAAAGGGGCATGTGAAAGTTGTTTTCTCTTGGTCTTCCGGGGCGATCTCTATTTGATTGTATCCAGAATATCCATCCAAGAAACAATAATACTCGTGGCCAGCTACCCGTTCTAAAATTTGGTCCAAGAAGGGTAGGGGGAAATGATCCTTTCGTGTGACAGCATTTAACTTTCTGTAGTCGATGCAAACTCGCCAACCTATGGGTATGCGGGTTGGGATGAGCTCATCATTAGCATTACGGACTACAGTTACGCCGGCCTTTTTAGGTACAACTTGGGTAGGGCTGACCCATTGGCTATCCGAAATTGGATAAATGATACCCACGTCTAGAAGTTTCAAAACTTCCGCCCTAACCACTTCCTGCATGGTGGGGTTTAACCGGCGTTGCATCTGACGGGAGGGTTTTGCATTCTCCTCTAAATAGATATGATGTGTACACACGAGGGGATTAATTCCCTTAATGTCAGCCACGGTCCAAGCAATTGCACCTTTGTGCAGTTTGAGCACTTCTAAGAGTTGGACTTCTTGGTCCTTGTCAAGGTGTGCAGAAATTACTACAGGAAATGTTTCATTTTCTCCAAGGTATGCATATTTTAGGTGAGAGGGCAAGGGTTTCAACTCAGGTTTGGGCTGCCTCACCTGAGATGGAAGAGACAGAGTACCAGTTGGTAATAGCTCTTCAAAAGAGAGTCTGCATATAGTGTTGACCATTTGAACAGTGTTATCAAGTGTTTCTTCACAGAGGGTCAGGCCCTCAATTGACTTAATGGAATCAGAGATTGTTTTTGTAAAAGTTTCTGCTGTAAGAACACTGATCAAATCTACTTCTTCAAGGTCAATGTTATCATCCCGTGGTTGTTTGCAAAGGTCAAAAACATTTAGCTCTAATGTCATGTTACCAAAAGATAGCGTCATTTTTCCATTCCGGCAATTGATCAATGCATTGGATGTGGCTAAGAATGGTCTCCCCAGAATTACCGGAATCTGAGCATGAGGATCTGCCACAGGATGAGTGTCTAGCACAATGAAGTCTACTGGAAAGTAGAACTTGTCAACTTGCACAAGCACATCCTCTACTATCCCTCTCGGTCTTTTGACTGATCGGTCTGCGAGCTGCAAAGTAATCTGGGTGGGTTTGAGTTCGCCTAACCCCAATTTTACATAGACCGAGTAGGGTAGTAAGTTGACACTCGCCCCAAGATCAAGCAGTGCTTGTTCAATTTGACAATTTCCAATAATGCACGAAATCGTGGGGCATCCTGGATCTTTGAATTTAGGGGGAGCGTCATGCTTTAAAATTGCACTAGCTTGCTCAGTGAGGAACGCTTTCTTTTGTACATGTATCTTACGCTTCAACGTGCACAAGTCCTTAAGAAACTTTGCGTAAGATGGGACTTGTTTGATTGCGTCTAACAACGGGATGTTAATTTTAACCTCTTTAAGTACATCAAAGATTTCCTGGTTCTGTATAGATGGCTTGGCAGGAGCTAATCGGTTGGGAAAAGGCGGTAAAGGCGTGAATCCTGGAGGAACTTGGCTTTTTTCCTTGATAGGAGGGACTTCATTTTCTTTCCCTTCCGGATCTGAGGATGCAGGTTGTTTATTTTTTTCCAGATCAGGCTTTACAATCTCTTTACCACTACGTAGAGTAGTAACAGCTTGAACCTGCTCCTTTGAATTTGACGGACCACCTTGATGAACCTCAAATTGCCCTTTTGGATTGGGCTATGGTTGGGCTGGAAAAACCCCCTTATTTTGTGATTCAATCAATTTACAGAGGTTCTGCATGGTGTTTTGTAAATTCTCAAAGTTCTGATCATGTTTTTTATTGATGGACTCTTGATTCACCATAAACTTAGCCACAAGTTCATCCCAAGGTGTCGTTTGTGTTGTAGGGGGTACCATTTGCTGTGTGTTTTGAGCATATGTACTAGGAGTACCCCCAAATGGATTTGACATTTGGTTGAAATTGGGCTGAGTAGTATTTGGGCCATTCCTCCAACTAAAGTTGGGGTGATTCCTCCAATTAGGGTTGTATGTGTTACCCAAAGAATTGTTAAACTGCCGGTTGTATGTGTTAGTGGCATTTGCTTGCTCGTGAAACGCTTCTTGAAAAGCAGGGAGTGTTGGGCACTCCGAAGAAATGTGTTTATCACTAGCGCAGATGCCACAAACTATAGCAGGTTCCTTATTCTTCACAAATTTCAAGGACTCAACTTCTCTTGTAAGATAGGCAATTTTTGCTTGAAGATCATCGCTTTCTTTTAATACATATAACCCCCCTCCTTTGGCCTGACTCGATTGCTTTACGGGGTCTATACCTTCAGATGTGTCCCAATTTTGTGCACTATCTGCCAAAAACTGAAGGTAGGTCCATGCTTGATTTGGGTTTTTCGCCATGAACTCCCCATTGCACATCATCTCCACGAATTGACGTGTTTCTGGACTAAGTCCATCATAGAAGTGACCAATTGTATTGTGCAATTCAAATCCGTGGTGGGGACATGCAAGGAGTAGTTCATTAAAGCGTTCCCAACACCTATAATAAGACTCCTTGTCTTTTTGTTTAAAATTCATAATATTCCTCCGTAAGGTGTTGGTCTTATGTAATGGGAAAAATTTCTTTAAAAATTCCCGGACCATGTCGGACCATAGAGCAATCGAATTGGGTTGTAAGGAGTGAAGCCATGCCTTAGCCTTATCTTTGAGGGAAAATGGAAATAAACGAAATTTGATAAGGTCTTCCCTCACATTATTGAAGTGTAGTGTTGCACACACTTCTTCAAACTCTTTAATGTGCAAATATGCACTTTCTGATTCAAGTCCATGAAATTTGGGGAGAAGTTGGATTACTCCCGGTTTGATATCAAATTGACCCGCACCTGCGGGTATGACCATGCACGACGGTGTGGCTTGTCGTGTAGGGTGAAGGTAATCACGTAAACTCCTAAGAGGTTGATTCACCTCCCCATTATTATTGGGTCCATTCCCATTACCGTTCTCCTCGTTATCACTCTGCTCATCAGCCATATTGGAAATCCTAAGAGAACCAGGAGATCTAGATTCGTAGAATTTAATCAAGCTCTTGACAGGTGATTCTTTCCTTACTAACCGATTTGAGGAGTCCCTCTGCCAAGAAGATGGGGGTCTTTCCTTCTCTCTTTTTCTTTTTTTTTTTTTTTTTATATAAAGAAACCTAGAAAGAAAAACTACCTAAGGTCCGTTCTTAGATTTAAAAGAAGATTCTCAAATTCTTGCAAAGTCCTAATCTTAGAGAGTTTAATATCTCTAAGGAAAGTTCCCAAACTCAAATCTATGAAACTGGCCCGACCAGGTAAGTCCCCAGATCAGTGGTGGGGTCACGATGCGTTGCAAGGGTCCCGCTTAAAAACCACTTTTTAGAACAAGAGACTTGTCTCCCTTATCTATTGGGACAAGACTTGCCTAGACATCGAACCAATTAAGAAAGGCAGTTTGTTCGGCTTTCAGATTTTTGCAAGTTTGGTGGCCAAAAAGCCGAATTTGTGCGATCTACGACTTGCCTTTGTGAGGGAAAGTTCCAGAATTTTTTTGGAAACTTTAAAAACCTAAAAATATGACAAACAACTGAATTTAACAGACCCTAATTAATCCTAATCAGAAACAAAAAAAACGAAAATAAATGACCTAAACTAGTCCAAATTAGAACAAGTAAATTAGGCAATTTTCAGAAATTGGATGTGATTTTTGAAAAATCAGAAAAAAATATTTTCAGATCTGAAATAGTTCCAATTTTATCAAAAATCAGAGATTAAAAATCCACTTTTTAATGCAATAGGGCTGGTCCAAACATTCCATGCATGCTACCCTTAGATCTAGAATGATTGCGAAATAGTAAAGGCACACCCACAAAGCAATTAAAAAGATAGGTTGGAAAAAATACCCTAAGCGAAGAAAAACTCCCCGGCAACGGCGCCAAAAACTTGATCGTAGCCCCAAGTGCAAGGCCGCGATTGTAGTAATAACCGGTGAAACCGGATCGATCCACGGAGAGTTTATTTATCGCAAAACCTGTCCTAAAAAAAAAACTAGTTCTAGCCTAAAAAAAAACTATACAAATCAAACTTTCTAATTGAATTAAAAATTAATTACAAATCTGAAATATTAATTACAACCAAAGAAAATTAAAATCCTAATCTAGAAACCTAATCTAACCACTGCATCACCATAAGATTCATTAGCTCAACCAATTGCAATAATTGTTAAGGTGCATAAAATAAAGAATAAAATAAAATCAAATCAAATCAAATAAAATAAAATCATAGAATAATGAAATTATATTTTAATTCTAAAACTTTGCAATAATTACTTTGCTTAATGCCATCAAGAAAAATCAAGACCACCGCACCAAGTGCGCACTGTCACTACGCACAAAAATTCAATGTTGACTCATTGGTGAAGACCAAGACCCCATAAACTTGATTTATTAATGAAAGACCCATTACAAGCAAATAACCATTACAAAATTCTTTTAATAAAAATAAAGTGCATCCAACCTTACCATAGACACAAGAAACACTAAACGGAGGAGAGGGACTCGCGGTCTTGAACGGCGATCCAACCGGCTCTCGTTTCGCGATCTGAAATCCAAGCAAGCGAAGATGATTCCAAGGATGATCCGATGGTGGAGTGACGATAGCAACGACGGCGGCGCGAAGGCGTAGAAATCCAAGTGGTAGTGTGCCTTAGGGAAGGCCTTGGATGAAATATTGATGGAAGGAGGAGAGATGAAGAAGAATTAATGGAAAAAGGGAAAATTCTTGTTGCTGGTCGTCCAAGGGTAGTGGAGATATGATCATGCCGTCCAGCCCTCTTTTGACTCTATTTATAGATTTTTGATAGCTTGGGTTGCAAGGTTTTTGATTTGGGTAAGGATTAGTAGTGTGTGGTCCAAGTTGGATTAGGATTAGGAGAGTTTTTGAGAGATTTTCTAGGGGTTGGCTCACAATCCTAGTAAAATTAGGATTGTTCTTATCTCATGCAACTCCCTCTCTTGGGTCCCACTTGGGTTAAGAATCAATTCAAATCTGAAATTTCAGATTTGAAACAAATTTTAAAACAATGTGGCCCCCCTCATGGACGTTTTTTAAGCTTCTTGGAGTGGTGTTGGACGTGCAACACTTGGTAAGGAGAATCCTTGGTTTGCAAACTTCAATCTTTTGAACTCCTCATGGCTAGAAAAACCTCTTGGCATGGCCCACCTTAAACATCTCTTCAAATCTGAATTTTATTTCATCCCAAACATGACATAGGAGTGGGCCATACTTGGAAAAAATGCAATCTTGGAACTATCCCATGCTTGGACGTCCCTACCTTGGCTTGACTTTCTCTTACAATTTTTTTCTTCTTCTTTGTTTGGCTTGAATTGAATCTTAGCCATCCCTCTTGACATGTAAGCAATATTTGTTGGAGAGTAGATATGACACTTCATCATCTCATGGCCCGCAAATTTGGAACTTATCTTCAAGAGATTAAATCTGATTTTTTTCTTGCATATGAGAGCGGACCCTACCATGGCCGCCCCTACCTTAGACTCCATGCCAAAGGAAGGTGGGTCCATGGTGCATTTGATTCATCAATTCTCTTCCGTGGGCCCCGATTTCTGAAATTCCCTACAAAAATAGAAGCAAATATCAAAGAATAATCTAATCATATAGGTAAGGAATTATGCAAGATGCGGTCCCAATTCACACCAAATAAATGCATAAAATGTCACCATTTTATCAAGTTTTCTTCAATTAAATCAATGGTACAAAGAAAATTCATCATTTCATGTGTGAATAAAAAGTTATGGGGAATTTGTGACTTTCAATGTAAAAAAATAGAGAAATTCATGATTCTATGTGAAAATGCAATTTTTGGATGAATTTTGACTCAAATTCAGACTTTGATGCTCAAAACATAAATTCATAATGTTTTTACTAAAATGGTCCATGATTTGATGATTAAGTCCTTAATTACTCTAAAATGATAAGAAAATATTGCATTTTTAAGGACTTATCAAACATCCCCAACACATAAACATAAATAATTTTTTGTTAGCATCTGAGCATTTCTTCAAACATCTACAAGACATATTAACATAAACAATGATCATGTAAATGTCAAGCATTTCTTCAAACAACTATCCAACTTATGATTCCTTTGTTGACGTGGCTCTGGATGACAGTCACTCGCAGGCTGCCCATCTTCTTCCCGGGCAGCGGGCAGGGGGTGGCGAGAAAAGGGGGTAGAGAGAGGAGAGGAGGTGCCTGGAGTTTAAGGCCTTCTTTGGGGCTACCCAGATGTTTATATTGTTGGAGACACACAACACAGAGGTAGCTTGGGGCCAAGCCAGATCAGAGACCGAGAGGGGAGAGGGGAGAGTGGAGAGTGGGATGCGACGCTGAGCGAGAGAGTGAGACAATCTCGAGAGAATGGACAAACCTAGGCCAGAGATGACGCAAGGGATCCAAAACCCAGGCCAGAGATGACGAAAGGGATCTGAAAGTTCATGGGCGAAATCCGATTCGCCGTGCCGCGGGGTCGTCGCGAGAGTGTAGAGAAAAATGGGACGCCAAGAGTGTAGGATCAAACACCCTATTGAGGTACCACTTAACCCAAAACCAATTGGTGATAGGAAACGGCACAACAATAGTTTTATGGTGAGGGCGAGGACTCGACTATAATTATGACCGCTCAGGAGCGAGGGTGAATATTGACCTCAACAATCCCTCCCTTAACGGCACACCCGCCGCGACTTCTGCTGCGAATGCGCAAAACGCGTGTCCCATGACTCGAACACCCCGACCTGCCAGGCTCTGATACCATTTGTAGGATCTTACACCCTATTGAGGTACCACTTATCCCAAAACCAATTGGTGATAGGAAATGGCACAACAATAATTTTATGGTGAGAGCGAGGGCTCGACTACAATTATGACCGCTCAAGAGCGAGAGTGAACGTTGACCTCAACAGAAAGGGAGAGGTGTGAGAGAGGAGAGAGATGAGACACCGGGAGAGAAGGATCGATCGGGTGATTTGGCTCCGTGCGCTCCTCCCTTCCGTTCGATTTGGGCGAGTTTTTCTTCCACAGTTTTCGTTTCCCTCTCTTTCTTCCACAGTTTTTGTTTCCCTCTCATAGAATATATAATAGCCATATGGAGCATTGGATCTGGAGGAACAACGGACGAACGGGATTAATCCTTAGAGAAAATGGTAAGGACGGTCCTTACAGGACTGCTACCCATATATATATATATATTCCTATCATTAATTATCAATTGATGTGTTTCTTTATGATTTTTGGGTAGAAAATACTCCGAGTGTGTGTATATATAAATAAAGGAGCAAGTCCACGTCTACGATTCTGAAACTGTATGGACCTAGACCCAAAACCATATTATCTTGCTAAGGTCCACTATAGCAGACTCAAAACCTAGACTCGAATATTTAGTGGATCCAAAATTAAGTATCCAACCCCTATCTTCATAAGTTAGGTTCATGTCTCTAAGTCTGGGTGATTGGCAACCCCTAATTGTGGGGAACTCTCTGGTCAGTGGCGGCTCATATGGTGACACCTACAATGCACAAAAGTCCAAAATTCTCCTACATGGATAGAGATCAGTATCAAAAGATTATCACGTTGCTTCTCTGTATTACATTGCCAAACACACCCGAAGACACCTCTATGAATATTGATGGTGTCTAACTAGGTCATAGGTATAGTTGGCAATAGGTTGGGTAGAGTTGGGTTCTAGTCACAGTAACTTTTGTGTATAACTTGGCTCAACCTAAACCCAGAGCATTTGTTAATTGGGTTTTTTTTTTTTTTCTTTTTTCTCTTTCCGATAATGGAGTGTATCCCACCCTAACCCAAGAAATTAAAAAGGTAATCCCGAATTCTTATTGGCAGGTTAAATGCAGTTAGCCAGGTTGGATTGTGTTTGGGTCATTTGGGTTGGCGTTTGAGTCAAGAATTCCCTCCCCTAGTTATGGTAGTGTTTTAGCCCAATGTTTTGTTCTACTAATCCAGACAAACTTCAGCACATGTCCGGTCTCTCACTACAAAGTACTAAGCTAACTTAATTAGCTGTTGTTTACTTCTCTTAATTACCTCTATTTAGCGAGTGGTTTTGGAAGTGATGGGGTCACAGTAGTGGATGTTCTGTGACTGCTTCCTATGTTTAATTAAGTTAATGAAACATGATAGTAGCAGATAAAAATAAGTTAAGACCATTGAGGAGATTCTGCTAACCCAAGGCACCCAGTAGCATTTAATTAGTGTTAAGTATTAAATGAAATTTGTCTGTATACCATTACTAATGTGCGTGTATCAGTTAGCCATGTGGTTCCAGCTTCCTGGTTTGTGGAGCTGAAACAGCAACATACTGCATCAACAAGAATCTACATGACAGTGGTTGAGTAGGGGCTTTAAAGTGCGAGAATAGGGCAGGCTTATTGCTATTTAGGCCTGTTTTTTAAGCCCATATTTTTTTCAGAAAGAGCTAAAACAGTTCCTAATATTGCTTATGTTATACCTATCGAAAAAAGAAATGAGATTCATTATGTAAGATATTACTCGAAGAAGCGATAGCGTGAGAAGAAACTTATACCTCAGTTTTTTAGGGCCAGTTTTGTCCCAATTTTAATGGATGTCGAGTCACCCTTTGAATCTCGAACAGGAAACTTTCCTTGTGCATTCCAAATTCATAGAATTTTGAAGGTTGAAAAATGCATATCACAGTGAAATTCACCATACTTTGTAACCAAAGAGATAACATCTGAAAGTTCCAAGATGAATTTGATATTTCAGACAACCAAAATTTTCATTAGAAATGATTCAAAGTCACCCCTCATGTGGCCACTTCTCTATCCAACATCCTTTAAAATCAATGATTGCCATTTGCCTGAATCAGCCAAAACCCTTTGTTCAAAACTCGAAAACTCGACTCCGTTCAGGAGGTCACTGAGCCAAGTGACTTGGGAAGTCTGGCCTCAGCGGGACTCACTCAACTTGCGTGAAATCGGTGGCTTACCAAACTGAGTCAACTCGGGCAATGCAGGGTAAGTCGGCAGGTGTCTGTAAACTATGCCAAGTACACTGCCGGATCCCTATTCATGTTTAGGAGTGACTGCAACCTAAACATGTCAAGGCCTACCGTTTGGTTTGATGCCTATGACACTTCACTCCAAAAGCATTGGTCCAAACGTCTAGTTTAAAGATAAAACCATGGGCAGTTTTTGACTCATTATTCCAGAATCATTCCCTAAATCTCAATTACATGTCCATGTCAGATGTTAACAATGAAAGGGACATTGTGGATTGATAGGCTGTGTTCATGAACAGAATTGGTCATGGTTCTCAACAAATCATTCTTATAGGCTGATCTTGTTTCTATTAAGTTTCCTACAACGTTTGAGGAAATAAAAACACAACAAATACTTGAGATCTTTTCAGTTACAGCGCGTATGCTTGTTATATGAGAATCACTGAATCAAAGTGTCATTAATAGGAGGGAAAAAAAACTCCAGAAAAATCCCAGATTTGCTTTTAAACTACATTTCTATTTCGTATGATGGAATCCTCCTACAATCAATCAATATTTCTTCACACAATGTACATTTAACTTGTGAATTCGCATACAAACATTATCGAACCATTTTCTTCATGCCTATTCAACACTTCCAAACCATTATCATTTATCCACCATTGGATTCAATCACGACAAAATGACAAAAAAAAAAAAAAAAAAGGTCATAATTTGGTTAAACTTGGAGTCCGTAATAATAAGGGTTGTGATTATATGATTAGAGTGATTCTGAGCCAATCAAATCATACATGCATACTCCTTTACCCCAATGATTAGATGCATTCAACACTGCTACATTCAAACAGGAGCATACTTTAGATACAAAGCTGGTCTTTTTTCTTTTTTTTCTATCTTTTTTATATTTTTTTCTAGCACTCCTCTTTTATTAAGGGTTGGAAAGGAAAATAGATTTCAGATTTTCAATATCCCTTTTTGAAAACCACAAACTGCTCTGATCCAGAATTAAATCAAATAACCTATATGAACTGATGAGGATTTATGGGGTCCTCCCTGTTCAGCAACAGCAAATGTAGTCTCTCTAATTGTAGCATATTCAAAATCAAAATCTTATCTGTAAACTGCCCATTCCACATGTATCCTTGTCTTTAAATACCAAAAAATGTCGCTCTTAGAAGCCTATGATACAACTTCCATGACAATTGCTTTTCTTCAATTCCCTCTTCACTTCAAACGTGTGGAACCAATGGCTCAGTAATCATCAAAACCAATAATTTGATGGTCCCCACCATGGATGATCTTGCAGAAGTTACCAAATTGGATGGTCCTAAACCTTGAATCAGTAGCCTAAGTAAACAGTTCAGAATCTTATTAAGTAACACTTCAAGGAAATGAGGCTAAAGCACGGACGGCTATGGAGCTTTTGGGACATCTCCATTTACAGTGGAGACCATCCCATCAACACTGTGGATCACCAAAACATATATATGCATGTGTTCCGCATGAATTGCTCCACAAAATCCTATATATTTTCATTGAATAATCCAATAACCAATACAAAAGAAAGCATTTTCCAATGAATTGGATACCGAAATTTCATCACCAGGTAGACCCAACAAAAATACCCATCAAACCAAGACATTCTTTATCTTCACACTCCCTGAACAAGACAACACCATCACTAATCCATCACGTACTGTACACTACAGACAGCTTCATTGCTCTCTGCTCTGCACTTCGATGCAATTTCCAAAGAATCTCTCCTCTCCTTATTTGAATCTTATTAGCATACAATACAAGCATTAGGATTCTCTTCTGCACCTTGCACATAGTAATGTTGGGTCATGTGGGGATTATATGCCTGGTAGGCCCTGACAAGCTCTGCAACATGCTCATTGGAATCTTTCTTCTTTTCTTCCTTCTTGGGTTCTGCTTTCTCCCCACCCTCTTTCTTGGGTTCTTCCTTCTTCTTCTCTGGCTCTTTTGCAGGGCCAACCGATACAATCTCAGCACGCCCAAGCTTCCGCAATTTTCTTACAATATCAACTGGATCGACATCCCCAGTAACAGTTAGCTTCTGCTCCTTCATGTCTATGGCAATTGAATCAATCCCTACAAATATAGAACGGAGAAGGCAACAAACCGTCGTTGATTTAAAGACACCCATGTGGTTTTACTTTCAATGGAGTTCGATATCATACCTGAAAGGCCAGAGACAGCCTTCAAAGCCTTCTGCTTGTCTTTGTTATCGTGTACATTCAATTTCAATACCACTTTCTGCAATAACAGAACCCAATAAGAGCTGGCCTCTGATGAACAAACATGATCCAACTGGAACCAAAACAGCGTTTGGATGATAATAAAAATAGAAAATTTTTTTTGCAGAAATCTGATGCATTTGGGCATTTGCCAGAACTGCACTTTTCCAAGTGGAATCGTACAACTCCCCCAAAATCATGATAGTGTCCACACTTTGATTGATCTTCCAAAATTCACATAATTTTGATTGCAAGTCTGGCAATCTCCTCTTGTGAAAAAATTTAGAGATTACATCTAATAAAGTTTGATGAAATACATTATTACTAATAGATACACTTCATAGAGTAATTGATGGAATAAAAAGGGAAATTTCATTTAACCCAAACTCTAATTCAAACCTATTCTAATTCAAACTATCTTAACATATCTAACACCTCTATTGCCAAAACATCAGACGAAACAAGTAAAATTAGACCATTCCCAAAAAAAAAAAAAAAAGAAACAAGTAAACTTAGCACTGATCCTCAAAAGCTGCAAAAAAGAAAAACAAACCTATTCTAATTCTAATTCAAACTATCTTAACATGTCTAACACCTCTATTTCCAAAACATCAGAAGAAACAAGTAAATTAGCACTGATCCTCAAAAGCTGTAAAACGAATAGATATAGAAGAAAGAAAAAACCCTAAAGAATCAAGTATTCACTAACAAAATTCGAAAACGGGTGAGGAAATTACACATGAATATTCAAGCATCAGAGCTGAATGGTCGGAAACAAGAATAATCAAAAGACCCAAAAGGAAAATACCCACAAAAACACATTTTGGGTAAATAAAGCCACAAACATAAAAAAAACTATGCTTCAAATTCCTTAAAAACCAACAAAACCTCTGGAAAGTAAAAAGATTAGAACAAAAGAAAACTACAAAAAAACCCAGAAAGACCCATATTGAAAAATGCGAACGCGATAGATTGGCAAGCTTCCAACAATCTTAAAAAGAGAGAATCTGGACTGCGTTTGATAAGTGGTGAGAAATCTAACCTTCATTTCTTCTGGTCGCTGATGTCCAATGTAAACAAGAACAAGAATAATAATTCAAAGTGCAAGTGCTTGTTTGAAGGGCTATCAAAAAAAAAAGTGCTTGTTTGAAGGGTAAATTACATTTGGGAGAGAGAGAGAGAGAGAGAGAGAGAGCGTCTCGTGGTGTGAAGGGACTTCCTGCTTCGGATGATTCCGAAGAAAAGGGGAATAGCTGCAGCTGATGTGTACGACAAGCAAATATGATGGTTGAGAATTCTCCGGGGCCTGGGCGAAAGGGGAGTTTATCAGGTTTCCTCCGGCCCAATTAGTCCAGTAAAAAGAGTTGAAACCTTCGATAGCATAAAAAAAAAAAAAAATTATTCTCTAGGGCCCAGCCTATAAATCTGCAAGTGAGATCCACTTATGAAAACCCCAACACATAGAGAAGCCAATGTCTTCGAAGTATAGATCTAGGTCGAATTTCATCTTATCCAATGCTTGCCAAGGGTCGGATTGATTACACATTAAATGAATTTTACTATTTGGTGATAAACTTCAGCCTAAGGATTAAAAAAAATGGAACTCCTCTTTAAAAAAATAGTAGAATCTTGAATCCACAATAAAAAACCAAGGAGAAAATCCAAAGAGAAATTAAACTAGTATTATTTTCATATCAAGATAACAATAAAATTCGGAAACACTGACTTGGAAACCCTAATGTTTCTGGAGTAGTAAAAGTTATCCAAAACAAAAGATTATAATTATATTAAAAACCCTCCAACTAAGCTCTAAATTACTTTTAAGATATTTCAAGAAACTTCAAACTCAAATGCACTAAAAGCAAGCCCCTAAAATGAGCAAAATTAGAATTTTCTATACATAATAAATTTTACACAAAAATTGCATTTTGACCTTTCAAATGACCTCATTTCGCAAAGTACATTGATTGCTTCAGTACACATTAAACATTAATTTAGAGCAGTTTAGACTTCATAAGTGGGCTCTACGTAGACTTGGTCGAGGTGGATCCGAACTCAAAAATTGAAATGATCCATGATAGCTGCTTGTTTAACCACATGCAGCTTATTTTAGATAAGAGTGTATATAAGAAATGGCCAAGATTTTAAGTAAGGGTAATAAGAATTGGGCCAAATTTAGTTCCATATTAGTGATATGCAGCGTTTGATTAATCAAATGTAAAGAAAGTATAACTAGGCAATAGTAATACACATTAGACTATTTGCCTAGGCATAGAAACACATATCATATGACTTGTTTGCAGCAAACAAAGGTGGACATCGCCCAAATTAAATTAGGTAATGTTGGATCTTACACCCTATTGAGCTACCACTTATCCTAAAACTAATTGGTGATGGGAAATGACACGATAATGGCTTTATGGTGAGGGCAAAGGCTCGATCATAATATCAGGAGCAAGGGTAGACGTTGACCTCAACAAGTACCTTTGTCACCACACTAGTTAGACAAATAGTTAGGACTATTCTTTCATGTGAGTCCTAACCACAACTAAACTGTGCTAAATCCATACTAGGCTCTGGAGCGTTTGAGTTGGAGAAAAGCTAGAGAAAATTGTCCTTAATTGAAATTTGAATTATTTACAATTTTCTCTACTTTTTTTCTATACATTTAAGGGCACTGATATGCATGGTATAATATAAATAACTACCATTTTATTTGAATTTGTTAGTTGTTTATTTTGTCTTAAATGTTCTACTTATAGCCTTTTTCTTATTACGCAGGAATTGGAAGGAGCTGAGAATATTTGAGCTTAATTCGGAGAGGTTTAGGGGTATTTGATATGCATGGCATAATATAAATAACTACCCTTTTATTTGAATTTGTTAGTTGTTTATTTTGTCTTAAATGTTCTACGCCCAGAATGTTCAAATCAATATTCCTCTCTTGGATGCCATCAAGCAGATACCTTCCTATTCCAAATTTCTGAAAGATCTGACCACTTTTAAGAGAAAGACTTCTGTCCCTAGGGAGGCTGTGATGGCAGCTCAGGCTTTAGGGCTAATCCAGCAAACAATTGTTCCTAAATATAAAGACCCTGGATGCCCTACAATCTCTATCAGAATTGGAGACACAATGGTTGGTAAATGTCTTTTGGATCTTGGGGCAAGTGTGAACCTTTTGCCTTACTCAGTATACAAACAATTAGGTTTGGGGGAGCTCAAGCCCACAGATATAACTTTGAGTCTAGCAGATCGGTCAGTCAAAGTTCCCAAGGGGATAGTGGAGGATGTCATAGTAAAGGTGAATGAGTTCTATTTCCCTGCAAACTTTGTCGTCCTAGATACCGAACCTGTCATGAATCCAGGCCGTCACATTCCTGTGATTTTGGGCGGCCCATTCCTTGCCACTTCCGATGCAGTTATCAGATGTAGGAATGGAGTAATGACGTTGGCCTTTGGTAACATGAAGTTGAAATTGAATGTCTTCAATAATGGATTCCAGTCCCTTGAGATGGATGATGAGGAAAAAGTGAACATGATTAATGTCCTGATAGGTCAGACAATACAGCAGTCCTGTTATCAGGACCCTTTGGAACAATGTTTGGCCCAATTCGACTTTGATATTGACATAGATGAATCCATTCGCGAGGTCAATGCAATGTTGGACTCAGCCCATCAAATGGATATTGGTCGTTGGAGAGAGAGAATAGAGCCCTTACCGGTTTCTATTTCGGTACCCGTGACTTCCATTGTCGAGCGTCCTAAGCTAGAGCTCAAACCATTGCTTGAGTCATTAAAGTATGCTTTCCTTGGTAATGCCAAGACATTACCTGTCATCATTGCCTCAGATTTAGAGAAAGATCAAGAGGGGAAGTTACTTGGTGTGATTCGCGCTCATCAAGAAGCTATTGGGTGGACCATTGCTGACATCAAAGGGATTAGCCCATCTGTGGTAATGCACCAAATTTATCTTGAAGAGAATGCAAAGCCCTCAAGAGAACCACAGAGATGGCTAAACCCTGTTTTGAAGGAAGTAGTTCGGGGTGAAGTGATGAAACTACTAGATGCAGATATTATATACCCCATCTCTGATAGTAAGTGGGTTAGCCCTGTCCAAGTTGTACCCAAGAAGTCTGGTGTCACCGTAGTTGCCAACCAACACTATGAATTGGTCCCCACTCGTGTCCAAACTGGTTGGCGAGTATGTATTGATTATCAAAGGTTGAATGCAATGACTAGGAAAGACCATTTTCCCTTACCTTTCATTGATCAGATGTTGGAGCGTCTAGCTGGTCATGCATACTACTGCTTCTTAGATGGTTATTCTGGATATAACCAAATCCCAATTGCCCCTGAGGACCAAGAGAAAACAACATTCACCTGTCCCTTTGGCACATTTGCCTATAGACGCATGCCTTTTGGGCTATGCAATGCACCCGCGACATTTCAACGGTGCATGTTAAGTATTTTTTCTGACATGGTGGAGAGGTTTTTGGAAGTCTTCATGGATGATTTCTCTGTCTTTGGGTCTAGCTTTGAAGAATGTTTATCTCATTTGACACTTGTGCTAAAGAGATGTGAAGAAAAGAACTTAGTACTCAATTGGGAGAAGTGTCATTTCATGGTGAAATCGGGAATTGTCTTGGGACACATAGTGTCAAAGAAGGGAATAGAAGTTGATAAGGCGAAGGTAGATTTAATTGCAACCCTACCACCTCCTAAGACAGTGGGGGAGGTGAGATCCTTCTTGGGCCACGCTGGCTTCTACCGTCGTTTTATCAAGGACTTCAGTAAGATCTCAAAACCTCTCTGTGATTTGTTGTCCAAAGATGCCTCATTTGAATTTACTCCTGATTGCTTAGCTACCTTTGAAAAGCTAAGAATGGAATTGACCTCAACACTTATCATTCGGCCTCCTGATTGGACTCTACCGTTTGAGGTCATGTGTGATGCCTCCAATTATGCAATTGGTGCCATCTTAGGGCAAAGAGTTAACAAGCTACCTCATGTGATTCATTACGCTAGTAAGACTCTAAACAACGCTCAACTTAACTATTCCACCACGGAAAAGGAGTTGTTGGTAGTCGTATTTGCTCTGGAAAAGTTTAGACCCTACCTGATAGGTTCAAAAGTACTTGTATTCACCGATCATGATACCCTTAAGTTCCTTCTAACAAAGAAGGATGCGAAAGCCAGGCTGATTCGGTGGATTCTCTTATTGCAAGAATTTGATCTCGAGATTCGAGATAAGAAAGGGTCAGAAAATGTGGTGGCTGATCATGTGTCTCGATTACTTGTAGAGCCTCATGTTGAGTCATTGCCTCTCTTAGAAACATTTCCTGATGAGCAACTTATGTCAGTCTCACATGCAAAAATCCCATGGTATGCAGACATTGTGAATTACCTTGTTACAGAGCAAATGCCGAGTTCTTGGACTAAGCAAGAAAAGTGTCGTTTTCTATCTATGGCAAAATGGTATTTTTGGGATGAGCCGTATTTGTTCAAGTGTTGCCCCGACCAAATCATTCGACAGTGCATCCCCAACTGTGACCAAAGGAAAATTCTTGCATTTTGCCATGATCATGCTTGTGGAGGACATTTTAGGGGAAAGAAAATCGCTGCAAAAGTTTTGCAGTGTGGATTTTATTGGCCCTCCATATTCCGTGATTCACATGATTATTGCAAAACCTGTGATCGTTGTCAACGATTAGGGAGAATCACAAAACGGAATGAGATGCCCCAACACCCAATCCTGATAATCGAAATTTTTTATGTATGGGGCATTGACTTCATGGGCCCTTTCCCAGTGTCATATGGCTACCAGTACATTTTAGTTGCTGTGGATTACGTGTCAAAATGGGTAGAGGCAATAGCTTGCAAAACAAATGACCACAAGGTGGTAGTTCAGTTTCTCAAGAAAATTGTATTTGCTCGTTTTGATATTCCCTGTGCAATCATCAGTGATGGGGGAAAGCATTTTTGTAATCGGGTCTTTGCGGCCTTGATGGGTAAATACTTTATTACTCATAAAGTAGCCACCTCATATCATCCCCAGAGGAGCGGTCAGGTTGAAATCTCCAACAGGGAGATTAAGACCATCCTTGAGAAGACAGTCAATCCCACTAGAAAGGACTGGTCATTGCACTTGAGTGATGCTCTGTGGGCATATAGGACCGTATATAAGACTCCAATCGGAATGTCCCGTTACAGATTGGTCTTTGGGAAGGCTTGTCACCTCCCTGTCTAGTTGGAACATAGGGCATATTGGGCGATCAAACGCCTCAACTTTGCTCTCGATAAAGCAGGAGAGACCAGGAAACTTTAGCTTGATGAGCTGGAGGAGCTCCGAAATGATGCCTATGATTGCGCCAAGAACTACAAAGACCGAATGAAAGCCATGCATGATAGGCATATTCTCAGGAAAGAATTTCACGCTGGCCAAAAAGTCCTATTATACAATTCCAGGTTGCCCTTATTCCCTGGAAAGTTGAAGTCTCGTTGGACTGGACCTTACATTGTTCATATTGCTCATCCCCATGGTGCGGTTGAGGTCCAAAGTCCCAAGGATGGTAATATTTTCAAAGTCAATGGTTAAAGGTTGAAACCATTCTTAGAGACTGTTGTTCCGAAGGCTGAATCTGCATCTCTGGAAAATCCCGCCTATCAAGACTGATTGAGCACTGGATCTGACAATGTATTTTCTGTGTATATTATATACAGTGGTTACCTGCTTTTATTTTTTTTTATTTTTTTATTATTTTGTCTAACTTTGGCATGATGTTGCAGTTCCAAGTTTTATAACTCTCAAGTGCCCTCCTGTACTTTTATTCCCCATGTTTCCTTGATCATTGCATTTCATTTATTTAAACATCGAGGACGATGTTCATGCTAGGTTGGGGGGTGTGAACAAACACACTTGTCCATCTTTAGACAAGAATTTCACTTTTTTTTTTTGTTTGATTTTCTAGGATTTTTAGGAAAATTTTCCAAAAAAAAATAAAATTGCTATTTGTGTTTGAGAAAGGAAACTTCAAAGAGAATTTTTTGAAACGAAGATACCTCGAATTTTGGAATTCTCGATGCTATGGGCAAAAGAAAACAATGGTTTACTATTCTGTTTTAGGAAAGGATTTTTGGAAAAGTGCTGAATCTTGATCCTTCACTTTTACACAGGTGGTATATATTTGCAAGGTTTTGAATGTGAAGCTATGATTTCTGATTTTATTTGATGATTAGATTAAAAATATGATGAAAAACCGACCTTTAGTATACAGTTTCCTGGTTCAACTGGTGAATTAATGAGGGCACATGGAAAGGGCTGCCTATTGTTGGGGACCGCAAAAAAAAAAAAAAAAAGTTAGAAGTATTAAAAAGAATAAAAAGTTTTGTGACTAGTTTGGGTTCGTAGCCTTTTTAACCCAAGCCAGTAAGCCCGTAGGGGTATTTACATACCTAGTGCCCTAAAAACGTCTGGTTTGGGAGTCATTGGCCTAATGCTCGTTACATGGGTTAATTAGAAAGCTTAAGGGACCTAGGCATTGCACAATCACATGTGTGTGTTTGAAAATATATATATATATATATATATGGCCTTTGAAAAAACAATACTGCGAAAGCCGTCATGGTCGCCCAACATTTTCTGAATTTTAAAGTTAGGTTGCCCAAAATTTTGAATTGAAAATCGTTTCCATGGAAGTTTCTAGCTAATCATTTAAGACTTATGTCTTTTTACGTGTACACACTTTTTACTGTGCAAGATCAACTTAGCATGATTTTGAGAATTTCTGACCAAATGATAGGATTTGTGAACCGAATTCCATACTTAACTTTGAAAATTCTGAGAATCGAGAATATCGGGTGTTTATAAATCTTCTTTTGGAAAAGTTTCCTTTGGTTTTTACTCTGCTTCATTGTTAAAAAAAAAGAAAGAATTTTGTGGGTAAATTCACTGCAAACCCTCACGAGACAATACTCGTCCACTAGAGGTAATCTAGGGGTTTAACGGCTTGTTGCATATGCTAAATGCAACCGCGATTCCTGCTAAAGTGAGTTAGGATTTCTAGTTTCAACATTTAATTTTACTTTGTTTTGCTCGAGCACTAGCAAACTTTAGGTTTAGGGGTATTTGATATGCATGGCATAATATAAATAACTACCCTTTTATTTGAATTTGTTAGTTGTTTATTTTGTCTTAAATGTTCTACTTATAGCCTTTTTCTTATTACGCAGGAATTGGAAAGAGCTGAGAATATTTGAGCTTAATTCGGAGAGGTTTAAAGCTAAAACCCCATTTGGGAAAAGTTATACACAAAGAGCATATAGGCTTGTTGGAGGATAGTTGGAATTTCAAGTTAAAGGTCATGAGTTCAAGACTTGGCACAATAAGCTTTTATTTTTGTGAAGACCGAATTTGGTGGCCCCCACCATATCTAATGCTTGATAATGGTTGCTAAAACTTAGCAATCAACTTTGCAAGAATTGGAAGGAATCTCATGGACATCAATAAGAAAGCTATTGTTTAGCAAGTGATCAAATCATGAAGGAAAGAAGATTTTCGGAATTGTAGCCATCCTGCGCAAGCTTTACTATTTTGACCATAACTTGTAACTCAAGACTCCGATTAAGGCAAAGTCAGATGCGTTGGAAAGAGGACTCAAAGGAGAGGAATATCTGTCTTACGAGGATCTCCCAATTCTGACGTTTTGGGGGTCAAAACAGGCTGTCAAGTGGAGGGATATGAGGGATGACGAATTTGAGTGATTTCTCTTTCTTTTTCTTCTTGTATTTTTCTTCTTTTTAAGGGGAGGCTCTCTTTTGCTCTAGTGTGAATATTGCTTTTTCAATCTTTGTTAGAAATTGAGGGTGGAGATTGAGTGGTGTAATAGACAACTTGAAGGCTTTCAATAATGACAATTTGCTTCATTGTTATTGTTTGTTCTACAATGCTTGGCTAATCCGTGGATTAGGGTGGAGGAGGAAACCAAAACCGGTAAGTTCGTTCCTTATTATTCTTCTATGTCTTTCCCTCATTATGCTTAATGATTTAATAGGTTCTCCTTCATGAATGTTATTCAACTTCTGGTTTTGTAAATGTTATTTGGAATGCCTTTTACTTTTTATGCTTGATCTTGACATATCATGCTTAGGTTAAATTCCTTTAATGGTTTGTGCTTGATCTTGATAAATAGTTATTAGAGTTTCAACATATTGAAGTGAAGGGAGTCTTAGGTACTATTTAGATAATTGGATTTTTTCAAGAAAAAGGGTTTTCAAAGCTAAATATTCCGATCCAAGGCAATTGTTTGCACGTTGGATTGAGTTTTATTAGGATAAGACTATGAAGTAATTTTGGAATGATTAAATTTGTTTTGGTGAAATCCGATACTCTGATCTCTCTTTCTCTGATCAAGTTTGTGTTTAGATTTCTTTCGATATCAGTTTAGTTATTATTTCCTTGATTAATTGTGGTTTTAAAATCTCTAGTGTGAAAACTGATTAAGGATTTTTGGATCTTATTTCTACAAATCTCTGTGGATCGACCCGTGTTTGCCATTATCTACTTAATAGAAATTTGTGCGATTCCGGTTAACTATTTTGAACACATCAACATTTGGCACCGTTGCCGGGGATTTGTTCTTGAAAATTGTTTCAAAAATCTGATTTCTTATTTTTACTCTAGTTTAGTTTAGGATTTCATTTTATTACCTTTTTTTTTTTTGTTTTTTGGATTCCTTTTAGGATTTTAACTAATTAGCTTTTTTTTTTCTTTTTTACACTTTGGTATTGTTGATTTTGCAGGATTGAAAAAAAAGAAAAAGAAAAAAAAGAAGGAGCATTTGTAGCAAGGAGTTACCAGATTTGGAGCACAAAGAATCTTCGATTAAGTTGCCAAAATAACAAAAATAATAATAAAGAGAAGAATCTTGCAAAGAAAGCAACTCAAAGCGGGAAAGAAATTTTAGTTTTAGTAGTAGTATCTTTTTTTTTTAGATCCATTGTAGTAGGACTTTCAAAGTGTAATAATTTTAATTATTTTTAAATTCTGGGAAGGCCCAGATTGTAATAGCTAGGGGCAGGGAAGGACGACAGTTGGACGATAATGTCTCTACACCTCAGGTTGGTACACTGGGTCTAGGTATCAGTGGCCCGAGTCGACTCAACCAGATCTTCCTCCATCTTCAGTGGGAGGTGAGTACTGAAACCTTACCCACGCCTCTTCAGTAAGTGGGTTAATTCATGGTTGTTTAATTTTGGCAAAAGTGTGATTGATTGAATGTACACATTGATTAAATTGGAATCACACACTTAGTAAGGGCAATCATACCCCCAACAAGATAAGAATTGGATTTCATCACCATTTCCTTGCCCATAGGAATTTATTTTCCTCACTACTTAGGAATCCTTAGCCTTTAATAAAATTTGAGTAAAAACGTGACCTTAGGTCCCGAGCACATTAGGAGAAGACCATCAAAGGTTGTACCATTTGCGCTCCTTGACGGAAATCGGTGCCTAAATTAGCCTTGTCTCTTAAGGGAGACAGTTCATCTGTTCTAGGAGTTTGGTATTTAAGCAGAACCTTTGCCACGAGCATCGTGATCCCACCAATCCCCTGGGGGCTTGCCTGGCCGACTACGTTTTATAGGACCGGTTTGGAGGCCTAGGTGTACTCTTCACAGTTAGGAGTTGTTTAGTTAACATAGGCTAGCCCATTAGATTGTTGGTGTGTTAACATTAAAGGTGTGCTTCCTTTAAAATAAATAAAATAAAAAAAACAAAATTAAGGTGTGCTTGGTTTATGCAAACTTGGACACGTGAGAGAGGTCGTCTAGCTCGAATTGAATTATTTGAGGTACCCATCACGTTTGTAGAAAGTTTCTCAATTGATCCCAAAATGGAAAACCGAGAAAAAACTCTAAATGAGATGTTCGCACCCGCTTCTGCTACCCCACCCACTTGCATAGTTCTACCTGCAACCACTGCAACCCAGTTTGAGATTAGAGCTGCTACCATTAACATGCTTCCTAAGTTCCATGGTTTTGAGAGTGAGCAACCGTACATCCATTTGAACAAATTTCTGACAATTTGTCAGACATTTAAAAACCAGAACTTAGATGAAGAAATGTCAAGTTAAGGCTCTTTCCCCTATCCTTAGAAGACCATGCTGCAGCATGGTTGAATTCTCTTGCTCCTAATTCCATAACAACATGGGATGGGTTGTCAAAGAAATTCATGGCAAAATTTTACCCAATGGCCAAGACAGAGAAAATGAAGGATGCAATTAGGAACTTTAGGGGACGGCCTGACGAAGAGTTTTCTCAAACTTGGGAAAGGTTTCATGACCTTCTTGTCAAATAACCACACCACGGGCTTGACAAGGCCCAGTTGGTCCATTTCTTCTATAGAGGACTAACCACTGCACAGCGTACCTTGATTGAGTCTATGCACAAAGGGAAATTTATGAATCAAACTCCCAATCAAGCGTACGACTTCCTCGTAGAGCTGGCTGAAAATTCCCAAAACTGGAGTAGCAATGGTGGAGGATATGAGAAAGAAGAGATAGGGTCCAGAAAGCAAGGACTTTATGAGATGAAAACAGACCTTGATCTTAAGAATGTAAAGGCTAGTCTGGTCAATGGGGTGAACAATCTAAGTAAGAAATTTGATGCATTTACAGTGATGGCCAACAGGAACCCCCACCAAGACCAGGATTCTTTGATGAATGTTGCATCTGAACCAAGTGCCATGTGTGTCCTTTGTGATAGTTCTGAGCACATGGTGAGTGCTGCCCAAATTTGCCGGTCGTTAAAGCTGAGCAAGCTAATGCCATCATGGATATAGTACCTTTAGAAAACCTACACCAAATTCTTTTAGTCAGACTTACCACCTGACAATAGGTTTCACCCGAATTTCTCCTATAGGCAGAGTGAACCTATTCAGCAACAAAGTGGTGGTCCTCCAGGTTTCCAAAGGAACTTTTCAAGGGAAGGCTCTTCTCAATACCCTCAGACAAACCAAGCTTTGGTTCCTCAACAGCCATATGTTGCTCCTCAACAGCCCAACAATTGTAGATCTCTAGTTCCTGACCCAATGACAAATTACTCTCCCTCTGTCCCACAACAGTCTTCATCCTTGGAAACTATGATGACTGATATGATGAAGCTACAACAACAATTCATCCAACAACAGCAGAAAACCAACCCAGCCCAAAGGAACTTTTCAAGGGAAGGCTCTTCTCAATACCCTCAGACAAACCAAGCTTTGGTTCCTCAACAGCCATATGTTGCTCCTCAACAGCCCAACAATTGTAGATCTCTAGTTCCTGACCCAATGACAAATTACTCTCCCTCTGTCCCACAACAGTCTTCATCCTTGGAAACTATGATGACTGATATGATGAAGCTACAACAACAATTCATCCAACAATAGCAGAAAACCAACCCAGCCCAAGCCCAGTTGAAAACTGATTAAGGATTTTTTGATCTTATTTCTACAAATCTCTGTGGATCGACCCGTATTTGCCATTATCTACTTAATAGAAATTTGTGCAATTCCGGTTAACTATTTTGAGCACATCAGGCACGTTTGTGTACATGTAATTTCCGTGAAAAGTGGAAATTGCCACATCAGCAAAATCCATGGGTTTTAAATACTTCGGAAAAGGTTTTCTGTGGAAGTAAAAAATTTATGTTTGGTGCAAAAAGTTTTTCTTTGATGAATTGATTTTTATAGTGTTTAGTGTGGCTATGGATTCCTTACAGAAAACTAGCATTTACTATTTGGTGTGGCAATTTTCTGCAAAAAAATAACAAAACTACAATGGTATTATCATTTGTAAATTACTTTCTATTTAGTCATTTGTTCACACTTCTATGTATAAACTATGGATTATAAGAAATTTAGGAAAAAATAAATGGTCTTGTTCTATGACCACATCTCTCGATTTTTACCTTTTAACACCAAAGGCCAAGGCTATGTAGCCATTGATTTATACATGACAACATTTATATATATATATATATATATTAAACCAATGAGATGGGACCGGATAACCATGGTTTTATGAAACAGGCACTATGATGAGTTAAAAACAAATTGAAGTGTTGGCAACAAGTATGACACAACCATCAGTCAACAAAGAATTTACAGTGTTGGCAACAAGCTCAAAATGACCTAAACCATTCACCATGAGCCCAACAAAGAATACATATCAATATCCATGCACACACATATCTTATCAATGAACCATACATCCAATTCCATCCAAGTATAAAAATTAAAAACCAACCACCATCATTCGTCAACCATTCCACCTCTAGTAGAAATAATTCACATCCACAATTGCAGAAGTTCACCACTAAACCACACCTTCCTTGCCATTAAGAAATAATTCAACGTGTACCATTACAAAAGAATGCATTCAACATGAACCCATCAAAGAATGCATATCAATATCCATGTACACACAAATCCATTCAACCAAGCATACATCCATTTACGTACTAAACCGACCACCACCATCTTGTGCTTCTCCATTATCCAACGGATGTAGTCTTGGGTATCCAGACAAAGTTGATCGGCTTGGTATAGAACATTTGCTGCAGAAGCATCCACAAGATATTACTCTATAGCTCAAATGAGCCAATCGATTTTGATAGATCAGATCAAAAGCCATATACCTTTAGATAAATCAATTTCAACATGATGTGGAGATTATGTTACATGTACTTCAATTGGTGCCTTTTCTTCTCCCTAGAGCATCATTGTTGTGAGTTCACAAAATCTTGTTAAAAGGAAGTATGTTAGAATGCATAATCAATTGATTACAGCCAGTGCCCGAAAAACATTATAAGTCCAAACAGCAATGAATTTTTCTTTGCCAATATTGGCATGTCAGTCATTAAAGAAGGGAACTACATGATACATAGTATTGAATTTTCATCAAATCCAAAATGCATTAGTTACCATTCTAAAAGTTGTGAAATAAAGTGCCGGGAAAAATGTTTAAGCATGCAGGAGGACCTTCAAATACGAAGTGACTATCAACTCACTGAGCAACCTGAAAGAGAACCATCGAAAATAAGAAGACAATGAAGTTGATTTGTTTCTAACTATGCAGATTCATCCACAATATGAAATGATTTTTCCAACTGAATGCCTTACAATCATATCTGAACTATAAACTATATGGGACTCCTATTAGAGGAACCAAAAAGCTGCCACTTCTTCAACCTTTTCAGCCCTCTTCATCAACTATGGATACATCTTCTATAAAAAAACACATGTCAACACCATCATAATTATGGATACATCTTCAACCTTTTAAGCCCTGTTCATCAACTATGAATACATATTCTATAAGAAAAACACATGTCAACACCTTCACAACTATGGATACATCTTAAAACCTTTTAGCCTTGTTCATCAACGATGGATACATCTTCGATAAAAATAAATAAAAAATAAAAAATAAAAAATAAAAAATAAAAAACATGTAAACAAACAGTACCATTATCCAATATATTGGGTTACAAATAGCATTCCATTGAAAGAAACTCAGTCAAATATATGTAAATAGTCTTAACAATTTACTGCAACACATTCTATGAATTACCAACAAGCATAGCACTTAAAAACAATACAAGGTCTTAACACTAAACATAAACGTCTAATAAATTAATACCCATCCCACATTTGTTGAGCAATTGCATCTCATGGCTCATATGCAAATAGACTGTCCGCATCACTCGAACCGGATCCAACTTCCCCTTCCTCCTCAACAATCATGTCTTCATCAACACCCATCTCTTGTGCGCGCTCTTCCTTCATCTCATCAATATAGTTCCATTGTTTAATGTAGTTGTGCAGAACACGGCAAGCAACTACTATTTTCGCTTGTGTCTTGAAAGGAAATATTGGTGTTGTTTGTATGATGGGAAAGCATTGCTGCAATACTGTAAAAGTACGCTCCACTACAATTCGCAATTTAGAATGTCGTAAATTAAAGAGTTCCTTGGGTGTTTGTGGTGCTTGTGTGGTTTACCACTCTTCGAGATGATAGCGCACTCCCTGATACGGTGCAATAAATCCGCGCGTGTTCGCATAACCCCCATCCACCAAATAATATTTTCCTAAGAAATACATTTACTCTATTAGAATATTCAGAATATTATTGCTTATTTCTTTCTGCAACAATGAAATAATCCTTAGTTCTAGAATAGGTGAATTGGAACTTACCCATTGGGACATGAAGCCTATTATATGGTCGTCTCCACAAAGCATCTTGCAGTATTCTAGAGTCAGACGCTAACCCTTCCCAACTAGTAAATACGTATTGAAATCGCACATCAAAAGATACAACAGCCATGACATTTTGTGAGAGGAAAAGATTTCTGTTTCGGTAGCGCACCTGATCTTTTAAACGAACCCATGTAGGTATGTATGTGCCGTCAATTGCTCCAACACAATCCTAATGATAAATAGAATATTATTAAACTCATTGTATGAAAATGACATAATTTTGAATCACAGTTAGATTACCTTGAAGTAAGGGTTGAAGGTTGAGTTCGTTGCAATTTCTGTTGGAGTCTCACTTCCTACGGGCTTAATATAATGAGGGCAAAGCCTTATAATCGCACCCAACACCTTATTGAAATACCTATTAATAGTCTCACCAGAGTGTTGGAATTGATTCTGCGTCACTTGATTATGCTCATTGTGAGCAATCGTGAATAAAAAAATGGCAAGTTGCTCCTCGACCGTAACATTTCGTGAGTTGAATAATAGACCTCTTTGTCTTAACTCATTTGACAGATTAACATAGCATCCCTTGCTCACTCGTAATAGATCAGAGCAATCGCGCTCATGTCCAATCAATAATTCATCCACAAAAGAATCGCCAGTTAAGATAGAGTAGTTATGAACTATTTCTCTATGGCCATACGAATAATAGTACCCAATAATACAAATAAGAGCCACAGTCTGGGCACAAAAGAAAAAGAAAAAGAACATTATTTTAGCTTACTGCTGACAGAGGGATGGTTGGGTTCTTCTCTTCAACCCCAAGCTGAAATCTTTTAATAATAAATCTCATGTATTCAGATATAACTCTCAAATAAATCTAGTGCCAAGATTTAGTACATATAAATAACACTACAACACTAATAAATCTCAAATCACAAATATAATAACCATCACAAAAATAATATTTAGAAAAATAGTTTATTTAAAAAAATAAAATAAAAAAGTGGGGCACGGTGGCTGGTTACAAGGGAGCCGCTGGTACATTGTTGGGCGGGGGGGGGGGGGGGTGTGTGCTAGGACAGGGTGGAGAGAGGGACTGCTTGGACAGGGTGGAAGAGAAAGGGTGGGGACAATGTGCAAGGTGGCTGGCCATAGGGGGTTGGGGTAAGCTAAGAGAAGAGAGGGGGGGATGGGTGTGGTTGATGGGACAACGTCGAGAATAGAGAGAGGGGGGTGGTTTTACCTGCAGGGCGATGGTTGCCTCCACTCTCTGCTAGCCCTCGTCAATGAAGGAGATGAGAGAACAGGGGCGCTAGGGTTTTTTATCAGAAATGGGTACGAAATGAAGTTTATAAAGGGGAGGCCAGTTTTATGAGGAAATAGACTTCCCATACCCCCCCCCCCCCCCTTTCCCCCGGAAAACCGTCCACTTTTCCACAAAAATACGCTACACAAACATGCCATAAATGGTGCTTTATGTTGAATTATCCTTGGGACAACCACATAGTAGAAAAGCATTTTTTGAGGGGCACAACCCTTAACCCCCTGGCTCTAGTCCCTGTCGTAGTGCAGCTTAGAATTCTAGGACTCACAATCATTTTACGCTAACCACCTTTCCTAATATCTACAAATAACTATTTTTATTTTCAGCTTTCACATACAATCACCTACTCCCATGACAATATATGTCGGCAACTATGATTGGTACTATGTTAGTATTTTAGTTGGCTAATCCTCCTCGTTTGAACAAAACTCAAGTCCTAGTTGAGTTGCAATTTTTATTTCTTTTGGAAAAGGATTGTGGGGTAACCTTGAGACAGTGGAAGACCGTTTGTGGACTTCTCGAAACAGTTTTAAAGACTTCTAGTTGGTTCAAAGACACTAATAGAGTCTTCCCGAAGTGTTACTGTGCCTACAAGAATCTCAACCAGAAGTTGGTCTCGTTGTAGTGAGACTGAAGCTCACTATAGCGAGCTACAGTATGCACAGACAGAACATGGGCCCGCTGGGGCATTCAGGACTCTTTCAAGCTAATGATTTCTACTTCCTCTAACTTTTTTCTTTCAAAAAGCCTTATGCACGAATGTTGGGCTATTTAAAGACCCGTTGCAACCACTATTGATTTCACTAGAGCTATCTAAATTTCTCAAGTATTGAGCATTCGTCTAACGGAGATTTTGTGGGATAATCTTGCAAGGGAGATTGAGCTGAAGCTTTATTCTTTCTTCTCCTTTTCTCAAGCACCTTGAAGGGGCATTCGAGGTGGGTTTCTAGCGAGCACGTGGAAGGTGAACGGCGAGTCGTCAACAAGTACTTCACAGTCCCTTAGGTTGAGTTTCAACTGGGTCAAAGGTCTTGTGAGTTCTTTGTAATCTTCGTTTTATAGTGCATTGCTTTCTGTGGCCTCTGCCACCCATGGTTTTTTTCCAGAGTAGGGTTTCCACGTAAAATCTTGTGCCTCCTCTCTTTTGTGGTGATTGATTCTTATCTTTAGATTATCTTATTTGGTTTAAAATTTCATATAATAATCTAAGAAAGGACCTTAGCCTATGTTAAGGCTTAAATAGAAGGTTGATTTTCGTAAAGTCAATGATTCACGTGGTATCAGAGCAGTTTCACTTTTCTAAAAATGTGATCCTCTCAGATTTATTCTATGGAATTCACTAGGGAATGCACTTCTACCACCAAGCCTCCTTTGTTTGAGAGTAGTAGCAATTATGATTACTAAAACATAAGGATGACTGCGTTTCTACGTTCTCCTGATCATGATGTTTGGCAAACAGTAGTGAATGATTATAAATCTCCAACTGTGGTGGTTGATGGGAAAAGTGTTCCCAAACCCGTGGCTGACTAGACGTAAGGAGAAAAGAACCAAACCCATTGGAATGATAGAGCCATGAATGATATATATATATATATATAATGGCGTAAGTCACTCTGAATTTCGCAGAATTTCTACTTGTACCACTGCGAAATAGGCTTGGGATCTCTTGAGAACAGTGCATGAAGGCACTGACATAGTTAGGAAGACTAAACTTCAAAATTTGACAATTGCCTTTGAGACTATTCATATGAAAGACGAAGAGACCTTTGATGAGTTCAATGCCAAACTGGGTCATATTATCAATTCTAGTTTCAACTTAGGAGAACCCATTCCTGACCAAAAAGTGGTAAAGAGAATTCTTCGGTCTTTGCCCGAGAGATTTCAGTTAAAAGTGATTGCTATTGAGGAAAATACAAACCTCAATGAACTCCATGTTGAAGAACTGGTGGAAAACTTACAAACTTTTGAAGCAAATCACTATTCTAATAAGAAATCCAAGGGATTTGCTCTAATGTCATCCAAGGACAATAATGATGATGAATTTGATAATGATTTTGATGATGTAGAACTTGAGGCTCTGTTTGTCAAGAAATTCAAGAAATATCTAAATAACAACAAAAAGAACCTCAAAAACGAGTTTCCCAAGAATAAGAACTTTAACAAGCCAAAGAGTGTGTCAAAAAATGATAAGAACCCCTCTAAGAATCCTAATAAACCTATTCAATGCTTTGAATGTTAAGGTTTTGGTCACCCAGCTTCTAAATGTGCAAACCAATTGGAAAGAAACAAAGTAAAGGCTTTGAATGTTTCTTGGAAAGAAGATTCTGAGAATGAAAACAGCGAATCTGAGGCACAATCTGAATATGCTAAATTTGTTGATTTTCTATCTTATGCTAACTTATCTTTTGAGCAGAGGTCATCTGACAAGGATTCCAAGTCAGATGACGAGTCAAAGTGTGAGGATCTTTCTGATGAAGAATAAGATGTAGAAGTTGCTTATCAAAAACTTCTGAAAGATTCATTGCATCTGTCCCACATAAACCATAAGCTCTCTCACAAGCTGAAAGTTTCTGAATTTCAAAATTTAACCTTCTCTTCTGAACTTGATGATGCTCGTGCGAAGGTAAGCCAGTTAGAATCCCAACGTACAATTTTATCTGACACCATTATTGTTGCAGGGAAAGAAAGGGATCTGCTTAATGCACAGCTAGAGGAGGTTAGAAAAGAATTGAGTTCTTTGCAAACTGAGTACAACGTGCTGCAAGCTGAAAAGAACGATGTGTGTGTGAAACTTTGAATGGTACTATCAGAATTAGTCTCAGCCAAATCTTTGCTGGATAGAATGAATAAAGGGTCCATAACTCTAGATGAAATTTTCATGCAACAAAGGAGTGAGAAACAAAAGACTGGACTTGGATTCAACTCAAAATCATCAACTTCTATGCAATCAAGTAAATCTGTTTTTTGTTAAAGGACCAGCCATATATTCTGGTATTCTCGCTACTCCAAATGCTAAACATGGGAACTCAATAACATATAACAATGTGCCTAAGCCCAGATCTACCCTGATTTGTCATTTTTGTAGAATAAAAGGGCACATTCGGCCTCATTGTCATAAAATGTGGAATCAAAGGCAAAATCAGCAAAAAGAAGAGTACCTTACCTCCTCAAAAGATTAAAACTAAATCCATCTAGGTTAGAAAATCTGATCTTAACTGTAATGTAGTCCTAACCGCACTATCTGGAAAAGATTTCCATGTTTGGTACTTGGATAGCGGATGCTCCAAACATATAACTGGTAATAAATCACTGTTTACCTCCCTAGAAAGTTGTGATAGAGGTTGTGTCAGATTTGGTGATGGAAGCAAATTGAACATAGTTGGAAAAGGTCCAATTTCAAAATCAAGTATGTCCACTCTTTCAAATGTTTTCCTGGTCAATAGTCTGAAAGCGAATCTGTTAAGCATCAGCCAACTATGTGATTCACACCATGAAGTCCATTTTTCTCTTAATGACTGTGTTATTATTGATAAAAAGGGTAATAATGTACTTCATGGAGTGCGTACTTCTGACAATTGTTACATAGTTGCCACGGAAAACAAAATGACATGTCACACAGCCATGATTAGTGACAATGATTTGTGGCATCAACGTTTTGGCCATATTAATCATACGAACCTGGATAACTTGGCGAAAAATGAAATTATTCTTGGACCACCTAAACGTTTAAAAGCTCCTAATGTTGTTTGTGGTCCATATCAAATTGGCAAACAAATAAGGTCCTCACATAAGAAAGTTGATTCTTTAACAACTACTATGCCACTTGATTACTGCATATGGATCTCCTGGGTCCAAAAAAACCTGAAAGTATTGGCGGCAAGAAGTATATATTTCTGACCGTTGATGACTTTTCTCAGCTTACGTGGGTTAGATTCCTCAAAGAGAAGTCCGAGACTTTTGAAGATTTTCTTGATTTGTGGACTTTGCTCATCAATGAAAAAGGAAAAGTTTTTGGTAGTGTTGTGCGTATTCGTTCATATCATGGAACTGAATTTCAGAATTCTTATTTCAGTTCATTTTGTTCCAAGTACGTTATCAAACATGAATTCTCTGCTCTCAAAACACCACAGCAAAATAAGGTTGTTAAGAGAAAAAATGGGGTTGTGCAAAAAATGGCACAAGTTATGCCTCACGGTAAGAGAATCCCTCAATGTTTCTGGGCCGAAGCGATAAACACAGCAGTCCATATCATCAATAGAGTTTACCTACGGCCTGGAATGAAAATGACCCCATATGAGATCCGGAGTGGTCGCAGGCCAACTGTTAAGTACTTCCGAACATTTGGCAGTAAGTATTACATCCTAAAAGATAGGGAACACTTAAGCAAATTTGACTCCAAGAGTGGCGGGGGCATATTTCTTGGTTACTCTATAACAAGTAAGGCATACAAAGTTTATAATCTCAGATACTCTTCAGTTATGGAGTCAGTAAATGTTGTTGTTGATGATGCAGGAATTTCAGAGTACTTTTCTGATGATAAAGAAGATCTAATTATTTTTCTTGTTTCAAATAAGGTTGCTGAACCAAGTACAAGCAAGCAAACAGACACAACACAGGGATCGGAAGATAAAATTAATGCTAAATCCAAAGATAATCCAAATAAGCCAGAAACACCATCCTCCAATCTCATGGTGCCTAACATCATCAAACAATTTGAAGAACAGAGTGCATCTAAAAGCTCGCGACCCGTACAAAAAGTTATGAAGAGTCATCATATTTCACAAGTTCTTGGAGATGCTATGAAGCCTCTGAAAACAAGAAATTAAGTACGCGATGAGCTAACCAATTTCTGCTATATGTCCTCTATTGAACTAAAGAACATAAAAGAAGCTCTTCTTAATGATTGTTGGATTAATATTATGCATGAAGAACTAGAACAGCTTAAGAGAAACTGTGTGTGGGACTTAGTGCCTCGGCCTAGTCACACGAATGTCATCGGCACCAAGTGGATATATAAGAATAAGACCGATGAACCAAAGCGGGTAATTAGAAACAAGACAATACTGGTAGCTCAGGGGTTTACACAAATTGAAGGCATCGATTTTGATGAAACGTTTGCTCCTGTTGCTAGATTGGAATCCATATGGTTGTTATTAGCTATTGCTTGTTTCCTTAACATCAAGCTATATCAGATGGACGTCAAGTGTGCATTTCTAGATGGGTATTTAAATGAGGAAACCTACGTTGAACAGCCCAAAGGATTTCAAGATCGACACTACCCGCATCATGTGTTTAAATTGGACTCTCCATGGGTTGAAACAGTTTCCTCGTGCTTGGTATGAGAGGCTTACGGTCTTTTTGTTAGATAATGGTTTCAAACGAGGAAGTGTAGACAAGACACTATTCATCAAAGAAGACACTCATCACATATTAATTTCACAAATCTATGTAGATGATATTGTCTTCGGTTCTACCTCTTCTAAGTTAGTTGACCAGTTTTTAAAAAGCATGTTTACTGAATTTGCAATGAGTATGGTTGGAGAACTCACCTTCTTCTTAGGCCTACAAATCAAGCAATATGACAATGGTATATTTGTTTCTCAATCAAAATATGCTCGAAAACTTCTAAAAAAATTTGGGATGACATCTACTAAACATTCCAAAACTCCAATGAGTCAATTTGTTAAATTGAGCATTGATTTAAATGAGAAAGATGTGAATGAAACACTGTACCGAAGCATGATTGGGAGTCTTCTCTATCTCACTGCAAGTAGACCCGATATTGCTTACAGTGTTGGAGTTTGTGCCCGTTATCAATCCAAGCCAAAGGAATCACACATTCATTCGGTAAAAAGAATCATGAGATATGTGAGTGGAACTGTTGAGTTTGGTGTTTGGCGAAGCAAAGACACCAATACAACTCTGGTTAGGTATTAAGATACAGATTGGGCAGGTTGTGCAGATGATAGGAAAAGTACTACTGGAGGTTGCTTCTTCATTGGGAATAATTTGGTCGCTTGGCACTTCGACTTCTTTGTCGACTGCTGAAGCCGAATATATCGCTGCTAGAAGTAGTTGCACTCAACTTCTTTGGATGAAACAAATGTTGGCAAATTATGGGGTTGATCAAGATATAATGACTATTTATTGCGACAATCAAAGTGTCATTGACATATCCAAAAATCCAGTCCAGCATTCCCGGACCAAACACATTGATATTAGGCATCACTTTATCCGTGAGTTGGTTGAAGAGAAGATCATTGTCCTTGATAAAGTTCCAACCGAACATCAATTGGTCGATATCTTTACCAAACCGCTAGAACCCAATAGTTTTGAATCCCTTCGCAAGTCTCTAGGGATTTCCTCCTTTCCTTAAGTTTTTGTTTCACTTGCACATGCACAATCTCACTTCCATCTATGATTATTTTTGCATGTGATTTAGTTAGTGTTTAGTGCACGGTTCACTGTTATCATTTTTTTGCACTATGGATGTTCTCCTTTGATCTCGGCTAGGATTTACAGGCTTCACGGATGTCTACATCTTATATGTGGCCCAAAAGTGCATAGAGATTTCTGTAGACTAATGTAATGGAACTGTATCCTATAGGGTTCAGAAATTTTTGCAAAAAATAAGCACTCGAACTTATGCATTATTTCGTGCCAAGAAGTTCATTAGAAAATCTTAAGTCCTAAAAAAAAGAAAAATGGCGGTGAAGCGGTGAGAAGTTAGATTTTGAACTGATTTGATCATCTTCTGGGTTTGCTCCCTAGTTTTTAATCATTCAATTTTAAAATATTGTCTTGATTAAGGGGGAGCATTTCATATTTCACACACAATCACTCGATTTCGGTCGAATTGTGTACTTTCACGCTTATCCATACATATTTTTGTAGATGGAATACACGTTTTTATATATATTTGTTGTTTGATCTTTTTTTTAAAACATGGAGGAATTCCACTCAGATTCTGCGCCTCTTTCCCTTTCCTATCTCGCTCTAGCGAGACCAATCCTCGCTAAAGAGAGATGGCCCACTGTTTTTTTTTTTTTTTTTACCTATTTCCAGAGCCATGCCTCACTATAGCGAGAATATACCTCGCTATTACGAGGTTTATTTTTTTAAAACACCGCCCCGCGCATCTCTTTTAAGTTCGTCTCCTTCCTCTCTTTTGGGCGTATCTTTTTTTCTCTCTTGGTAGGGCTCTTTGTTTTCTCCTCTTCTTGACTCCTTCCATCCACGCATTTCCTCGGATTAGACCTTCACCCTCTCCTCCACCCATCATCAGGTATGTTCTTCTCTCCCCTTCTTCTTGGGTTTCTCATTATTTTCTTCATGGGTTTCTCATTATTTTGCCTATATTAGTATGGGTTGGTTGTGGTTTGCTTGGATACATCTCTATGGTTTGTCTTTGGCATTCTCTTTTACAATATGGATAAGGAAGAGGTTATCTTGAAGATTGTTTGGAGCAATTTCGGTTTTTTTTTTTTTTTTTTTTTGTGACTGTTGGGTAATCATTGGTGATAGTTGTTTATATTGGATTCTTCCATTGTGTTTTCTACTTCAATGGTTATGTTATTGTGTTCCATGATCTGTGATTCCTCTATCTATGTCGTGTTATCCTTGGGATCATTTGGAAGCATCTACATTTATTTTTGCCATGGTTATGAGTTTCTCTGCACATAAGGTGTTCGATAATATGTCTCAAAGAATTTTCTTGCTTCAAATGATTGATTTTTTTTTCCTGTGACTTTCAAAAGTACAGAATGGCTCACAAGTCTTCAAAAGGAAATCGTCCAGCTGCCTCTACCTCTAGTTCTGATGTGGAACGTTTTCGAAATGCTGAGAGTGCTGAATGTTTTGATTCTAAATTCAAAGAAAGAACTGTCATCTTTGAGAGAATTGTAGTGCAAACTGATCTCACTACTACTAGATTCTTACATTGGCTTCATCTTAACCATCTCATGAATTTGATGAATTTAATTAATGAATGTTTTGAGGACCAAGTCCGTGAGTTTTACTGCAACATGTTTGAAGTTAAAGATACTGGGTTCAAAACTTATGTTCGGGGAAAGACAATCTATGTGGATACAAATCGGATTGCTACTCTACTAGATCTTTGGAGACCAGCTTGTCCATCATATCCCTTTCTTGATCCAAACAACCGTGAGTTTCAAGCAGATGAGGTGGCTACCACTCTCTATGGGGAACCCACTGTCTGGGTTCCTCCTGTTCTCAACATATCCTGCCTCACCACTGATTACCAGCTACTGAACACATTTGTATGTCATAACGTGGAGCCAAGAGGTCATTCCTTTGACCTTCTCTATCCTCAAGCTTGTCTTCTCTATGCTTTGGCCACTGGCACCTCTGTGGATGTTCCACATAATATTCTAGCCTCTATGTTGCGAATTTTCAATGAGACTAGAAAACTCACCCTTCCTTTTGGTGCCATGATTTGCAAATTGTTGATTGAGGCCGGTTGCCAAGTGTTCCAACATGAACTGCCCATCTCTAAAAGACAAAAGATTAATCACCGGACTAAATCTATGTCTGATACTTATGTGCATAATCGCCTTCAGGGGAGCCAGCCCGCGTCCAAGCTGATGAGAAAGATGACAACTCGATTGAAAATCGCCTCCTTGCGATTGAAAATGCAGTACTTGATCAGTATGTACAAATTGAACAGTTAGAAGAAAAGGTGACAAAAGGGTTTTCTGACCTTCGGAATCAGCTAACTGAGATGTTTAATCAGCTTCATCAATACTATTTCTGATTTCCATGCATTACTTCTTTTTGCTGAACTTCCATCTAACTTTTTTTTTTTGCCAATTCTGTGACAAAAGTGGGGAGTAGTAGTAGAGCAGATAACATTTAGAATTTTATTTAGAACTTTGAATTTCTTTAATTATCATTTCTGTGATTTTACAGATCTTTGCCAAGGTTTACTTCGTGCAGGTTTCTTCAGAACACTTCGGGCAGCTTTTTCTTTGTTTTTGTCTTGGGTTCTCTGTGTACTGGGATAGTTCTTCTATTATGTTTTAGGAGTTTTGTTCACGAATTGCCAAAGAGGGAGATTGTTAGTATTTTAGTTGGCTAATTCTCCTAGTTTGAACAAAACTCAAGTCCTAGTTGAGTTGTAATTTTTATTTCTTTTAGAAAAGGATTGTAGGGTAACCTTGAGACAGTGGAAGACCGTTTGTGGACTTCTCATAACAGTTTTGAAGACTTCTAATTGGGTTTAAAGGCACTAATAGAGTCCTCCCAGAGTGTTACTGTGCCTACAGGAATCTCAACCAAAAGTTGGTTTCGCTATAGCGACACTGAAGCTAGCTATGGCGAGCTACAGTATGCACAGACAGAACATGGGCTCGCTATAGCGAGTTGTGCTTTCTGTCCATTCAGGACTCTTTCAAGCTGATGATTTCTACTTCCTCTCTAAGAGTTCTTCTTTCTTTCAAAAAGCCTTATGAACAAACCTTGGGCTATTTAAAGACCCCTTGCAACCACTATTGATTTCACTAGAGCTATCTAAATTTCTCAAGTATTGAGCATTCGTCTAAGAGAGATTTTGTGGGCTCATCTTGCAAGGGAGACTACGCTGAAGCTTTATTCTTTCTCCTCCTCTTCTCAAGCACCTTGAAGGGGAATTCGAGGCGGGTTTCTAGCGAGCATGTGGAAGGTGAACGGTGAGTCGTCAACAAGTACTTCACAGTCCCTTAGGTTGAGTTTCAACTGGGTCAAAGGTCTTGTAAGTTCTTTGTAATCTTCGTTTTATAGTGCATTGCTTTCTGTGGCCTCTGCCACCGATGGTTTTTTTCCCGAGTATGGTTTTCCACGTAAAAATCTTGTGCCTCTTCTCTTTTGTGGTGATTGATTCTTATTTTTAGATTATCTAGATTATCTTAATTGGTTTAAAATTTCATATAATAATTTGAGAAAGGACTTTAACCTGTGTCAAGGCTTAAGTAGAAGGTTAATTTTCGTAAAGTCAAACCTTCATACTAGTTGTCAATAGGTGAAAAAAAAAGGTGTTTGACGGTTTGATATGTTTGAAATAGAGCTTATTGAAGCAAATTTGACTGAAATGGATATATTTGAAAGACCTTTTTACAAATATACCATCTAGCAAGACATATCTAATTCAATTAAATCTATTTAAAAAAAGGGGATTCGGCGACAGATCCCTGAACATTTCACTTTATGACTTTAAATCCACAATCTTTTTTCATAGTATGATAGGTCATTTTTCCAAATTTGAAGACCTAAAATATCTAATTTACCCTTCCTTTCTTCAAAATCACAACCCATGATTAGTGGAATATGTCATTAGTTATGGTCAACTACCATTTAATTAGCCACAATTAATTAAATCCCATTAATGAGATTTTCAAATAAATTCTAAAAAAACACATACAAATTTCAAAAAAATACAAATAAATTAAAAAAATGAGAAAAATTTTTTAAAAATGCAAAATTTTCAAAAAACGCAATAAATTTCAAAATAACGCAGAGAAATTTAAAAAGACGCACATAAATTTCAAAATATCCAAATAAATTTCAAAAAATGTATATAAATTTCAAAAGACACAAATAAATTTCAAAAGAAGTAAATAAAATTAAAAAACACAAATGCATTTTCCAAAACTAAGATAAACCAATTTTTCGGGTTTCGAAAAAAAATGCCAAAAAATCAAGTATTTTGTCAAAATTATGTTAAATTTATTTCAAAAAATAAAAATAAATTTCAAAAGGCACAAATAAAATTCAAAAACACAAATAGATCTAAAAAAATGCAAATAAATTTTCCAAAAACACAGAAAGACTAGTTCAAAAACTCAGTTAAAAATTTCAAAATGGAAATAAATTTGTTAGAAACTCAGCTATATTTTTCAAAAACTCAAATAAATTTGCCAAAAACTTAAATAGATTTGTCCAGAATCAGTTAAATTTGTTTCAGAACTCAGATAAATCTATGCAAGAATCAAATAAATTTGACCAAAAATCAAAAGCTCAGATAAATTTGACAAAAACTCATATAAATTTGTCAAAAACTCAAATATGTTGAACAAAAACTTAGATAAATTTCACAAGAACTCAGATAAATTTCATAAAGACTAAAATAGATTTGCTAAAAATGACATAACATCCTTACTGCCTTCCTTATCCGGCGATGGCTCAGCAACTTTTATGCTACTTCTATGTAGGACAGTGAGAAGCTCCTTCTCTGATGACGACGGTCGATCTATGCAACTGAGGATCTTCCTCGACAAATGCAAGGAAATCCTGAAATCCTCTATTTTGCGATGGTTCCGGTTTCTGCAAAGATTGTAGGTTCTGCAAGCCTTTTCAAACAACAACAAAACGCAAAAGTCCAAATCCTTATCATGCTTCTTCCTCTCCGGGCAAGGCAAGGTGGCGCGTAGCGATGGCAAAGGGCGCGGTTTTCGATTCCAGCGGCAACCCTCTTTCGTTTCTACAACGGGGTCCGGCCCAACCTTTGCAGCGGTGGTCCTCTCCTCCAGCAATGGATGGAGCAATCCAGATCTCCTCCGGTTTGTAACCTCCGAAACAATACGAACCAGAAGTCAAATTTTTGCTCATTGTGGCCCACCTCGATCAAATCAGAATCCTCTGACTTCTTCTCCAATGGAGAACCTATGCAACATCTTCTCTGCACCAATTGGACAATCTTTGAAAGAGGTGGAACGAAAGATTTGAAATTTTTAATTTTTAAAATTTTATGCCTAATCAGTTGAAATGGCAAGTCAATCATAGAAATTTTTTATGTGGACCTCTTGCCAAAATATGTTCAATTGTATAGACTACAGGCCTTAGAGAAAAAGTTGGTGGACTAGAGGCTTTAAAAGACTGTGATGAGGGACCTCTTGCTAATTATCCGTTTAAAAAGGCTTGATTGGTAAACATACAAATAAGAGCTTATTATAGGGGCATATAGGATAGATGGGACATGGCCACATGATGATGATGATGATGATGATGATGATGATGCTTCTTCAACTACAATGGGACTCGCCTACTCATCATTTTCATCAATGGTTGTGATTTTGTGCTCAAATTTGGGGCGGTCCCACTATTTTTAGTGTTTATGCCTCCAATGGTTAGATTAGATAGGGTTTCAAAACTCAGGATAATTAGGAGGAAGGGTGGGCTGGACTCGAATGTACCAAGAGTGACGCATGGTACACGATTTTAGGGCCAAAATATCTAAGAGTAACCGAGGGCGAGCTTCCTTGATATGGATTATAGGAGTCGGCCCTAGTCTACTTGATAAAACCATGTGAGTTGTGACCAATAAAGGCCCAAGCATGTTAAGGGAGGAAGGGTCTAGATCCAGCCCAATCAGCAATTCGGACTCTAAAATTGTGCACAATGGAAAGTATGATTCCGGGATTATGGATACAGGATCAGATTTGTACTAGACAGAACCCAGGTGCATTACATCCATATAACCAGTAGAGAGAAAAGAGTCAAGCAGGTTAACATCACAACTGAGGTCCAATGTCTGGCTTTATCATTAGCGATACATGGTTCAACTATAGGAATCTGCTAAGGCCCTATAAATTTGTAAATTCAACAAGTGGGTCTTGTACCAAGACCAGGCTTAGCATTAGCTTGACGATATCAGCTTTCTGGACTGATTGATGTATCAATTGGCCCAGACCAACCTTTTTATAGACTCTAATGGATTGGTGCAGGACTGCGCTGTAATACTAATTTGATCAAATAGAAACTTAAGTAAATTAAGTTTAAAGAAAAAACCTCACAGGCAGACTTTTGGAAAACAATATTGACACGAGGAAAACTCTCAAACATATCCAGTAGCAACTCCACATTTTGATTTATTCAAACCGCAACATGAGCCTTGGTGGTTCAACTCGGTCAAACTCCATCATCTGATCTACTTTTGAAACATTGGTTTGTAACAATATTCGAAGAGGGTTTTTTTTAATCGAGTCCCAGTTCTTTGAGAGCAGAACTAACAAATTTACTAATCCAATTCACATAAATTTATTAGTGTAGGCAACTTTAAAATCTAAACCGCTCAAAATCACCAACGCTTGGTAGCGCCGTTGGTTGGGGCACTCCATAACCACCTAGAGGTCTCAGCATTGAAGCCCACCAATGTGTTAGGACCCGAAGCTATTATATAGCCCGATGAACCCGGTGAGTGAAAACAGGAGGAGGCCACCACCCCGGGAGATTAATCAAGTGCTCCGGACTTTAACACCCCCGGTCAGCAAAAAAAAAAAATTTACTCAAAATCAAACACATATGTTCTATAATTGATATTATAAAAAATAAAAAAAACACCTTCACACCAATTATAGTTATCCCTACCTTTAGATTGAAAATAAAAGTACGGTTAAAAGAAGAAAACAAAGAGAGCCAAACGAAAATATACACATCGGCAAACGGTCAGGCTACTGGATCAAGCGATATCAATACCATGCATCTTGATCTTAGTAGAACGTGCTGCAGTCCACTTGAGGCATTAGACCTGCTGTAGAAAGCCAGCACGAGTGAACTCTTGTAGTTTTCCCATTGGATCTTTGTAGATCTTACTTTTCTTCACTCATCTGTAGCCCTGAATTCTTCACTCATCTGTAGCAAGTGAGAATTGTGGGGGACTACCTACCTCTTCATAAAACTCCCCCAAGATAGGCAGCCCAGGACTTTGTGATCTCCTGAAAGGAAAACCCCCATTCAGCATTTGGGGTGATGAAGGTATTGGTGGGAGGGCAGAAGGTCTCGATGATCGCCCGGCAGGCCTCATTGCTTTTGCACGGGACCCAATCCTGGGTGACCAAAATTAGCCTAGTAAACACTCGTAGCCATTCAAATGTCGCCGCACTCCTTCCGCATGGCATCAGTCCATCGCAACCACTCCTTCAAAGGCACAAACCAACACCGGGGAAGGTGCCTGGCCCCAATCCAGCCACTGTCATCATCGCTTAGAACACCAAGACTCACTATTCGGAGTTGTACGATGGGGGTCTTATGGGTGATGCCGATGCTTGTAAGGAATATCAAGTGTTGGCTAATTCATTAGGTAACGGACAAAATTGGAAATTCTATTTTTCAATGTATTTTATAGATGGGCTGCCCAAATGAAGAGTTAAAGACTGAATTGCGTCAGAATGGAAAATTGTATGGGCGCTCAAGCAAGCCCATATGGACTTAGTTTAATTAACCCTAGATTAATAATTGGAATTGAAATCTAAAATAGATATTGATTAGGGACATTAGCACATGTTAAGGCTTAGACTCGTAGCTTTCAATGCTGTTGGGCACCAGCAAGCCCATGCTCGTTAGGCGGCCTTCAGCGTAGAAAGGCCTCGCACTCAAGAAACACCATTGTAGAAAGCTACATACTTATCCCAACTCAAGTCATTCTTATTCCTAGTTGGGATCGACGGCTCAAAATCAAAGATCAAAGGCCCTCTCTTCTACTGCCATTCGGTGGAAACCTCAGCCTCGCGGCCTTCATTGTTGGTGTATCAATAAGTTAAAAACTCTGCGCCTTGGTCATAAGCGCAGTTCGCACTGTCACCGAAGATATACTCAAGCTTCTTCAAAAGAGCATGTTGATCATCCCTCCTTATGAAATTGCTCGGGATGTTGTCGTAAACCTGAGCATTCCAGGAAGCAAGAAGCCTTGAGCGCAACTGCCTTCTCTCGGGTTCGGCCTGAGCGTCAATGTTCTTCTCAAGGTCCCCAACTAAGGCCTTGGCTTGATGAACCACCGTTCTCGAGGATGGTGGCGAAGAAGGCCCGGCTACTACCTTCTCACCACTGGGAGGGGAGGAAGAGGAAGCAACATTCTTGCCCTTGTCTGCGTCAAGGAAAAGAAAGTTGTGTTAAGATTTTCCAACTCCTTTCAAAATCCTCCAAGCATAAGAAGAAATTCTACCTTAATTTCGGCAGCATCTCCCCTTAACTCGGAGGCGGGTCAGAGCCCAAAAGAAAAGGTGATACTTGACTTTAAACCCCGACAATGCAAATGAGTGTTCACCAAGTACATTTAGAGTCGAGGTCCTCAGTCAAAGCAAGGTAAATAAATCCGCGCTAAGACTTTCATGAGGACAATGATGAAGAAGATACAAGATGCTGCAAAATGAAGCAGTTCAAGCATGAAAGTGCTTTATATGAATAATTCAGTAAGTTCTAAGGCCTATTGAAAATGTATCTACAATAAGTCCACCGACGGTTCATCACAGGGCGTACAACTGTCGGCAGTCCACTACAGATGGGTAATAACCGGCAATCTGGAAGCTCAAGAGCCAATTAGGCATACCACAGGTGACAGGATATACTTGTCAGCTGTTCAACACCGAAGAGTCTCCCAACTATCCGAACAGGGGCTCCACAATTTTAGATTCTTTTCCAATACAAGAAGACCTCTAGGTGGTTGCTCAACACAGAAAAGACCAGGACACCCGGATGCTCAGCATAAACGCTATTTAAAGCCCCTGGCTATCCAGCACAGAGGTTCGCCGACGGTCTCAAATCCGAACTTGAAAATTTTGAAAATAGTTGTCAAAAACTTCAAAAGTTTCAAAGAAACCTCCTTTACAGCAAAAGAGCCCCTCCTAAATCTCCCCCAAAAGAAACAACATCTGAAAAATCCCCGAGTCTTAAACCAAGCAACTACCACATCCAATCAAACCGCTGTACATCCTGCCGCTCCATCCATTCTCCAGAAATCTCCAACAATATGAAAGAACATACAACATCCTCATGCAACCTAATGAAGAAGAGTTTCAAGAAAATGCGAAGTAAAGTGAGAAAAGGGAGAAACCGCAGTTGACCACAGGCCGACCGTGCGCATCCAATTTCGAAAGGGGCAAGAAGTTGCACCGGGCTTGGATTTCGACGGGTCCTCAATATCCAACCATCTACAACGATCGGCCGGTTGTTTGAAGCCCACAGATTGAAAGCAAAGAGGGCAAAAACTCTTAAAACACATTCGACCATCGATCGGGCTGCAACTTCCCTATTTTCGAGTTCAAAACCATAATTTTCTTCAAAAATCGAAGGAGAATGAAGAAAGCCAGCATATAAAAGCTTTTCGTCCCAAAACAAGGAACAAAACCACGGAGACAAAAGGAAAAACAATCGGCCCTATGCAGATAAGGAATCGCGAGGAAGAAGTTGATGATTACCTACCATGGATCCGATTTGTGAAGAACAAAACCGAAGGAGAAGATATGGATATCGCATGAAGAAGCTCTGGAAAACCCTGACAAAGCTCAATAGACTCCCGGACTTTTGTAACAGGAGGACGCCCGGCAACTCGATTCATGCCACGGACCGCCCAGCGAGCCCCCTCGAACATCTGGCCTCACCTTTTAACCTCTCGGGCCAGCTAAAATTTCCAATTTTCTTCGGCAAATCGACCCACTTGAAAATACCTTTGAATGAAGTGGTCATATATACATGCCCAATTCCAAGTTTGTTTGGCCTTCCAAATACCAAACTAACTATTTCAAATATGTTTGAGATGGACCCACAGCTCACGTGGAAGCAATTCATTAGCCAGTTCCACACCTCGGTATCCAAAGTCTAGTCAAGCATCTCTCTCCTCCTGTGCAAGAAATATCTTTTCCATACACTTGGCCAAAAATACCCAACCAAGGGTCGACGTTTGACATCAGTCATACTTCCCTCAAAGTCAACTTGAATCTACATATGCCAATCAAGTTTCCACTCTCAATTGGGTAGACCCACTAAACACCCTAAACCTCGAGGTTCCCCGTTGGTTGTTCCCTACGATCATATAAATGATATCGGGGAAAAAGGATTACGCAGGTGGTTCACACGGTTTCTATTCACAAGTTCCAACCCAGTTACCATTCACAAACAACTGGACTCTGTGATTCCTCTCAGCCTCGGGGAGTTCTTGCTAGGTGTCCCGTGGTTCTACGGAGATGCACACAAATGATATCCGTGACAAATATGCAACAAGTAATCTGAAGTTTCCACTTAAAACCTACCATCTTGCAAGTTCAAGTCTTCCCACCGACATACAACTTCGACGCAAAATAATTCCAGAAATCTCTTCCATCATTGCACCGTGAGGGGGCACTTGTTGGCACTCAAGGAAGAAAAACCAAAAAACCAATCCAAAGACAAACACGGCAGGAGGACAGTCGGACATCTACGTGTAGGTCAAAGCCCGATCAACTTTGGAAGTCAAAGCTCAAGGAAGGTCAAGCACTTGGTATAATGCCCCAAGATCCGGTCGCATCGAATATCGGGACGCTACGAGAAAGTACCCAAGAAATGCAAAAAATCTAATAATATAATCAAGTGTAAATCTCATATGAGCAAAAAAATTAACAAAACCCTAAAATTTTATTTCACTTTAAGGGATTATAAGGTATTTTCCATGATTAAATTAACTATTCAATCATATGCCAACACGGCCAACTAAAAGAAAAGAAAAGGAATAAAGATATATGTGATAGATGCCTCTCGATGCACCAACTACATCGCTCTCCAAACCCTACGGCAACGGATCAGCCACCAAGCAATTCTATCAATCAAAGAAAGCGGAAGAGAATATACCTGAAAACACCAAGGATTTGATCAGGCTCGATGAGCCAAGCAAATAGGCATGTTTAAATGGTAATACATTATATTAACATATAAGGAAGAAGACCATACCTGATCACAGCTGTACCTGCGTGATTAGTACCTTAATAATAATATAAAATATCAGAGTGTAACAGAAACAGTGTGGAATGTAGTATTTGAACGATAATCGAGATAGTAAATAACAGATGTTGGATACAGCATATCAAGTAGATAAGAAAAGTCATCATCATCAATAAACCATATAATTCAACAAGCACAGCAGTGTCACCAGTAATAAAAGTAACAAGGGGAAGTAGCCCTACCATATCCACAACCATCGTCTCTGGATCCATCCGTAACAATGTCGGCAGTTAAAGACACTAAGCAACGACATCCACAACACTTAATAATCATTCAACCAATATACATACATAAAATCACACAAGGGCACGTCTACAATTGAAATACAAGGGACGTAGGAGGTCAAAGCCAGCCCGTCGTCGTCGTCTAGACAAATGTCGATGGATATCAACTATGGGAGTCATAGCCACCCATCGCTGTCGTCTCATCGAATAGGAGCGTACAAGAGTCCATCAATATCCATAGCCACAGCCAAGTCTCAACCATTGGTCTTACGTGCTCAATCACTCGTTCATAGCCACAACCAAGTCTCGGCCATTGGTTTTTTGTGCTCACTCAGTCATCCATAGCCACAGCCAAATCCCAGCCATTGGTCTTACGTGTTAGATCAACATCACCGTCCATCCACACCCGGTTCTAGTGCCAGCGGTCTCAGTACCCCTCCCACACCGGTACTACTGTGTTATCCAACAATATCTCAATATCAATGTCCATGTCGGCATCATAACCCTCTGCAAACCAACCGTACATCCACAAATCCTACAAATCACTAGGTGGGGGTACTCCGAACTGGATCGCCTTACTGTCCTTATTATGAGATGATGTCAGTCAAGGGTACGAGGCACAGAGCTTGGGTATAACTAATTCCATCTTTACAATTCCAAACAGTTAATAATGTATACCCTTGTACACTCTGCTTCTCTATACGCTTAATTAGCATTATCTCGTTACACGGTCCGTCCATCAATATCTACCGTTAAGTTCCCAAAATTACAGGTCAGGACTTCAAGTGCCATGTCCTAACATCTCATCCAATACGGACCATGATAATGGATTAGAGCCTCAGTGCAATGCCATGATTATAGTACCTTTCAAGGCCAACATCCAAGGTTTTGACCAACTAGCCAGCCTCAGCGTCCGTTTTATCGACATAAGTACCACATGTCACAACTCTATCGATGATAGATGCCCCTCTATTCAGGTCTAGGGTCCCATTTCACCTAAGACAGTGATCACGGAGTCTTAAATGCTTATTAAGTATCATTGGTGCTCCTAAAGGTATTTAGCATCATAAGACATCCATAACCATTGAATTAGATTTCACTTACAACCCTAGACCCTACTTAGGTAGCTACATAAGTCAAGGTTAAGCCCGGCCCTTGACTCGTGTTTAGCGTATCCCAAACAGTCCTAAATACTTATTAAGTATCCTTGGTGCTCTTGAAGGTATTTAGCATCATAAAACATCTATAACTATTGAATCAGGTTTTGCTTATAATCCTAAACTCTACTTAGGTGGCTACACAGGTCAAGGTTAAGCCCGGCCCTTGACTCGTTTTTAGCGTATCCCAAACAGTCCAAATGGAAGGTCAACGGGGCCCACACATGATCAAATCAAGAAATGGAACTAAATCTGAAAAATCACATTTTACAGTATACCGGGTCGATATCATGGGTCCACGAGTCGACCTGGTACTCTGTGGAAGTAAACAGCTAACTTGGAGTCAAAAAAACACAGTCTGCAGTGTCCTTAGTCGACCCGAAAGGTCCCCCAGTTGACCTGGTACACTGCGGACATTTCCACAAATATTTGGCAAGTGGGGAAGACTGCAGTGTGGCCGATCAACCGGGCCTCTTGGCCGATCGACAGGGTACACTGGGTTCTATACCCTGTGAGTAATTTCAGCTCCCAGTTGTGCGCAAGTCCATTGTGTGCCCAGTCGACATCCTGGGTGACCAGGTCGACCGGTACACACGAAATCCCTATTTTTCAAAATTCCGCCCTTTTTCATTTCCCATCAAAACTCCATCAAATCCAGCTCAAATCTGCACTGATCATCTCCAAACATTATACACACCTCCCACATTATGATCTCATCGTAAATGGGCCATTGATCCTTCAAATGATGGATTCTCATCCATCAATGACCAAAATCACATAAAAGAAAAGGGTTTAGAACAGCAACCCATGTATAATATCATCCAATCAACCATCCAATCACATAAATCATACCACACAACCATAAAAGATAATAATTAACAACCTAAGCATGTTAATCAATTTTAATTAAAGAATCTAAGCATGTCTACTTGCCTAATTAGGAAGAAAGCTCCTCATTTAGCTTGGCTTCACTCCAAATGCTCTAAGATCACCCCCAATAGCTGAATCTACAATCTCTACACCCATTCCCAAAGAGAGAAATGCATAAGAAAGATAAATCTAAGAGAAATGGCTATTTTATAAGAAAATGGAAAAGGGAGAAGAAGGTTATCTTTACTTAGAGAGGAAAGAGAGATCTAGGAGATGTGGTGAGCTCCTAAGCTTGTAAATGGCTAGATGTAGATGAGGCTCTTACTTCTAGTAATTGGAGGTCTAAGATCTAGAGAGAGAAACTCTAATCTCTAACTTAAAGAGAGAGATATGGGAGGAAAATTGTAGCGAACTGAGAAGAATGGATGAGAGTGGTTTCTTTTATAGGAAATGGGTTGGGTTATAGTCTAAAGTGCCATTTCTTGTTAATGTAAGTTTAGGATAAGGATGACAGTATTTGAGGAAGATTAAAATGGAATGACCAAAGGGTCCTTAGTTACTAATAAAAATAAAGGATAATGACTTGGGTAGATTAGGTACTCACATTTAATTACTAAAGTATCCTCAAATGAATGGTTGTGAATAAAGGAACCTAAGGGCAATAACGGTAGGCTATTTATAATAACAAAAGTGCCCATATTTACTTGGTTGACAATAAAGGAGGCTAATGTCATTTAAGGTATTGGGTTTTTTTTTCAAAAAGGAAGGAAAATGTGTGGTTGGAAATACTAGAGTACCCTCATATAATAAATGGGTTAATGGGTTACGCCATGAGTAGTTGGGTCATTCTAAGATAAATTGTACAACTCTCTAAGGAAAACCTATATATGGTTAAGATTACAACTAATGCTTCTAATTAGAAAATAAAATTCTAGGAAACTACTATTAATCTCACAAGATTTTTAATCCTATAATCAAAGCTAAATTAATGGAGATTACTAACTACTCATGCTAATCATCTATTAAATAGGATAATCTAAAGTTGACTTGGTCAAATTGGGTCCCACTAGGTATTTCTAGGGACGGATCCTTACACTTGGGTCATGACAATGCATGTTTTTTGTGCTCCAAGCCCCCTTCCTCCAACTGCCTACACTCTCTGAAAAGGCTATAAAAAGGGGTCCCTGGGTAGCACTTGGAGATCATCAAGCACCTATATTTCACTTGCAACTCTGCTAGTCATCAAGCATCCATACTTCACTAACAACTCTGCTAAAACTCCGTCAACTCCGATCCGCAAGGAAACTCTGCCAATTCTCCTCCAGCACTTTTAACTTCAAAGACCAGATACTGAACCTCTGGGAATGCAACTAGAAAGCTCAAGATAGTACCTCAAACCATGCCAAAACCTATAACAAATCCAAAGACCATGGTCTTTGAGGACTTTCTTTGTTTTCTTTACTTAAGGAGTGATGGGGTCTTTGACTCCATTGTGTTCTTCATTCCGACTTACCATACAACGGCCCCAGGATGACACAACCTTGGATTCTTTCCATTAGCATAAAAACCAATAACTCCCCTGGAGTTTGCATTTCGGGTCCCCGTGAAAATCAATAACAGATTACAAAGACTGCTTAAAGAACATTAAAAACATAAACATCTTCACACCCCAGGTTCAGCAGTCTCCCCAAGAGTTTGCTATTACTTTTCCTAAAAATTCAGAAGAAAGGAGGAGAGGGCAAAGGCACTGTAGCCAATAGCCCGCCAACAGAGGCTCTTCAGCAAACCATCAGCCTAGCAAAATCTCGGGTGGTGGTCCTTCATGTTTTCTATTTTTTCTACATTTTTATGTATTTTTCTTATATTTTTATTTAACACTTGTTCTCCAAAGCTAGACGGGGGAGTTGTAAAAAACTGTGGAAATAACTTGCACCTGCAATGCTGGAATGTTGAGCCCACGTAAAAAGGATAGTGGGAAATGAATGAATGTATGATTTTCCTCTTTTGTAAGTTTTCCCTTTCTTTTGTTTTTTTGTGTGTTCTTAGAGTTGTGATTTTGAAATTCACAATTTTCCAAGCAATAAAAAGAAGACCTAATAAAAAAAGTGGATCTCTAATCTACACTTGACCAGTAGAAACTTCGAGGTCTTCAAATAAAAAACCATGAGATAGAAAAATGAGAAGGAGCACAATGCTCTTTGATTGGAAGAAAGGGTGCAAGCCCTATACAAAAAATGAAGTGTTCACCTACATAGAGTTATAATGTCAAGCTTCTGTAAAATGGAACTATTAGAATTTTGTGTCGGCTAAATTCATGGGTTGGACAAAACTCTAGGGTTCCATTGAGTTGTATTTCGTATTTAGAAAAGGTCTCTGAAGATAGAAAGCTAAAGACTCAAAAGAAGAAAGTTGGGAGAAAAATCGATGTAATTCCTGATCAACAGATTGTGGTCCGCTCGAGTGACTAGTGCCTTCGCTTGAGCGAACCCTAGACAGAATGTGTTTTGCTCAACCCACCTTTGTGAATCCATGAGCAATGGTCTGAAATTCGAATACATTAGATTGTCCGCTCGAGTGAACTCCCCGGTCACTCGAGCGAACCTGGGCGAATTTTTAGAAGCCTCCATGTTTCCTCTCCTTATTTGTCTCAAAGTTGTGTTGTTGATTCCTAATCATATTATAACACATGAGGCACAAATCCAAGGCTATATAAAGGACACAAGGGCTACTCTAAAAAGAGACCTCACCTCTCAAGTTCCGAATTAAAGATTTAATTGAGATAATTCCTCTCTAGAGATTTATTAAGAATGTGTGCTACCAAGTTCTCTAGAGCCAAGTTCTTCTGCATCCTTTGTAGAAGATTATCTTCTTGTGAGAAGATTTGACGAGTCAAGCGCGGGTTTGAGTCTGTTGCAATCAGCGGTGTGAAATCGTTGAAGCTTGAAGCGATACAAGGTAACTTTAGTCCTTAGGTAGGAGATATCTGGGGAAGAAATCTGAGTTTCTTGTAATTGTGAATTCATAATGCTTGATTAGATCCAGTTTACACCAAAGAGGCCTTACGGCCCTTACCTTTTTTTCGAGGGTCGATGTCGACTCCCCTAAATAGATGACTCCACAATCAAAAGTAGCAGTTTTACTCATCTTCTTCCTCCTCACTTATCCAAACTCAATCGAATGGGGAAGACTAGAAATGACGATTCAGATTCCCAGGTTAATTGGGCATCAAATTGTTTGATACTTAGATTCTCACACACATTTAAGAGAGAGGGAAAATATGAACTCGAACAAGATAAGAGAGAGAACCATCTTTAGTTCTACCATGGCAAAGTTCTATCCAAGAAACGAGTGTGTTATTGGAAATGCTACAGAATAGGGGATGCTGTCAAGCAAAATTTAAATCAAAATAATAATACCTGAGTGAAATAACATATAAAGCCTTCTCAAGAATTGAGTTTTAGCAATATGGGATGCTATGTTTTCTAATAGTCTACACTACCCACATGAAGCAAGAGCACGAAAGGACAAAATAATTTTTTTCAAAAACACCTTTTGAATTTTTTTTAAACACCAAAAAAAACCCAACACATGCTTTGATACCAAATGGCATGTACACATGTGGAAGCTTGCAAGTATTGGCTATGCCATGTGAGAACCTCTCCAGATTGAACTCATGGGCATATGAGGCCTGAGCCCCATAGTTTGAGGTCATGAAGCATCGTCGGTATAGGGATCCATATTCATGCAGGTATCTTGTGGCTTGTCATCGACTGGCATCATAAGATTGCAAAACTATTGAATTTGTTATTTTCACCTACAGAGGTTGATATTCACCCTCACCTGTCTAGGGGAGGGCTGACTTGAAACAAAGATTAAAAAAAATCATCCTTTTTTGGCAGAAAGGCCTCTTTGGTGTGAGGTTTGCTAAACTGGCCTTTTTGGTCCATCTAAAGTGTTTTTTTTTTTTTTTTTATAAAATCCTAAAGAAATTGGTAAAGAAATATTATTAGAACTAGAAAGCCTAAACAACCAAGCAAAAACTACAAAGGAAGCCTTCCAAACTCATGCCCATAAAACAAACGAAGGCTTGATCAAAATGGGTTGACCATGAAGTTGATCAAATGTAGACAGAATCTATCTTAAGATGAACTAAGCTCCAATTTCAAGTGAAATTTAGCCCAGCTCCACTAGATGGGGAGATTCAGAAATGGAACATAGACAATTGCAGCCGATAGCCTGATAGACTCCGAAATAGTTAGTGGATCTAACCTGACCCATTTACTATATTGCATCTTGTATGTGTAATCCCAAGAAGTAACTCAGTTGGCATAGGACCACGGTTTGCACACGAGTTAGACACGCACACAAGTTATGACGCACTTGCACGAGTTTTCCACTACAATGACTAGTCAATAGGCCCTCCAGTGAAGAACGGCTCCTTACTTGAGTGATAAGGAGCATCAGTTCTAACCCTGAGTACGTTACCTCTTCCCCTATGTGTGGGCTGCTTTCCCACTTGTGTGGGCCTCTTTCCCGAGTGTATGTAGGCTCTCTCTTAGATCCCAGCCCCCTCGACTAGCTGGGGTACCAAAAAAAGAAAGTCCTCCAATGAGGTTACCCACCCAGTCCAGCCCTCAAAAGGCCACAAATGGAGTGCTTTTGTTCTCTTAAAAAGCATGAGGGTAGAGTAGGGCAAATTTTTGCAAGCTCGTCAATTTTAGGACTGAGATAGGACAATACCAAGCCTAGCCCTCTCATATTTATAATTATGATATTGATTTATATAAGTATTAATATATTATGTATTTATTAAAGTACTCATTTTCACGCCTTTTACACATAATTCATTCTATAGCATTTTTTTTTTAACTAAAGGTATAAATATTTGAAAACAAAAGTTGTAATCATGCTAAACAAATATGGATTAGTATCCAATCCCATGCAAACAATCACGCCTAGTTGATGATGATTTCTATGTATCCATGCAAACAAATAAGCTCATTTTAATCAATAACTCCCTATGTGTTCCAGTTTCATGCAAACAAGTAGGAACATTTGAATCAATTACTTCCTATGTATTTTAATTCCATTAGAACAAACAAGCCCATTTCATAGTATCTTCCAATGTTTTCCAATTCTATGAAGACAAACAAGTTATTTAACGATGATTTCTAAAAACGGCTCCTTACATAAGTGGTAAGGAGGGTCAGTTCACACCTAGCTATCCAAGGTTCGAATTCTGGATATGCACCTTTCCTACGTGTGCCGGGGGTACTCATGGGCCGGGCTATTCCAAGCTAAGGCATATCCAGGCCTGACCTGACTTTAGAAACATTGGTCCTAGCCTAGCCCGAGCCTGCCCATGTAATCAATTGGGCTAGGCTGAAGCTATCTTTTTTCAATTTTGGGGGCATTCAAGCAATTGTTTAGACTAATTATGAATTGCATGCATTCTTTACACGGGTCAGGCCAGGTTTGGGCTTTCTATCACTTAATCCAAGCGCGACCCAATTATTAAATGGGCACTAATTACTTATCCAAACCCAGCCCAAAGCGGGCTAGCCTTGACTATGAACACCCCTATGTGTATTGGCTTCCTTTCTCATATGTTCGGGCTCTCTCATGGGACCCAGCGTCCTTGGCTAGGGCACAAAAAAAACTGATGATTTCCCACGTATTTCAATTTGATGCAAACAAATAAGCCCATTTAAATCAATCACTTCTTGTGTATTCCAGTTTTATGCAAACAAATAGGTACATCTAAATTAATTACTTCCTATGTATTCCAATTATATGCGAATAAATAGGCCCATTTGACAATGACTTCTTATGTATTCCAGTGCCATTCAATTAAATCGGCCCGATTGACAATGATTCCTTTATCTGCTCGACTCAATGCGAGCAAAACAGGCTTATTTGAATCAACTACTACTTATGTTTCTGAATTCCATGGCAATAACAAGCCCAATTGACAATAACTTCTTATTATTCGGATTCCAAGAAAACAAACTCTTCCTTCCAAAGCAATTACTTTACTTTCTATGTATTCTAATTTCATGTAAACACAAACACATTTGACAATGACTATATGTTTTTAAATTCCAGGCAAGCAAGCATGCCCATTTGACTGAATTACTTCATATGTATTCCAATTTTAATGTTCCTTTATTGAATATAGAGAAAACTACCAAAAAAATGACCCTAAATGGCCATTAACTGAAAAACAAGCCACTAGTCAATATGGCACATAAGTGGTTTCCTATGACCATTTCCTTTTTTATTATATTAAAGATTAAAATGTATGACGACGTCGTCGCATTCAAACCCATACAAATCACCTGAAACCCCATTTTCCCCTTCTTTCTCCCATCGTTTTCTCCCTTTCTCTAGCGGCTTCCTTTCCTCATTACTCAAAAGGTCCATACCTTGATGATTTAGCCACCCAAAAATAATCATATAACAAAGAAAATGAAATGAATAAACTATATATCAAAACCTTAATGAACTTTTATCAAAAAGTAAACATGAAACTCAAGCTCTATGGTAGATAACTTATGAAAGAAGGTCAAACTATGCTATGCCTACCTCGTTAATGGAGAGATCAATAACCTCCAGAAGGAATATTCAATGTTGGGGGAGAGTTATGTTCTTGTTCATTTTGGTACAAAAAACCAGCAATGACAAATGATAAAGGTAGGAGAAGAGGCAGATTTGACGAATTAACAACGACGTCGACACTAACTCCTTAGGATCTTACACCCCATTGAACTACCACTTATCTCAAAACCAATTGGTGATAGAAAACGATACAACAATGGTTTTATGGTGAGGGCAATGGCTCGACCACAATTATGACTGCTCAGGAGCGAGGGTGGACGTTGACCTCAACAAACTCTCGATATTAAGTGACGACGTCATCGCTTGTTGAGAAACTGCAAAAAAAATATAATAATAATAATAAATAAATAAAATGAATATTCTGTTGGGAATACTGGTTCTATTGCATCAAAACTAAATGTACCTCTTTTGATTAGTGGACCTCTAAGGTGCTTTTACGGGTAAAATTCTCTTGAATATACATTTCTACGATGCTCTATTATTTTTACCTAATAAATGTTTTTCTTTTTTACTTTGGCCAACCATTCAAAGAAAAAGAATTTAACTCTGTCGTATTAAACATTGTGTTCATTGTCAATCTATAGCCCTAATAAAGAAGTTTAACTTCTTTTGAAACTCTTTGTTAGTTGACAGTATATAATAAAAAAAAAAAATTTATGGTTTCTTCTTTTTAGGCCTTGTCTTACAATAGGAGGATGAGTAAGTCCCTAGACACTGCAGGCCCTCCAAGGCCTCGACTTTTCTCAGCCCACACAGACTGAGGATAGGATAAAGACAACCTCGGCCAGAATTTAACATTTATAAACTCTCTGCAGAAAAAGGAGATTGTAACATCTCATTATCAAATGTCATTTCTCTTTTTACCAACAAAAAAGTCATTTCTCTTGTGAAAGTACTCGTGTATTTGGCCCAAGTGCCTTTCCACTTTAGCAACAGGGTGCGAGACATGATGCCACTATTCACGTGGTAGTGTCTCTGACTGATCGGAAGGGTGGGACCAATGGTTTGTTATTTCATTAGATGATCCCTAAACAAACTGGGTCCACTGAAGCTGGGGACCAACTTTGGAGGAAATATGATGTCTGGCCTTTTAGATTTCTTTTCAGTCTATGACAATAAATTGATAAGTGGCGTGCAACGTGTGAACCACACGCTAAGATTTGCCATCCCAGCTTGGCATATCTTTGGGCCGAATTTTGCTCAAACTTCAAACTGAAATTATGCCCCTTATTAGATTGATAATACCCAAAGCACATGATTAAGATTACGAGTGTCGTCTGCAGTGGCGGACCCAGGATTTTCAATTGGGTGGGGCGTACGATGTCAATTAAAAATTGAAAATGTCAAAATCAACGCCAACTACCAATAATTTTCACATATTGCATCGCTCAAAGACATTTATTTTTATTTTTATTTTTTTATTTTTTTTGGCAAATTAAGCATAAAGAACTCACATCCCGCTACTAATCAACATATTGCTTCCCCACATACAATGTAAAGGTATGGTGAAAGGGCAAACATTTATGCTATGCTATTGTGTAGAAGCCGAATCACCTGACTTTGAAGTGGAAGAAGGAGAACGATTGAGTGAAGGGTTCCAATGTTTTTCGTTCGGAAAATATTTGAGACCTAGAGTGGGTTTTTAGAGAGCTAAGGTGGGCCGACCACTTTACTAAAATGAGGCATGGGCTAACTTTTAGCCCTTTCTTGGATTTGACTTGGGGCTGTCGCCCCATTCCGCATAACTTAGGTCTGCCACTGGTCGTCAGTTCTTACATGGTTTTTCGGAACTCGAACCCCAGATACGTCACTTCTTCTCACTTGAGTGGATCATATCTAAAACAAGATGGGACTGAGATTAAGAGACGTTTAGATTTCATGGTGGACTCTAAATACTCTAGCAATACTCTGGTAAAGCTTGCTGGTCAGATCTTGATGCATTTCCGTTGGGTGGGGTTGAATCATTTCTCAGAAAGTTCTCAAGGGCCACTTGTTTCCTTTCTTTTATTTTTGCTGATTATCTCTTCTACTTACTACAACTCAGATACCCAATCATACAGACTGCCCAAGTTCCTAACCATCTGTGCCATGGCTACGAATCGAACTCCCTGGTCATTTTTGTAAAGAGACTGGCGGCTCACTGTTGAGCTTTCAATAAATTCCTAGGTTTTCAAATAAAAAAGAGAACTTAGGAATGGTAAAAAGTGTTTAAAGATAAAGATTATTGGAAAAATGAGGGATGGAGGATATAAGATAGAGACATAAATGATGTCAATGGGCCTCTATCTTTCCTAGGATTTAATTTAGCAAGATAACAGCAAGTTATTCATTTTTAATCAAATAAGAGGTTAATTGATCGTCATTTATAGATCTTCACTTTTGTTTCTTTAACTTTACCTACTAGTGTGAGTTGGTAACATAATTCAAAGTCCCCTGACAAAAGAAAAATGCAAAAATAAAATAAAATAAAATAAGAAGAACAAGAAGAAAAATAAAAGACAGAACATAGAGATATTGACAGAACATAGAGATATTGGCAATAAGCGTTTTAAGAGAAGACTCCCCCATCCTTCAAGAATTAAGGGTGTGAAAGTTGAAAATTTTGGCTCGAGTGTGACTGTTCAGCTCAGACTCGCCTGTCCGCGATTTCAGCAGAATCGGTCACTGTAGTATTGGACTCATCTGCCGTGGGCTGCAACGCATTTAAAAGCACATCTGCCACGAGCACTCAGGGCGGGATTTTGATTTGGTTTTCAAATAGCCACACTCGTCTTACTGCGTTGCTTCCATCTTGGAAGTTTTAGAATATGTTCGGTGATATGATGAGATAATGCTACGTTTAAAAATCATGGTTGCAATCATGTAATAATGCTCATACCATATCCAAGTCCTTTGTGATACTACTGGCGTAATGCAGGTTTCATTTTGCATTCTGGAATTGATTTTTATCGGTGTATATCATATATGTTGGGTTTATGTTTTGTATTCCAATTTGATTGGATTAATGGGTTAGCCGATGCTTAGGTTCAAAGTCATGGGTATTCTGGTCATTGTACAAGAGCTTTTTAAGGCCAAGAAAGCGGAAATTCTATATTGATGTAATCTGTAATCCTAAATTCTAAAAAGAGTCAAGATGTGAGTTGGTGTTCTCTTGCCGCGGACGTAGGCGAGTTTGCCGAACCACATAAATTTATGTCTTGAATTGCTTGTGGTTTGGTAGAGTGAATATCATGGATGATATATATAGATGCTATGATCAAACTTTCGAAGTTCTAAAAGTCGAAGGATTTGGATTTACTACTTGCTCAATGATTGGCTGTATCATTATAAATAAATCATCTCATTTGTGGTGATAGAATTCTATTTTCATCAAATTTCCAAGTATAGACTCTTGAAAAGAAAGAGAGTCATATGTTTTTTTTTTCCACAATTGCAGTTCAATTTCTAGTTTTCATTGTGCTTTTGCTTTTCTTTTGTAATTTTTTGTGTGGTTATCCCAGCATAGGAGACAGGGCTGGGACCCGTCACACATGCATGGAGTGAAACTCGCATGTGCTTGGAGACAGAATTTGCACCCGCAAGGGGTGAGAACTTGCACAGGTGAGGAGTGGCGAGAAGTTAGGGTCGATCCCTCATTATCTATGTAAGAGGCGAGGTTGCCAACCGAGCAACCGTTAGTGCTTTTGCTTTTCTTTGATGATCACTTCTCTCTATCTTAAACTTCCTGTTCAACTTTCTGTGGTCATGTGAACTACTACTACGCTCATCATTTTTAAAGGAACAATTGCGTTGTCCAAATACAATTGATGGTTTTTCCTTTCTTCCGTATGAAGACTCCCTTCCACTAAAGGGGTTGTTTGGTGCCTTTAACCAGCTAAGCTAAAAACATCCCATGTTTGTTTTTGGTATTAATGCCTTATTCATGTTCCTGCTATCTCTTGAAGTGTACTTAGCCATGGGGCATGTTTGTTTGCATTAGAATGTATAGGGTGGTTAAAAATGAAGATTAAAGGTGAATTCTCAAAAATAAAAATAAAATAACATTTTCTCTCAAGGAAATGAAGATACTATTTGATGTTAATTTTTGGATATCCACATTTGATCTTCATTTTTAACCACCTTATATATTCAATTCCTATGTATTTTAATGCAAACAAACAAGGCGGAAGCCGTCATCGATTCCATTGGACTAATTGGATATTGAGATGTGATCAATATTATTTTAATTCAGATTGAGGTGATATCCTTCTGGTTGTGTTTAACCATCATTCAACCATGGAATGACACTATACATGAACCTAGGCGCACATCATTCAACCATGGATAGAGATAAGATTTTGCTTGGAGCTACACCGAAACCAGAATTAATTGATCAAGTCTTAAACGCATAATCAAATCTCACGAAACAAATAGTATTTTTACATGTGACCCTTAATGACCAACCTGGGTCAACCCATTACCACAATAATTGGATCTCTTGCCCATTTCATTAATTGGCAATCAAGTTTATTGTTGTCAACCCATCCAAGTGTAGTGGCATTGGTAGAAGGCCAGGATCCTCTCATCTTGGAATGTTGAAGAGTGCACAAATTATAGTGTGGTCCTTGATCAATTCAAATAAGACCACAAGATCCAATGTGCAAAACCTTGATTGCTGCACGTCTCTTATATTCCTCGTATCCATACCAGTTCTATAGAAATTTGAGCAAACATATAATGGGAGCAGGTTAGATTTTATCCACAGATTCCTGTGCCTAGAGCCTAGGACTGGACCACTTATTCTTCTGGCACTTGGTGGCAACTCAATTATTGGGCATGTGGAGAACAGGCACACCAATGACCAATCCAAACCATCCAAATGATAGGCATTTCCTAGGGTGCATGGAGTCATCCCTCTCATCAGCACTTCCACTAAACAGCGGCCAGTTTATCTACTGACCACCTGTTTCAGTCCTTAACTCAGATGGCTAATAATGATCAAAATGAAGCTGATATTTGGTGAACTGAAATTAGAGTTAACCATTCATTTTATTGTTTAAATTAGACTGTTGGTAATCTTTGGAATGAAGCTTACATTTGGTAGATATATAGCCCACAACCTCCTCAATGTACTTTATGGGTCAACTAAGAGGCTTTAATCACGTCAGATATGGTTGTGATCGATGTGTAATTTTAGGACTAAGTTGACTTTGATTAGACCCGAACTTACATATTTTGCCCAATTAACTATAAAATGTATTATCATAATAGGCAAATGATCCTGTACATCCAGACGTACCTTACGATACATACCACCCAATAGGAGCCATCTTATGACCCATCCAAATGGGTTACACATGCCCCTTGATAGTCACTAATTTGGGTTTGCATCCATCCGAATGGACATGATTGTTGGATCTAGAGTCAATTTTTTGTATATATAAAGTCATTGAACTTGTAGGCCACAAATTAAAGGGTTAGACTCATCATATTAACGTCAAATTTGATATCTCTGTTGGTCCCACTTGGGTCTTTCAATCCCCCTCGGTGGGCCCCAATAGCTGGTATGTGACGTAAGGATTTATAGGAGTAGGGCCCATCATAATAAGTACATTAATAAAGGATATATAATGTGTATATTATATATAATATGCAGTTGGATAATTGGATATTTGAGTTTGCGTACATTATCAATTGGGCATAAAGAAAAGTTTCATGCATGAACTTTCCATAATATTTGATTTAATGCAAATTATCAATTGAGATTTGTTGTGACAACACTTTTAAGATTATAAACTTCCATGTTTGATTTTCTAATTATTTTAAAGAACTCTTTTTCCAGAATAGAGAGAGAGAGAGAGAGAGAGAGAGAGAGAGAGAGAGAGAGAGAGAGAGAGAGAGAATAACTATGCATCAGCCGTGGCCCTGTGGTTGCAAATTGCAACCTCCCAAACACCCTTTTCAGTTTCACACAGAAAAAACAGGGAACAGCAACCATAGAAAGAAAAACAAGTAGCAATAAATATTACTGCAACCTCCAATCTTACAAAAGATTTGTACACATTTAATATTACCTATCCCTAGATCAATGACCCAGGAAGAGGAAACAAGGAATAGATTGCAGAAACAGAACTACACAGAAAAAAAACTCTTGGTACTCTGTATCTTTCTTTATTATTTTCTTTTGCTTCTTCTAAGATTTTGAAGAGAGAGGGGAAGGGAAGCAGATTTCTTCGTTGCTGCTACTGCAGCTGCTGATACTACTATATTCGTCAGTTTCTTCTGTAATGAGATTAATGAGCAAATCAGTGAAAGCCGAGATGATGATGTTGTGTGTTTGCTTATCATTGAGGCTCAAATAGCATTGCAGGAGATCTTGCAAGCAAGACCAGTCTCTCAGACCATAAGCCATCACCATCTCCTCCATAGAAACCCTGAAATCCATGAATGGATTCATTGATGCCATGGCCATCTTCACGCTGTCTTTACAAAGCCCATTCTCCATGATCATGGACTGTCCAATATCCCCTGCTCCAACCTCTGTTTCAAGCCATTGACGCTCGGAAAACATAATTTCATGACAACCCATTTCAGTTTTCTTCTCTGATGCAGGAACTGGTGACTCTAATTCCCCTTCCATTATTGATTTTGTTGTGCAGGGAGAGAAGAAGAACCGCTTAGAGCTGATGATTTCATTCAAGGCCAAATGGGGTAAGTGAGAATCATCGGAGTCAACGGATAATGAAGAGGTCTGTTCAATGGGTGCCATGTGGTTGTCTGTTGACTCCTCGGGTTCTTCGTTGCTGCTGTTGAGACCTGATAATATTGAAGAAGAGGCAGAGTGATGCATGGAGTGGGAGCTGTCGAAGGTTTCTCGAAAGGAGTCTGTTTTGGCCTGTTGGATGCAGACCCATGTCATGTTTTTGCATGCTGGTGGCTTGAAGTTGAGAAGAGCTTGATGGAGAGCTTTAATGGGAGATCTGAGCTTTGTCTTCCCCATTACCTGATGTAGGAAAAAGGAAGGAAAACAGGAGAGAGAGAGAGAGAGAGAGAGAGAGAGAGAGAGAGAGAGAGGGCAAAAGAGAGAGGGAGAGAGATTGAAATATATAGGGCAAAAGAGAGGGAAACAGCTGCAGTGAATACAATGGGAATAAAACGAAGAAGAAAAAGGTGGTTTGTATTCTCTTGCAAAAAAAAAACAAACAAAATGCATTATTGTGTGTTGTGTTGGGTGGGGCTCAGCTGGGTGCATCCAATCTGCAGTAAAAGGATAAGTGGGCATGATGCTCAGGATGCAAGAGTCCAATTAGGAACTGAACCACGGTAGATCTAGACCCGAATCTGTCTTCATAGGTCAGGTTCAAATCGAACACGGAAAATCGAATATTGATTTTAGATCCGAATCCAAACTAAGATATGAAAAGTATAAGTATAACTATAATTAGATAAAAGAGCTTTAAAATAAATCTTTTAAATATCCAAATATGGCTATTAAATGATATATGGTTAAATGTCTTCCTCCTATTTTTAACATATGGATATTCACATAGTGAGATATCCATATACAACGCTATAATGCTGCAGATTAGGGTTGACCCATATGAATCTAGTCAGGGAGCTATAATTAGGTGAGAATCTTCTCCTTATTGCTGATTGCCTTGACTCCATGTGATCATCATAACCCTTCATCTATCATAGTCAAATTTAACTAGAAAAACATGCCCGTACTTAGCACGGGCAATATAATAATAATATTAAAAGTTATAAAAAAAAAAAAAAACTTTATAATCAGTTTCTTTAAAATTAAATACAAAAGGTTTTAGTCTGAGAGAGAGGAAAAAAAATCCATAAGAATTCAATACCTAATACCACATAATTAAAAAAAACACAAGCCCATGAAAATTGAAGATTAATGATCAAGAAAACTAAAAAACAAAATCAAAACAAACAAACAATAAAAACTATGAATAAAATCCAATGAAATTTGAAAGACACATAGAAATAAAACATACAAATGAAAATCCATAATCAACTCAATAACATAAGCAATTTAAAAGGATTAAACACTTATGAGAAAAAAAAAACTCAAGAATAGAGCACAAAATGGCAAAGACAGAAAAACCTACAAGTTCATGACAAAACATCATAAAAACAAACTAAAAACCCATCACAAGTGAGAAATTATAATAAAATAAATACAAAATGAGATAAAATAATTTTTTTTAAAAAGGTAATAAAAATATATTAAATAAAGATCCATTGACAATACAATGATAAAAGAAATTTAGAAGAACCAAACCAACTTATGATAGTCTAATACTCAAAAATAGAAATGTGAAGCCACAAAAGAAATAAGAAAAGTCCATAAAAAGATTTCACAAAGAGAACTTAAAGAACCCAATGGAAGTAAAATAAATAATTAAATCATAATGATAAGCATTAAAAAAATAAAAAAAATACAATAGAAAAATGAGAATTCACAGAAAATCCCATGATAAAAAGTAATTTAGAAGAAAAAAAAAACGAAGGACAACCCAATACCCAAAAGTTGAAACAAAAAAAGGGAAAAAAAAAAAGAAAGAAACTCACAATCTATGAAAATCATACAAATACAAACCATAAAAATATTGCAAATCTATAGAAATTTTAAAATGATGATTCTTTGGTGTAAATCATATTAAAATGACATAATTAAAATTGCTCATAAAATATGATGCACACAAAAGTAAATGGATTAAAAAAGGTTTACCTCTCAAATTGAAATGTTTAATAATTGCACCAATTGTCTCAAAATACTCAATTTTAAAATGGGTTGACTGCTGATCTAAACTAAGCATGCAAATGAAACATGAGATGGTGCTAAAAGGAGACACAAAGAAACAAAAAAATTATTGAAGTTGCTATAAAAAAATACAATGAACTTAAAAGTAAATGAATGGAAAAAATGAAAGCTCTCTTGTTGACATAGAAAAACAGAATTATATTAGAGAAAGTAGAAAATTATGATAATAAGAATGAGCTTAATTCTTTATTTAGATGGACCAATATTATTGGAGATTCCTTTTACCATTAGTCCTGCATTCTTCAAAAAAAGTGTACAATCAAAATCAATAGATAAAAAAAAAACCAGAAAACCCATAACCGAGAGTGGATTAAATAAATAAAAAATAAGGATTCAATAAGCCAAACAACCCGGAAATCGGCATTTCACATTATAAAAAAGAAAAAAGAAAAAAATCATATAATGAAAACAAACAAAAATACTTGAAATTCCTTAGATTAGTGGCACCTATAGACACTGTGACCCATTAACACTCAAATGCTATTGCCTTGATAGAAATAGGATAATATTGAGAGTTTCTTAATAGACAAAATGCATGATGGAGAGTCCAAATCACAAAAAAAAAAAAAAAAAAAAGGAAAACTCTAGTATTTTGTATTTTTTTAATTAGAGAATCAATTTAGCCATGAAAATAACCCAGAATGAGATGAAAATTTGAGGTATCCCATAAATAGTAAGGATGTTTGTCTTAATGATTGTGATCTTTAATAAATGGGGTTTATTGTAGTGTTCCACTCCACTTACATCACGATTTATAAAAGTTAAAGCCATACAAACAAAAAAGAAAGAAACCAAACTCCACATTTTCTTATTTGGCAAGCGTGCATGGTAGTACATCAGTTACATGGAAACTTTTCAAACTCTCCTCTTTAGCTCCACGCTATTGCCATGAGTTTTTCTTTTTTCAATAATATTATCATTTTCTTATTAATTATGAAACTTATTATTTTTGTTGATCAATTCCATATATTATATATTCATTTGAGTTTAGTTTTATTGTAAAATGATTGTCATAGAAAATCAATGACTATATAGGAAATCATATAAAATAGTTATTTCAAAAGTTTGATCTACGCTTAAAGTACAATGCATAAGTATGAAAATAATAACAACAGTATTTATAGGGGTCAATATTCTAAAAATATAGTTATTTTTATGAATACCTCGTAGATAAATTCCAACTCTCGGTCAATATTCCAAAGTGGGGCTGGGTCCCTTCTTCATTAACTAATTTTCAGTTTTTATTGATAACTATTAACAAAAAGATGCTCTGTGGTGTAGTAGTAGGGTCGCTCCTTTAAAATCCATATTATCTTGAGTTCGAGTCTCGGCACATATCATGATTAATTTTTACCATGTAATTATAAATACACGGGTCAAATTGGGCCCAAAAAGTGTGCTTCTTCCCCGACCCGACCTAATTTACCCCGACCCGACCCGTTTGCTATGGTCAAACTAAATTAAATTGGTAAATTGGATAAGTCAAAATCAATTTGAGCGAATTGGAACTGATTTTAATTTGAAACCACTCCACTTCGTATATAATAATAGCTTATAAGGAATTGAGTTCTTTCTTTTTCTTTCCATGAATGAATGTCAAAATTCGGCTTGTGACAATTATGAGGCATATCGAGCGGGACCAGATAAGTTGAAGATAGATGAACCAAGCAACCATAGAGACAAGTCAGACCACATGACCATCATTTGTGGAAGGTTCTAACTATAATAATTTTACAAATCCGGTCATTCCTACTCCTCAATTTCCAGTGCCTCCAAGTTTAGTAATTTGAACCATATAAGTACAAATGATTGCTCCTCTTCTACTTCCTCTCATCCTCTTCATATATATATATATATATATATATAAGCTTTTTCTGTATGAATATATGGGATGATCTAACTAAATCTTACATACACGGGTAAATTGGCATAGAAACCAACTTCAGTCTACATTAATCCTGCCCTCCAATTGATGGACCACAACTAAAACTACACCATCCATATGCCTGCATGCAATGCTCCTGTTAGCAGACTTGTTGGATAACATTGGCTTGTTGGTAAATGAGAATCCAACACTTTTTTTTTTAACCCAACCAAAGGGATTGGGACCCAAGAGAGAGCCCGCACATACATGGAAAACAGCCCGTACAAGTAGGAAGAAAGCCCGCAAAAGTATAAAACTGTGGCGTATCCAAGGTTCGAACTCTGGACAGCCAAGTAAGAACTGCGAATATCAAATGTTCGAACTCTGGACAGCCATGTGAGAACGGCGAGTTTGACTCATCTTAGTCTTCATCCGCCTCAGCTATGTCTTCTCATACTCGAATTTCTAAGGCACTGTTCTGTGCGTCCATATCTATAAATCCATCATTGGGGTCCACCTTTTATCAATCTATCGTGGGAAGGGTTATGATTGAATTTAAACTTTCTGCTTTAAGAGAACAAGGACTCCAATTATGGAATGATCAGAATGGATAGCGGTTGGGAAGTGGATGGAGACAGAAAAGCAGCTTTTAGGTTCAAGACAACTCCATTCGCCAAAATGTGAACAGTCGCTAATCACGCTATGGTGGTGCCCACTCCTTATTGGGATTGATCTACAGATCACGGAGAATGACATTCCCTGTTGCAAGAATGATACTATTGCAATAATATTGTAAAATTTTCACAAAATTTAATTCAAATTTCCATGTATTTTGATTTGTGAATGTTTCTGGTACAATAGGGACCAGTTTTTTTTATTTTTGGTGTTGGTTATAAGGCTTTTATACCAATTCCTTCTTTTATTTTTACTTTATGTTGGAGCTTTTTTGGTACTATTGTTCTCTCCTTAATTTAATTTACCATTACCGATAAAAAAATTTATGAACTTAGATAGAAATAGAAAGTTTACGGTATTACAGATTGCATTATAGGTTGTATCAAAGTTTTGTTATATTATAAATTATATATCAATGACTAGAGATTGTCTTGCAGGTTGTATCAAAATCTTGTTATATTATAAATCACATTAAGGACCACAGTTTGAAGAGTATAGATCAGCATCAGGCATGTCAATTCGGCCCTCTATTGAGGGAAGGGAGCTTGGCCTGGCCGGTCATGGCCTAAAAAAAAAAAAGGGGCTATTTTCCTTGTCCTATAGCCTGAAGGTAGGGTAGGCCAGATTTTGAAAAGTATGCAATCTTGAAGGCTGGGCTAGGGAAAAACCCAAATCAGCCGGCTCCTTTTCTATTATTACATGTGCCTTGGTGCACGCGCATGTGTATCCGCAACTACACAGGTGTGCGTGTGTATGTGCCATTTATCTATGATGTATTTGACATATATATGCACTAGTTGTTAATAATTTGAAAGTGGCCTTTGTGAAGGAGTTGTATGTATGTCTTTTACACATTGGATACATAAATCGAATTGACTATGGAAGTTTTATATAGGTAAGTTTTACACATAAGATTTATTTTACAATTTTTGCCCATGAGCACAATTTTCACACCTTTTTACAGATTTGATTTAATGTACAACATTTATTTTATCTACATGTGTAAATGTATGAAACTGATTTTTGTAATTATATTAAATACATATGGGTACATTTTCATTAACATTTATATTTGGTTGCATGAAAATAAAAATGCCCTTTTTTATAATGTGGGCATCCCTGTATTCTACAAGAATGCAACAAATATGCCCATTATACAATGAGCTCTTCGTATTCCAATTTCTTACAAACGAGTATGCCTATTTGATAATGTATTCTTATGTGCTTCAATTCCATGCCAATAGATAGGCCCATTTTGATCAATTACTTTTTATATATTCCAATACCGTGCTAATATACGAACTATTAACATCAAACAAGTAGGTCCATTTGGGTTCATTACTTCCTATATATTTTAATTCCATGCGTACAAACAAACCTATTTAACCAAATTAATTCTTTTATATTCTAATTACATACAAACAAATAAGCCCATTTCATCAATGAGTTCCTAGGTATTCCAATTCCATGCAACATAAATTAAGCAGACTCATTTTATCAATAGATTCATATCCGTTCTAGTTCCATGCAAACCAACAGATCTAAAATTTCATGCAAACAAGGAGGCCTATTTTCACAATGAATTCCATGTATCCGATTCCATAATTAAAAAAGAAAAAAAAGCCATTCAAACGAACGGAGTCATTTGATAAGCTCTATGAGAAAGCATATTTAAAAAATAATATAATACTGTTGCAAACCTGGACAGGTGGAAGGACATACTCTATACCACTTTCACGCTAAAGGGTCCCTTACTGATCTTTTTTCTTTTTTTCATTTTTTTTCCCTAAAAGGGGTCCCTTACTTATGTAAGTCATTTTATAAGAACATGAGCTATGGGAATTTAACACAAATCATTTGCATTCCAAAATACACGTGTGACTCATTTGCATATCCAAATTAAGTCCAAACATGCATGTACATGTATAAGTTTACACAGATATATCATTTATATACATAAATGGGTGTAAGTGTAAACTAACAACCTATACCTTTCTGGGCCTTTTGGCTAAGATCAAGTAAACAAACAACCCGGTGCAATGAGGTGATATTGAAAAAAAATAAAAAAAAATCAGCCCTGACACTTGAGAGCTAGGTAAGGTCAACAATAGTGCCTACCACCGAAAGTTTTAGCCCGACCTAAGCCTACCACCCATATATGACAAGAGAGAAGGCTGGACTCTGACCCACCCTTTGAAGATCCCACTTGGCATGCATATGTTCTTCTGTTCTTTTCTTTCTTTTTTTCTTTTTTTCTTTTTTATAACCCAGAGAAGGGGCCTAGGATTGGTTGGGACTCGAGAGAGATCCCACACATAGAAAGAAAGCCCACATAAATGGTAAAAGGTGGCTTACCCAAGATTAGAAACCTAAATAACCAGGCGAGAACTGCCCCTACTTATCAGTGAGGTGAGTGAATTTCATGTGTAATGGTTACACATCATCATATTTGTTTGCACTCATTTATACATATAATAGGTGAATAAGATCTAAAATGATGTGTAAATAAGCTAATTTACATACCAAAACTTTCACAGCTAAATAGGTGTAAAAGTGATTGATGACCCTCTTGCAAAAAAACGCAAGAGGGGCATCACCTTAAACAATGATTGCATTCTTATGTGCCAACCACCTTTATTTTTTCTAGTTCTTGTTGGGGCCATATTCGTAATCCAAACCATTCATTTTTTTTAATTAAAATAATAAACCTCATAATCTTAAATTGATTATCTTAAATTTTCACAGATTTTGAGTAATTTGTGAAAAGTTCCAACCTATATATAAATCTATTTTTCGCATTCCTTTGGAGCCCCCAATTCATAATCCGAACAGTTCAATATTCTTATATTAATTATAAAATTAAGATTTTAGTTTCATATTTTAACTCTTTATGTACTTAGAAAAGTTTGTGAATTTTTTTCAAGAAACCCAAATAAACCCAAGACCATTGGATGTACTCTTTTGAAAATGGTGATTTTGACAAACACGCTATTGTATTTTACATGTGCAACAATTTGCATATGTAGCATTCACATATGTAAATCTCATTTTCCTATCACATATGTAAACACAACCCTTAAAGTATAAGTATGATATATACTTCCAATAAATTTTCTCTAAATCCAAACTAAATTAACATGAGGACCAGGAGTCGCAACTTAGCAACTCTGGCTCTCGGCCAACCACCTCTCATCCAACTGATCAGAGTTCGATCCGTGAATACACCTTCCTACGTTCGCAGCAATAACAACCGTTGGGGGTTAATAAATCATTCATCTGGTCTTTCCAGTGAACTAAATAGCAGTGGGCCTATTTCCACTGTAACATGACAACAGCAATTTCTATATAAAAAACAAGAAAAGAAAAGAAAAGAAAAGGATAACATCAATCAGCGAGCCAAACCCATCTACCCAATTAATGGAACAGTACCAAAAGTTTATTCAACTGTGAGAAGAGTAGAGATGGCTACTTGTTTATGGTGGCTCCTCCTGCTCCTGAGCCTCAGCCTCGGAAAACTGAACCTACCCGATTTTCCATCTTAATTTCCTCATCTGATTTCCGGGATGGCCGATCCTTACTTCTGATTATAACATTCATGCTCTAGAGGAATATGGGATAATGCGAGTGTAGTTTGTGATACTCAAATGATAATCCCAACTATTAAAATTGAATGCTACTTCAGTAAGAGTTGATTTCACTGTAAGATAGATTACATATTGATCAGTGATTTCACTGTAAGATAGATTACATATTGATCAATGTCATTATTTATATATAATTAAAAATGGATAAGATTGTTCTAATCACATTATCAGTTTTAAAAGTTGAAGTAAAATTTGAGGGCATCACATTCAATGTGAACGGTTGGGATTATCAATTACCTTCAATGGAGGGACAAAGACTTCTCTTTCAAAATCTGCCGTCGGTACTTTAATGCCTGATCATTTACAGTTACAAGGACAAAACCCTCAAATGTTGTCGTTTATATATATGTTTTTTTTCTCAAAGATGAATTCCCCTCCGATTGTCATATGATACAAAAGAAGATACATCTATATAGGTGTTTTGGAAAATTGGTAGCATAATGACGTGGTTGCATGGGAAAAGAAGATAACTAGTGGAGGATCATGAAAAAGTGAGGAAGCCCACCCCGTTCAGGCCAGGCCAGGCCCGGCTCGGCCCGCTCCAAGCTAATTTTACTATTTTTTACTATTTCTTTTGATGTTTTAGTGAATATGAATTCTATTTTTTTATTTATGTTAATTTTGAGGCCCTTAAAACAGTATCTTTTCCATGATTATCTTTATCATACCATTTTGGTCTTTCAATCAATACATTATTTGTTAAGGTAAGAATGGAATAAGTAAAGTCCTAGCTCAACTTTCCCTTAGTCATTACATTAATGGTTAAGGTAAGAATGAAATAGTAAAGTCCTCATAACCTCAGTTCCAAAATCTGCACCCCCCACTCACCTTTCCAATTCCAAATAAAATGCAAATCCTTAAGATTGTTCTTCTTCTTTTCACAATTAGCTTGAGTCATTTCCACTAAATCTCGAGCAACCCATAGCTAATTAGGTATTTACACAAACATAAGATTTTTTCTAGTTTCTAGCTTCAATTTTTTCAATGTACCAACATGCAACCCAATTTCACAAATTATGCTCTTCCATGCTCCAGCAGCAAGTGGTCCGACTCAATTAAACTATGACATGTATTTGCCTCCTCTATACTAAAACCATTTGCTTAGATGGAATTTTCTACACAAAGCCTCAAGAGAACAACTTTGTAGTTCTTCAATGTTGAGCTCTGTTATGTTTCAAATCCAGAGGTCAAGTCAACACATCTACAAAACCTTGAGCCTAGCATGGGACTGTATATAATTATATCCTTATGTTCAAGATCGTGCTAAAGCCCAGGCCCAGCCCGGCCCACATGGGATGGGATTTGACATAGGCCCGCTCAATAAGGCTGGGATTGGACAACCCCCGGCAGGCCCGTCCAATATTTGGGACGGGATTGGACAACCCATGTCCAAGCCCGGCCCGACTCATTGACAAGCCTAATGGGAAGTCTAAGATTGGTGTATGGAAAAGTGAAAGAATTAATGAGGTATATGGGAAAGGCGATTGGTGAATGGACAAGTGGATGGGAGTAATGAAGCACATGGGAAGTGTTGATTTGGCATATGGAGAAGTGAATGGAGTAATGAGGTATGTGGGAAAATGTATATTGGTATACGGAGAAATGGATGTTAGTAATGGCTTAGTGAGAATAATGATGTGGCAACATGGGAAGATGGAAAAGTGGTTGGGTAGAGAGAAGTTAGAGAGAGAGAAAGTGGCATGTGCCATCCACACATGTGCATGTGGGACCCATTTACAAAAGACACTCCAATACAAAATTACATAATATCCTCACTACTACACTCAAAATAAAAATAAAAAATTAAACTTGGGAATTTATTTTTTATTTTAATAACAGAGGGTGTCCCGGCCCTGTGAGCCGGAATAATCCCTACGAGCCCAAGGGAAACCAGGTAAATCCCCTATGGCCCTAGTGTGGAGCACAGTTTGGAACCCTCAACTTCCGGGAGCAAACTATGGTCGTAAGCCAACTAAACTACCCATTGGAGTTAACTAAGGAAAACTCTAGAAATAAACTTTAGAATTTTAACATATTATGCTCAATGAAGGCTCTCTAGAAATATATCTAACAAAGAAGCCTCGACCCACACTTTACAAGGCTTTGGGATTTGAAGAAATCTATGAAAAACGTCTAAAAATGCCAAATATATCAAAAATTGTTGGATGTACACATCTACTCATGAGCTTTACATATGTAACATTTGCTTATGCAACATTTGCATACGTAAAACCCATTTCCCATCCCATGCATAAAAGGCGAAGGACAGAATGTAGATGCGTTGATGGTCTTAATTCAAGGCCGGCTTGAGCATAAAGCAAGAAAAGCCCTTGCTTTAAGACCTCAAACAATAAGGCCCCACAATAATAATTAGTATCGCATCCTACTAAAGCCATCTTCATATTCCAAAAAAGCATTAAAGCAACTATCATCCTTTTCTTCTCCCTCGAAAATTAAGGCTCCATAATATTAATTAGTATCACATCCCACTAAAGTCATCTTTTCACATTCCAAAATGTATTAAAGCAACTATCATCGCCCTTTTTCTCTGTACAGTATCTTTTCAAATCTTGATAAATCTCAACTTCCCTAGCACATCACCAATGAGGTTTTTAATGAAAAAAAAAAAGGAAAAAAAAGACTAGGGTTGTAAGTATATTGGGTTTGTGTCAATTTCATGTAAACTTGGACTTAAGAAACAACACAAAATCCTCAAAATGCTAAATAATTGCCCATGTAAAGGTTATCGATTGCGGATTAAGCATTCAAACTCAAGGTCCAACTTCTAAGTTGTACCTTTGGGTGTGTACAGAAAAATGTTCTCATCCCACAAGTATCCTTACGCAATCTAGCTTTGTGGTGTCCACTTGGGCCCACCCCACCCATGAGCCAATCTGCATATAAAATGTATGCAGCCTACTTGTCAGAGAACATTATCCTACTACCAGTTACTCTTGTCATAATCGAGTAAAACCCACCACCAGTTGAGCCAAAGTAACTGATGTCTATTATTTCTAACCATCAACTTGATCCACATGTGTGGCCCACTCCCAATATACAAATTGGGCTAATACCTCCAGTGATTTTTCCATAGGAACCATGTTGGCGAGGTTTGGATCCCACAAGTTGCACCCAACACAACACATCCACATGCGTCTTGTCTCCATTTGGGCCCCCTCATTCATCTGACCTGAAAATGTAAAAGGAAAAAATTCCCTTAAGTAGTTGCATAGTGAATCCTCAACGGCTTTTATAAAAAATAAAAATAAAAAATAAAAAAGAAGTAACATGACAAGATTGTGGGTCCGATTAAACACACCATACACCAAAAACATGCAAATTAGCCATCTATTTGGACATTATTGGCCGTAGGGTATAAACTTATGATCAACGGGCAATAGATAAAGGACAGATTATCACTTCAACCACATAAGCGGAAAGCATTGCCATGGATAAAGAAAACATGACAGTTTTTCTGATATTAATGGTTCTAATATTAATGGTTTAGATTTGTTTTCAAAATTGAAAGTTTTAAAAGATATTTTGCAAACATAAAAACACTCCAATTGACATACTTAATTATATAAAAAAATAATTTTTTTATTTAAATGCATACATTGCTTAAAGAATATTATTAACAATACATGTAACAGTTGCGTCTGTAAAAAGAACTTTCTCAAAATTAAAATTGATAAAATCCTACCTAAGATTGACAGTATCACAAAAAAGATTAAATGAATTTTCCATACGATCAATTGAAAAGGATATGTTACCAAAACTTGAATATAAAACTTAATTAGTGATTTTGCATCACAAAAAGCGAGGAAAATAAACTTTCAATAAAAGATTTATAATAATATTTAAAAACAGAAAGGGTCTCATTTATGATAGTCGCTTTAAGCCTAAAATTGTCTCGAGCCGGCCGTGTCCCAGTTAGACATTACCAAGACCTCACAATGTGAACGAATATCCACATGTGCAAGGTGAAGATTTTAGAACTAAAGAGGAAGTGTATCTTGGACTTATGATCATTTTTCACAACTTAGGCTTAGGTTAGACAAAAGTGGGTTATTCTCACAAGTTTGTAGCTTTTCTGTCAATTATGTTTTACCATTTACATCAAGTTATAGTAGATCTAATCAGAACTTTCAATGGACTTGTAACTACCCACATGGGTGTTGGTAGAGTGGCATAAGGAGTGAGTTTGCTCCCCACGTCATGTTCGAAACCGTACCAAATTTACCCGGTGTGTGTTTGTGTGAATTTAGCAGGCACCACTAGATAGATTAGTTCTATTGTGTCAAAAACCACAAGGACAACCACATCAAAAAAAAAAAGGACCTTTGATGACCCACTTTCCCTAGACATGAACCCAAAAAGATAATGCATGACCCCCTTTCTAGACTAGGTTGATGATCATCAGGTTTGGGAGTACGTCAAGACTTCTAGATCAGCTTAATATTGGGTTTGAGTTCAAGTCAAGTTGGGGTAGATCCCAACTACCCATATACCAAAGTATACAGTATATAATAATAATACGACATATAAAAATGTATGTTTATGATTTCATAGGTAAGATTTTCCATGGAGATCATGGGCACTTCCTGTAGGACCCACATGGGGCATGACACTAGTACCAACTGATTGGTGTAGGTCTAAATAGGAGAAAGGGATGGTTCATTTCAAATCTGACCGAGCCATCATATGATCAATTTATGGGTCAAGCAAAGGAAACCATCAAAATTCCCCTTATCACAAATGTAAAGAGCCTTACTCAAACTAGGCCTGATACCAGTACCTACGGATTGGTCATATGCAAAATAAACAATCAGAAACCCCTTGATACCAGATCCAGTGGTGAGACTAAGTTAGTACAATGGTTGAATAAAATAGGTCCTATAGCCATACATGGAGAGATGGGGGAGGGATGAATCACAATAGAGCCCAAAAAGTGGTCCCAGCAAAGGTGGTTCGGTGCCTCCACAACTTTGTGTAAAGCCAAAAGGTGTCAAGCCAAAAAGTTCCCAGAGACACACCTCGCTATAGCAAGGGTGAAGCTCGCTATAGCGCGAGCGTGGCGCTGAGAGGCCAGTTGGATCCGAACTCTGAGTGAAAGTTTGAGAAGACTTGTTTTACTAAATGGGTTATGATTAGGAGTCTTAAGCACAAATTTAGGGTTATATATTGGGTATTACTTTCAGCCCAAAGAGTCACAGATCATCTCTCAAGGTCTGAATCAGAGATCTAATTGAGAGAAATTTTCTTTAGAGATTTTTCGAATAATTGTGCTGACAAGTTACCTAGAGAGCTAGATTCTTTTGCATCCCTTGTAGAAGATCATCTTCTTGCGTAGAAGACTTTAAGAGTCAAGCGCTAGATTGAGTATGCTGCAATCAACGGTGTGAAGTCATTGAAGCGTAAAGCGACACAAAATAACTTCAGTCCTTATGTAGGGGATGTCTATGGAGGAAATCTGAGTTTCTTATAATTGCGATATTCATAATATTTGATTGTTGATCCAGTTCGGATCCTTGGTTTTTCACCCGGTTAGGGTTTTTCACGCTAAATTCGGTGTCTTTGGTATTTGCTTGAATTTTATTTCCGCCGCGTAGATTATTATTTTTTGTACACTATTAGGCTGATTTATTGAGTGGACTAATATAGAGATCTCATATCCTAAACTTTCACTTTGGATGCTCCATTGAACGACCTACATAACTCAAGACCAATGCCAAATTTGAGATGATGTTTACTCAAGAGTGAGGTTGGCTTGGGGGAAGTGGACGGGGGAAACCTATAATGACTCACCCTGAAGATAGGAAAGGCTAGGTGGCCCCCACAGGCCAGGGTGACCCACTATCTATTATTATATTAGATTATAGCTATCATTACCTTCTATGTGAGGTCGGCTGCATAAATTTGAGTTTGTCATTTTAGTCCATTCCAGGTCAAATCCTCAAATAGGTTGACTCTACTGATTCATGTCAATTTCTTCGATCTGCCTTATCAAAATCACTATGGACAGCCGGGTAAGGATTGCCACTCCTTACTACTCGGACTTGGGTAAGGACCCATTCTCAAGTTATCATTTAAATAAATATATATATAAATATGGGAGACGGTCCAGTGAGGACCGTCCTCACTCACCAAAATAAGGACCCAACATACCCGTCCGATGGAGACCCTCATCCAACTCATCCAACGGTAGTCATCAAGCATATAAAGCAAAAGGAAAAAAAAAAAGAAAAAAAAGAAGAGGGAAACGAAAAACAGAACAGCCCAAAGTCTTTCTGCAAGTGAGGCTTCCATCCCTTGCTCTTTGCTCTCTTCCTCATCCTTGGGCCCTCCCATCAGATCATCTTCTTCTCCCCCCTCCCTCTTCTTTCACATCTCCTTCTCCATTGCAGGAATCATGATGGGGAATGGGTAGCTCTCTCTTCATCTCTCTCTGCCCCTCTTTTTTCATTTCTCCGTCTGCCTCTCTTGAGGAACTGGGGAACCATGGGAACCGAAAGGAAGAACCCCTTCATCATCTTTCTCGGTTGCCATCCCTCCTCTCTTTCTGTCAAAGAAAATGAAGAAAAAAAAGAAAAAAAAACACCCAAAATTGAATGAAAGAATAAACGCTGGTACTCCAAACAATGTATACTACCTCCAAGAAACATTTGAAAAGGAACATGAAGGTCACCACTATTCTGACATTAGCAACCACCCGTTTTCCTTTTTTTAGCACAAGAACAAACAACAAAAATTATACAACGTAGGACAAAATCCATATATCCTGTTATATTTCTAACCATTGAAATCTCCAAAAGTTCCATGGAAAGTAAGATAAAGATATAATAGCAGTGACCCAATTTAAAGAAGTAAAGAAAACAGTCCATCTTCATTGAACATTGAACAATTTTCATTGATGCAAAAAACTACCATTGCTCAAGCATTTCTTCATTTTCTTAAATTACAACATCCAACATTAAATGGGAACATTTCAGTAAATCAATCACAAAGCCCCTCATTCTGATATAAAAAAATATTTCCAATTTCATTACAAAATCCCAATACAACTTCCCCAATTACATTACAACATCCAAACACAACATCTCCACATGAACAAAATTGCCACCTGTAACTGAAAATAATGAGATGTCAACCTTCTCCAAAAGAATTACAGCTTCAAACATCCTCAATACATTTCACTCCACATTCATTGATTCGAGCCCTACAAAATTCAAAACAAGGGAACCACAAGACAAAACATTAGATTAAACTATGCTTTCTAAAAGGTAGTGGAAATTGACTAGAGTTTTAGTAGCCAAGAGAGAGAAAGGGGGTTCTTGGTAAAATGCTATGCTGGCTTAGAGGGACTGACGGGAAGAGGGATAGTAGTAGAGGCAGTTGCTGTCCACTGCAGACCGACCGGAACTTGCTGGATCAATGGACTGACTGGAACATGTAGCTGGTGCAGAGTGTACGACGAGTGATGAACCCAAGTTGGTATTCGGCCATCAAGTGATGCAGCAGTGCAGTCGGAGCTCGAGGCAGGGATCTCAGCTTTACTTCATTCATTTGATTTGGGACTTTTTTTGCGACCGAAAGAGAAAGGAAGAAGGGCAACCGAAAGAGATGAGGAAGTGGTTTCTTCGTTCCGGTTCCCATGGTTCCTTCTGGTTCTCATCTAGAGAGATTGACAGAGAAATGAAGAAGGAGATGCGAAAGAAGAGGGAGGGGGAGAAGAAGATGATCCAATCACAAGGTCTGGGTTTGAGTTGAGTAGGTGCAAGGGCAAGGAAGAGGGCAAAGAGAAAGGGAAAGAACCCTTGCAGAAAGGTTTAGGGCAGTTTCGTTTTTCGTTTCCCTCATTTTTCCTCCTTTTGCTTTATATGCTTGATGACTACCGTTGGATGAGGGTCTTCATCGAACGATGAGGCCGGGTCCTTATTTTGGTGAGTGAGCACGGTCCTCACTGGACCGTCTCCCTATAAATATATATATATATATATATATTATAAAAACAGAAGTTACTTAGTAACTTAATCTTGCACTTGGGTTTCAAATTAGCTGGGAGAGACAGTCCAGGTCGACTCAGTTCCATCAGAGCTAGGTCCATTTCCTATACACTAGTGGTTAGACCCCTGTTCGGCCCAGGCACACCAAACACTTCTAAGATCTGGTCCATAACATCCCAAGATCCAAGCAAATATCAAATGGGACAGCCCCCAAAGGCTTAGCCACTAGCCCAGCCAATTGCCTCGTTAAACATGCTTGTATTGTGTTTGTAGACATGATAAATCAAGGACAAAAAGACTTTCGTATCTTCCCGAACACACGCACACACAGCGAGAGAGAGAGAGAGATGAGCAGCAGTACCAGCAGCAGCAGCAGAGCGGTGAGGCTATTCGACGCTCACTGCCATCTGCAGGACCAGCGAATCTTCTGTGTGGCCCCCAAACTTATCCGAATGGCTCTCGACTCTGGTGTCCTTCGCTTCGCCGTTAATGGAGTCTCTGAGGTTCGTTTGCTGAAGAAGAAAGAAAACTATCCCAGCATCTCTCTCTTTCTTTCTCTATAACAGTTTCAGGGTGTTTTGATTTTTATGATTGCAGAAAGATTGGAAATTGGTGAAGGAGATGGGAGACCACTACCCATCTGTAATCCCCTGCTTTGGTCTGCACCCATGGTACTACCTTTCTCTTCCCCACCCTTCTTCTCTTTTTCAGGTATGATCATGTGTGGCCCTCCTCATCTTGACCCTTAATTGATGTACTCGACCACCCGGGCTGAAAGATTCTTGGCCATTCATTCTATGCCTCCATTCTCTGTGTAATGGTGTAGATGGTTGCTGCTTCTCATTGCCAGCTGTATTTTCTAACCCTCTATTCAAGGGCCAGGATTTCTGCTCATGTTATATCCTGGGTGGGCCACTAATGTGGATTTTCAGGTCGTGGGTGATGTTGTTTCAGCGTTTGGATGCTACCCCAGATTGCAATTGTTTTGAATTCTTTGGGAGAAAGCATGGTCTTTTCACTCCACTATGCATTGCATTTTGGTGGGGTACTTTTTTTCCCCCTTGAAATGTTATATTGATTTTCAAGTATGGAGTACGGCAATTTAGGGTACATCCAAACGCACCCTTATTTTAATTCAATTCATGGTTGTCTTTTGTGAATGTTAATGCTTTCTTCCTTGTTTTCGTTTGAGTATCAGGTATGTGAGTGAGAGGTCTCCCAACTGGTTGAAATCAATGAGGGAGTTCTTCAATGGCACTCCTTCTGCCGCAGTGGGAGAAGTACATTTCTTTTCTTAATTCAACTATGTCGGTAAATTTGTTTTCTTAATTGTACTATATCGGCAAAGTGGAATTCAATTCAATCCTGTGATATACAGTTTTTTTAGATTGTATATGGAATTGGGTATTGATGAAGTTGACTGACTTGCTGATTTAGCAATATTTATGCAAATTTGGAGTTTGGACACAAGCTTCTACAGATTTTGATTGGCCAAGCGCACCATCAATCATGTTAATGATATCCTAAGTTTTCTCTTAAATGATTCTTATTGGATATATCTTTTGCATTTGATTTGAGTTTATCTTGCTCGATATCACTTGTTCGAAGTTAATTATTGGGGACTTTTATTGAGGAATTTGTTAGAATGGATTGGCATGTTTGAATCTTTGAATTTAACATCTTGAAGCATGTGACCATTTTCCAGGTTGGTTTGGATAAAGGATCGCGAGGGAAGGAAATCGACTTCTTGGAGCAGGTTTTTACATTAGTACTCCATCCTCATAATGCATCTTACTGATTCAGCCCTTTCTTTAAAGTATGGTTGTTATCATTGTTGGGTGCTATTTGTTGCTGCTATCAGTGGGTGTGTTGGAAAATTGTGGCTGAATAAGTAGCATCTGCAATGCCATTTGTATTTCTAATGCACTTTATAAACCATACAATTTCTTTCATTGAGCGGGTTTTCATTGGTGTTCCCTTTCCAAAATTGGTACAATTGTGTTACAGATGTTAGCACAACCAGTTGAGCCCAACAAGAGTTCAGGTTTTCTTTTTCTTTTTTTCCTTTTTTTTACTTAAGTTTAGGTGTGTTATTTTCATCATGAACATAAACATTTACAATTCAAGAGGAAATATTTTTTCTTATACTTTGATAAGGCTGCATGTGTTGTTCTGGTAAATTCAGATGTAAAGGCTGCTTCTCTGAAAGAACCTTCAGAAGTCTCCTTTCCGGTCTGACCTTTGATTTGATGCTCGCAATTAATTAGCGAAGAAAAGTCAGTAAAACGATGTCCAAGTAAATACGTTTCTGGATAACCATGCTGCACCAACTTAAACAGATTTAGAGCTGTTTTAATCTGATATCCAAACCACCTGCAATTTAAGGGACATCGGAGCACTCCCTGATACTTTCAGTTGGACTAGAGAAAAAAGCATCTCCTGAATGTGTTGCAATGTTTTTTCTCTTTTTAATTTTCAGGTTGACATTTTCCGACAACAACTTGAACTTGCCAAAGAGTTGGAGAGACCAGTTTCTATCCATTGTGTCCGAGCTTATGGTGATCTTCTAGAAATAATGCAGTATGTTTCTTCATGTTACTGATCTGGCATTTTGGATGAGAAGACAAATTCTCTCTTCAAAAAAAATGTATGAATAAATAAATAAAACCCTGCAAATGGCATCATGGAGTGAGGATAGATTGGAAGTTCCTTCTCCATTCTACATTAGCTATTCCCATATATCTCATGAAGTGTTTGTTTTCTCCAAGACAAAGAAAAAGGCTTTGGATGTTCTTTTTATCTTTCCTTATTGGGAATGTTACTTGTTTCATAAAAAAAAGATACTTAACAAAGAAAATAAGGTGTCGCTTGGATGCATTGAAATCCCACAGTAGAATCTAAAAAGGAAGAATTCCAATTGAAATACATTTCGACGTGCCATCAAATTCAAAAATTATTTCTGTGGAATCCTGATGCCCATAGTTTTTCGAGGAATCCTCGTCCCATTAAAGAAAAGGTTAGTCATCCTCCTCTCCATCGACGCTGGGCTTCCATTTGTCCAAAGGAGCCCTTAAGTGCGGAAAAGACAGATGTGCATTTGGGCTGTATCTCAATTGTATAACACAGGATGCAAGTTGGGATGCAATTAAGTTACCACATCTGAGATTCTTGTTCTGAATTAGGTAGTGGAAATTGTGGCTTCTGAATACTGCAACACAGTTCAGTTTATGATATGATTCTTCAATTTGACAAGTTGTGGTTTTTGCATAGAAGGTGCTAATTGATGATATACAATTTACTGATGTCTTATACTCATCTCGTCTTTTCATGGCTAGATCTGCAGGACCATTCCCAGCTGGTGTGATTCTCCATTCCTATCTTGGATCTGCTGAGATGGTTCCTGGATTGGCAAAGCTTGGGGCTTATTTTTCCTTTTCTGGATATCTCATGTCCTTGAAATCCCAAAAGGCAAAGAAAATGTTGAAGTCGGTTAGTTTGATTTATTTCTGCTACTAGTTCAAGTCATTGATTGTATAAAATATTCAGCATTCGAATATCCAAATGGAAGTATAAGTTTCTGATCTTTGGAATCTTTCTGTAGGTGCCTGCAGATAGAATTTTGTTGGAGTCAGATGCACCTGATGCGCTGCCAAAGTCAAATTTAGGTTCTCTCCAGTGGGTTGAAGGGGATGATTCTGTTCCACAAGAACTTCAAAACCAAGGAGGGAATACAATTCCTGATGCCAACCTTCCCTCTGACAATGAGCACCATGCTTTAACAGATGCATTGACCTTTCCAAAAGAGACACTTAACCATCCAGTGAACATTCATTGTGTGAGTTTATTGAGGTTTCTGTCAGATGCATGCTTTGATTGCTTTCCTGCTGAGTAGTATGGAAAAGATGAAATAGATTATCTGCAATATCATAGATAGATATTTGATGTTTTATCTAATGAAGTGTGTTGAAGTACTCTGTTATTTGCTTTGCTTGTGGTTTAATTTAAAATGAGATCAATCATATTTTGCAACTATTAGGAACCAACTCCTTTATGAAAGTGTGATGAAACCTCATCTGTGATTAAGAGCCACAAAACCAATTCACGTATGATACATAATTTTCTATTCAAGGATTCCACTTCAACTCTTTGCATTTGCAAAAACAGGAATCAGTGGCAATTCCATTTTAGTCAGAGGGATGCCATCAACCTGGAAAAATGACACACTGCAGAGATCTGCAATAGTTTGCTGCTGTCGCAGCATGAATCATTTTGAAGTATCTTGTTGATTTCATTGGTATTAATTTGTCCCTAAAACTAACACCAAACTTAAAGTTCACCTATACTCCATTTTTATCATGTAACATGGGGCCAACTCATGATCAGTCCGTACCCTTATCAACCAAATTCTCCAACTCATTATTTTGAAGTACAGCTGCTACAACCATTCAATTGAATTATAAACTTCATTGTGCTTATGTAGCCATTGAACTTTAAGGCCCCATGATCTTGAATTTTGCAGTAAAGCAGCTGTTATTGATCACCCATATTGATTGCATTGATACATGCAATGCAGGCCAATACCACTAAAGATATAAGTGTAGCAGCCAATAGCTTATTGGCCACTACTTTAAGCCATGACTGCATTTTCAGATTTCTTTTTCAGTTACTTCCAGGAAGTTCTTATCTCTGACTCTTGTTATTGGTTTCCAATTTCAGTTTGATGTCTTGTACAATGCTTAAGTTTCTGAATCGACTTTTTCAGGTACTGAGGTATGTTGCATCCTTGCTTGAGATGCCAGAAGAAGAAGTTGCAGAGTTAAGCTACAGAAATACAATGCAGTTGTTCTCTTATCCTGGTTCAAAAGTTTGTGGAGAAGGATAAATACTACTCAAATGCAGGACTGTGAGGTCTGGAACAGAGAATACGCGTGCCATGTACCACTCAATCATTTCAGACAGTAAGAGGTTGTATTATTTTTGTTGGGTGTAACTGTTAGATATCTAGAAGCCCATCACCCTGGAAAGTTTTGCACCGTGCTCAGCGTTCCTGTATGTTAAAAGTGGGATCCCTACTGTTGTCTTGTGTCTAAAATTTGTTAAACAGGGAGATCTCAGATTTCTATTTCGTTCACAGAAAACATATGACTGAGAAAGGAATATGCTTAAAGTTCACGTTCAAAGAATGGGTTAATGTATTTGATTAATATACTCTTTCAGGCATAGTTTTTTCCTCTTTTGGTAGCAGCTCACTGGCTAAGAGATTGCATAGCAACAACTTGACCAAAGCTTGAACCTCTGTCTTCAATGAGAGGGTATACTTAGGCCCTATAGGCATCTCTCTCTCTCTCTCTCTCTCTCTCTCTCCCTCTCCCTCCTACTTTAAACTTGATGGATCCCTGGGCATGTGAGTAACCAAGGTGGCAACACCACTAAACCATGAGTGTGTTGGCACGACCCTTCTCTTTACCATTGTCTTGCAGAATCATGCAATTGTTATCTTCAAATAGAGGCTTTAGAGTTTCAATCTAGCAGGGAATAAGAAATGAATACTTACTTGAACTATTGTCTTAAAAAAATTAGAAGGCCCAAATTTTCATTACAGGCCTCAACTTGACCCCCTTTATAGGTTTTAGGGCTTGGCTTTTTTGTGTAATTGAATATGCAGGATTGTATTTCTAAAGTAGTTAAAAATGAAGAACCAAAGGTGAGTGTTGAAAAATGGTCATCAATAACCTCCGTTTCAATGAAAATTGAATCAAGGGAAGATGGAAAATGAATACCAAACCGTTACCATAGGAATTCAATACCCAGGAAAGTCAAGGTCATATCTTACATCTCCACTTCATACCCCTCACTCCTCACCTCTTTAATAATAATTCGGTGAAGCTTAATTCACCAATAATTCCTATGTATTTTATTCAAACAAGGGCTTGTTTGAAAAGTACTTCCATTTCAATGTCAGCCATTTCTACCTAGACATCTTGGGGTGTGCTCAAGCCTTCAAATCATGACTTTGCCGAATGTATTCTGCAAAAACTCTTGCATCAAATTAAGAACATATTCAAGAGAAATTTCAATTCTTCCTCTGAAAAGTCACCATACAAAAACGACCAAAGAGGTGCAAATCTTGGATTTCTCTTTTAAATATGTTGTATCAGATTCATGAATGTGTCCATATAGGCATATGTTTTGCATTCATGAATACGTCTCAATGGAGAACCCAACAAAAGGGTGGAAAACAAAGGTTTCTGCCTGGGGTCCACCCTAGGAGCAAGTGTACGAAATGTTGACAAGAACAGAAAAAACGAACTGATGCGGTTCACCACTGGGAGATACAAAGAGAGAACATATTCAATCAAACCTTCCACACAAAAGGGCAAAAAAACCCCTTTAACAACACTGTCATTTGGCAGAATAGATACAACAACAACGGTAAGAATAGAAGGGACACTACCAACTTTTTATTGAATGGAGCTACAAGTTACCAGGGGAAAGAAAGGAAATAGCACAGAGGAGCTACAAGTACATATAAAAATAAGACATCCTCTTAAATATCCTTCTTAGAATTAGTTTCTCGCACTTATAGTTTAGGGGAAAAAATATATAATAAAAAAAAAGAGTCAAGTCCTTTCCAGTTTCCTTTTCAATAATTGATTTTTTTTTTCAGACTCCAAATAGAACAATAAATAACGCCCTTTATTGTCAAGGAATGGCTGCTGGTGGAGACTCAAAGACTATGCCCCTGTTTGGCATGTCTATTCTTTGCCTCTAAACATCTATTTCTCTAAAGTAGATAGAGCTTTTGAAATTAGAGCTGTTTGGTAGTGGTTTATAGCTTCTACACAGTCTAGAGCAAAAGAGGTAAAGCCTCTAAAAATGAAATGGCCCAAAATTTTGCATCCAGAAATTAGAGGCAATGCCTCTTTTTCAAGTAGAGGCGGAGCCCTATTTTTGTGAAAAAAATGCCCCTGACGGAATTTTAATGGCAACGAAAGTCCTTTTGATAAAACCCTCTTTCTCGTTCTCAGCTTGAAACCCCTTCTGTATCATTCTTTCTCAACGTGAAGGAGCAAACCAGAGAAGAAGAAATAGAACGGAGAAGAAGAAACAGTAGGTACGTGTCTTCTATATCTTTTGTTTCTTCTTGTTTCTTTCTCTCTTTTTTTCTTCTTGTTTCTTTCTCTATGCAAGAACAGTTGCTTTCTACTGTCTATCTATGTTCAATTGATGTGTTTTTTTTTTGTTTGAATGATGATGGAAAGGGTTGGGGATGGGTTTTAGTTTGGGATGGTATTACATGAGGATGGAGGATGAGATCGGTTGTGTGATTTGGAAATGGAGACAAATGATGGGGAGTTGCAGGGGTTGCTTGGTTGGTGGGATTGGTTCTGATTTCACGAAGATGATGAGGTTGTTTGGATTCATGAAGTTTAAAAGAAATTTGGTGAGATGGGCAGTGGGAAATGACTGGGAGAGGGGGGATTTGGTTTTGTTTAGGGTATTGGATTTAAAAAATTAAAGAAAACAGAGCTCAAAAGATCCGAAGTATTGCAGTATTCAAGCACAGGCCTATCAATTTTTTTTGGGTCTGGAATCTTATTATTAATAACCATCTTTAGAAAATCCATACATACCCAAAGCAGCTGAGATGCTTGTAGAACTCTGGCCTGCTCCAAATGCATCATGGACGCTCTCATCCCTCTTTGGGAAGCCTGCAAGCCCTAAAGTATGCCTGATGGTGTGCATTCTCGACCTCCTTCCAGTCAAAATCTTATGTGGGTACGCCTACTCACCATAGAAAACAATCAGTATATTATATAGTTATCACTCAAATGAAAATAATTTTCAAAATTTTGTAAGATTTTCCATTAGGACTTGGGCTTTTACATAAACTAACCTTTATATAATCCAAATCTGGACCCTGAATTTTTCATGAGCAATTTGGATTAGCCCATTGACAGTTGTGATCATTCTAGTACTAGTACAATGAGGGCTATGATAAACTTTACACTACCATAATTATTGTGTTGTTACAACTGTTCTTGGTCCAAAGGGTAGTTTTTGGTCACTGGAAGGTGAAGGGTTTTTCTATGGAAGAGATGGTAACAGTAGACTTGGGATATTGGTCAGTATTCTCACCATTGCAACTTGTTATCTCATTACATAAGCGATGGAAAGTAAAGGGCAGACATTGTGATTAATCTTCAAGACAGAAATGCCATTTATTTTGATATCATCTATTCCACCTATAAGAAGAAGTACATGGGTATAAAAAATACATTTATATCAAAATTCTCCAAGTCCCACCCACACAGCCAGTTCATATGTGGGTACTCAATGCTTTTGTTTATACCGAGTTTATTTGTTATACCGTTGGTTGTGGATATGAAATCAGGAGAAAAAAGGTGTGGAATTTTGGAGGTTTACCTGATGCCCAACATCCCAGATGACCTTATCTTCTCGAGTGTTGAACACATGATGCAGAGCCACTGTCGGTTCGGCCACTCCCAGGCTCGAACTCAAATGGCCTCCCACCTTTGAAATTGTGTATATAATCTCCGTTCGAAGCTTATCGGCCAACACTTCGAGGGGAATAAATCGGGTAAAAATTTATGTACTCCCAAGGGACTACAAGAAACTTCAGTTATAAATTTGTTCTGAAAAAACATTGAAGACAAAGACTTCTAAATGCTTTGACATTCACATTGTACATTTACACTCAAGGGTGTGGCCCCTCAAAAATTACTTTTATTAGGCCCCTCCAAGAAAGTTTTTATCTCCACCCTTGAGTGTTTACTTCTACATTTAACTTCTTTACTTCAAGAGCTAAGGAGGGGGAATAAGCACCCTGTTTAACTTTTACTTTGATATTGTGATGGTACAAGAGTCCTTAAACTCTGATATTCTGATTATGCACTACCTTAAACACATTGTGGAACTATCAAAGTAGGTTTGTCGCTGCTTTGAATGAATGAAATACTATTGTTTTCTTTGTCCCAATGTCGCCGGCATAAATTCTAGATTGACCGTGGCCTCTTCTTTCTTTTTAATGGAACTGTCACGGGAACTTTATTAATACCACATTTCAAATGATAAGAGATTATGATGTCCTGGTATATGTGTAAAGGGCATACTTTGATGAAAATGTGCATAAGTTCATTTTTTACATAATGACAGAAAATACCCCTCTAAAAAGAGGCAAACCCCTCTAAAAAGAGGTAAATAGAGGGTATATTAAACGGTCTATTTGAAGTAGACCTGTTCATTACTAAACACTTTTTTCTTGTTCTAGCCTCTTTTTTTTATAGCTCTTTTTTTAATAGATCTATTTTGAATGATCTATCAAAAAAAGAGTAGAGATGCCAAACAAAGCCTATATCCCTCCATCAAAAGTTAGCCATCTTGTTTTGCTTAGTGGAACCCAAGTCCTCTAATCATCTGTCACTTTGTGCAGCCCACTAACTTGTTTACTGTTGCATATGACAATCGTCGTCAACATCAAAGCCTTGTCCTAATTATTTTGAGTTCACCTACATGAAATTTATTTTTTTCATTCTGATTTATTATAAGCTAAATTTTCATACAGGTTGCACTTCTTCGTATGTATCCATGCCAGTTCCATCTATGTTCTCCTCAACCTTAATGCTTTTTCTTGGTGAGCCATACACAGAAAAAACTTTCCTGCATAAGAAAATTTTTACCTCAGGAGATTTGCTTATATGTGCCATTGTTTGCTGAAGGAATGAGTCAACACAACAATAAAAAGGACAGTAACATCGCTTGCTGTTAGCCTCATAACGCAGTTATTTTAAAAGGAACGCAGTTATTTTAAAAGGCAGGGCATACTTGTCTAATTCGTACTTTGGTCATCAGAAAGAGGTGTTTTTGAAGGGTAGTGTGGAGGGAACGACACGGTCAACGGTCAAAGGTAAACAATCAGACTATAGAGGAATCATCAATTTTCTAGGATCTAATTTAGCCTGGGAAGAAACTACCACCTAAAGGGGATATTTTGACGGATCAACTTCACCATTGATCCTTCAGTGATAGCAACAAATGCCTGGAAAATCTTGGGAATTCAATGGGTAAAACAAGCAGGCTCTATACGTAATTTGTTGAAACAGATATCATGATTGTAAATAAGAAAGACAAAAATTCAAACAGAGTTTCTGCTATAGGGTAGCGTCTCCGGCTCTATGCATCATTGCACCTTGAAGCTTCAGCTGGAACAACAAAACTACTTGAAGATTTCCAGGACAGAAGGGAAGGTGAAAGCTCGTAACCCAATTCCCATTTCTTCCATGAGATACTTCTGTAGTCTCCATTTTCTTCACTAAAGCAATCCGCCAAGGTTGAAAAATAGGTAGTCGGTCCAAGGGGAGAGCTTCCCCAAGTTCAGCAGGAAGCTCTCATAATCAAACTCCAAGCAAGAATGAAAGAAGAAAAGCAAAAATCCAGTCCGCTGCTTCATCTAAGTATCCTCCAAAAAGGGCCAGCAAATATGGCTCTCCCTCCCTCCCTAGCCAATAAACAAGGGGCGTCTGTGTAATGTGCATGTCTTCACCTCACCAGGTTCCTGAACAATAAATCCAAATGACTTCACACAGTCTTCTTCAGATCCTAACCTCTGGTAGCGGTCGGTGGTTTGTTGCTGGTGCTTCCTGGCATGAATCATCCAACTCCGCCTTTAAATTTCTGAACAAATTAACCACCAACTCTTACGCAGAGAACCATGAAACCTTGCATGTGCATATCCTGTCTGCGTTTTTGTTGCCCAGCATGCCTTCAGAGGAATGTAGAGGCCTCCTGAGATTTGTGATAATACAAATGTACTTACAAAACATGTCGGACCTCTTTCTGGGCCACATCACATCGTGGAGATCATCTGTCCATTTGTATGAAGAAGATGAACATAACCCAGTCAAATCTAAAGTGGCACAAAATGGAGATTTTTTTAAGGCAAAAGTAATAACCTTATCACCTTCCCAGCAAACATTACAGCTCAAACTGGCTACAACATTCATACAGCTCCCTAGCCGAGCAAGCAAGATAGTCCCTAACACCACACTAATTGAACCTTCAAGCATTAGAAAAAATAATAATAACAATAAATGCAACCACCTACAGCTTAATGCTAATCTAACAGTATGAATTGTATCTATCATTCACATGGCAGCTTGGAATCAAAGCTGCTTAGGCATATCCCAAATGCCTGGAAAGCAGACAATGGGTAACGATAATCCATCGTGAATAAGTCCTTGCCAATCCTACCAAACTGGAGGATGATCTTGTCATGCTCACTTGATCCTGCCTGAGAAGTCCCAGCACCAGCTTTGTCTGTTGGTTCCCCAGAAGCAGCTATCAGCTGGAAGTTCTTCACAGATGCAACTGTAACACGACCATGGAAGTTGAGGCACCAGAATTGCAGCGGCTCATGCCACCTTGGAGTGTTGTTTTTCAGAATCAACGGCCCCTCCTTCCCACTGACATCAACCGAGACTTTTGTAAACCGGTTGCTTTCAGAAAACCTGGACGAATCAGTTGATTTGAGATCTCCAGCAATGTGGTCCAATGATCGTGAAAAAGAAATGCCAGAAAATGAGTCCTCTAAAGAAGGAGGGAGATCAGAGAAGTAGGGTACGCTGCCTTTTGGTTCAAGGGCAGAAGAGGGAATAGAGTGCATGGTGCAGTGCATGCGTCGCGGTCCTCGCGGACCACGGGTACCAAGCATGTTAAGCTCATAAGCGACATGGGCAATGTCATAGCTTCCAAAAGGCACCTTAGGTGACACTTTCCTGCTGTAGAATCTACAGCTAGAACGACCGGTGGATGTCACAGCTCCACAATAGGGGGGTTGGCTGTCATATATGGCAAATTTAGTGCCCAGAAAGTTTGACCTACAAAGACGAGAAACAGTAATGTCATTTTATGCAGAAAATACTGGGGTATATCTGGATCGTACCCAGATTGCTCTGTTTGCATATATTGCCAGTACAGCTAATCATTGGATCCAAGATGCATGCAGAGTAATAGCACAGAAATCAAACATATGGTTAAGAGCTATCTTCATGTTGGTCATTTTCTCACTTAAATCAATGGTGGAAGTTATTATTAATGACAGTGGAATGGAAAGGACAACAACCAACCAAATGTTTTTTCTGGTTTTGGCAATGCACAAATAAATATATAGCAGAACAAATAACCATCTATTGTGCCAAACTATTGCAAAGTGCCCATAGGGGTTGTTTGAATGTGGAAAAAAACATGAGAAAACTCTCCACAGTTCTAGTTTATTAAAAGTAATCAGTAAGCTCTTTTCCTCATTTAAACAAACCCTTTTATTTAAGTACAATAACAACCAACAGCATCTAGTATATTAGAAAATGGCAATCATCCAAGATGCATTATAAAAATGACCGAATGTTAAAGCAGCTTGTGGAAAAGAACACGCTAGTACCAGTGCCATTAAGAAACAGCTGTTTGACCTAAACATGAAAATTGTTCACAGACATTAAGAATGCATCCTAGAATAATCCTACAACTTCAAGGATGTTCTCTTACCTCAGCTTCCCCATGTAACCAATACTCTTGCGGGAGATGTCTTTTGTATCCAAAGATATTATGTACTCTGAAGTAGTTGGATGCCCGATCTTCTGAGCAGCAAGAAGAAACTTTCCGCTATCTACAGCCAAACTACCAACAATCAGTGAACATATTGCATAGTCAAATGATAATCAGATATAACTAGAACCAAGTGTAAAATATCTTCCTCTGTGAAGCAGACTTGATTGAGCTCATGAAGGTCATCAAGATGCCACTTTGATGCATAACAATTCACATAGTAGGGGAGATGTGAAGGACCATGATACCCAGATGCTCATTGATGGAGGATAAACCCATGGTCCCCATGGATTAATCCGCCTTTGGGCCCAGCCCACCTATCTTTATCCTATTTCTAGTTATTTTATTAGAAGTTGTGTTTTTTTAAAGATTTATGTCTTTTAGTTGGATCTTTTAATCTTGGCTGTTAAGTGTGTTTAGATGGCCATGATTAGTTCTAGGTTTCTATTTTCTTATATCTATGATTGTAAAGCCTTTTGGCTCCTAAGTTGATGATTAATAAAATTTACTTCGAGTAATTTTGGGTCTTCCCAAGTTATCTCTTCTTCCTCGCCCACAATGGGGAGTCTGGCGTAAGGCCAATTTTCAGGCGAAAGCCTGACCTATCCCTTCCACCCTCCATCTCTACCCGCCCCACATCTGGTACCCCGCTCCGTATCACTCATACATGGCCAGCATATCCATGTTGGATCGATATGACACTTGTACTAGAACTTGATAGTCCACTACTTCTATGGTACGGGTTGGGATATCTACTAAGTCCATTACTTCAGATGTTTTTAATAGTTATCTTACTTCCAAAATGAAAAAAAATCTCAGAAAGGTTTATAACAATGCAATTCCATTAATGTAAATATGTTCTGATAAACATTAGGATAGTGGGACATCCCCAAATCCGTGATCAAAACAATAGATTAATCTTCCGAAGGACTGATTGAACCCAAGAGGGATTCCAGCGCTAAGGCACACTCACAACCATAAAACACAACATAACTACTTAGGAAACTCAAAAAACTTTACTGGAATAAGCATGAATTACACAATGAAGCCCATCAACCTTTACGTAGAGTAGGCTATAACTTGGACACCAAGACTTTCCTAAACAATGGAGGAAACTAAATCACCAACTCACCTAACAATCCAACTTAAAGAAAACTCCTAATTTAAATACTTCTAAATAAATCAATTCTCTAAATAAAAGTCCTAATTAACTGGATGTCCCATTGGGCATATGGGCTGGGCCCAAGGGTTGGCCAACCTATTGTTTGGCCTGCATCAATTCTCCCTAGCTTGGAAAAAACTCGACTCCAGCGAGTTGACAGCTTGATAATACAAGAGAGAATTCGACCACAAGGTTAGGAAATGTCCCCTTAGGTCAAAAACCAATCACATAAACTTCTGTCTTTTCTTTTGATCTGCAGTCGCATGACATGGCTTGAAAGCTTGATGAGGTCTTTTCCTCCATATAGAAGTACGTTGGAGGTGTCCTTGCTTCTGGTGTATGAAGTTAGTTCGAATGTGTGGCCTGACCATTAGATGTTGCCTTTGTACCAACAAATCACAATCATTGAATATCTATCGTTGATTTTTGAAAATGAAGTCAATCTGAGGAACTTCAAAAACTTGATCTTCTTGTGAAACCATTGGAACAATTAATTTGATTTCCGATGACCTAACTGGATTTTCTAAAAGTGGCATTACAAGCAGATCCATTGGATGTTCAATCTTTTTGCTAACCTGGTCAAAGTCTTCAATGTTTGTTTGATCTTGTTCTTCCTCAACCCTTTGTGGCTCTTGATTGACATTGCCTTGATCAATATTATTTGTACCCACAAAATCAGCTTTGCCATGAACTTGCTCTTCGAGGTCATCCTTGATGTCTTTTGTCTTTGCTTTTGGTGCACTCATGACTTCTCTTTCAACTTTTTGCTCTTTCCATGGTTCTTTAGTTGAAGGTGATGGTGTAGATGGGGTTGTTGATTTCATTGGGATGTGATCCTTTTTCCATTGTACAAAATGGTATATGCGTTCATCTCTTTATCATTGTGCACTTTCCGATCAAAAAGCAATGAACGCCCAAAAAGAAATAGAAATAATCATATGGATCACATCACACTAAATTGTGTCCTCATAATGGACAATCTTGAATGATGCCAAACAGCTATGACTATGAGTCACATGAATGACAAAACCATTAAGCCGTGTGAGTCCCAAGGATGCAAATAGCAACCGCTATGCTACAGATCGGCCGTGGCAGTAGTGGCCGCCACGCTAAATGGAAAAAAGCGGGTGTCACACCCGTGACGGCCTGTATTGACCGCTATTTACCCATAGCGGCCGATACACAACGATACGTTGCGTATCGGCCACTACAAACTATGAACAGTAAGGAGGGGGAAAAAATACCCTCCTCCCTCTAATCATTTCTTTGACTGGTGGAAAAGGAAGAAGAAAGGAAAGGAAAAAAAAGAGAGAAGAGGAAGAAAGGAAGGGAAAGAGAGAGAGCAGTTGTAGACAACATACCTGGATGCAATAGAAAGCAACAGGAGGCGCCAGCGGCAATAGGAGGCTGCAGGGGCAGTAGGTGCTCCTCCTCTTCCTTCTTCTTCTTCTTCTTTTAATTCTCCTTTCCCTTTTTTTCTTTTCCCTCTTTTTCCTTTCCCTCTTCTCCCGCTGTCTCTCGACCCTTCCATTCACATGAATTAGGGCAGCACATAGCCCTTCCATCTCTTTTATTTAAGGTATAATTTATGGGCCCCACAGGCCCACCTTCTAAAAGGTTTAAATAAAGTATAAATGGGCCCTCAAAAGCTCTTGTCTTATTAAATGGGCTCCACATTGATGCCCAAGTATTAAATAAAAAGCAAATTAGAGCCTTAGCCAAATTTTGCTCTAATTAGAAATACAACCCAATCAAATTTCACTCTAATTGAAATTAGACCATAGCAAACTTTGACACTAACTAGAAATGGGCCCCAGCCAAGTTTCACATTAATTGGAAATAAGTTTTAGGCAAATTTCAATCTAACAGGAAATACTTAAATAAGGCCTTGACCAAGGTACACTTCAATAGAAAATGAGCCATTTTCATTTTAATAGGAAATAGGCACTAATCAAATTTAATTTTTAACAGAAAAATCTTTATGAGCTTTTCATTAGTTTTTAAGTTAGCATAACTAAGCAACATGAATACATGTGAAAAAAATAATGATCATTACTATTATTTTATATTCATACAGCAACACAGGACCTCATACAATTTGGGGACCACTACGCCCCTTTATCTTAGTTACTTTTGAAAAAAAAAATATTTTCTATCATTTTTCAATATTCTAGATTTTCTGAAATTTTTTCAGAATTTTTTGACGATTTTTTTAAAACGCACCGCTATGTAGCTCCCGCTTCGTAGCGTTTTGGCAGCGGGCTGCTACGCCCGCCGCTACCGCTATTTTCATCCTTGCGAGTGACTTGGTAGGGCTTTGGAAGTTTCTCAGTTGGAAAATGAAGCTTGTCAATAACCTCTTGTGCAACAAAATTTATTAAACTACCATTGTTAATAACCAAACTAACAGACTTGTCTTCGACTCTTACCCGCGTGTGAAATTTCTTAGCATGTCTCCATTCTTCATCCTTCTCATTTGTATTGAGGAGTCGGCGAATATCAAGCATGGGATTATCTTTTCTCATGCAACATGGGCTCTTGGTTTTTGTTGAGACTTTCTATCTTTAAAATTGCATTGTTGCATGCGAAACCGCCTAAGCATATGCTCTACACGGAATGCTTCTAAGTATGCCTCTTGATTGGTTTTCCAAAAATTCGTATTCTCTAAGATGTCTAGTCACAAGCCTTTGATATAACGAACCAAATCATGTGTCTCATCTTCCTCCAGTTCGCATATATCTTGCAACTCCCGAAATTGGCGAGTATAATCATCCACCATCAGGCCTTCTTGCTTCAGATTAAGATATTTTTCAAAGTAGAACTCATTCTCAAAATACCAATCTCCATATTTAAGTTGATACAAAAATCTTTGAATTTCAATTGAATTACCAAAAATTTTCGTATTGACTTAAGGCAAGAAGAACCTTAAAATAAGTGTTAGGGCAGTCTCAAGTCGGGTTTGGTTAACCTGATTGTAAGATGGCTCAGCTAGAACCATAGTTTAAAAAATCGGCCGAGTTCGAGTCAACTCGGACTCGGCACATACCGCATTGGGTCACATGGGACTCGGACTCAAATCATGTGACTCGGCCAAGTCGTAATGCGACTTGGTAAGACTCGGCCATCCAACTGAAGTTAGGACTCGGCCTGACTCAGCCTAGTCCCATGCAACTCGGCAAGTCGACTCGGACTCGGCAATGAATGAGTCGGGTCCCGAGTCCGGTATTTTAAACCTTGGCTGGAACCCCTTTTTATTTAATTACGAATGATGGGGCCGGGTTCGAGTCGAACCCAGACTCAAGTTAGGCCCACAGTTGACTGGAACGTGTCGCGTGACGACCCTCTTATCCTCTGTCTCGACTACAGTGCATGAAGAGATAAAAGAGGGGTTTTGGCCTCTTACCTTTGACTGCTGCGACAGTGAAACGAGTGACAAGAGGCGACGGTGGTCTCAATGAAGCTCTGACAACCTCAACGATGACGGCAACGATGGCTTAAGACGATGGGCACAGGTGTTAGTAGCAGGCTCTGGCAATGCCAACAATACAGTGGAGGTGCTCGTTGTCTTCTCTCAAAAGATTGAAGAAGTGGAGGTGCCCATCATCTTCACTTGTTTGCAGCAAATGAAGGACCAGGGTGGAAGAAAAGTTGTCGACAGTGAGCTCGTGCTGCGAGGGGTCTTCGGTGCAAGGTATGCTCTCTGTTCTCAGTTTCTTCCTTCTTTCTTTTTTTCCGGTTTTTTTTTTTTTTGTAGGTTGGGGTTCGACAAAGAAGGTGGAGGATGGGTTCGGTCTGAGGGGTTGTTGGTCAGGGGGTCTTGGTGGAGGGATTTGGGGTCTAGGGTTTTTTGAAAGATGGGTTGGAAGTTGGTATTGCTAAGGTTTGGCGTTCTATAGGTTGGTGATGGATTTGGGTTCAGGTAATTGGGGTTTTAGGGTTTTGGAAAGGGAATGCGTGGTGGATGGTGTTTGGATGAGTCATGCAACCCTGCAGTTACAAGATCTAGGATTTTTAGGGTCTGAGGAGTTGACTCAAATGGGGTTTGTAGGTCAGAATGGATGGGGTTTCAATTGGATTGGGTCTCTCTTTTTTTGTACGGTTTTCTGTGGTGGTGGGGACTGGGGTTAGGGTTCGAAGGGTATGCATGAAGTTCGGTTGGAGTTTCTACAGGGAGGGGATTTGGGTTTTGAGTATGGGTTGGTTTTGGTTCGGTGAGGAAATTTGCAAGGGGTGAGGTTCAACTGTTTGGGGGGGTCTGGGTTTAAGGTTTGGGATGGCAAGGATTTAGTGGCTACAAGGATCTCAGGTTGGGCATGGAGGATGGATTTGGGTGACGATGGTAATGGATGACGATGAAATAGGAATCCGGGAAGGAGTGCTGTCTTCCCAGAGATTGCTATTTGGCTCTGATACCAATTGACGCAGCCTCGGAACCACGATCGAAACAGTAGATCAATCTCCTGAAGGATTGATCGAATCCAAGAGGGATTCCATCCCTAAGGTACACTCACAACCATAAAACATACCATAACTACTAAAGAAACTCAGAAATTGTAACTGGAATAAGTATGAATTCCAATGAAGCCTATCAACCTTTATATAGAGTAGGTTATAACTTGGACACCAAGACTTTCTTAAACAATGAAGGAAACTAAATCACTAACTTACCTAACAATCCAACTTAAATAAAACTCCTAATTTTAAATACTTCTAAATAAATCAATTCTCTAAATAAAAGTCCTAATTAATTAGATGTCCCGTTGGGCCTATGGGTTGGGCCCAAGGGGATCGGCCGACCTATTGTCTGGCCTGCATCCAACAGCCATATCCATATTTGTCCTGGATTTCCAAAAGTGTAGAGTCGCTTCTCTTTTGCATAATAGCCATGTCCACATCCATATCAATATCTTGGCATCATAGGTGAAGTGGGCATCTTGAACGAGGGATGGGTGAAATTTCATCTGAGAAATTTCATCTGAGACAATTGTAGCCATGTACAAAGGGATTTGAAAACAGAGGCTGCATTTGCGACCCACATTTCCATGGAAATGAAAGCCATGTAATGAAGGGATTTGAAAACAAAGGCTGCATTTGCAACCCAAAATTCCATGGAAATGAGTTTTATTTAAAAAAAAAAAAAAAAAAAAGGAAGTAGAATTGGGAACTTAGGGATGTCCTAGTGGCAAAGGCTTCCACTCCCATCCCACCCACCAGGGATCAATCCCTGGTGGGTGGCTTTACTCCTTCTCCAACTTGGCTGCTCAGCCAAGTAAAAAAAAAAAAAAAAGTAGAAACCTTTGGATACGTTTAGTCCATATAAGAGCAGCCTGTCAAGATGATGGGTGCACAAGCCTTCAATAGACGAAAAGCAAAGAACCTCAGCTATATCACCATTTCAATCAAAATGGTATTCCTTTCAACACCCAATTTAGCCAATTTATCGGATTCACCATTTGTTGCTCTCATATATTGCAGGATGTAGCACCACAGCTCTTCCAAGTTCCAATCCTTTGGTCTGCCGTATGATGGAGTGCCTCAAATCCTATGATGCACGGATACTTTGAAATGGGCAACGTATCATGTCGTATCGTATCCGATACTTCACTTTCTATGTGTAAAATTAATGTCCTTGCCATGTCTATGTCGTATCCTAGCCGTATCCATGCCATATCTGGGCATCATAGCTCAAATCACATTCTAGTAGTACTTGTGCACGCAGATGCACTTAACAGTTTAAGACTTCTTTGATGTATAGGATTTCTGCTGTTCTTGATTCTAAAATACTGATCAGCCCCAAAAAGGCCATGGCAGTGTCACCATTTACGTCCTTAATAACAACATCAAAGCCAAAAGGCCCCTGGAGTTCCATTGGAGATATCATCCACATTCAACATATGCCCAGACAGAACAAAAAACTTACAAAGAAACAACAGAAAGCAATGAGATGGACATAAATTAGAACATAGGACCTATAAATTTCCCATCTCTAAGAATACATGCTTAGCCAATGAATAAGCATCTCATTAGCTTCCCTAACACCATGATGATACTCCACTTCGATGGACAACAAAATGTGAATAATCTCTACCATGATGAAGTGCAGCTTCCAAGGGTACCTATAGCTATTAGAGACCCAACCCAAGGATATAAAAGAGTCACTTTCAACCTTAAGGTTTCTGGAGAAGGATTGGAAAAAAATTCTCAAAGCTTCTGTAATGGCTCACACCTAGGCTTCATTGGCGTTTTAACTCCTATTAGCCCCATAAATGACGAAAGAATTTCACCCAATGCATTTCATAGCAGTCCAATGCCAACTGGACCTGGTTTTCCTTAGGCTGCCCTGTCCAAATTAAACAGCATGGACCAAGAAGGTGGAGGCTTCAATTTAGATTTTACCTTCGTGCAACTACTCTTCCACAACATAACCGCTCAGAATTACGCAGTATACCAATTAGATTACACTCCGTAACTCTTTAACTCGCAAATGCCCACTTGCTGACTTTGATGTCAGTCACTTTTCATGTCTAAGGGCATTTCTAATTCTATCCATTGAAAATTATGATCCTTTCCTTCCATATCGACCAAAGGATCACAAAGAGCAATAGTCTGCACGCAATTCTCCCATGCACTAGAAAAGTCTCCATGTCATGCCACCACGGCCAATTTTAGGGAGAGAGGGACCACCCACGCAAGTGACACAAGTTCCAGAGGTATACACAAATCCTTTTCGTGAACTCAGAGTGAAGGAAGATGCCCTGTAGTCTCCTTCTCCACCTTGCACAAGGAACAAACATCTGAAATGTTGGAGTCAATTCCCTACTTCCTCAAACCGTCAACAGTTACTACTAACCAACAGAAAGCCTCAATTCTAGGAGGTACAAGGCCTTGCCAAACCTAGGTGCAAGGTGGTCCCAAAGTGGAGTTAGGAAACAATGGCCTTACAAATAAACTTGGCGGAGAACTTTCCAGAAGGACACTGTTTCCGGAACAGGTGGTGCACTAAGTCTTTCAAGAAATTACTTCAGGCATACCTATTTTTCACTGGCATCTCACATTGAATCTTTCAAGAGCGTGCTTTCAAATCCCAAGTTTCTCAATATCAGCCAGCATCATATAATGTATATTTGAGAGTCTGTTTTGACCATCAATAGCTCCATTCCAATCTCTGAAAATTAATCAGAATACTTCTACTTGTTCTTCTCTCTGTTGCAGTTTCCAACCTATGTGGGAAAAAACATTGCACTAAGACTGATATTACTCAATATCCCTCCATGTATTCATAATGCAAACAACTTGATACACCAATGCAGCGTCAAGGAAGCTGATAGTAAAAAAAACATTTAAAACAACAATATTGTTTAATTTTTACATATTAAGATGTTTTATCATCTATAAACTTATCTAATTCATTTTTTCTATAAATAAGTTACTGCATTTGTCATTTACCTGTTTCACCTACTATATAATGGATTTGGACAAAAACAAGCAACCGATTATCTCTTTTTTTTCTTTTTGTCTAATGTACTTGGTAAAAAAGAACAAAAAATAATAATAAAAACGAGTAAGAAAAAGTGAGATAATAAAAATAAAAGCAAAGCACAAGAAAATGTTAAGTTTACAAATTTGTGGATACTCCAGTTCTGCATAATGATGATATCTCTGTGAGACAGAGTAAAACCCATATATAATAGAATAGGGGAAAATGTTTGGCACTTTCCACTTAGAACATGACTAAATGCGTTAACAGGTAAGGAACATACCCACACATACAGCTAAACAAATTTCCTCAACTAAGAAACAATATTTCTAAAAAAATAACCTAAGAACTTCAGATTAGATAATCATAGCATAATCCATCCACAAAGTACAGTATTAAATAATTTTCGAAAATGGCATACCAGTATTAAGACCCAAATAGAGGTGGTATGTTGATGATGCCTTATTCCTCTTGATATAGCACTGAATTGGAGTAGTCCTAGGTCCAGGCTGCATTAGCCAATTAAAAAAAAACTCATTACTTTCTAACACAATTTCTTGAATTCTAAAGGAAGAGACAACATAAGAAATAAGCAAACAAATAGGGGAAAAACATCAAATAGAACAATAAGTACAAACCAAAACCATTTTTTTTTTCTTACAAAACAAAAAAAAAAAAAAAAGAAAAAGGACCCAACTACCTGAAAGTAGAAAAAAATCATACAAAGTAATCAACAGAAATACTGAGCTCCATCACAAAATTTGTTATAAAAAATAAAATAAAATAAAAGGTTTTTCCAGTATGGTCACCATTAAACACAGACCAAAGTAGAAATATTTCCCAAGAGGTTCTCCATGCTGCTCATTTTTGAGCCATCGCAAAACTTTATTGGAAATATCATATAAAACTGTCTTGTTAAATGCTTAAAAAAAAGAATTTTTTTTAGAGGGATAATTTACTAAAGTGATATCGCATTAAAGTTTTGCAATATTGGAAAAATGATGCAGTATAGAAAACCTCTGGGGAAATCCATTGGCTTTCGTCACCTGGAAAAACCCCTTAAAAAATAAAAAAGGGCAAAAATAATTAATAAATAAATAAAAGTCAATAAAGAGCATTACCAGTCCAATTGACCCACCTATCACCCAAAATCCCCCAAAATTGAAAGTAAACCAAGAAGGAAGAAAACCCCACTTCCCAAAAGTACTCTTTCCACATCACACACCTACCCAGAACCCCAAATTGACAAAGTACTAAAAGTCAAACAAGAAAAAATTGAGAAACCCCAAATTATGAGTAAGAACTCAAACAAGAAAAGAAAGGCCCATTCACAGATCCCTAACCTAATTCACGCAAACCAAAACACTTCCAACATCTCAACCAAACAAAATTTCCCTATCAAATTACAAAAACCACCCAAGATCCAAAAGAACCAGCCCGCACATACCTGCTTCAACGAAGCAGAAAATGTGAGCTTGGCACTGATCTCCGGCACCCCCGCAACCTCCTTACACACCCGCCGCCACGCCCGGCAAACCGCCGCGCACGCCACCACGTTCCTCCTCCCCTGCCAGGCGCTCTCGCTCGCCTCCAGCCGCCTCACCACATCCCACAGAATCTCCGGCGGCAATTCGGCCCAGTGGCTCTCCTCTCCGTCATAGCCGTCGCCGGAAGGGAGTGTCTCCACCGAATCGAAACGGACATCGGTTGCAGATGAACAAAAATCGAAACGTCGTCTCGACAGGCTCCTGATCCCGTCTCGAACAATGCTCTTCAAAGCCATGAATCAAAACCTCTCTCTCTCTCAAAGGAGGGATTTTTAGGGTTTTGGTGAAGAGAAACCGAGAAAGTCCATGTAATGTAAGATGAAGGCAGAGAGAAGCGAAGAACAGAAACCAATTGTTTAAGCTGATTATCAATCAGTTTGTCTTTCAGCTGACGTGGCAATTGATAAAGACCTTTTTAGATACGGCTCTTAGACATGGATTTTGTATGGTCTACAGGATGTAGTTTTGAGGAGTATCCCTGTTTCGAGACGGTTCCGACCGGCGCCACTGTGCCACGTGGCAAATTAGTAATGTCAGCATGATTCCCGTCTCAACCGCTTCTTTGAAGTGAAAAAAAAAAGAAGAGAAACTTAACCAAAGTCCCTCGATGAGGTATCGCAAAGCGTCTTGGCTAACTACAACTTTTTCTCTAAGGCCTACAGTATATATATAGCTTGACATATTTTGGCGAGAGTTCCCTAAATAACATTTTCATAGCTGATTTGTCATCTCAACTGTTTAGACAAAAAAATTAGAATTTAAAAATTTTAAATCTTCCATTCTCCCTCGTTTCTAGGGCAAAGTTCAATAAGAATCGGACTTGTTCTAACGTCTTCTTCCTCTTTTGCGATGGACTAGTGGTAGTGGCGAGCGTCTTCTTCCTCTTCCGCAATGGACCAGTAACAGCGGGGAGAGAAACGGCAACGACGATGGAAACCGCCAGATCCTCCCTCTTCGGCGATGAACGCAGAAAACGGGCAAGGTCGGCATGATCTGCAAATAGAGACGAGATGCCTCTCCTCTTCTCGTTCTGCAACAAGAAACATGAAAGACCGCCTTCTCCTCTTCTAGCCTTCTTCTTCCTCGGCGACGTGAGGGCTACAGCGCTCCCTCCTCCGATGTCGCACAATTGTCCTCGATGATGTGGGGCCAGCCGAAAAATCAAGAACCCAAATCGCGCCTTTGTTTAACTGCGACCTGCTGCAATGGCTGGCGAGGGTCTGCGGCCTCTTCTTCCCCGTCGACGATGATAGGAATCCGACAACTGGCCTACTGCTTGCGGCACAGCAGTGGCTGGCTCCAACAGCTGGCACGGACAGAAGGTAAGTTATTGGACTGAAGGGGTCCCCTCTGTGGAAAAAACAGATATTCACCGAGCAACGGCATCGACGAAGGCACAACGAAGACATAGTCTCCTCCTCCTAGTCCTCCTCCACCACTCTCCACCGCATTCCAGACAATCATTCTCTATTGCTGCTGCCAGTTCGGATAGCTATTGAAGCCAGAGAAAGAGGAATCAGAGAAGAAGGGGATATGGTAGGCGTTGAGCAAGTTCTTATCAAGATTCCAAATCGAAGAAAGAATATCTGACAGTTGGGTTCCAAGGTCAGGTTCAATTTGGGCTAGGTCTGACCCGCCCAGCGCAGCCCAGAAGACCAGCGCAGTGCGATCCTACCTCTGTAACGTGCGCTGGGAGTTTATCTGAGTTTTGTCAAATTCATCTAAGTTTTGTCAAATTTATCTGAGTTTTTATCAAATCTATCTGAGTTTCTTTATAAATTTAACTGAGTTTTTGAAAAATTTATTCGAGTTTTGACAAATCTATTTGAATTTTTGGCAAATCTATATGAGTTTTTCGAAAATTTATCTGAGTTTCTGACAAATTTATCTTCATTTTGGAAAATTTAACCAAGTTTTTTGAACAAATCTTTCTATGTTTTGGAAAATTTGTCTAAGTTTTTTTAAAAACTTATCTGAGTTTTTAGAAAACCTACCTGAGTTTTTTGGAAATTTATTTGCGTCTTTTCAAATTTATTTGCATTTTTTAAATAAATCTAACTGAGTTTTGGAAAAAATACTTGAGTTTTTGGAAATTTTTTCTGAAATTTGAGAAATTATTGTTTCTTAGTTTTGGCAAATGTATTTGCGTTTTTTGAAATTTATTTGCATTTTTTAATCTTATTTACGTCTTTTCAAATTTACTTGCATCTTTTGAAAAAAAATTACATTTTTTTAAATTTATTTGAATCTTTTGAGATTTATTTGCGTCTTTTTAGATTTATCCGTGTTCTTTAGAAGTCTATTTGCGTCTTTTGAGATCTATTTTCTTTTTTTGAAATTTATTTACTTTTTTGTTAAATTTATTTGCGTTTTTTTAAATTTATTTACATTTTTTAATTTTATTTACATATTGTGAAATTTATTTATATCTTTTGAAATTTATTTGTATATTTTTAAATTTATCTGCCTCCTTTTTTAAATTTATTGCGTTTTTTAAATTATTATATTTTTTAAAATTTATTTGCGTTCTTTTGAAATTTATTTGTATTTTTAAAATTTTGTTTGTGTTTTTTTTAGAATCTATTTGAACATCTCTTAATAGGGTTTCTTTAATCGTGGCCAATTAAATGGTAGTTAACCATTATCAATGGCATATCCCACTAATCATAGGATTTGATTTTAAGAAATGGTAAATTAGATTTTTTAAGTCTTCAAATTTAGAATAATGACCTATGACACTATTAAAAAAAATTGTGGATATAAGGCAATAAAGTGAAATGTTCAAGGACCCGTTCCCGAATGCCCAAAAAAAGAAAAACGAGAAGTGTTTTTTTACAAATACTTTGCATCAACCCTGCATTGAAGATACCTCTCGTCACCATTCTTGCACGGAGACGATCCTCTTTGGTGCTCGAACTCGAAGTGGGCCACGCTGCAACCATCTTTGGAGAAGGGACGATATTGGAAGAGGAGAAGAAGAGGCTGGGCTTTAGTGCTCTTTGTTTCAGAGAATCTAGACTTGCCTTGTTCTGTCGACGTCGGAGAAAATATAGCATTCAGTGTTTCAGTTGATTGGGAATAGAGAGGAATCTGAAGGTGTTGGTTGTTTGGAAGAGAGAAGAAGCAGAAGGTTCGGATTGCAGACTCGTCGGACTGAAGAAAAGAAAACAGAGAAGGGAGGGCTCGGAGGTTTGCATGGATTTTGTAGACTGTGCGCTTCTACTAGAGATCGTCGCCAGTGTTTTTAACTGATCGCTTGGCATAACGCAGGAGATCTCAGGCTCTCGGCATTGCGAAGGAGATGATCTGGACTTCTTGCCTATGCCGGAGAAGAAGAAGTCGATTGCCGACGCAGAGGAGAAAGAGAGGTCCAGACTATCTTCACCGGACAAGTCTAGTCTAGGTGCAGAGTTTCTGCAACACTCGAACGGCATAGGCCTTGTGGGGAAACGATTTTTTTATTTTTTATTTTTGCAAGAGACTGACTCTTTTATGGATTTCAAAAGGATTCATAGCTGAGGTGGCAAAATTTTCCAGGTGGCGCATTGGGACTGGTAGGAACAGTTCCTCCCTATTTCGACGAAACAGCGGATTCCGACTCCGTCTTGAGTGCAAAAATGGCTTTCATACCTCTTCCAAGTAAAAGGCGCGTTTTGGGTAATTTGTGAGAAGTTTTATGCCCTATTAATTTATTTAGGGCATGTTTGTTGGTAAGAATTCTCAAAATCTCAAATACTACCGCCCCCAAATTAGATTTTCAAATGTTCAACTTTCTTCTAGCATTTGGAATACTACTGGAATTTTGAAAATCCACGACGCTAAGGGCCTGTTTGCTTAAAAGCATTTCTGACAAAGAATTGGAATTATTGGAGATTTATGATATGATGTCTATGGCCATTCAAAAATACTATGTTTGTTGCTAAAATTCTAAATTCCAAACCACATAAAAGGCATTTTTATAGCTTTTGTTAGGGATTTTGTATATTGCAATTTGATGGATGCATTATCATTTTAGTATCATTCGAATTTTCACATAAGCATTGATTTAGAAAATCTTAAAATATTGATTTTCACATACATTGGTTTTTAAGACTTTTAAGAATCATGTTTCATGCATGTTTTAGTTTTAAAACTTGGATGCATTAAATTTTGAAAAGAAGTTTTTTTTTTTTAATCAAGCAAGCCTATGGATTTGAAACTTTCAGTTTATCTTAAGCAATTTAGGAATCATGTTTTTAAAACTCTTAGATTGATTTAAATCATGTTTCCAAGCTTGATTCCATAGCCCAAAGTCCCCCCAAGAAAATCTCTTTGAAATATTTATTTTTGAGAAAACTGAACTTTTACAGGCGGCCAAACCACTTTTACTGGCGGTTTCTGACCCCTGTTAAAAGCAGATTTTTTCAAACGATCAAAGTACCTGGTCGACCGGGCAAGGGTCCAAGTCGACGGGGGACTAGCCTTTGAGCACTTTTTGGGTATAAAATGAAGCTCATTCCTTTGCCAAAGTAAGGAACGTCTAAGCCATTCTTGAGGTGTTTGGAGACAAGAAAAAGGGGAATGAACTGAGAGAAACCAAATGGTCATTTGTAAAGCTAAAGCTTGAATCAATGAAGTTAAATCTCCAAGTAAGATTTACTTATTAATCATGTGTTATATGCCTTGTTTAAATTATTGATAAGTGAATTTTAGCATAATAACTATGATGTGTTGAATCCATTCTTCATTTAATCTTTGATCTAAGTTGGATTGGATTTTTCACCTTGATTTCAAGCCAAGTTTGGTTTAAAATCTTCTTTAGTCATGCTTAGCCAAAATCTTTAATTTCTTTTATAGCATAATTCATTTACTTGGTTGAATCTTTATTTGTTATTTTCATTCATTTGAACCTTAGTTAAATTAGTTTGGTTTTGAAAACAACATTGCACATGCATCACATTTTTAGAGTTAATTAGTTTCATACAACTTGTGAGCATTTGATCTTCATCAACAAATTAGTATTCATACAGGTGATTTGCATTTCACTTCAATCAAAACTTTTTATGTGCTTTAAACTTTTAAATGCTTTGAGCATATATTGATTGAGCTTCCTTTTTAACTTAATTGATGTTATCACACACACACACATCATGAGTACACACCTTTGCATTCATATAGTGTTTGTGTGAGTTAGATTTTCAATTTCATATCCGCCTATTTTAGAGGCATTGTAATTGAGCTTAAATTGTATCTCTTTTAATGTTTGTGCAGACACTACTTTGAGAGAAAATATTCTTCTTGTAAAGGTAATTGCTTAGCCTAAGAAAAGTATAGTGTAGAAGTTATTGCTTAGCCTTTGAAAAGCATCTTGTTAAGGTTATTGCTTAGCCTAGAAAAGCACATTGATAGAGAATTCTAGCATTCCAAATGCTGAGAGGTTGAGCATTTGGAATTCTACTTTATGGGGTAGCATTTGGAATTTTCAAAATTCTCCCCGACAAGAGTTATCACAATTCTTCTAAACAAATAGGCCATAAAAGTGCCTTTTCATGTGATTTGAGATTCTGAGTTCTTGTGCCCTTTTATGTGGTTTGAAATTTTGAATTCTTGTATGGAATGCTCAAGGGACAAGATGTCACGTCATATATGAAATTCCTAACAAGCCTAATTTCTTATCACAAAAGTCTTTAACCAAAGGCCCTTAATCGAATCCTTATGCACTAGGGTTTTTACTACCCATGACAATCAAACTAAGAAATCTTTCTGAGGTCCATTTTATAGCCCCATGGTCAGCTATTGGGATGCACACGGACTCTATTTGAGGTGGAGCCATGGTAGATTTAGATTCGAATTCATTTTTATAATCTAAATTTGAATTTAAATCTTATTCTCATGTGGGACCTATTTTTAATCTAGTTCAGACTTCAACTTAAAAAATGGGTCCAATTTTGGATCTAAATCCAATTCTCCTTAGTTGGGCAGCAAATGTCAAGTAGACCATGAAGGGCAAGTTTGAAGCCCAAAAACCAATTCTCCCTTCTTAAGTCATATTAGCAGGTAGAGCTAATATTTACAATCTCAATTGTTTAAAGGAATGTCTTACCTTGCTTAGATATATGTGAAACTTTGAAAAAGTAATTGTACTGTCCTACCTTATGTGGGACCTACTACATCTCACATATCCACTCAACCAAACCACTCAATAAAATATTAAGTGATCCATCAATCCAACCATCATGTTTTCTATATGGACCTTGCTCCAACCCATGCACCTATCTACGTGGAATATATATATATATATATATATATATTTATATATATATATATATATATGAATATGAGATATAAGGGTGGAAGGCCTCACATTTAAGTTGTTGGCATTATTAGATATGGATATGAGGGCCCCCACCGAATCTCTCATAGTAAGGTGATAGATATCTCTCATATGAGCATCTCTCACCTTAGTATGAGAGATAAGGTTGGGGCCCTCACATTTAAGTTGCTAGCATTGGATATGAATGTGAGGGCCCCACCTTATCTCTCATAGTAAAATGAGAGATGCTCTAATAGGAGCATCTCCCTATATATATATATATATATATATAATCTAATTAATGATTTTGTGGATCTATTTGCCACTACAATACATAAATTCGAATCATTCTTTTTCGAGCCATATGAGGAGAAAACCTCTTATACATTTCTAGGAGGGGTTGTTCATGGGGGGTTGTTCATTTATGTCTATCCCAATGAGTCATCTATCGAATCATTGCAATTGATGTTCGATCCCGAAGAGAGGGAAGAGATCTTCGTAAAGTGGGTTTTTACGATCCGATAAAGAACCAAACTTATTCAAATGTTTCCGCTATTCTATCTTTACTTGAAAAGGGCATATATATATATATAGGAGATGCTCATATGAGAGATATCTCTCACCTTACTATGAGAGATTAGGTGGGGGGCCTCACATCGATATCAAATGCCAACAACTTAAATATGAAGCCCCCCACCCCTATCTCTCATATAAAGTGAGAGATATCTCTTATAGGAGCATCTACCTATATATAGGTAGATGCTCATATGAGAGGTATCTCTCACCTTATTAAGAGAGATATTGTGCCACCCAACCAACCATACATGTGAACCCTTTAGTAAAATGTCAAACCATCTATCAATTCGACCATCCAATTAATATATGTGGACCTCACTTGCTCCAACCCATGCACCCATTTAGGTGAGAACCATTGAACGCATGTATGTGCGTGTGTTTTTTTTTTTAATTTTCATATCTATAGCTTTCTCTACTTTTTTTTATTATTTATTTATTTTATTTTTGTCGGGGCGTGTCATGTGTGTGTCTATTGTTTGCCATTTACCTTCTTCCACTGTTTGTGTGTGCATGGTAGCATAGTCCCATGGGCTATTTTGACAGGTGATCAACACCATGGAGAAGCAAGATGACATCACATATCATTCAAATGAGATTGGCACCCATGGCCCATTGGTGATGTAAATAAAAAGTCCAGAAAACTTTTGAGGCCTTCGCCATTATGATTCAAATGGGACCAGTTTCAGCATTCATTGTTTGTACTACTTATATTTACATGGCTATATAAACGACTGGGCCTTGCTTGAGGCCCAAGTTCAGGCCCATGTGAGGTCTATTTGTATAGATGGGACCTTTTAACCTGGAAAAGAGTCGGTATGAGTATTTACAGGTCTTACTACTAATTCGAGTTTAGGTCCAGTATCTATGCAGCCAACCACTTTCAATGCTTGTGGTTGTCAAGGGTAAATTTCACAGTTTGATCTAGGGGTGACAATTCTGGACACAACCCATCAACTTGACCTGATAATTCAAGATTCAGCTTGGCCAATTTTTTGTTTTATTAGTTAGGTTAAGATTAGACGTTTCTAACTTAATTATAACAAAAGAACAACTCCTTACCAGAGTGGTAAGTAGCATCAGTTCTTGCCTAACTGCCCGGGGTTCAAACCCCGTACATCACCTCTTTCTGCTTGTACAGGCTCCTTTGAATGGCATCTAATCCGACTGCTCAACCCGCCAACCCAACCCAAATCCATTTGAAAGGGAGGGGAATGGAGGTTTATATATGCAACCCAAGAACACCTAAGGCACAATTGCATAAACCAAAGAGGTCCAATCTGCCCCAAATAGCAACTGAAAAGTCAAAAGGATCCTTATGTAAGTGAAGGCCTGACCCAAGAACTAAAGAGGCCGACATCGACGAGTGGGCCCTAGGTCTCAAGGGCTCAAGTCTGCAAACACAAGGTATGGCCCTGTCTCAAATGGTAGCCTTTTGGACTCAGGCCTATGTAACACTGATCCAAAGGTTGAGAGCTTACAAACTTATCACAGTTCACAATGTTGGCAGGCCTACCTGGTCATTATGCACCGACCTGTAGCATGAATGTCGAGTTACCTTGTTGTGCCTGGGTTTGTTTTCGGCCCATGGACTGTTTATGTAATAAGAGGAAATGAAACTTCAAACAACGAATACAATTCGAACCAGTAAAGTAATATGTATCAACGAATACTTCCCTACTCAAAACTTTTTTGCTATGCTCCAGGGCCACATTTTCATTTGGGGCATGATCAATCCAAAAGACTGCAAGACTTGGCTCATCTAAGGTTCAGATTGTGGCCCTTCCAGCACAAGTGTCAGTTTTTTTTTGTTTTTTTTTTCCTTCCTTCCTTCCTTCTTCCTTCTTCCTTCCTTCCTGAGTTGGCCCAGTGGCCCACTAGCAAGGTGTATGGGAGCGGAAGCTGTGATTCTCAAGTGTGTCAGGTTTGGGTCTGCCTAAAATACAAACCAAGCAACCCAAGTCAACCCACAAAATCTCTACAGAGATGGCAGAGGCAGTGTGGACAGACTCAACAGAGAAGCACAAAGAACCATCCCATTTGAGGAGTAGGCTTGAGAACCTCCAAATTTGGGCCTAAGCCAGCCCCAAATACCACTTGGGCTTCTAAATCCAGGCCCAATCCTAAATCCAAACTCCAACATCACCAGCCCAAATTGCAATCTCGTCCTATTAGACTCTTCCTTTCCTGGCCCAAGTTGCAGCCCAGCTCCCAGATTGGAGAATTCTTTTAGTTGCCTTGAAAATAGAGAACGCAAGGATCTTCAATTATAGGTAGGGGTGTTCATGGTCCGTGCCAATCTGACCCAAGATCAGCCTGCACTGGGCCAAATCTTGGCCGAAATTTAGGCTCATGTCTGATTTTCTGGCCTGAGAATTAAATGAGCTGGGCTCTGGCCAATGTGTTCTTAAAGACCTGGCCTAGTCTGACTTGTTTAAAATAAAGAAGAACAAAAAGTTTAACTGGAACTTCGTGCAGGCTATACTTTCAGCCCTATGGTCTGGATCCAGACTCAATCTAAGCCCAAAAAATAAATTGACTGGGCTTTGACAAGTTCAGCTCAGCCCAACCCAGCCGTGAACCTAATTGAGGGAGATTGTTGGGCGTCCTGTGACAATGATGCAATCAACATAGTCAAGGATGTAGCTGATATTTTGATGAAAAGATTGTGTAACCAGATAGATCTTTCATTAGGACAAAATCCAATTATCATAAAATTAGAATCTTGAAAAAATTTCTTTTTGAGAATTTTTGTTGATTCAAGGGCCATTTTTATTACTTTTTGAAAAAAAAATATGGATTTCATCAATCTTTTGAAAAATCGGCCATGGTTGACAAACATTATCAGAGTAAGAAAGTTGATATAATATGTAAAAGTAAAGAAGAGGTGATTATGTGGGTAGGGGTGCTCGTGGACCGGGCTGGCCCAAGCAGTTGGGCTTGGTCCTTAGGTTTTAGTGCTAGGGTTGGGCATGGATCAAAACCCGAGGCCCATTTATCATATGGTCTGGGCTTGGATTAATTGGTAGAGAGCCCAGGCCCGGCCCGACCCAGATAAGAGGGATGTTAAGAAGAATTGCTAATAAGAGTAAAGTTTGTCGTCTCTCTCCCTCTTCTTTCCATTTGAAGTTGCTTCTCCTAATAGTGCAAATCAATGATTTGAAAATTAGGTATAAAATAAAGGAGCAAGTCAAATCTTACCGCAATTCAATATTATCTCAAAAATACTTTCTTTGTATTTGTGTTTAACCGTGTATACACAACTAAGTTATGATTTTCTTTCATCTGATTTAAATTTTTTTAAACTTCAAAATCACCTAAATTTTTTAATGACGTGGCGTTGTTATTAGTCCGTGATCGTGACTCGTGTTAAGGAGACCAATCTCCACAAAGCATGCAAGTGATTTCAATTCTATCCCATTCTCACAAAACACTCCTCTTTCTATCTCATCCTTTTTGTACACTCCACACTAAATTCTACACATGATTAGGGCATGGGTAGAGATGAGGGGGTGCTCATCGATCAAGATTTAATTGGGCTAAGGCCCGATTAACTAAATGGGTCGTGCTTGGCCTTAATAGGTTTTTGGTGGGCCAGGCTCATGCCAGGAACTTATAGCCCGACTCGGACTATAAGTATTGCTTGTAGTTTACTAACTTATTTGCCAAAATTAGTGATAGAAATCCCAAAAAAGTGATGGGAAACCCACCCCAGCCTAGCCTAATTAACTAAATGGGTGGGCTCTGGCCTGACATGATTGAGGTGGGCCAGGCTCGGGCAAGCAACTTATGACAAATGTTGGCTTTGGCCGGCCATAGGCCTGTGCTTCTAAACTGGGCCGATGATATTCTTCAGCCCAACCCAACCCGGGCCATGACCACCCCTACCCTTATGCATATCGCATCATAATTGAACGTCATATGTTAAAGGATACATGGTGTCTTTCTCATGGAGCACATGCCAAACATGTCTTTAGCCACATTGCTTGTGACGATAATGATTTTACATGGGTCACTCATGACTGCCTCTTTTCTAAAAAGACCAGCCACTTGGTGGGTATTCATGCAACAACTCCCCTACCATTAGGACTGTCAAAGAACAGGACCAAGCTAGGGGGGTTGCCCTTACTCTACCCTCAACATTTGCAAGCTCAAGAACAAGGGGTTCATATGTAGATGGTTGGGAACCCCATTCTCAGTTTATTGACTAGGGTTCGATCCCTAAGTCATCTTCTCACGGTATAGGTTTTCTCTTCCTGGTAGTATTTGTTTTTCTTCCAGTGTGTTCATATTCTCTCCCCATTTATAGGTTGTTTCAACTCTAGATGAAATCTCTCATGAATCCAAGCCCCCTTAACTTGGTAAAATAAAAAAAAGTCACGCGAAGGCCAGCTCAGCCAGGCCAAAGCCCCCCTAGGGCTACACTACCTAATCAATTTGAAACTTTAAAAGGGATGATTTTCCCTTGAGTTAAAAGGTGATTTGATTTGACAAACTAACAACCTAATGATTAGATTCTTATTTCCCACTAATTAGAGATGATCTAATAATGAGAAACTGATTTGGTCAAATGTAAATAGTACTCATGAGTCACGACGGTGTTATAGAATTCAAGAAGTCTTGGGGGCTTTTCACTTACACAAAATTCATGGGGTGCAGTTCAAAAGTGAAGATACAAAATAAAATAAGAAAACATGACCATTAAATAATGAAAAATGAATCAAGGGAAGATGGAAAATGAATACTCAGCCATCACCATCGTAATTCAATTTCTAAGATGCACCTACTTTTAAGCGATTTGGGTCGCAAGGAAGATGATAATGTATAAAGGAACAAATATTTACAGAAAATGAAAAGTACTTGACCCAAGATAGAGAGGAAACACAATACAAAATATACATTTCATTGCATTTCAATTTTCAAGTACAAAATCTTGAATTTACATCAAGAAATCTGACACTTGGGCTTGCAGGTGACATATCATTTATAGAACACACGACTACTATTCCATCCTTCGATACACAAAGATTCACACTTCCTCTAAATTACAATACTTGATGGAAAAGGGTACAAAATGTAGAAAAAGGTCAACCACCACCCCCACCCGCCCCGCCCCGCCCCCCCCCCCCAAAATCATTAGGCCGGTTTGTAGACAAATAAACCAGAATTTATAGGAAAATGAAGAAATTTAACATCATTTTTCAAATTAAAATCCCCTCCAGGAGAATGCCCCGGAGGTTCTAATCACCTTAAGGGTCGTGGGAGGCTAAGTTGGGGGTTGCTGCAGAGCTTCTTCTTCTTCTTCCTGTGCAGGTAGACTTCTCTCATTCATTAGTTTTTCCTTCGCTTGTTCTTAGGATTTTAGCAATTCTTTAGCTTGATTTCAAGTCGATTTCAAACCTTTTTCTGACTTGAAATGGCCTATTTATAAGCTTAAAAGACCTAGGGGTGGCCTGGGCATGATTCTCCATGACTTTCCCCACCAAGAAACAGTTTTCGGAAGGCTGAGTCGCAGGAACTACAAGAGGGGCCGCGGCATTGTATGCTCTATCAAATTGGTGGGCCGGGGCGGGGGTGGGAGGTTCCTTGCGACCCGAGAGGTGGAACGTGGTGTAACCACTTCTAATTTCCAAATAGTGGTTGAGAATCTTGAGAGGGTCATGGCGATATGATTCACATAGGCACCGCGTGTCTTTTTTTTATTTGTGACACATGTCATGCATTTTTGGCATTTTCATAGATCTAAAGGGGTCAATTTCAAATAACACCTGCCACTCATTGATTGGAACACATGCCAAGATGACTTGGGGGTTTGTGGGACCCATTTAAAGTGAAAGAATGGCAAAATACAAGGCCTGGTGTGGGGAAGGTCACAAAACGAGACGTCACTACCAAGGGGAGTCACAGACTCTTGTTTCTTTTTTGTTTTTTTTTCTTTTTTTTTGGTGTGTGTGTGTGTGTGTGTGGGGGGGGGGGGGGGGGGGGGGGGGGGGGGGGTGGGTCTTTGAGTCTCTCCAATCTTTTGATTATCAAGAAATGGTGCCCACAACAATGCACACTGTCTGCATTGTTTTTGCTAGTCTCCCATCCACTTGAGTCCTGCACTGTTTGCACGGTTGAGCTCGGAAATGTCTCAACATCGTTTTGATAACTTTTGCTTAGTTTCTGAGTACTTGACTTGAACATTTGATGAACAGAGTGAATTTTGGCCCTTGGTTTGACCTTGTAGGCCGACATAGGAGAGTCAATGTCCCATCTTTGTTGCTACATAATATCTCTGGGCTCTCACATCATATCATTCACACTTAACTATTCAATGATCCTTCCTTGGAGCTCATTTGACTATGAATTTCTACATCAAACAAACAAGCCATTACAATAAAGACAGTACATCAGTGTAGGGCAAGTCAATTGATGAAGACGCACCAAGTGGAGTCACTCTACTGTTTGGGTACTTTTACTATAGGGAACCTCATATAATCTTTTTTCTTTTTCTTTTTCTTTTTTTTTCTTTTTTTGGGTAGAAAGAGAACCTCATATGATCTTATTTTGAGGTTTTCCAAAACTTCTCTCATGCCACCCCATCATGTAGAAAATTAGTTTCAACCAATAGCTCTAAAAATTAACGTCTATTCTTCCATTTTTTATTTTATTGTTTTTCTCTTTTTTAACTCCATCGCATGCCCCACCTTGTTTTATCATTAAGAAATAAGAAGAGGGGGAAAAAGAAAATAAAAGGAAGAAAAAGAGAGATTGCTCCAATCACAATTATCTCTAAGGTCAAATTGAATATACAAACACATAATTAAATTAAAAACATTGAGCAAACTCATATCTTATGCATCTTGAATGTGGAATAACTCTCATGGCAATGACAACTTTCTTTATAATATAATAAAATATGAAAATGATGTAGGGCCAACCAAGTAAAAAGGTAGATCGAAGAGAATACAGATGAAAGTAGTAAAAGCAAATTTGAAGAAATGCAACTTATTTGAGAGTTCGACTAATGATAGTATTGGAATAGATAAATGAAATTTATAAAGCTAACTCTAATATAATTGAGACAAGGCTTTGAGGACGATAATGACAACGGAGACCATGAACACCAATAATTTATGCCGATTAGATTTAAGCATTTATTTTGCCGTGACACCTTTCTTGTCTGTTTGTTGTCATGTGAGAGTGACTGAAACCATGCTGAAGATGACATCTTCAAATTCTTTCACATGCATCTAAATCCAGCTGCTCAATTATTATACATATTTTCAAACCTCATGCTAGCACGCCAAGTTGCAATTAACATAACCAAATTGATTAATTACACAAAAACTCTTTTAGATGAAAAGAAATTAATGAGAAGTTCAGTAAATCTACCAATTAGACTTTGTTCGGGCCGTCAATCGACTGATAGGGCCCAGTTCCAAATCTGATTAAGATCCATGAGGCCTGATCTGATTTAGGATTGTAAATGGCCAAATTTACGGTAGCACCAACATGGGTCTTGAAATCCATAGATCAAGTTATGAATTCAGATTGAAGAAAAGATGTGGGGGCTCGTATGGTATGAGTATCTCAAAATTGGCAAATGTAAAAACATGTTTCATGCTATTGTTCCCAAATCAAAGGCTTTGGATATTCAGATGGTTCACATCTTGAATCCAAGTTCGCTCATTAAAGAAGAAATACAACCGTGCCCCAGCTTGTAACTCAGGGCCAACTCAATGGGCCTAGGGCATCATTTGGCAAAGTCTATGTTCCAACCATACGTACTCTAGTTTAAAAGCTCAATAGTCCAAATTCAACATTTCAGTGCCAAGAGGCTCAATCCAAGCCCATCCCATTGATTAGTTGAGTCTAACCTAGTTGCACACTTATCAGATCCTCAAACTCCTTGAACTTCGAGGCACATGACCGATAATATGAACCATAAGTCATAGTCGCCTAGCCGACCTGATAATCCAAGGTTTTAGATTTGGGATTAGGGTTTACATTCACCGCTGATACCTGTCATCAAAACCCAACCCACTCATTGCCTGCCAACTTACCAACCCTATTTGTACTCTTTATTTTTGGAAACCGCACCTAGGGTGTTGGAGCCCAAGAGGGCCAGTAGGAGGAAGCCTATACTGTGGGAAGGAGAGCCAACCATTGTAGGATGAGGAACCCCATAAAGTGGAGGCGATAGCCCACACACATGGAAAGCGTGCCATACCCGAGATCAATCCTAGGTAGCCGGGTGACATGGGTCCTAACTAACAGAGCAACCCAATTGAAGCTTGGTGATTTAAGGCTTCGCATTGACCCTTTATTAACTTGTACTATTGTTATAATTGACATTTTTGACTGGTTAGTAAATGAACCTCCGGCTTGAGTTGGGTCATACTTGGTGGCTTACCTGCCAACCTGACCCAACCGACACATTTGCTTGCCCTCTTTGAGGCATCTTGTTGCACATATAAAGTGAAAAGGGTTGCTCTTTGTTTGTAAAAGCTTGCTATGTCTTCAGCTTTTATAAAGCAGGAAAAGTGTCCCCACAAACCCACCAATCAACAGTGGAGATGACATCAAAAAGATAGATTCCAGTCACTTGACAATGCCTGTTAACGACCACAAGCATTTATAAGTCAAATCCCCCCATTCATCATTTGAGAGAGGGACAGCAGCTGCAGGACCACCAAATCTGTCTGTTTCTACACATTGTCAAATAGTCATTGATGGTTAGGCCGGGAGAATCCACAAGGGATGGACCACAAATTTTGGTGGTCCTCAAGAATTTTCTTGTCTTCGCACGTGGACACTCACTTGTGCTTTGGTGGTAAGTTTTTCACCATATAATTGGTATTTGAGGGTGATTAGAGGTGGGTCCTTGATTTGTGATGCCTTTTCAAAGTCTAAATCAAGTGGACCTCACAAGGTGTCATTAGTCAGTGTCGGCCATGCATGCATCCAAGAATGTTATTCAACAATTGCCTGCCCACCAATCATTCTACTAGACCGACTATTAATTCCACTAATACCAGACAACAAAGTGGTGTTCCTCGTGTGGTTGGCCAATCATGTCTCACTTAGCTGTTTCGAGATCGATTCCTTGGTGTCTGATAATACACTTTTGTAAGTTTTCTTTTCTACCGTGTGCGAGTTTTCTCCTCCCATTTATCTAAGCTTTCTTGGGTCCCAACCGCCAGACTCGTGTTGAAAAAACACCATCAAACACCTTACTCTTGCAAGTTTCTCAAAGATGGAAGCACATTAGTTATTTCTAAATACCGATGATTTGTATTTAATGGGTGGTAGATCGAAAGACAAACTTCAAATTAAGCATATGTCAAAAATCAGCTTCATTTATTATTTTTTACACTCTTTTATTATTCAAGAACATATGGTTAGAAATGAACAATGAGACTACATCACGTCACGACAAATGCAAATTTATAATGGTATTTTCACTTTGTATGCTAGACAAACCCCAATTTATACCAAGTAGATTATCTTTTGGGCAACAGTAATAAATTCTTTATGTCAACGTCTAAGAGGATTTGGATATTGGACTCTCCAAGTGATATATTATTGGACGTCCAACTCCCATACATGTCAGTACATGGACTGGCGATCTAAACAGGGGGCTGCCCGGAAATCCATCCGGCCAAAAGACCCAAGCCATCTGTGCTTTCTCCTGTAATGGACCGTGGTGTTGTTCTATAAACCATCATTTCATTGCCAGCCCTTAAGTAGACTATGGCAACAAAGTTTTATGGTAACTGACTATGGCACAAAGTTATTCTATTAAACAGACAATTATGGCCCTTTAACTAGTTTATTACATAAAACTAAACAAACTCATTTGATAATCCTTGTAAGACTTTATGAAATACCTAGTTAAAACTTTGTTTCGGCTAAAAGCTAGAGTTAATTTTGTCTAAAGTTACCTTTCGCAGCTTATGTGAGAGGTAACTTCCTTTACTAGCATATGCTAAACCTCGTGATCACTGATGGATCCAAACTCAAACACCCCCCACCAATGTACTTACGTATCATTGAATTTGATTTCATAATTTTTCTTTTGAAACTTAAATTGTGAAACTTAAGAAACTACTAAACTTTAAGACCCTTAAGATGACGATTGTGATGACCTCATGAGTGAGATGATTTTTGCCCAAATCATTTCTATAAAGAGACCTTCCATCATACTGTGGCTATGCTCTCATAGTTGGTATACATCCAAGTGGTATCTGCATAAGGGGCTTATTTTTTTACTTCTCATATTGATAAAGACCTCTTAGCAGTAGATCACCCAAATTTAAATAAAAATTTGAAAGATACATTGAAATTATGTCAAAAAGTTAGGACCTGTTAATTTGTTTCCTGTAATTGAACTTTTAGGAGTTCTAAGACATATTTCTAAAAAGTGGTTAAAATGGGAGAAACAAAAGGTGAATATTCAAAAATGGCTATCAAATAATCTCCTCTCTAGTGGAAAATGAATCAAGGGGAGATGGAAAATGAGTACCCCGCCATCATCCTGATAATTAAGGTACCTTATATTCTTCACATATCAACTCTTTGATAATCTTTTGTTGGAGCCTATGTGACCATAAATACCTATGTATTTGTTTCCATGCAAACACACTGGCCCTCACTGGAAAGCTAATCATAAGCTTTTATCTCCATCAAACAATAGGGTCGCCGTCCTCACTTGTAATGTGTTCAAGAGATTAAATCTAATTAAAATGAACTTCTATAATGAATTGATCATCATAAGAAAATTTGCCAAAGGAGGGGTTCATCAATCTACATGTTGTGCGCATTTGAAAGTAGCAATCCATGATCAACCGTAGAAAGTAAAAAAATAATAATAATAAGTGAGATATTACACAAAAGATCTACATGGTTCATCTGTATGTCTATATCTACAGACTATGAGAAATCCCAATCTCTTTACACTCTTGGTTCTAGGATTTACAAGTTATATTATATAGACAACTCTCTTTTCCTTAAGACTTACAAAAATCTAATACAATCAGAAAATACCCCCGACCCAAAACTTGGTTCCTTTCTAACCCAATGAACAAGTCTCGATAACGTGAAATACAAGGCATAAACCCAACACTTTGATCACATCCACCAATCATTCCCACCAGATGTTAGAGCACAAGCAAGATTGTCTACATAAAAGAGGGACATTAAGAAAAATGATGAGTCAGGAGAAGTTTGGTTGACTTTGTTCTTAACCACCCTTTCTTCCCTCTAAAGCACTCCAAATAAATGCCAATGATCAACCCACCAGTGAGATCTGTGAGAGATCATGATCAGCCCAGATTCCTCAGATCATGTATACAAAAAGAGATTATCTGACAGCTCAAGGAATAAGAAGGGTTAAAAACTGTAGCCTTTGCCTTAATTAATGGTTACACGTTAGCATCTGATCTCCCTCACCCATTTACTACTTTAATAAAGTTCAAAGCGAAAGGCAAAGAGAGAAAACAGAAGGATAGAAAAGAAATTCATTCCATTATTGCGAAGGAGAAAATGCAATGATACATAGCTTCAGAAGAGGAGCTTCACTCTCCAGTTTACAGTATTTTCCATGTACTTAATACCCTTGAGACCTGGGAATCTACCCTGCCCTTACACTCCAAGAAAGCTCCAACCTTTTCAGCCTCTCTCCTTCAATTCTCCAATACAAAAGGAACCCATTTCATTAGACTCACCCAAGTCTCTTTGTAACTTTCTCCCAAAGGCCACACACACTTATCTTTACAGTGTCTACGAGGCAAAACACACACACACACACACATTACAGAGCTAAAAAAAAAAAAAACAATCTTCTTCCAATGGCCAAACTACCAATTCAAAAATTCTTCTAACATGCCCTTCTCACTTGCAAAGTGGAGGGCAGAATTGTCTTTCCGTTCTACTTCAAATTCAAATCCACAACGTTTGGTTTTTGTTTCACAATTGTGTGTTCTCTCTCTGTTTTTTCTTGGTACTATGAAGGCTAAACTTTCAATTTGAATGGACATTTCCTTTCAATTTCCCGGATGCAAGAGAGAGAGATGAGATCTTCTCTCCCATGGTCCACAGGATCTCGGCCATTGAAGGCCTCAAGCTGGGTTGTTCACAGAGGCAACGAGCCGCAATCGAAGCCATTGCCATTGCTTCCTCTGTATTGATTTCTCCCCCTAGCCTAGAATCCACCATTTCTGTTACCTTGGTGACATCTCTCAGTATTGGTCTAGCAAGCATCGTTAGGAGCTGCTGCTTCTCGGGGCAAAAGGCTTCAATTCCTGTGATCAGCTCAAGAAGTACTACCCCAAAGCTATAAACATCATTCTTTTTCGATATGATTCCAGTGCGCAAGTAATGCGGATCAACATAACCAGGAGACCCCATTACACTACTCATCGATGAAGGCAGAATTGTTGATGAAAAGCCCATTCTGACCGACCCGAAATCGCAGAGCTTGCAATTGAAGTTCTCATCAAGAAGGATATTTGACGCTTTAATGTCGCTGTGAACAATTTGGAGGGAACATTTATCGTGGAGATATTCAATTGCTTGAGCGAGTTGGAATGCAATGGACATGCGAAGATTCCATGAAAGGATGTGAGGCGGCTTTTGTTGTACATGGAGTCGATCGTGTAAGCTTCCACTGCAAACATATTCGAACACTAGAACGCCTTCTTCTGTAATAGGTTGTACATTTGTTAGTTTGGTTTCAGTACAGCAATTAGTTCCAATTTGTAAAGGAACAAAAATACAACAATCTTCAATTTGAGGAATTTTTTTACGAAGAAGTAACATTGCTGGAGTAAATCAGTAGTCTAGTTAAGAAATTTGAAAGAGAGAAACAGAGAACTATAATAACTTTGATTGATTTCTTTTACCAGATGGGAAGTTTGGACAGAAAAAAAATGAAACCTTCTTGTGAAATCTATACTAAATCAATGAGTGCGTCTTTTTGAGATGTGTAGAGGAAGAAACTAAAAGAAATTCAATTCACAACAACGTAAAAGAAGAATGAACTGATAGTATATAGATTGGAAAACTAAGGCTAACATAAAAATAAATATTCACTTTCATGTGCTTTCAGGGAATTTGGATAGAAAGAAACAAAAGGATTTTGGCAAAGATCCAATCATATTTGTCTCTAACTATACAAGTAATTGAGAAGCATAAAATAAAATTCTGTCTTGTTTCTCTTATTCAAAGCAACATAAAGGACGCATACAATTCCCAACCAATCAAGAAGAAAAAATGCAGCAATTTGATAAGTAACCCACCTCGTTCATCACAATATCCTAGAAGCTTGACTATGTTTTCATGGCGGATGCACATGAGGACTTCAAGCTCCTGCTTAAAAACACGACTAAGACGCTCGCTGTTACTGTGGATTTTAACAGCTCCTAGGCTCAAATCAGAGAAGCAAGCAAGATAGACAGTACTGAATCCACCTTCTCCGATCACATTGTCGAAATTCATGGTAAGCTTCTCTATCTCTTCCCATCTGAATTTCTTTTCAGAATTCTTTACAAGATCCCCAGAACAAGGTTGAGGGTCCAAAACTGGCCGATTTGGGACGTGGGTCTTGGCCAAATCACATTCTCCACCCTCTTCCTTCCTGACTTTCCTTCTTATCTTGAATCTGAGGAACTTGAAGTAGGCCATTAGAAGAACCCAAGTCAGGAAAAGAGCTGAAATGCAAAGGGCTATGAGAATTCTCTGTTTAGTGTTGATGGTTGCCGCTGTTTTTAAAGGTGTCGGGGAGATTGGTGTGTTGTGGGAAGCGACAGAGATGGTGGGTTGGGACAGGAACGGGAAGAGAAAGAAGATGACCCAAGAGCTATACCCACAGACAACATGACCACCAGCAGATCTAGTGCTGATAATATTAGAAATCTTGTGAGCGCTAGTGAAACAGGCCATTGGCAAAAGGATTCGGACACGAGGAATTTGTGGGGGAGCAAATAATCCAGGACGCGTCCAGCTTCTAATGTTGACCTTCCTGTATTTTAGTGGATTTGTTTGGTGCGAGAGAGCCTGCAATGAAGTCTCTCTTTTAACTCAAATAGCTACACTGGAGGCCCACAAGTAACAAATCTTCTAAAACCAACAAAGAAATAAAAGAAGAGAGAAATGATACATTGTAATTGACATAACCCATTAAGGCTCAATCCAATGGCAAGGAGAAGTCACCAATAACCTGCACACCCAAGGATTAATTCCTAGGTTGAGCTGTGGGAGTGGGCGCACACCCAAAGATCAATTCCTAGGTTGAGTTGCTTGGGAGTGGCCGTATCCACAGCACCACTCCCTCGTCACAACTCACTAGCCTCCTACGCATGTGTACTTACCCACATCTCTTGGTAAAAATATTAGTGATATGCCATATTGAGTTAATAATATTAAAATATATAATTATTTTTTCTACAAATGATGGGTCCCGGCATTGTATAAGAAAATACCGAGGGAATGAAAAATTTGCACATGTTCTTCATCAATTTAAGAAAAGCTTATAACAATGTATCTAAAGATTATTTATGAATAAATTGCTTAGATTCAAGCGAAGGTATCTTGGTTTACATTGTTTTGTGGATCATCAGGATAAAGTTTTGATGATGGTAATGATGACACGGGGATTATGATGATGATGAGTCCCACCATTGTATGTAACTTTGATTGGGCTTTTTTTTTTTAAATAAATATTGGAGTGAACATTGCTGTACAAAAGAGGTACATGTGTAATGAATGGATTAGACTAGTTTCTAGATAGAGGGGAATGTGTTACATCGCCGGATATGATCAAAGAAATGTGGTCCCCGAACAAGATAAACCAGTTAGGTGTGGTGAGCACCATATTTTCAGCGGCATAATATCATTTCTCATTATGAAGTGAGTTTAGTGGTAACCATCATTTAAAAATATCTTTCGAGCATAATGACATTTTGAAATTATGGATTCGATGTATTGTTTGACATGTGTAACATTATATGCGGTCGTGGACCCGAGAAATTCAACTTGGGGGCTTCATGTAAAAGAAAAAATGAAATATTGGGGGAAGGGTCAAATGTAAGAAAAACATATTAATTTTTAGAGTTTGCATGAAGCTCTTAATAATTCTAATCTTTATTCAGGCTTAGGTGGGGGCTTCAGCCCTCAAACCCTTATATGTGGGTCTTCTAATTGTATTTGGAGGATATGTTACAAGAAGACCTTTTGCCCTATGGCACAGCGGATGTGCCCATGATTACAACCTTGAGGATGTGGGCTCCAATTAGTTACTTGTAATAATCAGGTTTTGTTTTCACTTTTTTTGGTACCCTAGCCTATGGGTTGAGAACCAAGAAAGCCCATACAAAAGGGAAGAGTGGCATATCAACCGATCTATCCCCGGCATGCTGCTGGGTGACATGTGAAGTTGCCAACCAAAATGAGCAACCCTTTATCATCTACTTGTAATAATCGTTAGCAGTGGCAAGGTGGTTAGCAAAAAACTCCAGAGATTGAGATATGTAGATGTGAATGTAGCTCTTTTCAGCTCCTTTTACATGTGATCACTTGTAAAAATTTCAGCCGATTAGTGACACCCTTTTGGTGAGCACCATGTGAGCATTTGTAATGGGGCTACTTGGGGCCCACTAATCAAAGGAAAGGTTGGGGGGGGGGGGGGGCGGGGGGCGGGCGCGGGGATCAAAAGTTCTCAATGGGCTAGACCCATGTGTAAGATTTTTGGACAGACCTTTGTGTAAAATTTTAAGTATATCAATCCATCCTAAACTCTTGATCCATGGCCCTTAATTTTAGCAGGTTTCTTTTTTTGTTTTTGGGCTGGTGTCATATCAATATTAACGGTTCTTAAAGGCACACTTTTTGGAAGAATTTAATCCAATAGTTCATTTCATTCAAATCAGTGTAAAACCAATGAAACCCGCGATAGGGATGCACTGTGATCCATCCAAGCCACGTCATCTACCACCTCCCTCTCAATGTCATCAACCCCATCAGCTTGACACCAGCCCGAATGAAATTGACCATTGAATTAAATTCATCAAAAAAGTCCCTTTTAAAGTCGTTAAAATTGAAGAACGGAGTTCTTAATTACCTGTCAGTCTTGGGTTCAAACCCGAACAAGCACCTTTCCTCACCAGTGTGATACCTCGCCAGATGTCTACTTCCCTCACCAAAGGGCCCCTACCTCACCCGAAGTTCAAGGAAATATTCCCCACGTTCTCCTTGATTGGTGAGGCCCCAGAAGGACCCCACCACGTGGTGCTCATATAGTGCTCACTGAGGAGGCCCCTGCATCTATATCTCACCCTGTGAATTTTTTTCTTAGATTTTGATTTAACACAATAACAAGTTGATTTCAGCCCTATCATTGCTTACGTGTGTTTTTTTCACCCAAAGAAACCCTTAAAAGATACCTTAACCACTAAACCATCTATAGATGTTTTATTTTCACCATAGAGAGTCTATATAAAGGAAAATGGCTAAACTATCACTACAATTCATAATTATATTACATTTTAAGTAAAAACAGACCATACCATTTCAATGGTTTCAAAATTGTATGAAGTGTTCTTTGAAAAAGCCGAAATTGAATAAACTATCAGACATTCCATTTTATACCGATTAAGACATTATTTATGACACGCAGTCTATGCACTATTAAAATAAATGTATGAGATTATACTTTAATGGTGCCACTATTCGTTTGATGTGGCCTACCAGTGATTGCATCACTAATTGATGAATAAGGTATCTGTTACTAACAAATCTACTGCAATCAAGCATGACTAAAGTAAAATTATCTTATTGTCCATGCGTGCAACAGTTTAGATCCAAGTTCATCAAAATAGTTTAAAAAAGTGAATCCTTAAATAAGACTCCATTTGGTTACATATGTAACGAAAAAATAATTTTACACAAAATACAATACCTTCTATTATAGAATAGTGTCTGAAGCCTTGTAGGCCTGTTAAGCTCCTCGGCGGTTAACGGGTAATTAATAAAAGTGCTCACATATCCACCGACACACACTCACCCAACTCCCTCACTCCATCAAGGGATTAATCCCTTGGTTGTTTATGTGGAAGGGAGGCGCCCCACCAACTGAGCTATGAGTGGATAAGAATGCGATTTTCCTTACTGATAGAATAATAGAAGGGCGCGTTTTATTAAAAAAAAATAATAAAGAAATTAGACGAAATTAGACCCCTAATAGAAAAGTCTTTTTGAGGAATCACGAAAAATTTAGTTCATTTTTTTTTTCTGCCTCACTAAATATTGTATTTATTTTTTGTGTTTGCCACATAATCAATGTGATTCACAGCGTTGATATGATGAACCCTACATTAGATGGAATTAATTAGAACTCCATTAGAAGCCAAAATGCTATCTATATGATTACGGCCTTGGAACGAGATGGTTATCATCATCCAAGCCTAATCTCATCGATCATACTTTGCAAGAACTTTTATTCGAGTGAATCAGTTTCTAGCTCCTACAGTCTACTCTGCCTTCCTCACTAGTACATGCTTGGGCACCAAACAAAGCAATGACACATGGTGTAATTTGATTAAAGACTCCACTAATGGCTCTAAATGGACATGAAAAAAAAAAATTGGATGGCTATGATCTTTCACTCTTTAGAAAATAGGACCAATTTCCATCAACCTTTTTTTAACAACCGGCCAAGTCTGAGCACTGGTTAGAATCAGAAAACTCACCCTGACTTGACAACTCACCCCAGCCGAGTCAACTCGAGCGACTCAGAGGGACCCAATCATCCTTTTTTTTTTGTTGTTGGTGAGTGAAATGCAATCATGTTTCCATTTCATTTTACTTATGCCAAGATTAAATTATGGCATGGTGTGTTGTGTGTGGGCCACTTGCTTTTGACCTCTTGAGAGGGAACCCTTTTTTCCACCAAATTTATTGTGACGGTGATGAGATTCACCAACCCATTGGGAAAGTTCTTGGATGTCACCATGCACAGCTAATAAAAAGCTTTTGCATGCATGCATCTGTTCCATACTCAAAATCTCAACGTACGTATGGATGGATCATGATAAATAGAATCTTGACCAGTGGCAAAAAAAGAATATAGAATCTTGACCACCGTCTCTCAGATCTGGCCTTTTGTGAAACATGGGGCCTCAGTTTGGTGATTGCAGCCTTTCACTGCCTTTGATCTGGCGGGCACGAGTTGGATGGACTTACTTCTGAAATACCCACTTCTTGTTTTAAGCAGGCAATGACCCAAATTCAACAAAGAGAATTTGGTCACTATTCAACCCCTGGAGAATTGGATGACCAGATTGCCAATCTAATTATATTTCATATGTAGTTCGTCAAACTAGAAAAGAAAGAATTAGAAATGAGCACTTTAAGAGCATTGAAAAGAAAGAATTAGAAATGAGCACTTTACGAGCATTTAGGACAGACATAAGAAGGTGACACATAAAAATAGACTAGTCTGAGATGGTTGGACATGTTGTCTTCCAATATAAATGGATTGCCTGCTAAGGAAGAAGAGTAGGCCAAAGATGATATGAATAGAAGTAGTAAATGTAGATTCAAAGAAGTGCGTAGAACCTAAAATGGAAATTAGCACAAAATAGGACAAGACTCTAATGATGACAACGTTGATGATCTAAAGTGGGCGGCTATCAGTTTAATGGTATTGATCACCGTGCTTGCATACTTAAAGATCTTGAGTTTCTATTGAAAACCTTAGGCCTAAGATTATTTAAGTTGTCGGTAGCAGTAACAAGGTCAGCAATTAACAATGACCAATAATTTCGTGGGAAACTCGATCCCCCACAATTTTGGCCAGACAAAAATTAGTTGGTCAAAACTCAGATTGACTTAGAAAAATTCTGTAAAGACTCAGTTGACTCAGCTAAGACTGGTTAAAATTCAATAAATTATTAGTAATTATTTTTATTTTTATTTTACATATATTCAGACTCAATTTTGACTTTTTAACTTGGTTAAGACTCAGCTGAGTCTCCAAATTCACTCGATTTGATAGTTTTTGGAGCTATGGTTGGCAACTTGGTATGCACTCCTAGCTAGCTAGAGATGTTAATTTGGTTAGGTTTGAGTCATATCAAGCTTAAACCAGAACCTGACCCATTTAATGCAGGTAAATGGACCTCACAATCGGGATCCTAGAGTCCTAATCCAAGCCAGACCACCATCCATCACATGGACCTAATTCCGACTTTCAAGCAGATGATCAACCTGGTGGGCCACACCAGATAGATGTGGTGGCACTAACCTATCCATGGATCTTGGTCCAATGTTAAATGCAGGATAAGGAAACTGGATTAGGTTAGAAGAACATTAAAGATAATGGGGATTGAAGACGACGATGGTGGTTTGATTGATGTTTCCTTCCTAACATCAATCACACACTAATCAGGTTCATGCATTTGATTAATCAGTATCCCTAGCTTTAAGCTGACATCTCAACCACTGTATCAAATAGAATATAATTTGTCTAAATCTAAATTAATCGCATGGGCCCAGATCAGTCTAAAACCGCGTTCGGGTCATCTTCGACCCGGTCTGCCCAATCCAATCATAAAAATTGGAAGCTAGAAAACAAAAAAGCAGCCATCAACATTAAGCAGATTATTTAAGTATGGACCATTCAAATTTACTTAATGGGTCTTTAGGCCATTAGAAATATAGTAATAGACCATTCAAATGTGGTCAATGGGTCTTTAGACCTTTAGAAATTGGAATAGTATTCGTTCAAACAAACACAAGGAGAATATGTTTGTTCTGTAGAAAGCATTATGCTTGCGCAAAGCATGGAACAACAAACAGCAGTGTATTTAAATAGTGATATTGGGACTGTTCCTGCAGGATTAGTGTGGAAGAAAGATACAGGAACTTGCGTGGGTGTAAGCTTGCCAGCTTTTAAAACAGCATGAAACAAGAGAGGTTGAATCCTGTAGGAAATAATGAGAACAAAGATTTAAAATAGAAAGAGAGAGCGTGAGGAGGATTATTTAAGGAATCGAAACTTTCATTCTATTTAAAATGATATGATAAATTAGCTTATAAGATAGTGATGCTTTTTTTTTTTTTTTTTTTTTTTTTTGCTGAAAAGTGAGGCATTTACTTTGTAATTATCAAGGAGGAAGAAGGATGTAAGGATGCCAAAAATCACAGCAGTTAGAATAAAGATGCATCACAAACCAACATGTGACACCCACCCCATGATGGGTGGGTCACATCAGGTTTGATACTACATTTTTTCTAGTTCAAAATATTATAATTATATAATAAAAGTTTAGCATATTGGAAGATTTGAACCCAAAACCATTCAACACAATTTGTTCATGTGTTCTCAACCTACTAAATTGCACATTAGAACTTACTTAAAATAAAATAAAAAAAAGAGTAAAGAAGTTATAAGAGGCAGGGCATGATGGAGCAGCTAAATTCCGAACTAGCCTTGGGTGTTGGGTCGCAGTTTGTAAATTTATAACAAGAATCAAGAGACAGGCCAATGGAAAAGGGTATCTCATTTCACGTAGCAGCATAGGATCGATCCATGGGAGGGTAGGTTATCCCACATGCATTTGTATCATGAACCTCCACAAAAATCTATAAATTTATAAGCCCCTAATAGAAGCGGGTTAAGGCAAGTCACCCAATTAACTAAAACCATTATCCTAGTATCATAATTTATGAAATCATTCGATTGATGACCATACACATTTGGTAACAAGTGAGAAGTTGCTAAGCAATTTGTAGACTTGAGGATTCCTCACTTATGCCCTTGGAACAGGGATTTCTCACTAAAATTTTATAGAGCTGAGGATATCACATTGATATCATTGTGTACCATTGCATATAACTAAGAAAAATTGATATTGGTTTCAAATCCTATGGGGGAGTGGGTCGGACTTAAGAAAATGAGGATTTTTAGTGGCCCAAATCCTCGGGATTTACAATTGCCATTTGCCAAGCATGAATTTTCCATGCCTCTGTGGAAAACCCTGAGATATCCCGAAGATTTAATTACCAAATGTGACCTTAGTCTTTATTAGATTATATAGGCCTTGCACCAATTAATGTGGTATTGATCTCAGCCCTTACTGTACTTGCCAATATCATGCCCACATGTATTTACTGTGAGGAGAGTGGTGTAAAAAAAAACTTATGTCTGTCTTGGGTGTGTTTAAAATTAAGGATAACTGATCATTTTAATCCCTAGTGAAATCACTTTGTAAGTTGGGCAATTTTTCGTCATTAGATGAAGTGCCTGTTTTGAATCTTTTTTGCATAACTAACCCAAGGATGAGTCACCCCAAAAAAAATCCTAGGATGAGTAAAACTTTGATGTGTGTCTAATTAGGTTTAGTGCTAAGTTATTTTCAGAGGAGGTTTAGGGTTAGGTGGGTAGGCCTCAAACCTAGCCATTATTTGTTTCAAGAAGGCCAAGCCATTTCAAGCGAAGTTGTCCACTAGTGATTCGAACTCGTTTTGACAAATCAAGAGGTGAAACTTCACAAGGTCTAGGGTTAGATGATTGTAATGCTTGTCTCCTAAATTTTTCTTAATTCTGTGTTCATAGTACTGGAACACAAATATATAAGAATTTGGAGAATTTATGTCCTAAGATTTTGAAATACCTTCAAATTCTTGTAAGAAAGATCTATCAATGCATTTCCCCAATTCCAATCTTTGAAAAACATTTAGGCCTGTTAGTTTGCACTTAAATACATAGGAATTGAATACGTATAATGGTTAAAAATAAAGATCAAAGGTGAATTCCCAAAAATAAACCTAAATGCTCATTTTAAAACTAATGTTCCAGGCTTGCATCCCCACTATAACATGGCTGGTTAAAGACATGGGAGTTTGTGTTAGTACATTAGTTAAAGTCATTGTCGTCAAAAATAAAAAAATAAAAGATACAATATATTTGTTTTTGTATTTATTATCATAAATCCAAATAAACCTCTTACGCATAACACGCATCCCAACCAACATTCAGGGCTTTGTTTGGATCTAGCATTGAAAGGTAAAATGCCATATTCCCTTCCTTTTCCCTTAGAGTGATGCTACCTACACACTGCAAAAGGCTACCTACACACTGCAAAAGGCTATCCACACACTGCATTTTTTAAAATAATAATAAATAAAAAATCCCTAAACTACCCCTCCCTCTCCTCCCCCTCTCTCCCTCTCCCTGCTCCGACAACTGCACCAGTCGGCGCTGCCAGTTCTACCTGCACCCATCCGCCCTCATCTCCATCTCCTCCGCCCTGCGCTAACCCCGCCAGTTTTGTGATTTTTATGCAATAGGCAAGCAAATGGTGGTTTTCGAAGATTTCAACGGAGACAAGCAAATGGAGAAGCAAATGCCATGGATGTAAAAAAAAAATCGCCATTGAAGATGAAGACTCGACGAATCTGATTCGTTCATCCACACAGGGCCGAACAAATAAAAATTATTCAGCCTTGTGTGGCCAAACAAACTCGATTTGTTCAGCCCTGTCTCGCCGAACAAACTTGATTTGTTTGGTCGCTTAGGGCCGAACACGTTAGTGGCTGGAAGCCCCGCAAAAGCTAATAAGCAAAATCGCAGAAACACACTAGAAATTGTGAAAATTGACGGTCTGGTATTTGATTAATCTTTGTACAAGAGAATGAGTGAGGGGGACAGAGGAAGAGAGGGAGAGAAAGGAAGAGATGGGAAGAGGGATGGGGTTGCCGGAAAGGGGGAGATGGGAAAAGGGAGAAGGTGAGGGCAGAGAGATGGGTTGGCGCATGGAGGTGGCGGCGGGGCCGGCGGCTGGTGGGGGAGAAAGATAGGGAGAGAAAGAGAGCAAGAGGAATCGGCGTCGGGCAGAGGTGGCCAGAGCAGGGAGCAAGGAGAGGGAGAAAGAGGGGAGGAGAGGGAGAGGGGTAGTTTAGGAATTTTTTAATTTTTAATTTTTCAAAAAGAAATGTATTGTGTGGAGAGCCTTTTACAGTGTGCAGGTAGTTGATCTCTTTCCCTTAACCCCCATAATTGCACACAAGACTAAGCCGAAATTAACATTGAGTATCACACCGCACCATAAAGCGTAATACAAACAACAAAGCAATGGTATGAATAACCATGCATCTTAACCTTTAATAATCTGCTAGTGAATACATATGAATAACCAAGCATCTTAACCTTAATAATCAGCTAGTGATACAGAATAAACACCTCGGCAAGAGATAGATGAAAGAAATTCAGCAGTTCCTTAAGCAAGCAACTAATGATCGTCGCCATTTTGACTTGGAACTACTAAAGTAAGATCAATGGTCTGCCTGTACTAAAATAGCCGGCTACAGACATTCAGCCATCGCCCTTGCTTAAGGTCCAGTTGCAGGTTCAGGCCCTTGTGCGTAAAGGAAGCCACCGGCCTTACGCACTTCCAATAGTTTAGTGTCCCACCACCAATAGGCAGCAATCAAAACCAATATAGTAAGATCAACGTCGTTTTTTTTAATGCGCAGAAAGAGCAAAAATAATTGGGATTAATGTACAACATTAATTGATAAACAATCAAGCCGCAGTGGACATCCTGAGAAACAAAATTACAGAATAGCTTTTGGTCGCTGAAATTTTTACAGGAGCACAGTAGTCGGGAATTTTATCAAAGCGCAGCAGATACAGCATCCTCTGAGTCAATCTTTACCTGCATATCAGGGGGGTGGGAACATAAATTTATGCCTGGAGCCAAACAAAATATCAAATTATCCAGAAATCTGTAAAAGAAAATGATGAATCCTACTTGTTTCAGGTGGTTCAGCAAAGCCCCATGTAACAGTTTTTGAAGTTTCTCACTTTGATCCACCATGTTACTGGATCTCCTCAACTCCTCGAGTTGGCACCACAGGCGCTCTATTGCTGTATATGGGAACCAGACAGCAGACATCTTTTTCCGATTAATGACGTCAGCTGATCTCTGCAGCAGGTGAATTAAGAGAGGTTTCATTAAATAGTGCAAGAAGATGGGTGGCACGTGGCATAAGCTTAGCAAATGAAAATAATTTATGTCATGGAAAATGGCTTATGAAAGCCGATAAAAAATTTCATCCTAACAGTACTATTGTATTTCAAATTGGCCGGCAGCAGGCCAAGGGGTATGTTAGAAAGTAGAAAAATGTTGAGAGAATAAACAGAGATGAGTCTGAAAGAATATGTAAAGATGAGAGAGAAAGAGAGAGAGAGAGAGGAAATAAAATCCGTGTAAAGCTTTTTCACAATCACTAATTACTGTTACTAGGTCGACATCTACATATTACAACCAACACTGCGGTCAATCAAACTGCCCAAAATTAATTAATACCTATCATAATCAAATATAACCTACTGTATAAAATTCTCTCTCTACATGTTGAACTAGGACAATCTTGTCTTTTAAGGGGTGCTTGTTTGCCGCAGAATCCCATTTCAATGTTTAGGCAGAGTACATTTCACTGAAATTCAAAGCATGCAGAAAGTGAGAAACACATTAGGTGGACTAGTGTTTGACTTTTCCACCTAAACCAGTATAATAGAGAGACCAGCACTAATGATGGCTTTAGAGAGACCAGCACTAATGATGGCTTGGCACATGGAAGTTAAGGTCCTTTACGCTGATATGATTCTGGTTTACAATCAGACAGCATTACAGTCATAATCCATTGTGCTGAATATTCATACTGGCTTATTGAAAGAAGAATCCTTGTCACAGAACACCTGTCACACTAAATAACCAAAAGTGGCTGGTCAGCCTGGAACCCAGACGAGCACAACATCTGAATCACCAAAGTATATGAGTACATGGTAATTGATTGTCAAATGCAGCAGCTATAAATCGATGAAGTCTGCCAGTGCCACACACTTCAAAAAAAAAAAAAAAGAAGGGACCAATCAAAACCTATCGAAGACACACCAGGCCCCAACCTCAAGCTTGCATAATAGTCTGAGGCAAGTAAAGAGAAATCAAAGCTCTGGTGAAGATGCAGCAGAGCCAACCTCCTGGTGCATTTTAGACTAAAACGAGTAATGACCAATAAAAGCCTCTTCTGTTGAGGCACCAACCCCAAACCTCATGGTTACACTAGACTGAATTTGTTAATGACGTTGAACTCTACTTAATAGAATGGAAACCTAGAGAGTCAAAACTGAAGCTACTTCCAATCATTGTTGTCAGAATACTATGATTTGTATCCCAAATGCTACGATTTGCATCGAGTGTTAAGGAAAAAAGATTCATATCTATGTAATGAATCCCACTTATAGGTAAATCCTTCAAATTAGGTTTGATCTTACTATTCAATACCTGTTTTACTTACTATTCAAACGAATCATCTCAGGCACTCAATGGAAAAATAGTCAAGAGGTTAATATAGGTAATATTTTACCTTTCCTTTCTTCCTTTCAATGCTTCTAATTTTAAAAGGTTGGTAGTGATTAATGAAGCCTCTTCAAGAATTTGTGTCTTTGGGGAGGTTATAAAAATAAGTAAGGAACATAATCTTATTAGGGCATCCGACCATACATATAGGGTTTTATTATGCATTCAATTTTTTTACTTTTTTTTGTTGTTGGTTTTTTCTTTGTAAATGCTTCTTATAACTTCAAGAGACATCCTAACCATGCAAGGTTGATTATTTGGATATGCAATATGTTTATTTTTCTAGTAACATTGATGTCTTAAATACGTTTAATATTTGCACAGAATTTATAATATATTAATATATATTAAGGACATCTTAATATATTAATATACGTCATTGATGTACTTCATATGATTGTATCCACTATCCTAGTCTTATTTTTTCATTGTATTTATGTTGGTATGGATAGATTATAAATTTGTAATCTATTGACAATGGGTCATTGATCTATGCTATCCATAAGGACTCCTGCAATCAAGCCCCAAGCGACATGAAAATTGATGACCTGCTGTTGTTCCAAAAAGCTCTTTAAAATTTAGTGATGGCTAAGACTTTGAACCCCACTTGAAATAAGGAGCCCCCAATTCTACATGCCATTCTTAAATGAAGAATTCATAATATTGGGCTTTAAATGAAAGCGTCAAAATGCAAAGATAAAAGTTAAGAAAGTAGCAAGTGATACAAAATTTAAACCATAAGATGACCTACATAATAAGTTGGGAACCAGAGAAGGAGAGAAGGATATTTTTAAGCATGCAAAAATAAGGGAAAGGAAAAGTAGGGACTTAGAACATGTCGAATGTAATAAAAAGCGACAACTAAAAGGTTTTAATGAAGGACAACATATTAAGGAAGTGGAGAGAATATTTTAACAAACTTTTAAATAAAGATTCTATATGATGCGTCTAGTATATGTCTAGGCCTTATTTATGTTCTCCAAGCATGTGGGGGGTGAAGGATTCTAATGAAGCGGAGGTGTTAGCCATTCTTGAAGCTCTTCATGTGTATTCAGGTTCTTTCCTTAAGGAATTTCGTATGAAAAATGATTCCCTCAATGCAATATCTTGGGTCAATTCAATGCAAGCGAGTCCTTGTGAATTTCAATTCTACTTCAATAAGATAAAGTTTTTATCTTTAGCTTCCCAGGTGGTCTTTTGCCATGTTAACCAATCCGCCAATGGCATGGCAAATGCAATGGCAAAACAAGGGTTAGATAGAGTAGTTCCTTTGGAAGCATATCTTTTGTAGTTGTTTTGCATTAGGTATACTCTTATACAGTACTCAGTTTTTTTGTTAGGCCTTATTTATGTTGTTTGAACCTAGATCTATTAATATAATTCAACTGTTATTGATTAAAAATAATAAAAAAAGAGACTATGGACCCAGATGATATGGGAGCAAAAGACTTAGAAGAAAGACCAAGATATCTGAAAATCAATTTGGTTTAATGCCATGAAAGTAAAGTATGAAAGATATCTTCTCACTTAGGCAATTAATGGAAAAATACCATATGAAGACGAAAAACTTACTTATGGCTTTCATTGATATAGAGAGCTTATGACAAGGTATCTAAAGATTATACCATATGAAGAGGAAAAACTTACATATGGCTTTCATTGATATAGAGAGCTTATGACAAGGCATCTAAAGATTTATTTGGTGGGTTCTAAATAAAAGTAGTGTTCCAAGAGGTTATATTGAAATCATTAAAGACATGTAGTGAGAACTACCTATGGAGGGACAAGTGAGTTCTTAGTAACCATAGGTTTGCACGGGGGGTCAACCTTAAACCCACATCTGATGCAGGCTGGGACCTTCGAAGGAGAACCTTGGCGAAGGGTAGGTCCTGCAAATAGAATAGTTGAGATAGAAGTAGAATGGATAGTCCCGGGATGCCACTCAACCAGGGGTAGCGGATGCCACTCGACGCTACTAATCGCGGATGTCACTCAACGCGACCAAGCCAAACACTTGATTGTAGGAGGAATCACTCACTCCAAGCAAGGACACTTGCAAATATTTTTTTTTTTAACCAACTTCATCCCCCATTTTCGTTTTTCTCATTGACATATATAATAGAGTACATGACTTCAGCACTAATGACTTACATTTAATGCTTAGACAACTTCCAACATAACTACAACTTACTAGGCAGTCAAAATAAGACGTTCAAAGCATTATAATTAACTGCAGCTATTACCAAAAACTAATAAAGACTTAGACTTAAATACTTTGACTAGAAGACTAAAAGACACAGCTAAAATATCTTATTACGAGTTCCAACCATTATGCTCCTGCATCAACATCTCTTGGCTCTGATTATAGATGAGTTAATAGGTAATATTCAAGAAGAGGTACCTTGCTGTATGTTATTTGCAGATGATATGGTGTCAGTGGATGAATCAAGAGATGGTGTGAATGCAAAACTTGAGAAATGTCAAGAAAATTTAGAATAAGTCATACAAAGACAAAATATATGGATTGAAACTTCAGTAGGCATACACAAAGCTGAAACTATTGTGAGAATTGAAGCTCAAGAGATACCGCAAATAGATTCATTCAGATACCTTGGCTCGATGATTAGTAAGAAAGAGAGCTTGAGGAAGGTGTCGAATAAAGGATAAAAACGGGACGGCTGAAGTCGAGACTTACTTATAGAGTGCTTTGTGATAGGCGCATACCAACAAGATTGAATGGAAATTTTTATAAGACAGTGATTAGACCAATTATAACCTACGGAGCAGAATATTGGCTAATAAAGAAGCAACATATGCACAAAATGTGTGTAGCAGAGACGAGTCTGTTGAGGTGGATTGGTAGTAAAACTAGGAATGAGAGAATCAGAAATGAGGGCTTTCGAGACCATTTAAGGGTAGCATTAATAGGTGATAAAATAAGAGACCCGTTTGAGATGGTTTGGACATGTCCGACGCACACCAACAATGGCGCCAGTGAGGAAATTTTGTTCTATGTAGGTTGATAGCCCACTAAAGGAAAGGGATGGGCCAAAAAGGACATGGATGGAAGTGGTAACAATAGATCTAAAGAAGTGTAAGCTATCCAAGGATTTGGCCCATGAAAGATCAGGATGTAAAAACAGAATTCATGTAGCCGACACCCAACAAAGTTAGGACAAGGCTTTCATGATGATAATGATGCTGGAATGAACACTTCAAAAGAAAAGGAAAAGAGAAGACAAACCGTCTATTTACCTCACACTTGTATGGAATTAAAACTAAGAAAAGCTTCAAATTCTCCACAAAAGAAATGGCCAAAGGCTGAAAATTTTAAGAAAATAAAAGTCGCCAAGAAAAAGACCCTAGTCCCTGTCCTAATAATAGGAGGAATTTATCTCTGTAATACCCCGACCCTTCTTAATTGAGTTTAATGTCTAATTAATCTTAATTAGATGCCTAATTGATTGTTTTAGTTGTTTATGTGGATGGATAAGTAGATTAGTGGCAGTTTGACCTTGACTAGGTAGATGGAGGACTTTTTCGTAATTTCTGATTTATGGGTTTTGTGGTGTATGTTGTCAATTTCTGCACATTATTGGGTACATTGGGCAGTGCATCTTGTGTACTGCAATTTACATGTTTTGACCCGACCAATTCGGATCCATTTCAGCCCATAAGTCCCATTTTAAAAATCCCCCTGTATTTCTGGACTTGCACGCAAAATGTGAGAAAAAACCCATTTAAACCAAGGAGCAGCTATATGCACATCCGAAGTTACTCGGTGCACATCCATCCTTGGGGCCCCTCAAAAAAGACCAAAATACCCCCCTTCTTCTCGCTCCCTCTCCCTCTCCCTACTCGGCCACCTCCCTCCTCTCTCCCTGTCTCTCTCCCTTTCCCTCCTCTCTCCCTGTCTATCTCCCTCTCCCAGCTCGCCGCCCAACTCCGCCCCCTCCTCCTCTCCCACCTCCGCCCTCTCCCTCTCTCTCCCTATCTCGCCCTCTTTCCCTCTTCCTCTCCTTCTCCCCGATCGCCGTCCTCTCCCTCCCCCTCAAACTTTTTCTTCTACTCTCTCTTTCTCATGGTCAATGTATTGAAGCAGCCAAGTTCCACGATCGAGCAATAGATCAATCTCCCTAAGGATTGATCGAATCCAAAGATGGATTCCAACCACTAGGGCAACCTCACAAGACGAGAAAACACCATAACTGAAGAGAAAACTCTCATAACTCAAAAGATTAATTGATAATGAGCATACTTATTACAATGGATACTCTATTTATAATGTAATAAGGACTCTAAAATAGAAAGCTACTAATCTTAAAACAATAAAACAAGAACAATCCTAATTAAATAAACTTAAAATAAAAGTACTATGCCACAGTAGCTTCTCAGCCAATTGGGCCAATGGGCTGAACCCAATGGACTGAGTTGGATGGCTGGGTCCATCATGTGGGCCCAGGGCCTTTCGTACTGCATCATGTATGGATCTATAGATCCTAATATGGTATCAGAGCCACAAGGTACTCACCCATTCTGAACCAAATCGTTTATGTCATCCAATACAGAGATCTCTATAGATCCTAATATGGTATAAGAGCCACAAGGTACTCACCCATTCTGAACCAAATCGTTTATGTCATCCAATACAGAGATCCAGATCTCTGTCTTTTCTATTTTTCTGAATCGAAGGAAGAAGACTAAAAAGGCATTACTGAATCTCAACAGAAAGAGCACCCAAGCCTTCAAAATCACTCCTTGTGCAAGAAGATAACTCCAGCATCGTTTGGGCTTCATAGGCAGCTATCTGCCTTCCTGATCACATAGTGGACCCCACTTCCAGATCGTCAGCTCCACCAGAAATCACCTCTCTTCTGGTTGACTATTTTATCTGAGAATATTGTGCATTTTTTTGGAATTTTATCACCTCAAACAGGTCAGTTTTTACCTGCTTCTCTGGTTGACAGTTTTAAGTAACTGTTTTTGTGTTTAAGGGTTGATCGTTCGATCCAACCATTGGAAAACAATCTTTCTTAGTTCAGAAGCTACATAATTAGGGTGACTACATAACCTGGAAGACTGATCAGCAAAATAAAATCTTTACAGCAAGAAACAGCCACTTCTACTTCAGAATATTTGTACGCCCAGGTCCATTTTTTGCTTATTTTTTGTGAAATTTTCCTATTTAGTGTCTGCATTCCAAATGGACAAGTTGGACATCATTCCTGTAAAATTTAATGGCACTAACTACCTATCCTGGTCCTTCCATCTCAAGAATTATGTTGAAGGACAAGGTATGTTAGGATATCTGGATGGGACAACTCCTAAACCTAGTGAGGGCACCTCTGCTACATCTTGCACAGATGATAAAAATATTGCTACCTGGAACCAACACAATGCGAAAGTGATAACGTGGATCCTCAACTCCGTAGACCCTTCCTTTTCCATAGCACTTCAAGCCTTTACCAACACCTCTGACATGTGGATGCATATGAAGAAAATCTATCATCAACAGAACAAGGCTTGAAGATTTCACCTGGATATAGAGCTAGCAAAATATTGTCAGAATGACAAATCCGTTCAGGAATACTACAATGGTTTTCTGGCCCTATGGACCGAATGGGATCAAAAGCTCTTTCAGTCCGTTTCGACAAATTTTCTTCCCCAAGCACTTAAATTACAGGAAGAACATGTTAGTCAGTTCCTCATGAATCTTCTATCCGAATTTGAACTTGTACGGGCTGCCCTCATGAATAGAGAGATCACTCCTGATCTGGACAGATGTGTCCAAGAGGTTCTCTAGGAAGAAACTTGCCTGTTACCTACTCATTTTCTTAATGTGGAACCAAAGGCACTTTTGACACCATTAGTTCCATCATCAGCCGATAAGACAGCTATGTTCACTGCTCGTGGTCAGAAACCACAGTGCTTTGAGTGTAAAAAGTATGGCCATGTAGCTCGGGACTGTCGGAAGAGACTGTTTTACAACTAAAGCAAGGGCAATGGTCATGTTATTTCCAATTGTACACGAAGACCATATAAGAAACCGGAACAATCTCAAAAGCGCGGCCCAACTGCTCTTCATGCCCAACAAGGTTCCCAGCCTGACTTGCCGAGGTTCAGTCACTCTGACCACCGCTCATATTCGCGAATTAATAAACTCTTTTGTGCCCTCTGCATTTACCTCCATGGGTATTAGTGGTTTGTCTTCCTCCTCTCCAGCTCTTCCTGCATTTCATTCATCTACTTCCCTATCTACACATGTGTTACACCTTTAACATGGTTTCTAGACTCTGGTGCATCCTACCACATGATCGTTGTCGCACAAAATTTGCACAACACTAAACCATATATGGGCCATGATTCAATCACCAGGGCCAATGGACACCAACTGCCAATCTCTGGTCTGGGAACCATGCCCATGGGAACCCTTACATTATCTGATGTTTATTTTGTTCGAAACTTGGTGGCTAATCTAATTTCCCTTGGTCAACTGGTTGATTCTGGATATCTTGTTCACTTCTCTTCCTCTGTTTGTGTAATACAGGACCGGCAAATTGGAAGGGTGATCGAGAAGGGGGTAAGCATGGCAGGCTCTTTCTATTGGACATGGGACAATCTTCGTTGTTTGCTTCTTCTATGGGTGTTTTGAATAAAGTGTGGACCATTTGGCATAAACGCTTTGGTCATTTAAATAATGCAAATTTGCTCTCATTGTTTAAACTCGGTAGTTTAGACTCTCATACTATATTTTCTTCTTTTGCACAATCAAAATGTGAGACTTGTTGTTTGAGTAAAAGTCATGTGTTGCCCTTTCCTATTCATCATACACGTGCCACTGCTCCATTTGATATTATTCACACAGATGCTTGTGGTATTGCCCCTCAATTGAGTAGACTTGGGTATGAGTATTATGTTACATTCATTGATGATCATTGTAGGTACACATGGATTTACTTTTTAAAATCTAAACTTGAAGTCTTTTGCATATTCTGCAAATTTTACAATATGGTGAGCACTCAATTTCAAAAGACCATTAAGATCCTACGCTCACATGCAAGGGGAGAATACACATCAAATGAATTCACCTCATTTTTATCTGACAAAGGGATCCTTCACCAAAAAGATTGCCCTCACACACCACAACAGAATGGAATTGCAGAAAGAAAGAATCGTCACCTTTTAGAAACTGTCAGGACCCTACTTGTTGAATCCCTAGTTCCACCCAAATTTTGGTGTGAAGCAGCACATACAGCTACCCATATCATTAACAGACTCCCGAGCTTTGTCCCTGGGAAGGTCTCTCCCTTTGAGTGCCTATTCGGTCACCCACCCTCCTACTCACATTTGAGGGTATTCGGTTATTTATGTTTTGTTCATCTTCCATCTCTTCAGCGAAACAAGTTATCCCCACAAGCCGCTTGCTGCCTGTTCCATGGTTATAGTGATGAGTACAAAGGATTCCTTTGTTATGGCCACAACGAATGCCGATTACATATCTCACGGAATGTTCTTTTCCTGAAACATGTTCAGTTCTATTCATCCTCTCCTCATCCTTATATTCAGGTTTCTTACCTTCCTCGTTTCACAACTCACTACCGATCAACCACCCTTGATGGCTCCTCAAGAACATAACACTTGTAGTGAAGGTATTCCTCCTATGCGACGCTCTAGTCGGATTTCAGTTCCCCTAGATTGGTATGGTTTTCCAATGTTGTTTACTTCTTCTGATCCCATTCCTATTCCTAATTCTTATTCCCAAGCTACTAATATTCCATGTTGGCAAGATGCTATGACAGATGAGTTGTTAGCTCTCGAGATGAACCACACTTCGGAGGTGGTGCCTCTTCCATCCAATAATTCTATCGAGGACTGTTTTATCTAGCCACTTCCTTTTTACAACTTCAAGCCTATGCCAATGCAGATTGGGCAGGGTGCCATGATACTTGCATATCCACAACCGGCTAGTGTATGTTCTTAGGAACATTGCTCATCCCATGGAAGAGTAAGAAACAAATCACCCTTTCCAAATCCACCGCTGAAGCAAAATATCGGTCTATGTCTTCTGCTAGCAACGAGATTGTCTAGCTTCGTCGTCTCCTTCGTGAATTTGGTGTTTTCTCAAAGGCCCCACTCCTCTTTATGCATACAACACCAGTGCCATTCGAATCGCCAAGAATGCTGTATTCCATGAGCGACCTAAGCACATAGAAATTGACTGCCACTTCATTCCACCAACTTTGTCTGCCCCATGTTTCCTACTATGATCAACTCGCAGATGTGTTTACAAAAGGGCTGCCTCAGGATCGATATGAATATCTTCTTTCCAAATTGATGCTTTGTTCCACCCCGCATCAATTTGAGGGGGAGTGTAGAGACACACATAGGGCCCATGATCCAGGCCCATTAGGAAATACCCAGGATGCCAATACATGAGCGAACCATGTTAGTGATGACTAACCTGACTATTTATTTACATACTAAGTACACATAGCAAGTTGGCATGTCTCTACTAGCAGATTGATACCAACCACTTGTCCATATGGGCACAAGTAGAATTGATGCTGCTGAAAATAACAGAACATGCCCATTGAAGGGGGGCGTGTGCTCTCTAGGGGTGCTCATGGGCCTGGTTGAGCCCAGCCGAGCAATATCCAGGCCCGGCCTCGTTTTTAAACTGTACACCCAAGCCCAGCCCTAGCCCGACTCGGGCCATAAGTACCTGGCCTGATCCAGGCCCATCGGGAAAAGGTCAAGCCCGAGCCCGGTTTGATGATGTTTTAAAAGTAAAAAAAAAAAGCTTTGACTGATTGACCCAAGTTGTAGCTAAACTAGTTGGGATGTCTGTGTTTGAATGAAAGTGCATGTGTTCAAGTCCCTATTTTGGTGCAAAAAAAATATATTGTTTTTTGCTTAAATTGCCTCTTATTCGAGCCAGGCTTCAGGCCCCCTACCACTGAATCCAAGTCCGGCCAATATGTTGAATAGGCCAAGATTTCAGGTCCAAGCCCGGCCTGAGTAACAAGACTTTACTCGAGCCAGGCTTCAGGCCCCGTACCACTGAATCCAAGTCCAGCCCATATGTTGAATAGGCCAAGATATCAGGTCCAAGCCCGGCCCGAGTACCAAGACTTAAGGCTCAAGCCCAGCACAAACGGGCTGGGCCCGGTTGGGGCTGAGGCTGGCCCAGTCCATGAGCACCCCTAGTGCTCTCCTCATTGAGAGAGATGCTCTTAAATGTGACTAACCTAATGCAGATTTGTGTTGAAGAGGACAGATCCTTAATAGGCAGATGAAAGCTACAGCCTAAGTTCAGATGAAACTTCTCACGCATTTGAAAAGAACAAAGGTAAATATTAAGGGCTATCCATTTAATTCACAAGATGATGGGCCACATTCAATCGCGACTCAGACACCGTGTAACTCATAGGCATAAAACACTAAAGAGAAGGAAAGATACAAACAAGTATAGAATCAGGAGAGGATTCAAGTCAAAAGTAAAAATAGCAGAACAATAACCCTAAAATGCATTGTATCTCGTATCTAATTTTAATGATTGCTCACTTGCAGGTTTCCATTAACCCAATTTCCATTCTCCCCTGCAAGAATCTAGATTCTCAATTTGCAGGGAAAATGGTTCCTTAGCAATCATTGCAGGTATTTATTAAGAAAAGTTTAGTTCCCAAAGAAGCTTGCACAGAGTTCATAACAGCAAATTGAATATGCTGGCTGACAAAAGGTTGCAGTTTCAGCAGCACACACTTTTATTGAGAGAAAACACATCACTACTAGCTTATAGAATGTCAATTTAACATGATACGTAGAGTGCAGAGGCAATCCCAATTTCTTGTACCAGTGAGATCATTTAAGGATTCCGACGGAACCCAAGATCACATCAATATGTGTAGTCAATATCATTTTCAAGTAGCCACTTAGTCTAAGGAATTATTTAGCAAGATTGAAACAGGTAAAGGACTTCATGTACTCAAAAAACAATGCACTTGAAGCCTTAACAAAAGATTAAATAGTTACCAGAGATGTGAAGGACTCCATGTACTCTAGGAACAAATTAGTAGCTTCTGTATATCGACCATAATCTACATACAGCCGGAATAAAGTTGCTGGATCTGGTTCTATGCCAGTCATGCCACAGGAGATGGCCCTTCGCCCGCCCTGTTGTTACATCCAATGCACACACCATGAAATGTCCTGAGTACAAGATACGAGAATTGCAAATAACAAAGCAATACAAAAACTACCCTCCTTCAAGACGATAATAATAATGATACCAACAAGTCAACAAGAACAACCACCACTTGACTATGAAAAACAGACTCAAACAATGAAACATCCCTATATGAAGTCAGTCGGGGAAAAAAAACATAATCAAAGACAAGGTCTCTATGTCAGGAGCCTGTTGTCAACTTTCAACAATCCACGGCGGCTCCCTTCTTGATTTTGACATTGTCAATCCAAACTAGAACAAAAGAAATTACCTTGAACAGATGAACCAGCCAAAGAGGCAATTCAATCTGAGGATCAGTATGCAGAAGAGTTTCAGCAACAGTTACAAGTAACCTTGGGTGTAGCTTTCGGTATTTATCCTGCATTCGTTAACTAGTATAATGAGTGAATTTTCATGCAATGAAAGGAAATGATTGAGGTACAATTCCTGAGGAAATGAAACCCTTGAATAGGCAAAGTAACATTTAAGATTCTTAACAATAAAAACAATAAACAAATGCCATTCCTCCACTTCTCTTTCAAGCTAAGATGAATGATCAACAATCAAACATATTGAAGGCTTGTTCAAATCCAAAATTGCATACTTCTCTTGACAGGCCTTTAGTGAGAATATCAGTAACTTTTTTTTATCAAAAATATCAGCAACCTTTTCAGTAGGGATGGATAGCAATACAGATATGATTGGTCTTTTCTCTATTGAATCAATGTCACGGCTCAAAAGTGATCACATAACACAAGGCAAAATGGATGAACTTGATATAAAAACTGCATTTCGACTATTAGCAAAGATTATAGTTAAACAGGAATGTTGAAGATCTTTAAGTACTGATAAAAGCGATGCAAAGTTGATTTTTTATGACAAATATAGTCAATTGAATCCTTCATGGGGCAATTCGAGCATCCTAAGAAGGCCCACAAGGGTCCTAACAGGAATTGTTGAAGATTTGAGCACCAACTGGTCCCCAAAATATAAGAAAATCACTTGTCAGGGGCTGTTTCACTATAACAGTGAATGATGGGGTTATTTACATTTCAGGAAATTGCTGTAATTCACAACAGTCCAGAACATGACTGTTTGTTGGGCTGGTTTTTGTGGGCCAACCTGGACCAAAATCCCTCAAGGGAAAACAACCCTAGAGGAATCACCCATGAGTATGCTACACAATCGTATAACTTATTTCACCAAAAGATGGGCCACGTGGGCCCCACAGGCAGATTTGCAAGATGCTGCAGGAACGACTGGAGTTCCGAATTCTTTTAAATTTTTCTATATTTTTGCTTGATTTGATTACGAAAACGCTGTCATAAGAGTTCTAGTTGTGTAAGGAAGCTTAATTGGAAAGAATACTAGGGTTTTCTAGGCCTTTTGATGGTTTGAACATTATTACTTAACTGCTGGGGATTCATGTTTGGCACTTGTATATTTTCCAATGAAAACACAGCAGTGTGTTTCTTTTCCACTCTCCTTGCGTCATTGGGTACTTGGAAGATTGAGAGGGCTCTTTGAGTTGAGTCGGTGTTTTATTTGCGTTGTTCCTTTTCGCCAGTTAAATTCTGGAATTCGGTTTGTTTACTAAATACTAGTGTAGCGGCTGGAGTAATTTCTGGTTTGGTTATTGGGCCCTTCAATAGTCCGATTGCATCAAATCGGAACTTCATCAGAAGTCAAAAAAAAAAAAAAAAGACGGAAGTAGAGATCTTTTGATTGTTTTAGTTAAACAGGAATGCTGTTAAAGATCTTTAAGTACTGATGGAGGCTAAAAACACGGGAAGGAGAGAACTTTTGACGGTTTTAGTTACCAAATTCCAAAATCCTTAAGGTTCACTTCTGTCATTCCACCCAATCTTAAAACAGTTTTCATTTCCTTGCTGCCATGATACATGTGTCTTTCTGATAAGTTCCCCTAATTAAAATCCAGAAAAGCTACAAACTCTATGCACAGAAACTTCAGCCATCATCTGCACTGCTCAAAGTGTGTTTGAGAATTCACTTTTCAACTTGCATGTGTCGTATGCACCAAGGGATCAGATCCCAGGAAGTGTATAATGTAGTGAGCAATACTGCATCTATAGTACAGTTTCACATATTCAACAAACTAATTTTGCAACTTCCTGTGAACATTGGTAGAAACTCAAATTAATTAAAGAAATCATTACAAATGAATACCCTTAATACAGAAGAAAATTTCCATAGCATGCTCGTATTATGAGATTCTCTATAAACAGGAGAGACTACAAAGGTAAGCTGAAATACAGGACAAAAGAGATGCAACAGCTACTCACAAGGTAAAGCTCAAGTATTTCCCACTGGCTGTTTCCCTTGGAATGATGTAATGTTGGGCTCATTTCAATTGCACCATGAAAGCTGGTTTCACCTTCAGAATACGTCAACAAAAGGCCCTGTGTCCTGCCATAACATCTACAAGATATAAACATGAGAAGTTCAAAACGATTGGAAATGATGCCTCATAAAAAGCACTGTTTAGAAATGAAACAACTACAACAGCACGATGACAAATTACAGGAAATAATAACAATAATTAGAACAATAACAATGGATACCTAAACCTTCACAAACTTGCTTACCCGGTAAATGAAGAGTTTACTCTGCTTGGACAACATTTCTGTGATATAGCAACAAATACCCGTTCCAATTCTCTGTAACAAGATTGAAAATGTATGTATGCCTAAGATTAATTATTCACTTCTTTTCTTTCTTTTTTTTTTCTTTTTTTTTTGAATGATGACAAGTTGTGAACTTAATGTTCTAAGCATGCAAGTTAAGATCTTAATGTTCTAAAAATGAAAGTAAAGATGCACCTTTTCAACCCTGAATCCTTCCAAAACTTGAGAAGAACTGTAAATGCCATGTCATATAAGTTACCCTGGATCAACAGATCCACCAAATCTGATAGAATTGTTTGACTTCCTGCATTAAATAGAAAGAATGAGAAAATGCTTACTTTCAGAATATACTATGCTGAGATTCACAAGGAATGAAAAAATAAAGTAAATCTCCAGGGTTTCATCGATCCAGCTGTCGAAGTTATTGAACTCCAAAAGTTAAAATGACAATAACTCGAATAATGAAAAAAATAGAAATTACCTGTAAATGGAGGCTTAATATTTGACAATATAAGCAAATATTCTGCTGATGTTAAGACGAAATCATTTTCAAGCTTCTCAATATCAACACAAACTTGATGCTTCAAAGATTGTGCATCATCATTCACAACAGCTGTCAAAATTATAAATTCAAAAATTATGCACTGTAATTCGAAGAATCTGTGTAACTACAGTTTGCAAATGGACACATACCAATGCTGCGTGCATCCTAAACATGTCAAATCTTCACAATAGTACTATGTTACAGTGCAAGTTTAGATATTTTTAATTTACAAAAATGCTTTCAAATTAATTTCGTTTGAAAATCTATATTGATTTCGAAATGTTTAATGCTTGATTCAAAGTATAGTTATACATAACATGTTCTTTTTGTTGGTAAATTGATTCAAACCCACAGCCTCAAGGTTTTAACATTTATACTCCTTCCACTATGCTCGGGCTCTACTCAGACATATACAATTTTTTTCTTTTTTATATGAATGATAACTAAAATTTTATTAAAAGCAGCACATCAGTACAAGAGACATACAAGATGCCTTACTCCAAAACCCCACCTGAAAGAGGGAAAAACATCACAAGTACTTATGTCACCAGTGTAATGTTTCAAATTCGCTTTTCATAATGGTTATCTACTTAAATTTATTTAACTATGGCGTTGAATTTAATATTTTGGGATTTAATGAAGTGGATACCCAAACTGTTGTTTCCAATGTGTGTGGGTGTGCTCATGCAACTTACATATATCAGATCAGGAAGAAATATGGGGGTGCCAAACTTAGCAATCTTTTTATGTCTATACAAATATATAAAAATATTTAAATTTACAGGTGTCCCCAACAGTAGAGTATCAATGAACGCCATTTCAAGGGCTTGGAGGCATGTACATAGAAAATCAGAAACAGCACCCACACAGGTGCATTGAGATTTTACAGTTCTAGGAACTATGGGAAAGGAGAGACCAATAAAGATTTGGAGTGTAGCAAGAAAAGACATGACAGTTTGTGGAGTTACAAAGATTGTGTTGAGTGGAAAAGTAGAAATCATGCAGACAATCCCACTTTCTAGATATATAAGATAACGTTTTGATGATCATCACCATTATCTTAGCCTTAACCATCAATCTCGGGATGAGGCGTTCGTCACGATCATTAAAATTCAAAATTTATGTATAACATACTATATACACATAAGAATTATCCTAAAACTAAAAGAATCATTATCATCATCAAAGTCTTGTCCCAACTATGTTGAGGTCGGTTAATTTCTTGAGATGTTAGTCTTCTTGTTCATCCGGTGCTTGCTTTTCTTTTCATGTTGTTCTCTTTCTTCTATTAATAAAATTTACTGTTACTAAAAAAAAAAAAAAAAACTATGTTGAGGTCAGCTACATGAGTTTTGTTTCTCCATTCAAATCTATCATAAGCCAAAGCCTAGGATAGGCTGCACTTCTTTAGATCTATTGTTACTACTTTCATCCACATCCTCTTTGGACTAGCCTTTCCCCTTGGTAGGCCATCAACCTACATAGAAAAACTTTTCCTCACCGGTGCCGCTGCTGGCCTGTGTTAGAAATGTCCGAACCATCTCAAACGGATTTCTCTTATTTTATCACCTATTGATGCTACCCCTAAATGCTCTCAAAAGCAATTCTATCCTTTCTAGTTTTACCACACATCCACCTCAACATTCTCAACCCCACAACACTCATTTTGTTCATGTCTTGCTTCTTAATTAGCCAATCTAACCGCAATATTCTCATCTCTACTACACTCATTTTTTGCGTTTGTTGCTTCTTGATTTACCAACATTCTACTCCATAGGTCATAGCTGGTCTAATTGTTGTCCTGTAAAATTTTCCATTAAACTTGTTGGTATGCGCTGATCACAACGCACTTCAAAAGCGAGTCTCAACTTTAAACATCCTGCTTTTATTATATGTTCAATATCTTCCTCAATCTCTCCATCCTTACTAATTATCGAGTAAAAGTATCAAGTCTCTTTGTGGTATCTCTTGACCTTCAATCCTTACAATAGTTTCAACTCTTTGTACATGCCCACTAATGTTGCAATCCATATAGTTTGTATTTGTATGACTTATTTTCTGCTTAGGAGGTAGAGAATTGAGGACCATTTAGTTCAGTAAATAGACTGGTTTAGATGTCCTGTTTGATATGTAAGTCGAACTCGTTTACTTATGGATCATTGAATATTTTGGTTATAATTCAAATGGTTTAACTAAACTTGGTTGCCTAAGCCCCATTATCTTGTGTGAATGTTATTTCCGTTGCAATGATTTAACCCATACTTGGATATAAAAGATGACGCCGTGAAATCCGGAGTATTGGATTTTGAGGCATTACATTGTATATGCCCAAAGAAGCAGCAATCCATATATTTTTGTCTTCATACGACTTTCTTTAAAGCCCTTGGATTCTAGAACTTCCCGCCATCTCTTAAGTTTTGCACTCATACCATCTCTCAATTCATCCACCAACACTACATCATCTACAAGCAACATACACTCAGGCGCCTCCTCTTGAATATGATCAATTAATGCATCCAAAATCAATGTAAAGAAATTAGAGCTTAAGGCTGACTCCATGCAAACCTATGGTCACTAGAAACTCAATTGTAATTCTCACACTCATTACTACTCCCTCATACAATGTCTTTAATGATTTCAATCAAACATCTTGGAACACTCCTTTTATTTAAGACCCACCAAATTAATCCTCTAAGCACATTGTCATTAGCTTTCTCTCGATCGATGAAGACCATATGTAAATTATTCCTCTTTGCTCGGTAATTTTTCATTAATTGCCTAAGTGAGAAGATAGCTTCCATAATTGACCTTCCTAGCATGAAACCAAATTGATATTCAAATATCTTGGTCATTTGTCTAGGTCTTTGCTCCATTACTCTCTCCCATCGTTTCATAGTGTAACGCATAAGTTTAATCCCAAGATAATTTGAACAATTTTGTATATCTCATTTGTTCTTGTATATAGGTACTACAACACTTCTTCTCCATTCATCCGGCATTTTCTTTGTCATTAATATCTTATTGAAGATCCCAGTTAACCAAATCCACCCAACTTTTCCTAAGCATTTCCAAGCCTCCATATGAATGTCATCTGACCTCATAGCCTTTCCTGCTTCATTTATGTTGATACTTTCTTTACTTCTGCTACCCTAATTCGGCAGTAAAAAGCGATGCCTAGCTAACATATTTTCCTCCTTGTTCTCATGCCTCCTATAGAATCTTCATTCAAAAGTCTGTTAGAATATTATCTCCACCTTTCTTTAATATTGTTGTCCTTCACTAAAACCTTTTGGGCATTGCTTTTTAAATATTTGACATGATCTAAGTTACTACTTTTCCTTTCTTTTTTTCTTTTTTTTTACAAGCTTAAAAATATTCTTCTCTGCTTCTCTTTATGCATCATATGATTTGAACTTTGCATCACTTACTACTTTCTTAACTTATTTTTTGCCCTCGTGTACATTTCATAATTTTCCATATTCCTAGTCCCCGCCAAACTTGCTAACATCTTTTCTCTCGAAAAAAGTCATGAACCTCAACAAATCTTTTCCCTTTTGACTCTTCAACCACTTCTTTCACAACCATCTTGACACAATCAGTCATTTGATTCCACATCACTATAATTTCTCCCACCAAATTCCATTATCCCCCTTTCATCACTTTATCCCTAAATATTGTTTTTCTTTCTCCTTTCAAATCCCTCCACCTAGTTTTAGGGCACGTTTTATCCTTTTACTTCTAACACACATCTAAAACTATTATCGTGTAGTGTGTGGTGAAACTCTCTCCTAGAATAACCTTACAAACTAATCAGTCATGTTTCTAACTTGAAAAAAAAAGTCTATCAGGCTCCTTTAGCTCCACTCTTATAGGTAATTAAATACCTCTCTCTTTTTGAAGTAGGCATCAGTTATTACAATGTCAAATCTAATGCAAAATCCAAGATAATGTCACTTAACTCATTCCTTTCTCTCCTTTTTTTTTCTTTTTTTTTTTTTTTTTTTGAAATGGTAATTTTTATTAATCAAAAGCTTTACAATATAAAAGATCTATACTAGGAAGCGAGCGGGGAAGATTCCTAAAAATACAGCCACTGCCCAAAAGGAGGACAAAAACTGAACAAAAAGAGGCAGCACAGGCCCTAAAGCAAAACAGAGGGAGAGAAAACCCTAATCATGAGGAAATAACATCTCTCCAATTGAACATAATGGCATCAAGAGATAGACCCCAAAATAATGGAAGAATAGAGACCCAACAGGCAACATAGAAATTCATTTTTGAAGATGATATCATATTGGGAAGAACTGGTTCCATTAAAGCACTCTTGTATCTCTCTTGCCAAATTGTCAAGGTGCAAGCCAAAAATGAAAGGCGCCACATAATCTTGCCTTTGGGGGAAGCCTATGGGCAAACACACTCCTCAAACAACTCAGGAATGGACTGCAGAAGAACCCAACTGCAGGTTTTACAGCACTCTCTCATACCCTCCTTTCTCCAAACCCTTATCCTCCATGCACTCTCTCATACCCTCTACTATCCCAATCCTCCAAGATACCTCTCTAGTTTTACAGCCAGTCCCAAGTCCGGATAAAGGAGGAGAGTTGCGTTAGGTAGGTTGACAGCCAACATAAAATTTTATCACAACCCAGAAATGAATTTTGAGATAACAACATTCCTAAACCTAAAAGAATGATAATAGTAGTAAAATAATGTAAATAAATAAAAATCAATGTTGCGCTATCTTACTAACTTATCTAATCACTACTAAAGTCTAAAATAATGAATCTTGTCCTCCAATGTGGGACACACATGTCCATGTTGCTTCACATGCCAACCATTGACTAAAAAAAAAAGCAAAACCAGCTCTCAGTGATCATTGGCCATGAAACTTCTTGCGATTTTCTAAAAATTCTTGGGTATTTCCTCTAGGGATGTTTGGAAAAAAAAAAAAATATATATATATATATATATATACACACACAAATACTTAAGAACAAAGGGACAAGTAAAACTACAAGAAATTATAAAACTACTTAAAAAAAATTAACCATACAAAAAAGATGTCGCTGTATTTTACTGATAAATAGTTCACAAGAGATTTAAATACCCAAAAAAAAAAAAAAAAAATGTTGTGCATCCCTTCCTCAATTCGTGATAATATCATACCAATATGACCAGTTTCAGAAAAATGCCACAAACATACTCGAGGTGGAAAGCAAATAAGTATAATTCTAAGTGGAATTTCAAATGCTTACAGCTCACGCCCATGATTCTTCGAGCCTTTTTATTTGGTGAATGTTGATCGGGACAGAAGTAGTTTTCATGCGGCGAATCAATCCAAGCATAAGCAGGGTGAACAAGATGCAAAGCATTGATGGCAGCAGATAGTGCCTCCAGTCTCTCTTGCAGTGCGAAGGAAAGCTGCAGATTCTCTTTCAAAGGTGCTTCCTTTTTTAAGCGAATGGAATATTGATACATGTAACTAGCTGCTTTTCGCCAGTTCTGCCGATGCATTTCAAATGCATAAAGCAATTTGTACAGATTTGGTTTTGCAGCTATATCTGAGCGCTCTGCCTGTAAGTTTCAATGTATGTCCATATATAGATGTAATCAGCAGACAGGTTTCAATTTTATCAAAAAGAGTTATAAATCATTGAGCATATTTTTGGCACTAAGTTGTATGATTGTGGACCATGGATATGCATAACATCCATGAACCTACAGGGCACCCCATGAATTGGTTGTGCAGGTTGATGATCCAGTAGACCACAGTTCTTCAACCCAATTGGTATAAATTACAAGCATTCAGAGACAGGCATGAACTACCAAATAGATTAATTAAAAGGCAAGGATCCTCCAATCGCAGTCGCTGCAAGGGCATAATGTATCCAAAGTGAGGCCCACCAAGTCATCAGTATGCCTAACAGACCACAAGCAATATTTTTAGAAGTGTATGATGCACACGTCTCAAGGCTCACCATGGGGCAAGGCATCCCCGAAACACCCCAGGACTCTTCAAGACTAAGGAATGGCTTGTATTTGAGGCTTACACCTCAATGCATGAAGATATTTGAGGCATACACCCCAGACAAAACACCTGCTCCAATCACATGCATGTTCCATATAACTAGATGTGCACCACATAAAGATATCATGCTTTGAAGTAAAATGGAAATGTAGTTTGTAACTTTAAAACTTGAAAGGTTTTTTTGTTTTAAGACTAAAATAACTAGGGTTTATTTACATCTACCCCAGTTAACTCATTAAAAGGCTTAAAAAACTAATACTTCAAATGTGTTCTATTTAGATTTACAAATTTTATATTCCACATAATTATTTATTTATTAAAAGAGCACACTCTTGTTTATAGCCCTTACTGCTTTTCCTTGTTTTTCGTCAGGCGGTGGTTTTAGTGCACCGGGTTTCTTTTTGTTTGCTTGTCAATATTTTACTATTGTACCGATAAGCAATTGATTCATTTAAATTACCATTCCCCAAAAAAAATTCCTGTGACATTATGCCCTACACATTGAATCTTACGAGTTACGCCACACTTTTGACCTTTGAGATGTGTTGCCTCATGCCTTGGAATTTCAAAACATTGACCATAAGCACCAAGTTACAAACTCAAGGGCCGTGCTGTGTTGCGGACAGTCTTGTGGAGCCACTTAGGCCACAACACTCATGGGAGAGGTGGGGGGGCGAAAGATCCGGATGGGACCTACCTGTGTGCAAAATTTCAAGGCCATCAGATGATCCTAACCCCTTGATATATGGCATGTGACAATTTGGGGTAGGGGTAGTAGGTGGTGTGAAGTATTGGATTGGTCATACAGGGTCACACACGCCTAAAAAAAGGAGGGAGAGAGAGGAGGAGAGGGATGGGTGGGTGGGTTTGGAGGACAAACTGAAAGCCTAGGGATATTGTGCATATCTCAATAACAAGGACCATAATCTCATATGATTTGCCTCCAGAACTTAGTTTCTAGGCATACCTTCCAAACCAGCTCCTGTTCGACTTTGTCCAGCAATCCAACAAATGGTAGCTCGCCATCACAAAGGACCTGCAATGTAACAAAGTTCAAAATGTCAATGATACTTCCATACAAAAATGACTACATTAGCACTTGTACCAGTTGCAAACCATAAGAAGATATTCCTCAATAAGAAATGAATGACATTTGCATTGAAAGTCCCATTTATCCTCTACAAATAAGTGAGCAGATAAGAAGCCATGGGCACCACCATAAGAAAGGGATGAGACACGATTCAGGCAAACATTCAAACAAGAGAAATAATGCAATAGCTCTGAAAACAAGAACCAATCAACACAAAGAACGGTGATATCAAGACTCGTACCAGTTGCAAACCATAAGAAGCAGTTTCTCAATAAGAAAGACATTCGCATTGCAAGTCCCATTTATATCCTCTACAAGTAAGTGAGCTGATAAGAAGCCACGGGCACCGCCATAAGATGGGCATGAGACACAATTCAGGCAAACATTCAAGCAAGAGAAATAATGCAAATAGTGCTGAAAACAAGGAACCAATCAACACAAAGAACGGTGATATCAGAAACTATAGCAGCACTGGCTTGACAAAGATGGCATTCTTAGCCTTTACAAGAAGCAAAGAATCACCAAACATTCCATGATATTACCAAATAAATCCTTGGAAGTGCGCACTAGAGGAATACCTTATGTTCTCAATCAATCTCTGAGTTGATAAATGTGACAAGCAAAGAAGTCATGTCTTCCTCCCTATTTCAATCCCCATACAGATATTACACACAAGCAAAAGCCACACTATTCTCCCGCTGCGAGCTCAGCTGGTAAGGGACATCAATGTCCTCGGGGGAATGCAAAGTATGATGCAGCAAGAGAGGAAAGGGTAACCAATGATTATTTTCCAAACCAAAGCTTAAGCATAAGCCCATTCGCACTCTTGGTTTCACATCAAGAGACATTCAATACCAAAATCGAGATAGAACATTTCTTTTTTATTTCACTGAGTGCTTCAAAGGAGAGGATGCATTCATTTATTCCCTTTAAAGGATAGATCACAGTCACACATGATCTGTACTTATCCTTCCAATTCTTAATCTTACCAATCAAAGCCTAATCATGATAACTACTCTCGAGTCTCGATAACTTTCACCAGTCATTGTCAGTCAAGGATTCTAAAGATAGCAACAAATTAACTACTATGGATAAGATCCTCATCAATCGAGAAGCAAAGTAAAAATATCTTCTAATTGGTTGTTGAAGGGGCCCATGGAGCTAATACTCAACTAATTGGGCATGGGCCTCCTGCCATATACTACTTGGCCCTATGGGTCTCAACATGGAGCTCGCCCATGATCCAAAAGTCTAATTTGGTGCAGCTACTCTTAGGCTGCATAAGTTCTCCCCGGATTGAAGAGAAGTCGCCCTCGAGTTACATTGACATCCTCTAGGATCAAAAATCAACCTAACACGTCTTTTAAGTGACAGGCAGATTTCTTTCTTTTACCTCTACCTAAATGTAGAGTGTGACATTATCTCTGATTTGATCATTGAAAAAGAAATTTTGATGGCTGCATAAGTTCTCCCCAGATTGAAGAAACATTGACATCCTCAAGGATAAAAAATCAACCTAACACGTCTTTTAAGTGGCAGGCAGATTTCTTTCTTTTACCTCTACCTAAATGTAGAGTGTGACGTGATCTCTAATATGATTATTGAAAAAGAAAATTTGATGGCTGCATGAGTTCTCCCCGGATTGAATAGAAGACGCCCTCGAGTTACATTGACATCCTCCAGGATCAAAAGTAAACCTAACACATCTTTTAAGTGGCAGGCAGATTTCTTTCGTTTACCTCTACCAAAATGTAGAGTGCGACATGATCTCTGATTTGATCATTGAAAAAGAAATTTGGATCACTCTGATTGCAGATCCTTATTGCCTTAGATCTAATAGGTCCATCGATCTAATAGGTCCATCAGGCCCAAACAAACCCATCAGGAGGCCCAGGCCCCACTCGCCCAACAGTATCAACAAAACTTTTGGTGCATATTCTTGTCCTTGCATCTTCCTCTCTCCTTAATTAATATTTCTCTTGTGACAATCCCCCTAAATGTATGTACGGTATGCTTAAGATTGTGTATATAGCATAGAGAATTATCTGGCAAAACCAAGACAATCCACTCCCGAACCATTTGTATCATGGTATCAGAGCACTAAGTGGGCCTTGGGAAGCTCCATCGAGTCTTGCTCTAATTGAAACCTTCTGTATGAAATCCTCCAGTGAGTGAAGCTTCTATTTCTCCAGTCAGTCAAAGAATTTGTTCCTCAAGTCGATCAAAGCTTTTGTCGGACTGCCTCTGTGATGGAAGGGCTCGTCATCAGCTTCTAGAAAAGACACGAGACAAGTGATTTGAGTTGTGATTGAGCAACAACAGACAAGTGATTGACAAGAGCCTGGACAATCAGCAGATAAGAAGATCTATTAGTGGCAGCCACCCTTACTCTCAAGATTTGGTCACCCAAGCCTCCGCCTACAAATATCTAACTTCAGGTGATTCATTAGAAGATTCTTTTGGTGTTTCTTGGGATTCCAGAAGTTAAATAGCTGGTTGGCTGCCTAGAACAAAACTCATGATATTATTCAAATCAAAATAAATGGAAATAACTAGTTGCCATGGTCCTTCCACTTCTATCACTATGTGGCGGGCACAATATCCTTTTCCCACCAAAGTGCCTCCCTCCCTCTCAGCTTATTTAGATGGCACAATATCCTTTTCCCTCCCTCCCTCTCACACACACACACAAATAGGTGCAAAGATGTTCGCAAGTTCAATCTACCTTTAACAAAGTCATGGAGCGACATGGTTGATGCTTTGACAGACAAATTTGCTAATTGGAGATGGGAGGTGATAGCGTGCAGGGAAATAGGACCAAGAAGACATGTTGTTGAATGAAGTGACAATCAGCTTTGATATGTTTCGTGCATATTGGATGCTAGTCAAAAGCAGTTATATTTGTCCATAAGAGAGAGAGAGAGAGAGAGAGAGAGAGAGAGAGGGAGGGAGAGGCGGGGGCGGGGAAGTGAGGTGGGGGTGGTTAAGGGCGGATGCGAAACTGCAAAATCTTTAAGTAGGGTTGAGGACAAAATTCAGCATCAGTACAAGATCTATAAATAGTAGACTGTTTCTTGCACTTCAAAAAGATAAGGGATGTCCAGATACCCAACAACCGTATCATGGTATCAGACCTACATTGCCTCAGATCCATCAGGCCCAGACACAAGTCCATCAGGAGAACCAAGCCCAACTGGCCCAACAGTAGCAATAAACCTTTTGTGGCTCGTTCTTATCCTCTCATCCTCTTCTCTCCTTATGTTATATCTCTTGTAACAAACCTCCTCCATGTTTGTACAGAATACTTAAGGTAGTGTATGTATGCACAAAGGATCATTTGACAAAACCAAGACTATCGATTCTCAAACCATCCGTACCACTGATAGCTTGGATCTTCTCTAAAACCCCACCAAACCATTGAATCTCCAACTGATCTTGATTGAATTATTGGATCTAAACAGTTCACCAGTCTGTCTGTGAAATCGTATCAGTTCATCATCCACTGTACATTCCCCAAAAACAAAGTCAATGAAGGGAATTAAAACTGTTGGTCCTTGTATAGGGACCATTGGGGGCAATGGAGATACTATTTGACAATCCAAGCTTTAGTTTCTAGAATCAATTACTCTTCATGGTTTTGATATGAACTGAATTCTAATAATAAAGGGAACTTTCCCAAATTCAAGGATGAGCTGGACCTCCACAGAAAATTGCAAGGGAATAATACTATGATATTCATAATGAGGAATACAAGATATTTATAACATTCCTTGAAACATAGCAACTATTCTATCAATCACAAATCAATTACCCTTAAGTCATGGATATCAATTAATAATCAATTACCTTAAGTCATGGATATCAATAACTAATTAATTACCTAAATCAAGGTAATCAATCACTGATTTATATTTATATTTTATTTTTATTTTTTAAATGGTAATAAGTCACTAATCATATTGCCTAAATTAAGGTAATCATTAATCAATCACTACTTTCTTATCTCCTTGATATGGGGAGATTGGCATAGTCAAAGATTTGCAACCTATGTTGCTACTTTTATTCAAAGCAATCTAATGGAATTGTGTGGTCCCCTCTAGGCCTCCAACTTGCATGACCTGCATTTGGCCCTTGGATCCTATCAGATTTCTTAGATGCTCTTACTCTTCAATCTTCTTATCCAATTCTTTATTTTTCTTTTTCTTTCTTTTAATTCCTCCAATACGTGGTCCATGAGTTTAGGGTTTTAAATTCATGAGATAATCATACTCTTCAACCTTCAACAGATAAAGATATGTACTCTTCTGAAGATTATACAACATAGCGATCTTCACCCTTGAAGACAATTAGCAGACACTAATCAGTATAGAACTAAAATAGGGGTTCACTTGACAAATATGTACTCCTCTGAAGATTATACAACACGGCGATCTTTACCCTTGAAGACAATTAGCAGACACTAATCAGAATAGAACTAAAATAGGGGCTCACTTGACAAAGGGTCACAAAAACAGTTGAAGGTAACAAGGATGTTTGGGTTGATTAATCATAAAGTTATGATGCAGTGCCAATGGGCCATTGCAACAAGACTCGTGGCCACATGTGGGACCCAAGAAAGTCTAAAGATTTTCTAATTTTATTTCTTCAAATTAATTGTTATTACTTTCTAACTCTATGAGCTGTAATTAGAGTAGTTTCCATTTTTTTTAGTTTCCTAGTTTGAATCGGAATGAAGTGAGGTGAAGCCTCAAATCAAGAGAGAATAAAATATAAGGGGGTAATGATAGTCTTTTGTCTTTAGTGGCTTGATAAGGAATCTTTTTTACTTTTTGTGTAAAAAGATGTTTTTTTTGTCATTTAGTGGATTGAAGATGTTGCGTTTTTACTTCTTTTTTAAAAAAAAGGGGGGGAAATTTTGAAATTTGTGTACTTTTGATATGATCCCTTGGTCTTTTTATGTAGGCAAATGGAAGCTTTACTTCACCTTCACTTTAATAGTAAATTACCAAATGGGCCCCAGGTTTCTTTGCTTATTCATATGCATTGTAGAAATTAGATCTCAAAGTTCAGAATTTTAAAAAAATTATGGAGGGTTTTTTTCCCTTCGAAATGCGTCCTTGTGTGAAAATGTCTACAGAGGCCTCTTATCGTGCTTCGGCACTTTACATGCAAACCCTAACCCTAGGGTCCTGCATCAAGTCAGCATCCAGTTAAGGTATCAAAAGCTCTAGCCTAATTCTTCCAAGGGCCCATAAGCTCTCTATGTGCATATGGTGGTCTACTTGGAGGTTTTGGACTTCAGAGTTCATACCTCAGAGGATAGACCTTTGCAAAGATTGGATCACGAGACAGATCCTTGGGCTTGTCTTAAAACCAAATTTAGGTGAGTCACCAAGGGATTCCTCTTCACACATGGTCAAAAAGCAGTATTTTGCTCATTGTTTCCAGTTCAAAGTCAGTTTTTTTAAAGAGAACATTCCTCATCTCATAGATAAGTTGTCAAGTAACATATACTACAGTCCAGGTTTCTCTATGAGTATCATGATAAACCCAAAACTATTTAATAAAAAAAAAATCATGCAGTGAACATTGGTAGCATTCCATTCTTCATCAAAATTGTAGTAGAGCCTCTATAAACAACATCTCCAATAAGTTCTTCCCACACTGGTAGTGACATAGCCTTGCCTAGTGTGGCACATTAACCAAGTGGAGGTGATTTCAATACAAACTCGAGAACATTCTCTGATGGGTGGTCAATAACATGATTCTCAAAATAACTAGTTATCAATAATGTAATGGAACAGTTTCTTCCTTCCCCAATTCAAATGATTTCAGATGGAGTTTCAAATAGATTTTGCCAACCTGAGCCCACCCTGCATTCGGATGGGATTGGGAATTTTTTATTTATTTTTTTATTGAAAGCTTGGGCATTGTTTTTAGGCAATAGTTAAATGGGTCAGGCCCGAAGTATGTATGCTTAAAGAAAAAAACACAAGCTAGGCAAAACCCAACATCATTAACAGTACATATATTTTCCAAACAGGGTGGTCCAGGTTTTACTTTCAAAACCGTGGATACATGCTTGAACATAAAGCCTGATAACCAAGGAGGCTGGGCTTAGACAAGCTTCAGTGCCAACTAGCCAATGATCACTGCTAGACGACGTGATTAAAATGATAGTGCAGCAGCTTCGTAAGGATATGAGAAAAGTGACAGTGAAAGTAATGAAAACTCTTCCCCAGCAAAATGCTTATAATGCCCTTAACCAAGTACATGAGCGCATTGGGAACGAAAAGAGTCAAGCTTCAAATGATCATGAAACCTAACCAACTTAGTAATGAGAAATACAATACTCAAAGTAGCAATAGTTCTATTTAGGGGATCCAGTTCGTGTTTTGAGTGTTTGTTAGTCAAATCATGACAACAGAACTGATAAATAAAGGATAAATGACAACGGTTGCACATGAACACACAGACAAACAATGTCATAGAAGAAATAAAGTTCACTCATTAATATAATGATATACACAGAAACACTAAACAAATTCGAGTATATTGAACAATTGAATACAGACATCATTTCCAGAATGATATATTTCTAGGAAGTAGAAAGACATAACTAAATAGATGTACTATTTTTGTGGAGGAATGGCAGTGTGCCTGGTGTGGTACAGATAGGGCCAAATCCTGAACCAGCCTCAACTAAGACCCGCCCTGGTCCATACCCAACACAACCCTAGACGGGCTTTCAATTAGCAAATACCAATCCTTTCCCCATGACAGGTAGCATTTCATGGTAGAAATTTTTTATTCTAAAATTTCAGAATAAAAAATTAAAATATCATAATAAAACAATAAATTATATATTTCCCTTGCTTATAAACCCAACTTATACCCTTTCAAATATCCTCTACCATTAACTACACAGGATATGTGTTATACCCCATTAAAAATATATAAAGTAATTATAACTGGGAGCAGGGCAGGGCAGGGCAGGGCAGCCAAAACCAGAACTCACCCTGAAACCAACCAATGTCAAAATCTATAAACTCATTCGCACCACAAACCCAAAAAACCATGACCAAACCTGTCCCTGATAGGAGCAGGCCAGGATGGGTCACCCATTTAACCTTGTATGTTGCCATCCCTAGTGCAATTAAAAAAACATAATCCATAAAAATAGGAAGAAAATACAACAGACATCATACTAGGATAGGAATAGATGGAGAACCTTAGTTGCACCACGCTCACAAAGAACAATCAAGAAACGCCGGAGACAGATACACTTGCTATCCTCGTCTGGATTTGAAATTATAGCACAATATGCATCTGTATAGCGATTGAGATCCAAAGTGAACTTGAAAACATTTGCCCAGAGCCGTCCTCTAATAGTGGTAGCAGATTCAGGAACAGTGTCGCCACTACTACCATCTTCCAATTTAACAACTTCATCAACCTGTTCTAATGCAGCAAGAGCAAATTGGCAAGCACCTTCACTCATATTATATTGCTCAAAAATCTGCATTGTCCATTGATAATAGTGAAGCTTCCATTTCTCCGGAGAAGTAATGTCCACTGAAAAAATACGAAGAATAAGAACTCTAGCAGGCATATTTTGTAAGTACAATACCCTATTAACTAACATTGTATACCAGGATATGGCAAGCCCGTCTGGAAAGACAACTGTTGCAAAGCTTCACATGCCCCTTGTCCACATGCAGCCCTGAATGCACGGAGTTCAGAAGAGGAATTAGATGCCATCTAATAATTATGTGAAGTACAGGTGCATATGCACATATGTAAATGCCTCTAACTCAATAATCACAATGGTAGGATAAATCAAATACTGAAGAACTGATCATAGTAGGCCAGTAGCCAACTTCACATCAGATCTACAATAGCAACAAGAAAAACACATCATGACAACCAAGACAAGGATGAAGAAGTTCTAAAGTCATGTTTGTAAATACTTACTTTTTTTCAGCTATTATAGGTGTGAACAATTACATCTTCCAGTCATTACATCAAGGCAAGATTTGATCATAAAACTAATGTCTAAACTAGTAGTGGAATGAAAGAGCATATGAATATTGAGTAGACAACCAATACATTAGAAAACTAATCCAAATAAAAAAACGGATGCAAAAAAAATATAAAAGAACTCTAGCGTAGCAAGAAAAAATGGTACAATGGTACTCCATGGCAAGTTGAATTTCTCAAGACATCTTAATATCAATGTACATATAAAGTTCTTTTCGTTCAATTGAAAATAGCTCTCATACTTCTAGATGAGAACCGTTATGGGGCCCACCATGATTCATGGCAACCAAAGGAGGCTAGGAGGACAGGAAGGTCTATTCATATATTACGGATGCCCTAAAAATCAACATAATGAGATTAAAATAAATATGGATTTTGAGGCCTCAAAGGTCAAGGGTGAAAACAGATGGAATTAAAAAGTGAATCCAATATCGAGTCATAATGGGATGAAAGTCAAAATGGAATGAGTGCCAATTTGGGAGACAGGGACAAGAAATCAATGAACAAATTCAACAAAAGTAATAAATGATTAAATATGATGCCAAAAAAAATCAAGAAAATAGAATAAAAAGAAACCTGAAGAAACAGCGAACTGCTTCACGAACTTTTCTCTCTTTTAGGATTCCATGTGATCCACGATGAGCCCGCACAAGAAGGCAAAATCCAAGAAGATGAAGGTGAGCACACCACTCCCTATCAGTACTCTGAACACTGTGTGATATCTTTTCCTTGCGCGAGTAAGCATCAATTATAATAAGCAGGATCTAGAAGCAAAAAGGAAAAAAAAAAAAAAAAAAGAGTAACTTCAAATACCATTGAATATATAAAACAATAATAAACATAATACCAAAAGGACAAACCTCAACAGCTTCATATTGTCCGTGCTTAAGTAGGATGGTAGCTAGTTCAATTGTATGGAAGAAGAAATTTGGTGATTCTTCTCCAGTTCCACCCCAAACAATCAAGCTGCTGAGATTCCTTACGGAACTAATAAAGCTGCTAGGGTTAGGAAACGAGCTTGAGGAAAAGTGGCCTTGATCTTCAAAGGACCCGTGGCAATTTAGAGAAAGTATACAAGTCAAGGTGAAATCAAATGTGCCAAGCTTTGCATCCCATGACTTTTTATCTGTCTTGTTGTCTGGAGAGAATTGGGATGATTATGAGCAAAAATAACCCAAAATTCAAAGTAAAGCTTTTAGGAAAAAGTCCTACATGCCTAATTGCACCCAAACTTTCTAGCTCACTTCATGAATTATAAGAAGTAAAAAAACAAAACTACATCACTCATTTTTTAAACAATCAGAAAAATGTTTTATGACATATAAAATCAAGGAAAAAGATCATGACAAATTGGACTAAAAGCACTAAAGACAATTATGTAGCAAGGATGCCATTTTCAATAAACTTGTATGCCAAATACTGGCAAAAGTTTAGACACATGGACAAACCCAGGGATGTCAATCCTAACTTTCAGATCCAGAAATAAAAAGGGTTATGGATTATAGAACCTATTCTCAGATCTGGGAGAAACTCAGATCCAGGTTTATGCTTACAGGATCTGGGATTTTTGGATCTGAGTCCTTGTGTTCTGAGTTCTGAACTATGGATCGGGATCCACAACCGACTATGGACATGTATTAAAAGAGTCATAATTTAGAATCTATGGGGCATGATAATGTTAGATGTTTCAAGAGTATACAACGCTTGAATCATAATGCCGTTACGAAAACGTCATTTATATAACACAATAGATCTATTTTCATGACCATTAATCAAAGCATACTCATATAAGCCCACTTCTCGTCTTGGATCCGGATCCGGGCCTCCTGCTTTTTAGTTGAAGCTGGATCCAGATCCAACATATAGGTCCATGTTGGCTCCCTCCAATAAAAAATGAATCTGGATCTGAATCCATGCACGCCATGGTTCTTTCCAGGATCCAACTTGTTTACATCCTTTGACAGACCATGACTCTCAAAAATTTAATATATAGGCTGTGAAGTTGACAAAGAACTAAGCCCTACGAAGGATTGAGTCGAAAGGAACTCACAAAGCCAACCCCAGATGGATGGATAGAGCTTTGCTGATGATGATAATGATGATCCTGAGCTTAGTAGCATTATATATATTTAGCTAGCTTTAACGTACTCTTCCTTTTATTTTACATATTTTCCAAGTAGATATTGCAATGTACCGTTACAATAGAATTATCTTAACATTTTTAGGATATTAGTACAGTTGTACTTGTATCACACACTGGCTGGAACTATACTTATCCAACCAAAGTTGGTGACCAAATGATGTAATGAAACCCTTTTTTAATGGGAAATCTAACTAACTAAATTATTGATAATTATAAAGTACAAGGTAGAGTGCACGGAAGGAAAAAAAAATGGTCTAGTCAATGAACATGATCAAATCATTGCATGAAAGGTTAGATATTCAATATCCATTTGGTTCTATGAATTCTTGGCTTGGGTAAAGCATTCACCCCTGAATTGTACTTCCAGCTTACAATGAATAAGACAGAAAATTGCATTGTACGCAGAAGTTATGAATAAAAAAAGCCACAACAAAATTACTGCATCTTTTATTTTCTATTGTTTCAAATTTCCAAACATTGAATTTAAGTGCACAGTAAAAGACATAGCAGTTTTGACTATCATCTCGCAGCTTCTAACACTAGTAGTGGTTTTCAAAGATCGCCATTCTCATGGAACTTTGAGGGAATACCAGATCAAACAACGTCTAGTTTCTGCAGGTCCATATGTGTTTTCTTTTTCTTGATTGTATAAATGTTTAATTTATCTTCCTATTGCCTATTAGGGCCTGTTTGTTTAGGCCATGATGTGACAGTATTATACTTCATTGCTGTTTAGATAGAAGAATGAAGTGAAAAGTAAATATGTGATGTGACATTTCTACTTCATTGTTGTTCGGAGGAAAATACTAAAGGGAAGAAGTAAAATGGTGATGTGACATTTTACTTTATTGTTGTTTGGATAGAAATAGTGGAGGGAAGTAAAGTTAGGATGTGAAACCACCTTTTTACTCCTCCTTTGGCCACTTTTTTTACCTACAAACCAAGTGTAATAACTTGCATGGAAGTAAACTTTTTGAAAAAGTGCTTTTTACTTTAACCCCCTTTATTTTAACTTAATTCATGATTTGACCCGATGTGAAAAAGTGCTTTTTACTTTAACACCTTTATTTTTACTTTATTCGTGATTTGACCCACACTTCATTTGACCCAATGTGAAAAAGTGAATTTACTTTAACACCTTTATTTTTACTTTATTCATGATTTGACCCACACTTCATTTTTACTACTCCAAACATGTAGACCAAAAAACCCTTAAAGGTACACATATTTACTTCTCTTTTTTCCCCCCTTTTATTTCATTTTCTTTCATATTGATGGCTGTAAGCTACTTTTGCAATAGGAGGTATTACTTCTTTTTAAATTTTAATAATACTTTTTCGTCTAGTGCACGCGCACACGCACGCAATTGATCCCTAGTTGTTTCTATGGAATGAAGATGCCTCACCATTGAGCTACCAATGGATTCATGCTAGTTTACTTCTTGTTGATATATGAAGTAAAACACTTGATATTTAGTTTTACTAGTTAATGTATGATGAAAGAAACAAAATAAGCACTGAAGTGACCTTGATTTAAAAATATCAACACATTAAAAAATTTAAAATTGCACAATTTTTTTTGGGGGTAGTTAAACCTGCACAAAACTTCAAAGAATAAAAGAAAGGAAGAAAACGAAAAGAATACAAAACTTTGGGAATCAAAAATCCAGAAAAGTTGGACCAACTGACCATAACTTCACTGGCCCCCACCTATTTAGCTTTGTAGAAATATTGTGGAGGACTCTTTCATAGCCAGATGACAAAGAAGGCCATTAAAGAAACCCAACATAAAATATTAAAATGTCATGCCCCAAGAATTTGAACCCAATAAATGAGTAGGCCGTCAAAGAAAACCCAAACCATTAAAAATGGGGGTCAAATGCATTTAGGGTGTAGTGGCTTTTGGAATGTTAGTACCGATGCAAACATCCCACAGGACAATGTACCTTGGGCCAGTGTCCAAAGGATCGACATCCCTTTCTGGGCACAGTAATGGGCAACAGCCTTTTACATCCAAGATTTAGGTGGAGCTTTCCTAAATGGTCACTATACCTAATTCTCACCCAATATCCCCATAAAATAGGGAGGCTGGAGCAAGTCTAAGGGGAATCTACATCTATGTAGAGCAACCTTAGCATCAAGAGAGCTTCTTTCAAGCATCCAAGAGCATTAAGTTGAAAAAATCTGAAGAGAATTGAACAAAAGGCTAAGCACACTGCATCAAGTTGCTTTGCTTTCATTGTTCTTTGGTGTTTTAAACTAATTTATCAATTTTAAAAGGAACATTGGGGATCAATCTCTTTATTTGAGAGCTCCACCAGTGCCTTAATGCCAATATGTACCCATAAAAAAATATTAATAAGAACAAAATATTAATATGAAACTCCTCCCTCTACTATTCATCAGCTTTTTTGCTGTAGTATCATAAAAATTAACGATAATTTCATCTTTATGTAAACACTGCCAGCAGTGCTAGACCAGTGAATATGTATAGTTCCATATGCATAATACAATGACGAAAGATAACATGGAATTACCAATGTGTAATGATGAAAGCCGAGAGCTGAAATCCTCCAAAAGTAATGACTCTGAAGGTGTTGTTCCCATCAAATGGACAATAAGCCACTGCATAAGTAATTCCTGAACCATTGGAATCAGCTGAAGTTGTACTCGGGAGATATCTTCATGAACCATATGTACCTTCAAATAAATAGAAAGTTAACAAGCCGAGGTTATAATGTTCTTAAACAGAGGTATAATGTAAATTATATTTTTGAAGAATAAAAGATGTAATAAAACTATCGGAAGGTGCTCACTATTGCAACCTTGAGGCTTGAGGTTGTGGGTTCAATGTATATTACCAATAAAACAAAAGAAAAAAGATGTAATAAATAAAACTACTTTCAGAAAGTGAAAGAACAACAAACTGTATGCAGCTGGCTTATCAAAAAATGCAAAATGAACGCAGTTCTAGGTTAATGGTAAACATGAAAAAGTATCATGTCTTTATTAGAAAAGACAATTAATTGAAAATGGCCGAGGAAAAAATATTGCAAAAAGACCGGTGATTAAATTACAAGGAGCAAAGGAGACATGTAAGACACCCTCCTAAGCAAAAAGGTCTCACACAGTTTTAATTCCTTAAAGACATACTAGAAGGAGGAATGACTACTTGTTTAAGGCTGCAAACCAATTCATGCCCACAGAGCCCTAAGGGCCAGTTAGTCTACTAAAGGGGAGATGGACTAAAGGGGAGATGGATGTCAAATCATGGAAAAAGAAAACATAAGGTATGGTAAAGTAAAATGTAAAGGTGAGTTAAAATCCTTGTTTGGATAGTTTGAGGGACAGTATATGTGGAGGAGGGAGTGTAGATTAAAAGCATTTTTTGTCGTAAGTACACACCTTTTTGTGGGGAAAAAAAGAGCCAAGTGGAGGAGTAAAAGGTTAGTGATGTCACATCATAAGTTTACTTCTCCACCCCACTTTTTTATCCAAACATGTAAAAATAAATAAAAAATAAAAAACACATCAGATGCCTGTTTTTACTCCACCTTTTACTACTACTTGTGATAAACAAACAGGCCCTAAGGGCCTCCCCTTCGCCACTCCTCATAATGTAACTCACTCAACCAAGCTAGGATTCCCAGGCAAGCAGCCATTGGAATTAACTTTGATTTGATCCACCAGAGAAGACTTCTAACCAAGGGGGGTCCCCGAGAGAATGATGACACCAATTTAACCATGTTGTTCAGATAGGCGAACACTAATTGAACCAGCAGGATAGATCCAAGAAAACCAAGTGAGAGTTGGGGCTAGATAGGAAACCCACTTGGTTCATACTTTAGATCCTTATGGTCCATCCATGCATAGGTCCCAAAAACAGTGTTGATGTGCGATGGCATTATTGCCATTGCCGTACATGCATGCACATCCCATGCTAGAAACATCACTTGCCATAAACTAGCTGCTTGCTACCTGTTGAGATGCCTTTTTGGTTTTGGTCTTATTTTCCTTTAAAATATCACTATAGATTAGGCATATTTTAGACAATTTACATTTGCTTGTGTTTATATGGTCAAGTTTCAAACATCTAGACATTTATTCAATGGTTTTGAAGTGTAATAGAGCTTCAATTACGTTGGAAGAACAAACAGAAGCAATAATAGACACTCCGATCAAAAAAAAAAGGCAACAATAGAAGCTGGACTTCCCATCCATATTAAACATATTTTATCTCCTTGTCAATAAACTTGGGCTTTGAGAAAACTCATATTTATTGAGAATTTTGGCCGTCAATCAACTGTAATTAGGCTATTCAAGGTCAAGGTTGACTCTCTTGCTAACAGGTTTAGGTATCAACCAGGTTGCCTTCAATCTACTTTGGTTACTAGGTACGCCACTGAGTATTTGAGAGCCCTGTACAGAACAGTGAGATCAAGTAGATGAACAGTTTGAAAGTAAATTATCTACCTGGAAAAGCTGGTATTTCTCAATTGGAAATCAACACTAGCTCGCTTGCCCATATATTTCTTATCTTTATTTTGCATTCCATTAGGGGTGGCAAGTCAAACTGAGAAGAATCAGAGTCATTTTTTTTCTGGAATGACAAAGATCATTAGAAGTATCCTCTAGTTGGGTGGGGAAAAGTTTGTTGCTCTATAAAGGAAGGTGGTTTTGGTATTCTATCTATCCAAGTGGTTAATTGTACATTGGGCACGTGTCTTTTGCGGCTAAAGATGAGAAGGGGGGGCCCATGGAGCTCTGTTCATCTATGGAAGTATAACGGTCTTAAAGATGGTCGGTTGGTAAATAAGAAGTCTTCAAAAATGTCCAGCATATGGATTCTGCACTTCAATATGGAGCGATTATCATCCAAATATTCACAATGGTACCAGAGAAGGCTGCCACTTTGGTTTTGGGAGCATTTCTGATGTGGTGCTCGAGTGTCCGCTAAGGAGTGTCTATTGTATCATTTGCCTCTCAACAAAGTCACTCGGGTTTTCTGTTATTTGGATTGTGCATGTGGGGTTATTGTGTGGGGATGATGAAACTTTTCATCAAGCAAATAAATTATTAAAGGCTTCCAGCTTCAATCTTTTTCATCAACATCAAAGCCTTGTCCCAACTATGTTAAATGAATTTTATTTATCCATTCCTTACTAGGTCCACCCATATCTTGCTCAGCCTACATCTTTTTCTTAAGGGGCCATCAATGAAAACTTCTTCTTACTGGCGCCATTGCTGGCGTGCTTGGACATGTTCATAGAATCTCAAATGAGTCTCACTTAATTTATCACCTATTGGTGCTATCCATAAATGCTCCCGAAATGCTCATTTCTAATGCTATCTCTCCTAGTTCTACCACACATCCATCTCAACATTCTCATCTTTGTTATACTCATTTTTTGCATGCATGGTTTCCTAATTAAATAATATTTTGCTTCTTAGGTCATAACTGGTCTAATCACTCTCATAAAATTTCCCTTCAATCTTGTTGGCATGCACTGATCACAAAGCACTATAAAAGCAAGTCTCCAATTTAACCATCCAGCTCTTGTCCTATTTTTGACATCCTCCCTAATTTCTCGATCCATACTAATTATGGAGCCACGGAAAGAATCTCTTTGTGGTATCTCTTGAGCTTCAATTCTCACAGGAGTTGCATCATTTTGAACATCCACACCGAAGATCCAATTTATATATTTTTGTATTTGTACAATTTATTTTAAAGCCCTTGTATTCTAAAGAGTCCTTTCATCTCTCAAGTTTTGCAATCATGCCATCTCCCGATTTATCCACCAACACTATATCATTTGCGAACAACATACTCTAAGGTACCTAGCCTTGATCCACCAATCAGTTGTTAAAAAGTGTACCTTCACCAGGAGGCTTTATTTATTTGTGGAGAATTCCTACTCTGAAGGTTTGGCATTTTCATGAACAGTAGCTTTAGAGTTTAGACACAATTTTTGACATTGTATAATTCACATTGATGTCATAAGAATTGCTTTGATTGGGTTATGTGCATGTAGATTGCAGAAGATGTTCATCAGCTTCTTCTTCATAGCTCACTAGCATCAGCAATTTGTGATTACTTTTTTATTTAAATTGGAATCTAGAGGATCATGCCTACAACGGTTTGCTCTCTTCTGAAGTCGTGGAGTGTTGGTCTTCTGCATCTGCGAGCCTCTGTTTTCAGTCTTTATGTGGTCAAGGTTTATAATCTCTGCAGACTGAGTGCAGTGCTCATACCTTTCACAGGTCTGACTCATCTGCGAAGGTGGGAATGAAGGTTCAAGGTCATCTTGTGGGATCTTACTATGAAACAGTTTCACAGCATGACTTCCTCTGATTTATAGACATTGGAAAGAGCGGTCTGGTATTTCTCTTTTTAGTTAGTTTGTGGGTTCTGCTATTATATACTACTACTTTTATTATCGATTGCCATTTTCTAGAAATAGATCGCATCAGATTCTCACTAGAGTAGGAAGGTTTCGTTGCAATGGCATGCATGATGCATCTCACTTGTTTAGAAAAATAACATCAGAATATAATACCAAAGACATTTAATCATTCTAGGAAGCTTTAACGCAATGATCGTTCATCTCATTTGTTTCGAAAGTAACATGTGTATGACTCAATGATACTGGTTTCTTGCTTTATTTTTTACTTATATAAGCCACAGAAGCCAAATTCTTAATATGGGTTTTAGAATTCAGAGATCCAGATTATGGATCAAGTGCTCCACCATGGATGAGGTACACTGCACACAGCTACCAGGGGTAGACACAAGGTTTTTTTTTTCTTTTAGTCAGTAACTAAGGGTGGACACAAAAGCAAAAACTATACCTTTCCACTAACGTTAGCCAGTTAGCTTGGTAGCAAATGTATATCAAGGCAGGCACAAGATATATTTCCTATATCAGATAAACATACCTGCCCACTAATGTTGACAAGGTAACCTAGTAGCATAAGTATATCAAAGGCAGACTCGACCATTACTCTCGCAACTTGAGAAGTAGCCTGAACCAATAACTGTGTGCCAATACTGAAGTGTTCATTTGAATCTGAACTCAGCATGCATTTACGTGGAACAAGATATCTCAGATACTTCTCTACAACATCAAAAACTCTACTCCAGCTTGTAGCTTTATTGCACAGTGAATAAAGGGACAGCAACATGTCCACAGAGAATTTCCTCTGGTTCCTATGATCTGCAAGTTCCTTCTCCCAAGTAGGATCAGTTCCAAACTGCATTCTGTTGGATGTTGTCACCGATGAACTATATCCAGTTTCCAAAATCTTCATGAAGCGAGAGATTACATCTTCTGAAGATATGATTTGTGGACTGACTAGTGTTTCGTAGAAAACAGCAGCAGCAGCTTTACCCAATTGGTGGCTGATACTGCTAATGCATCTTAGCACTTCAAAGAGAATTTCATAATCAAGATCATCGCCAAGCAGAACCAGCTCTGAGCTTAGAAAATCACCATATTCATCAAAAGAACCTGAGAAGGGGCAGGTAAACCTAGAGTCAGGCCACGCCAAATATATATAAATAAATTTAAACCCTAACAATGAGCCCATTTGCTGCCATTTTCTGAGGAACCACATCAAAAATAATAAATGTACAGTGACGACTGTGGACAAAGTGCATACCATAAATAAGTAGTTCAATGTCTTCCAAAGAACGGAATAAAGAAACTGAGCTTCTCCGGATTAAACCAATTGCTCCTTTAGAGGAGTCGAGAAGCAAACCATATGGTACACTATTCTGACACCAATTATGAAAATATTGGGTGCAAAATTTCTTCCAATAATAAATAACAGAAATTGGATTGTCAGCAACTCCCTGGCACAACAGAACACTCAAAGGGTTAGATTACAATCCAGACATCTAAAATCTACAGTAACCAATTATCAATGAGGAATGAAAATAGATGAAGGTAACACTAACATCAGCATTTAAAAATTGCGGACATCTTTACCTCGCTCTCCATAATTGAAAAAAACTCCTTTTTCAAACCCTCAATAGTTAGAGATCGGAACTCAGATTCAGTCAAGTGTTTATCATGGTCTTTAATGGTTGCATGCAAAGCAGCATTTTGGCGAACTCCAGGATGCAGTAGCCTACGAAAGAAAATAGAAGATACAAATGGGACAACTTGATCCTGCAAAATAGCTTAAGCGCTTAAAACATTGCACCTCAGAACAAACAAGCAAGAGAAGTACATAATGATTAAAGATATCAAAATGAATATGATATTTCAAGAAATACACCTTTACATAATGATTAACAAGCAGAAAAGTTAAAGGCGGATCCCATATCAATAAGCCACTATTAATAAATATGAAACATGGTCACTTGGCAAAATCATTCATAGTTGTTACATAATCCATCAACACATGCTGAAGACATCAGCCATGAACAACTGCTTAAATTATCCAAAAGTACTTAACTAAGAGCGGCGATTAAAGCAGAAGAAAATGATCAAGTCAACACCATATAACTAGAGGATCATAACAGGGCGTCCAAGCATACAAATTACAAATTTTCTCCAATGGACTAACCCTCCCATGTTTTTCTATCATTTCAAACTGTCCACTTTCTTTGACTATACTTGTATGCTTATTAGCTTCTCACACTTTCAATAATATTCAGCATACGTTCCTTCTTGCATAGCCATTTCATGGTGTGGAGTCACCAGCGCTGGCCAGCCTGCTACTACAAATTTAACAAGATTCATATTTGTATTAGGAGTTGATATTTCCTCTTTTTCTTAATATCTTGGTATCCAGCACCTGCTGTATGACTGATTCTGAAAGAATGTCCAAGCATAAAAATGCAAATGCTAGAAACAACAATGGAAGGCAACAGAACAACAAGAAAATAAAAAATAAAACGCGATTGCGGTTGACATTATGCCAGTCAAAAAGAAAAGAAATATACAAACTGGGAAAAAAAAACAGAGTAATGATTCCTGTAAAAAAAACATCCAACAAAATAGGCCCATAGCCAACAGTAAACAGGGTACAAGTTACAAAATGATTGTTCACAAGAATTCAGATACCTTCAATGATGGAAATATTGAACAAGTAGCCCATATCAAATCATCTGAAACATGTTCAGTGCCTTGAAATAGCTGGTCAGCAACAAAGACTTCCTGCAATCCATAAGTGCATGTCTCTTTCCTAATGAGATTTAATTAAATAGTAACTGTCAGATCTACGTGTTTCAGAGAGAAATATATAAAACGCAAAAGTGAAATTTAAAGCAAGGAATGTATGCTGAGACTGTAGAACTTTCTGGCAAAATCAAAAGATTCCAACCCGATTCTGGGGTGAATATAGTTTATTCAAAGTTCGTATTTCTCTCACTAATTGATGCAAGACCGACCATGGTTCGGCCAACCCATTGGGCCCAGCCCATAGGCCCAACGGGACATCCATTTATTTAGGAATATTATTTAGTAGTTTAATTTGATTAGGATTAATATTAGTGAGTTTCATATTTCGTTTAGGCTTATTCAGATATTAGAAAATATTATTTCTTAGGGATCAAACCAACTCCTTTGTATAAGAATGTTGGGCCTCATTATAATGGAAATGCTTATTTTCAATCAATTAAAAGTTTTCTTTGAGATCAGCCTGCATCAACTCTCCCCTGGCTTGAAAGAACTCGACTCCGGCGAGTTGACAGCTTGATAATGCCAGAAAGAATTCGACCACAAGTTCGGTAAACGTCCTCCTGGGTTGAAAATCAAACGCACAAACTTCCATCTTTTCTTTTGATTTGCATTCGCATGACATAGCTCGGAAGCTTGATGCGATCTTTTCCTCCATGTAAAAGTAGGCTGGAGGTGTCTTTGTTGCTGATGTATGAAGTGAATTTAGATGTGTGATCTGACTATTAGATGCTTCAGGTGTCTCCTTTGTACCAACAGATCATGATCATTGAATATCCAGCGTCGCTCCCCGAAAATGAAGTCAATGCAAGGAACTTCAATAACTTGATCTACTTGTGAAACCACTAGGACAATGGATTTGATTTCCGATGATGCCATTGGATTTTCTGGAAGTGGCATGACAATGAGATCTACCGAATGTTCAATCTTTTTGCTAACCGATCAAAGTCTTCAATATTTGTTTGATCTTGTACTTCCTCAACCCTTTGCAACTCTTAAGTGACACTACCTTGACCAATATTGTTTATACCCACAAAATCAGCTTTGCTATGAAATTGCTCTTCAATGTTATCCTTGATGTCTTCTGTCTTCGCTTGTGGGTCAACCATAATTTCTCTTTCAACGTTGTGCTCTTTCTGTGGTTCCTCTGTTGAAGGTGATAATGTAGATGAAGACAGGGCTATTGAATTCATTGGAATGAGTCTAATCCCTTTTCCATTCCATGAAAGGGTATACGTATTCACCTCTTTATCATTGTGCACTTTTCAATCAAAAAGCCATGGACGCCCAAAAATAATATGAGTAAGATTCATCTGGATCACAACACACCAGATTTTGTCCTCATAATTGCAAATCTTGAATGATACCAAACATCTATGAGTCACAGGGATGACATGACCATTAGACCATGTGAATTGGTAGGGATTAGAAAGCTTCTCAATTGGCAAATAAAGTTTGTCAATAACCTCTAGTGCGACAAAATTTATTGCACTACCATTGTCAACAATCACATTAACATACATGTCTTTGACTCTCACTCGTGTGAAAAATTTCTGAGCCAATCTCCATTCTTCTTCTTCCTTTTCATTTGTATTGAGGAGTCAACAAATGACAAGAGTGGGATTTTCTTCTCCAGCAAAAAGTCACTCCACAACATGGGCTCTTGGACTTTGAGACTTTCTTTCTCCAGGCTTACATTGTCGCGTGTGAGATCGTCTAAGCTTATGTTGAACACGGAAAGCTTCTAACTATGCTTCTTGATTGGTTTTGCAAAAATTCATATTCTCCAAGATATCTGGTCGCAAACCTCAGATATAACGATCCAAATCATGTATCTCATCATCCTCAAGTTCACATATATCTTGTAACTCTCGAAATTGGCGGGTATATTCATCAACCGTCAGATTTTCTTGCTTCAAATTGAGAAAATGCTCAAAATAGAACTTGTTCTCCAAATACCAATTGCCATATTTACGCTCATACTAAATTATTTGAATTTCAATTGAGTGTCCAAAAATTCTCATGATGACTTGGATGCAAGGATATTAAAATTTAACTTCTCTAAAATGGACTTTTTCTCTTCTTTTTTTTTTTCTTTTTTTTTTTAAGCAAGTGGGCTGGGTTGGGTCTGGACTCAGATCAAGCCCAGACTACAAGTCCGGCCCAAACTGCCTAAGTTACACACGTGGGAGGAGGAAGAAAAGCATTCTTTTCTCTATCTTGGAGATCGCGCAGGAGAGAATAAGAAATAGGGAGGATCTCTTACCTTCTTCGACTTCGAGAGAAAAATACTAGAGGAAGGAGCCTCTGCGTCTCCAATGAGGAGTAGGAAACTACGGATGGTGGCGTTGGGCGAACTGGTGCTCCGACAATGGCAATGGTGATGATGCAGAGGGCGATAGCGGTGGAGCTTGGATGATGGCTGCTAGCTAGCTGCCGCTGGACGATGGAGCTGCTAGCAAGAGTCGACGGTGCAATGGAGCTCTCAAACGCCAGATACTCTTCTCAACTCAAATCCCCTTCTCCTCTCTTCTTATGCTGTCTTTTTTGTTTTTCTAATTTTTTTTGTTTATTCTGGGTGGCAGATTTTGGGTTTGATGAAGGTGTTGGGTCGGGTGTAAGAGAGGGAAGAGGGTGTGGGGTTTTGAGGGTTCCAATGGGTCTGGTGGGGTCTGATGGGGTCTGATGGGATGGGTGTATCAGCGATGGGTTAACGTTTGTGGTTAAGGAATTAGGGTTTCGGGATTTTTTTATTTTTTTTGGTCTGATCTGGGATGGGTTCGTTGGGCAAGGTTTTCGGTTTGGGTGAGTTGGGAATGGTTTGGATGGCGAGCAAGGGTTATCAGTGGGAGAGATGAGGTCTCGGTGCAGAGATTTTTGTTGGACAATGGGATTCGGACTATGGGGTGGTTTTTTATCTATGATGGGGATTGGTGGAGATGGCATCATGTGGTGGACTGGGGTGAGGCACAAGGTGATTAACGGAGGTGGATGGATGGACAGGAGGGGAATTCCAGGAAAGACAAAGTCTCCTTGGCGATTGCTCTTCGGCTCTGATACCAATTGACGCAGCCAAGATCCGCGATTGAGCAATAGATCAATCTCCCAAATGATTGATCGAATCCAAAGATGGATTCCAGCCGCTAGGGCACAAACATAACCATGAAACAATTCATGAAACTCACGTGAGCAAAGAAATCTGGTGATGATTAATTGAAAATAAGCATTCTCAATACAATGAGGCCTAACATCCTTATATAGAGGAGTTGGCTTGGTCACTAAGCAACAATATTTCTTAATATCTGACTAATGCCTAAAATAAAAAGGAAACTAACTAATATTTATCATAAACAAACCAAATTACTAAATAATACTACTAACTAAATAGATGTCTCGTTGGGCCTATAGACTGGACCCAATGGGTTGGCCGACCTATTGTCTGGCCTGCATCAATTCGCCCCCGCTTGAAAAAACTCGACTCCGGCGAGTTGACAGCTTGATAAGAAGGGAAAGAATTCGACCACAAATTCTGAAAAAATGTCCACCAGGGTCGAAAATCAATCGCACAAACATCTGTCTTCCCCGGCGACCGGATCTTGGCTCTGATACCAATTTGGCGCAACCCGGAACCTTGATCGAAAGTGTAGATCAATCTCGAAGAGATTATCAAATCCAAAAGGATTTCAACCCTAAGGCACAGCACAAACCATAACACAAGAAAGAAACTCAAGGTAACTTGAATTGATTAATAAAGCGTCACCTTACAATGAGGGGCCTCTTTATATATAGAGTAGCGTTGTTCTAGATAAACAAGACATTCTAAAATAAGAATATATCTAATCTTAATCAAAATAGGATTTAGGAAGCAAATATATTAAGCAACCCCACTAATTTAGAGACTAACTAAACTAATGATAGGGATCTCAAAATCAGAGATCATGTGGACCCAATCAAGCGGGTCCAACAGGGCCTGCGGGTCCTAGTCTTGGATCGGCTTGCATCAATCTCCAATGGGATTGATCAAATCCAAGGATGGACTGCCACTAGGACACACACTCAAGACAAAGGGAAACACCATAATTAAAGAGAAGACTCAAAATCCTTTGATTAATTGGAATAAGCATGAACTACAATGAGGTTTGATCATCCTTATATAGAGAACTAGGATTGATCCCTTAGCAAGCAGGACTTTCTAAATAAAATAGGAAACTAGCCAATCCCAATCAAACAATGAATAAAAATTAGAAATAGTTTCCTAATTAAACAAGGAATGAAAATAGAAATAGGATAAAAAAAAAAAAAAAAAAAAAAAAAAAGAATGCCACAATAGCTCTGAATCAAATTGGGCCTATGGACTGAATTCAATGGACTAGATTGACCTATGGATCAATGGCGTGGCCCAAATAACTTCTCAGGCATATGGTATGTATTGCATCAACTCTCTCCAACTTAGAAAAACTAGACTCCAGTGAGTTAATAGATTGATAACTCCTAGATATCCAGATTGAGATGCTGAAAGTCGGTGGCAATAATCCATATAGCATTGGAGATCTGACGATTCTGCCAACGAACTAGGAATTGCTGGAATCCTCCTTGTCGAGTAGAAACAAGCTGATCATCGAGAACATAAATGATTTTATCAGCAGGTGGAGGAGTGGCTGGTAAGGCAATGCTCTGTTCTTTAGATTCTTCAGCATTGTCATGCCCACGGCAGAGTGTGAAATCTGCAACATTTAAGTTTGGATTGACGGCGAGATCTGAAGGTAAAGCAAGAGTATAAGCATTGGTGCTAAGCTTCTTCAAAACTTTGAATGGACCAACATTAAGTTGATGTAATTTCTTATTAGCTCTTGGTGGTAATCGGTCCGGATGGATACGGACCATAACCATCTTCCTTCAGAAGACGACGATACTTGTCCGCATGAGTCTTGTGACTATCATTGCTAGCAGCAATATAGCATCGAACTTCATCATGTACATGTTGCATGTGTTTTGATTAAATTATCCGCTTCAGCACAAGGTCAAGCTTCAAGAGGTAATGGTACGAGATAAATAGGCAAACGAGGGCGAATAATCGTGACCGCTTCAAATGGTGAGATGCCAGTGGAGCGATTGTCTGAATTGTTGTAAGCAAATTCAGGGTGGAGCGATTGTCTGAATTGTTGTAAGCAAATTCAGCGATGGGTAAAACTTGATCCCATGTTGCCATAAAACCACGAACAAGGCACCGTAACAAATGTACAAGGTTTCGATTTACTACCTCTGTTTGGCCATCGGTTTAAGGGTGTTAAGCAGTAGAAAAGCTGAGCATTGTCTTTGCTATCATCCACAGTCTTCCAAAAATAACTCATGAATCTGGTGTAACGAAATGAGACAATTGTCTTTGTTAGTCCATGAAGACAAACAACTACCTTGAAGAACAATTATGCTAGTTTGAAGGCATCCATCATGTTGGTACATGGAATAAAATGAGCCATCTTGGAGAAACGATCAACCATAGCGAAAATTGAATCAAATTTTCTTGGCTGACTTTGGCAGGCCTTGATAGATGCTAGCCAGTAATCCCAAAACCAATTGGTGATAGGAAACTACACAAACAACTACTTAACAACCCCCATCCCGCCCGGATTCGAAGTACACGACCGCACAAGACTACAACGCAACATGGGGCCTTCTTGCCCCGCGCACTTGCGCCCGCACAAACACATAACACAGCATGGGGCATTTTTGCCTTGCGTGGTTTCGAACTCGAGACCTCTAGCTCTGATACCATGACATCGTTGCCTGCCAGTAATCCCAAAACCAATTGGTGATAGGAAACTGCTCAAACAACTACTTAACGGGCCTAACACAAAGTCTATGCTAATATCTTCCCATGGTGCATGAGGAATAGGCAATGACTGATATAACCCTGTATTCTTTTTGTTTCCTTTGGCCAATTGACAAGTGTGACATCATTCACAAATGTTGATAGCATCAATCTTCATTCGTGGCCAATAATAACAATCATCCCCAAGAGCAAGGTCCTTGTCACGTCCCAAGTGACCACTACAACCACCTGAATGTAAATCTCGAGCAACATGTTCTCGAATAGAAGTGGTAGGTAGACAAAGTTTGGCACCCATGAATAAGAAACCATCATGGAAATTGTAATATGTGTTCTTGTCTTGGTCATCATTAAGAAGATCTGAATAGATAATGCCAAAATCTATCATCTCCATACTCCTGCTTGATTTGCTCAAAACTAGTACAATGATTGTCATAGTGGTGAGAAGATGTTTCCAACGACTTAATGCATCAGGCACCATATTATTTTTGTTTGCCTTGGGTCAGATACTGAAAGTGAACTCCTAAAGATAGACACTCCACTTAACTCAACGATCACAAAATGTGCTGATGAGATTGAAGGTGTTTTAATGCCTCATCATCATAATATAAGACGAAGTCTTTTCCAACCAGAAAATGTCGCCAATGTCACAATGCATGCACAACGACGTGGAATTCCAAATCATTTGGTGAATATTTACACTTGGCATCGAAGAGTTTTTCATTGAAAAATGCAACATGGTGACCTTGGCTAAGAACTCCTCCAGTGCCAACATTGGAAGCATCACAAGCAACTTCAAAGACTTTATCAAAATCTGGAAGTCGCAATACAAAGGCTTCTGTCATCTAGTGTTTAATTCGTTTGAAGGCTCGATTTGCTGCAGTTGCCCACTTAAATTCTCCCATTTTCATACATTCGGTGATGGGAGCCATAATACTACTGAAATCTCAAATGAACCTCTTATAGAAAGTAGCAAGTCAATGAAGACTTCGAACTTCAGTGGTAGTAGGCTAAATCGACCAATCGAGAATAGCTTGAACTTTGGATAGATCCATCTGTATGCCCTTTAAAGATACAACAAAGCTGAGGAAAACCACAGAGTTGCTCATAAAAGTGCACTCCTTTAGATTAACATAGAATCGTTCCCGGGAAAGAAGTTGAAAGATGCTCTTCAAGTTATCAAGATGCTCCTTTCTTGATATGCTATAAATGAGAATATCATTGACTAGACAAGGCTATGGGCTTTTTCCAGTTCACAATGAATACCCAGGACAGATTCCTAGCCTTCTCCCAAGGATTCAATTAAAAGAAGACAATCTCCTATGAGAATTATCCTAGTTATGCACTTATTGAGGCATAACTTGACTCCTAGGAAGAAAGACTGCAATTCTGCATCCAGTGGATGTTTAGCTAAACTGAGGCCAGAATAGGCTGCTGTCAGACCGCCAGCAGCATCAGGTATAATACCACCAATACCAGATGCTATCATGAGCAGGTTAATTGATCAATCAAAATTAAGTTAGCAGAATCCTTGAGGCGGCGGAAGCCACCATGTAGGTTGTAAACCTGCACAAGAAGCTACTGGAGGAATAGAATTAGCTACATTCCATTTAAACAAAGAGTGCATTGTCCTCTGCTTAATCAATTTTGGGTAGAGCGGTTGCAATTGGAACAGGTATGCATTTCTCATTTTCCATAGAAACAAGAGAACTGTTACCCCAGACGCATATTATGTCATGATGCAGCCACTGACCAAGTTCAAAAGGAAGCATCAGAGGTAGGTTTACTAAATGAAGCATTACCAGACTGTTTGTGAAAGAGCATTGGCTAAAAGGTGACCAATGGTCTCACAGCTTGGAAGCAGCACAAGCTGCATGCTGGTTCCACTTACGGTAAAATTTTGGATACATAAATCCTTCAAAAGCAATTGTTCATGAACAATTTTCAAAGTAAAGAATTTCAATTTGGATGGAAAATGGAGTTTCCAAATTACTTTCCATGGAAGTTCCAGACTCACAGGAGTTGCCAATTTGCATAAGATCTTGTACAGGGATTAGTGGAACATTTGCCTGCCTGTTCCCTATCCTAACAGTGTAAATCAGCTCCTCCTAGAGGGATCCTTAAGATTTTCCTAACCAAGGACCTTTTTGTTGTTGTATGTGGATGAATGATCATGACAAGAGGTTATTGCTCCAGTATTGATGCTCTTAAGAGCTTACTTACACTAACACCCTGTTCTTACACACGATAAAATTGCCACCGCTCCAGTTGAATTGAATACTAAGATAACACCTATAGATGGAGTTCCCCAATCTGATTCCACTTGCTGTTGCCAAGTAGTATGTAGCCGTGTCTATCTTACAGTCACTTGCCTGAATATCACATTTGCATTTCTTGTTTTGAGCCAATTTGTGGCCTCTTCAGCTTCTGTACATTTGCTTGTTCTTCACATTCTCCAATATTCAAAAGGCACTCTGTCTGGGCTGGTTTCCTTTCCTCCGCCACTCTCTTGCTCCCATGCTTTATTTAGACTCAGAATGAGCTGGTGATGTTACAAACCGAATCCCCACTGCTAGTTTCCATATGTTTCTTGGTTCCTCCTCTCTTTCCAGGAGTAAGAACCAATCCGGCCGTTTCTCGTTCATCATTATATGACTTGGTGGATACTAAGCAATAAGGGTTTATATGTGACATCTCAACCGTTATACTGTGACAAGAGTGCCATTCACACAATGAGGTCTTTCACAAGTGCACAAAGCACATAGAGATAGATTGTAGTTTCATTCACCAACATCTACGCCATGGCACTATCCATCTTTGTTCCATCTTAACATATCAGCTAGCCAATTTCTCTACAAAGTTTCATAGGATAGTTTGGTTTTATCATTTACTTAAGAATCACCACAGGGCTACCAAACCTAGACTTAAATTACTTTTTTTGGTAATCATACTTTTCTTGAGGGTACTGGCCAATACCTCCCCGTTCCAACTGGGGCTCAAACCTAGCTTCCTAAACCAACACGGCGAGTAATTTGATATCCCTTACCAATTGAGCTAGCAGCCCGGTGGATACCTACACTTATCTATTGCAATCCTAGGAGATGACAGCTTATTATTTTAATATTGTATTTTCTTGTGACATTATAGAGAGTATGGTCACATTGACCAAAACCAAAGATTCAAGGACTTACATGGGTTGACTTTCCATTCACACTCCTTCACCTTTTCTATCGAGATTGAGTATTAAGATGGCTAATGGTCCCTTAACTTTCAAGTCCTCTTTTTGACACTTACTTATATTCAACTATTATCATCTACCTTTTAAAACTACCCCATCGAGAGCCTCAATGGCATTCTGGGCTCCTTATCTAAGATGAACAAAAGCTATATTTTGCTGGTTTCCATTTTTGTTACCCCTTGATATAAGTATGTTTACCTCCATTCCTTACCATAGTGCTTTTGAGATAAACAACGTGTTGAAACATCTACTCAGGATGTTTGTAACAAAATAAATTGCTATCTTAGCATCAAATTCCCCATATCCTACTTACTACCAATCTCCGCCCTTCGACTGCCATTAAAACAACTCACTATAATATTGAAAGGATTTCAGGCTCCAGATACCACCAATGGGATCAAATGCTTTCGTACAAACCTCATAGCACAATGTAAAGCTGAAGACAAGAAATCCCAATGCAAGCCCCCAGGGACTATCAGATAACCAACCATAAACAATACTCAAAGACTCCATAATGCCCGGTGAAACAGTTCTGCTATAGGAGCCTGAAGAGCTGGATGGAGAGCAGTAGTGATGAGGAAGATGCTTCAATGAAGGACAGGTTTCATTTCAAGTTTACATACTGAAAACCAAATGTGTATATATAATGCATCTACAGATAGTTTTTACTAGTTACATATATGAAATATAAGAATTCAACTAAATACAAATAATGGTTGCTTTCAAGGGGAGGTTTACAACATTCTTTACTGAATGAAGAAAAACCAAGAACGAAATTGAATAAGAAATACATTAGATTTGAAGATTAAAAAAAAGACAGATAGTCATGCAATGTAGAAGACATTTGTACTTACATGTTAACATCAGTATGATATAAGTCATACAACATTGACCCATCTTCTTTAAGTATCCAAAGCTTGTTACAAGTAAGTTTCAAGTCAATCAGCCTCCCCTAATGGAACCAATGTATTAGCACGTTGATTTTATTACTATGCAACATAGAAAACCTATCCCAGATGTCTAATTTACAGAAACGGAAAAGAGGATACAAAACAATGTATTAACAACATATTACCTCCTCCAATGGGATAGTTTTTGTTGAAGGCTCTGCTGCAAGAGTGACTTTATCCCCCAAACCAAATTGGAGGTGATGGACAATTATCATCGCTGTAGCTGCTTCCTTCACAGTTGCACTTACAGGTCAGATTTCATTTCCATGAACCATAGAACCACCATTGGCACTTGAATTCACGTAAATTATAATCAAAACGTGACATGGCTAAGTAGATACAAGAAACCATTCATGAAAGAAGGCGTAATAAAATTAGATTAATGCAACAATAACATTTCCAATTTAAATGCCACAAAACAAACATAGCAAAACCCATAACTTTTAACTAAACAATTACAGTAACTATTTTTTGGATGCAAGAATAATAAAGTCAACACAAGGATAGCAAACTAGTTCGGCCAATGTCTCCTACAGTCATGTGCTTCAGAGTGCCAATGAGTAAGTGCATATTTTGGACAAACAAAGGTATAGGTGCAATGTTATGGCCTTTGGCAATGTAGTCCTCTCCCAACTCAAGAACCCTGTCCTTGATGCCTTGGAGTGCATTTTTAGGGTGCGGTTGGGTTCGTGGGTCCTTTTTTTTTTGGGCCCAACTGCCTACTAGCTGTTGTCAATATAGCTCTCCAACCTTCGCTGTAATATGAAAAGCTTTGATACCAAACTTGATTTAAACTCAAACCCCACAGGCCATTAAAAAAATCCTCAGGTTGAATAGAAGTGGCGCTAATTCAGGAAGAAGAAAAGAGAGACCATAAGGAGTCGTTTGTTTGCGCTCATTTACATATAATAATTCACATGCGTGATGGTTACACGTGCATCACATTTGTTTGCAGCAGTTTACGCATGTGATGAGTAAATCAAGTGTGAAAATGAGGCCTTTTCACACCTTCATTTTCACAGCCCCATACGTGTAGAACCATATCACAGCCCCAAATGCAAAAGGCACCGGTACAAAACAATTCACAGTGATTTTTTTCTCCCATGGGGTCCATCAAAAACCTTTATTTTTTATTCCCATGGGCCCCTAATTTACAATCCGAACCATTCATTAAAAAGCTTCTTAGTTCTTCATGGATTTTGGGAAAGTTGTGAAAAAGTCCAGACCCTAAAATCCGGCATTCTAGACTTCTGTGGGCCCCATTTCAACGATCCGAACTGTTCATCCTCCTTTGATGGTGCAAAAAGGCCAGTCAAATTTTATAACTTCATTCATCATGGATATCGATAAATTCATGAAAAACCGAGAACCATTCGATGTACCTGCTGTGGTTTTCACACCTCTTGGGCCCCTAAATCATGATATGAACCGCTCATCCTCTTTAGAATGCAAAAAATGGCCACTCAACTTAGGATCGTCAAGGTACACAAGTCCTCTTGGATGTTTTCTTCATGATAACAGTAACACAGCTAGTAATGAGACTGCCAGCAGGACCAACATATTATTATTTCATGAGGGTTAAAAACCCCAATGTCAATATAACAGTAACATTAAAAAAAATCAGAACCATTGGAATACTTCATTAAAAGGTTGTACAAGATCTGCGCATGCACAAATGTATGCACAGCTAAATGTATGGGCATGCACCAGATGTCTAAAGACCCTAAACAAGCTAGGATTCCTGAAGGGACTACCGTTGTCATTTTGAAAATTGACATAGTTCTAAAAGAGTATCAGATGTTTGAGACTCAACTAATCGTGCAAGCTCAAGTAAATCTTTTGCATACTTCTGTTGATATACATGGATTCCTATACGGGATCTCAAAATCTCCAGGCCAAGGAAGTTTGTAAATGGTCCCATATCCTTCATTTGATGCCAAAGTGATCATCTCCCGGAATGATAATGTAATCTACAAAAACTTATAGTGATCTCACAGGATTTTTTTTCTAACATGGTATCAAAGCACATTCGATCAAGGCCTGTTGTGGAGTATTTCAATTGAGTCTTGCTGCTTCAAATCTTCCTCACAAGTTCTATGGAAAAACTTCAGTCCCTTATCACTTCCATAGCAAGAAATGAACAGTTATAAAATTTGTTCATGTGAGATTCTGTTGGCCCACTCCTGATGACATTTACCCAAACTCTCTCATTACTTTTGGTGGTCAATCCCTGAAGATCTCCTACGAATTTTCCCAGAGTTTTTTCAACTTGTTCTCAAGGGGTTTCTGTCATGGTTGTCAATTTTGTTTCGGACATTATTTCAATTTGACTATGGATTGAAACATTTTGGCTGGTTAGCATTTTCGGAGTTCTGTTTGGGAAAAATACTAACAATTTTAAAAATACACATGTAATTGCAAAATAGTAAAAAGTTAAACTAACCATAAATTTAAAGAAGAAAGTAGGCCATCACCCTAGTAAACTATATCCCGATGATACGAACAATAAATCTTGAATTTATCGCTGAGAATTTTGGTTTGTTTTGGATAAATAAATTCGAAACTGAAACACAGATGCTCACTGAACAAGCCAGCAATCGGACCTAATATTTTGTGGGGGTTGTTCAGTTCGGTACACTAACTAAACCAAATAGTTTCAACTGGTTCAGCCTAAACGAACAAAATTTGACTACCAGTTTCTGTGCAACTTCAAGATTTGGCTATTTTAGGGGGAAGCTCCCATCTCAGCCATACATCTTTGTCATGCAAGCAGCAAGACTCAATCACACTGTGCCTTCCCAGTTGGTGCAGGACTCATCAAGGACACCACCCATCCCCTCTAATCTGCGAACCCACCCCCATCATCTTCAACCTGTCTAGAGGACAATTGAAACTGGGGCCCACCATCCATTAACAAACTCCATCAAAAGTCAGTTGCCTATAGGCTTTGTGGAAATTCCATCCTATCAAGATTTTTTGTTCCTCCCTCTCTCTCCCCTGCCATATGAGCCATAGTGACAGCAGGAAATGATGAGTTTATCTCAATTAAATTAAATGGTAGGAATTACTTACATTGGTCACTTCACGTCTATCTTTTTGTACAGAAAAAAGGCCTTTCTAGCTATCCCGATGGGACTGACAATCTCACCATTCTTATGGATGAGAAGGCATTAGCAACATGGAATCAAAATAATTCGCAGCAGAGCTTCATGAGTATCATGCACAGTAGAAAGTAATTTCAGGATAAAAGCCCTAACTTCATTGAGTGATCAATGGGTCTTTATAAATGCATTGATGTTCGCAGTTACAGCCCTTAATATGGGAATAATAGCAATGTATAGTGAAGAGATAAGAGGTTAACAAGAGGGTCGTATGGACTATGGAGAAAAGGGAGGAGAGAAAGAAACTGCAAGATTTAGTTTTCTTATGGCCCTGATGGGCCTGATCAACTGTGGGCCCCTTCTTTTATGTGTCTCTACAGAGAAGACCTTAGAATTCGTATCAGATGATAGAAGGTTTTGTAGGTGGCAGAAGCGGTGGCTCTAGTCTGATGCAGTCCCAGGTCCAAGAAAGGACTGCTGCACCAAGTTGTGGCTAGAATCGCAAAGAGAGAACAAAGAAAAGGACAAAAAGAAGAAGCATTCACACAAGAACTGTCCCAAACCTCAAGATCTAATGTTGGTAACCACCAAAACCCAAAGAACTTCAAGGTTACACAAGTGCTCCTGGATGTTGTTTCCATCAAGATAGCAATGAGACTGATGGCAGTCTTCAGATTTTATTTATTTCATACGCAAGCTTTAAAAGCCTAATGGCAATCTAACCATTAACATAATAAAAGAAATAAGAAAATAAATAAGAAACATTTCCATACTTCTTTAAAAAAGAAATTGTACAAGATTTGCACATGAGCACACTCCGTGCACAGCTACTGGGGTGTTTCTCAAGCCCAAATGGGCTAGACAAGCAGGCACAGGGCCTGTTCTAGCTTAATGCAGGACCATATGGGCAAGGCACATATGTAGGCAAGAGTCTAAAGAGTCTTGGTTGTAAGGTCACAAAAGAAAGTTGAAGTCAAATACTATCTTTTTCAAAGGCGGGCCTAACTCAGGTTTCTAACGAACTCCAATCAACATTTTTTTTTAACAGTAAAATTTATTAATAAGAGGGGAAAACCCAATACAATAAAACATACGAAAAGCCTCAATACAAACTATACATCAAAGGATAAAAAAAGAACGAAACACCTCTTCCTTAGAGAGCTTATCCGCCAATACATTAGCCTCGCGCAACACATGATGAAAGACAGCACCCAAGTGACTCAAGATATCCTGAACCTCCTCCACCACATCAGCCAGCCTCCAAGGATGAGAACAATTATGTAATTTTCACTGAATGGCAAAAAAAGAATCTCCTTCAATGATAACTTTAGAACCTTCCAACTTACACAACTCGCAACAACCAACCAAAAGAGCATTAATTTCAGATTCATTAGCATCCAAGGCATCCACCGGCCCAAAGAAATTCCTTACAGTAATGCCATTCCAGTCTCTAATGACACCTCCAATTCCACCTCTTCTAATGGCTTGAACATAACTTCCATCAAAGTTAAACTTTAATTTGAGGTAACCAGTAGGACATTCCCACAAAACACTATTTAATAGTTTAGAGACCCATCCACCTTGAAAATGAGCTGCCCAAGATCTATTTAAAGCCTCCAAAACCACCCCTTTAAACTCTTTTCTTAACACACCCACTCTGAAACATACCAAATAATAGATGCAACAGCATCCTCCACCGGGGTACTTTTATTCTTGAAAACACGATTATTCCTTTCCAACCAAGTTTTCCAACAAGCCACGTACAACACCACCTTCCAAAGAATTCTCATGCGAGCATATTTTATTCCCAAGCGCCATTGATGAAAAAGATCCTCCACTTTCAAGGGCAAAAACCCAACAGATACGAGCATATTTGACCCATTGCATATCAAACACATTAAGAATTGCAGACCAAACACTATGAGCAAAAACACAATGGATAAGCAGGTGACGCACTGATTCCTCATCCTTTAAACACAAAGGGCATCCATTGACAATAATACGCCGACACCTCATCAACTTGTTTAAAGGAAGAATTTTACAAGATCTCACCAGTCACAACCCAACAGAGAGCTAATACTCGAGGTGGTATTGTAAAACAAGTTAACTGAGAAATTACCTTTAACCGCCGGCTTCCAAACTCTAGCATCAGATCCTCCACCATTAACTTTCAAGGCCATCATTCGAGTGAAATCAACAACTTCTCTATCAGTCATATCCCACCGAAAATTAAAATCCCACACCACATGACCACCAGCAACAAAAAAAAAAGGAAATTATCTACGAACTCCAATCAACATTAAAACAATTTAGGGGGTTGTTACCTTTCCAGGAACCGAAAATTGTGTGAATCTAACATGATTCGGATAAGTTTTGAACCATTTTGTGAAAAGGAATAGCCAATTACAAATTTCGTTAAATTTTGTCCGAACTGGAGTGCAACTTGAGTACATCCTTAAGTTGATTCCTTGAATATCTTCTCTCTTTATACATTCACAAAATTAATAAAATTTCAGTGTTCCTTTATGGCCAGTGGACTCATATCCAAGAAGTAACACTAGATACAGTGTGTCGTAAACTAGGCTTGGAGGTGTCTTGATTGAGTTAATCCTCTCATCCAATTGCAATGTCACAAAGGCCCAACTAAGGCCCGAATGTTGGGCACAAGCCTGGCCTGCAACAATAAGAAATGGGTCTCTATGCAGGCTTATGTTAAGCATCAATAGGAATGTGAAAATCTTGCCCCAAACTCGGCTCATTTATTTATTAAGCCTAAAAATGAAGTCCCAACTTGACACAGCGCTAAAACCCCTACTGAAGATGGTTGCATCCAGGCGAGCTAGTCAGCTCATTTACTCCTTTAGATGTGAAGAATATGTTAATTGAAAACCTAGATGTGTAGGTCCAAATAAGACCTCCATATTAAGGAACTTCCAAGCTTCTTATACCATATTCTCATGGGTGCTATCAGAGAGGTGGATGTTCTAGTGAAGAAAGGCATATAAAATCTAAATTTGGTTTGGGATTTAGTCTCCTTGACTACTGGTTGGGACCCAGCAGAAAGGGCAAAAAATAGATATCACAAAAATTCCAGTGTTTGAAACATAGAGAAAATCTCTCTCTCTCTCTGTGTATAGGATGCATCCCCTGCAGACCTTCACGGTGTACGCCCATGCGCACTTCGCTGCGGGCCCAACCTGGTGATGGGGACAATTGGATGGAAAGGTCTTGATGGGCCCTACCTCTCGGCAGAGTTTGGCAATTGGCACCGATCAGATCATCCTAACCCTTTCATCCATGGCTCACAAGTTCAAGGGTTTTGTATTAAAAAATCAGTCAATCGAATGGTCCAGTCCATTTGGATGGGTGCAAAATCTAGGAATCCGGTGCAATTGAATGGGGTCCCTGTGTGTGGTCCATTCAGAAGGACCATCAGGTGGCCCCACCTCCAATGCGCACCCTGCACAGGTGCTTACCTGATAATTTCCATGTATGTATATATTTTATTCAAGGATTAAAAAAAAAAAAACACTCGCTTATTTCACTCAAACGAAGTCCAAAGTGTATGAGACCATCCGTTGGTAAGACCCTACTGACATGATTAAGTGGCTGTACTTTTCCCCACGCTAAAACACATTAACTTATAAACCTTTTTCTTACTAATGAAACATACCGCATTACTTCTAGAAGAGATTGCAAGTGGAATCAAACTTGCATCATAGCTAGTAGCATCACCAATCCATAATCTTGAGAACACAGATCCTGAAATTATAGAAGGCTTGGCATAAATGCAGGCTATTTACAAGAATAAATAATAAACAATACGATAAAATAAATAGAAAAAAAAAAAAAAACATATGCATCAAAAAAAGCAGTGGTCATAAAACATCTATTTTGGAGATAGAGTCTAGATGAAAAGCGTCACTTTAAAAATAATCAGAAATGTGTTGCAAACTATACAAATGGATTTATCGATATCTAGATACGGAACACTGCATCACTTCATTAGAGGAGTTAACCATGAAGCAATTTGCTTCTTAAACTAGAGCCAAATGCAAATGAATAAAATAAAATAAAAATCTTGAACTCTGGAGTCTGGAGTCTGGAGTGAATTAGTTGTTTTTGAACAGCAATGGATTTATCAATATCTAGAATGCCACCTCATCATTTCATTAGATTACTTTTGAAGGAATTTGCTTGTTAAACTGGAGTCAAATGCAAATGAATAAAATTCTTTAACTCTGGAGTGAATTAGTCAATTTTGAGCAGCACGCAAATCAGCTAAAAAGCAACCAGCAAATCTCGTGGCCTACTTTGTTCAAGGAAATCCAAGCAGAAAGATTATTGCAAAGACGAGTAAATTAGCAATTACTAAAGTTAGTAATGTCAATTCTTGTCTTGACATCATTCAGCACGCAATGGTCAACCATGGTCGTCATATTTAAAAATAATGTGATTGACTGCACTTCATCTAACCAACATTGGGGTCACCTTTCCAAAATCCAACTCTTAGAGTTCACTTAAATTTACTCCAACCAGAGTGATATACACCCTTTAAAAGAAGTAACAACTAATTAGTTATTTATATGTTTTTTTATTGGCCGCATGACTCAAACCAACAACCTCAAGGATGCAATAGTGAGCACCTTCCACGGTGCCACAGGCCCTTCCATTATTCATATGTTCTAAACATAGATCAATTCACCTTCCACTGTCCTATCGCTATCCATTGGGAACATGTGATGAGTGGATAGAATCGACACCCAATGTGGGTCATGTTCTCACACGGTCAAAATCATAGGAACGTTCTTCAGTTTTTTTTTTTTTTAATAGATCAGTATCCAAATAGAATATTATGGATGGGATACCAATAACTATATGCTATGACGCACAGATACGGCATGGATATAGGACACGCTATAGACATGGCAAGGACCTGGATTTTACACATAAAAAGTGTGAAGTCTCGAATACAATACGACACAAAACGTTGCCCAATTTGAAGTATCCGTGCATCATAGACTATATGACTATATCTACATCTCATGCATTTAGCCTTTAAATTTTCAAAGTAATGGTGCTTATGTTTTAACTCAATACACCAAAAATGTATATAATGCATAATCATGGTTATCCAATCCAATTGTCCAACTAGAAGCATGGCTGAGTCAACCCTCGCCCTAAGAACAAAGCCACATATTAGGTGACCGGGTCAAGCTCCATTTGGACAATTATGGTTAGGAACCGGCTTGTCCTAGGTAGAATGACACAGCCATGCCAACTTAAATGCATTTTCACCTTTAAATAATAAATACTAAAGGAAACATATATAATCCTTGCATCAATAGAACGATCAAGGTTAAAACCATACTTAAATGTCAGACTAAAATAAAAACATATTAATTGAGAAATGAAAATTGATATTACAATTTCATATTCAAGTTCATGTCTATTTTTTAGGAAAAATTATATTTCACAAATATTTAAATTATTTTTTAAATTTGTTATTGTAACTATATTGTAGTTGTATACAAATATGTTCATTTACATATTCCTGGTTGACCCACCGGGTTTCCTGGAGAACCTGATAACTGAATGAAATCGGCAGATACACTAGGTCAGTAAACTGTGACCTAAATAAAGAAATCTAAAGAAAGCTTGATCAGTGAAAAGGTAGTCTGCTTTCATTTAAACAATGGAAGAATCGATCAATAAAATCTTGAAACAAAAGAGTAGAAAAAATGAGTACTAATAGAAAAGAGGGAAAGATCATAGGAATTACCTGATGATTGCAGTAGGCCTACATTAAAATTAAGAACCTTGACACGACCATGAAGATCCCATATGCGTAAGTTCCCATCCACATGAAGCACAAACAGCAATTTTCTCCGATTTATCTCTGATACTACCAAACTTTGCGCAGCCCCAACAACCTTTCCCCTACACATTAGATATTGAACATCATGGACTCTTTTAATCATTGTTAAATAATAAACAATTGTTAAATAATGAACAAAGACACAGGACATTAAAAGATAGAAATGTGCATTTGGACAAGAGCATGATTCAAACCATAATACATTTCCTAACAAATGGCATCTCTTGCATTACAATAAAAATAAGATAGAACCAAGTAAAGATGACTATTTAATGAGCAAATATGAGAGTAAGTTGGGAATCATTATTAACAACACACACAGTTCAACGCATGGTTTAGTAGAGATTTGGCACCATACAAGCAGCAGCTAATATATGATTTTCTATGGATTGATCCAACCTTTTCTTGATCTAGGCCCACTCACTAAACATGTGTCCATCTTTATAACCAACCCACCATCTTTATAACCGACCCAAATTTCACTTTGATTTCAATGATATACGCTCTAAGGTGCAGCCAGGGGTAGCACCTTATGAGCCTGCACCTCGTGGACTCACACTATGGTCTATGGGCGCACCTTGTGAACTTGCTGAGGTGGGGATTTGGTGTTGGACTCAGTCGATGTCGAAGGTGGACTCACTCCAAAGGAATAAGAAGAAATCTTTGTTTCCAAATTAGGCAGACTCACAACTATTCTCATTCGTACATGCCACGTTAGTGAAATGACCAGAGAGAAAAAAAAAAAAAAAAAACTAAATGGGGGGGATGGGGAAATACCGGAAACTAGAATGTCATGGGCACAAATTTATGGCCCGGGCTTGCATGGGTCCCTTGTGAGTATCAATGATAAGGAAGGACCTAGGCTGCACCCTCACCATTGGATTGATCATATTTCCTAGGCATAAATATACATTTTGCCCATTTGAATCCAATGGTATCTACCGCTCCAATTGAAGCAAAGTTTGTGACACAACCTATGAACACAGATGTGCGATTTAAACAGGTCAGATCAATCAAAGGCGGCCCTCAACATTAGAAAACCAAAAGTGGTTGTCAAGATTTTGGTAGTGATGGAATAATAGAATTGTTTCTCCACTAACTTTTCCTTCTCTTTTTTATTTGGAAAAGTAAAAATCATTTCATTAACACTTTTGTGCCTGTGAGTCTGTGACGATGTTGAAGGCAAGAGAGCTTTTAAGTTCGGTTAAATTCTCTAGCTAAAACAAATGAAAGAAGGGTTAAATCAACATGGCAGAACTATTTTTGCAACGCTATTGCTATCATTAGGAATCATATCTATGAGAAGGGAAACAAGACCTTGCCATGAGACCCCATAAACGACCCATTCCCACATCATCACGCAGCTCATGCATAAAACCTGAGCAGCAACGCAGAATAATGTAATAAATAATGTGCATACCTATTACGAGAAAAGAAAAATAAATAAACAAATAAGCTCCAAGAACTGCCAAGCAGCACGCCGATAAGCTGCTTAAAAGTTACAAGTCCAACTGAGACAATAATGGATAGTTTATTGAACAAAGATTGCAATGAACATAATGAAACTGATGTAATTCATCTAGAAAATTAAAAAATAAATAAAAACAATAAAAGACATCCACAATTAGTTGAAGGAGATTCTGTTAACACGAGAAAAAAAATAAAAAAAGGATCATACCTGGCGATCTCTGATCAAGTAGACCAAGTTGATAACAACCAATTGATCCATCATGACGCCCAATTACTAAGCAACCCAAAGTTGCTGCGATGCATGTTATTTTCGGGCATTGCAGATCAGTTTGTAGATTATACTCTACAAACTCATTTTGAGGAAAAACTGAACCGGATTCGTAAGCACAGATATTTTGCAGTCTGAAAAGATAAGCAACTCCGCAAACCGTCATTGCATAAAGAAGATACATATTGCCCGCAGCACTTCCAACCTACACATACAATAACCTTGAGCAGGGTTAAGGCTCCCCAAAGCTTCTAAATCTAACCAATCAAAATACAAAAGAAAAGGTTGCATTCTGCCCAACCTCATTTTTACAGACAAAAGCAAATGGACAGAGTGCATGTGGAAACATCAGGCGGAGTCCAGCTTTGGGAAATTCTTCACAACCAGAAAGTTCCAACAGTTCAAGCGCATGTGGGAGACTCTTGTGGATACGCCTGTGGCAGGAATTCAATGACGGCATTACATTCCAAAATGTGGACGAGTAAAGAATGCAAACAAAATTATGCACCCTCTTTTCCCGCTTAAAATAAAAGTACATTATGTCTGCATTAACAGAAATGAGATGTTAACCAACACAAACATTTTGCTCTGTTAGGCTCGGCGCTCTAAGCAATGTAGCAAACTGGGTAGTGGCATTATTCTCAAGAAGAGCAACCTGCCATTTTGGTCACACTTTTCCAATGATAGCACTCATTTTCAAGATATGCAAAAGAGAGCATTCTAAAAAGTGGGTGGAAAAATGGAAATTCCTTCAATCCAAATATTGGCCGCAATTTGAGCAGATTGATACTATCATGACATTTAGCCACAATAGTGCAGTTTTTCCAAATACTGAAATTTTTTTATAATACCGCGATAAAAGTCACAGTGAAGCCGGCATAATAAAAAATGAAAATATCGAAAAAAAAACAATTATAAAAACCTTTATAACAGTAACTTTTACTTACATTACATATCATGTTTATAATTTAAACATCAATTTATTCTCCGCGCGGAGATTTCCCATCAAAACCCCTTGTTTAAAAAAACATCCCCACCTTCTCCCAATACAACATTTTCCCAAAAAAAGGAAAAAAAATATTTGTGACGCGGCCTGTGCGGAGAGCAACCAAATTCCAAGGACCCAACGAGGGTTTTGGGTTTTGCGCACAATCTAAGTAGAAATTCATATGTACAGTTACACTTCCAGAGCGTCGGTGGAAACCCCCATCCAACCAAGCGCGATCTCAACCTCTTTTTTGAATGCTAACATGGATTCAGAAAAATGAAGAATACGAAGCAAGAAGATTCAGAACAATGCCATCGAGGAAATAATGGGGAGTAGAGAGAGATATACCAGATGAGATAGGAGGGAGGGTCGCCGATGACGTGGCACGAGGCGGCGTTCTCGGTGGGAGGGGCGCAGGGTTCGGAGGAAGATGGGGAAGATGAAGAGGGGACGGTGAGTTCGATCCACTGAGTCGAATCGCTGCCGAGGATCGGAACTTCCATCGCTCCCAAGGGCCGAGTCGCCATTGACTTCTGCTTTCGAAGGTGGTCGAGTGCGAAGAACAAGAAGAAACGAATTGTGAGAGAGAGGCGAAGGGGGTTTTGGAAGGGTTTTGGGGTTTTGGAGGGGGAGAGGAATGATGGGCGGGGTTTAGAAGGGTTTTGGGTTTTTGGGGGTACCCTGCCCTGTTTTTGGTACGGCCACCAATAAAGTGATTTCTGGGCCCCGTTTGGTAATTTCACTGGTAAAGTGCTTTCTGTATGAAATACTTGTATGCTTCCCACAAGATCATATTTGAAGACATGTGAATGTATGCAAGAGCAAATAGGGATCACTAATATGTTCTGTTTTTTCAGGCTATATTTTGCCCTATACTTTGAAAGGAGGTCTGATCTCATTTTTGGGTTTCAATTTTTATATAAATATTGTGCTTGGCATGATGCATGGAAACGCAATTGCAATTTTACAAACGATTTGCATTTTTTTATGAATAAAAGATCCGCCTTTGCTTTTTTTATATGGCCATTTATGCTTATTATAATACTTCTATATTCTTATCTACGCCATGTACTTTGAAAGGAGGTCGATCTTTTTTTTTTGGGGGATTTAATTTTAGTTTAAAGGTTATGCTTGGCACGATGCATGGAAATGTCATTGTAATTTTATAAATAATCTTATTTCTAAAGGCATAAACCCATCCATGCTTTTCTTTTAATGGTCCGTCTCTACTTATTAAAATATTTCTATAACTCATTAAAAGATTCACCATGGCATAATGAGAAAAATCCAAGCAAGTTTCAATACTATCATGCATGTAAATAAACAATCTCATCGTGTTGCCATCTTCTAGATCGATTGTTTAACACTTCTTTTTTAGGTTTATCATAATATTTTGTTCTATTATTATCGGTGCTAAAATTTTATTTGATCCGTTCATGATTGTCCCAATTGATTTTTTTTTTCACTCAACCTGTGAACTAAAATTAATGGGAGATTCATCAAATAGATAGTTTAGATATTTTGTCTTCTCATGAAATATCACATGTGATTTGAAATACAATGCGCTTAAAATATTTGTGACAGAGGGAGAAAGATAAATTTTGGGATAGGGATAGGATATAGCGAATGATAAATTTTGGGAAGTGTAAAATATCATTTATTTTACTCATTAATTACTTCATACCAAACCGATGCACTAAAAAATATTGTGCATCTCCAATTTCACTCTCTTCACAAATTTCGTATTGCAAGTGTAGTTGTTGCTTGCCTGTGCTCAGCATGGGTTTCTTTTCACTAGCTACCTATCTACTACCCTTACATAAAAGTGAATAAGTGTGTTGATTTAAGCTACTTAGACGAATTTCTCTCTCTTCAAACCTTTTTATGGGACCCATTTGATGCTGGGTGTTTAGTTAAGGCCACTTTTGTTGGCCCCATGAACATGCAAGAGTCATCTAGTATTTTAAGGGCCATTTGCGAAGCACGAGTTTAAGTAGAAAAGGCCAAGTGAAAAGGCGCCGGATTTTTCGGCGTCTTACTTTGTAAGTTTGGTGGAGCGGTGAAATGACCGATGACTCCCCCTTTTTTGGCTTGATTTTCGTGCAAGAGAGGAGATTTGGAGGTCATCGCTGGGTCGTCGGGTAGGCTGTTTTGTGGGGTTTCGTCTTATGTGGATATTGCCGAATGCGCCCTTAATGTCTCAATACCCATGATGTAATGCCTCGTGCTTATGTTTGTGACCGATACTAGGAGTTCCCTAGGTTTAGCATATTGTTATCGACGATTTTTCATTGATCGCTGATCTTTCAACGTCGTTGATAAAGTTGGCTAGTAAAGACATGCACTTTCATGAGTGAAAGCAAAGAACGCAAGAAGCATTTGAAGACTTCCAACTAATTTGAGTGAGTATGAATTTTAGATTGACTCCTCCCATTCTCTATGCCGGATTGTCTTAAGAGTAAGATTATTGATGGATTTTGTGAAGATAGAGGCCTCATGAGTTGAGGAAGCTGGGAAGTGTGGTGGAGGTTCAATGTTTTCTTGGGTGAAGTTCAAAGTTTTGTTGGGTTTAGGGGGTACTTTTTGGCATTTTTGTTTGAGGATTTTATTATCTTATTGTATCTCTGACAAGGTTCATGAGAAGAAGGTGCAGTTTGAGTGGACCAAGAATGTACGAATTGAGCTACTGAAGGCTGGAGGAAATACTTTTGTGTTACCAATTCTTATTTCATCCCAAGGAGCAGTGAATTGTGATCCTCATGGACACGATGGATGTTGGTTTAAGGCTTGTCCTAAGGCAAGGAGGAAAAAATATGATGTAGGACTCGAGTTTTCCTTAGGGATGTAAATGGGTTCCTGATTCTTCGATTACCCGGAGGTTTCAACCCATTGGGGTCCTTATTTACGCCTTGCTAAGTAAATGGGTCTGGGCCCTTTTTTGAACTTGCGGCCTAAACAAGCCCCGATTCCGCCTTGGTTCGGACCCAGGACCCTACACATTACTTAAATTCTAAAGAATCTCTCATTAAAAGTATATCCTTTTCCCCGCATCATTCTTTACCTAGACCCGGACTCGAACCCTCCCCATATATGGTTTTTGTTTCGGATCCAATTCCACCTTCTCCTTAAACGGTTTCGGGTCTGAAATCGACCTGTTTACATCCCTATTTTTTCTACAATGGTATTTTATTAACTTACTCGTCATTTATTCCAATCATGCAATATGCTATGATGTATATATTGACTACTTCCAAACTCTTGTTTGATTCTTATATTTACTGTTGCAAGTAATGATGCCCTTTATCCTTGCCTCGAAGCTGGTTTTTGAAATAACAAATGAGGAGTTTGCAGAATGCGAGAGAATGCTGTGCGGAGGTTATCATGTAGATACCATATCTTGCACATGAGACGTTGTCATTTTTTGTAGTTTATGTCTTGGGTTTTGGTTATCTTTATACGGGCCTTTGATGGCCCTTTCTTTTTTTTTTTGGTGTGTGTGTGTGTGGGGGGGGGGGGGGGGGGGGGGGGGGGGATGTTTATAATTAATACTTCTTCTGTATTCTTTAACTTGAATATTTGGAAATTAAATATTCAGCTTACTTATTTAGCTTTATTCAATTTCATGTTTATGTCCAATACCTATCGGAGGATGTTTTATGAGTCCAAAATTTTTTATTTAATATTATAATTTTAAAATAAATATCTAGAAATCTGTGTTAGATCAATGGATCAAATTTGACACCATTGTTGTGTTTGAAGTTTTATGCGATCAACTTGTTCATATCTTAATTAGGGGTTTCATAGTTAAAATAATAATAATTATTATTACTATAGTTAATCACGTGAGAACCCAACACTTTAAACATTAAGTACATAAACGGTCCATAGTTTTTCAATGATTTCTTGGTACCCATGAGGGTTTAAGGTTTAAATTTTCACTATATATCCATTTTTAGTGATCCCAAGGGGAATGATGATTTGGATCATGACTCAAGGACTCACGTGAAATACATAAAAAAGGATTCATGATTTTTCATAAATATCCTGGGATCAGTGAATAATTAACAACTAAAACTTAACTTGGTAGTCTTGATTGGGTTTCTTAACACATTCAGTGGTTCAGATGGCCATTTAGAATCGTTTTATTTGAAAATTTTGAAAAAAATGGACAGGGCATGGCTTTCGATTTTTCCAATGTAGCAACACATGTTTATGCACTTCAAACATGTTTCTGATAATAAATATCAATTTAAATTAAAGCAAAAGATTGATATAAACAAATTTAAATACCATTTGTTTCGATGGATTTTGGATTCCAAGGTATTAAAATATTTTTTTAAAAAGTGGCTAAAACTAAAGAAAAAAAAGAATGACAGTGAACTCTTATTTGATGAAAAATAAAGAAAGGTAGATGAAAAAAATGAATAGTTAGGTATGATCATAGTAAATCAAATAAGAGGAAAGTACAGAATTTCATCTTTATTCCCATCTTATAGGCTTTACCTCACTTAGTAAATAATCTCTCGTTCAAACTCATTTTGCCACGAATCCTTCAAATCCAACTACATGCAAACAAGGAAGCGGATCCCCTGTTTGGTCCAAACAGGGAAACCATGTTTGGACCAAATAGAGGCCAACACATGTATTACATTGCCAACTAAGCTGATGCAACTTTTCCTACAATGAAATCTAGAAAAGAGGAGGGGCTTTCTTACAAAAGATGCAAAACTATCAGAAGGAGGGAGCCCGCCCACCAAAGGTCAAAAGCCCACCCTTTTTATCCCATGTACGCCTGGTTGTCTCATACTCTCTCTGTTCTCTGGTTTCTCTTTTCTTGTTTTCGATTTTGCGACAAATTCGAGGAAGAAGCTGCGAGTTGGAAGAAGATCGAAGTCGAAGGCCAGCACAAACCCAGCACAAACCAGATCCTCTCTCTGCCCTCTGTCATCAGTCACCTGCGGTTCTCGGCATCGTGAGGTCTCCATCAGTGAGCACTCTCTTTCTCGCTGCAATATCTCTCTATTTGTCTGGTACTCTCTATCTCTCTTTCCTTTAATTTTTTTCAAATCTTCATCTTTTGTTTGTGGACATGGCTAGAGATTACTATTCCTTACTCAATTAATGGTTGATTTCAAAGCCCTTGAGATGTTGGAAGAATCTTCTGAAGACCTAAATCATATAGACCCAAACCTTTTTTCACCATTAAAATACTCTGAAGAATCCAATCTCAAACAACAACTGCACGTTTTTAGTGTTTTCTTTGGTTTTTTTTTTTTTTTTTTTTGGATGTTTTGATACGTGATGCCTTGATTTGTAATATTAATGATTAAATCTTTCAATTTACATTTTTTTTCTGTCTCGGTTTGGGGTATCAAATCATAGCTAGTTGTGGTTTGTGATTTGAAGTGATGGTGAGTTGTAGTTGGGATTGAGCACTTGGCCTATCCTTTATTGAAGGGTTTAATTTTGGTTGCATGCTTTCTCTGTTTGATGACTGCATGTTATTTTGTTATGATATTGCAGAAGTTGAGTTTAATCGTAAATAATGGGATACATGAATCCATGTATGATGATTGATTCCACTTGCCTATGATATATTTTTCATGTATTCAAATTTGTGAGGACAGCCTTTGGTCAAAATTCAATTAGAAGTGGTAGCATCTGACAACCCCTTGAAACTCATTCGTTGTTGAAATATTACAGTTCAACCCTTTGATGAATACATTGTTAATTGCTTTATTTGATTTATGTTTGCTGATATCAAGAAGTCATGTGAATGAATTTTATCTAGGGCACTAAGCCCATAGGTGAATGAGGAGCTGGATTTAAAACACCCATATCTGGTGGTTAGTTGGGTTCAAACCCATAACTTATTATAGACTAGGTTCAAGATTCTTAACTGGAAAAGGATTTGAGTTAAGCAACATGGCCGAATGATCTTTAGGATTATGGATTGGCCGAACACAACCTTGGTTACTAGAGTTGTCCGAATTTAAGTTCTTGGGATCTTTCACGTTGGACTTGAGTAATTATGCTGTAGCATGTTTCTGATTGATATGTTTTGTTGCTTCTCTTCAAGTATTATTACTCCATGTGTTGTGAAATAAACCGATTGCTATGGTCTTCAAGAATTTCTGATTGATATGTTTTGTGTGTGGTTCTATGCTTTTGTTATCCACTTGTAATGGCTATGGTATTTTCTAAATTTTCCATGGGTTCGAGTTGTGGCCTTTGAAATACTACACCATTCTTCTCCACAGTAATTTCCATGGTCATATATGTGGTAAAAAGGGAAAAGCCACCGCCATTGGCTGTGGTTTTTTAGCCTTTTTGACATAGTATAGGTATAAAAAACAAGACACTAAATGTAGCTTAAGGGTCTGAATTAGGTCTTCTTTTTTTTCCTTTCTCATAAATAGTTGGATTGGATTAGCGTTTAATATTGAAGAACTATGTGGAGTTTGGAGAAAATTCATTTCTTTCCACTGGAAATGATGTGAAATGTGGTATGGGCATGTGTTTCAATGCTCTGTATGGGGTATTGGGTATGGCAAAGATAGAGAGTGGGGATCTAGTTGTATGGATTTTTCACTTTTTTACAATTTGATTGTTTCTTGATTTAAATCTGTTGTTTCTTGGTTTTATTGTGCTTTCCAATGATTTATCATTTTTTTCCTTATATCACTATTTTACTATCTCATTGTGGTTCATTTTCTAATTACAGGGACACTAATTATGTTTGCCATTTGAAATGACAACAAAAATACATCATGGTAATCACTGAACATGACTTCCATTCATTACTGTCTTCTCATTTGAATTTGGTAATTATTTTTTTTTCTTTTGTTGTAATTTGATACAAGCTAACCAAAATACAAATGAAGTTGTAAAATTAGATACTAAATGCTGCCCTTCAAGGTTTATAAAGTTTATCAAGGAGTTACAGTTACAGGATGTTCATATTAATGCGATAGGAGAAACCCCTTTTAAACACTTCATAGAGATGCCCGCGAACTTAAAACGTCAGCGTACGTTTTTATTAACGATAATAACTAGGTGGGATAATGAAAAAAGTGCATTTCAACTTGGAGGAAAGCTCCTTCCAATTCTACCTCAAGACGTCGCGTTGATAATGGGGTTGAATATGAATGGAGAAATAATACAATTAGGGAAAAGGGTTTTGACAGAAGAGTGTGAATTTTTAGAGGAATATCTCAAAAATAACTATATAGGAACGGAAACATTAGAGAAGCATTTAAAGGTAATCTTGAAGAAAATGTCATCGAACAAGAAGAAGTCGTTGGATAAGAAGAGGTTGGATTCGATTGCTCACTTCAAGAAGCTTTACATGTTGTACGTTTGTAGTACCATTCTTTTTCCAAAATCATGTTGATCACTTCCATTCAATATCATATTCATGGTTGATAAGTTGGAAAAAGTTAATGATTATGCATGGGCAATTGTTGTACATGAGTTCTTGATAAAAAGTATATGCGAAAGCTCCAGGAAGACAACTGGATTTATAAATGGATGTGTCATGCTCTTGGAAGTAAGTTGTTATCTTTTTTTTTTTAAATTATAGTTTTTATAATTGTTACAATACAATAGAACTTGTGACTTTCACATATTCACTTACATTCTTATACCTTTTTTTACAGCCTTAGTTTTATGAACGTGTTAAACGATATGAGCCTATTCGCGCCAATTCTTATCCACGTTATATGCGATGGGCTATGAGTTCCAAATACATGCAATGCAAGTCTTTTAAAGCTATATTGGACAATCTTAGCTATACAAAGGTATGTATACCTTCACTTTTCTCTATGATATACTAAGGGTAGTAATTTATGATATTGATTACAATAAATGAAATGAATACTCTATTCTTTAGGTCATTGAGGAAATCACTCCAACTAAAGAAGAAATGACCTTATTATCTCCCCCAAAAGTGTCTCAGTTATTTTTAACTTATTTTTATTCCTTAATTTAAAGTACTTGGTCATGGTTGCATCTTTCTTGTGACTTATACTTGTTTTCGTTATGGGCTACAGGAGACAACGGCGATGGCTGATTTCATAGTCAGGAGAATGGAGAAACGCATGATGGATATCATTGTAATTTTAACCCTATTTCGTCAAAAGTGGAAAATGATATTCAAATCCTCTAATATGAACTTCATGTTTTAAATCTATTTTTTACTAACTATTTTGAACTTACATAGGGTGATCGCGAGAACTATATAATGAAGATGAAGGATTTGGAGCAAAGGCTTACCCTACTGGAGGAAGAGAATGAACGATTAAGGAGTGAAAATATGGAGTTGCGAAATAGAGGAATATCAGGTTCTCAATTGCCTATGGATATTGTGGATGCTTCACTCCGTCGTATGGATCATCCTTCCTCTCCATATCCGTCAATGTTTGGTTGTGTTGAGACATCTGATGTTGCCAAAGATATTTCAAAGAAAAATGGGGGTAGAGTTCGGAAGCCATCACAGATGTTACGGACCCCATATGATGCATGCACAAAGGGAACATTCCAAAGAATGAAGAATAAAGGAACTTGCCACAAGAGAGAGAGATTGACTGCGGATGAAATCCAATCAATGATTGACTTTTAGGAAGAAGAGGAGGATGCAATTGCAAGTTTTGAAGCCAATGTTGGAAAAGAGTATGAACCATTATAAACCTAATAACTTTACACCACAGTACTCACACTAGATAATCAGTATTTATATCTATTAATTCCTAAATAATAAGTTCTATTTCTATAATGCTGAGGAGGTGGGTAAGCTAAAATTTTGGCATTCAGAAATCAATAATTTATTGGATGAAGAAGGTTGGATATCCGATAAGGTTAGTAGTTAATTTCACATCGTATTATAAGCATTCAATTGTGTATACAATTTGGAACCTTGACAACTAACACTGAACGTGCTATCTTGAGTTCTATATTATTGATGCATATGCTAAGTTGATGAGTGGGAGAAAGTCAACGAGGAAGCTGAATTCATTGAAGTGTTACTTCTTCACATCGTGGTTTAATGGAATTATTCTTCTTAATATTTTTAGTGATTTAAATTTTTTGAATATCTTTGCTAACATGTAGCTTACTAACTCCCAGACGGCTTTGCATTCCAACGATAAAGAATTAATTAAAAAGCATTTAAATGTGAAGAACTCGAAGTCCATCTTAACCTCGTGGCGCATAATATTTATCCCAATGAATTGGGCTTCAAAACACTGGCTTCTCCTCGTACTTGATTCAAACAAGAAGTTGTTTTGTATATACAACTCTTTGAAGTCATGTGGTGACATTGCATATGTGAATCAAACGGTGAGTGCCCATATTAATGTACACGATCCTGTGAAATCTTCAAAATAAACATCGTACCCGTAAATAAAACTTAACTGTTATATTTCCTTTATGCAGGTATCTTTCTTAAAAGAAAATTTTAAACAAAGGAAGATTCATCAATGGGACGAGGCTGATATTCTTTTTGTTGATGACTGTCCTCAACAAGATAATGGGTATGTCTCTCTATTAGAGGCTCGTATGTGAATTGCATAATCTATTCTAATTGGTATAATAATCCATCTGATATCACTATTTTAATAGTTATGATTGGGGTGTCTTTGTGATGAAATTCATGGATTGTCTATCGCGTGGAGATACATTCGATTTTCAACCAGTAAATACTTTGTGATTTTTCAGTGATGATTTACATATACTTCGAATGAATCTTATTGTTCGAATTTCTTGCCTGTTTCTTTCGTTCCTTCTATTCTTTCTTATTCTTTGTTCTTGGAATATGATGAAATCTTATATTACAGGAAAAAAATAGCAGCATATTTATTGCTCGGTCACATACCGGATGACAAACATGAGGACTCATAGGCTAACCTGACATCTATTCTTGTGGGAAGGGTATTAACAAAAAATTATATTCTTATTGATACAACTTATTTATGGTGTTCGTGATCAAATTAATACTCTCTTTTCCATTCTTATTGTTCGGTGATTTCTTTTTTTGTTTTCTAACATTGGTCTCATATTCATTGCAGGTGGCATTCGGAACTTCTCATATAGAAATGTGTGTCGATGTGAGAGAGTTCAAGAGATTCTGAAATTATGATGTAATTTTTTGGGTTTTCAGAACTTCAGTCGTTCAATACATTTTTGTATCAAATACAACTGTGTCCCACTTGAGAATTTTGTATATCAACTAGCCACACTCCAGGCTCACTTGATATGGAGATATTGTAATTTCATTCAATTATATTAGTTGTTAGTGATGGGAAACTCGGCGTCTTTGTGAGTGTCAAAACACCTTTCAAGAAGAAAAAGCAGATCTACAAGTCGAATGATGGATTTTGGTACTAGGTGTTGATTGATTATCACTGATTAATCGTTAATGCACGTATCTTGATCAATTGATAATAGAAACACCAACAGTATGTGCCCAACTAACAAAACACCGAAACCTCAGTATTTCATCCAGATAACCTTCTTAAACTGGGTTTCAACCTCAGTATATCATGATTCAAACCATTGTATACAATGCCATAAGCTGAGACTATAACCACAGCATTTTTGTCAACCAACCTTAGTACACAGAATTGAAACTTGTGAATGTTTTTTGTCATACCTACGAATCCCATCTAATAAGTAGATTTAATATCGGATAGAGGTGGACTTTGCCTGATGACCACACTGAAACCTTAGCATTTTATTTATACAACCTACTCAAACTGGGTTCAACCTCAGTATATAACGATTCAAACCATAATATACTCCGTGCCATCTAATATCCAAGATTTTATATCGAATAAATGGTCTGTTAAACGAGACACCTCAACCTCGGTATTTCTTTCATCCAACCTCAGTATACAGTTTAGAAACCTGTGAATATTCTTTGTCAGACATTCTCATGTGGCCAAGGTTTTATATCTAATAGAATGGTCTATTAAATGAAACACCCCAACCTCAGTATTTCTTTCATCTAACCTCAGTATACAGTTTTGAGACCTGTGAATATTCTTTGTCGGACATTCTCATGTGGCCCAAGGTTTTATATCGAATAGAAGGGTTTGTTAAATGAAACGCCCCAACCTCAGTATTTCTTTCATCTAACCTCAGTATTCAATTTTGAGACCTGCGAATATTCTTTGTTAGACATTCTCATGTATCCAAGGTTTTATATCGAATAGAAGGGTCTATTAAATGAAACACCCCAACCTCAGTATTTCTTTCATCTAACCTCAGTATTCAGTTTTGAGACCTGCGAATATTCTTTGTCAGACATTCTCATGTATCCAAGGTTTTATATCGAATAGAAGGGTCTATTAAATGAAACACCCCAACCTCAGTATTTCTTTCATCTAACCTCAGTATACAGTTTTGAAACCTGTGAATATTATTTGTCAGACCTTCTTATGTGGCCCAAGTTTTATATCGAATAGAATGGTCTGTTAAATGAAACACCCCAACCTCAGTATTTCTTTCATCTAACCTCAGTATACAGTTTTGAGACCTGTGAATATTCTTTGTCAGACATTCTCATGTGGCCCAAGGTTTTATATCGAATAGAATGGTCCGTTAAATGAAACACCTCAACCTCAGTATTTCTTTCATCTAACATCAGTATACAGTTTTAAAACCTGTGAATATTCTTTGTCAGACCTTCTCATGTGGCCCAAGGTTTTATATCGAATATAAGGGTCTGTTAAATAAAACACCCCAACCTCAGTATTTCTTTCATCTAACCTTAATATACAATTTTGAAACGTGTGAATATTCTTTGTCAGACCTTCTCATGCGACCCAAGGTTTTATATCGAATAGAAGGGTTTGTTAAATGAAAACACCTCAACCTCAGTATTTCTTTTATCTAACCTCAGTATACAGTTTTGAAACCTGTGAATATTCTTTGTTAGACTTTCTCATGTGGCCCAAGGTATATCATAAGGGTCGTCAAGGCTAGGGGAAACAATGAAACCACAGTATTTCTTTCATCAAACCTTAGTACAGAGAATTAAAACCTGTGAATATTTTTGTCAAACCTACGAATCCATCTAATAAGTGGATTTTATATCGGATGGAGGTGGACTTTGCCCGATAACCACACTGAAACCTCAGTATTTTATTCATATAACCTTATCAAACTGGGTTCAACCTCGGTATATAACGATTCAAACTATAGTATCTCCGTGCCATCTAATATCCAAGATTTTATATCGAATACATGCTGTTAAATGAAACACTTCAACCGTAGCATTTCGTTCCCCTAACCTTAGTATTTAGTTTTGAAACCTATGAATATTATTTGTAAGACCTTCGCATGTATCCAAGGTTTTATATCTTTCAGGGTTGTCCATTGGCTAACGAAACAGTGTGACCACAATATTTCTATATTCCAACCTTAGTACACAGAATTGAAACCTGTGAATTTTCTTTGTCAGACCTTCACATGTGTCATCTGATACCAAGACATATTTTACATCGAATACAAAAGTAGACTAATTACACTGGCAAGTATTCTGGTAAAGCACTACTTACATTGATCAAATTTACAATAATTACATTCACCACATCCAATCTGAAGGATAGTTCCATTCATATATAGGAGATTAATTAACAGATGTATGCAAATTGTCTATACAAAATATGTTCCTTGTGAACGCAAAAAATCTGTCACAAGGAGCTCAGAAAAGCACAGCATGTGCAAAAAAATTGTGTTGTGAAGAAATGTCTCCTAAAACTTGGTCCTGCAAAAGGAATTATCTTGAATTAATCTCAAGCAAAATAAAAGTTTACTAGGAAAGTATGAACTGCATTTTGAAAGAATGCTTCTCAAATTGAGCTTCATTTACCCATTGAACTCTCTTGAAGCTTGCTCTGGTATAGAATCTAAAATTCATGGATCCATTTATATACAAAAAGATTAAGTAACATATATATGCAACTTGTCTATACAAAAGATTTTCCTTGTGAACGCATAAAAATCTGTCACAAGGATCTCAAAATAGCACAGTTTGTGACAAAGATCCAAAATGTGAAGAATAGTATCCTAAAAGGTGGTCCTGCAACAAGAAATATCATGAATTAATTTCAAGCAAAATAAATGTTTACTAAGAAAGTATGAACATAAGAAAATATTCTTCTCACACCGAGATTCATTTATCTATTGAAATGTCTTGAAGCTAGCTCCAGTATAGAATCATTTGTGCAACTGTTAGTCAAAGTTGGTCCAACAGAGGGAGTCATCCCAGCTGGTTTATTTAATGTACTTGGCAGTTGTCCCAAAAGTATCGAATGCATGTTAGGTGGCATTTGTAAGATGGATTGACCGTAAGAAAACATGGAATTCATTCCATTAGCATATGGTCCCTATAAAATAGTAAATTATAGTTTAGTCTTCCAATAAACAAATAATGACGTATAAAAAAGCATCTCGTGTGGAAAGATTTTCCTGTGATTAACAACTCATAGATTAACAATACCTGTGATGTTGGCATTAATCCAGCAACGAATGATCTCTATATAATCATAAGTCGAATTTTAAATCAATAAACCTTTCACATAATGCGAAGAATATGGTTCTAGTAAGGCTAACGTAACAATGGACATACATTTGCTTGCGAATCATATAGTTGGGTCAGTGGATATTAAACTGCATTTATCTCAACATCAGAGGGTCCCTACATGAATGGAGTAGATAACATTTCATTAAACTGTCCTGACTATAACCACAGTAAAAAATCATGCATTTATTTCTTTCATTACCTGTAAGATAGAATATGAGGGCTGAGTGAAGGCATTATACTGTGTTGTATTGCTCTCTTTTGCTTTTTGACATTGACTTTTCTGTACTCTCTTTTTTGAACCTTTCTAAAAAAAGCTCTTGACCCTCCGTCTGCCACGACAATTGTCCACCTTCTTTTTTATTGCATTTACTGCCGCCACCGAATCATCTTCCTCAAACTCTCTTACTAGAACATCACCTTCGCTCGCATCAACTTTTGAATTATCATCCTTATTCACTTCAAATGGTATATTTTCTATGTTGTGCAACATAGACTTTGAGAGCTTGAATGCTTCTTGGAACTTCTTTTCACTTTCGGATGCCTTTGTTGCTATTTTCACAAAATTACAAAGAAGAACATTATATCTTCTTGACATATCTTTCTTCTCATTCTCATGTGACATTCCACTGTCTGATGTTTTCAACGAACATGAAGTAGCTTATCGTATCCACCTCTTCAAAACATATCTTTCGGGGATTTGTTTTAATATGTGGATTGTTGCAATTAATGAATAACCACACAGAATTCCCACAAACTCAAACTTTCTGTAGCTACAAGTGATGGATTCATCTTCTGGGTCATAAACAACAAAGTGCCAACCAGGTTTTTCATTGAAAACACAATAATATTTTGTTGTCCGTACATCACCTTGTTCTTCAACTTGCCAACTCAAATCATTTAGATATTCTTTTTCAAAAATTTTGTATACGCTTGGTGTATAGACAGTTGCTGCATGCATCAAGATGGGAACTTGCACCTTAATAGTTGACAATGTTTGTGTCATTTTGAAGTTGGCTTGTAATTCTGCAAATCTTCGATCTTCTAGCAACCTTTCAAAGTGACCAAAGAAGTCAGCAATTACTTTTCTGGGATCCAAGTAGTTCTTCAGCTCTCTATTCAGGCCTTTACTTCGTTGTGTGCTTTTCATGTCTGCACATAATATATTTATACCATACACCAAAGCCCACTTTTTCCTTTCGTCAAATAGTTTTGACAACCATCCATTCGTTCGGAGATCATACTTTTCAAGCATATCATCCCATGCTTGAAGAAAGTCTTTCTCCATGTCATAATCATATATACAATTGCTGAAATCATGTAGGAAGGTTTTTGAACCGTGAAAAATATGCTGAAGGTGCTTTAAAGCATTTTGAAACATATGCCACACACATATACGATGTACTATTCTCTGTAATGCCTTTTCAATAGCAGCTGACATTGCCTTGTCTTGATCAGTTAAAATGATTTTTGGCATTTTTCCGGACATCGCCTCACAAAACGTCTCAAACAACCACGCAAATGAATCAATCATTTCATCACATAGAAGTGCGGCTCCAAAAATTAATGTCTGCTTATGATGATTGATGCCAACAAATGGTGCAAAAGGTCGTCCATATCCATTTGTTTTATATGTTTTATCAAAGCAAACGACGTCTTCAAAATGCTTGTAATCAATTAACATCCTACTATATGCCCAAAAGATGTTCGTAATAAAATCTTCAGCATCAAGTTGCATATAGTAAAAAAATGTTGGATATTCAAGTTATTTTATTTTAAAGTATCCAATAAGTCCTCCGGCATCAAACATCCCCGTTGTTTTCATTCTTTTTGTTCTTAGATAATTCTTATAATCAACATAAAGAACCCCAACATTTTCCCGACCCCCCCTCCCCCTTGCCTGCTCAACAAGTCGTATGTAGACTTTGGTGGTATTCCAAACTTATCGCAGTCATCAGCAATTACAGCTTGAACAAGGCTAATTTTTCTTTGTGATCTTAATATGTGAGCTTTACTAGAAGATGCAAGAGGATGATTGTGGATATCATTAAAACTTGAAATATAATATTTTCCATTCTTTCCCAACCTATTTTCCATATGACTTTCACGACAAGTTCTTGTTTCATCGCGATGCTGCTTATACATATGATCTCGTTTATTTGGTTGACGTTTGCCTTCCTTAGAACAAACAAATACCCTTCTTTTCATGACACCTGTTTTGGGGTCTTCAGTCTTACTACTTTTCCGAGCACTAAATCCCCTAAAAGCCCCAAATTCATTGTATAAGTTGTAAGCATCATCCAATGTTTTAAACTCTGTCCCAATCTTTAAATTTTGGGACCAATCTTTACCATCATTGGCCAATAAAGTAGGGTTATTTACCTCTTGATTCAACGCCTCTGGATTAAAGTATAGATTCCGTCTTACTGTTCTAGCCATGTTAGCTTCTGCCAGTTGCTCGTGTACATGAAGGTCTTCAGTATCCATTGACCTTCAATAAAATATAAAATCAATTAAAATTCGTTGAGAAATTTTAAATACATCAAATCTTCTTTCATAACATATTGAGAATCAAAACTCAATTATATGATAACATCTCTTTAACAATGTAATGTGTTATGTGCATTGTGCGGCTTAGTATACAGAATTGAAACCTCAATACTTATTTAAGAGCCTATGCTCTGGTATGAACCAGGAAGTTCTCGGGTTTCAATTCTGTGTAGTAAGGTCAATAGAAAGAAGTTCTAAGGGTATAATAATCTCATACGCATCGTCTACGAATCATTACCAACTATTGGGCCTACCCACTCCTCCATGATCAATTTAAATGTTTCGCACGCATTAGCCTCTCACAATCTCTCAAATTAGCACCAATCTAGAAATGACTGTCATCCCATCTTTATATGAAAATTAGGATTTGGGTAAACCTATCATGAAAATTTCACAACCCATCTCACCGTTATCTGAAAATTAGGATTTGGTCAGCCGATCTTAAAAATTTCACAACCCATCCCACATTGGTCTATTAATTAGATGGCATGTTAGAAGGTCTGACAGAACAAATCCAGATGTTTTAATTCTGTGTACTAAGGTTGGATGAAAGAAATACTGAGGTTTCAGTGTTTCATTAGCCATATAGAAAATCTTGGAAATTAGATGTTACATGCGAAGGTCTGATCTAATGCCATCGTATACTATGGTTTGAATCATTATATACTGAGGTTTAAACCCAATTTGAGTAGGTTGTCTCAAAGAAATATTGAGGTTTCAGTATTAGGCAAGTCCATCCCTATATATTCGAAAACAAATCCTGGATATTAGATCGTATATGCGAAGGTATGACAAAGAAAAATCACAGGTTTCAATTCTGTGTACTAAGGTTGGGTGCAAGAAATACTGAGGTTTCAGTATTTCATTCCACCTTTTCGATATAAAATCCTGGATATTAGATGACAATGCAAAGGTCTTACAAAGAAAAGCCGCAGGTTTCAATTATGTGTAATAAGGTTGGATGCAAGAAATACTAGGGTTTCAGTATTTCATTCCCCCTTTTGGATATAAAATCCTGGATATTAGATGGCAATGCGAAGGTATGACAAAGAAAAGCTACAGGTTTCAATTATGTGTACTAATGTTGGATGCAAGAAATTTTGAGGTTTTAGTGTTTCATTCTTCCTTTTTTATATAAAATCTTGGATATTAGATGGCACATGCAAAGGTCTGACAAAGAAAAGTCATAGGTTTTAATTCTGTGTACTAAGGTTGGATGCAAGAAATACTAAGGTTTCAGTGTTTTTGATATAACAATATGGATATTAGATGGCAATGCGAAGGTCTGACAAATAAAATACAATAGGTTTTAATTCTCAGTACTAAGGTTTTTTGGAATAAATACTGAGGTTTCAGCGTTTCATTCCCCATTTTCAATATAAAATCTTGGATATTCGATGGCACATGCGAAGGTCTGACAAAGAAAATGATCAGGGCTTAATTCTTAATACTAAGCATGGATTAAATAAATACTGAGGTTTCATTATTTCATTAGCTATAACCCCTATATTCGATATAAAATATTGGATATTAGATGGCATATGATAAGGTTTGATAACAAAAATTCACATGTTTCAATTCTGTGCACTAAGATAGAATGGAAGAAATTATGTGGTTAAAGTCTCATATCGAAACATCAATACTATGGCTTGAATCCTTATATACTGAGGTTGACATACAAAAGACCTTCCACTGTGCTATAACAAAAGACCCTGTATTGAGTTAAGTATCATTCATTTGAACTTTCTTATCATTGACATTGCCAATTGTGGGAAAAAAAAAACAAAACAAAGAGAGTAGCTTTACTAGGTTTTATATTTAAATGACAACATGAAGATTAACACCACAAAAGGGCAAGAGATATGTCAACGTGGACATCTTACGGATCTTGAAAGCGTCTCTTTCTCTGTCTCTATAGCGACAATGGCGGCGACACGTTTTTTACAAGCATAGAAATATACACAGAGAAAACGAGAGAGAGAGAGGGGGGGGGAATCTATAAAACCCAGTCCGCAGCTTCTTCCTCTAATCAGATCACGAAATCAGAAAAGCACAGAGAAATTGCAAGGAAAGAAACCCAGAGATTAACAGCTTTTCATGATCTGAGCTCGAGCTCAGAAGAAATCATTGCAAATCGATCGATTCGAAACCTCAAAACCAGATCTAGACGAGTGAAATCCAAAGGAGGCGTGTGAGGTAGATTTCCAGAAAGAGAATAGAGGGCGTGTGAGGTAGAGAAGAAAGAAAACAGAGAACAGAGAGGTGTGTAGGTAGAGAAGAAAGAGAACAAAGAATAGAGAGAGTGCATACAAATGAGAAAAAAAGGCGGGCTTCTGTGAGAAGTCCTGGGCGGGCTCCCTTCTTCTCACAGTTTTGCATCTTTTGTAAGAAAGCCCCTCCTCTTTTATAGATTTCATTGTAGGAAAAGTTGCATCAGCTTAGTTGGCAATGGAATACACGTGTAGGCCTCTGTTTGGTCCAAACAGGGGATCCGCTTCCTGCAAACAAATGCAGCCAATCCACTCAGGGCTTAGCAGGAAAGCACCTGTCCTTTGTAAAAAGGACCAACGACCAAGGACTAGGACTAGCAGTGAGGGACTTGAGTGAACATGTGCATGCCCGTACAGAGCTGCAAGATAGAAAAAGTGCCCACGTAAGTTTCCTTGACTTCCAATTTCTATCATGTATTATCTTGATATTTATCTAAAATACTTCCGAGCCGGGTCTGATCCGCTTTGGGCCTACCTTATGCCAAAATATACATTCGTCTAATATATAGGCTGGGCTTGGATTGAGTAATATAAAGTTAGAAGTCCACTCCGAACACTTAAACACAGCTGGTAGCCAACATATCATATAAAAAAGACCCAAAAATTATAGAAGGCTAGCCCTCCTAGACCTGACCGATTAAGATGGTGAGCTTGGGCGAGAGACATTTAAGGCCTGTGTCGGACTTGGGCTGAACATGGGCCTTTGTTTTAGAAGGCAGGCTGGCCCTGGCCCAATAATATATTTTTTTTATACTTCTAACCCATCTATGTGGCAGTAGTAGGGAAGGACTCCAGTTTCCACTTTCCACCGCTTTCCAAATTCGTTGCGGTATTCAGACCATAAGATAAAGCCCCCGTGCCAGTACGGATACATGCCCCCGTTCAAACCCCTACAATCTTACTATTTGCAGGAACTGAAGATATTGATACATCCATCATCTCATCTGCCGCGAGAGTTTGGAAAAACCTTCCAAAAACCCTAAAACCCGACGTCCCTTTTCGCGCGCAATGGCCAAAACGAACCACGACATCGCCCGAGCCTTCGAGCTCCGCCTCCTTCGATGTTCTTACCCTCCTCCAACGTCGAAAACCCCACCTCCTCCTTCCGCCACCCCTAACCACCAATCTCTCCCTCTCCTGATCGAAGGCATCCTCTCTTCCATCGAAAAAGGAGACTACTATGCAGCCCTCTCCTCCGACGCAGTTCGCCTCGTCTTCCCCTTTGCAGAATCCCGGGTTTTCGACGACGACTCAATCGAGGGCGCAGACCGCTTCTACGGCGAAGCCGAGTCGAGTGCATCTTCTTTCTTGCAGGATAATGCCTCCGACGCCTGGCTTAGTGTCCTGGAGACAGAGGAAGATGATGCAGAGCGATCGCTCCGGGCGGTTCTTGTTATGTGTATTGGTGTCGCCGCCTTTCTTGCTTTTACTCAGTGTAACGTAACGGGGTTAGTTTTTTTTTTTTTTTTTTCCTGTTTGGATTGATTGCCTTTCATATTTGGTTTGATAGATTTTTTTGAGTTAATGGGTGGGTTTATGTTTGTTTGTCTTAATAGGCCCGTGGAGAAGTTTTCTCCGTTTCCGCTGCGGTTTAGGGGATTGGAAGGAGATAAAGCAGTTAGCAGAAGCGAGCAGTGGGATATGTGGGCTCGTAAGCAGCTCATGGCAAGCGGTTCTGATGTGTTGGGAAAGTTTTCCCTTTTACAGGTATATTGCAGCTATTTACCCTCTTGCTCTTCTGCTATTGCTGCTCTTACTCTGTTTTATCTTCTTTATGCTTTTTTTTTTTTTTTGTTGCTCTGGTATGTACTTACACACCCACAAACACTCACACTACCCAAGTCTCTATCCAGCAGACCGAAGGATCAACCCCTGGTTCTACTGTGGACTGGGAGATGCCTCGCAACTGGTAATTAAACAAGTTTATTATATTACTATACTTAAAAGGAGAAATTATACTTTCTCCTTTTTATGCCCATTGAATATAAACAGTCATAATGCAACATGCTAATTTATACACATGAATTGTTTATTTTTCACTCATTGTTTGATAGCCTTATCTCTCTGGGTACTGGTCAAAGTTGTCGTTTTTTTTTTTTAAATTAAAGTAAGTGTGTGTGTGTTTTGTTACTAGTTTTATTTTATACAAAATCATTTTGCCAGCATCATCATCATATTAGCCTTGTCCTATCACACTGATTTGGTTCAAAAATTATATTATGGGGCTAAAATAGAAAAAAGAAGGGTTATGTTTCTGCAACATAATGATCTTTGGAAGAACTTTTCACAGTGCCACTTTTAGTCATGCCCTTTAAGGGGCTGTTTCTCTTTTATGCATGGGTGTGAAAATGAGATTTACATATGTAAGTGTAAATCATGCGAAACATATTACAAAGTGTTTGGAAGCACCATGTTCACATGGGTATTGAACGAGTTATTAAAAAAAGGGTATTAAATGGGTTGGATTACATATGAAAATTTCCATATATCTCAAAGTCTTTGAAGGTTAAGACACGAAACTAAACCTTTTGGGCCTTAACGGATCAATAAAAGATTTGAATGGTTAGGATAAAAAAAATTGGGGCCCACAAGAGTTGCAAAAAAAAAAGAAAAAAAGAAAAAAAAAGAAGGCATTGATGTGGTTTGATACCATTACCTCTCCTGGGTGGAAGTTATACTGCGCCTCTCTGAGGTGTGAAGTGTGTAACCATTACACACCTAGAGAGGAGTGAAAATGGCCACATTTGTACACTATTTTCGTACCAAAATTTACACATGTGATGTGTAAATGAGTGTAGACAAACATGGTGATGCGCAAATGTTCCACACGTGTAATATTTACATATGAACATGAGTGCAAAGTGCATACAAACAATCCCTAAACGGCTAAACCACTTGGCGGTAATGGTACAGCAGGCGAGTCCTACCTTTAGCTACTCATCTCTCATCCTCGTACCAGGGTTCTCAATTCTCTCCACATTTACTAAAATTTCGAGAAACATTGCGTTCTTTGTTATGCGTTGGAATCTATTCATTATCTGACTTATATTTGTGCTACTAAAGTAGTGACGGGACTTTTTTTACTTTTTCCTTATGCATTTTGATAATTAGTCATTCATCATCATCTTTATCATCAAAGGCTTGTCAGTTGTCACAACTCACAACTATGTTGGGGTCAATTTGTCATTATGAATCAGAGTCTCAATTCTCAAAAGCTGTTTTGGTCATATTACATAGGTCTTACTCATGAATCTTAAACTATTTTGGCTTGTGATGATGCTTCCTATTGTTGTTTTCGTTGCTCCAGTACATTGTTTATGCAAAGATGTTACTAATCAAGATGAAAGACTTGTCCGTGGAGGGGAGTTACTCTTGTTTAAGTGGAACTAGAAGCATTTCGTGGTGGTTGTTGAGACTGACTTCTCTTCAGCAAAGAATTTTGGATGAACGACTATCTTCTTTATATGACCCACTGCGAGTATGGATGAGTGAAACCCTACATCATTTTGGCAATTTGGACACAATAGCTAATTATTGGGTTGAAAATTTGCATGAGGGAGAAGCATCAATCATTTTATCCATGGCGTATTTAGAAGCAGGAATAGCAGAACTAACTTATGGTCGAGTTGACTCTTCAAGGTGAGTTCCTTGTTAATTAGGTACCTTAATAGCTCTTTTGATGAGGTTACATTGCAATATGTTTTCTACTCAAGTAATACAAGCTAGTGAACTCATATTTTCTGACCTGACCAATTTATGTTACTTGTAAATAATGTATTTTAGCATTTTTTTTCAAATACCAAACCCTTTTTTTCAGAAATAACATCCAACCATCGCACATGATATAAAAATACTGCTTTTGTTTTGCACATCTATAATTTTTATGATAACATATTACTTCATTGCTAATCAGTTAGCTTATAGTTCTATTGGTAAAAGATTGTTATGAGTTTTATTTGGTAGTCTAGTCCTAGTTGGTGAAACTGTCTTTTATATTCTAGAGTAGTTATTTTACTTTGGAATAATCTATTTTTCTCATCTTTTATTTGGTTATATATATTTTTCCAGTGACAATAAATCATCTGAAATGGAATGACAACAGTAACAATTAATGAACTTCTGTTCTCATTTGTACATGGAATTATTAGGGTAGCATACTGCTTCCACACTCCTTCACACGCATCCACCCCCACAGTAAAAGGACCTATTTTAATTGGTGTTTCATGCTTGTACTGAGCCTTTTCAATATTATGAGTTATGACCAGCTTCCTCATATCGAAGTTGTTTATTTTTCTCGTTGTGTAGGTGTCAGTATTGTTATTATTACAACATGGAAATTTATAAATAAAAGGTAAATAACCGAATATGAATGAACTACTCCCTCCTCTCTCTGAGAGAGAGAGAGAGAGAGAGAGAGAGAGAGAGAGAGAGAGAGAGAGAGAGAGAGAGAGAGAGAGAGAGAGAGAGAGAGAGACCTAAATAGAATTTCACTCTGAAGTCTCAACGACAAGACCTGTTGGAAGATCTCATCTTTGAATATTCTTATATTCTTTTGAGTTTTGCCTCTAGAAGGATTGTTTAGTGGATCACAAGTTGTACATAGTTGCAATTTGCAGATGAAAAGAAGAGCAAGTTATGGATGTGAAAACCGTGCTAAGATATTTGACGTAGTATGATGCAGTCCCCAGGTATTAACTGAACCAGCAGTGCCTAACTCGCCAAGTACTGCTACACAGCAGTAAATAAAACAGTCATGACTGTGACTTGATGACTGTAGGAGAGAAAGGAAGGTGAGCAAACCACTCAATCACTTCTAATTCTCACCAGAGAACACCATGTACAAAAGGCACCGGTGGTAAGGAAGGTTTCACAGAGATTAAGAGAGAGAAAACACAATGCTCAATTCAAAGAAGTTAACTGAATGACTGTGCACTATCCCACAGTCGACCATAACATCCCCTTAAAGTGCCACAAAAATCCTAAATTACAAAAATTGCCACCTAATCTTTGGCATTAATCTCTAAGCAACAACTCAGAGAATTATAATATATTAAAGAAGAGGGTTTTGGATTCAATTTTGACTATATTCCTTTAAAATTTGACTTTTTTTTTATTGAACCTTGGTAAATATCTAAAAAACTGTATAGACTGGGAGATATAAACTCATGACCTCTTGCCTTTTTAATTAACTAAACCTACCGCTGCACCACACAATACTTTTATTTTATCATTTATCAAACAAATATCAAAAGTAATTAGTTGGAGCAGAGACCCTAGCCATGTGGGTCATACCAATGCTTAGCACGGGTTATTGTGCTAGTCTATATTAAAGGAAAGAAACTGCCAGTTGCAAGAAATCCAAGAAAAATAAGCAATTTCCTAAAACAATGCTGACCTAGACCTTCTGCATGAGGATGGTCTTGGGCCCCTCATGGCCCATCAATTTGGAAGGCAGGCCCTGCCCTGAGGCGTATTCTCATGGCACACCTCAGGGTGCTGGGCTCAAGTGGATTTGGGCCCAGTTGTGCCCTGTGATTATTAGTCCAAAAAGGTACACGATCCCTGTTTCTGTGTGAACATTTTAATTGAAATTACTAGGTTTTCCAAAATACACCTTGTGGTGTATTGAATTTAAAACAGTCCCTGGGGCAGGAATAGCAAAATCATAGTGAAAGTGGGCTGTTTTGGGCTCTTTGATCAATGCCTTCATGAAAGCCAATGCTTGTTCAATCACTTGATCTTTAAAGCCTTCCGCTTCATCCTCCCCGCTTGAGAAGAGCTCGACTTCGAGTAATTGTCTTAATAGAAAGGTCAAAGATCCACCGCAATGGGATGTTGGAGATGTTGAGTTCACTCGGAAGCTCTATCTTGTAGGCATTATCATTGAACCGCTTGAGCACCTTGCAAGGTCCAATCTTGCGTTGCTTTTACTCATGGTCGGTCCTAACATAGTTACCTAATTATCAGTTCGACTAGTCTGCAGTCAAGTTCGCTGTTCACAGTTCAATAGTTGACCCAATTCGAAAATTCGATAGGGTAGGCTCATTTAGTTCGCTTTTCAATCCCCGCTTAATTCTAATTCGAGTTCGATGCACAAATATGAATATGTAATCTGATAAAGTTAGTGATGATTCATAGGTCTAATAGTTCTTATATGTAGTCCGCTCTATTTTCTAGGCCTCGTGGCCCACATATGGTGATGCAGGACAACTAAAAATTCTAGCCTAATATGGAATGAGGAGATCAAACTGAAAATTAATAATGTATGCTGAATTATAAATCACACCATCCACACTATCCAGCGTTGAAAATTGAGTGAGTGATTTGTAATGATCCAAGACAATGTCATAAGCCCTGCAGTAAATGCCCCTCTAGTAGTGAGAAGGAAGGATCCTAATGGAAGTTAGAACTTCCACTTGGTTAGGGAATAGCCAATTCACGTGGATTACTTGTGCCCGTTTGCGAGGATTTGAACGAAGGGCTTGGCTCAACTTGGGTGCAATTGAGCAATGTGTAATAAGGTGTTATTTATTAAAATTCATATATGAAATTAATGTTCCCTCAACATGTTCAAGGCCCAAAATAAATTCAGATCTGGTGTCTTATGCTAATTGGACTGTAGGATGTGAAAATAGTAGGAATTATGGCCAAAATGCACACCTCCAATAGCGGGGTCGCTGATCAAGTGGGGCCCAATAAAGGTCGGCCAGGTCTGGTGGGACCCACTTAGGGTTTGGTCAAGTAGGGTAGAATCTAGATGGGTTTGGTTGGTTGAGATCGTGGATTGGACAGCTGGATTTGATGGGATGATGTTAGATCGGTGAAATATGGATGAATGGATCAGATCCAATGGATATACTCAAAAGGATGGCTGGTGGCTAAGTGGATGATGGCTATGATGGTCGGATCTAAGGGTTGGGCTGATGGATAATGAAATCAAGGGCTGGTGGTGTAGATGTAGTGATTTGGAAGTGATCTAACGGTGGAGATATGGAGATAGGGTAGATCTACAATCTTAATTGGCTGGTGGTTGATGGGGGGTTTGTAGATGTAGGGTTTGAGTGCAAGAGAAACCTCAAAGGAAAATAAATAAGGAGAAGAGAAGAAGATAACTTTTACTTGGGCTCTCACCAAACTCCAATCTGGAGGCGTTATTGAAGATCTTGTGAGCTTTTCAATGGAGACGCAGGGAGAACTCGAAAAGAGGGTTTTCATTCGATAGCATAGCATAACATGACATAAAGAAGAAGAGAACATGACATTGTCTTTAAAAACACGAAGCCGTAAAGAGGACATCATCCCATAATTAAAATAAAATAAAAAAGGAAAAATAAAAAACAAGTCAACACAATGAATTGAGCATGGGATTTCGTGTGCAAGGTATATGTGCACGAATATCACGGTGTGGGGCCCCCCTTTTCCTATTTCATCCCCCCTTCACTTGTAGTATTTTTATAAAATTCACTTGGGACCTTTTGACTTACATAACTCTTTTATTTCTTCCCATGTGGCAATTCCTGGGGTAGGGCCTTCCATCCATTAGGAGAAATATCCAAGGAGATCCAACTGTTGGATGTTATTGGAATGGTAATCCAATGGTGCATCTTGACGATCAAAGTCGGGATACGTGTCATCCAACCATAGAGTAGGTCGATCTGCAATCTTATGCCTCCGTCATTGGTAGATCTTGAAGGAATTGGGGGAATTAGGGTTGATGCCCCCATCATATGGTCAAATTGTCCCCTACATATATGCTATGTTTGCTACCCCTTTGAATTGCTAGAAGCCCAAATTTGACACTGATCCAAATGTTACCTTGCTCTTCCAATAAAAAAAAAAGATGGCTTCTTGTGAAACGATTTAACTTGAGAGCCATATGTTAAGGGGTTATGATGATCTCATGGGGTTAATATCATGCACAACACCATGTCTTATTTAGATATTCCAATCGCTACCCTCTACGATTGGAATGGCCCATGGCAGGCCCACAAAGTAATTTTGATGGTACTATGTGAAGACGCTTCTTGCCTAAATATACATCAATTATCAATTATTTAATAAAAAAACATTAGTAAGGACGTGGCTTAGCATCCCCATCATAAAAAAAATAATTTGTCTCTGTTAAATTTCACTTCAACATGCATTATACAGAACAACATATTGATTACTCATAAGTCTCTATATTGGATGTTATGTGCTTTATGTTCTTTTCATATGTTTTTTACGTGATTAATCCAATGTGGCCTCAAATACGTTTCCTGTGAAATTTGACTCATAGATAATACATACAATGATATTTATTTTGAACGGGTTGGATTTTAGATGAGGCCCACTAATTAATTAATAGGGATGAACTCAAAATACTCTCTATAACATGCCAAAAGAGATCTGGACTAAAAGGGTATATAACCCCCAGTCACGTACCATCTTTTCTGCCTACTACAATGTCTAACTAACATCCACTAAGTAAAGGCTTCCATACATGCACTTGTTAATGGAAATTTCCTTGCATAGTGAGATGATGGACATATGGAATTTAGAATTGTTTCAATGGTCTGGCCATATGGAAGAGAGCTTCATGGATTAGCGATATGTAAAAAATAAGCCTCATCACACATGTTTGGTCATTCAATCAAAGGAAATACTTTTTACCTGTTCAATGATTCTTTTTCACCCATACATTTTCATATCCTTTGATTGGATGATTTAATAATATTTGACATGACTGAGTTTTTACTAACTAATCTAACATACCCCCCTTTGGTGGGCCCACCTCTAGTATGTGTTAAGTGTATTGCCCCATCACATGGTTCCTCAGAACTTTCATTTAAAACCTTCGCAGGTTCGATGAAACTCATCTTCTTCGCACTGAACTGCACCGAACTACAGTTTCTCCAAATCCCGAATTTTAACGAATCTAATCATGAATTGTTCCCGACGAACTATTCGTGATTTGAAACCCAGGGTACTAAATTAGGAAATTATAGATCCTAATAAGAAATCGCTCCTTCCTTGCGTAGACTCACACAAGATCACCTTCATCAAAGTTCAAACAACAATTGGATGTTTGTCAGGAACTTCTTTGTAACGGGCATTGATCTTTTCAATCTGTGCACGCACTTGATCATGAATGCACTTGATATGCTTGGTCAAATCAGCTACTTCCACAACAACCTGTCCTGTGGTAGGAATGAGAATAAGATCAACTACATTAGTTGGGTTATCTCATAAACAATCCAAATGGAGTCGGTATGTGAAAGCATAGTTTCCCATTGTTTTGGCTTGCCTTTTAATGATGCGCGTAAGATATTTTCAACGCTTCTGTTCAAGACTTCAGTTTCCCAACTGTTTGTGGGTGGTAGGCACTACTAAAGGATTGGTTGGTACGGAGCATCTTCCGTAAGATTCTCCAAAAGTGGCCGACATACTTGCTGTCACTGTCGAAATTAATACTCTTAGGTGCCCCATGCAGCTTGACAAGTTTGGCTATGTTGGGCACATCATAGGTCTCCTTGCATGTTATAAAATGCATCATTCACCACAAAAAATAGAATCAAGTCTTTGCTGTGTCCGAGTGATCAAACCCCAAGTATAGGGTTGTCTTCAATGTAATAATCTCAGTGAGTCCAAGGTCGATCTACAGGGATGGAAATTAATGCCGTGCTTGAACTATCCTAATTAAACTCTAAACTTAGCCTAAACAAAATCTATACATCAAATTGGGTTCTTGAATAAAATTAATTACAATGATTGCACCCCAGTTAAAATAAATCCTAATCTAAAAACCTAGATCTAAAAATCCTAATCTGCAACCAAAGTAAACAAATTAGAACACCCAATTGCAGATAAATAAATAAATAAAATTAGAATTAAAAATAAAACAAATAACAATGATAAATAAATTTCCAGGGATCGGGGATCCACTTCTTCCTTATATCTTTTTTTTTTGATAAGACACTTCTTTCTAATAATTGGAAGTACGAATAGCGTCGAACCTCTTTTTTCAAAGTAGGTTGTCAATCTACTTCAGAAAAAGAACAACTTAGATTTATTTTAAACAACTAACTTCTAGAATGATTATTAAAACACTCATTGCACTTTTTGATCTTTTGTACAAATCCATAGTGTAACTAAGCATGCCATATATCAAACTCGAAAATGAGACATCAAAGAATATGTAAAATTAGGCAATCATCGCCAAAATCATTCCATTAGATTACAATTGATAAACAAATCTGTTTTTGATTCTATCTACGCATAAGACCAATAAACTACAAAAAGTATCACCCGTTTCCCCTGGAAAACAAAACTAGCCTTCCATTGCTTTGGTCTTCCATCTTCTTGAAAAATTCAGCGCTACTAATCTTTGCGAAGGTAGAAGAGGAGGCTAAGGAAGATGGTGGTAGACAAGGTGGAATGGATGGAGAAACCCCAAGGTGGTGGTTGGCCAAGGTCTTGGTCCCTTGTGCAGTAGGCCGTCCCATTTGAGAGAGAGGAGAGGAGAAAGGTGTGGGATGTGGAATGAACTAAGAATGTTGCACGCCCAAGCTTTGGGTTTTTATGGTTTAGGCTCTCTCGCTCTCCAAGTTTTGATGGAATTAGGAAGTTTGTGGCTTGGGTAGATAGAAAAGGGGTTAGAAAAATTGGATTGACTTGCTTCATATCTGAGATGATCCAACGTGGATATTTCCATCCCTGTGGGGCCCCAGCAGCCAGTCAGTCTGCACGGAAAGATCGTGCACACCCGATGCACAACTATACACACACATATTTAAATGGCTACAGAAACTAATATTTCTCAAGCAATCTACGGATTCTGAAGGTATGCAATTTGACCCTTTTTTATAACTATCAAGCTCTCTTAAGTTTCTTTGGTCAGTTCAAAATTATGGATTTGTTGGTATGATTTGGAATATTTCTCAGTGAATTATTGCATGACGTTATCGCATACTTCATCTTTATTTGTGTTAATGAACCATTGATTTATTGCGCAAATTTATAAAACCACTCTATTTGAGGCTGAAAAGGGCAATTTTTTTTTTTTTCTGTTGACATGTTCCAAATCATTTTCCAGTCTTTTATTGCAGTCTAATAAAGTGACTTTTGCTTCTCAGGACATTCTTCAGCCATGCTGAGGAAGCATGTAGGCTGCGTCTTTCTCTCAGTGGTGTTCTTGGCTTCCGAAGAGTTCACCAGGTATTTTTATTTAAATTTATTCTTGGAAAATTAATTGGAAGATACGTTTCAGAAAGGAAAAGGAAGAAGTAGGATCTTACATTATTATTTTGATGTAGGAAGAGGCAAGGGCTCAAATGGTGCTTGTTGCTGAGACAGATGAGCATAAAAGTGGTGATCCAAACAATATGGAAAGTGCTACTCTCAATCGATGTAGCTTTGCGTTTGCAGCGGAGAAAATGGTATCACATTCAGTCGAGCAACATGCTAATTGTGATATTTTGATGACTCCGAAGCTAGTAGAAAATGGGAAATCTGCTGGAACTGATCAGAATACTATTCACAATGGAAATGCTCCTAAGATGCCTCTAAATGGAATAGAACAGGCTATCATCCTGGCACACGGCCTGCTACTAAAAAACATGAACGTTGATGATGAATTGCAAGGTATATGCCTAACCCCTATCGTAAATGCAGGTGAATATGCTTGAACTTTTTAAATGATGTTATGCTTAAATTTTCAGTTTTTCCCCTAATGTCATTATATTGATATTAGCTTTTATGGGTTGTAAATGATATTATTATTCCACGATAGGGATTCTTTTATTATTAGGGTTTGTTTGTTTGCAATGAAAATGATTCACATGTGTAAAGGACCTTACATGTGCAAAATGCTCACATGAGAAAGACATTCCACTGTATGTGCTTTTCACACCATTAAACATGTGAATCTACGACCAATCCGAGGTGTGAAGCTTTTCAGTTTTCACACATTTCTCAAAATCTTTGATGTTTTAAGACCAGAAAATTTACCCCCTATCCATGTTTGGCATTCAAAAGAGGTTGAACGGTTTAGATTTTGAAAATGGGGCCCACAAAGTCCAGAATTGAAGATCCAATGGTCTGGACTTTTCGCAAATTTCTCAAAAACTATAATGACATAATTCATAAGCCATGAAATTTACCCACCTAGCTGTTTTTTGCATTTAAAGATGATGAACAGTTCAGATCATGCTTTAGAGGCCCACCGGAATTATAAAAATAAAAATAAAACGAGCTGCTAATTTAAGGATGCCAAAACAGTGATTTATAGTGATGCAATCCGACGTTCAGATAGTTTTTCCAAGATTCTCAAAATCCATGACGAGTTAAGATGTGAAATTTGATCCCCTAGCCATGTTTGGCCTTTTGAAGAGAATGAACGGTTCAGATCAAGAAAATGGGGCCCACATATTCCATAAATGCAAATCAATGGTCTATAGTTTTTCACACGTTTCTCACAGTATGTGATGGTTCAACAGTTGAAATTTGGTCCTCTAGTCGTTTTTGGCCTTTTGAAGAGGGTGAACGGTTCAGATCTTGATTTTGGGGCCCGTAAAAAAAAAAAAATTCAAAAAATGCAAAAACCAGAGTACCAGACTGCCCCAGATTGCCGTGTGAAACTCTTTCACAGGAGGTGACGTGTGAAAATCATTGGCTGAAAAATGGTGTCATTTTCACACCATTTGCACACAACATTTATGTGTGTACCACTTTCACACCAAACGAACGTGAGCATCTGCAATGGATTCACATTTGCAACACTTTCACACACCAAACAAATGACCCCTTAATTATTAGGAATATAATCTTCACATGCTAAATGTAAATTTTTTACCCAAAAAGTAAAAGTAAAAAAAAAAGAAACCTTAACCGATCCCTTCTTATTTGCCCCCTTTCGTTTGAGAAGAAGAAGAAAAGGCAGCAACGGGATATGCTGCTGGTCATTTTATTCGACCAAGAAAAGAAGAAAAAGAAGAAGGAGGAGGAGAAGAAGCACCTGCTGCCGGTTGAACCACCTGGCGCTGCTGCTTGAACCAGGTGCTGCTGCTACTTCTTCAACCTGCTGCTGCTGCTTTTCTTTTTCATTTCTTTTTTCCTTTTTTTATTTTTTCTTTCGTCTTCTGCTGCTGCCGGCGAAGTCGATGGGCGTTTTTTTTTGCATTTTTCCCTTTCGTTCTTGCCCAGAGCTGTTGAACCGATGTCAACACCTGTTGTGCTTTTTATCTGGCCCCTTTTGTTTAAACACGTGCCTCCTTGTATCTGCTGGTCGGGCTGGGCCGGGCTGGGCCAGCTCAGCTGCTGTTTTGTTGCTGGCTGGGCTGGGTCAGTATAGCTTTTATATTTTAGCTAAGTTTGCAGGTTGCTGTTTTTTTTTTTTATAAGCTCGCTGCCCCCTTTTTTTTTCAACTGTTACCTGCCCCCTGATTTAGAAGAATAAACTATATGTATGAAACCATATTTTTTATTTTTTATTTTATTCATATATTTTTCTATATGTATATATATTTTAAATTTTTATATTTTTCCGAAATATAAATCCGAATCGTTTCGCCGAAATCCCGAATCAGCCGAAATATTTCAATTTGGGGGCTAAACCGAAACGATGACCCAAACGAATTTCTCAACATTGGTGTGGACCCTTGGCGTAGGCCTACTCCAACTAGGGACTCATTTATCTTCCCACACATCTCTCACACTCGTGAATGCAGTTTCTTGCTTGTGACAATACGGTACAGATAGTTTCATCTTCTGTTGGTGTCGTTGGATCCCTACACTAGTGATGATGATATATGCAGCACTTATTGCAAAAACAGTATGATAAATGATGAGTATATTGGGAACTTTGGAATTCATATAAAAGGATCTTATATTTTTTCGGTTTGTTGATATTTCTGGTCTCACATACATCTTCACCATTATATTTGTTTTAGGCTTTAGCACCTCTATTTGCTCATGGATAGCTTAGATGATACATTATTGGGGGATTTACCAAAAAAAAAAAAAAGCAACTCTTTAAAAGTGGGAAGTATGACTGAGGACCCAAACTATTAGTAATATCGTCTGAGGACCTCCCGAAAATTTATTTATTTTTGACATTGTTACCCTTATTTGCTGATATCAGTGAATTTTTTGGGCATTCGCTGATATCAGTATATGTTTGAATTTTTTTTACCGGACCTAACTTATTTTATTTCTCCTACTCTCTTTTCCCTGTTGCTACCTTCTAAACCATTTTCTGTAGTGCCCTCATCTATTTTGTCGCCTTCTGTTATCTCCTTCGTCCTTTTCTGCTGCTTATTATCCTTCTCCCCACTTTCCGGCCTTTTCGTGGACCAGGAGGAGACGAATCTCTGCAGATTGATGTTATACCTTGTATTTTTTGGTGGATGGTGGAACCATTTTTCTTTTTTTAAAATGGACTCTGTTTATGGTGTATCCATTTGATTTTTTGGTTGTTGGTCGAGTAATCCGTTGTGTTTTTATAGTGGATGAATTTTTTGGTGGATGGTTGAATCATAGAATTGCAATGAAAACCATTTATAAATATAAAAATCACAGAATACCATGGTTCTTTAGTCAATATCAATGAATTCAGATGAACAGGGGACAAATGGATATGGATATGGGTTTCTCAGCAGCATACAGGAACTGGTTTTCCTGTCCTTATTCGTTGATATCAGTGAATTGTTCGCCTATATCAACGAATTTTCTGTTGATATCGATGAATAAATTCGTCGATATCAACAAACATACATAGACAGGGGCTTCTCAGAAGCATACCTGAATTGAGTTTCCTACCAGTATTCATTGATATCAGTGAATTATTCGCCGATATCAATGAATAAATTCCCCGATATCGACGAATACACACAGATCCAGCATTTTCAGCAGCATACAGGAATGAGTTTCCTCCCACTATTTGTTGATACTTGATATCAGTGTACAACAATTGAATATGGAGGGGGCATAATTTGAAGACTCTATATGTGATTTTCAAGTATGCCATTTTGTCCAATCCAACTGGAATCCAAGTATTTATGGCAGCTAAAACCCAACTGAATAAGATAACTAAGATTGAACTGAAGAAGTCTATGAACAAATTACTGATAAATCCAATCAACTGTACATATCATGTAACATTTCATTTCATCTGTAATCGTCTGTACAGGTGTTCAAATACACAGTTTATATAACATCTCCAGTTGAAGCAAATACAGTTTACATAGAAATCCATCACATGAACATGACTTCAGAAATACAAAAAGCCTGAGAACCAATCTTCTTGTAACTGTGTAGCAACCTGTTGAAAGCTTGTTGAGAAATGGGGGCTGGAATACGTGTTGCTGAAATGAAAAACATCAGCAATATTAGTCAAATAACAAAAATAACATGAGGGTAAAAAATACAGTATCATTAGTTTTACCTGTCATCATCTTGTAAGAGCAATACAACAACAATAGCATGTCTGGTTTACGTTGAAGATGAAAAGCGATGGTTTGGTTTTGCAAAGTATGAAGGTGAAATCAGTGGGTTTGACATGGGAAGATGATAAGAGATGAGAAGATGGGTCGAGTGATGGCTGGGCTTTGTTTGATTAAGAGGACTGGAGATGGGAAGAAGTGTGGGTTCTGTGAATGAAGTGGCTGTAGACAATGGAGATGAATGGAGAAGATGATGAAGTTTTGTCAGTTTTGATGATGACTGCTTGAATTTGAATCTAGAAGTTGGATGAGGAAAATGCCTAGTTTTCTTCTTCTCCTCTGCTTTCCCTTCTTTTTTCTCTTCTGCTGATTTGGGGATTATGGGGTTTCACTTATATTAGCGAAATAATGTGAAAATGGGAAAGAAAATGGAAAATTGGGTGGGAGATCTTCATATGATATTACGGGTCCTCAGTTGTACTTCCCACTTTTAAGGGTTTTTTTTTGGGGCCGTATATGCCTAAATTATTTGTGTACTCATTTTAACCGTAGTGTTTATGATGGAGTATGCTAATTTTGGTTTAATTTTAGTTTCTAACATTACAAAAGTGCATTATGAACCTATTAGTTTGAATTTGTGGTTAGATGGGACTTGGGAGCATAATGGGAAATGTCTTTGTAATTTCTCAAATTAAATTGTGTTCACTATTTTTTTTTGGTTTGTGGAGATGAACCTATTAGTTTGAATTTGTGGTTAGCTGGGAGCATAATGGGAATTATCTTTGTAATTTCTCAAATTAAATTGTGTTCACTGTTTTTTTGGTTTGTCCACAATGATTTCATGGTGCAGGATGGCATATGGCCCCCTATATAGAGGCAATTGATGCTCAACAATTATCTTACTATATTGTAAGTGTAAACTTCTTGAAATTTCTATTTCTAGTATTTCATTTTATCATTTCTTACATATGACTGCTAGCCAACAATGTTATGTTAATGGATTAGGGAAATGTAAATTGCAACAAATTAATGTTTAGCTTTTGGGATTTTGGTAATCATTTATTTAGTTGCAATGATATAAAATAACTCAATAGGTTCCAGTATCTTGTAATTTAGTTTGAGAAAATGTGAGATGATAATTCATCATCATCATCATCTTAGCCTTATTATCAATGTAGGGTTGCTTAATGTGTTATACTTAAGTGATAAATACAGAAACAAGAATACAACTGCAAAATACAATTGTCAGGAGCTAATAGAAATAAGTTTCAAAGACAACATGATGGCTACCCACGTTTACCACCAATGCATGTCATTTTGTGATACTGATGTCATATGGTTAAGTCATTAAGTAGATTTCAATGAGTTTAGAAGGTCAGTTGAGTCCAAACAGAATGCAATTATTAGGATCCATTGGGCACAATGCTAGGGTTGAAAACATGTAAGTGTTTTGCAATTAATGTGAAATTCATAATTTCATCTCGTGTTTCAAACTTCAATGCATTTCCCTAGATTTGAAAGGAAAACATTAAAGTATTAAACCTGCATCCAGGTTCCTCATCTTACAGCTTTATCGCATCAATCTGGGATTGGAGAGAGAGAGAGAGAGGCGACTAGCTTCATTAGGAGTCTTTGATTTTGGGTTTTTATATGCATATATAGGGCTCCCTCTAGTGAGCACATGAGCTCATCTTATGGTGAGTTCACTTTCTTGTGGGGCCCACCTGGGGCATAAGTTTTCATAGTCCAAAACGAGTGCACAATTGATCCATTGGTCCAGTCCATTCAAATGGATGCCAAACTTGCGAATGATGACTATCAAGGTGGGTCCCTGTTTTATGGCCCACTTGGATGGATCATTAGGTGGGTCCCACTAGCTGTTTGCATTTGGTGAGAACATTTTTTTATAGAATAATTTGACTTTCCTTCATGGATCGAGGTTTGTTCCTTGGATCAAAATAGCTACGTAGTAGCTGCTATATGGGCTTGGCGGCCGTGACCACTATGCTACATGCTTTTTAGCACTGCTCTCATCTTTAGCAACAGCTACAGGCCACTACGGGACTGATATGGAGTGAGACTGACCGCTATTTTACATAATTTATAAAACACATAGTAAGGCTTCTTTCTTCTCTTCTTCTCTCCAAACAATATTTCTACACAACTCTTCTACCCTATTATGCTTAAAAGAACACAAAAAGCACAACATCTCGCCAAATTAAAGCCGATACATAGAGTTCCTCCCAAGGGCTTAAGAAGTCTCCCCTTGACCTTGAAATAGTAGCCCCCTTTTTTTATCACTAAATGGCAAAATGAATTTAAGAGGGAAGGAGAACAAGGCTTACAACCCTGGGCCAGCTAGAAGAAAAGAAGAAAAGAAAGGGATTTACATAAAACTGAGAAGCACAAAGGGGGTGAAAACTGACTACCAAAGCAGAACTTGGAATAGAGAGCACCCTGAAACCCATTGAGCAAGCCTAATGGTTGGGATGCATAAGGTGTAAAAGATAGAATCCAAGGCCTTGTTGGAGAAAGGTTTTCCCATATTGGCAAGAACTCCTTAAGAGATATAATGGCAGCTTGGAAATTTGGCCCTATGTCTTTGCAGACTGATGCATTCCTAGAGTTCCGTACAGTAAATTGGGCATTCACATAAATAGCTCCCAGACCTTTCTTTGCTGAATTGCATGAGTGATTAGATAAGCTGAGCTAAATTGAAGAGGCAGTTATAACCTGAGGATGGGCCACCTTAACTGACCGAAGAAGCCAGATCCAGAGATTCAGAGAGAATGGTCACGTGAAGAAGAGCCATATCTTCAATGTGATTATGACATAAGAGGACACCTCTAGCGACCAGGCTTATGAGTTTGTTGGAGGCTTTCTATGGAAGAGTCTCCATGACAAGCAATGAACTGTTGGCCTGATTAGATTATTCCAATCCATGGCAGTCTAAGGCTTTGGCTGACTTCTCGGTCTAACATCTAAGAACTGATTAAGGGGGATTTCAGATGAGCTTGAGGCTGACCATATCTTCAATGCCAGAAGGTTCAGGATCTCTTTGAAAACTGCTGAGTAACTAAGCCACTTCACTTGGCAGGGAGGTGTGAGTAAACCCAACTCCATCATTGACCATCATCATCATCAAACCCTTGTCCCAACTATGTTGGGGTTGGTTACACAAATTCTGTTTCTCCATTCTGATGTATCTTGAGCCAAATCCTAGAATAAGTTGCACTTCTTTAGATCTATTTTTATTACCTCCATCCATATCCTCTTTTGCCCACCCCTTACCTATAGTGGGCCATCAACCTTCATAGCCAAACTTTTCCTTACCGGCACCGTTTCTGGCTTGCATTGGACATGCCCAAACCATCTCAAATGGGTTTCTCTAATTTTATCCCCTATTGATGCTACCCCTAAATGCTCTTGAAAGCACTCAGTTCTAATTTTATCCTTTCTAGTTCTACCACACATCTACCTCAACATTATCATCTCTGCTACATCCATTTTGTGCCTGTGTTGCTTCTTGATTAGCCAACATTCTGCTCCATAGTTCATAGTTGGTCTAATCGCTGTCCTTTTAAAATTTTCCCTTCATCACTTCAATATTGTTGGCATTCGTCGGTTACAAAGTACTCCAGAAGCAAGTCTCCACTTCAACCATTTTGCTTTTACCCTATGTTCAACATCTTCATCAATCTCCCCATCCTTGCTAGTTCATGGTCATTAATTCTCACAGTAGTTTCAGCTATTTCTATATGTCCACTGAAGTTACAATCTATATATTCCATCTTTGTCCGGGTTATTTTAAAGCTTTTGCATTCTAAAGCCTCCCGCCATCTCTTGAGTTTTCATTCACACAATCTCTTGATTCAACTTCCAACACCATATTTCATCTGCGAACACCATGCACCACAGTTAATTCATCCATAATCAATGTAAAGAGATAAGGGCTTAGGGCCGACCCTTGATGCAAACCTATGGTCACTATGAACTCACTTGTCTCTCCACAAGTACTTCTCACATTCGTTACCGCTCCTTATACACGTCTTTAATAATTTCAATATAACCTCTTGGAACATTCTTTTTCTTTAAAAACCCACCAAATTAAATCTCTAGGTACATTGTCGTTGACTTTTTCTAGATAATTGGACCATATGCAGATTTTTCCTCTTCGCTCGATGTTCTTCCATTAATTGTTTAAGTGAGAAAATAGCTTTCATAGTTGATCTCCCTGCCATAAAACAAATTTGATTTTCAGATATCTTGGTTTTCTGTATGTGCCTTTGCTCCATTACTGATAAGTCCAAAAAGCTGCATTTCTTATGCATTATTTTATTCGATTTTATGGACTTATGTAGGATAAATTCATCAAGTTGCATTGAATTTCATAAAATCATGCATTTGAGCATCTAGGGTTGAATTTGAGTCAAAATCGTTCAAATTTCAGAAAATTACTTTGTTTATTGAAATTGTTCTTTTTGAATTATCCTACTATTGCATTGAGCCTCTCAAAATTCACACGTGAACATGCATGATTTCTTTGCGCCACTGCGTAGTTCGCGAAATTTCGATCATCGTGGTATATTCATACGCATGCATATGTTTTGAATTGGGTCTCATGCATATCATTAAAATTTTCTTCCATGAAAAATTATTCTTTGTTGTTTTTTTTTTTGGTAGGAAATTTAGATTTTTGGGGCTTGCTTTGAGAGAAATTAGAGAAGAGAATTAAAGGGGAGAGAAAATCCTATGAAGAGGTATCATGGGGTGTGAATCCCCATGCACGCCCAAGGAGGGGGGGTCGCACGTAGTTCTTGCAACACTTTTGAAGCATTAATTAAAGATTATCCTCTTATTAATTTGAATTTCAAATTCAAATTAGAGTCAAAGAAGAGAATGGAAAGGGCGCAGTAGCAAATTAAGAAAAAAAAGGAAGGAGGGATGAAACTTGTTGCACATGGAGAGTAGTTATTCCTGTTTTTCTTAGGACAACAAACTTTAAACCCTCGTAACTTTCGAACCCAGTGTCGGATTGGAGCAATCTACCTACTGTTGGAAAGCTTTGTTTGAGTAGATATGTGTAGAGCCCGGGATTGCATCGGTCGGAGCTATATTGAGGGAGATATGACATCGGGAAGTTGACTGCTGCAATTTTAAGTGGGACAACATTATAAATTGCTGAAATCCCAATCCCACGTGGGTCCCACACCTGTATTGTACGTCCAAGGATGGAGCCCACTTTATTTCAAGAATTACAACAATTATAAATTCAGATTTGAGGATTTTTGTGGGGCCCTTTGCTAGAGAATTCATGGAAACAAAGAGGAGATCAAAAACGAAAAGTCCTTGCTTGCCAAGCAACACAAGTTAGAAAGAGTTTGAAAAGTCGAAGATTTTTATTGCAAACTTTCTAAAATCCATTGTAAACTTGGAGTGTAAGCCAAGGAGTTGCTAAATCCTTCATCATAGCTTAGAAATTAAGCCACTTACGCACAAGAATAGTCCCCCACACTCGTCTCCTCTCTCTCTAGTACTCCCCTTCTAGTTCTTTTGAAGCACTATTGTTCAATTTTGTGGAGAAAGAATGAAGATGGAGGTGTAGCTTTTCATGTAATTCAAGAAGAATAAAATTGATGGTCTTTGATTGATTTGGTGCATGGACATGCTCTTTTAACTTTTAAGTGTGACTGTTTACTTTGATTAATTTTCTCTAGTTAAGTCTCTTTGATTTGTTATTTTCTCCGCGTATTTCACATGTTTAGGACTTCTAATTATTGAAATACTGATATTGGCGCCTTGATGAGTATCACATCACTCTCTCCATCAACGATTTAGACATCATACTTTAGCTCGTTCTGTTTCGTAGGGATGGAGCTAAGCCATTTGTATTTTCAACGCTCTTAATATATTTGACTTGATTCAAGTCCCTACTTGTCCTTTCTCTTATTTTTGCGAGCTTAAAAGTATCCTTCTCGCTTTCTCTTGTTCCCAACCTATTATATAGGTCATTGTATGCTTTGAACTTTGCGTCGCTCACTACTTTCTTAGTTTCTTTCTTTGCCTTGTTATACATCTCATAATTCTTAGCCCCTTGCCAAACTTAGTAACGTCTCTTCTTTCGAACCGCTTCTTGAACCTCTATACTCCACCGAGTTTCTTTATTATAGTGTCTTTTCCCTTTTGATTCTCCAAGCACCTGTTTTTTAGCCTTCCTAATATAGTTAGCCATTTGTTTCCACATTGTTGTTGTTTCTCCCTCAAAATTTCAATCTCCCTCCTCAATCACTTTTCCTTTAAATATTGTTGCGCTTTCTCCCTTCAAATCCCTGCACCTTGTTTTATGGTACATTTTATTTATTACTACTCTTTTTCTACTTCTAATGCAAGTATCTAAAATTGTTAACCTATGTTGTGTGCTTAAATTCTCTCCTGGAATTACCTTAGAGCCTTTACAAGTCAATCGGTCATGTTTTCTAACTAGAAAAAAATCTATCTGGGTCTTGCTAGTTCCACTTTTATTGCTAATTAAATGCTTCTTTCTCTTTTAAAGCAGGTGTTTGCTATTACAAGGTCAAATGCTAATGCAAAATCCTAGATAGTGTCTCCTAACTCATTCTTTTCTCCAAATCCTTGTCCTCCATTCACTCTCTCATATTCTCTATTATCCTTTCCTACATGGCCATTTAAGTCCTCTCCTAGGAAAATCTTTTACTAGTTGGATTTTTTTTTTTTTTTTTGAAATGGTAAGTTGTATTGATTAAAAGCTTTATAGTATAAAAGAGCTATATCGAGAAGTGGTTGGGGAAGAACCCTAGAAATACAGCCACCGCCCAAAAAAACAAGGGAGAAGCTATACAAAGGAGGCTAAAGGCCTTGACAAAAGGAGAAAAGAGCCAGATCAAAACGAAATGACTTCCCTCCAGTTGAACAATAAAGCATCAAGGGTTTAAGTCCTGAAAATCTAGGAGAATGGAGACCCAAGAGGCTACAGTGAATTTCACTTTGAGAATTAGGTCTTCTTGGGAGGAGGAGGTCCCTTCAAAGCATATTTTTTTTCTTTCTTTCCAAATCATCCAAATGAAGGCCGGAAAAGACAGGCACCACATGATCTTCCCTTTGGAGGTAGAAATCGGGCAAGCCCATTGTTGGAACATCTCGGGGAAGGATAGAGGAATAACTCAGCTACAATTAAACTCCTTGAGGATTGCTGACCAGATAGCTTTAGTCTGCTTGCAATGAAGGGATAAGTGGCCAACTGATTCCTTGTCGGCTAAGCAAAGGGGGCAGGTGTTGACGATAAGCATTTTCCGGTGGCGGAGATTATCTATGGTTAGAATTTTATTCTGAAGAGTGAGCCAGACGAAAGCAAGGACTCTGGGAGGGGCCTTAATTTTCTAGAGGGAGGGCCAACCTCGATGAGTAGTTGGGGCCTTGCATGAACGGCGGAGAAGGAGGAAACAGAGAAAGAGCCGCTATTGGAAGGGGCCCAACATATGATGTCTTGCACTTCACTATTGGTGTCCAACCCGCTAAGGACCTCAAAAAGATTGAAGAGGTTTGTTTCCTTTGGCTAGGAGAGGTTCCTTCTGAAAATGGGGCACCATAGTTGATGATTGCTATTCATGTCAAGGTAATCTCTAGCCCTGGCTTTGCAGTTTCTAGCACATCTATGGAGATCAGGGAATTGAATCGCTAAGGGGTGTGACCGACCCAAATGTCATGCCAAAAATATATTCTCTCCATTGCCAACATGGTAGCGGATGGATTGGGCAAAAGAGTCTTTGGTAGAGCAAATCCCTTTCCAAAAATTTGAGCACCTTTGGGATGGAGGAGAGATGTCCCATCTGTTTCTCCTTACTTTGTATTTGGCTAGAAGGATATTTCTCCATAGACCTTCAGTTTCGTTCCCCAGTCTCCAAAGCCATTTGCCCAGTAAAGCTTGATTCATGCTCTTTAAAGGTCTTATACCTAGACCGCTTGACTTTTTAGGGCAACAAACTGATTTCCAATTTACCAGGTGGATTTTTTTTGACTCCTTGCGGCCCTGCGATAGGAAGTCACGTTGAAGCTTCTTAGTGCGGTTGATGATAGCAACAGGGCATTTGAGAATAGACATGTAGTAGATAGGAAGGTTGGCAAGTGCAGATTGGATCAACGTGATTCTGCTTCCTAGGGATAAGTGTCCTGCTCTCCAAGAAGACAATTTTTTCTCAATTCTTTCAAGAACTGGATTCCAGATAGATTTTGGCACCCTACCTAGACACAAAGGAAGCCCAAGGTAGGTGGATGGGAAAGAGTCAACTTTGCATCCCAAAATAGCTGTGTAGTGACGAAGAGAGTCTTCGTGAATTGAGGTCCCTAGGATGGTGCCCTTGGAGAAGTTAATCTTGAGGCCCGAAACAGCTTCGAAGCATCTGAGAATGGCAACGAAGTTTTTTGTTTGATTCTTCGGCGTCGCAAAAGAGGAGTGTCATCCGCATAAAGGAGGTGGGAGATAGATGGAGCACTTTGAGAGGGCTTGAAACCGCGAATCAAATTGCGATCTTCTGCTGTAGAAAGAATCCTACTGAGAGCATCTCCGATGATGACAAAAAGGAACGGAGATAGAGGGTCTCCCTTACACAGACCCCTCTCCGCTGGGAAGAAGCCTTTCGAGGAGCCATTAATAAGGATGGAGTAGGTTGTAGTTGAGATGGATTCTCGGATCCAATCCCTCCATTTATCTTGGAATCCCATCCTGCACAGATAAAGAAAGAAATCCCAGTCCACCATGTCAAAGGCTTTTTCCAAGTCTAGTTTGCAGATTAGACTGGGAGACTTGTCTTTGTATCTGGAATGTATGCATTTGTTCGCAATGAGAACCCCATCTAAGATCTGTCTACCTTTGACGAAAGCACTTTGAGAGGGAGAGATGATGGAAGGAAGGATCTTTTGGAGTCTATTTGCTAGCACTTTAGCCAAGATTTTGTAAGTGCTGCCTAAGAGGCTTATGGTCAGAAGTTTTTTATGCAGTCCACCCTGTACTTTTTTGGAACAAGAGCAATGAAAGAAGCACCTATGGTTTTGGAGGGCTTGCCTCTGGAGTGAAATTCCTTCATGAAGGCCATAATGTCTGTTCTTAGGAGGTCCTAATGTTTTTGGTAGGAGGAGATAGGGAAGCCATCTGCGGTCTGTTGGACCATAGATAGAGGAGATGATCCAGGTTGAGCCATTCACTCTATCTTCGATCACTGCTGAGACAAAGAAGGCAACGATGAATTGATCTTTTATAGAGTAGAGCCTGCTATTCCAGCACAAAAGGAAACCTCCAGAAGTTCCATCAGCATCGAGGGAGATCCAGCTGCAGTGACTGTTACCCCATATTTCTTTGCCAAGAGGAAGAGACAAAGACCAAAGCTTTGTTTCCTGAAGGAGCAGAATGTCTAGTCTGAAAGAGTGAATAGCCTCCTTTATTATTGTCCTCTTTACTGAACTCCCTAACCCGTGAACATTGCAAGAGACAGCTTTCATTTATAACAATTTTGGGTATCTCTGACTCTAGTGACAAGTTTAAGAGAGGAAGAACTGTCATGGTGGCGGTTGTTGTAGTTGATGGAACACTACAGGTTCTGGAGTTCTCTACTGCCCTTCCGTTTGATACAGTTTTTGAAGGAGCCGGATTTGCCGAGGTTGTCTCTCTCGTTCGCGAAGGCAATTAGGTTGTCCTAGCCTCCTTTGCTGTTTTTTTACTTAGATGCCTATAGCTTCCCTGCAGACTCTCATTTTTTGAGGTAGCCAAGAGTTAATGGAGGAAGGTCCTTTGGCAAGGGTTGGCAAAGAGGCTATGTCTGATGTGTCAGATTGCGTATAATGTCTCGGAGAGTTACCGTGGCTGGAGTTCTCTGCCACCTTGAACTTGGCCTTCTTTGAGATGAAGGTCCAACCATCGCTAGGGGTCCATTGAGGAAGAGGAGTGGCGGAATCACTGAGAGAAGGAGAAGGGGAGGTGGAATCCCTGAGAGTGGAGACAGGGAGGGGCGGGTTGCAAGGAGTACCTGAGGGGATGGAGTCGGTGTCTGAGGAGTAGTAGTAGCTTGCGAGGAGCCAGAGGGAATCTGACTTTGCCTGTCAACTAAGGCCATCCGAGAGTGGGGGAGGGCAGTTGAGATCCTTGCACCGAGGATGGGTCGAGGCTATCCTGGATGACTCTCTAGTCTTGTTTGTTGACGAGTTCATCGAACCGGAGATGGAAGCCGACGTTGAAGCAGCAGACGCACCAAATCTTTGGCGAGAGACAGACGTCAAGTTTAATCCGTAGTGGGGAGGGGAAAAGGCTAGGGCTGGAGAGTTCAACCCACATAAGTTTTTAAATGAGTAGCTTTGGCTCGGCCCGTTAACTATGGGCCGGGCCGCTGGAGAGCATTTGTTGTTAAGTGAAGAGCTTTGGCTCGTCCCTTTGTCTATGGGCCAAGTCGAAGCAAATAGTTGGGATTTGGACCTACCAAACCTGGCTCGCCTGCGAGACTTGGTCCATCTACGAGCCCTAGCCCGTTTCTGGATGCTTCCGAGGGTGAGGAATGAAGAGGAATTTTCTCCAGTGATCTCTGGATCGTTGCCTTTAGAGGATGCAGATGAGATATCCATAGAAGAGAGGAAAGGAGGGTCCTCTTCTTCTTCTGCCTTTACTGAGATGAGCAGATCTCTAACGGAAAGAGGGATCTCGAGTAGAAGCTTGCAGAGTTTGCTTGTGAGGATCTTCACACAGCCGTAAGCGAGGACATCCTTCTCCAAAGTGTGGCGGTCGACTTCTATGGTGTTGCCAATAAAATCCCCTAGGAGGTAGAAAACACCTTCATTCCAGGCTTGCAGCGGAACTCCATGGAGGCGATCCCATTTGGTGATAGGGGGGGAAGCCAATAACTTCCATCCACCTGTCTAGGGCTAAGAATGGGGAAGAGGGTGAGTTAACAGTGCTTTGCAGAACTTGCCTAACTTCCTCCTCTGAGTGGAGTTGGATGTGGACGGTGTTGCCTTCAAGTTGTTTGAGTCTTGCTGCCTATCTGCCCCAAATGGATTGAAGCCATATAGCTACTTCTGTTAAACCCTATTTTTGCTTGAGGAAGCCAATCAAGCTAAGACATAGGGTCTTCTACTTCGATTCGACAACCCATGGTGCCGCTCGGATGAAGTTATTGCGCCCATCTTTGACAATCCAGCCTGCAATAGAGACGAAGAGGCCTGGTGGAGGGAGTCTCCAGGCGTTGCTGACTGGTCGTACGCGGCCTGAAGTTGGGGCCAGAGTCCTTGAGAAGGAGGGAGGCGGTCGGCCCAGAATCCCTGCGTTGGAGGGAGGGGGTTGGGCGGTTGTAGTGGTAGAGGGTTTTTCTGGGCGAGGTCTAGCCAGATCGATGAGGATTCGTCTACCTCCCCAGGACCTGCCGTTGGCTAGCTCCAAATCTAGGAGAGCTTCCCTTTCCGATTTGAATCTGACGAAACCAAAGCCCCTTTGCTTTTTGGAGGATCGATCTGTAGGGATGAAAGAGTCTATGACTGTGCCAGCCCTGACGAACATCGCCTCTAGCTCAGCTTTGGAAATGGCTAGAGGTAGATTGGAGACAAAAGAGGGAGAAGGTAGAGGTGGGTGGACGTCTTCTCCAGGTGGGGTCGTGGTTCCGCCCTCTGAGTTTCGGCCTTCCACCTATTAGCTCAAGCTTTTTCACACAACATCTACTAGTTGGAATTGCTCATAGATCTCCTCCCAAAACTGGCTCTTAACACTTTCATCTATTCTTGCTTGGCGAGCATATGCACTAATGATATGAATTATGTCTTCCTCTGACATTAGTTACATTACTATAATTCTATCCCTTGATCTCTTTACCCGCATAATTTTCTCTTTCAAGTCCTTATTTACAACTATACCCACTCCATTTCTTGTATTGTTCTTTGCTGCTTTAAAAGCTTATAGCCATCAGTGAGCGCCTTAGCTTTATCCCCTTTCCACTTTGTCTCATGTAGACAGGCTACACTAACTCTTCTTCTTTCCATTATCTCGACTAACTTCATGCCCTTGCCCGTCAAGGTTCCTTTATTCCAAGTAGCAAGTCGAATTTTTCTCTTCTTTTGCTGGACTAACTTCTTTAGTCGCACTCGTCTAGAATGGTGCGGTAGCCCTTGCCCACTTAACACTGCAACCAGGTGGCGTTGCAATGCGTCAAACGCCCTAGCATGATCTCAAAGAGTTGTTGTATCAGCATTTATGTTTGGGTTGTGACAGAATTTTATGCTGGCTGTCAACCTACCGAACGCAGCCCACCTCCTTTTCCCAGGCTTGGGACTGACATTAAAAACTTGCGTAGTTCGACACCATCATTGATAAGAGACTTTATCACTTTAGGGAAAGGTAAGATGAGGGAAGAGTTCAGCTATTGATTTCTGGGAAGGCCATTGTCACACCATAAACTTATGCCATTGCCATTGCCAAGGATCCAATGACCACTAGTTTGAAGGAAGGGAGAAAGCTGCTTGAATTTCTTCCAAACACATGAACCTGCTTTGGGGGAGGACAGAAGACATAGAAAGGAGCATTTGTAGTATCTTGATCCGAACCATCTTGCCCAAAGGAAATCTGGGAAAAAAGCCTTCCAGCCCATCTTCAACAAGCAAGCTTTGTTCAGATTTGTGAGCATGCAAATTCCGAGGCCACCCTTGCGCTTGGGCAGTCAAACCGCATTCCAGTTCATAATGTTACACTTTGGTAGTTGGGGTCCTCCAGACCACAGGAAAAGTGTTATAAATTTCTCTAACAACTACTAGCCCTCATTCAGCCTTTTAGGCACATTGGAGAACCATCTGAGATGTTAGTCCTTTGTTTTTTTTTTTTTATTTTAATTTTAGTTTTCTCTTTTGTCTTCATTCCTGATTCTTTTTTTTTTTTTTTGCAACTCCACGCATCTATCTTGGCATTTGCATCTCGGCTACATTGATGGTTGTTTGTAAAATTAGTATAATTCAACATTGATTGTTGTTTGCATAGATTGAATACCTGGACATTGATACCTTAATTCTCTTGTATGGGCTTTTGCCTTCTTGAATATGATTATATTGGTATAATTTAAGTTTGAGTTGATTTTATGGGACCATCTGTTCACAAATATGTAGGTCCATTGTAAGTCAGCTTCTGTTTGTAAGTGCTCAATTGTGCCATTATGTCTATAGAAAATGATGGGGTTTTCGGCGTCTCTCATACCCTAAAATATTCTAGATATCACTGTTTAAGCTCAATTACTTGCTTCTGTATTGTGGCCAATAAAAGCTACCTTTTAAAGAGAAGGGAACCTTTTAGCCCCCTGTCGAATGGAGTTTGAACTAACCGCATGTGATGCACACCTAAGACCAGAGACACATGAAGTAATTCCAGACCCTTCTTATCATGCGAATTGCTTGTGTCACTTTTTTTTTTTTTAATGTTTTCTTGATACTTGTCAGGGTGTCACTTATCTAGTTGAAATGCAATATCTGGATAAATGTGTGATTTTAACCAAAAAAAAAAGAAAAAAAGAAAAATAATGTGGTATCTTGGTTTCCTAACCTGTAAATCTCAATTTGCAGGCTTAAGTTCTTTTCAGTTATAACTGATGGTTAACGGTGGTTTTTCTTTTCCAGATTAGGTGCTTTTGTGACATCCTACGCATTCGGTGGGAGTCGACTCGGAGTGGCACAAAGCAGCGTGCACTATTGATGTTTGATAATTTGGTACAAATTTCTTAGCATTCACCTATTTTTTTGTTTTGGCATGCACTCTTCAGCATCGACATTGTTTTGCTTGATGTCCAAATTCACATTTATTTCTTTGATCTTGCATCTCTAAGATCTTGATTGTGTTCTTTCTCTAGCATTAAAATTACCATTATCATTTATAAACCGTCGTCATTGTCATCACCATCTCTCTGGGGTTCGCTCTGTGAATTCTTCTTTTCCAGTCACCTTTATCTAGGACTAATTTACTCTTGAAGCAAAACTTATTGTATAGGGAATGAAAAACTTTTTTTAGCCTACCACACATGTTGGTCATTAACTTTTCACACAGACAATTAAAAAGCTCAAAATAGTGATAGAAAGCTCGCCTGGGCTTTCGTAAGGCACACGTGATGTGTCGGCTCAGGCCTCTGTTATTCAAGGTGGGCCAGGCCTGGTATGCTGTGGTCTGGCCCATGTCCGAGTCACTACCATTCATAAGACTGCTTTGTGTTATCATATTAATCTGCACGGAACTAATGGTTGTTCAAATTGGTTTTTCATCTTCCTAGTACTTTACCATTTCTCTTCACCTGTTGCAATTGAGACTACTCTGGGCTTGTCACTATGGTAAGACATGCGCTTGATCAACGAGGGCATGGTTAGGTTCAAACCAGCATAGGCCATCCTAGTACTCCCTATAGGTAGTCCCTGTTTCCGTCAGCACAGCGCATCAAAAATTGCAATTAAGAGTAGTCTTTGATAAATAATTTCAATATATTTCTTTGGGCAATCAGTTCAAATTCACTTCCTAAGGAAAAATGTTAAGTTTTTCCTTCATTACCTCTATTGTCTGAAAATATGTTTGTTACTCTCTCTTTATTTATGTATCTCTAAAGCTGTCTAATGGGTGCTGATTCAGCATTCATATAGAACACGCTTTATTATTTAATCCACTGTAACAAATATCACTGGCCTTTTCTGAATATCACAATTTTGACACTGCCTTTTCTCAAACCATATATAGTGCAGAACTGCAGATATATATTATGTTGAAGATCCTTTTACTTTTTGTAAGAATTGTGGTAAAACATGATAAATATGATTTAATTAGGTGAAAACTGGTGTCCCTGCTTTGCACACCTCATGGCATGGAAACAAAAAGTGGGCGAGGATTTGATTCTTATGTTTTCATGTCTGACTAAAAGTGGGCCCGTATACATTCTCAGCTAAAAACAGAAAAAGCAAATGCCTCTGTGTCAGTGGGAATGCTACCAATGGCTTGCTTAAGCTTTTGGGTAGCTTTCGGTCTGTTTGGTTGCAAGCATTGTGGGATTTGTTGTCTTCGAGCACTTGGAGAATTTCAAATGTTGTCTCCCCAAGTGGAATTCTGGATCTGGAATGACAATGGCTGAGTAGCATTAAAAAAAGTGGATATCTGAAAGTTCTACATGTTAAAACTGTCATTTGGAATTCCAGTTGTAGAATTCTCACAAGTCATTTGGAATTCCATTGAGACAACAATTTTAAGGCCGTAAGAAATTCTACTGGCAGGAATGCTTGCAACCAAACGGGCCCTTTGAGTGGTGGCTCATAGAAACTTGAGTGTTTTGCTCTTCTCTGATTTACCTAATTAGTTTGGAACATTTGGAGTTTCGACCATGTTGACATGATCTGCTCTTCTCGATATAATTGGAAAAACAATTGCTATTTCATCCTATCCATTCTAAGTGAAAATGTATATTCAGAACCAAATAATTGCAGTAATTACCTACAGATATGTATAATAATCAATATGATCTTTCATTTTTTGTTTTTTAATCTATTTTCTTATTTTCAATTTCATTCAGCATTTTCTTTATAGTTTCCTGTTATAACTTGAGAAAATCTAGAACCCCTTTAATTACTTCATTATCATTAACTTGTGTATGTTATTTGTGACATCGATTTAGTTTATGTAGCCTTTGTTATACTTATACAGATTATCTGTTTCTAGCTGTTATATTTGTTATCATCATCAAAGCCTTGTCCCAACTATGTTCGGGTCAACCATATGAATTCTGTTTCTCCATTCCAGTCTTCTCAGGATTCATGTTTGGGGTTGACATAAGTTTTACGCTGGTTGTCAAACTGCCTGATGCAACCCTCCACCTTTATCTAGGGTTAGGGCTGGCAGCTAGAAGCCAACAACAAAGGCAACAACTACTGGCAGAGTTAGAAGTTATATTAAATGATGTTCAGATACAGCAAATGTCAATATCTGGGCTTTAGAACTTAGCCTGTAAAAGCTTTAGTTTCAGCCGTAAATCATTTGGGTACTTGAGTGAGCAATTTAGTTTTTGCTTTTTGAATTGCAAAAGCTGTACAAATATCAAGATTTTTGGGCATTTAGTTTTTCGTTTCGGTTTGCTTGGTTGGTGTATAAAAATTTGATCAAGCTGCCCATTAATCAAGAAATCAACTTAGCTCATGGTTGAATCAAGTTTACTGGACGGATCATCACAATCAAAATTTAACCTGTGGCTGAATCTCCTATAGTTGAAATAGGGAAAACATACATATGTGCTGCTTAAGCCACTATAGTCCGAAATATTATTTTGGCTAGTTTTAACGAATTAGGCATATCTTCTTAAAAGGGTTCTCTTGAGTCTCGACATCATTTGACTTGTGCAATACTTTGCAAATTCTAATAATATGGCCCTTTTATTTTTCAGGTCCAGGAGGTTTATGAAGCTTTTCCTGGAGCAGTACAAAGAATTTACTTTGCATATGGGACTTATGTCCCTACAATCCCTGCATTGCGGAAGTATACGTCTGGCCTTTTCCTCAAATAATAACTGCACAGTTTGAATGTTCATTATGTTTGCTCGCCCTCAATTCTCCACCAATACATGATTGATGACTGACTAGTTCTTTTCAACTTTCAGAGAATATGGTGAACTTTTGGTTAGTTGTGGTATGATTGGAGAAGCACTTAAAATTTTCGAGGATCTGGAGTTATGGGATAATCTAACTGATTGCTACTGGTATTACAACATTAACTGTCTGAATTGATACACTTCTTTGAGTGTAATGTATGCAAATCACCCTTTTTGTCAAGTAGAATGGAGGTTTGATGCGAGTTCTGATATATATCTGACAGCCTACTAGGGAAGAAGGCAGCAGCTGATGACCTCATCAGGGCTCGGCTACGCCATATGCCCAATGATCCAAGATTATGGTTAGTGACTCAGCAAGCACTAGTCAATTCTTGAAATTTAGATGTTTTGTATCAAATGGATCTGATTTTAACTTACTGTCTTCATGTATTTGATCGCAATTCCCAAATTAAGCGAGATTTTTACTCGAACATCAAACTTACCAGCACTTACAAAGTCAGCTATAAAGTTGTACTGACTTTTATCTTCATTTTACTATATTTTTGTTAATGCCTGAAAGAGCATATCTTGCATAGAATTTTGGTTTTAGCTGTTAGATTATAGTTTGCTATAGCTCTGCAATGGAAAATGTTCAGTGTTTTACTTTCAGTGGCTTATATCATAGGAGTCATATGAGGATGTTCATTCTGTTCTTCGTTTCAGACTTCTCAGCAGGAGCCATATCTCAATGTCCAAGATGATGTTATATCAGAATTTTGTGGATTGCTTATAGTTTATTAAATCGAGTCTGCGATAAAAATGCCCATGTAGCATTTTAAATGTCACCTTTCTAAAAATAGATTTATTTTCTCTTGAATGGAGTTCATAGAAAGATTTTCATCTTTTGCATATCATTTCTTTTAATTTCATTTGAATTTTTTGATTTATTATTATTTTGTTGTTGGTTTCTACTATTTACACAGTTTTGTTCCTGTCAAAGATAGCAAGGAGAAGGGCGAATTGTGCTGTGAATTCGATGATCCCTTTTTGGGTCTCAATCCTCCTTTATAGAGATGTCTAGTTTCTATACAAGTTATAGTGATTGTAGCCATAATCTTGATTACAGCCATTCTAATCTAATCACATCTCCTAAAAAGGCAAAGAATAAATTTACATAGTTGTTTACATAGCTGTACACAAGTGAGGTGTTTTGACCAAGAAGTTGGGCTATTTTGACATGGGCTGTGACCCACTGTCCCATTTAACGCCCTCCCCTCAAATTGATGTGGTTGAATCAACCAGCATCAATTTTCCAACTAAGAATTGATGCCGTGGTCGAGGAAGCCCCTTGGTAAAGATATTTGCAATTTGAAGTCCCGTAGGAATATGAGGAAGAGTAATGGCTTCGCGCACAAATTCATCCTGTATGTAATGACAAGCCACTTCAGTATGCTTTGTGTGTTCATGGAAGACAGGATTTTTAGTAATCCGTATGGCACTAGTATTATCAGCATATAGAGGGGTAGAACCAGATTGTGGAAATCCAAGCTCAGAAAGGAGACCCGAGTCCCCACATTTCCTCTCCTTCAAGATATACTTGAAATTGATATGACCAGGAAGTGTAGTTCTTGGCATTAAATTTTATCTAGGCAATTTCAGTCTTTTCCATTTCAGTAGATTTATTACAATCTGTAATTAATTCCAACCAAGGAATAAAAAATCGTCCGAGTCCGAGTCGACTCGGCCGAGTCGACTCGGACTCGGCAGGGACCGATCCGAGTCCCCTGGACTCGGTACAGGTCCAGGGGGACTCGTCCGAGTCCAGGGGGACTCGGCCGAGTCCCACTGGACTCGGACGAGTCCCCCGGGACTCGGACGAGTCCCCCTGGACTCGTCCGAGTCCCCCTTTTGACGAAGTGGGGGGCTTTTAAAGCCCCCCAAAACCCTAAAATGCTCATTTTATTCCCATTCTACTTTGTGGAGAGTGAAGGAGACTACTTCCAAATTGTGTTTCAAGCATCAAACATCATCAAATCCATCCATTTTTGAAGATCAAGCCTACCAAAGAATCCAACCACTATTCACATCAAAGAGGGTTTTTTTATTTCTCAACTTTGAGGTTTGTTTTCTTGATTCTACATGCATATATGGTTTAGAGAAGATGCTAAGATGAAGATATTGCTTGAAGATGGTTTGGAGGATCATTATTTTTTCTAAAAATGCATTTTTTTTAATTTTTGGGTCTTTTTTTTCAAAAAAAATTAAGAAATCCGAATTTTTTTTTGTTATTTACTTATGTTCTTTGTATGAAATTATTATTTTGGGTTTGTATAACATGGATCTATGGTTCTAACACTAGATCTATGCATATATGTGCAATAATAATATTTTCCTTACTTTTTCTTGTAAAAATAATTATTAATAATATGGATTTTTTGCATTTTACATTCTTAAATTATGTAGAGTAGATGATTACATGTGTGGGTTGTTTTTAGATGAAATTTCAACTATTTTTTTGTTAAAAGAATGTGATTTTCATGATTATGATGTAATTTTAAAAAGAAATAATGAGAAATCCGAATTTTTTTTTGTTATTTACTTATGTTCTTTGTATGAAATTATTATTTTGGGTTTGTATAACATGGATCTATGGTTCTAACACTAGATCTATGCATATATGTGCAATAATAATATTTTCCTTACTTTTTCTTGTAAAAATAATTATTAATAATATGGATTTTTTGCATTTTACATTCTTAAATTATGTAGAGTAGATGATTACATGTGTGGGTTGTTTGTAGATGAAATTTCAACTATTTTTTTGTTAAAAGAATGTGATTTTCATGATTATGATGTAATTTTAAAAAGAAATAATGAGAAATCCGAATTTTTTTTTGTTATTTACTTATGTTCTTTGTATGAAATTATTATTTTGGGTTTGTATAACATGGATCTATGGTTCTAACACTAGATCTATGCATATATGTGCAATAATAATATTTTCCTTACTTTTTCTTGTAAAAATAATTATTAATAATATGGATTTTTTGCATTTTACATTCTTAAATTATGTAGAGTAGATGATTACATGTGTGGGTTGTTTGTAGATGAAATTTCAACTATTTTTTGGTTAAAAGAATGTGATTTTCATGATTGTGCAGATTACTATTACTCAGATAGTTAGATTATATCACAAATGGCCCCAAAAAATAAAGAGAAAGAAGTTGACCCCGGATGGGAACATGGGGAGATGGTTGCAGGAGACCGTCATAAGGTCAAATGCAAATGGTGTCATAAGATTCTCAGTGGTGGGATCCACAGATTTAAACAACACCTAGCAGGTATACAAGGGGAAGCTAGACCATGTGCAAATGTCCCCACTGAAGTGAGGAAAGAAATGAGAGACGTGTTGCTTGAAAAGAAGAATGAGAAAGAAAAGAAGAAAAAATTTGATGAGAGGGTTGTAAATATGCAGAGGATTGACACTTCTGATTCTGAGGATGACTCTGACGGTGATGGTGATGTTGAGGCGAGGGAGTTAAGGAGGGCTTTTAGAGCGAGCCGTGAACAATTTGCTTCTGAGCAGGCTCGTATGGATGAGACACGGGCTGGGGCTGGTTCTTCTAGAGCTCCTCCTGACCCTTATCGGGACACAGCAAGGAGAGGGACAATGGATCCATTCTTACATCGGTCTCAAAGTACAAAACAACCAAAGATTAGTAGCTCTATCATGGGCGATATGAAAGTTAGAGCCACGAAAATGGGGAGAGCCATCTCAAAGTTCTTCCATTATAATCGGATTCCACCGAATGTTGCTAATTCACCATACTATCGCTCCATGGTTGATACTATAGCTGAGGTGGGGCCCGGAGTTAAACCTCCATCCGCTTATGAGATTGGCGGAAAGTATCTTGACATGGAAGTTTCTGATTATTGGAGATACTTGGAAGATCACTTCAAAACTTGGGAGGAGTATGGGTGCACGCTTATGTGTGATGGGTGGACAAGCAACAATAGGCGGCACATTATTAATTTCATGGCTTACTGTGTAACGGGAACAGTTTTTATCAGGTCTGTAGATACAAGCGGACATAGAATGGATGCTGAATATTTGTACAGTTTAATTGATGATACATTGGCCATGGTTAACAATTGGCACAAATATGTTGTTGCAATTGTGACAGATAATGCGCCTAACTTTAAGGCCGCAGCGAAGAAATTGCGTGAAAAGGGTAAGGGTATTATTTGGGTGCCGTGCGCGGCACATTGTATTGATCTCATGCTGGAGGACATTGGCAAATTAGATGATGTCCGTGAGACTATTGATGAGGGAAAGATGGTGACATCTTTGATCTATAACCATCAGTTCATGACAGATCTACTAAGAGAAATGAACGAAGGTCGTGAGATTTTGAGGCCCGGTATCACACGCTTTGCTACGCACTTCGTAGCCCTTGAGAGTCTTTGTCGTGCCAAGGCTAACATAATGCAGATGTGGACCAGTACAGCATATGTGAAATCAAAATTTTCACGTCAACCTTTGGCACGCAAAGTACAACAGATTGTCCTTGGGGAGGATTTTTGGAAGAGGGCAGAACGAATTACTGACTTACTCGAGCCTCTTGTCTTGGTTTTGAAACTAGTGGATGCTGATACGAAGCCCACAATGGGCTTTGTGTATGATGCCATGGATAGAGCAAAGCTAGCTATAGAGCAAAGGTCCAGAGGAAAGTATGGGACTTATTATAAGAAGATATGGAAAATCATTGATAATCGATGGGACAACCAGATGCATCAAGACATACATGCGGCAGGTAATTTTTGACTATTAATTTATTATGGTTATTATAAATAGAATACTAACTAGTTATTGTTTATTACTTTATTTTGGAATCTAATAATCAATACTTATTACTTAATGACGTCATGGCATGCAGCGTACTACTTGAACCCAAGCTGCTTCTATAGCAAACACTTTTCTAACCATGAAGAAGTTTTCCGTGGCTTGAAAAAAACGTTAGAGGCTATGACAAATAACGCGCAACATCAAGTTACAATTCTTAACCAGGTAAAGATGTCATAGATCATGACATTATTATTCACAAATTAGTTGAAATTTGAAAAAGTGCTAACTGCTAGGTGCTAACTTCTAAATCTTAACTTTTATAGTTGAAAAACTACAAGGGCGCTCTAGGTAGTTTTGGATCAGACGCAGCCATATTGGGTCGTAAGCAGATGGATCCAGGTATTATTCTCAAATTTCAGTACTTAAATTAGATGAAATATAGTTTTTTATGAATTATAACAAACAATTGATTTTATTGTTTTGGTCTTTTAACACAGCTGAATGGTGGGCTACATTTGGTGATGAGGTTCCCCATTTAAGATCTTTTGCAAAAAGAATATTGAGCCAAACAGCCTCATCTTCGGGATGTGAAAGGAATTGGAGCACATTCAGCTTGATACACACTAAGACCCGTAATCGCCTTACTATGGCTAAGTTGGAGAAGTTGGTATTTGTCCATTACAACATGAGGTTACGGGCAAGGAACCTGATGAGAAGAGACAACGGCGACTACGAACCAATTAATTTGGATTATATATTCGAGGAAGATGACCCTCTTGATGAATGGTTGGCTGAAAGAGAGGAGCCAGTATTAAATGATACAACATTCCTCGATGAAGCAATGGCTGATGTTGAAGAATTTCAGTCGAATGAAGCACATATTTCCCCACCGCAGCAGCCGAGTTCCAGATCTGCTACGGCTACTTCTACAGCGCGATCAGCGCGCGATAAGGGTAAGGGTGTAGCAACCTCGTCATTGCAAGGCTCGGGACGTGGTCATAACCGTGGTCCAGAGTTGACACGTTCTACTTCAGAACATGTCGAGGGGGCTAGAGAAAGATCAAAACCAACTTTCCAATACACGCGAAAGTCAAAGGATAAGACTAAGAGCACTCATGCAAAGACAAGACAAGGCCAAAGGTTGGCCACTTATGAAGAAGAAGTGGAACAGCATAAAACATCATCTTCTAGCAAGAGTGGCTCACGAGAAGGAGGTGAACAGGGCCAGAACGAGGAGGCATACGAAGGTAGTGATGATAGACGTGGTGGTGGACATGACAACATTAATGTATATTATAGTCCAAGTGAGCCTACTGGTGGGTCACGTGAGGGGGGCAGAGGCGAAGGAAAAGGAAGTGAGCCAACGGATGAATATCCTCAGCCGCATCAAATGGCATCAAGCCCTTGGATCACAAGTTCTGATAGTTCATACCAAGGTGAGCAACAATATGGAGATCAATTTCATGATCTTTCGTCTGAGTATGGACTGCCGCATCAGTATGGTGGATACGGTGGTCCTTCGCATGGGTATGGGCAACAACAGTATGGAGTAACACCCCCACAAGTGCAACCGCCGTATGAATATCCTCAACTTCAAGTTATGGCTCCATCATCAAACTATGGAGAAGGTCCTATAACTCCAAGAGCGGGGCAAGGGTTTTTTCATTTTGATGTTGCTCAATACTATCGTCAAAGTCAAAATAACGACGAAGATGAAGATCCAGAACCCGCAAGGCATTCAACATGGAATTAGCATTTAAATTTTAACAAGAAAGAGCTAAGGTATACTATGGTTTTACATTTTTATATGCTATAAATATAATTGAAATTTGAAGCTTAGTTACATCTTTGATGATTAATCTTACTAGTTGACTTGATAATTGACTAAATTGAGACTTGAGAGTGGATATTGAAAGTTGGAAACATGTACATTGTATTTTTTACTTTTTAGTTTTAAATTTTAAATTTTAATTGCAATTAAATTATAAAATGGCTTGCGATTTTGTTATTATTATTCTATATTTCTATCCTTAAATAACGTATTAGAATGATCAATGAAGAGAGTGAAACTTTATATATGGAATTATGAATGGATTGGATGGAAAAAAGGAGAAACAAAATTTTTCCTTTCTTTTTTTTTTTTTTTTTTTACTAAATATGGGGACTCGGCCGACTCGGCCGAGTCCCATGCGACTCGGCCGAGTCGGCCGAGTCGACTCGGACTCGGCCCGAGCCGAGTCCGAGTCCGAGTCCGATACTTTAAACCCTGATTCCAACTGATTGTTGTTGCCAGAAAACAAGTGTACTAAACCAAACTGATAAAATGTGTTAATCAGAGATGAGAGAAACTCCCAACTAAGCAATCAGTGATGACGGAATTGTAAAATAGCAGTTTTTTTGCTCAAATAGAAAGTTTAAGAGAAAAACCTGTCCCAGGCGAGCTTGATTTTTCAGAGAAGATTGAATACAGAAGAAATATGGTGTGATGAATGATCAATCAGACATCATAGATAGATGATCATCAGACATCATAGATAGATGAAAGATCAAAAGACGCACTAATCAAACCAGATTGCTCACCAATATGAGCCAGATCCAGAAACTTGGACGGCTGTGATGGAAATATACTGAAAAAACTGGAAATTCTCGAGAAAGGGTAAGGGTAGAAAGCCTACCTCGGAGATGCCAAAAATTCTTAAAAAATATCCATAAATACCAGAATATCCAGTCGACCAAAATGGTTGCAGTTTCCAGGTACGGTGATGCTGATCTGAAGTGGGCCGTGTATGATCACAACTTGATCAGACCTACGAATGGAAGAATTTTGAGCAGAGAAGATACTGACAACTTCCAATACTTGGAAGATAGAGAAGATTCACACAGTTTTCAAGGCTCTGATACCATGTCAAAGATAGCGAGGAGAAGGGCGAATTGTGCTGTGAATTTGATGATCCCTTTGAGGGTCTCGATCCTCCTTTATATAGATGTATTGTTGCAATACAAGTTACAGTGATTGTAGCCATAATCTTGATTACAGCCATTCTAATTTAATCATATGTCCTAAAAAGGCAAAGAATAAATTTACTTAGTTGTTTACATAGCTGCACGCATGTGAGTTGTTTTGACCAAGAAGTTGGGCTTTATTTGACATGGGCTGTGACCCACTGACCCATTTAACAGTTCCTACTCTTTTTATTTTTTATTTATTTTAGTTATTTCAGAACTTTTTCCAAAATTTGTAAATATATTAGTTTATTTTGGGGAAAGGTTAGCATTGGCCTCTTCTGGTAGTATGTTTCTACAACATATCTGAAATCAGGGCATTATATTTGTCAATTTTTGTCGAAGTTTCTTCTTATTTTCAGTCGTCTTTTGACTTTTTTAACATTTTTGTTTCCAGGTGTTCTTTGGGTGATGTCACAAATGATGATTCTTTTTATAGCAAAGCACTGGAAGTTTCAAACCATAAGTCTGCTCGAGCTAAGGTGATTAAAACGCTTTAGAACCATCTTTTAAGATAATATCACACTCGTTTTTTTCTGCTCACTTGCTCTGCTTAATTGACAGCGGTCTTTGGCTCGTAGTGCATACAATAGGGGGGATTATGAGAAATCCAAAAATCTTTGGTAATCATTTTTTCACCTTTAAGTTCCTTTTTTATTTCCACTATTTTGTTGCTATTACCATCGTCATGATTATACTTCATCTTCATCAACTATTATTATGCATGTTTTTATCAATTCTGCATTTATGATGATTACTTCAGGGAATCTGCATTGGCGATAAACCCTTTGTTTCCAGATGGCTGGTTTGCACTAGGTGCTGCAGCGCTGAAGGTGATAAATACTGGTTTTCTCCATTACTTTATTTTTTGGTCACTTAGATTTAGATATGACACTTACATTTAGAGATGACTGCCATTTGTTCCATGGGTGGGATACATAGGAATGATCACTTGAAAACAGTGTGTGGCGGCTGCATGTCTTTACAAATAAAATCATTGAAACTTCTGTTTGTGCACGTCTGCATGTATTCATTTGTGCAGGAACGGGTATGTGCATGTGCTTGGTTTGCACAGATGTGTGTGAGCAATTTATGCTTGATTGAATTATTTGAAGTATCTGTGCACAGTGCCCTTATCACTTTTACTTAATATATATAATCTTGAATCATGGTAATTAAAGAGGTTAAAGTTTCTTTATGGGCTTATGCTCATATAAATTAGATCCTTATCAAAGAGATATTTGCAGTTGATTTTCAAATTATTTGGATGATGCAGGATCGTGATATTGATAAAGCATTGGTTGGGTTTACTCATGCTGTGCAACTTGATCCTGACAACGGAGAGGCATGGAATAATATTGCTTGCTTGTATGTTCTTGCTTTTGGATTTTTTTTCTTTTGCCTTCTCTTTCCAAGAAATATGATCCTCCAGTTTGTGCCACTTGCCCTTTTGATCTCTTCTTTCTGCTTAGAAGAATTCTTGCTTTCTTGTTTAACTTTGCACAAGATACTAGTTACTGCCAAAGATAGCTTTTTAAAATCTCTCTGTGGGTGTGTATGTGTATGCATGTGTGTGCATATGTGATGGTCCTACTATCCTCTAATATTTATTCCATTACACTAGTTCGAAAGGGAGTGTGTGGAGACTGTATAGCCTATAAAATAGCTGTTTTGGTAATACAGGATTACAATATACCCAAAAAGAAAAAGAAAAAAAAACAAAACAAAACTATGTATTGTATTAAAGATTATATTGTTGAAGATAATCGACCATATTGAATCTTTTACTTCAGGGCATCTTTTCTAGGGACATTCTCTTCATAGCTACATGTTTGTTCCACTTTTATCTATTCTATCAACTTCTATCTTTCCTCTCTTCTGCTAAAAGATGAAGGAAACTCTGAATCTATGACATGCCACTCTTCAAATCCTCAACCCTCCAAGCTAGCGTCCTGCAAGAACTTTGGCAATGCCTGCTCTAGTATTCTCTTCAGAAAAGGAGATCATGACTTCCATTTTCAAGTTCATCTCTTCATTAGCATAACCAAAGGACAAAGGAGAAAGAGCGCTGTCTAAAGCCTGGTAGGATGAAACTAGGAAAACGAGATCAGTGTCTCATCAGTGCCGCCCTAAATATTGCATAGGATGATGTTTCTGCAGATCCCCTTTAGGCTGCATTTGGATCTAAGAGGGTATTTGTGTAATGTTGGGAAGTGAGCATTTTGCTTGATGGTAAGAGTGGATGTGATGGAGGAGCTGAGGGATTGTGTGACCGTTCAAGCCCTTAATTATTTAGATAATTTTGATTGATCAAATGGGTTCTTGATCTGCGACAATCAAGAGAAGAGTGCCAAAATATAGATTGGACTGTCAAGACGGGCCCTAAATAAACCCCAAGATTAATTATAAATATCTGTAATTAATTAGTGAACCAAGTCAGGATTTAAATGGTTCGTCTGGACTCTGGGCCACCAAATGAAGCCATTCAGTCCCAAATAGGGTTGGCAGCCCAGAAATAATAGATGGCAGGTCCCATGGTTTCTGCCCACCAAACCCGGGCCCAAAACAGGTCCAGTCCATTTATGTGGATGGATGCGGATTGGATCTTGGTGGTCTGCAGCATGTTGATTTGGGTTGGATCCTCCTTTTTTATCTATAGGTTGGATCCTTTGGTAGTTAATGTCCCTAGGCATCCCCAACAGTACTTGCGTCTATGCTGCACGGATACTTCAAAATGGGCTAGGTAACATGTTGTATCATATCCGATACTTAAGTTTTTACATATAAAATACGTGTCCCTGCCGTGTCTCTGTCATGCCTCTACCTTATCCATGCCGTATCTGGGCATCATAGACTTGCGTATGAATGTGGTTTGTGTCCAAATAGTAATGCATGCAAGTTTGATATGCAACTTGTAGTTGAGCATACTTTTTAACATTGGTTGAAATTATGAAAACAACCAGAACAATAACAGTTCAAAATGGTGGAACCTGTAGCTCTATCAAACAGCACAGATAGCTCAATATTGCTATATATCACTGTTTTATTCTTGTAGTCAAAATGTCCACTCTCATTGGCATCACACTTGAGGAGCTCAGGGTCCTTTTGATAGAATAGTAGGGTAGTAGGCTGAGTGGTTGGTAGTCTGGTTGTTTTGTTTCAGGTGTTTTGGTCTCGGACCTTTTCGCAGTCAGTTATTAGCTTTAGTACTGGTTGGTTTCTAGTTTATCTGCTTTTGGATGTATCTGTGCCTATCTATATGTATCCTTTTGCTGTTTAATATAATTCTCCCTATCAAGCACAAAAAAGGAAAAAAAAAATATGATAATGTTCAAATTTATAAATATTATATTCTGCAAATATCAATGGGCCCTAATCTATGATGCTTCTGTGCTTGGCCCTAACATAGACTTGGTAGCACGGTTTCCATTTTTAGGTTCTTACTCTTGATCATAAAATTAAAGAAAAATGTTGCTAATTAAATAACTTTACAGGCAAATGATAAAAAAAAAGAGCAAGGAAGCTTTTATTGCATTCAAGGAAGCCCTAAAGTTCAGGTTTGTCTCTCTGCCATTTTCCAAATTGTTTGTACTCCAAAACCACTTGATCTGATTTATCTTATTGTATTTTCAATTTCTACTTGGTAGCTGTCCAGCACTTTTTCTTTACATGTACTAGGATTAGGAGCCAATGTGATGATCACTAAGCATTAAGGTTTTCTTCACACTTAATGCCATCAGTATATGGGAAACTCAGTTTGTTTATTTTGCAAATCTTAACAGGCGGACCTCCTGGCAAATGTGGGAGAATTTTAGCCAAGTTGCTATGGACATTGGCAATGTTAGTCAGGTAAAACCTATGTTTTTGTTTCTCATTTTCCCCATGTGTTAGGTTTACTGGCCGTGCAGTAGTCTTTCATTATGGTTTTCTTTGTTTCTTCTCTCTTGTGTTGTGTTGTTATGTCTGTTCGGTTGGTGGGTATTAGCTTATTTACCCCCTGATTTCTTCCTCTGTTTTTTCCCTTTGTTTTTTATTCTTCTTTTAATGCAATTATTGTTACTGTTCAAAAAAAAAAAAAAAAAAAAAGAAAAGTAAAAAGGAAAAACTCAAGTCTTCTATATTTCTCAAGACCATTTGACATGCCGATATGAACATCCCACCTTGGATAGTCTAATATTCTTAGATAGCTTTTTGATGAGTTCATTCTAACCATTTGCTACCTGTTTGGGAAAAAAAGCAGTTGAGATAGATAGCAGACCAAAAAAATGTTTAATCACCACTCTTGACTGCCCCATCCTGTTGAGCGCACTCAGAATTGCCCATTTTCTCAATAGCATCTAAGATTGCTTCTGTTGATCTGCATTGAAAGGAAGAAAATGGGTGGTCGAATCCATACTGCAACTGAAGTGAAAGATATCAGATCCAAATGTCCACATTGTCACTTCCACTGTCTGTGGCTCTCAATAATTAGTTTAATGATATGATCCTAACCATCTCATAAAATGTTAGCAAATTGGGAAGTCTGTATTGATTCATAGTAAGAATATCAAAATCATCTTTTAGGCCGTTCATTTTGTGCGTCACAACTTCAATGCTTTGCATTTCTCAAAGATGGTCAACCAGATTGGGGGTGTTCATGGGGCTTGGCTGAGGTATATCCATCCCTGGCTCGACTTCTAAAATATAGGTCCAAGCTCAGTCCAAGCCCGAATTGGGCCTTACCCATCTGAAAAATGAGTAAATCCATTCGGAATGTCCATCCTGGATCCAACCTTGGATTTCCCATAGCTTGGCCAAATCATTTTGTTCAAACCTATTGATCCTATCTATCCTACCAATGGAACCAAAACAAGTGGTCCACATCAATTAGAGCAAGCAGTCTTTTCTTGATAGCATCCAATCATCCTTCATATGGCCTGTTTATGCAGCCTATGGTTAAGAAGGCACAAAGTTGCTCAAAATTGTTTCACTGCATCTTTCATCTAACAAATTGTAGTGCAATTATAAAACGGTCTCCACTCTAAATCAAAACTTCCCCTCTGCAATTTAGAATCATGAGACTTGAAATCCTTGCTCTGCTCTTATATTGTGCAGACACCAATCTTTCTTGTATCTCTATAGTTGCAAGATTAGAAGCATGCATAATGGGTCAAGGGTTCAAGGATTGGTAAACCCTCTTCTTCATCTAAAAGAAAATGATAATGCTCAGACAGGTGTGCAAATATCTTAGTTTGACAGCTCTGCAGAACTAGGTGGATCCGTACATCTCTGATGGACTAGATGGCATTCTTCGTACAAATTCTTGACGAACAACATCTTGATCATTAAAAAAAAAAAACCTTGATTACTAATGCATTGACTTCTCATTGGGCTACTTTGCCTGTATTTTTCCTTGGGGTTCCTGGTCTCTTTAATGTTTACATGCAAGTGATTGTTGAGTTGGCAGTCCAAAGGATGAATTTTGGGTAGTGTTTGAGCCTTACACACGGATAGAAACAACCACACCCACACGCTCGTTTTTTTTTTTTTTAATTGTTTTTAACAGTTGGAATTTATTTTTAAAATTTTTTGAATGGTGAATTGTATTAAAAGAGGCTTAACAGTACACCAGAATTATACCGAGAAGCTCAGAGCTGAAAAAAGGAGCCCTCAAAACAGAAGACACCAAACAAGAAGGGTGAGGTAGGGTAGCAAAACCGAAAGCTCCCATGCTGAAAGCTCCCATGCTAAAGCTAAGGTCAACAAAAAAGATAGGCCATTTAAAAAATGCTAAACAAGGCAAGTTGAAAACCTCAACAAAAACCAAGAAGAGAGAACTCTTAAGACACAGCCACTTCCCTCCAGTAAAAAATGATGAAGTTGGATGACACTCCCCAAAACAAAGGAGAAATATATACTTAATGAGCAACATTGATTTTCATTCTGATGAAGATGTCTTCTAAGGAGGTGGCTTTGCCTTCAAAGCATCTCTGGTTTCTATCCTTACAAATAGTCCAAATGATTGCCAGGAAAGATAAATGCCACAAAGCCTTTCCTTTTGAGGAGCCAGTAAGGCGCATCCAAGCTGCAAGTAGGTCATTGATGGTCTGAGGGAGGACCCAGCTGCTGTCAAAATTGCAAAGGAGCATATTCCAGAGCTTATATGTGACAGTGCAATTAAGCAGTAAATGATCAACCGATTCCTTGTCGGAAAGACACATTGGGCATGTAATGAGCACTTTCTGCCAATGAAGGTTGTCCATATGAGAATTCTCCCTCGAAGGGCAAGCCATCGGAAAGCAAGCACTCTCTGAGGGGCCTTGGTTTTCCAAAGATGATCCCAATGAGTATCTGAAGCTGCATGGGTCAATAAGGTGGAGAAGAAAGATGATACCGAAAAATTGCCATCCCTAGACGGAGTCCTAACTCTGTTATCATTACCCCCTTCAGGGATGAAAAGTTGATACAAAACATGAAGAAGGCTAAAACGACTCGTGAAGGTTCCTCTTGAAAATCGGGCACCAAAGGGTCTGAAGAGGGGTCCTTTCCATGTAGTCTCAGACCTTGGCTTTATGGTTTCTGGCACAGCTGTATAATTGAAGGAGTTGCTCAGCTAAAGCCTATCAACAACCCATGTATCATGCCAGAAAGATATGCTGTGTCTATTGCCAATCTGACACTTGATTGAGGCAGCAAAAGGTTTCTTTGATGAGGTGATGGCTATCCACATGCTTGAGCTCCCTAGATAGTGATTAGGGATGTCCCAGCCTTCTCACATTGTATTTAGCCATTAGCACATTCTTCCACAAACTGTCCGATTCTTCACCAATTCTCCATAACCATTTTTCCATCAGCGTTGAATTCATTTCCTGGAGAGGCCCATAGCCCTTGACCTCCACCTTGCTATGGAGTGCAAACAGAATTCTAGTCAACTAAGTGGAATTTACTCTGTCTCCCTACCTTGCCAAAGAAAGTTCCACTGCAACTTTTCTATGCGTCTGACCAGTGACGTTGCACATCTGAGAAGAGACAAAGTATATAGGGAGGTTTTCCAATGCGGATATGATAAGGGTAATTCTTCCCTCCAAGGATAGATATCTAGTTTTCCGGGAAGCCAATTTCTTTTCAATTTTGTCCACCACTCGATCCCACAAGGATTTAGGCACTCTGGCTGTGCACATTGGGAGGCCTAGATAAGAGGTTGGAAATGATCCCACTTTGCAGCTGATAATCGTAGCAAGGTTCTCAAGGCGAGAGTCCTCTACAGAAATCCCAAAAAGAGTGCTTTTGAAAAAAAATCACCTTTAGGCCTGAAACAGCTTCGCAGCACCTGAAGATGGCAATTGCGTTCTTTATTCGATTTTCTTTAGCATCGCTAAATAGGAGTTTGTCATCTGTGAATTGTGAGTAACTGTAGGAGTGCTCACTGCCGATTTGAAGCCGCTAATGAGATTTTCTTCGCGAGCTTTTGAAATCATGTGATTAAGGTCTTCTCTGACAATTGCAAAGGATCTCCTTGGCGAAGACCCTTTTGAGCTGGGAAGAACCCTTTTGGGTGGCATTTGTAAGAATAGAAGGGTTAGCTGAGGAGATGCATTCCTGAATCCACATACACCATTTGACACCAAAATCCCATTCTTCTCGACCGATAAAGAAGAAAATCCTAGTCTACTATGTCAAAAGCTTTTTCTAAGTCAAGCTTGCAAATGAGACCTGGCTCCCGATCTTTAAATCTTTGGTGGATGCACTCATTGGCTTGAAGAACCCCATCAAGGACTTTCCTCCCATGCACAAAAGCTCCTTGTGAGGGAGAAATAACCGAGGGCAAGATCTTTTGTATCCTTGCCGCCAACACCTTAGCTAAGATCTTATACATGCTTCCAAACGGGCTAATTAGTCCGAAATCCTTGATGCGGTTAGCGCCGGTCTTCTTAGGAACGAGGGTGATGAGTGAGGCACCCTGACTTTTGGAAAGCTTACCTCTAGCGTGGAAGTCTCGCATTGTAATGACCTGGAACTCGGGGCCCTTAGAATTCTGCATCGAGACTTATAAAAGTATCATGTCCATACATGTGTCAAATCCACTTGCATAATAAAATTCTAGGCATTTATCTAATTAATAAAAACTCTTTATTTAAGATTTGAAAATTCAAATATTAATGTCAATTTGAACATAAAATAAAATGAAACAAAAACAACTAATTAAAATAATGAAAACGAGTCCTTCATCTTTATCTTCTATGCGAACCTGTCGCTCAGGAATGCATGTCGCAACATATCCCTTGATCCTCATGATAATCCATGGTTTATAAATCTTGGTTACCTGGATTGGGGCAGCAAAAACAACAATCAGTGAAACTGAGTGAATAGACTCCAAGCCATCAAGTCCATCAAGATCATCCATCAAGAATATCCTTGAGTAGTCCTTGCCCAAAACATTTCCTTTCAAGCCTCCCAGCCTCAGATACAACTAGCAATACAATCATCTATAACAAGACAGACTAATGGATAACCCAACAAGGGTATACAAGGGGAATCCTAAGTCCATTCTATGTTCTTACATGTGACTCACAACTGGTACAAATACCTACCAAGGGGATACATGCTTGTAGCACGCAGATAATACAAGGAGGAAATGCATACACTAGTATTCAAATTATGCACATGTCAAGGGAAACCATTACAATCCAATCCTTGGTCCTTGATTGGATGAACACGGTACTATTTGATCCTACGCGATCCCTGGGGTTCTTGATGTCCTTAGGCCCTAGGGTAATACCATGGTGCCTCTGATGGTGATTTACATCAATATCCCAGAATCCTTGTACATCCGACTTGGTATCATATCCTACTCGCTTCCCAGATAATCTGTAAGAAGATGTTTAGCTCATGCATCCCCTTACTGTAAGTCTCATGCATATTCATCATCAGGCAAGGCTAGGGATCCTAATCCATGCTAAAAGTCCCAAAATTCCAGGTTCCTTAATGCAGGAAACTTGAGTTTTACAGTAGGGGGTACTACGGTTAGCCGTAGTTCAAACAGTATGAAAAACAGCTCTCTGGAATTGCAACCATTTCGGTACTATGGCTTCCTTTGTGGGGTACTACAGTTAGCTGTAGCCCTCACAGAAATGCAATTCTGAGCTGAATCTGTTCTGATTCAGGGGGAAATCACCCCATTTCAGCTGAGAGTCTTTAGCCACATTTCTAATGGCCAAAACCTCCCCTATCTACCTACACACACTCCCACATTAAAGCCATACATTAAATGCCCAATTCCACATACTAAAGCCATAATAAAACATAATGAGCCTGCAAAAGGGTAGCTAACATGGAATTAAATGCAGGAACCAACAATAAAAATAGATGCATATCAATTTACATATATTTGTTCACTCACCTTAGTCCAAATGAAGAAACACTTGAAATCTAAGGCACCCAAGCTATGAAATCTTCTCTTGAAGGACCCACACCTGAAATCCAACTTAAAAGTCAAACCTTACAACAAAATCCAAGAGAAAAGGAAGAACTAAGCTTGCACGCAATCTCTCCAACTCAATTGAGCTGAAACTAGAAGAAATCCAAGGAGAACTATTTACCAAAATGGGAGATTTGAGAAAAGAAGCTTGAGGTTGATGATGACAAGGGCTTGATGGAGAGGAAGTGTTGATTTGCCCTTCTGTTGGAGCTTGATCAATGGAGAAGCAAGGGGAATTGAGAGAGAGATGAGAAAGAGGAAGAAAAGAGACGAGAAAAGGGGGAAATGAGCTGCCAAGGGATCGATCCCCATTTTGTGTTGGAGAGATTTTTGGAAATTACAAGAAAGTCTTTCACTCAAGCAACTTGGCCGATGAATAAAGGGAAAATGAGGGGTTTCTAGAGGTCGGTAGGTCTCGGGTCTAATGTGAAAGTTTTTTGCATCCTCTACCCAATGAGCCCAGAATCATATTTTTCTGAAATTACGGTAAAACCCTCAAAATTTTCCAAAATTGCAAACTAACCTACAAGTACTAAACTCACTCCAGACGCTCCCAAACTTCTAAAACATTAACTTCACACAAAAACCAAATCACTTAGGCCCTAAACACAAATAATTAACACTAAACACAATTAATTAGGGTTGGGATCTTACACTCCACAGTTGATATATGGAATTAAATCAATCAAATCATTTGTATTGGCTGGCTTTGGTCTTTCCAGGTCATTTTTACGGAATTAAATCAATCAAATCCATGTCCAAGAATGCCAATTTATGGACATCCCTTTTGTTTTATTTTTGTATTTTTCTTTGAATAGCGCTTCTACTCTCATTCTAAATTCTCTCTTTTTACTAGTTAACCTTCATTATCTCCCTCTCCAATGAAAAAAAGGAAAAAAAAAAAGAAGAAAAAAAAACATAAAAAAAGAAGATAAGACACTTTGCATCATGATGCCCTCACATTAGTGTATGCAATCATTTTCATTGCATAACGCTTGTCTAGTTGTTCAGTATAACAATAAGAGAGGTCTAGGTGCTCCCACTTGTACTTGTTTTTAGGGGATTCTAGCTAGGGCTGCACATGGGTAGTTCGGATCGGTTTAACACTAAAACCAATAACCAAACCGAACCTATCGGTTTTTTAATTAACCGATCCGATCCGACCGATGGAGAGGACTTAAACTGGACAAAACCAAACCAAACCAAACGGTTCGGTTCGGTCGGTTAAACTGTTATTTAAAAAAAAATCGGTTTTTTAATTAACCGATTTGATCCGACCGATGGAGAGGACTTAAACGGGACCAAACCAAACCAAACGGTTCGGTTCGGTTCGGTCGGTTAAACCGTTATTTAAAAAAAAAAAAAAAAGACATTGAAGATTTCAAAATAATGAGACCCCATCCTTTGCTTTTATTCTAGTATTTAGTGAAAACATAACAATCCAACATTACAATGATTCATATAAAAAATAATTCTACTCCAAAAAGAGAGTTTGGACTAAACACAAGCGCACAATCATATTATAGAATAAAAATTCTACAATCCAACCAAGAAAAGAAAATCTCAAAAGCTGAAATTAGAGTAGGGAAAAAACTATGAAAGTATTGAGGCGGTATTGAGTTCATGTAAGAATGGGCTGTTGAATATAACTATGAAAGTAATGAACGAAACCCTAAGGCTAAAATAGTAAAAAAGCAACACTTAAGTTAATGTATACGGACGGTTCGGTTTAAGCGGTTTTTATGATATCCAAACCGTTAACCAAACCAATGTAAGTGGTTTTTATGATTCTCAAACCGTTAACCGAACCGATCAATTATAAACCGATCCGAACTGCTCAGTTCGGTTGGTTCGGTTCGGTTTTACAGTGATATCGGATGTTTTGTGCAGCCCTAATTCTAGCACTGATAATTCTTGATCTTATTGACACTATATGCTAATGCACTAATATCAATGGACCTGAGCTACTCAATACCCAAATTTTAAAATGGAAGAATGTTTCCCACCCTCCAATGGTAACTACTTAAAATGATCCTTAGTTCTTTCATTATCTCTTCGGTCTTGATTTTACTTGGAGTCATTTGTCCTTAAATGCTTGACGAAAGCAATTGTTACCTTAGATTTGTAACTTTTTCGTTGTAAATGACAACCCGCATCCTTGTGGTTGCCAAAATGAGCATTTTTGAATTGTCCTATGGTCTCATCAATATTGTGATAAATCTCGTTGTGGAATTTTCTCGGGCATATATTTAAATAGCCTTCCCTAAAAAAAGGTTCCCAAATGTAGGTTTCCTAAGCTTAAAAACATTATGCTTCATTTTGAGAGTTTTAACTGTCTTCTAGCTTCTTTGATCCTTGCAACATTGCTAGGTTTTATTGATTGAAAGATGATTTGCTGCTCGGGTTGAGCAAGCATATAGACTTGAGTTTTTTTTATAGACTTAATTGGTGAAAAAAAGGATAAATAAAGAAGAAAAGGCTATTTACTAGGCATGCTCTGTATTAAAAAATTAATGCTGCACCTTTTATTTTAAGATTGTCTAACACTCCGAATTTGAATAAATGGACTCTCTAAACAAGTTTACACATTCTGCTGGAAAAAAAAAAAAAAAAAAAAAACCCACAAAAGGTTAACCAAAATACATGAGATATACTCATGAGATGGAGCTGGTCTAGTTGTAGAAACAAAAGGTGATATTGGTAAAGCTCAACAGTAATTGAGGGAAGTCTTTTTTGCAGGCGGTAGAAGCTATCAAAATGGTTTTAGATATGACCAACAACAAAAGAGTAGATTCTGAGTTATTGGAGAAGTTAGTGGTGGAGATGGAAGCAAGATGCTCTATGGCTACTATTATTCCTTCGACTGTCGTGGAAGATCCTAATTCTGTTTGCCACAGATCACTGGGCAATTCTGTTAGTGATTCTGTAGATGTATCAGGGAATTTTGATTCTCAAATGGCAGAATCACGAAAAACTGAGCAATTGATGAACTTGCTTGGAAAGGTTCTACAGCAGGTATGGATACTGTTATTGGATTGATTTTCTGTTTTGAGGAACAATATAGTGTTTGATTGTATCATTTGGTCTCCTGTATGAACTGTTAATATGGTGCCAATCTTTTGGTGATCCAAGTCATGCATTTGATGGACCTTATTTTGGATGGGTGAGGCCTTAGACAATTTTCCCACGTACCATTGTAACTTTCTATTTCCCTTGCTAATTTGTACTCTTTAGGGACTGTTTGTTTGCGCTATTATACATAGGAATCGAATACATAATTTCATTCCATTAGTGTTTAAAAACGAAGATCAAATGTGAATTTTTAAAAATAACCAAATAATAACCTTTCCTCTTAGGGAAACAGAATCAAAAGAAGATGGGAAATGAATATATTGGCCATCACCCTAGTATTTCATTTCTTATGTTCTTTTGATTCTATTTTCCTAAAAGGAAAGATTATTTGATGTTGTTTTTGAATATTAAACTTTGACTTCAATTTGTAACTACTAATGGTATGAATCCTATATATTCAAATCCTAACCATTTTAATGGAAACAAACAGTCCCTTATTGTAATTCCCTTATTGTAATTATAAATGCAAGCCAGCGGTTGGAATGTTGGGTAGTATATTTGGGGAATGGTCCATTTCAGTGATGGGGCCTTAACTTATTGTTCTAAAAGGGTGTCCCCGCCCTATACCCATGATTTGTTGAATGAGAAACACTACTTTTCTAAATCAAGCATCATATTGCGCCTCCTATTTTATCATGGATTAGGCTATTTTGATATGGTTTGATCATCAACATTGTCATCATTGAAGCCGTATCCCATCTATTGGTTTTCGCTTTACGAGTTCTACTTTTCCACTGATCCATTTTTATTCTATGTTCCTTGTCACTCCACAATCCAATTTCGCATTTACTATTTCAAGTCCATATTGGCCTCTCCCTTATCCTAGTTCTTTGTACTTGCAACACTTCCAACTTTCAATCACATGCTCCAATCGTCTCAGTTGCTATTTTTGGATCTTTCATTCTATTGAACCTCCCATAAACTCCCTCTGACGTATTCATTTCTAGTTCTATCCTTGTTACCTCATACATCCATCTGAGCATATAGACAAATTACATGTACTTTTGTCTTCTTGTTGTTTCTTTGTTGCCCTCTTACTTTGAGCTCATTTGGAAATGCAGGTCTAGCTGCTGTCTTATTAAAGGTCTCTTTTTTTTTTTTTTGATAGAAGTGGCACTTGATGATCATTTTATACCCCTCTTGCTTTCTCATACTTTGCCCGCACTTTACTATCTATTCATGCTATACTTATGAAGGCCCTTCCATGTTTTTTCGCGCGCGCGCGTGTGAAAATGAATGGTAACGAGGAAATATATAAAGGAAGAAGGGAGATTACTAAGAGCCTGTGTGGTAACGATGAAATTGTGATGAAATTGTTTGCAAATGAATGGTAATGATGAAATATATAAAGGAAGAAGTGTGCGTGCGCATGTGCGTGTGTTTTTGAAAATGAATGGTAACGATGAAATATCTAAAGAAAGAAGGGAGATTACTAAGAGCCCCCTCTTAAAAGGGAAAGAGGGACACAAGGTATAAAAGCATTATACCAAAAAACAAAATTATGAAGTGAAAGCAACCAAATCAGAAGACCTATCCACCCCTTGCTTAGCTAACGAATCTGCAAAACCATTGGCCGACCTTCCCACATGCTGGAAGACCACTTGAATCATAGATGACAGAGCTCTAATCTCATTTACGTAAAATTGAAGATAACAAGGAAATGTAGTCGAAGACGACACCCATGAGATGGCATTAAGGGAATCACTTTCTTCCACCAAACTTGACTGAAAGAAGTGGAAGAGAAGATTGAGATAGCTTCCTAAATAGCTAGAACCTCCACCTCGTTAGACTCCATACAACCCACATCTTTGGGATCAATGCCAACACAATACGTTCACTATTGCAAAGCACTCCACCTATACCCACTGGCCTAGGCTTTACCCTAGAACTTGAGCACACCTCGAATAGGGGAAACACAAAAAATTACCTTTTTCCACTTGACTCCACACAATAATGAGGCCTCCCAATATTGCAAAACACCATCTACCTTTAAACTATCAAACTCGCTCTTGAAAGTGGCCCATTTGGAAATTCGAGCGACCACCAAAAGTGACAACTCCTACACTAATGACGAAGAACCTCTAAACACACGTCATTTCTCTCTTCCCACACCGACCATAAGACAACAAAAGGAATGAGTCTCCAGAGAATCAACACGTGCCCAAAAAAAACTTGAACACCTCCATGCTTCAATCATCCCTGCCAAAGATCCCAGGCTGCACCAAAAATACCGTGTCGCACAAGAAGCCTACACCACAAAGAATGAGCAAACTCACAATGCAAAACAAATAAACAAATGGTCCACTGTCTCCCTTCCCTTCCCACACATCACACATTAGTCTGAAATAGCTTTGGAAGCAAAGCCTCTCCTCCTTAGATTATCAGCTGTAGAGACTAGAGAACTTCCCTGAGACTACGAAACATGCAAAAGCCTCCACCCTTGGCGGAGGCGAAGAAGGAACACTGGCTTCTGGCAAGACTTCAACACCTTGCAAAACACTTTCAGGAAAAAAAACACCAAATGGACTAAGCTTCCAAATACAAGAATCTGTTACATCCCTGCAAATGAAAACATTTGAAAGAAGACGGACCCAAGACCCAAAATCAGACTCCTCTGACAAATGGAAGGCTTTCCTAAAAGACACATTTCCCCCGCCCCTACCCCTTGAGGAACTAAAGATAATTGTATCATCTACAAACTGAAGGTGGGTGATGACTTTTGCTCCTCTACCAACCTCAAAGCCTTCTGTAAGGCCACAATCTTTAGCCTTAGAAAGTAAAGTGCTTAGAGCCTCAATCCCAATTGTAAACAAGAATGCTGAAAGAGGATCCCCTTGTGTAAGCCTCCTAGATGCTCTGAATAATCGTGAAGGAGATCCATTTACCAAGACCGAAAAGGACATCATTGAAATGCATTCTCGAATCCAAGATTACTTCTCCCCAAAGCCAAATCTCCTCAACATATAATCCACAAAACTCCATTATATGTAGTCATATGCCTTTTCCATATCTATTTTGAAGATAACTCCCGCTTTCTAGCATGAATGAGCTCATTAGCAATGAGAACTCCATCCAAAATTTGTTTGTTGCCCCTTGACAAGGACCTGTAATGGACGACAACACCTTCTTTAACCTGTTGGTAAGGATATTCGATAGCAACTTACCAAATTTATTGGTCTAGACTCTTTAAGATCCATCGCATTAGGGACTACGGGAATAAGAGTCAGAAAAGTTGCGAGTATCTCCTTATTCAATCTGCCCCTCCTATGAAATTATTCTACATTTTAGAAAAATCACTACTCAAAAAATCCGAAACTGCCTTAAGGAAAGCGAAATTGAAACCATTTGGCCTTGTAGCTTTATCTCCCCCGTATTCAGACAAAACCACTCTAACCTCTGCATCCTCAAAGCCCCTTTTTAGCCACAATTTGTATCCATCAGAAATGAAAATAAAAGACAACCCCACTAAGGTAGGCCCTGGGAAAACCTTACTCGCATGCAACTTCTCTAAGTGACAAGCAATCTCTTCTTTAAACTTCCGCCAGCACAATAGTAAAGCCACGATCCATGTGAATTTTACCAATGAACTTAATCCTTTTTCTAGCATTTTCCATGCCGTGGAAAAACCTCGTGTTCTTGTCCCCTTCTTTCAACCACAATGCTCTAGACTTATGCCTCCATGAGACTTCCTCCATACAGTCTAGGTTCCATAATTTACTCAGAACCAAACCCCCAGCATGTTTCTCTTTTAGATTCAAACATCTGTCCTCAACCAAATCTCACTTCTCAAGCTCCTTGGAAATGGAAAACCTAGAAGCCTCAATCCTCCCAAAACTTCTTTGTTTCCATTCCTTAATCGTAACTTTAAGAAGTTTTAAGTTTTTTTGCTAACTTGAAACCTGCATAACCCTCCAAGGCTCCAACATTCTTTAACTGATGAAAGGAAATTCTTCTGCAGTAGCCAACTATTATCAAATATAAATGGTCGTGGCCCCCAATTTATCTCAGTAGTATTAAGCTTGATTGGGCTATGATCTGAAACTCCTGTAGGCAAAGCTGGTTGGATTGCCCCAAGAAGTGGTCCTCCCACAGTCCCACTCTTTAGAAACAAGAAAATGAATAATCCTGCTCATAGCCACTGTGGCTTGGTTAATTGACCACATAAACTTGGATCCTGAAAGAAGCAGGTCAATAAAAACATTCCCCTCGATATAATCTGAAAACTTATCCATAGTTCCATACTCCTTGACAAGAATACTGCATCCTTTTTCTCGTGGGGGTACCTAATCATATTAAAATCCCTGCCAACACACCATGGAACTGGCCAAAGTGAATGAATATAAGAATATTATTGTAAAACTGACCTCTAGCTGAATCGTCATTCGGACCATAGACATTGGCAGCCGCCCACCTGAAGTTATCACCTACCAAAAGAAATTTAATTGCCAATGCTCTTTGAGATGAAGAAACATCCTTCCTCAAAGAGCCCTCATTCCAAAAAAGAGATGAGGCCTCCCGAGGCACCCTCTGAAGGCACCCACTCCCAACCGCACCTGCTGGATCCCCAAACACTAAAAACAATATTTTCAACATCTCTATACATTTTTGTCTCTTGAAGGAGTAGATCCGCCTTGTGAATTCTGACCAATCTTCTGATTGCAGCCCTTTGGGCCTCTTTTCCCAGCCCTCTGATTGCTTCTAGATGTTGAAACCTATCTCACTATGGCTCACTTGTTTTGAATCTTGAACCGATCCTTGTTACTCTAGAACCGTTAAACTTGCATTCCTTATATATTTTTCATTTTGCTAATTTTAAAAACCATTTGACCTGGAAGTCTTTTTCTAGAGGTTTATCCTATCGTTTGCATGCTTCTTGTTTGACTATTTAACACCCACATCATCTGCAATGAGTATTTGATGTTCTGTTACAAAATTACTTTGTTTTGGAAGCTTTCTACTTAGCCTTTTATTTATAGCTATATCTTGTTTTTCTAGTAATGATAAATCTGAGCGTACAGCTCCCGAGTGTGACTTGTAATGTCTTTGATCTATGATCATCTAATTTATGTTGGTGCCTGTAATTGTAGATTGTTCGGAGTGGCAAGGGAGAAGATATATGGGGTCTATATGCGAGGTGGCACAAAGTTAAAGGGGATCTTACAATGTGTTCAGAAGCCCTTTTGAAGCAAGTTAGGTCGTACCAGGTACCTCGATCAAGGTTATTGAAGATATTCATAATACTTAATTAAAAAATATTCATATTAGTGTTGCGTGTCTCTCTCTCTCTCTATATATATATATATATGTGGGAGATGCTCCTATGAGAGCATCTCTCACCTTACTATGAGAGATAGGGTGGGGGCCCTCACATCAATATCCAATGCCAACAACTTAAATGTGAGGGCCCCCACCCTATCTCTCATAATAAGTTGAGAGATATCTCTCATAGGAGCATCTTCCTATATATATATTTGTGTGTGTATATAGGTAGGTAGGTAGGTTTACATTGAGTTCACTTCTCTGCACATGTGCATTCTCCTTTTATTTTCATTTCAAATGAGATATAGAGATACATCTTTCTTTCATAGGTCATGCAGAATTCTAGATAGGCATGCAAACGGGTCGGATCTGGGGTAGAGCCATGGTGGATTTGGACCTAGATTTGTCTTTATGAAAGTCCAGATCCGGGCCTGGATGCAATTTCAATCCGGATGTGTTGTATCCGGGTCTGTATCCGAAATAAGATGCGGAGTGCATTAGTATAATTGGATAAAGGAGCTTCAAGATAAATCTTTTAAATATACAAGTGCCTATTAAATATTAAATGATTAAACCTAAGTAGACGCTCAAATATGAATATAACTGAAGCTATGTAGGCCCTCAAAGCATACATACATATACATACATACATATATCTATATATGTGTATATATATGTATATGTGTGTGTATATATATGTACATATGTGTGTGTATATATGTATGTACATATATATATGTACATATGTGTGTGTGTCTATATATATATGTACATATACATGTGTATATATGTACACGTGTGTATATATGTACACATGTGTGTATATATATATGTACACATATGTGTATATATATACATATATGTGTGTGCGTGCGCGCGCGTGCGCGTGTGCTGAATGTAATCGTTATGGATCCAAATCCTCAAGTTGGAATATACAAAGATCCAGCATCTGGTTCTTTTTTATTGATAGAATATTATGAAAATATTTTCTTTTGGGGTGGTGACGATCTCTGCTAATGAAGGGTGTTATTTTGAGTTTCTTTTATTTTTAGCTTTTATCAATGCATATCTTTTTGGCATTTTGGAGTTTCATTATCTTCACCCTTGCAATCTTGATAAATCGTGTTGAGCAAATTAAATGTCCTTAAGTGAGCAGATTTTGTATCATGTAATAAATCTCTGTTTAGGTGAGTTTGCATATTGGAGCAGGTCTCTGTTAGTTGCTAACAAATTCCTTTTTTCCCAAGGGTTCTGATCTTTGGCACAATCAAGATCGGTTTAAGAGATTTGCCTATGCCTCCTTGCAACTTTGCAAGGTATACATGGAAGTAGCTTCATCCACTGGTAGTCATCGAGAGCTCAGTGCAGCTGAAATGCATCTTAGAAACACGGTCAAGCAGGTAACATCTAGTCGACAGAAGACTAAGCACCATTTTACCTGTTCTCTGCATCTTTTGCTTCTCTCTCTCTCTCTCTCTCTCTCTCTCTCTCTCTCTCTGTTTTTTTAGTATTTTAATGTGCAAATTCTTTTGACCTACTGTATTAAAACTGTCTGCGCAAGTCCTCTAAATTTAGAACCATGATGTAGGCATGTAAATCATGATAGTCCTACACGAGTTCTGGTATCTTTCCAAATCATAAGTAGGGAAATTTTCAAGAAAGGCCATAAGTTTTTCTCCGTTTTCAAGGACACGAAACTTTTAAGTTTTCAATTCGAGGTTTAAGTTTTCCATTTCCCTTTCAATAAAAGACATCAGGCCAAATAAACTTGCTGCCAGTGACTTTTCTCCCTTTTTAAAAAATACCCAAAATACCCCTCCCCCTTTACTTTCCCCTTTCTCCTTGTCTCGCCTTCCTCCATCCTGTCATGTATGAGAGTGGCGTGATTGGTGGGATATAAATTTTTCTCTTGCCATACACCATGACATGACTATGTCCCACTTGTGTCACCATTGTCAAGGGGTGTGCCGTTTGTTTGTCTTGATATTGTCATGAATTGGTATCATGGGTGTCATTTGGTCCAAGTGATCGTGTGTGGTTGGAGTGCCTTTCCCACTTCTACTCTCTCTCTCTCTCTCTGTGGTTGGAGTGCCTTTCCCACTTCTACTCTCTCTCTCTCTCTCTCTCTAACCTAGGTTTTGTGCATAGTCTAGTTCCAGGAAGTTCCGAAAGTATCTGAAGAGCATTTGGGTGAAGGGAAGATTTTTCACCCATGAGGAATCCCTTTTCTAACTTTTTTTGGATTTTAATTCTCTCAAGTTGCTTAAAGTTAAGCTAGACATACATTCCATGGATCAAAATAGCGGCCGCTATGCTATATCGGGTGTATCAACCAAGACCGCTATGCTAAATGGTATTTAGCGTCGCTACACCCGCTACGGGGCCATTACAGTGTGAGACCGATTGCTACTGTCCAAATATTTTTAAAATGCATAATAAGGCTTATTTCCTTTTTTTTTGCCTTCTCTCCAAATTAACATATCTACGTAACTCTTCTACTATTCTATGCTTTAAAGAACACCAAAAAACATATGATCTCGTAGAATTGCAGTCGATACAGAGAGTTCCTCTCAACGGCTCTTTCCTAGGTATATCTTGTAAACACCCCCTTTGGTAGAGGTTTTCTTCTCTCTACACTCAACAACAATACATTGTTTTGATGAAAGTTAATTTGTTATTTGGTTTAAACTTTAAATTTTATTCAAGCATTATTTTATTTTATTTTCTAGCTGGGAGCATTATTTTATAATTTATATATCCTTTCTTATATACAGTTGTTCTAAATTCCTTATTTGAATTTTGAATTTAGATATGCATAATAGAATCCAACTTATTAGGATAACTAACCAACACGAATACATGGAAAAAATTAGATCAATATTGGTTTTGTTTTGTTGTTTTTTTTTTTTTTAATAATCATTCAGTGATACAAATTGTCTATGCATTGAAGGGACTGCTACACCCCCTATTTTAGTTATTATAGGGGAAAAAAGCATCAAATTCTAACATTTTTCAATATTCTGGATTTTTTTGGATATTTTTACAATTTCTTTTTACAACCTTTTCAATTCACACCATCAAATTCTAACATTTTTCAATATTCTGGATTTTTTTGGATATTTTTACAATTTCTTTTTACAACCTTTTCAATTCACACCGCTATGCATCGCCACTACCGCCAAGTAGCGTTTTGGCATCCGGCTGCTATGCTTGCTGCAATCACTATGTAGAAAACTAGAGCAAATTCCATGAAAATTATTTCGACAAACATGCCCTATGTCAAAAATGGGATCGCCTGTGGTCATTGTAAGTTTGGCATTGATTGGTGCGGGGACGCTAGTGAAGGAGGAGAGGTTGGGGAGAGGAGGGGCATTTTGGTCATTTTTAAAAAGTTGAGAGAAAAGTCTCTGGCAACACATTTATTTGGATGAATGTTCTTCACTGAAAGAGGAATTGAAATCTTAAACCCATAATTGAAAACTTAAGTTTTTTATGTCCTTTTCTGAAAAACGCGAAAAGCTTAAGGCCTTTTTCAGAGGGGGTGTTTGGATAAAGGAAGAACATAATATCACCAAATTTGAATATTGTAAGATTTCATTATCATAGAATAAAATTGTGTGATATTATAGTAATGTGTCATTTATGGTGTTTGACAATTTCTACAAATTTCACTATATCTTTAATGTGTTTAGCAATTTATAGCATTTTCATTAAATGATGCATCGAAACAATAATTGAATAGAGAAACAAGGATAATTGACACAATGAGAACCCGTTAACTAGTAGTTACACTAGAGTGATTTAATATTGGTAACCATGGTAGGACCCATCTAATTAGAAAATCATTAGACTGAATATTAAAAACCACGAGCAATGTTATTTAATCATTGTGGGTCCACCAAATGTTAATAACCATAATGTAATACATCCAATGGTGATTATTACAGAGAGCTCTATTGAGTGTTAAACATCATTGAAGAATCCATTTATGAAAAATCAATGTGGAACCCATTTGATGTTATAATAGTCATATTAACCAAACTAATTATAGTAATCACTAGGGGGGGCATTATTGGGTGTGATCATGGTATAAATTGCCTAATATGATATTTGTAGGACCCACCTAATATTAGTAATCAAGAAAGGAACTATATAATTATCACAGGGCCGTGGGACCCACATAAAATTTATAAATACTAAAGGACCCATCTAATATTGAGAGTCATAGTAGGATTCCTATAGAAACCATCAATAGGAAAAAATGTAGTGGGCTACCATGGTAGTTGTTTCTCATAAATTTTCACTTCTGTTTGTAAATACTCTTGACCCTTGTTTTGGTTAGTTTTCTTAACGAAAGATTATTTTATATGGCATATACTTGAATATTATAATATGAAGGTTTTTATAAGAAAGTGGGATATTATAGGATACTTTCTAAGTTATCCAAACACCTAGTTTTTAGGTATGTAGATTATATTCTAAAGTAGGAGAAAAATATAACAAAATCTTTAGAAATATACGGTTTCCAAACACCCCCTAAAAGTACCTGATTTCACAAAACTACTAAAATGGAAGTCTTCTTTTCTTTCTTGAAATGATATGTGGGTATATTTATCATTTTGTTGGAAGATTGCTTTCTCCTTTGTAATCCTCCCTCTTTAATATGATTTACCATTACTTATCAATGTGTGTGTTTGTGTGTGAGTACATTTATAAAAGAACTTTGTGATACAAATTTCATGGAAAGAGGTAGCAACTTTCGCTGTTGAATTAGGAATAACTCAAAAAGGCAAAAGCAGAGAAAGCAGACTACTTGAATTATGATAACGCACCAGATCTACCTCAGTTATCAATAGGTTTAAAGGATCTTCTTCTCTTGAAATCTTGTCTTGGGTTTTCCTCCCATTTTTAATGAAGGTACTGAAAGTCACTTTAATTGTAAATACACCAAACTCTTTCACTAGAATCTGTCTCTGAATCATAAAAGCAAAGCACACACTGACACAAAACTAAAGTAAAACAAACCCATGACCTAGTCAGTTGGAGGTGCAGTGGGTTGCTTCACAATCACCATTTGATCATTTGAAAGGAATAGCTGATTGTCATTCAAGGACTAGAATGCCTCAACGCCATTCTTTTGTTGAAATTGCCAGAGAAACTTTTACAAGACAAATCATGTGTAGTGGACCATTTTATGTTAAGAGTCTGGGCAAGGGTTCGTATTCCGCTGCCAATCATTTTGTCAATTAGGACCAGCACGAGTGGATGCTACTTGTACTGGTCTTAAAAAATCTGGAAAAAATTAAAAACAAAGAAAAGAATCATCATCATCATCAAAGCCTTGTCCGAATTATGTTGGGCTCGGCTATATGAATTTTGTTTCTCTCATTCGATCTATCCTTAGCTAAATCCTTAGATAAATTGCACTTCTTCATGTCTATTTTTACTACTTCCATCCATGTCTTCTTTTGCCTACCCCTTCCTCTTGGTGGGCCATCAACCTGCATACCCAAACTTTTCCTTACCGGCATCATTGCCAACCTACGCAAACCATCTCAAATGGGTTTCTCTAATTTTATCCCATATTGTTGCTACCCCTAAATGCTCTTGAAAGCGCTCATTTTTTATTTTATCTTTCCTGGTTTTACCACGCATCCTCTTCAACATTCTCATCTTTGTTATGTCCATTTTCTGCAAATGTTGCTTCTTGATTGGCCAGAATTCTGCTCCATGGGTCATAGCTGGTCTAATTGTTTGTCCTGTAAGATTTTCCTTTCAATTTTCTTGGCATTCTTCAGTCACAAAGCACTCTAGAAGCAAATCTTCACTTAAGCATTCCACTTTTATCATATGTTTGATATCTTCATCAATGTCCCCATGCTTACTAATATTATCGAGCCAATGAATTGGACAGGATCTCTTTGTGGTATCTCCTATGCTTCAATTCCCATTGAAGTTGCAATCCATATATTGTCTTTGTACGGCTTACTTTAAAGCTTTTGGATTCTAAAGTTTCCTACCATCTTTGAGTTTCATTCACTCTGTCTCTTGATTCATCCTCCAGCACTATATCATTTGCAAACAACAGTTTTTTATTGCTGGTCCCAAGCTCAAGTAAAGGAGGGTTGCGTTAGGCAGGTTGATATCTAGCGTAAAACTTTGTTACAACCCAAACAAAAAAATAAATAAAATAAAAATAAATAAATAATACAAAAATGCTAAAAATGTGTAAATTTGATAATTTAATTTAATCTTAGATGAGTTATTTAGATATTTGTTTTTTCTTAAGGCTATTGTGATGTTCATCATTTCTTGTAGCTGATGGAAGTTTTTTTTTTTTTTCCCCCGAAATGGTTTGATGGGAGATCATTTAACACATGCAACACACAATTACCAGTGTATAATTACTATGTTTAACTTATTGTTCATAGTAACATTAAAAGCTAAACAACAAACGGTAATATTAACTAGAGTGGTGGGGACTTGTTGCTATGGGGGGCAGCTAATTTTTCACTACTGTATTGAAGTTCAAGCTAAGGGTCATTGCTTTGGTGCAATGGTAAAAGTCTCAGGAGCCACGAGACCTAGAGCAGCCACTTTGCGCAAAATTGCCAAAAGGTTAGGTATGTTTCCGGTTTGGACCCTCCAAGGAGCTCCTGTTTTGGTGGAACCTGCATTGGGTAATGACCTTTTTATTGAAGTTCAAGCTAAATGAGTGTATCTTTATTGATGTTCAAGCTAAATGAGTGTTTCTTTTTGAACATTACCATAATCTTCGGTCCTTATTGGATGATTGTGGAAGCCCAATATATATGATACCTAAAATTATCAAAAAACTCCATTTTCATTGTCATACTGATAAATCAAATTAAGCATTGATAATCAATCTTCTACTGCCATCAGCATACTAATGCTACCTGTCGGCCCCATTATCTATATCATTAAGTAAGAGTTTATTCCGGGTAACATACTAGTATTTGTCCCTTCCACTTTGAAGTTCAAACCAATTGGAAAATGAAAAAAAATTGGGTTCCTAAAAAATGAAGTTCAAACCGATTTGTTTTTATGCACACATTGCAATCATGGGACATCCCCCTCTCTCGGATGTGTGGGATGCAGATGCCCCATCCCAGGCCAGTAGTCACCAGTCAGTCCACTGTAAAACAAAAATGAACTGTCAAGCCTTCTTGACCCATCTATACGTTTCCATTCATTCTGACTTAACTTGAAGCTGACCGCTACTTTCCGGAGCAACTTATCTACATGTCTGGACCTGTTGAAGGAGACTGCCAGATTAGCATATTAAGTTCTTCTAGTAATCATGTCAATGTCATTGATAGAACATGCCTATTGCTATCTCTTTTTTCATGCATAATATTTCTAAAGATTTAAGAGTAGATTTGTGGATTTCAGGCTGTGAGATTCTCAGATACGGAGGAATTCAAGCATCTTCAAGCCTGCCTTGATGAAGTAAAGATGAGACTCGAAGCCACTTCTGCAGGAAATTCATAGTCGAGTACATGTCCTTAAATTATTTCCTAATTCGAGAATGTAAGATGCTTATAGCTGGTCTTTGTTTTTCTCCCCTTAGGTTAAAGGCTGACTTGTTTAATCTCTTATATGTCAAGGTATTCTGATGTGCAGCCTGTGGAAGAGGAGGGTTCCTTCCATATCCAGTAATTGCAGGTTTAATTTATCTTGGCTCCTAACTTGTATGTGGTTTAAATATGCCTTAAATGAACGACACAAAACCACAAAAGTGGAGAAAAAGAAAAGGTGGATTGCTCCACTATGAATGTAAACGTGGCCAGTTTTGTATTTGGTCGAGTGTCATCCATACCCAGTTATTAAGAACATATTGTCGGATAGTTCTGGTAAATGGGTTCCTTGTCATCCACGGATGTATTGGATTGAGTTAGCTAGTTATATCAAGTCAGATCCTTTGTGTAAGTAAATGGTGTCCTTTGTCATCCTGGGCTCTCATTGTCATCATCATTATAATTGTTATTATATCTTTTTTTTCTTCTGTAAAATCTTGCCTCTAACAACCAAGAAGAGCAAGATTATTTATTTATTCAACTTTACCATCAATGAAGGTGCATTCTTTGGTATCTAGCATGTTTTCTTTCTTGCGCCCAAGACTTTGGGAGGTTAAAATGGGGGCCAGTGTGATTTCAAGAGATCCATTTCAATTCTTTTAGATATGGAACTAAAGCTAGTTGAAGAAAACATTTCATCCTTCGTGGTTGGATGTATGGTGAGTTGAAGTGAGGTAAAGCATCAAATCAAGAGAGAATAAAATATAGAGGGTTATGATGGTCTTTTGTTTTTTAGTTGCTTGATGGGCTATGGGTTTAATTTTTGTGTGTAAGAAGAGGATTTTTTTTGTCATTTAGTGGGAAAATGAGGTTACTTTTAACTTTTTATTTATTTAAAGAATGAGGGAATTTTAAATTTGTACACTTCTGATATGACCCCTTGTCTTTCTTGTCTGGATAATGGAGCCTTTACTTTATTTTCACTTTACTAGTAAAGTGCCAAAGAAAAAGAAGTCTCACTGCTAGAGTTACTCCTCATCATTCATGACATTTCTGCACTGTGAAGAAACATGCCAGCACATTTCTTCATTCAAGACAGTTCTGAAGTGACCGGCACCTCCTTTGAGTAAAGCGGGCTTTTCACAGCTTCTTGTCCGGTGGTGCCCGTAGGGTATATCATGTCTGAAGCTTGAGTGTGAAAACAGGTTGTTGCTGGCCTGATTGATCTTAAGATGTGTTAGCCAATGTGGCCAGCCCACCCATAAAAAAAAAGAGGACTATTGTAGCAAATAGAAAGTTACTGCCAGCATGTTAGCCTACATCCTTTTCGCCTCTGGATTTGCGTCACATGGATGGCCCACTGGCCTTGTTCGTGCCACAAACAACTTCTGCAAACGTGGTGGAGCCTACACTTTTTCTACATTCACAAGTGTAGCAAATTGGTGGGCCACTGGCCTCATCGGTTAATGATGGAGTTTATTATTAGTCGTCTATCAAAACTTGTGTTTATAAGGTACTTCAGACGTAATGAAAAAGGCATGGGAGGAATGGAACTGTCAAATGTGTTGGGACTGAGCCAAATCAGCCACAATGCTCCATTATTTATTTCTTAGTCAACTCATCTGGGTACAGCCGAGTGCTAGTAAGTTTTGAAGCCGTTCATGTCGGCCCAAAGGATCTAATGATATAGATCTCCTATGTTGTCTCAGAAGCTGCCATCTTATGTATTGGATTTGGAGCCTAACATCCACAGTACACTTGACTCAATGACTCGAACAAATCAGTCCAATAAATCACATTGCATTCGATTCCATGGTTGTGACTTGTGATCATAGAATCACGAATTTATGCACTTCGATGAATCCCATCCATAATGGTTGTGATTGTAGGAGGAGAGACAATCTTAATGGCCATTTATAAATCTTCATCTTTCTAAATCATCACTTTGGCAAATCAAATCCCAGGGGAGTTCAGAGTCCCATCTTCTCTCCATCTAATATCCTTTATCAATCACTTCTTTAATGTTCTTGGAACCTGTGTTTCATCATGAATTCCCGCACGTTTATGTAATCTTGTTTGGGTAGAAGAGGAGGTAGGGGAAGCATTTCCTCACTGGATCCTTGATGTGTCCTTGCATTACACGGCCATAATCATTCTTAATCAGCGGCCCATATGGCAGTAGGGGCGAAATCAGAAATTTTATTTAGGGGGGCCCAAAGAAAAGAAGAAATTAGATAAAATTATAAAACTTAATAATAAAATACGTAATAATCAAAGTATTGAAGTTGTACTCGATGTTCTTTTATTGATTTAAAATCATCAATTATTGTTTTAGTATTGATGTTTTCTACAATCTCAAGGTGGGTATTGGTCCTTTCTTATGCATGTAACTTGTAAGTTACAATTTAAAGCTTAATTATTTAAAACCTCAAAAAAAAAATAAAAAATTGCATCCCATATCTAAAATATAAAAAGCATGTTCCACTAGTTTTTATCTCCTTAAAATAAATTTCTTCAATCGGATTTTTCTAACATGAATAATAATAATCAAAATAAAAAAATACAATTATATTTCTTTATCCACAATGGATAAAACTCCGATGGAGCTAGAAAATTATGTAATAATACAACACAAATAGACAATTATTTTAATAAAATTAGATTTCAATATGAGAAACAAAGATTGAAAATACACAATGACATGTATTGAAATCAGTGCATCTATGCAATTTAAAAATGATTAATGAAAGAGAAAGTGGGTTAGTCATTATTCTTCTTTATTCATATCTCAAAATCTTTGTAAGTTTGCGAGATCTCCAACAAAAAGACGTACTTTCTCTTCTTCCTCTCTTGGATAAATAGATTTGGAGCAAGTGTAGATAGATTAGAATGATAATTGAAAAATCTCTTCTCCAATTTCCATCAAACATTCTTTATTTGTTCTCATTTCCTTTCTTTTCTTTTCTTTTTCTCATTTTTAGTTTTCCCCAATGTTTAAAAAATTTCTAAACCAAGGAGGGGCAATCCTTAATGGATGGCCACACATAGGATGGACCAAGGCAGTTACTTAGGGATTTTCAAATGTAAGGGGGGCCTGGCAGGGAGGTATGGGTAGTTGTTTTGCATGAGTCATAGGAAAAGTAGTGGGGCATGGGAAGTTAGTTGGTTTGCCTATGAGTACGAGTAGTTTTCATGCTTGTAGTAGTGTTAGTAGTAGGTGAAGTTGTGGTGTGTATATATTAGAGGTAGAGGTGTTATTTATGAATTGTGGTAGTAATAAGTGCATGTATCTTGCATTTAAAGAGGGAATAGATTAATGAAAGGGATATCAATCATATATTCTAGCAACTTTTTGTTAAGTTATTGGAGTGCCAATGTTCCACTCGAAGTGAACCTACAATTTTTCTTTTACTCTTTAAGAAAATAGGGTGAAAGAAGTGTGCACATAACAACCCTATTCTCACATTCCATGCAGCTGCTAAGAGGAAAGCTGTAAAAAGCTAGTATTGTTCTTCGCAGTGGGAAAACAATTTTCCTATTTGGAGGGAATTTCCTGGTGCAAGCGTAGGGCTTGTCTCTTTATGAAGAATTTCTAATAAGAATTTAACGTGTTGGGGTTTTAGTGACATGATGTGGCTTGTTTCCTTACATTTTGCAAATGCGTTGTTTGTTTACAATAATTTCAAATTTTCAGCCCGACAAAGTTTTAGAAATCCAGCCCCTTTGTTTTTCGGTGGAATTTCTTGATGCTCGAGTATAAAGGAAAATTTAGAAATTTCACTATATTGGAGAATCCAGAACTTCTTTAGACACCAGGCTCCCAGTGTAATACAAATGTGCTCTTAATTAGTAGGGTGTGAACAAATTGGCCCTAAGTAAATAAAATAAATTCTTTTATAAGGGTGTGTAATGGGAAGAATATTTGTTGTGACACATTTTCTTCGAAAAAAAAAAAAAAAAACCCCTGATTTCCCTCAATAGGGTTATCCATGGCACAAGTCTTATAATTTGGATTCAGTTTGGTATTGAGCTCAGGACAGACTTTGTTTCACTCATGAAAAAAATGTCCGTGGTAATCTTGCTGCAAGATCCTCTGAATCTCCACTTTTTGGTGTGATCTCTACAACAAAGCTACGAAGATAGTTGTTTGACTTTTTTTTCTCTTACCAGCAGCAAAGGACATCTATCATTCTCAAATATGAGATACTGAATTGTTCAAGAAATAGAGTACATAAATTAAGCAAAAACGACCAAAACCACTTTTTGTTTTTTAATGGAAAGCAATATTATTATTTTATGGGGTTGGTGACCAAAGTCCAGATATTTTCCCTCTTTGAAGTTTTATATTTTTTGATAAGATTCTTCCTCTTTTTCCCTCTCTCAAAAGTAATCATTCACTCTGAACTCACTTTACAAGTTCTCTCCAAATCTTTATTTTTATGATATTACAAAACTTGTTGTTATATCCTCGAATGTCAATAGAGTCGGAAGTGTTTCTTCGAGTGCCATCCCAAAACATCAAGATAAGGAGTGAGAAAAGTAATAAAAATGGTCAAGGTAAAATCCATTATCCATACACTTTCATGTCTCATGAAAAGGGGAAAAAAATGAGAAATATATTGCTCTCGGTGTGTTCATACACGAAAATAAGGAGAAAATATATAAGAACATATTACTCCTGTATTTTTATATGAATATATCACATATACCAAAAATACACTCATTATAAAAATATCAACAATATGCGTCTACCAAGAAGGGAAAAAACACCCATGTACAAAAAAATGATACTTACAGCTTAAGCCTCGAGACCTTCTATTATTGAAATAGATAATTTAGATAGGATAATAAGTAAAAATTAACTGTTTGGAAAATCTTATATGTATGAAATAGATTTGCATAAAATAGATGTTTTCCGAATACACTGTTTGGCAAGACAACAAAGACTGTGCAATAGGTATTTTTAAAGTTGTCGGTTTGTGGTTTTTAATAAATTTCTAGCGATCTACCATCAATGAAGGCGTATAATTTCATGCCGTAGTTGTATTTAGTCTTTTAAAGAGGATCAATGGTTCAGATCATAATTTGGGGGCTACAAAGAATAAAAAACATAGTTCTCAGGCTCTTGCATTTTTCACAAATATCTCAAGATCCGTGACAAATTAACAGCTCAAATTTGACACCACAATCGTGTTTGAGTTTACGAAGACATCCAACAGTTCAAATGTTATTTGAGTTGTCCGTAATTTAAAAGAAAATGAAAAAATGGACTTGGGAGTTAATCATGTGAAACCTAGTCACTTTACATAGTTCACAATGAATTATGGGTCAGGATTTGACCTACTAACCGTTTTTAGCATTCCAAAGAGGATCGACAATTCTGATCTTGATATAGGGGCCTGCATAAGTCCATAAATGTATAATTAATGGCCAGTGATTTTTCATAAAGTATCTCACGATCTACGATGAGACAATTGCTCAAATTTGACGTTGTGACCATGGTTAAGCTTCTGAAGATATCCAACGGTTTGAATCTACTTAGAAGAGATCCAAACAATCGTACAAGGCTTCTGTCTGCACAAAATATTACAATGCCACCTTGTTTATGCACTTTAGACACAAAAAAGTCTTTTTCATATGGGATCCTTGATCCTTGCTCTTCCTTTTGCCATATAAAAAATGCCTGGGCCCATCTGAGTGGACCACACATAGGGGCACCATAAATTTCAATGGTCGTATGGGTTTGGCATCTAGCTGAATGGATTGGACATTGGATCCATTGTGGATTTGATTTGGATGGTGAAAATTTGAGGCCTCTGATCAAGGGCCCCATGTGATCACTTGACCCCTCTCGGAATCATCCCTAGGTGGGGCCCCAAGTTGGCCCATAGCTAGGTGCGCACCATGGCCCAGTGCACGTTAAGGCCTCTCAATCGGTTTCATACATTTAGACCTAAGAAACAGAGATGGCAAAACCGACGCTGAAGATTCGAAGAAACAAAGGTTGGGATGCCAACGAGTTGGGTTTAATTGGAGACCAGCCCTGACTTGCTTCTCTTAGGGACGAGTTTGATAGTGTGGTAGTATGATTCAGGTTGGGTATGGTTTTTTCATACATTACTTGAGTCACCTTAATGGAGGGTTTGAAATTTGGGTGTGTTTAACATGCCTCCCTTCTATGTATCTACTTTATATATTACTAGTAACCTTTTATTATACATAAAAAATTATTAGTATCGATGAGATAGTAAATAGTAGGGGTGCGATTTTTTTTTTAACTGCTAAATCGATTCGAATTGGGCGGTTGAGATCGGTTTTGTAATAGATCAGTTTAGTAACTGTTCAGATTTCTTTCAAACCGTTCGGTTCGGTCTAGTTTTCGGCTTGAAGGTGCAGTTAAATCGCTCAAACCGAAACAAGCAAAACCAATTATATAAAGGGAGATGTTCTTATGAGAGATATCTCTCACCTTAAATGAGAGATAAAGGTGGGAGCCCTTGCATTTAAATTGTTGGCACTCGATATGGATGTGGGGCTCCCACTAAAGCTCTCATTTAAGGTACGAGATATCTTTTATACGAGCATTTCCCTTATATAAATATATATATTTTTTATAAAATATATAAAGGAATATGAAAAATTACTTAAAGAAGACTCGAACCCTCACTCTGTTACTTGACGTCCAACGTTAATCAATTGAACTACTATTTTTTGTGAAAAAAATAAAAACAAAAAAGTTGTAATTGAACCGAACCGATTCCTTTCGATTTAGTTTCAGTATATGGGTAGTTCGGTTCTGTGTGAAAAAATTGAAAACCAATGAATTTGGTTTGATTGATGATTTTCCTCCAAAATTGAACCAAACTGCTCATGTATACCTCTAATAATAGCGACATTTTCTTAAATATTATATTTCTTACTAATTAATTAACCTCTAACAAATTTGACCCAATCCAAGCCAGATTTGGAATGACAAACATGAAACCTGCCACCACCCGTCAGGGTGGATAATGCCAACCCGTTCCCCAACCCATTCCCATCCCTACCACGAAAGACAAACCATATTCAAAATTCTTTCAACAGTCCAAATTCGAACGGTCCCATCATTCCACCGGCTGCACATCAAATCAACTACGTTGACACGTTCACAAATCCACGCCACGCGCCACACCACACCGCATGCACGACACGACCTCCGTCCATTCCGCTTCAAACTTCAAAAACAAAGACCCCAAAACCTCCGTCCATTACACACACATGACATAACAGTATAACACTACAATAACCCAAAAAAAAATAACAGTATATACATTGATTGATGATACACATGTCAAATAAATAAAATCCCTTCTTCTTCTTCTCCTCTCTTCTCTCTACTTTCTTTTACACATGTTAGAACATCTCCGGACGGGACAGGAAGAAAGAAAAAAGAAAAAGCCCTTACCCTTTTCTTCCCCCCACACAATCATCACCACCTCAAAAGAAGAGAGAAAGGGGAAAATAGGAAAGAGACAGAGAGATCAACAAACACTCCCTTCTCTTTTCTTATTTATATTATTACAACATCTTTGCCTCTCTCTTTCTTCTTCTTCTTCAGCAACACCGAAATGAGAGTTTCAGAAATAGAGGAAGAAGATGATGGTTTCAGCAGCGCTCCCAACCCATAACGTCCGATCCGCAACGCGCAACCGCACCAGCCGTCGATGGCGCCAGAGCCGCATTACCACCGCCATCGTGGCCGTCCTCTCCCTCGTCTTCGCCACGTCAGCATGGCTCTCACTCGTCTTCTCCAACACCGCCGCCTGCTGCTGGCACCACCTCCGCCGCTGGGACGGCAGCCCCCTCCCCTCCCCGCCTCCCCTCTTCCTCCCCCCTCCTCCGCCCTCCCATCCGCCTTCCTCCTCCTCCGACCCCGAGCCGGAGCTCTCCCTCCGCCACATCGTCTTCGGCATCGCCGGCTCCGCCCAGCTCTTCAACCGCCGTAAAAACTTACTCAAGCTCTGGTGGCGGCCCGGCGCCGCCATGCGCGGCCACGTCTGGCTGGAGGAATCCGTGCCGGGCGACTACGCCCTCCCGCCGATACGAGTCTCCGAAGACATCTCCCGGTTCCGGTACACCAACCCCACCGGCCACCCCTCCGGCCTCCGGATCTCCCGCATTGTCGCCGAGTGCTTCCGCCTCGGCCTCGCCGACGTCCGTTGGTTCGTCCTCGGCGACGACGACACCATCTTCAATGTCGAGAACCTCGTTAGGGTTTTGAACAAGTATGATCACAGGGAGATGGTTTACATCGGAAGCCCGTCCGAGAGCCACTCGGCGAACTCGTATTTCAGCCATTCCATGGCTTTTGGTGGTGGTGGGATCGCCATTAGCTACCCGCTCGCGGAGGCGCTGTCAAGGACGCTCGACGAGTGCCTCGAGCGCTATCCTAAGCTGTATGGGAGCGACGACCGCCTCCACGCCTGCATTTCGGAGCTCGGCGTCCCCCTCAACCGCGAATTGGGCTTCCATCAGGTAATCCAAATGAATCTCAATTTCAATTGCAATGTGACTTGCTCTTTTTTTTTCTTTTGAAATAGTTGTTGAGATTTCAATTGCAATGGAAGTTCCCATTCTATAAAATTGTTGTTGTGATTTCAATTGCAATGGAACTTCCCATTCTATAAAATTGTTGTTGTGATTTGAATTGCAATGGAACTTCCCATTCTATAAAATTGTTGTTGTGATTGTGATTGGTTTCGCCGCAAACAATTTGAATTGAAGATGGTTTCTTGCAGTGCGATATTAGAGGCAATGCCCATGGCCTATTGGCCACACACCCCATTGCCCCATTTGTTTCAATTCACCATGTTGAGGCCGTCGACCCCTTTTACCCTGGTTTAAGCTCGCTGGATAGCTTAAAGCTCTTCACGCGAGCGATGAGAGCTGACCCACGGAGCTTCTTGCAGCGGGCTATCTGCTATGACCGCGGGCGGCGGTTGACGTTCTCTGTCTCATTGGGTTATGTTGTCCAGGTGTTTCCCATCATTGTTCTGCCGCGAGAGTTGGAGAGGTCTGAGCAGACCTATTCAGCTTGGAATAGGGTCAATCACAGGAATGAGTTTGATTTCGATACTCGGGATGTTTATCGATCTGTCTGTAAGAAGCCACTTCTGTTCTTCTTGAAAGATGTTAGCAAGGAGGGGAATGTGACTGTGGGTTCATACATGCGAAGGAGCAGACGAGATGATCTGAAAAGGAAAGTGTTCTGCTTTCCACGCCCGATTCCACTGCCGAGTGTGAAAGAGATCCACGTGCTAGGCAATCCACTTAGTGAGAATTGGCATTTGGTGCGTTTCTTATTCTTGTCTTTGCTATGATATTCCATTCAATTTCAATTATATTAGCAGTTGTTGAGTTTCAGTTTTGTGCTTTCTGTAATTATAGAAGTGGACACTGGACACTTGCTTTTCACCATCTTTAAACGGGTTTTGAACTTGCTAGAAATATAAATGAGAGTATGAGACTGACCAATTTTGGATGATTGAAAAGTGTAGAAATTGTGGTTTTCTTTGTCAGCTATAATGGGCCCTAACCAAACTTTGAATTTTCTCAATCAGGTACCGAGACGACTCTGCTGCAAAGTAAACCATACAAGTGATGAGCTTCTGGAAATAATGGTTGGGCAATGTGAGGGGGGAATTTCTGGACCATTAGTAGATTCTGTGTGAATACTAATGGAAGGATGGCATGATTTATTCTCATGACTTCATACCATGGGACACTTGGTTTATCAGGTGCTTTGACATTTTTCATCTTCTGATTAAATCCTCCATTGACTCATTATCAAGCCATCTGCATTTTGGGAGGCTGTGGGTGAAAGAACACAAAAACCTGAGATAGTGTCTATGTACACAGTTGACATGAAGAAATTGAGTGAGAGGCCGTGGTGAAAGAAAACAAATACCTGAGATGGTTTCAATGTACACAGCTGAGATGAAGACATTGAATGTGCATACTTCAAGCTAGGAAAACTGAATTCTTTGCCTTCGCTTTTTTGTTCAGAAGGTATTTACCTATATCATAAACTGAGATGTCTTATCTAGAAATCACTAATGAAGTGAAAAGCAGTAGTTTTTAATGCTGATGTGGTGAGGTTATGTGATTCTTTTGGATATCTGAGTTTCTGCAGCTATTATGAGATTATTTTCAGGCTTTTTAGAAAGTGGAATTATTGGAGATATACTATGGATGATGTTCATGCTTAATTAGATCAGCAATAGTTGTTGGGGTAGAGTTTTGAATTTGCATTTGGAAAATTGGAAGACCTCTTTTTTCAGTCAAAACTTGAAGAGATCTCAAATCAATTTATATAATTTTGAGAGAACCTTGCTAAGTGCTAACCAATTTGAATACCTGCATGTTGTGTAATTGGATCCTAAATAACGTGTTTCATGTCATTTCATAAGATGGCATATCATATTTGAAATATGACAGAAAAAGTATTATATTCGAAACCTGATTGTTTATTCAACTTATGATTGTATAGTATTTCTTCTTCTTGGCATGGATGATTTCTTTGTAGTTAGGTTCTACACAATTGGGTTCTACTCATTAGTTTGACTTTCCTTCTCCAATAGAAGTTAGGTGTGTCTTGGTTTCCATTGTTCTAAAAAACAAGAAATGAATGAAAAAAAGTTGTTTTTTAATACATAAAATAGAATAAACTATACATTGGATGTCTGCCCAAATCTGAGTGGCACACCAATACCTTCCGTTTGAATGAATTCCTCTTTTCTGTGTTTCTTCCTCTTTCTCATGTGACTAGGTTGACCTTTAAGGAATAAATCTTACTGACTGTTTGATCGATTATTATTCAGTATCCACATGGTATCAGAGCCCTACGGCGATAGAAGACTGCATTACAAAGGGTTCTTAAGGTTTAGATTTATCCAGAGGGTATCAGAGCACTTAGCTGATAGAAGACTGCATTACAAAGAGTTCTAATTCTAAAGGTTTAGACTTGAGAAAAAAACTCATGCTTTTTTAGGTTTTTTGAGGCGGCTGAATCTTTGGGTATGTTCTACTGTCATTTCTAGTCATTGTTCGACTGGAATTTATTCTCTTTAAAAATTTCTGACACAGGTTTTTCTGATGCAATTGGTGTGGTCGACTAGTATATGTGTGGTTGTTCAATTGCTGTTAAGATTGCTTGTTCAACTTCATATTTCTTGTTCGATTGTTGAAATGAAGGGTAAAAATTTGTTTGGCTAGTTCCATTGGTGTTGCTGTTGCTTTGGTATTGCTGGTGTCAAGCATCACAATGTTTGACTGGTGTTGAAAACTGCTCAAAGTTTTTTAAGAAACTCAGGCATCAAAGGATGACGTCTTTCTACTGTTTTAACAGTGCATGCAGTGGATGTTTATCTTTTTTCTTCTACTTAACAGTATCTACGAGTACTTGGATTTCAATACTTAACTCTTTAAGGGGTTGTTATTCTCAATTTAGGGACTATGGAGAGAACTTGAGCTAAACGAATCTATCACTACTGGCCAAAAGAAAGCCATAGAAATCGGCACATCTATGAAGTATTGGGTGGAAGTAATCCAGAATATGAGACCGTCCAGGCAAATTTTTTAAGCCAGGAACCCTTTCCATCAATTGGTACTGTTTTTTTTTTTTTTTTCTCTCCTCAAAGGACAAGAAGATTGCAGACATGCGATGCTTGGAAATGATCAACCACCACCAGCATAAGAACGTTCTGCCGTTGTGATTAATGAAGAAGGGTTATTGTGGCAGAAACAGGAATTTAGGAGCCAAACCAGCATCCCTAATTGAGTAGAATCTCGACATCAATGCAGATAGCAGAGAAGTACTTAATGACATCAGATCATATAAAAAGACTTGTGGGTAGGTGATAGTACTTAACCATAACTCGTTGTATTGTTAGTCAGTTCATTTACACCCCAAGAATAGGATCACTTAAATGTTGGGTACAGGATTTTAAAGTGTAAGAAGTTACCAATACGGGATTTGGTACTGTAGGTATGTACATTTAATGGTAGAGGCATATTTAGATGTAGATTGGGTAGGTTCAAATGCAGATAAAAGATCTACAACCAGCTATTGCACTGTGGTTGGTGGATATCTAGTATCATGGAAAAACAAGAACTAACCAGTGTTATCCAAATCCAATTCTGAAGCAAAGTATTGAACAGTGGCACTTGGAATGTGTGCATATTGTGGCAGCATATTTTGCTATATGAGCTAGATTTATGCATGAAGGTCCCATGGATTTATATTTTGATAGCACTTCAGCATGACAGATAGCTTAAAATCCAGTGTTCAATTTATGTACGATCACACATTGTGAAGTTGATGTTCATTTTGTTAAGGGAAAAGATCGAAAGCAAAGATGCTAAAGTGAAGTATGCTCACACTGATGAACAATTTGTATTTTCCTTATTAAGGCTGTTTCAATAGGAAAGTTATCATATACATTGTCCAAGCTTGGCAGAGTAGATATCAAATGCCTAGCTTGAAGGGGGGAGTGGTGAGAGTGAACATGTGGACCTATTTGTAATTATTGGGGCTCTGTGGACTGCCTTTTAAATATGAAAAAAATTCTGATTTTGTTTTGTAAATACAGAAAATATAATAAACTATATATTAGATGTGTCACTGATGCAGGCCCTAGAGTTAGGGCTTGCGGGGAAGTGCTGAAGCACAACCGAGCATTGAAGCGTGTGTTTGTAGACAATTCAAAGTCTCTGAGATTACCTGGCCAAAGGTAATCCCCGAGGTGCGACACGCGTAGTCCCGTGAAGTTCGCAGTTGTCTCGGGTTAAGTAGGAATTCACGAAGAATAAAACTTCACCTTTCACATGTGAGGCTTGCTCACTGACACCTGTCCCTGTACCTTTAATGCGGAAGCAAATACAATATTCTTTTCATAGGTATCATATCAAAAGTCTCCGTAGAGACGATAACGAGGATGCACCTCAGTGGGGAAAACCCAATTCAATTAATCGAACTCTGAAAATAATCTTCTACAATGCCATATAAATAAGAAAAACATAACTTAGGGCCTAAGAAACCTAATTAAACTAGGAAACTAAATAAATTAGAATTCTATCCCAATTACAATTCCTTAAATAAAACTAGAAACTAATGTCATATATTTAGTTAATAAAATATCCTTATAATCTACTTGGGCCCTATCCATGTGACTTGGGGTCCGTTTGCATCATTCTCTCCAGCTTGAAAAGAACTCGACATCGAGTTCAGTAAATATCCGCCTGGATCAAAGATCAATTTGATGAACTTTCGATTCGCTGGTCCATCTGCAGCTACTGTGTACAACTTAATGTGTAATTTCATTTGATGGCCAGAAGTTATGTGGATGTGAGATCGAACCCTTAGGCACTCCATGTGTGTAATCTACGCTATCAAATCAGAACATTGCATATTCCATATTTAAGGGCATGTTTGTGTAACACTTTTCTACATAAAAGTAGGTGGTTTTCTGTGGAAAACCCAATTTTCATGTGTTTGGAGCGGAGCAATTCCATGGAAACACTTTCCTGCCTAGTTAGCATTTTTCTTGAAAATGCTGGTAATGGATTTCCCATCGGTGGGTATGGGAATTTCTTTTTCTCATAAAACTCATCACTACTATTTAATCTCATTTCAATGCTCTTTTCTCCGCCTTAACCAAAGCCCTACTTTGTTGAGCACTCTCTTGGAGCAGCTCCATCTTCGTCGTCCACACTAGACCCATCTTCGTCGCCGATCATCATCAAGTTTGCTCTTCTCTCTCTCTCCCCCTCTCTCTAGCCTTCCTTGCTACCTGGTCTCAACCCCACCCAAATTAGCCACCCCGCCCCCTCCCATGCTCAAAACCAGGGGCGGACCCATGTGATTAGTATCTGGGGTGGACGGGCTTGAAAAATCCCAAAAATCTCATATGGCCTTAGTGTTAGAAAAGAGCTTCCGCTAGGAACCCCATAGATTGCATACAGATCACTGCGGAAATAATTATAAACGAAGATGATAAAAAACCATACCTGCGAGATCTCTCTGATTTGATCTTGGTCTTACAGCAACCGGAAAATCTCCAGATACTATATTCCTCTATGCTCGAACTCGCACCGGGGAGTGGGCATCTTCTGCAAATTCTCTTTGCTCTCCCAAACGAGATTTCTCTTAGTTTTGACCTATAGAGCAATAACGTATATTTATAGGCTACAATAAAGACCTTAAGAAGGAAATAATGATAGGCTTCTTATGAAAACAAGAAACCCTAATTCGACCAAAATTAGAATCTTAGTTCCATAAATTATAATTCAGTCCATTAGAGAATTATAATTGTACTCCTGTTCTTATTCTCAAAATAATATTTCGAGCTTCTTGTCATTAAATACTTGTTAATCTCCCCATGTTAAGATATAAGATATCCATCGATAAATAATTTCTGACATCTATATTTAATCGATATCTTTATAATTCCTTGAGACCTTACACTTAACTTATTTGATATGTCGGACACAAAGTCCATCTGCAAGGTTTGACATAATCAAAACTTAAAAGCTTCATCAAGTGGATATCATCAATCCCTATTACTTATACTTAACTTATTTGATATGTCGGACACAAAGTCCATCAAGGTTTGACAGAATCAACACTTAAAAGCTTCATCAAGGGGATATCATTAATCCCTATTACGGGACTTGGATTCCGTCAATAAACTAATATGCATCATCATGGTTCAAAATAACGGCCGTTACCGTTACATAACGGCCGTTATGTAACGGTAATGGCCGCGACCGCGACGATATTTTGCTCATAACCCTACCGTTAGCGTTATGGGCAAAATATCGCCAAAATAACGCCCGTTATGACCGTTATTTTGAAAATATCGTCCGGCAAAATTTTTTGGGGTCAAATAAAAATTCGCTCCGCGATGGACCGCGACGACCGCGAACCGCAACGCGATGACCGCGAACCGCGATAACCGCGACGCGATAACCGCGAACCGCGATTTTGAACCATGTGCACCATACACGTAGTGTAGTCATCCAATTTACTGAGATTATTGACCCATAAAAGATCTTACTCATTCGTAAATCAAAATGCTAAACACTAAATGTATGTGTCTATTATTTATATTATGATTAAGAGTACAAGCACTCATAATAACCATTAAGAGTACAAGTACATTGGCACCAATTCAGCGAGGAAAAAATATTCGCACCAAATATGAATTTTTAATTTCCACTGAAATCCTTTTCCGATGTTTCCATTTCTATGGAATTTGCTGACGTGACAATTTCCCCTTTTCGCGGAAAGGGGTGTGTACACAAACATGCCTCAAGTGCATATTTGGTTTTTTTAAGTGCATTGTAGAGTTTATTGATATGGAATTATATATGGGCTTGAATGTAATAATGGACTGACCTAATGTCGTAAATCTAGTTTCCACGAACACTGCGAGGAAAACGGATCTAAAATCCAACGACGGTGGATGGCCCCACAATTGCATAAAGAAATTCTGGCTGTCGCTCTGGTCAAAATTGCTGTTGGCCGAAATCTGCTGATGATACTGAGCTTCACTTGGAATGGGTCAACGCTGGTCAGGGTTGGACTGGACAATTAAGCCCAAATTGCAGGCCTCAGGCTCTGTTCGTGCCAGAGAATGGCACGTGAGGGTTTCTTATGATCTATCTTCGAGTTCCCCCTCTCTGGGTGGGGACGTGACGACGATGGGGAATGCCAAAGTGACACCAATACCTTCCATTTGAATGAGTTTTCCCTCTTCTATGTGTTTCTTCTTTTATCTTTGCTCTTGGCAATTTTAGATATGCCACCAAGTCCCAAATGTGTTTTGGGACACATCTACACACAATCTTTATAAGGAGACTTCTCCATAGATCTTTTCACTTTTCACCATAGTATTGGAAGCATAAAATGTGCAAGCAAAAAGTTACATCTGTTTGGATCCTTGCTTGATAGACTTTATAATGTTCACCAATGTTCAATTCACAACTTAAGCCATCTATTTGAGGATGGTATGCATCGCTATACTGCAAGGTCATATCCAAGTGCTCCACACAGTTGCGGAAGACCCAACATATCCTCCCATGATAATCTTCTGACATTTATCCACTTTAAGGGTGATAATACTGCTTCTCCATGATGGCTATATGCCTGTATATAGTTTTATTATGCCTCAAGTGACCTTAATCCTCCCCCATGCAGCTCCTTAATAATAAATATGCTCCTGTAGTGAACCCCTGTGTATATGCTTAAACAGCTCGTGTGAAATAGGAAGTCACCCTACGCAGGCAACTTTCCTAGACACTCTCCTAGTTACCTTGCCAAACGTATAGCCTAGTTGTCCTTAAGTTATCCTCTGCATAAAGATCCTGTCACGACCCAAATTCCGGGGCCCTGTCGGACTCTGGATCATGATTATTTAGTAAATATTCACCATGCATTCATCAAATGATTTCCACAAGGGATCAGGCATTTAGATTAAAATATAACTTTAATTAAATTATGAATGTCGAACAATATCAAATATCTCAGAGTAAATCAAATTCCATATTCTAAATTCAATTCATATAATAAAATTCCCTAAACAAGGGTTAATTCCCTTAGCAACTATTTGAATATTTCTCGTTCTCTCTCATGAGCCACGCATGCCAAAATTTAAGTACTGAACGTCGTTTTGCTCTGCCCCACCCGTAACGTGATTACCTGAAGGGGGCAACACAACATAAGTATTACTGGTGAATGAATTTTCCTAATTACATAAATAGCATAAACATAATGTCATATAAACAACAAAGCTGAATACATGAATCAATTACTATTAAGAAGTACATCCATAAATATATTTGTGCCCATGCACATTACCACGCCTCCAAGGCTCATTGTATACATGTGTACCGGTCACCATGACCCTGTCTCATCAGACACGTCTCTAAAGTACCAGCCGCTGTAACGGCCCGGACACTAAGTCCAACATCCCACGTCTGGGACCCAGTGCACAATATCTTACCATCACATAGTAACCAGAACATAAACATCAATTAATATAAATAAGTACACAAGTAAAGCAATGTGGGTCCAACCTTAACACCATCAGATTTCTCATTGCCCCCATCTAGACATAACTGGTAATTGATGGTGTAGAGGTGACCCCACCCTTGTTTTCATAATTAATTCCATAAAATGTCCCCTTTCATAATATACTACACAAGTAGCAGAAACAACGCCACCATTCCCAAACAGTCCACACAATCTATTATAAAATTCATAGAACCCTTAATTAGTATGATTAGATTCCAACACAAATAAAATCCATGGCTATTCCCTTATATATATTCCTCCCAGAACACTATTACACACACAGAACACTATTTCACACCTGAACACCTTGTTGTAAAAATCTAGTGGGCCCCACATAGCACAATTTAAGGTCAGACCTCAAACTCATGTTCGGCCAAGGCTGCACCTTCAAATTGATGGACTGGACTCACCCTCAGACCCTTCTCTACAGCCCATAGATTTGAATCTTCATCCCACGTCTGGGAATGTCAGTAAACATGGAACAGTGGGTCCCATTTGTCTATAACTTAGATGATCAAGATCATAGTGGTCGCCCAAGGGTAATTTATCATCTTATTGGATTTGATGTACCATCAGGTCAATCCCAGACTCAAACGGTAACTAGTGCTGTAACACACTCATTCACGATGGGAGTTTTTGTGACTATTAGATATACAAGCATATGGGCCCCAAGAGTCGACCACTAGTGTCGACCAAGAGTCCCCTATAGGATGTGGGGTTCTGATCTCAGATCAGATCATGTAATGGGTCCCACTACTAACATCGATAAAGTTGCTCTTTTTCCCTGATTCACGCCTCAGGCTCCTTGCTAGGTGATTTGGTGGGCCATACAAGGTCCACTCAGGATGGGTCCATTACAATGAAGGTCGCCCATGACCCCTTTACAGAATCCCTGGACCAGATTCATCATCCAGTGGACCATGGGGTCCCACAATTCCAAATTCTTCCTACTCTGTCAACGTCCAGACTCCGTCTTCATGATAATCCAATTCCGATACTCATAACATATCGAGATTCAAGAGAAAACATCACCAATTCATCAACTACTGTGATAAACAAGGATTTACATGACTAAGATGACTCAACTACCATCTAGCTATAATCCCTGAACATAATTGACTTTGTACAACAGTTAAGGCACAACAACAAGCATATGATTAGATCATCAAGAGTATTAAGGAAGATCCATTCACCGTTTGTACGTTATCGTTGCGTTTACAATGTATGGACGCGAATAGGACATCTGATGATCGTCGCCTTCTTCTTCTTCTCCTGGATTGCAATCAAGAAGATCCTCCTCACTTTCCCTCAAAGGAAAGAATAACAGAAGCCTATCTAAGGGTCGTTGGTTACTTATATATACAAGGTAGAGTCCTATTCCTTCTTTTGTATTGTCTCTTCCTCTTTCTAATTAGAGTTGAAATACAACTCCTTTCCCTTCCTTTCTAAAAACCATTCACGTGAGGCAAATACTAAGTCCAATTATAAATAATCAACTAAAGGTCCTACCTGGGCTAAGCTAGTCTTGGGGCCCAGGTAGTCAGGATATTACAGATCCTTTCAAATATTCAAACCCATCAACTTCATTGATCATAGTGACTAGCAGCAAAGCCCTCTGGCTCATGCATCTGCCACTTTATTCTGTTGGTCTGGCCTATGATTCAAGGCAAAATTAAATTGCAGATAGAAATCCATCTAGCATACATGTGTTTTGCATCAGTTTGACTGTTGATGAAACAAGGTCTGATGGTCTAAAACAAATTCCTTTGCACCAGAGAATGCTTAATCCAATGGCAAAGGGCCTGACCTGCTGCATATAACTCCGACTCATAAATTGACCACATCTTACAAGCATCACCTAATTTTTCATTGTGAAGAGCTGAGAGACCTATCTTCTTGCGAAAGCGACACCCAATTACCAGCGTCCGGCGTATCACTCTCTAGTTTCTACTTCAAATATCTTCTCAAAATTTGGTATGGCTAAAAATGGAGCAGTAGACAATTTTTATTTGATGAAGGAAGAACTTTAAAAAGTTTCCTTCAGCCAATTGAGGGTTTTTTTTTTTTTTCGTGCAATCTGTTACGAGGGCTACAAATGTTTGTTCTTATCTGAATCATCCCTACTGTATCAGTATACCATCGAAATGCACCCCTACAAATCGACCAATGAAAGTTTTGGGTTCCGATACAAGCCCTAGGGTTAGTGCTTGCGTGCAAGTGCTGGGTTAGTGCTTGTGTGCAAGTGCTGAAGTACATGTTTGCACTTTGCACAAACCATACGAGGTCTCCGCACAGACTTCAACACAAGGACACACCTTCGAAGGATAAAACAAACTCAAATTCTATTGATCATAAGTCTGAGAATTCCTTCTCTACAATGTTATATGACTTAGGGGCTAAGAAAACCTAATCAAGCAATAAAAACTATCCTAAGTAAAACTCTTTCAATAAAATTAGAAACCTAATAATAAATAATTTAGGAAATGAAACAAAATAAAAATTATTCCCAAACTATCTTGGGTGGCCCAACACGTGGGCTTATCCATTCAGCATCATTCCCCCCCCCACCCCCCGGTTGAAAGAAGAGTTTGACATCAAACTCTTTTCTTGACATTGCCTTTGTAGACATGGTGTACATGAAGCGCTTCTTTGGTGGCACGTGCTCTTGATTGCTTCTTTGGTGGCATTGGCTTCTTTGGATGGAGTGTGACTTGTTTTCCTCTGTGCACAAACATGTATGTGTTGCCATGCATGCCATGAGTTTCATTCTTGTTATACATACATGGGTGAACCAACAACATATCACTATTATCCATTGGTAGCACATCACACCAAACTATATTCTTATAATTTCTACCAAATGCAAAAGTAAGTAACTTGGCATCTATGTTGTACTTGCACTTCATCACCTGTTTTAGCTATGATTTAAAAAATCGGCCGAGTTGAGTTACTCCGACCCTCTATTGGAATGATGAGACTCGGCCGACTATAAAAGTTCCGAAACGGGTATTGTTTACCCATTTCAACTTCTAGAGACTCTGTACTCTTGGGTTTTCAAGGGTGCTAAGGCCATTTCTCGGAAGATTTGAGACCACATCTTTGTATTTTGAGAGATTTGCCCCACAAAAGATCAAATCTACTATTCATCCAAAAAAGGAGTTTGAGGTATGTTTTTCTTTCTTTCTACATGCTTAGATTGTTTAGAATGGAGGATAGGAAGTACGCTTTTCTTATAGATGATTCTTCCACCCTTGATTTTGTTGAAAAAAATGTATTTTCTATGATTTTTTGGTTGTTTTTTTTAAAAAGAAAAATCTTTTTTTTTTTTGTTTTGTTTTGTTTTTTGTATAAGTTTAAGATTTTGAGTGTGTACCACTTAGATCTATGGTTATAATCCTAGATAATGCATGTACCCCCAAAAATGGTACTTTTTTCAATTTCTTGTATTGAAAGTTATTATATAAAATGCGTAAAAAGTATTTTTATTTATTTTTTAATTTTTATCTTAGGATATTTAAATGTCAAAGTGTCTACCAAATAGTTATATGGTTTTAAGCTTAGATATATGCATGCTCACTTACAAATAGTAATTTTTTTAATTAAAACATTATTTAAAATGTGTAAAAATTAGTCTTTTTTCTTATTTGGAAATTTCTTCCAATTTAGAAACATAAGTAATGTAAACTGTAGAACTACGGATGCTCACCTACATATTGTCGTGCAAAAATTCAATATTTTCACTTACTAATAAGCATGTAAATTACTAACTTATTTTAATTTAATATGTTTTTATTTAAATTATGATTAGAAAGGATGTTAGAGATAAGTAGTGTATTGAATGTTATATACTTGAGGAAATTGAGACATTTGATTATTTTAACTTATAATTATGTTACTATGTCAATGGTTAAGTAGCCTTATTTATTATTTTATTTTTCTAATTATGCAGATTAAATTTCTTAGATCACAATGGCACCAAAAAAGGAGAAAGAAGTTGATCCCCTATGGGAACATGGAGAGATGGTTGGTGGGGACCATCATAAGGTTAAATGTAAATGGTGTAAAAAAATCATGATTGGTGGGATACATGAATTTAAATAGCATCTTGCACATATATCAAGGGATACAAAAGGTTGTCCAAATGTTCCCGCCAAAGTAAGAAATGCATGAGGGATATTGGACAAGGGAAGTAGTCAGAAAAAGAAGAAAAGGAAAAAAAAAAAAAATAAATGAAGAGAGGGTTGCTAGAATGGACAGGGTTGATGTCAATGATGATGATAGGGAGTTAAGGAGGGCATTGAGAACGAGCCATAAAACTTATGCACCCGAGTAGGCTCGTATGGTTGAGTGACGGGGTGGGGCTAGCTCTTTTAAACTGCTGGACTGTTTTGAGGACACAACGAAGAGAGGGTCCTTGGATTCATTCTTACATAGGACCCAAAGCATGAAGCAACCCAAGATTTCTAGTTCAATTATGGGTGATACGAAAACTAGAGCTATGAAAATGGGTCGAGCAATCTCAAAGTTCTTCAACTATAATCGAATTCTGCCAAATGTGGCTACTTCACCATATTATCGGGCCATGGTAGATATGGCCGAGTTGGGCCCTGGAGTTAAACCTCCTTCTGCTTATGAGAATAGTGGAAAATACTTTGACATGGAACATGTTGATTACAAGAGATACTTGGAAGACTAGCTGAATTTATGGATTTGTTAGTGTGTGGAAAATATTTTTGCACACAAACCAATGACTGACGACCATAAAGTCACTTTGGTAGCAACTTGATTTTGCAATTATGCTGTGATATGGTGGGTTGAGTTGGAAAAGAAGAGAAGGAAGCAAAATATAGATCATCTTGAGACATGGATTGAAATGAAAAATCTTTTGAAGCAAAAGTTCCTTCCATTCAACTACTCCATAGATTTGCGTTCAAGTTTTTAAGATTTGAAACAAGGATTTAAGACAATTATTGAGTATTCTAAAGAATTTCTGACAATGCAAGCTCGTTGTGGCTTGAATGAGGCTGATGATATGTTAGTTGATAGATATTTTCATGGGTTGAGAATTGATATACAACATCTCCTCACATTCAGATTTTTTGATAATGTTAATTAGATCATCCAGCATGCTATCAAGGCCGAGGATATTGAAAATTATCAAGCTTGGAAATTTAATGCATCTAGATGGGTTGTGCAAAAGAATTCTTCAATGCGAGATTCTAAACCAAGTGGTTCCTCGGAAAAAGGTTTTCAACAAGCCTGAAGACCAGAATATGATCACTTACTTTCATTGTAAACAACAGGGGCACCTGTTTCCTAGTTTGATTAGGGTTGTTTCTTAGCCCCTAAGTTTCTATTATTATATATATGGCATTGTAGAGATCATAATCCCATATTTGAGTTAATAAAATTTCCCTCGTGGGACTTATCGTCGCAGAGTGTTCTTCTACGTGTGATTATTTTTGCAGACACCCTAATTGTGCAGCGGCACCTGCGATTCTAACCCTAGGATTGCATCAACTCCTCATTTTTGAAAATCTAGGACAAGGATACGGATATAGGTGTCCAAAATTTTTCTTTAGATTACCTTTTGAATTTATTGAAATTATCATTGTTTTTGTCCCTTTCTAGCATTTTTTTTTTTATAGTGAGAAGTAAATTTATTAAAAGAACTATATGCATGGTTTAAAATCTCGGTTTCGGTCGCGGTCTCGGTCGGGCCGAAAAACTGATATGATATCAGTATCGGTCGCGGATATCGGTCCGTCGCGGTCGTCGCGGTGTGAATTTTTTTTTAATCCAAAAAAATTCCCAAAAATATCCAAAAAAATCCAGAATATTAGAAAATGCTGGAAAAAAATATTTTTTTTCCATTAGTAACAACAATAAATCAAAATCTCGGTCACCTTAAGTTATGAGTCCTGTCTATATTACAGTTTGCTGTCTTTTCCAGTATTTCATATAATACAACTATTATTGATGCTCATGATCAATTTATTAGTGTAAAATATAACAAAATAAAAATAACATATCAATCATCATTTACTATTAACTCAATCAACAAATAAATTAAGAAATTCAAGACAAAGTAACAACAATTATTTTTAGAAAAATTAAGATTTAATAAAATCATTTTCAAAATACTAAATATATAGATATAGCATAAAAGTATATAAATCAATCATTTATAAACCACGCAATGATCATGAATCATTAAAACAACATATTTATGATGAAATCCCCAAAAAATGATATATTATAATTTAAATATTGAAAAATCCGAAAATAAAATAATTAAAATAAAAATATAAAAATCATGTGTATGAGTAGATCTAGCATGAAAGTATGTAGATCTAACTTCTAAGTGGAGAACACAACCAAAGTGACAAACCAAATGATCATTTCTATGCTTCATCTAAAAATAAAAAACAAAAAACACATAATAAAATGGTATAAATTGATTTTCTCTTACCTTGAGGCTTGAATAATATTTTATTTAAGAAATAAATGTGGGATTTGAAAAGATGCAAGATGGAGAGTAGTTGCAGCCCCTAAGGAGTAAGAAGATGAGATGAGAGGAGAAGAAGAGGAAGATTGAGAATTTTTTAACAAAAAGTATGGTTTTTTGTATTATATATCATATCGGCCGATATTTTGGCGATATTTTGCCTGCGATACCGAAACCAGTATCGCAGGTAAAATATCTATTCGGAACCGGCCGATACCGGTTCATATCGGCCGATATGAGCCGGTATCGGCCGATATTTTATACCATGACTATATGAAATAAATGACTAAGCAGGATATGTTAAACTTGTTCTCTAGAAGTATCGGTGCAGTATCAAGTTCGTATTGGTCCAATACAGATACATTGGGCTTGTACGAGTATCCGGATGGCATAGCACTTACCCCGACGGTAAATCAATGCATGCAATTAAGCCCTAAACATGGGGTGGCGCCCTAACCATGGGAAATTGAATTAGCAGAGTGGTGCCTGACTCAAAGGGTCAAAGATCTCACACAAACATAGTGTCCAGCTAGTCTCTCATCGAGTGTTGCAACCAAACAAATCAAAACAAAGAGGAACTACTCCACACATGAGTTTCATCCAACACATAATCATAATCACAACCGAGTAGTCCCTAATACCCCTCCACTAGCCCGGAACACACCCTAACATAACAGATCATCTACTCAGACTATCTCCCGTAAGATGCTAACCAAAGTTGGGCTCCATAGAAAGCAATACATGCTAAGTCCGACATACAAGAAATAAGGCAATGTAACGACTGACAAGAGGAGTGGATACATGCACACGTCATGTAATATACAAACATACTAACCTAATTGGCAATTCATGATTCATGTGTCAAAGGGATACACACTAAGCCAACCTAGGGTTAGGGGTTGCCTTGCGCATGTAGGGCCCATACTGTCTAACACAGTGGCTACATGGTTCTAGGATAGCCTATGTAATGCATCTGGTGCTCTAAAGGTTAAGGTTATCTCAGAGGTCCGCGTTACCACTCACTCAGTACAATACGGGTCCTACATGAGTAACGAGATAACACGTAAGAAGATATCAAGCTCGCACATACCCTTATCGTTGGTCTTAATCCTGGAAAAATAGCGTATGGTTAGCTGTAAGCCTTCCTATGGCTAGCCGTGGCGTAAGGTCACCATAAGTCTAGGTCTATCAATCACACTCTTAGGATGAACATAAACCCCAAGATAGAATTGAAACGCGCTAGCCGTGGGGTCGCCAAAGCTCAAACCATGTTCGGTATGGTTTTAGGATCTACAATAACCCTAAAACATAGATTTGAGATGCGTTACGGCTAGCCGTGACCATCTCACGACGAGCCATAGGGCACCCTCAGGTAGCCAAGACCTAACTGTAATGCAATTTACGGTTAGCCCCTTTTGAAGATTATGGCTCGCCGTGGCTCCTCCACTGTAAGCCGTAACCTTTAGAACTTGAACCTATTAAGGGTTTGGGATGGATTTTGAAAGATCAAACCAAAACTTTGTGCGGGCCCCACGCGATTGGGTCCTTGATTGGGCTTCACACGTGCGTTTTTGGCCTTTAATTTAATGGCTAGCATGAGTTAGGATATAATGAGGATGATATCTCGTAAAATATTATTTTGGTTTAAAAGAAAATCTTTTGTTTTGGCCAACTAATTTAAGAGAGGAAGAGATTTATTCGTATTATTATTAAGGAATGCCAATTGTGGAAAGGAGAGGGTAGAATTAGCAAAAGAAAAGGAGTGAAGAAAACGTAGTTTGACATATAACAAGGGATATTGTTTTAAGATTTCCTCTTATGGGTATGCCCTAGGAGATTTTTAAAAATCCATCTTTCCGCTGTCTTGCTTCCCCAGATCTTGATCTCACTCCTGACTTTTAGAGTCTCACAATCATGGATAAAATGTAGCGGCCGCTATATCAGGCGTAGCGGTGAAGACCGTTACGCTAAATGACTCACCGCTACGCTAAATGACATTTAGTGTCGTTCACATCCGTAGCGGTCACTATGCCCGCTACGAGGCCGCTACGGAGTGAGATCAATTCCTATTTTCCAAAATTTTTTAAAATGCACAATAAGACTTATTTCTTTTCTTCTTCCCTCCAAATAGCATATTTACGTAACTCTTCTATCATTTTATGTTTAAAAGAACATTAAAAAAAAACAAATGATCTCGCCGAATTATAGTCAATGCAGAGAGTATCGACTAGGTATATCCTATTTGACACCCCCTTTGGTAGAGGTATTATTTTCTTTAGTTACTCTTAAGTCTTAAATCTTTCATAATATAGTTTATTTATTTATTTATTTTTTATGAGACTTTCATTAGTTTAAGCAACATAAATACATGTGGAAAAAAATGAGCATTACTATTATTTTCTATTTATACAGTGATACAAGACCTCATACAATGAAGGGACTATAAGGGGACTGTTACACCCCCTTATCTTAGTTACTTTTGCAAAAAAAATAAAAATAAAATCTCTCATTTTCCAATATTTTAGATTTTCTACAAAATTTTCAGGTTTTTTTTTACAATTTTTTCAAATCGCACAACTACGTAGCATTTTGGTGGTGGGCACTACCGCTATTTTTATCATTGCTCACAATCGTGTAAGTGGGATTCTAGCCTACTCTTTCAATTTTTAGGTTTAGGATTGTATTTAGTTTCTTTGTTTTTCAATTATGTGATAATCTATGATTTTGAAATATCTTTACTTGATTTAGATCAATGTTAAAAAAAAGGTCTGTGTAGATCTAAAACAACATGGGTATGCTAGAATTTTCTCTTTTGTTTAGATCTTAAGGATGCATGATAATAGTAGATCCATGGTTCTATTTAATTCATTGTTATATATATACATATTTCATTTTGGTTTTGTTAAAAAGAAAACTGGCAGGATTTTGGCTGCAAACTGTACAGCAAATAGGGTAGAAGAGGAGGTGCCAGCAGCCTGGGCTGGGCCAGACTGGGCTTGGCAGACTGACCCAATCCTCCTGGTTTTGGCCTGGGGGCAGGTCGGGTCGGTTTTACTGACTCGCCTGCTTGACCACCCGCCTGGGCATTTTCTAGGCTGGGTCAGGTCAGGTCGGGTCACCTGCAAACCCAATTGGTCTCCACTGGACAGAATGGGCCTGCAGGAGGCCCAGTTCATTTTTAGGATATGTTTCAATTAGATCAGATTATATCCAGATATGATTCAATTAAAGACCACAGGAAGCCCTGAACCCTTTAACTTGGTACAACATAGTATGTACTGAAGTTAAGAACCACTATCTAGATCATCCAAAACTTGCATCTGACTTGGGTTAACTTCAATTAGATGCAGGATTTAAAAAATGACCAAAACTAATCAAGATCCATGTAATTCTGATTAATTAATAAAATGAAAGAAAAACATTAATTAATATGACAAACAAAGGAATTAGACCAATCCATGCCGTTTAGAATGCTTATCTAAGTGAGATATAAGTAGGAATATGACCGATGCATTTTCTAATTGGCCAAGTTAGCCTGATCATGACCGTTGAGACCTTGATTTGATGGATTCGGGCGGCCCACCTGATGTCGGATCTTTGACCCACCTTCACTATTAGAACTATACTACTGAAAAACACATTATTAATGGTCAAGAGTTTTGATAATTGAAGTTGGTATATTCTAATTTGTGTAATTAAGTCATTTTTAAGCCTTATTTTTATCATATCAGACTTATTTGTGCTCAAACCTTAGATCCTCTTTCACCATTGGATCCAATATATTTGACAAACTGTTTAAGAAATTAATTTCACTTAAATGGCAAAGTTAGAGAATATCAAGTAAAAGTTAGGTTTATAAGACTTTAGATGACCAAGCGAATTAGAAAATTTATCACATTTATGTGTCAAATTAACATGTTGATGTGAGTTAAAGCTTTTGTAAATTATGATATATGTGATGGTTAAGTAAATTGTGAATTGATCATTAAAAGCATGATGTTTATGGGCTTGATCGTGGGACGCCGTGTGTTTTGTGAAGCCAGATAATAATAAAGGCTCGATCGTGGGACGCCGCGTGTTTTGTGAAGCCTAGTATATATTAAATAATGTGAAAGAATTATCTCACATTTATGTCAAATTAACATGTTGATGTTAGTTAAAGCTTTTGTAAATTATGATATACGTGATGGTTAAGTAAATTGTGAATTGATCATTAAAAGCATGATGTTTATGGGCTTGATCGTGGGACACCGCGTGTTTTGTGGAGCCACTAAATTTTATATGCTTGGCTTGATCATGGGACGCCATGTGTTTTGTGAAGCCAAATAATACTAAAGGCTTGATTGTGGGAAGCCGCGTGTTTTGCGAAGCCTAGTATGTGTTAAATAATGTGAATGAAATTATGACATTCTTGTGTTCTCATTAATTATCATCTTTTTTGTATGTCATGATTTTTTTTTTTTATACTCCGATTTATGCATTATCGCGCTTACTTTATTTTGATTAAAAAAATTTTGTGACAGAATATCTGATATTTGTAATATAATTTTTGTAACAGTTGTTTATGATTTAAAAATTGTCAGGACTTCATATTATTAATTGAATGATTTTATGGAAACTAAATTGCTCTCTCTAAACTTCAAAATTGGACGAGATGACTATGTCTCCACTTATTGAGCTGGTTTTGCTCACCCCTTTATTAGCACTTTTCAGATGTTTCGGCATGAGGACATTAAGCATTGGATGAGTTGAAAAGAGAGGTTTCCTTGGAGATGTTATAAATTTTTCTTCTCATGTTTCATAGAATTCAAATTTCCCTTTTGATGTAATTAGGAGTTATAGTACTCCATTAGTGATGAATCGTCCATTAGCACATTCTTTTAAATGTTATTAAGTATATTCTCTATTATTTCTTTTGTTGCTTGACCGTGGGATTCTCATAGATACCCTTACTCACATGTGTAAGACTCTCATGACTCCAAATAAAAAGACATTTGTGTTTGGGGTTGTGATACCTAGTACCCACATCCAATGGGGTTTCTAATATCTCCTAATGGCAGTCCAATGCACCAATTTGTCGTACCAAACTACCATTTTAAGGCCCTTTTCATGAAACACCATTAGTGTCCATTCAAAAGCCTTGAGAGAGCCAGCCCAAGGCTAAAGCCCAGGAAGCTGCCGCTTTAGGCTCCCAATTTTTGCCCATTTTTGGGGGCCCCAAATTTCTCTAGCCCATATAATATATCGGTTTGTAAAAAATAAAAAAAGAATGCCCAAGAAATGAGAAAGGGCCCAATTTCTAAACAGCCGATTACAAAAGGGCCCTAAATTAATGATTTTGTGTTATATTTAAAAGTAAAAAAATGGAAAAAAGATTATGAAACTTTGGAAATTGGAAAAGATTAGGTCGGCTATTATAGAGTAGTTTTGGATGCCGATTCACTTTTGACTTCGGAGATCAAATATATCCCGTCTCTCTCTCTCTCTCTCTCTCTCTCTCTCTCTCTCTCCTTATTCACAATCAAAACTGGGTCTCCTTATTCCCAATTAAAATTGGGTTTTTGGACTACAAAACCGTTTTTGACTTTCCGTTTATATGTTTCACTGCTTTGTGCCGATGAGCAGGGAAGAGAATCAGGTGATTGAACACTCTTTCCTTTCCAAGTTTCAAAGAATATTTTAAAAATGAGCCATTATTTTTTTTATCTGTTCTTTTAATCTTTTTGACTTTTAAGGGGACAAGACTATTGATTAACATTTTTTTTTTTTGTTATATAAAAATTTGTTGTATACATAAAATCAATATAAAAATAAAAGGATAAGAAAAGGTACCACTAAGTTCAACTACAATATCAATTGAATCAAATGATCTTTCACTTATTATGAAGAAAAAAATTCAGTTGAATCATCACATTATGAAAATACAAATAATTTGTAGATGGGTTATGTTTGGCAAATTTGTTGATTGTTGTTTATTTGATTTAATGATTTACAGATGCTCTTATGGTGTTGATTGAGTTATTGATGCTGGCCTAGCACTATATTGTTTCGCAACCTCGGTAATTTTACCTGAATTTGAAGCTTTTGAATTTGGATTGATCGTTGGTTCTTGAGTTCTGCATTAGATTGTTTTCATGCATCTTAGAAAGTGTCTCTCAGGATTTGAAAAAAGAAAAGAAAAACCGAAAAGTTGATGCACTTATTCAATCTCAATCAGGAGCTCTTGTTGCTAAGAAACAAACAAATGATTCAGTTCCAGTTGAAAATTTTGAGGATGAAGAATTTATAGATTCAGTAAATGAAGAGCATGAAGAGACACTTGATGAGGAAATTAATCAATGGATTAATGAAAATGACAATTATTTTATATGAAGCGAAGTGGTTTAAAATTGAAATCACTTTCAAATTCCCTCTAATTGATTATGACTCATCCAATTTACCAATTTAATTTAGTTTGACCTTAGCAAATGGGTCGGGTCGGGGTAAATTAGGTCGGGCCAGAGATAATGCACACTTTTTTTACCCAATCTAACCCGTGTATTTTTAATGACATCGCAAAAATTAATCATGGTATGTGCCGAGATTCAAACTTAGGACAATATGAACTTCATAGGAGCGACCCTACCACTACACCACAGAGCATCTTTTTGTTAATAGTTATCAATAAAAACTCAAAATTAGTTAATGAGGAAGGGACCCAGCCCCTTAAAATAACTACAAGGTATTTATAAAAATAACTATATTTTTAAAATATTGACCCCTATAATTACTGTTGTTATTATTTTCATACTTATGCATTGTACTTTAAGCATGGATGATCAAACTTTAATGAAGAAGGAACCCAGCCCCACTTTGGAATATTAACCGAGAGTTGGAATTTATCTACGAGTTATCTATAAAAATAACTATATTTTTAAAATATTGTCCTCTATAAATACTGTTGTTATTATTTTCATATTTATGTATTGTACTCTAAGCATAGATGATCAAACTTCTGAAATAACTATTTTATATGATTTCCCATATAGTCATTAATTTTCTATGACATCCATTTTACAATAAAATTAAACTCAAATGAATATATGATATAAGGAATTAATCAACAAAAATAATAAGTTTCATAATTAATAAGAAAATGATAATTTTATTGAAAAAAGAAAAACCCGGGGCAACAATGTGGAGCTAAAAAGGAGGCGGAAAACTTTTCATGTAATTGATGTGCTACCATGCACGCTTGTTAAGGAAGAAATGGTGTAATCTGATTTTTTTTCTTTTTTGTGTGTGTGGACTTTAACTTTTATAAATTGTGATGTAAATGGAGTGGAATACTAAGATTGACCCCATATACTAAAAACCATAATCCTTAACGCAAACATCCTTGCTATTTATGGGATACCTCAAATTTTCACCTCATTCTGGGTTATTTCCACGGTCAAATTGATTCTCTGATAAAAAAAATACAAAATACTGGAGTTTTCTAAATAAAGTTTTTTTTTTTTGGTGATTTGGACTCTCCATCTTGCCTTTTGTCTATTAAGAAACTCTCAATATCATTCTATTTCTATCAAAGCAATAGCATTTGAGTGTTAATGGGTCCCAGTGTCTAAGTGCCACTAATATAAGGAATTTTAAGTATTTTTGTTTGTTCTGAGTATATGATTTTTTTTCTTTTTTTTTAAGAATGTGAAATGCCAATTTCTAGGTTGTCTGGTTTCTTTTTTATCTATTGATTTTGATTGTACACTTTTTTTTAAGAATGCGGAACTAATTGTAAAAGGAATCTCCAATAATATTGGTCCATCTAAATAAAGAATTAAGCTCATTTTTATTATCATCATTTTCTACTTTCTCCAATGTAATTCTATTTCTTTATGTCAACAAAAGAACTTTCATCTTTTGCATTAATTTACTTTTAAGTTCATTGTATTTTTTTAGAGCAGCTTCAATGATTTTTTTTTCTCTGTGTCTCTTTTTAGTATCGTCTCATGTCTCATTTGCATGCTTAGTTTATATTAGTATTCAACTCATTTTAAAATGTGAGCATCTTGAGGCAATTGATGCAATTATTAAATATTTCAATTTAAGAGGTAAACCTTTTTTAATTCATTTACTTTTGAGTTCATCAAATTTTATTTGAGTAATTTTAATTATGTCATTTTAATATGATTTATACAAAAGAATCATCATTTTAAAATCACTATAGCTTTGCAATATTTTTATAGTTTGAGTTTGTATGGTTTTCATAGATTGTGAGTTTCTTTTTTTTTTTTTTTTTCCCTTTTTGCTTTCAACTTTTGGGTATTGGGTTCTTCTTGGTTTTTTTTTTTCCTTTTAAATCACTTTTTATCATTGGATTTTCTGTGAATTCTCATTTTTTTTGTTATATTTTTTTTATTTTTTTAATACTTATCATTATGAGTTAATTATTTATTTTACTTTCATTGGGTTCTCCTTGGTTTTTTTTTTCTTTTAAATCACTTTTTATCATAAGATTTTCTGTGAATTCTCATTTTTCTGTTGTATTTTTTTATTTTTTTAATACTTATCATTATGAGTTAATTATTTATTTTACTTCCATTGGGTTCTCTTTATGTTCTCTTTGTGAAGTCTTTTCATAGATTTTTCTTATTTCTTTTGTGGCTTCAAATTTCCATTTTTGAGTATTAGATTATCATAAGTTGGTTTGGTTCTTCTAAATTTTTTTTATCATTGTATTGTCTATGGATCTTTATTTATATATATTTTTATAGCCTTTTTAATAAAATTTAATTCATTTTATTTTTTATTTCTTTTATTATAATTTCTCACTTGTGATGGGTTTTTAGTTTTTTTTTATTTTTATTTTTTATGATGGTTTAATGAATTTGTGGGTTCTTTTGTCTTTGCCTTTTTGTGCTCTTTTCTTGAGTTTTTTTTATTTCCATGATTGTTTGATTCTTTTAAATTGCTTATGTTATTGAGTTAATTATGGATTTTCATTCTATATTTTATTTCTACGTGTCTTTCAAATTTCATATGATTTTATTTATAGTTTATATTGTTTGTTTGTTTTGATTTTGTTTTTTCGTTTTCTTGATAATTAATCTTCAGTTTTTATGGGCTTATGTTTTTTTTTTTTTTAATTATATGGTATTAGGTATTGAATTATTATAGACTTTTTTTCTCTCTTTCTCATACTAAAACCTTTTGCATTTAATTTTAAAGAAATTAATCATAAAGTTTTTTTATATTAATTTTAATATTATGATTATATTGCCCGTGCTAAGCACGGGTATATTTTTTTAGTGAGAATGATGTTAGTCCACATGAAGACCAAAATGTAGAATTTCAGCCTTAAAATGTTGATGATCTGAGTAATTGGAATAAGATAGATTAGAATTTACAAGACTTTTTAATAGAAAGGGGTCCTAAAAAAAGAGCTGACGATGTCAATTATCTTAAAGGTGATCTTAATAGACACTTCTCTTCTACACACTACATCCGGCATTTATCCAATGGAGAGAAACATGATGGAAAGTAGCTTGTATATTCGGATGTTTTGGATAAAGTATTTTATTTTTGTTGTAAGTTGTTTAAGGAAGAGGGGAACAATACTTTATTGGCTAATGATGGACTTGGAAATTAGAGAAATATTGGTAAAAGGTTAAAAAGTCATGAAAGTAGTAATGAGCATCTTATGTGCATGAGTAAATGGATTGAACTAGATATGAGATTGCACAAGAATGAAACCATTGATAAAAGCGTGCAAGAACAAATCAATAGAGAGAAAGAACATTCGAAAAGGGTGTTGCGAAGGATAATGGCTGTGGTGAAAACACTTGTAAAAAATAATTTAGCTTTTCGTGGGGACAATGAGAAGATTTATCAAGAGAGGAATAAAAATTTTTTAAGCATAATTGAAATGATTCCCAAATTTGATCCAACAATGCAAGAGCACTTTCGGTGAATTAAAAGTGGTGAAGTTCATTACCATTATCTTAGCCACAAAATTCAAAATGAATTGATACAATTGTTAGCGTGTGAGATTAAGAATGCAATCATTGCAATAATCAAAGAAGCAAAATATTTCTCGATTATACTTGATTGTATTCCGGATGTAAGCCATAAAGAACACATGTCTCGTGATTCGTTGTGTGGATGTTTCAACAAGTTCAATAAAGGTAGAAGAATTCTTTTTAGAATTTTTAAAGGTGGAAGATACAACGGGGTTAGGGCTTTTCAATGTACTTCAAGAGGCGTTGAGTACTCTTGAACTTGATTTTGATAATATAAGAGGACAATGATATGACAATGGATCTAATATGAAAGGAAAACACAAGAGTGTACAAAATAGGGTACTCAACATAAATTCTAGAGCATTCTATACACCTTGTGGTTGTCATAGTCTTAACATTGCACTTTGTGATATAGCTAACTCTTGTCTTAAGGCTACATCTTTCTTTGGAGTAGTACAACGAATATACTTGTTGTTTTCATCTTCGCCAAAGAGGTGGAAAGTGTTGAAAGATAATGTAAAAGGTATCATGGTCAAGCCATTGTCGGAAACACGTTGGGAAAGTCGTGTGGAAAGTGTTAAAATTATAAGATACCAAGCCCCACAAATAAGAGATGCTTTAGTTGAATTGGCCCACACTACTGAAGATCCGAAAACAAAGAATGATGCGGAGTCCTTAGCAGGACATGAAATTGGCAGTTTTGAGTTTTTAGTTGGCATGATTATTTGGCACAAATTATTATTTGCTGTTAATTCTGTAAGCAAGGTTTTTCAAAACGAAGACATATACATAGATATTGTTGTTGATTATTTGAAAGGGCTTATTGCATTTATTGAAAAGTATAGAGAAACTGGATTTGTAGAGGCCATGATTGAAGCTAAAGAGATTACAGCTAGAATGAATGTTGAGCTGGCATTTTAAGAAAAACGAATCATATATAGAAAGAAACAATTTGACGAGAACAATAGTGAAAAGGCGACACAGTCAGCTGAAGAATCTTTTAGAGTGAAATATTTCTTATATATTGTAGATCAAGCTCTTTCATCACTTCAAAGCCGGTTCGAACAGTTTCAAGTATATGAGAAAACTTTTGGATTTTTGTTTGATTTGAATGATTTAAATGCTACAAATGATGAAGCTTTGATATCCTATTATGCTAATTTTGAAACTTTTTTTTAGCAAGGATGCGCTTTCTGATATTGATGGGAGAGACTTATTTTTAGAATTGAAAGTGTTAAAAGAAGTTTTGCCATAAGAAACAACAAAGCCAATTGATGAACTCAATTATTTGAAGGTGATGGATGGCTGTTTTCCCAATACATGGATTGCATACAGAATATTACTAACTATACCAGTTACAGTTGCCTCTGGGGAAAGAAGTTTTTCAATGTTAAAGTTGATCGAGTCTTACATTCGGTCAACCATGTCACAGGAAAGATTGAATGGATTAACTATGTTGTCAATTGAGAAGGCCGTGGTTGATAAGATTAATTACGCAGCTTTGATTAGTACATTTTCAGTAAAAAATCTAGAAGAGTAGTGTTTAAATGAATTTGAAGTGATGTAATGACTATTGATTTTTCTATATATATATATGTTTTGAATTTTGGTAATGATTAATTTATAACCCATTTTTTTGAAGCTAATTTTCGTATACAACATATAAGGGGGCCCCATTTGAAATCTTTGCTTTAGGCCCCAAAAATCTCAGGGCCGGCACTGGCCTTGACCTACCACATGAGCATTCAATGAGCTTAATGGGGTTGCTAGCATGATTAAAAGCATGGAATCAAGTAAGCAAAGCATACACATTATGTTATTAACATTCATTTCTTGCCTTTTACTTTTTTGCACAAAATCCCCTTTGTGGTGGTGCCTAGGGTTTCCAAGTCCTTGCACTAGCGCCCACCCTAATCCAAAGCCCCAAAGCACTCTGCTAAGTGTCAAAGAAAAAGAAAAACTCTACTAAGTTGTGAATGCATGACCTAGCATGAATAAATGAACTCTACATGAAGATTGAGGAGAGCATGCTTACCTAGCAAGATGACGGGGAAGGTGGAGATGAGCTTGGGACCTTGTGGAGCCGTGGGAGAGCTTGAAATCCTTGGGCGACTTGAGGTTTGATGATAACAATGGAAAGGAAGTAGAGAAAGTGGAGAAGAACAGTGAAGTGAGGTAAAGGGAGAAAAGGAAAGGGTGGGGGTCTTTGTAGAGAAAGTCGAGTCTATTTACAAATAAGGGCCTTGGGGACTAAAATGAAAATGGGCTTTTAGATGGGTTTTGGGCCGCCGGACCACGACGAGCCCAACATGAAGGATGACGTGCATGATGAGAACTACCCAATCACCCAACTACACTAAGTTTCTGAAATTACAACTAACTGTTAGGTCCATAATTATATATGCCCACCCTTTGGTTGTCAATTCCATGTCAATTAGTCCAAGACTTTGCCTCTTAGCGTCACTTAAGGAATATCAAGTTTGAAGGCAATTCTACAAGTCTTGGAAGGCTCAGATCTCATCAAGGAAGATCTCCATGTCTGTGTCAATTTATTCAGGTAAATGGGACCCTAAACCAACCAAGAAATGACCCCTAAGGCCCTTAGGCTAAATGGCATGTTCAACAAGGTTTAACTGGCAATTTTGAGCAAAGTATATGGCTTAATTTAGTGTAGGGGCTCGGCTAACTGCAAGGTCTATGGCTAGCTTGCGGTTCCTGTTTCAGTAAGCTTGACCTAAAAAATTTTCTGACTTCAGTTAGGCTCACATCTAGCCGTAAGCACCCTATGACTAGTCGTGAGCTTGCCGTATAACAAAAATGCAGTTTTGACTAGAAGTCAAACTAGTCGATATTCTGGCCGTTGGGGGTTGCTGTTAACCAAAATTTGATGGAGGCTAACCGCCAACTAGCCGTTGGAGAGCTTTCTATATATACTTGAACTCATTCCAATGGACATGACTTTTGGATTTTTGAGACCTCTCCACACTTGTGCCCTCATAGTAAAACCATCTAAGAGCTCCTATAATGCAATCCCACACACTCTTAAGCTCTAATTAGGCATACTTAAGAGCATTCAAAGTTCTATTAGAGTGTGTTTTGTGGAATCACTTCTAAGGGAACAATGAGCCTATCTAGTTATACATCTTCTCCCCTAGACATAGACTCTCAAGCCTCTTTGGTTGTTCACATCTTGGAGCATCATCATCACCAAGGGGCAAAGGAAGGAGTCAAAGCTTGGAGATTCATTTAAGCACCAAGGAACATCCTCAAGAAATAGTACAAGAGGTAAGTATTATTTGTTTCAATTTGGAAATTGGGTTGTAAAGTGAATTACACCTTTGTGATCGAACCACTATAAAAAAAAATAGGGTTGGTGGATTAGAACTTTGTGATTGAACCACCGTATCAAACAATAGGTGTGTATGTGATCGGAGGTCTACCTGTGTGGTTTGCCTCATTGTAGTGGAACCAAGAGTGAAAACTCTTGAGAAGTGGATGTAGGTCAAGAGACCGAAACACTATAAACTCTTGTGTGTCCATCTCTCTCTTATGCCTCATTTCCACTTATTGATTCATTGAGATGCATGTTCTAGTTAGATGTACACCTCTTGTTTTGGAACACAACACACATACACTTGTGCTAAAACTACATTGACCATATTGGCATATCTTTGATTGGTCAGCACACGCCCTATTTGGATCATCCCACTCGATTATTGCCCTCACAGTGTCATACTTATTTTGTGTTTAATTCAAGTGAGCTTGTGGGACTATTTGTATTGCTTTAAATTATAAATTATTCCTATTTAAATTAGTAGAGAGAGTAGAGAAGAAAAGTGGTGAAGTGAGGTAAAGGGAGAAAAGGAAGGAGTTGGGGTCTTTGTAGAGAAAGTTTAGTCTATTTACAAATAAGGGCCTTGGGGACTAAAATGAAAATGGTCTTTTAGATGGGTTTTGGGCCACCAGACCACGACGAGCCTAGCATGAAAGATGACGTGCATGATGAGAACTACCTAATCACCCAACTACACTAAGTTTTTGGAATTACATCATTTCCCAAAATTATGAAATACCCCCTAAACTCACTCTGATCACCCTAAAACTCACCGAAACTATCCTTAACGGTGGCGGTTGGGGTTGGGGTGCCTGGCCCGTGCTCTGTCGGTCTCGTAGTGTCGAGTGCGGGGTGGATGGTTTGCCACGAGGGCTTCACCAATGGCACAGGCCCATGGGGGCCAAAGAGGCCCCCACTGAGGGTCGTCAAGTGCGGCGGGCGCGAGCGCAGGGTCTTTATCTTAGATTCTAACTTAGGAGGCATTCAGTCATAATCTGATGCACAGTAGCTTTGCACAGCTGACTTTTCAACTAAGCGCAATGACCAATTGTGAGAATCAATAGTTCCTCTCGTAATATGTTGAATTACGATCGTAGCATGATCATCAATAGGGTAAAACTAACATGTCTCGTGACTAAAACTAACGCGCAAAGTCACTGAGCTTGAGTAACTAGCCTTAATCCTGATTATTAACACTATTCCATCTAATTAAGGCCTAGAGCCTTACACTTTGTGTGTCTGCTTCCCATTTCAGGATATACATCAATCTCTGCATGACAAGAGTTTCTCCTTCGTCTTTGTAAGCCCATCTATCTCCTTTGTATTCCTAAAAATCATTTTGACTACCTGATCCATCATCGATTGTCTTCTCTTCATTGGTCGTCAAAGTAATCATCTGGCTTTGGGGATACTGATTGGATTGGCGCCTTGGTTGATTGCCGCTGAAACAGTTGGCCAGCTGAGGTCGAGCTTATGGAGTTGTAATTGCTTGTTGCTTTTGTTTGTTTGATTTGGACACTGCCCAAAGCACGACTTATGATAGCGTTTTGCCAATAGTTTCTTTGAGTATATAACGTTTTCCACAATTTTGTGACATCTCTGATGTGTTGAACCACCTTGCTGTTTGGTTTTTCCTATCCCAAGTTTCTCCTCTTAAAAAAAAAAAAAGAGGGCCGACTCAGGCAGCAGCTCGTCACCCTTGAGTAGAGTTGACTTGGCCACGTTGCATGGGACTTGGTCTAGTCAAATCAAGGTACCCTAGAGCTCAATAACCTTATAAAAATTATGAAAAAAGAAGAAAGAATTCAAAAGAGAGATATTAAAAGAAAGTGGCGTTCTGTGAACTATAGTTTTTTTTTTTTTTTTACAATTGCTGTGTTTTACTTATTAATGATGAATTTAAGTAGCTATTGGTATGCATGTTTTATGTCTCACTCAGTGATGAACACTACCTAGAATTATCCAAAAATGTATTGAATTGAACACTAGTATAGAAATGTTTTTGGCATTAATTATAGGGCCTTTGTTGTGCTTTTTTGAAAAAGTTACAGCAGGATTTTAATGTAGTTTTCTGAAAACAGTTACAGTGGCTGGCTGTATTTTTTTTTAATTTAAAGATTTTTATTATTTTTCTGATAGAGAAGGACTGCACATATTAATTTCTGTCCTGCGATGCCTTTTATGTTGGTAACATGTGTGACATGAGTGATACTGTTGTATAGGCAGTCCCTTTTTCTGGTTGGGTTTGTTCGAACTTTATTCGGTTAGTGGTTGCTCATACCGTGTATCCTTCATTTAGCTTGGATTGACTGCATCATAACCTATCATAAAACCAGACAGAGAGAGAGAGAGAGAGATATGCAGAGTAGCTCTATCAATGATGATTTATTCTGTCTGGTATACCTTATAACATTTCAATGGTACGACGAAATTCATGGCCCGTTGTTAATTTTAAAATGTTGTCCCTATGATGAGAGGGGGAGAGAGAGAGAGAGAGAGAGGGAGGGAGAGTGGGAGAGAGATTAGGTTTTGTATTTATTGTGTGAATTGTGATCAATGATGATTTACTACGTCTGGTACCTTACAGCTGGAAGTTAGGTTGTGCTTCTAACAATGCAATCGTACGAGGAATTCCAGGGCTAGGTGTTCAACTTTAAAATGATGTCCCTATTGCCATTGCTTATTTATCCCAACGTTTACAGCTCCGTGCCATGTGGATATGTGACCCTAGGGATGCCCACGTCAGACTCCTGAGTTCGTTTAGACACTGCAAGTTCATTTAGAATATCATCGCTCAATTTGTGCAATCTTAAAATTGAAGGCTGCTATAGATGGTATCATCTATGATTTAGAACCTAATCGTAGTTCTTTAAAAACCACCATAACAATGTAATGACCAAAGCAATAAAAGCCATTATACACACTGGTGGAGAAAAGAACTAACAGGCTGACAAGTAAAATAAAATGCTAAGCATTTTTACAATGAAAGTATTATTTCTCTTGTTATCGTTATCAAAACCTTGTTCCATCTATTTATAGCTGGCTTTGAGAATTATGCTGCTGGCAACCCTATGCTGCTGGCAACCCCTAGCTGCAACAATATTTGTATTCTATTATCTCATAATAAGCCTTTTAACTGTCAAAGAATCTTCTTTGACGTCCTTAAGTATGTGTACGCAATTGTTTATTTTTCCTTTTCTTCCGTTTGCACAGATATATTATGGCTGTCCAAACTTCAATATATTCTGATAAAATCCTGAGGTGGGATCTACTTTTCTTCAAGCCCTATCCAATGCCCAAATACCATTATGACCATAGTGATATGGAATATTGGATTGAAACTATGTAGATGATCAGAGTAGATCAAATGAGTTAAGGTACTGTTAATTGTCAATATTGGATTGATCTGGGTAACTTCATCTTTACCTTCATATTAATGACAATTTCTACTCTGGGTTGAAATGTTTCACATCAAAGAAATGAAGTTCCAGATTATCAAACTTCACTCACCATATCACAACTACTACGTTCATGAAAAAATTAGGAAGAAATGAAGTTCCATATTGTCAGAGGAAGACAACTTCACATCAATGAATTGCTCATCAGATTAAAAAATAATAACTTCTTCATAAACCAGTTCAAGGATGGAAACTTCCAAGGGTGTTGTATGTGGTTGTAAATTCTTCTTATTGAAAATGGGGCTCGTGGCATGCAGACGACCCATAAAGGCTGTAACAACCCACACGTAACATTTAATTGTCATGGGTTAATAAAGCAAACGCGTACCATTTAAATGTCATGTGTTAATCAAGCAAACATGTACTGTGTACTGTGTGTACAATGTACTGTTTTACATTTTCATCCTGTGTGGTGAGTGGGGTCCACCCACCTCAATGCAGGCAGTACTCAGTAGTGGCTAGGCAGGCCTCACTATGAATTTGCGGGTAGGCCCCACATGAGATGGTATGGTTTGATGAACATAAAGCCACATGATTGGATTGGAAAGAAAAAAAAAAAAAAAACTTTTGTAAATGGATTAGTGCTGGGGCCTATTTCTCCTCTATGCAATTATTAATCTGATCGCACCCAGGTGGGCCCCACATTTTAGATGTTAAGATTTACACATGCCCTTCATAGTTGGCATTTTTTTAATAGCCACGGGTATCTCTCACCAACTCTTGCGCAAGAGCTATTGACTTTGAGTACGAGGGAGACTCAATTTTCAAATCTAACTTAAATTCCTCGGATAAAACTGCGGTAGTTGGTCAACATCGGTTAGTGTGAACACAAGACCTCTGGAGCTATCTTTTAACTTTATAGTTGGCACTTGTTTCTAAGTGGGTGGGCCTTGGAAAGTCATTGTACTTTTTTTTTTTTTTTTTAAGAAAAAAGTCATTTTACTTCACTTATCTCATCACCCCACACCAGAACGTTGTATTCTCTTCGTTACGAAGAAGAGAATGCGACCACCAACTACCAAAACTACCAAAAAAAAACGTAACCCTTCATTAAATGCATAATTGGTTTTAAAGATATTTCATTTTAGAGTCCCTTTCCTTGGGGGAAGTTGAATACATTAGAAGTCATGGTAAAATAGGTTCCAACAAATTGAAGAATTAGTAAAGAGGTGAGGAGGAGGATAGAAGTAGTTGAAGAGGGAGATGGGGCGTTTTCTAGGATTTGAATGATAGGGGGGCATTCATTTTCCATTAAATGAAGAGATTATTTGATGGTCATTTTTGTAGTTCACCTTTGTTTGTTTAATTTTAACCATCTATAGAAATAAATTCATTAGGACTTAGTTGCGATATGTGGTTAAAAATGAAGAATTATAAGGTTAATATCCAAAAATGAACATCAACCTCCTTTAATGGAAATTGAAACAAAGGAAGATGTGAGATTAATACCTAATTATCACCCTACAAATCCAAATCCAAGGAAAAAGTCAAAGTCTCATCTACAATCTCAAAAAAATCAAAGTTCCATCTACATCATGCCTTATATCCTTCACCCCTCATAAGATCATCTTTTAACAATCCTAAGGTGGAGCTAATTATATATATTAAAGCAAAAGAGAGGATCTCCTTGTAATGTGCCACATCAATGTTAAACTAACTGTCTTTTACATCTCTAATCACATATTTTGCCCAGATTTCCTCCCATTATCGTGTGAAGATATACCTATCCAACCCACCCAACATGGATTTTATTAAAGGAACCTTCATTCTTAGGGATGTGTTGATCTTCGATGAAGGTATTCAATTGTGTAAAAGTTGTTCCCTCTTTTACTTTAGTCTTTAATAATTTTTCATATCTTCCCTCTTACTAACGTTCTCATTTATTCTCACTGTATCAGGTATCTCTGATTTCATTTTTGTTCTCTTTACATTTTTTTAACAAATTTACTATGATAGGACTATTTGATGTGTTCTGCAAAGTAGTTCCTCAATTTTCATTAAAGATGAATATACCAAATTCTGTAAAAGTTTGATCTTTTTTTTTTTTCCTCCAATCCTTCATTTTTCATATTTCTCCCTTTTAATAACTTCTTTTTTTTTTTTTTTTGGCTAACAGAGGATTTCCAACCCTTTGGGCTGGACTAATCCCTCCGAGCCGGACTAATCAAAACCCTAGTGGCCCCCAAGTGGTGGCACTAGTGGACTCAACTTTTGGTTCTTAAAGAGGGAGAGTCGGGAATCAATACTAGGATCTCTAGCTCGGAAAGAGAGAGAAACTGTAGTCCATACCACTTTGCCAACCCCTTGGGGTTTAATCACTTCCTCTTTCTTTCACACTATATTATATATCTTTGATTGATTTTATTTTCTTTATAATTCTTAACATATTTATTATGATAGGAATGGTTTCATGGTATTTGGATAGAAGTCCTACAATTTCCATGGAATATGAAAAAATATCCAATTCCATAAAAGTTCTTCTCTCTTTTTCTCTAATCTATCAATTTTCATTGTTACAAACTTCCTCTCTCATCATATCAATTATTTTGATTGACTTTGTTATATTTATATTGTTTTGATGGGTATTACAATAAAGAATGCTTCGATGTTAACTGCAAAGATTTTTTTTCTAAATGATATATTTATTTTTTATTAATAATATTTTAAAGAAAATATTAAATTTGAATTATTTTTTTATTTTTAGATTTGGGCTTAGCGCGGGCCTTTATTGCTATTTTAATCATGATGTCTTTTGTATTCAATGCAAAGAAATAGATGCTAAATAACTTTCTTTTTGGATGAGCTCCAAATAGAGGTGCACACCAAAAGCCCACAAGGGGTGTTCTTTTAAGTATAAATTTACACGTGCACACGCACATGTCAAATGGGCTCAGTCTAGCCATTAAAAGCTGAGGTCGAGCCCAAGCCCATAAAAGCCTAGCCACTGGTTGACATCTGGTATTGCAGCAATCACTTGCAGCAACTTTAAGATCCTAATCCGTAAAATCACAGCCATCCACAAAGAGGACCACAGGATGAATTGTCTGAATCATCAAATCATGGGCCAAACTTGTCAAAACCCAAAAAAGGGCCTAAAACCCAGTACTCTGAAAAACAGAGGGATCATGGAATTATCATCTGTACACCTAACAGCTGAGGACCACACACCACATGCAAGCACACAGGAGCCTTTGTGACTGGAAATGCCTGATTGGTCTCTTCTTAGTAATAAAGCAGCATTCATATTCATCTCTGTTCTTTTTTATTGAAGAACAGTCTTCTTGTGCCTGGACCATTGTTCAAGTGGTCCATGCAGTGGTACCATTGCTGAAATTGGTAGGGGCCTCTACTCTGGGTATGGAATGAGGGACCACTGAATTACTTTCTGTTATTATGTAACCAAAACTTGAAGCACAGGTCGTTTTGATGGTGACACAACTTAAGCAGTGTGCACACAAATCAAGATGAAAAATGGATAAGCAATTCTCTTTTGTAGAAAAACTCTCCACAATAGCCCTCTCCTTAGTGGATCCATTTCCAAACTTTCTGTAGGGGCCAACCTATGCCCAATTTTCCTTCATATGCACCTCCCTACTTGATTGGGCTCTGGCCATAATTTGGCACTGAACATGATAATTATTCATTATTAGATCTTATCAAAAGCCAATTTGCATCATATATATATATATGGCCAATAAACTTTCAGGGTTCTAAGATCATTTGAGGACTGACCTTCATAAAAAGAAAAAAGAAAAGGGTGAGGACAAACCATTGAATGCAAAACCTAGGATCATTGCTCTTCCAAATTGGGTTAGGGTTTCAGTCCATGATGAACTTGGACCTAACCCAGACCTAATACTGTATGTCCTGAGATTCAATTTTTATTTTATGATCATCTTGATGGAATCATGAGTCAATAATCAAAGAAATACCATACTTAGACAGCTTAAACGCACCCTGGTTCGTGCTTAAACTTGAATGATTTAGATCTTTGGCAAAATAGTCTGATCGTCCCCTAAACTCCTCCCCTTTGAGAGAAGTAGAAGGGACCAATTGAATATTTAAAAAGAAAAAAAAGAGCTTATGAGGATTTCCCGGTAGGTTGAGGTAACCAACTCTCTTCCAATTGAAAAGCAGAACATAATGCATTATTATTTTGAGAAATGATCATTATATTCTGATTACTGCACGGGAGTTCTTTAGCAAATGAGTTTGTTTGCCCCAAGCTGTTGTCTTATTTAGTTGATCCAAGTCATCTGTATAACTTCAGATATATATATACAAAGATGAATTTTGCTTTAATTAGAGTGATATAGAATGATGGATTGATTTGTATGTAGAAAAAGAGACTTAGATAAATAAGTTATCTTAATTTTGACATCATTGTTTCATGTAAGTGTGTGTTCATACAACCCCTCCCTTTCCTAATTTTTACAACCACCTCCTCTACTTAGCAGGGTCTTTACCCTTCCTTCACATTCATTCTAGGTAAAAATCTCAAGAAATGTCCAATGTCCCTTTAAATAATTGAAATCCAAAAAAAAAATATAAAATCTTTGGCTCATTTTTTAAAAAGTACATGAAGATTTGGATATTTCAAACAAGTATAAAAGTTCTCAAACAACTCTTTCACTTAAATCCTCTCCATAATTTATTTTTTTGAGAAATGAAAAAAATACCATTCCCATATGATAGGTTTCTTTCTTTTCTTAACATCTTTCCTCCTCAAAATTGGCCATTTTTATTTTGATTATCATAACCATTTAATAAAGCTAGCTTTTCAGTCATTTGGAATCCTGACCCTTTTTTAACCATCTATGCATAAAGGTATTTGAAGCGGGCTGTAGGTCCTTTGGGTTGGATTTAATCATTCCTCCTAAATAATTATATTAAAGGAAAGGTATTTTTATCATTCTCAGTTTTTTTTTTTTTTTTTTAATTTTTTATCTAGAGAGCTTGATTAAAAGAAGCTGAAAAATCTTATACGTTTTTAAAATACTCAATTTTCATGTACTTTTTTAAAAATGAGCCAAAAGTTTTATATCTTTTTGAAAATTTCCCTTTAAATAATGAGCCAAGGACTAATTTAAGAATGATGTCGATGTTATGAAGATGTTTGAGTATAATCAAAGTTTGATAAAGACAGATTGCTACCTGGTGAAGTTGAAGAGCCAATTGACATCCAAGAGGAAGATGTAGTGGTTACCTGCTTAGAAAGTTTTGATAAAGTACTACATTCAGATTAGAAGTTTTGGGTTTTTAAAGTGGCTCGTGGAAAAGGTGGTGTGAAAGAAAGGTCTAAAAAATCACTAGGTAGACAAAGATACAAGGATTGCTTCTTGCTATGAAGAAGAAAACTACGCCCGTGTTTGGCATCTATTTACTACTTCTATTTGCTTAAATGTCACGCCCATGTTTGGCATCTCTTTTTACAACCTCTATTTGCTCAAATGTCCAAAGCGAGTAGATGTTTGAAAAATAGAAGGATTTTGTACACGTATCTACCTTTCACCCGCTTTAGAGAAATAAAGGTAAAACACTCATCAAATGAAAGGCCCCATTTCAAAATAAGAACTTTCACCTCTTTTTTTATGGCTCCTTTTTTTTTTTTTTTTTTTCCGTGTCTGTTGGTATCAGAATAGAGATACCAAACAAGGCCTACATCTTAATATGAGTCTTACCACGAGGGCACTGTTTGAGGGTGTAAGGATGATGAATTGAAGAATGATGATAAAAAGAGAGTTGTCAGCCTATATGTATGCCAGAGGATGTCTTATATGGGAAACTAGCTGGGTTATGGATCACTTCAGCTCTGAGAATTTGAAATAACTCCAAACTAAAAACAGTTTGGCCATTAAAACCATGTGGAACTCAATGACAATGTGGGTGCATGGGACCACCTAGTGATGTATTTGTGGTTATTTATCCAAGCCCAATTGCCAATTATGTCTATAGTTACACCTGCATTTGCTTTTACAGGTCGATATGTTTGGGACAGCATTGTAAGTTATAAGGGTTAATGTCAATGGGAGTTAATATCAGGATAATTTCAAATCTTTTTCATGAGAATATTATAAGATATTTTCGTTAAAAATAGAGCCTACAGAAAAACATTATATTAATCATTTCAATAATGAGGAGAAATAAGGTAGAGAAGAAAGCACTTTAGAAAGTCATCATAACCACATTTGTTCCTTCAGTAATTAGTGCAACATAATCTTAAATTCACCTCCTCCTAAAAACAAATAAATTAATGAAACACACAAAAACAACTTCACTTCCTACTTTTGAAACCTTTCTTTCAAGCATTGTTTTCCTGCATATAATATCACAAGAAATACATTTCTAATGATAATTGAGTTTGTCTTGATAGTATCACAATAAGACATTTTCAAGAAAATAATATGATGGGCATAATTTAATTTCCTCTGCACTCAAGGATTTGCACAGGGGCCCACATTGATTTTGATGGTTCCTTTTTCTTTTTGGACTCAACATAGGTATGAATTTTGTATATTTTGACTTGAGAGTCAGATTCAAGTTCGATTTGGGTTTTGACTATCCCACCCCACCCTGCTTATATGGACAATATTCACCTGCACTCTGCACATATGCACAGCATCTTCTGACCACGTGTGCATTGTGGATCTTACCATCTTGATGTGCCGTAAGCACCATGTGCATGTGCACAAAGCAGGAGGAGATGATTTTCCCTGCTTATATATGCTTACTTATTAAAACATTATGTACGAAGCTTGGGTAGCATAGTTGATATAGAACGTTTGAAGAGTTAAAGTCGTGAGTTTGGAGGGCTGAGTCCTTGTAAATGTATCGAATTGTATTATATCATATAGATGTTTTAAGTATTTTGAGAAAGAGAGAGAGAAGAAGAAGAAGAAAATGTAATTTATTTTATATTTGGACTTTAAGGGTCCAATGCATATGGTGTGTGTATCTTACAAAACTAAATAGTTGTTGTGTGTGTGCGCGTGCATAAGCTCGTAACCTATAATTGGTCACACATACCACACAAGAGAGACGAGAAGTTTACGCGGTTCGGCAAATCCACTTATGTCCACGGCAAGAAAGCAATAACTCAAATCTTTACTTTCTTCAAAGTTTAATGTTACATATTGCACGGTATATATAATCTTCGCTTTCTTAACTCCAAGAAAGCATTGGTACAATCACCAAAATACCCTTAACCTTGAACCCGATCATTGACTAACCCAATAGACCACTCCAGTAAGCCCGGAATACAAGACATAAACCCAACAATAATAAAGTGTTATCAATCCAACCTGAATTCCATCCATCACCAGTGAGTTTAGTATTACAAGTCATAAATCCAAAGGGCCAATCTAGGTACATGACATCTTGAGTTAAGTCGTGTTCAGGTCTATCCTTAGACGATGCCATACCTAAAGTAAGTTGCATTTGGACTTTAAAGTTCAAAATCTTGACATATATATATAGGGATACGGTCCAGTGAGGACCGTCCTTACTCAAGTTTATAAGGACTCATCCACACCGACAAAGAGAACCTCTCATCCAACGATCCTCAGCGCCCATATAAAAGGGACAGCGGGAAATGAAAAAAAAAAAGAGGGTCCAGGTTTCGTTGGAAGAAAAAAAAAAAAAACCCAGACATGAGGGATGAGTTTGCCTCTTTGTCATGCCTTCCGCGCCCTCCATCTTCCTGCAATCTTTCTCATACTCTCTCTCCCTCGATCGGTTAGACGCACGATCTCGTCCCACTTTTTCGCATGCCCTCGCTTAATCTCGCCCTAAATCCATCGACAAATGAAAAAAGGGCTGGACAAGTTTTCTCTTAAGTCAGAGTTCGCCCCTCTTCCTTGTCTCTCCCTCTGTCTTCCAATCACGCTCACCTCTCTTTGATCCAGACTCTCTCAATCCGTGCACAGGTACATCTATCTTTCATTCTCTATTCCTCTCATCTCTCACCCAATCCTACCAAAACCCCAGTCACGACTATTGGGTTGGGGATTTAGAGTATGTTTCAAAAATGAGATTTTGGCTTTTATGGCATGCTATGATTCAAGATCTTGGGGATTTAGTGCTTGTTTTGTAAAGAAAATCGGGGCTTTTATGGCATGCTATCATTCAAAGTTGGATAAAACTTCCATTACTGTCCTCGCTGTAGCGAGCCCCCATTCTGCCACCATTCCCTCTTGCCCCCCTGTGCGCTATAGCGATCTAGTGATATAGCGAGACGACTCTCTGAAATACTTTTTTTCAAAACTGTATTTTAGAAGCAGGACCGCTCTATGAAATTTTTGAATTTTTCCCGGACACTGCAGGTTACTAGATTAGAAGCCCTCTACGGAAGCTCAAACTTTTCCCTTTCGTTTCCCTCTCGATCAGCGACTGCAATCTTCTTTTCTCCTTCCGTTTCACCCAAATCGCAGAGCTGGGTGACTTTTTCCTTCCTTTCGTTTCCCTCTCTTATGTTATATATGATAGCTGTGGAACGTTGGATCTGTTGAGAAAACGAACGGATGGGATGAGTCCATACGATATATGGTGAGGACGGTCCTCACTAGACCGTTTCCCATATATATATATATATATATTAAGTCTTTATATGCAGTTGAGTATACTAATCTGGTGGAGCTTGTTAGTTTTAACCTTTTTTTCATTATTTTAGCTTTTCAGCTGATTTCCATTTTTCTTTTCCATTCCTAGTGCCAAGGTAAACTTTATTATTTTCTCAAATGATTATTTTATTATACTAATATGGCATTCAGGACGCTGACCCTTTCTCAATGGCTCATTAAAACCTAGTTAACTATCTTTTTATTTTTTATGTTTATTTTATACTTTGGTTTTCCTTTTGATGATAGAATCCTTTATTGTATTCTCCAACCAATTATTTTATAGGTTTGTGCTAATTTTCAAATATATTTATAAATGTTTCATAATGAAATTCGAGTTCCTACATTTATTAATTCAATTAATTTCTCTACCTGTAAGTAGTCACTGGAAAATGGAAGATCTTTCAACATTTCAATCTTTCAATCTATTTTAGTTGTAAATCCTTTATTGTCTTTGTACCAGATTTTTAATTTTCAAGTTTCCTCATTAATTATTGTCCTCTGCATTGATGGGTCTTTTGTTGAAACTTCACACCCAAGGGCGGATCCAGGAAATCCAACTTGGGGGGCTCCATGTAAAATAAATATTGGAGGTTGGGGCAAATGTAAAAAATCATATTAAATTTTAGAATATGCAGGGGTTTTTTTGAAAGACTGTTTTCAGGTATGGGCTGAATCCCATTCAAATTTCATGAAGGCCCAACCTAAAAGAGACAAGATCAACTCAAATTTTACTTTCAATCAGAGGCCAGGTTTTGTGGGTTTGCTTTTGACTCAAACAAAATTGCAATCGCATAATCAATAAAGCACCAGAACCAGTTTGTGGAACTAAACCCTGGTTGGTTGAAGTGGAGTCAGCCTGAAGCAGACCTGAATATAAACCCAAACTCAAACCCAGCAAATGAAACTTGAACATCTTCCAATGGGAAACTTCCTAATTCGTAAATTACCTAAATACAATTTGATTTGAGCCGGGTCGGGTCATCACCCAAATCTTTTTAAGTTTGATTTCCTTATCAGAAGTTAGAAGTTCTTTTTTTTTTTTTTTTTTTTCGTTTTTCTTTTTTCTGTTGCCTTTAAGTGGGAAAGAGTAATAAACTATCCTATTTCTAAACTAGCCAAAAGCAAGCAGGGCGAGAAACAATGCCTCTTACCAGTGAGGCACCTCATGCTTCTCTTTCAAAAAATATATCTACTTTGTATATAATATTACCAAGCATATCATATACATTCATTTATTAAAGCACAGGAGAATCAAGTCTCTAATGCAGGCATCTTAAACTTGAACATCAACCTGACCTGGTTGAAGGTTCGGGTTTGGACCGACCCCATTGTCTCTCTTATTGGTATGATAATGAATTAGATAATTCGACAACCAAAGCTTCTCTTTCTACATCGCTTTTTTACGTAACCAATATATCAACATATAAAATTACCTAAAAAGACATCTACCAAAATCTCTTTCTCCCCAACTTTTTTCTATACTCACCAACTTCTATCCAAGCCACCCCTGACCCCTTCAGCCCCACCGAAGGGGTAGAGAGGGCGGAGGGAGCCGGGGAGGACGAGTGAACTAAGAAGGGAGAGAAAGGTATTTTAGAAACAATAACATGTGGAAATAGAAATTTTGAAAAGAAAAGAGATTTGGAAAGAGAAGTCTAGACTGTGGCGTTTGCAGCTTTCTTCTGTTATAACGGCAGTTGTCCAATTGATGGTGTCTTCGAACTCCATAACCTCTTGTTCATTTGAAAGCCACAGGTGGGACCCATGGGCCTGGGAACAGGTCAGATCATGCACAGGAGGAGCGGAAGTAGGGCCCACTGCTGGGCTCTCACAGTGCGTTCATTGCCTCAAATGTCAGCCGTACACCTCAAAAGTGGGCAGTTAAGGCCGTTGGATTGTACGTCTGTCCTTCAGATAGTGTCCACTTGCAGGTGGGTCCCACCAATCAGGTAAAATAGAGAAGTGAAACTGGGCCCTGGGGCAGTCAGTGCAAATCGGGTTCTGATGGTGGGGCCCATTACCGGTTAACAAACTGGGTCCCACAATAAATGCTGACAGCAGTTGATAGAGATGCAACCTGCAAGAGCCTTACTTTTATCTCAGCATCTGCCTCTTTCACGATCGTTGAAAGAAATCTCGCGAATCAATTGGGAGAGCATCATCTCACGATATTTCGAGATGTGGGCAACGACGATCCGGTGTTTGCGGGTGCGCCAAATTAAGTGTGGTGCATCTCCTCGAGATCTGACCACATCCGGAACTTCTTTTGAAAGGCCAGATGTTTCGTCGATGGACCCTCCCTTAGATACTTACATTACTCGTGATCATGTCTTCACTTCTATTGATCATAGGTCAATCTTTTCCCTAATTAAAGTTAAACCCGCCATCTCATTGGTCACAACTAAAATAATATATTATTAAATTTCTTCTTCTTCGTCGTCGTCGTCATCATCAAGGCATTGTCACAACTATATTGAGGTCAGCCACACGAATGCCGTTTTTCCATTCCGACCTATCTTGAGCTAAATCATCAGATAAGTTATACTTCCTCATATCTATTTGTACTACCTCCATCCACACCCTCTTTGGCCTACTATTTCTCCTTTGTGGGCTGTTAACCTTCATGATCAGACTTTTGCTTACCAGTGTCGTTACCAGCTTACGTTGGACAAGCTCAAACAATTTCAAACAGGTTTCTCAAATTTTATGATCAACCTGCATATGTTCCGTCTTTGTATAGCTTATTTTAAAGCCTTTGGATTCTAGAATCTTCCGTCATATCTTAAGTTTTGCATTCACACCATCTCTCCATTCGTCTACCAACACAATTTTATCTGCAAATAACAAACATAAAGGTACATTTTCTTGAATATGAGCGGTTAACTCATCCATAATCAGTGCAAAGAGATAATGATTTAGAGCCGACAACTAATGCAAACCTATTGTTATTGGAAACTTTTATGTCTCTCCATTAGTAGTTCTCACGCTCGTTACTACTCATTCATACATGTCTTTAATAATCTCAATATAATCTCTTGAAACATTCCTTTTATTTAAAACACACCAAATCTTCTTATTTTCATTTTAATCACGTCTTTTACACCTTTCCAATATGATGGTTGTCCTAGCGCTTGATCCCGATGAGATTTGGCCTGGAACCAATTAGGCGGATGCACATTGACTAATTCGCAGAGCTACTCTTGAAGAAATCTATGTGTGGAGCGGCCTCAAGGGTCCATATTTAGATATCTCCAATATTGGGGTTGGCTTCTGTTAAGATAGGGGTTTTTTTTTTTCCATTATAGGGAGTGAGGAGTTAAAACAACCTATACAAGTGGTCAGAGAAGCCCACAAAGTGAGAAAGATAGCCCACATAAGTAAAGAAGAAAGAATGATACCCAAAGATTGATCTATGATACCTGGGTGACATACGAGTTACCAATAAACTAAGCACCCCCCTTTTAATATAATTATGACCAAACATCATACTAATTCATTGAGATGATGTAAATTGCTTGGTCGGTTCAATCTTTCAGTCGTCTCTCCTTCTCTATTCAATCTGGGTGAAGGATCATTTTGATCAACAGTTTGGATTTAAAAGGGGACAGTAAGTGGAAAGATCTCATGGGGGTTACACCAAAGTTTGTGGTGCACCCGCCAAGATCATTCTCTATAAATATATAATGTACCAGACCGGTGGGGAAGCTCCAGCGCAAGCGCCACGTGCGTCCGGAAATCCTGCCTTGCAACTTGTGGGACCCGCGAAAGGCGCCCTGCACGTTCCAACCTCTCACGTGCGGGCCCCACTCTACAGCTGTAGCACTGTGTTGTTTAACTTCTTCATTACATCCTGGGAGAATAGAGATTTGATGTGCGTTTCTCACCACTTTTACTTTTATACGAAGAATGGATGGTTTTTATTTTTAATAAAATTAGATATATATATTATTTTTATTGATATTAAAAAATTAGCGAATAAGAGGCATTATAATTTGATGTGCGTTTACTTGTATACAAAGTTTCATTTTTGGTATTGGACTTGTATCACGACAATTATATATAATAAAGTATCGGCAATGTTGATGTGATTTTATTTTATTTAATGAAAGTAAAAGATTGGTATGTTTATAGAAGGTGGACTAATGATTTCAAAGTCCCTTCGGCATTTCAACGGGACTTAATGATTTCTTGGAGGAAAATTTTTAAAATGTTTGTAGCGGATTGGGATGTGGGGGGCACAATTTTGTCAGGAAACTGCTAATGCTACTGCAGATGACCTTTGCAAACTGAGCTGCCCTAATGTTCACAATGGTATAGAATTTGCCTCCTCATATCTCGGCATTCATTTACACGATCATTTATAGGATCTGAAGACTGCATGTGTGATGCTATCAGAGGTAGAACTAAAGTGGAAGGTTGTGAGTCGTACTCTAGGAATGATGTTTTAGATTGTAATAGTTGTAGGTACTTGTTTTTTTTTTTTTTGGTGAATTACTCTTCCTTTCCAGTAAAAAGATGAAAAATTAGTATAAACTTCTATAGACTTGGATCAGCCTATATTAGCCCATAACAAACATATCAACGATGTTGATAAGGAGCGTCAATTCTTACCTCGCTATCCGGAGTTCGAATCTCGGGTACGTCAGTTTTTCCCGCTTGTGCAGGCCTCCTTCCCACTCGAGTGAACTACCTTCCCGTGTGTATGCAGACTTTCTCTTGGGTCCCAGCCCCCGTGGTTGGGGTACCAAAAAATTGATGTTGATATGATATAGGTGTGATGCCTGAATCGCATTGATTCCTTGCATCATCAACATCTATTTTTTAGATACATTTAGGATCAACTAACTAGGTTCAAAGCATACTGCCCACCAATGCCATCCTTGAGGAAAAATTTCTCATAGGGGTCAACGACACACGAAGGAAAATAGATAGGGCATAAGCCATAGAGGACATGAATGGACGTAAAAATAAATAAATAAATAAATAAATAAAGTAGTAAAGACGTATATAAAGAAGTGAAACCTATTGGAGGATTTGGCCAATGACAATTTAGAATAAAGAAATAAAGTTCTAGCACATAAGATAATTTGGAATGAATAAATAAATTCTAGAACATATGTTAGATATCTCAAACATAGGGACCCTAGCTTTGGGGATGGTAAAATTTTTAGTTTTCACACATGGAGTCCATGTTTTTATGATGGAAGAGAGACACAGAGAGAATCACCTTGTGAAGAGAGGAAAAAGTGAGGAGTCCATAAGTTAAAAATCCATGAGGTATCAAGATTTTGAAGGGGCCACTGCCAACCCCATGAAAACCCCAATTTCACCATGTGTGTTGATTTAGTGGGTCAATTGATGCGGGCCATCCCCAAGTAAATGGACATTGATTATGTTTTAATTGAAGTTCGTTTTGCGGTGTCACTGCCATCGATCTACTACAATCTAGTATACATCAATTAAGGAACGCACAACATCGTCTCTAAGTATGATTCATAGTAATCAGTCAGGGTGTTTTAAATGCATTAAACTTTAATAAATGAAATCTTAATTGTTTCAGTTGAACAATCACAGTGACTAGCAAATCAGAGCTGGAATTATTGAAACAGTCAATTTCACAAGCATGTGAAAGATTTCCATCTTCTTGGTATCACTTTTTGGTGCAACAAAACATTTTTTCACAAGGGAATGTGTTTCTACATTCTATATAAGAATGCAGAAAGTGATTTTCCACCTCTTGGGTCAAGGTGTCAAAGGGTATAGAGTTGGGCCTGCTTTGGGGTTATCCAAGCCCAACTCTCAACATATGTAAGAATTTTGTCCAAGTTTGGCCCTAGAGCATTTTGAGAAAAGTAAAAGCGATTCATATGCCAGCTTTTTAAGGGCGGGGAATGGTAGAGTACCATCATAGGAGGATTGGAGAGTCCGGATCTGGTGAGGTAACTCCCCACGGTAATCATGAGTGAACCACGTCACTACGGGTAGCCTGCCATGCATCCGGGCAGGGGCTACCTGCAGTAATGTGGCGTGTCCTGTGTGGTCCACTCATTGTCACCGTGCATAGACCCACTCGGAAGATCCCTATTCGAGGGTTTTGATTGACAGCCTACTCCAGCATGAGTTTTTATTTTTGTAAAAATTGCCATCGCACTGAATAATGAAATTTGTGAAAAAATTAGGAGGTGTTTGGATAAGTGCATAATATAACATCAACAAATTTATATATTGTAAGATTTTATTATCATAGACTTAAATGGTTTCATATTAGTATATTGTGTCATTTATGGTGTTTGGCAATCTTCACATATTTTAATATTCATTTGAAGTGTTTGACAATTTATAAAAACTCACAAGATAATGTACCAAATAAGAAATGGAGAGAATATAATCAATTAACCTAACATATGACCCACTAATTAGTAATCACAGGTGCTAATATTTATGGTAGGACGCATCTATTGTAAAAAATATATATAAGATTAAATTTAAATCATGAGATCCAAGCAATGTTGTTTAATTAAGGTGGGTCCACCAAACATTGGTAACTATACTATAGTAGATCTAATGGTGATTATTACAAATGGACCTATCTAGTTTTTTATGAGAAATCATTGTATTTAAAAAAGATCTTTTAAAGATTATTGTATACAACATATCCTTCAAATAATGTAATATGAAGGTTTTTGAAAAAAAAAGAGATATTATAAAATACCTTTTAAGTTATCCAAATATATATTTTTTTTAATTGGATAGTTTGCAAAATCTCTTAAAGCAGAATAACAAAATCACCACCAACATGAGAATATCAGGACTTTGAAATTTATGAAGTTGTAATGTCAACGATGAGAATATCAGGATACTTTGAAATTTGAGTTATGGGTGATTTTCTTCTCACAGCATCATATATGGGTTTTCTAATATTCTGAAAATATCGGGATACGAACAGCATATATAAAATGATATTTTGATGATTATCGTGATATTTTGATGGAATAATTCACGTGGGATGTATGTGACATAGGTTCAATGGTGGTACAGTACACCACCAACAGTAGGACCCACATCGTACTTAGACAGCCTGGTTACCACATATGCATGGCTTTTGTACTGTAGAGGAATCACCACCATTAAAAAAGCAGACTCCAGACGCACACTGTACCCAGCCGCATCTGTTGATATTGTTCTAGAAAAGTTTCAGGATAGTCACCGCTTTGCATCCTAATTACATGAAAGGGTTTGATAATCCAATAACATCAAAATAGCCATCCAAGTCTCCAACAACAAGTTTCAAACTATTGCCGACACACCATGGCTTTTTTTTTTTTTTCAAATTCCTAGTAAGAGGGCCGTGTCCTCAAGAGACTTGCACATATGGAAAGAGAATTATCCCCAGTAAGATGATTGGGTCCTCGAGAGACTTGCTCACATATGAGAAGAGAAATCGGCAGCACGGGTAGTGAACTCGTACATGCGAGGAAGAGTGATAATTGGCACACGTGCAAGGAAAAAGGGACTCGCACATGTAAGGAGTGATAACTCGCTTATATGAGGAGAGAGAAACATGCACATATAAGGAGTGATAACTCACACATGCGAAAAGAGATAAACTCACACATGTGAGGAGGAGTGGGGGTCAAGCCCTAGACCTCCTTGCGAAAATTGCCATGTCTTACCACTAGCTAGGGTAAGTCGAGTGGTATATAGCAGTAAGTCGCCGTTCTCATATGCACGCAACCAAGAATCATTCATTTGGTCCTTGAGTTAGAAGTATCATGTCCAACATAGTAAATAATAATAATAAGTTAATGAATAGCTACTTGCCTTTTTTAATGCTACATTGGGCTAGTAGTGAGGTCAAGAGTAAATACTTTTAACCTTGAGATCCAGAGATCAGTCCTTGACATGTGTGAAACTCCGGGGTGAACAACACTCAACCATGAGTTGTTGAGTGTGTGGGCTGGAATTTGCCTTCGATCATAATAACTCCTATGCAAATTCATGCAAATGAAGTGTACATGCACCTACCAATTTCTTCTTACTTTTTTTTTTTAGTAAAAACTTCTTCAAAATTGTAAACCTTTTCCAACTCTCCAATTATGTCATTAGTTTCCTACACCCATCAACTTTATTGTGTCCACTATTCTTCTTCTTTCCTTTCATATTTACCTTCATCTTTATTTTCATTTTCTTGGTGACAGTGGTGGCTAAATCTGGGTTATAGACATTTCTTATATCTGCCCATATATTGCTTCTCTTTTCCATTTTCTTCTTTTTTTTCCCCTTTTATTGGTGATGTGGGCAGAAAATTTTGGGTGGATTTTACGAGAATTTGGAGTCGATTTGGATGAAAACATTGGACCGTAGAGTTTCTATTATTAAGACATGGTGAAGCTAGTCTGATTTGAGATACATATGAAGATAGTGCTCCCTTTGTGAGTCAAAAGTGTGTTTTTTTTTTTTGGGACCAAAACTCTCATACCTTTCGTCAAAGTTGCAGTAGCGAGCACCTTCTCATAAGGAGAAAATAGACTATGGGGTCCGCCCATAGCATTAAGGCCCATTAGATGGAGAATTAATAGCCTTAGTCATGTAGGGTTGACTTAACAAATTCAAAAAATCTAAATAATTGTATATTTTTATTTGAAGACTCATGTGCAAGAATGTGCATTTTAATTTATATATTTTGTATCATTACTTTCACATCATGTTCAATTAAGGCAATTCAACCTCAAGAACCCCTCTTTGTAATTAGGTCAAAACTTGATAATTATTTTGATATTTCCATTATTCTATTCTATAGTTTTCTTTCCCTCTGTCCCCACCTCGTATATTTTTAACTACTGGCATGAGCTGAGAAGCTCTGGCCAGTTTTATTTTATCAGGAGATATTCGGATTCCTAGCGTGATGGGGTGTTTGGGCTTGGGAGGAGTGTGGTTTGAAGAGAGAAGGCAGTCAGTTTTAACTATTATTAGCAGCAGCAGCAAAGTAAGCAGCTGACAACAAAGCATCTCCATTGTTTTTTCATTTCTCATCTCTTTCTCTCTCCTCTATCATATCAAAGAAACCCACAACAAACCATCATCAACACAACCTCTCTCTCTCTCTCTCTCTCTCTCCATATGCATTTGATTTCAGTTGTTCCCATCTCCTCCTAACCCATTACTGCTTGCCTTAGATTCAAATGTATTTCATTTAAATAATCTTATTTTTTCCACCACTAACTTGTATGAACTTCTCCCTTTCTTTCTTTCCAGTTGTCTCTACATCTTTTTCACCACTTCTTGTACTTCCAAAATTCACTCCATTCAATTCCTGCAATTTCCCTCTCCTTATATCATATACTATCTTTATCTCCTTCTTCCTTGTCCCCTCTCTCCATTCTCATGAGTAAGGGAGAGAGGAACAAAGAAGATCAAACTACAAAGAGTTAGGATAAGAGTAAAAAAGAAGGTGAAGAAAATAATTGAGGGGGAATTGGAGGGCCAAAAGGATGCAGCAAGGCGGGTCTCAATATGGGGTCTCGCCGGTGTCCTACGCGGGAAGCCAGGGCCACATGCTAGACCAGCAGCAGCAGCAACAGGGAGAAGCTGCCTCTGCCGTTTTGGCAGAGGCAGCATCGCCGATAAGTAGCCGGCCGCCTGCCGGTGCCAATTTTGATGAATTGGGATCAAGTGCAGGCGGGTTTCCAGATGAGGACGCGCTTGTGGGGGATGATGTAGAGCGAGGGGCCACGTCTGGAAACAGGTGGCCCCGGCAGGAGACGTTGGCGCTGTTGAAGATAAGGTCGGACATGGATGCCACCTTCAAGGAAGCCACTCTCAAAGGGCCTCTATGGGAGGATGTTTCTAGGTAATTATCTTTCTTCATCACCTGAGTTAGTGATTCTTCTCACCTCTCCAATTCCTTTTTCATCATCTCCCGTTGAGAATTCATGGATCTGCAGATTTCTTGAAAAGCTTAAGGTAGACACAAAAAGCAGAATCCAGCAATTGATTGTGCTTGGGCCTCACAGTCTGCAAAGAGAGAAAAAAAAGTAGGAGCCTTGCTGATATGATTTCTTGTCCTGGGCCTCACTTTCCTTTGATGAGAGAACTCTCTCTCTCTCTCTCTCTCAATTGCACAATATTCCTTCAATCTAGACAACCCCAAAACGTTAAAAAAGGGGAGACCACAGCCCATGCATATGTTTCAGCTCCTTTTTCTTTTCTTATTAAAGTGAAGAAATAGTTGTTTTCATCACAGTTACAGCCTAGGTGATAAGGGCCTTTTCCTCCTCTCTCATAATTCTCTTCTGGGTTTTGAGTTGCAGGAAGCTAGCTGAGTTTGGTTACAACAGGAATGCCAAGAAATGCAAGGAGAAGTTCGAGAACGTGCAAAAATACTACAAGAGAACCAAGGAAGGGCGCGCAGGCCGGCAAGACTCCAAGAACTATCGGTTTTCCAGCCAGCTAGAGGCACTTCATAGCAGCAACACTAGCACCAACACTACCTCCATCACGGCTACTACTACTACTACGCCAGCCGTTCCGATTTCAGTCATCATGGTTGGAAACAATCCAATGGTTGGTTCGTCTATTCCAGCCCCCGCGTTGGCCACCTCTCAAAGGCCTGGTTTAACAGCCACCACACCGGCAGCTGGTGTTTACGGGGCTGACGCCGGCTTCAGCTTCTCACCCAACACCTCTTCCTCATCTGGGTCGGAGGAGGAGGATGATGATGATGATACTGAAGAGGGCCTAAACATGGATGATAGAAGGAAAAGGAGAAGGACCCAAATGGGAAGTGGCTGCAATAAGAAGATGATGGTCTTTTTCGAGAGGCTGATGAAGGAGGTGGTGGAGAAGCAAGAGGGTATGCTTCAAAGGTTCATTGAAACCATAGAGAAGAGGGAGCAAGATAGGATGATAAGGGAGGAGGCGTGGAAGCGGCAGGAGATGGCTAGACTGACCCGCGAGCAGGAGATCATGGCCCAAGAGAGAGCCATCTCCGCTTCGAGAGACGCCGCTTTGATTGCCTTTCTTCAGCAGATCACCGGCCAGTCAGTTCAGATAATCACTCAGATTCCAATACACACAGCTGCCCCACCGCTGCAACCAAATCCATCACCTCCCCCACCTCAATTGCAGGCGCAACAGCAGCAGCAGCAACCACAACAACAACAGTCAAATCCACCACCTCAACTGCGGCCGCAACAACCACTACTACAATCTCAAGTCACTGAAGCTATCCGCCATCGGGCGCAATCCTCAGAACTAGTCCTTATTCAGCAAGAGCAGCCGGAGACGATGGGTGTGAGCATTGATCCCACCTCGTCTCGATGGCCTAAAGCTGAAGTTCTTGCTCTCATCAAGCTAAGAACAAGACTTGAGTCCAAGTACCACGAATCTGGGCCTAAAGGCCCTCTCTGGGAAGATATTTCCATAGAGATGCAGCAATTAGGCTACAAGCGTAGCTCGAAGAGATGCAAAGAGAAATGGGAGAACATCAACAAGTACTTCAAGAAAGTGAAGGAGAGTAAAAAGAAGCGCCCCGAAGACGCCAAGACCTGCCCTTATTTCCATGAATTGGATGCGCTCTACCGCAGCAAGCTTTTAAAGGGTGGTGCCACCGGCCTAGGTGCCAACCAAGAACAAGAGATGGATCCAGGTTTAAGCTCCAACCCGCAAGAAGCCGGCCATGTTCTTGCCATCATGCCACCACCAGAGTCACAGACTGCAATTGAAATCAAGACCAATAATAACAAAAATGGCGGGAATTCAGGAGTTGGAAGCTCTCTGCAAATTGAAACAACTAGTAATGGAGGTTTGCCGCCTAGCTACTTCGAAGAAGGATCTGTGCAGAAGGTGATCGATTCTCCAAATTTTCTTAAATTGACCTTCAAATCTTTCTTCTTTAATTTTGCCAATCAGAATTGGAATGATGCTTGTTTTGCATTGAAGCCAGAAGACATTGTGAAAGAACTCATGGGAGGCGATCATCATGATCAAAAGAAACACAATCATCATCATTCAGAACAACAGCAAGCAGCGATGGAACACTACAATAAACTCGATGACAGCGATAATATCGACCAGGACGTTGAAGATGAAAATGATGATGACGATGATTTCGATGATGACGACGATGACAATGAAGGAGATGGGAAGATGGCATACAAGATTCAATATCAGAGGCCCAACCCAAGCCCCTCCGCGCAAGGGAACCCGTCTGCAGGTTCCTTCTTGGCTGTGGTCCAATAGATTTCAGCCCAATCAGAACCACATTTCTTCTCCTATGTACCATATGTACTTAGCAGATCTCAACAGCCTCAAGTCTTCTTTGTTAGATCTATAGGTAGTCTTTCTATTTCATGGCCTTCCCTTCTCTCTCTATTCTATCATTTGCTATTTTATTGATTTGTTGTGAAATAAAGACCATTTCCATTCACCAAAGGAGTGGAAGGCAGAAATAAACAAAGATTGAATTGAGAAGTAAAAGACAAAAAACTTTGAGCAATCCCAAGAAGCAGCTGCAACAATTGGCAGTATTCTTGTTAAATGATATGAAAACATGTGTTTAATTCTTCCATTTGCATTCTTTGTGTCCTTTTTATTATATCTCCATTTTTGTTATGACTCTGATGGAAATCTGGCAGAAGTAGTGGGGTGGCAGCAGACAAAGTTGCTGCTGGGTGTGAGTTTAGTTTTCCTTTTGAAGTTTTTGAAGTGGGAGTGTCCGATGCACTCTTTATATTCGTTTTCTTTTTTTTTCCAAGTGTACATTGTTTATCATGAACCTGTGGTCTCTTCTCTCTTTCCCGTCCTCTCTTCTTAATTCTTATGCACTCGACTGTCTTCTGGTAAGTTTGTGCTGTTTACTTTCTTTCTCCTTTGCCATACTCCTTTTCTCATTTTTAGAGCATGTTTGTTTGTATGAAATTAAATTTTTAAGGATTTATGGTAAAATTAAAGTAAAGGGTGAACGATATAAAGTGGAGATATAGAAGAGTCACTCTTGAAGCATTTTATTTATTAAAGTGCTGGTTGGGAAATCATTTTTGATAGAGGAGATTATCTTATGGTTATTTGTGTATCTCCACCTTCTTTTTTTCATTTTGGCCACTTAGATGGGATTACATTTCTTAAAATTCTTGGAAATTCAATTCCATACAAACAAACGAGCCCTTACCTTGTGGTGTTTGAATAATTTATCGATAAAATATTATAAAGTAAATGTCGAATCAGTAATAAAGATAATGAATATGTAACTAAGAAATATACTTTTTTATAAACTATATTGACATTTATTTTCATGGGGCAAACTAATTTGAATCTTAGGACTTAAGCGAGAATAGAGACATTAGAAATTAACAACTGGTGAAGTAATTAGTTTGCTTGTATTTTATCAATTAAAGTTTTGTGGTAGTGAGAAAGTAGAACTAAAAGTAAAGTTTTAGACTTTACTTTTCATTTATTATGACCAACAAAACATAGGTAAAGTAATTAAAAAAACTTTTCATTAATATTATTTTTTCACACTTTTTGTCTATACCTCTTGAAAAACAAACAAATCCGGGATGAAACTCAAGATAAAGTTTCCTTCACCAGTATTTAGGCAGAAATTTGGCATCGGGACGAAAATAAGGCACTAAAAAACAATAATGACCTAAACTAAGTCAAACTTTCTCATGATACGTGAAAATAATGATATGAAAGAGGAGGTTGGATTGAATCGGATTCCAACACCATTTCTTAACCAGGTAAAATATCCTCCACCTGAACCCACCCAACACACATATCCAGTTTACCAGCATTTTTTAGTTTTTACTTTTGTTTTTCCTTTTTGCCTTGCATGTTAGGCAATATTGCAGTTGGTATTGAAGAATATCCAGAAGCAGCTTGGACATGAAATGAGGAAGATGAGTCTTAGGTTAGGGTAAGAGTAGATTAGGTTAGGGAGAGGAATGTAGAGGGATTAGAGGGTTCTATGGTTTCCCTCTAATGGAATAGAGAGGGAGAAATCATTATTTTTTTTTATGAATAAGAGGGTGTGCCCATCTTTGAACCCTTAACCTCATGTGTGTGCTTTTAATCATGCAACCATAGAGACACAGGGAAGATTGGTAGAGAAGAAAACATTTTAGTAGGGAGGAGAAGAAGAACCAAGAAACTAGAAAGAAGTTACAGAAGCACAAAAATGGCATTTGAAATAGTATTCCAGATGTTCTCACGAGGGCATGAGAGGGTTCTTTAAGGGCACATTTGGGCACCGTACGTCCATGCATGAGAAAGTACTCCTCTAGTTAGAGGATTCTGCTGTTTCCCTAGGACCAGGCTATCCTTAATGAGGATTTATGAGGGGAAGAATCATCACATTCCACATTAGGCAAACACAGTAGAATCCTACAATCATCTACACTATGTCATCCAAAGGTTCTTCTTTTTCGCAAATTTCTCACAATCCATTGTTAATCAAGCCCTATAGTTTCACCCACTGCCCGTTTTTGGTCTTTTAGAGATGATGAACGATTCAGATTGTGCAAATGTGGCCTACATGAATTTAAAAAAAAATCAGCTTTTAGGTATGGGCTTTTACACAAATATCTCAAAATTCATAATGAATCTACAGCTAAACTTTCACCCCAAGCAATTTAAAAAAAAAAACAGAAAAAGAAAAAAAGGACCACAAAAAAACTTCCTTCTTTGCTTTTTGCACTAAGGCAGGTCAACCGTCAGAAGTTTTAGTGATTTTCTCATTATACATGATAAATCAAGCTACTAAATTTAACCCACTAGTCGTTTAATGTCCTTCTGAAGAGAATTAACAGTTTAGATTGTGCGACTGAAGCCAACAAAAGTCCACAAAGGATCTTTTTTTGTTTGGACTTTCTTGAAAGCATATCAAAATTCATGATGAATCAACGGCTGATACTTGACCTCGCACCCATTTGGGGCCTTTTAAATAGGATGGACGGTTGGACCATGACGAGGGGCCTGGAAAAATTAGAAAAATGAAAAAAACAAAAAATCTTTAAGAAAGACTGCCCTATTTATTGTAGCACTGCCTTTTTGCAACTGCAAGGAAACCCAAGATTCAATGGACAAGTGCAAAATTAGGAGATCCCTGATTTTAGGGCCTCTTGAGGATTTTGGAGAGCCTCGCTTCTTGCCTAGCATTTTTCCAAACCCAGTGTTTCCTCTATGGTGTGGATAATGAGCACAGATTCTTTCGTAAGGACGGTGTCCAAACATATATACGCCAAGCCTTATCCCATGAATTTCTATCATTGGGCCTCACATGTGAATTCCAAGGTGCTAGAATTTAATGTTTTTTCTACCTTCTTTTATATGAGTGAAATTCACTCATATCCAATACGAAATTGAGGCCACTATCAGATTGATCAAGATGCATAACATGAAGGGATTAAATCATGCATTTAACACATCAAACTAAAGGCAGACCCAATATCAACAATAGTTTATTTTAAACATTTCCATGTATTGTTTTATTATCTTTTGAAATGATTATAATAATTGGTTTTGCCTTAAACTTACTTTAAGTTCATTATTCATTTTGAATTGCACTTTGTGATGTGCATCAGTCTTTTCCGCTGGTAGTTTGTAATTGCACTGGGTTGAGATACATGCTTTGAAGTTTCTTTCTTTTTATTTTTTTGATACCCTAGCCAAGGGATGGGACCCAAGAGAGAGCCCGCATACCAGGTAAAAACTGACGCTCCTTACCGCTCAGGTAAGGAGCCTCTCTTAATGTTACTGATAGACGCTTTGAAGTTGATTTTTGTAAAGCACCAATATAGGAGGTTTGGATTAATGTTACTAGTATTTTAGGTTTATTGTGATGATACTCTACTAGCATAATAACCCATACTAAGCATAAGCATGTTCACAAAAATTGCAAAATATACTCTATGATCCATTAAGAAAAACTTTAGTACATGCAGAACCATCCTCAAACACTTACTGACATTGATTTGGTTCAGATAGAACATAAAATTTTAAAAAGAGAATAAAAAAAGAGAAGATTATAAGAGCACCTCCTTTCTCAATTCTAAGAGTCTAGAAATGACCTAGGAGTAGTGGAGTAGGAAAAAAAAAAGAGGAGAATGAGATTTCAGATGGAGATGAAGTTGTTGCAAAGAGTGAAAAATGAGAAGAAGATTCGATGTTTACAAATACATGTGTGGAAGTTGGAGGAGAAAGTGAGTTAGTTGTAGAACATCATGTGTATAACTTATGGTCAAAATTAGAAGTTCCGGTCAAAATTGACTTAAAAGCCCTCGGCTTTAATATAGTATAATAGAGAAATTCAAATTACATAATGAAAGTAATTATAATCCTAACCAACTTAGTGTCACCAGCCTGGCCCCTCCAGTGTGTGTGCTGAGTCAGTGATAACTTCAATATATTCTTCTTATAGATGTCCTTCATTTTTCTTCTTTTACCCTCATAATTTTAATAATTTTCTAAGATATGTTAATACACTAAGGTTTTTTTTTTTTTTTTTTTTGCAACATTGGCTTGGATACAAAAGCCATGTGTCTCTCTCTATCTCTCCAAAATCCAAGGAACATGTGAAACCATTTTGACCTTTCATGTTAATTAGATTGAATTTCTATAAGGTCCTATAACTAGAGGAGGAACTAGGGGGAGCTCACGTGGCCATGGCCTCCCAAGAAATTTGAGAAACCCCCAATTTAATCAAGATTTTATTTTATTCACGTCTCCTACAACCAGAGCCCAAAAACCCCAATGTCATAAAGAATTTTAGAAATTTTTTTCTTTTCTTTTTATGTTGTCCCCCAGGCAAGATTTCTGGTTCGACACCTGCCTATAACCCACAGATGATATATACACTGGAAAGCTCCAATTGTTTCAAGTCTATGGAAGTTACAATCTTTTACAACAAGGGGACAATTAGACATGCCAAAAACATTTTACTCAAGTAGTTTGCTTCCTCCCTATAAAAGGGCTCTAGCTGGACCAAACCCTGTCCTCTACTTCTGCTTTATTAAATCATAACTTCCCTTTTTCTTCTCAAATCAAATTAACAACAAACCAGACTAGAGACACCAACCAAATGACTAGTACCAACTATTTCACCAACTTTGGGCACAAGGGACATGTGAAAAGTCAGTGGGTGGACTTTCCACATATTAGCTAGAGGGTTAATGGCTTTGCAAAAGGGGCCCACCTAGGTAGCATCTATGATCAACCAAACTTTGCACCACTTTAACAGTTATTTGAACTATATTCTCAAGTTGAGAAGTATTTAAATTTCATTTTCTTAAAGCTGTCAATGGTAAATGGCACCCAAATTAACCATATTGAATTATCTCCTGATGAATTGTCACCCACCCTAATTTAACATTTACTCCGCCCTACCATTCAATTTTGACCACAAAAATCTAGTGTTTACTCACCAAGATCAAGAACCCCCGCCATTTTCTTTCAAATGGTAATGATAAATGACAGGCTCTGCTTTTATTTTTAGATTTCAATAAGATATAAATCAAGCTAGTATGTGTAATATATTACCTTCCCTTAAATTTATCATTAAGAAAATTAAGATAACACACTGCAAGATTGTGGATCTTGGGTTGAGTCCTGATCGGGCAAGTTTGCCCAACCTGGCCAGTCGCATAATGGATCTTGAAATCAATATAAAAATTTAGGACTACGTCTTGCCAAACTCTCTTATATATTTTGTTTATTGAGAATGATGTTGGTATTTATAGAGTACAACCTAATTTAAAATAATGCAACTTACATTGTCGTAGTCACATCATAACTATGGGCCCCCTCACCCGAGCACCATTACTCACGATATGTTGTGCACCGTTTCTTGTGGGTCCCACCTGGGATGAGATCGGGGGAATTGAAGATCTCCCATCCCCCTCTCCCCTCCCCCACCCACTTAATTGTGTATGGTAATGGAGGCTTGAATCCTCATCCTAACCACTTGACCAACAGCCGACAAGTTTTCATCATCGACAACGAGCACACAGTCGATCCAATTGTCTAGACCATTTGGATGGGTGTCACACCCAAGATTTGTGACCATTAAGAGGATCCCTATTTTATGTTCCACTCATTAAGCTACCATGTTGGTCCCACTAGGTATTTAGGCATGCATTATTCACCTTATTGTGAGCAACAGTGCTCACTTGAGGTTTTTTCCATAACTATAATCAAATCTAATTCTAATAACATTATAAATTCAATAACTTAATCTAATCACTATATAATACAAACTCATCCTCATCACAAACATCAGAGAATTTGGCAAGGTGCAGCCGTGAATTTCCACAATCAAGACCTTCCAAAATTGGTCTCCGACCATGCCCCAATTTAGGTCGATGAAGCAAGTCAATGGGTCAACTCGACCCGTTTATGCTTATACATTCCACACGCCACCCACCTAATCAAGGCACTGGTTGGTTAGGTTACCATTAGCATTTAGTCCATTAAATAAATTTGGATCTAAATTCAGATGCATGCGAAAAGGACCCACAAGTTTCAGAACCGTTGTCTGTACAAATACAAGGATCTGCATCTGAAATCTAATATAGTTCTGGGATTTTATTTTATTTTTTTAAGTTATAGCAATGCAAATAGCTAGGATCATACCAGTCAAGGTGGTTGGAACCTCCATAGACCCGGCTGACGCGGGAGTGAACCCCAGGCACAAAGGGGGAGAAGATCATGACCTACACATTTTGGAGAGAAAACTGTGCTTGTAAATATAACAGAGTTTACTCAAGAATCGAACTCTATGCAATTGGGTGAGACCTGGACCTCCAACCACTAGGCTATTTCTTTATTATCCATTCTGAGACTTGATGGAGTTTCAATAGTTTTTCCTATTTTTAGATCCCCATTTGTATATTCATTAAATCCACTGTTTATTCTTATTATTATTATTATTATTATTATCCCTGTGGTATTTGATTAGATGGGACTAATCTCCTTGGCACACTTACAACCAGGCACCTCATGCACTATGTAAATCGGGAGGAAACCTACGCTTTATGATAGTTAATATGAGTATACAAAGGTTTTTCTTTCTTTCTTTCTTTTTTGGTATGAAAAACTTCAAAATATTAAACCAAGAACAGAAAGAATAACATTAGACCCGCATGGATCCTGTTATGGAGATGGATCGATCCTATAAATATATAACAAATGTGTTATTCCACAGTTCTGCCTATACCCAACTCAATTATTGAGAAGTGGGCTCCACCTGAAGAGGAATATTGAAAAGTATTTATGTTGCCTCAACTGACACCTTTAGATTCTGGTATGAATGGTTTGTTGAAGAAACTTAAAACCAATTTCATTTCTAACAATGCTTTATTTCATCTAATTCAAATGGTACCTAAGATACATCTTTCCATGACCTAGAATTTTGAAGATCTTATATGTATGTCAAATTTCTGCTTTTTAATTGATTGCAGCAATGTTGCTTTCTTTTTAGCGTTCTTTATAATGAAGGTAACATGTGGGTTAGCTCTTTTTCTATCTGTTATTCTTTGTAGCTTCATTTTCAAATGATATTTTAAAACCCCGTCAACTTAAAAAGATTCCTCCCTCCCTCTCTCTCTCTCTCTCTCTCTCTCAACAAATAGAATCACATGGGAGTTATCACTATCAACCACCTCAGCTCCAGCTTCTATGCATTAAATCTATTAATTTTATCATTGGTTAGAAACCATCTTAGAAAAGTTTTCTAAAATGGCATCATTTAACTCTTTTACATGGATGTTATCATTGCTCCTTTGGAATGAGAATGTGGTGCATAAGTCGTACTTTCATCCATGCATTACATAAAGATACCATGGGAATGGAGTTTACTTTATCTCATCTAAAGGTGTGAATGTCAATTTTTACCTTCAAGATTCCTTATCATTGTTTCTTTGAGAGGTAAAAGTTTTAGTCCCTTTGAGTAACCACCTACAAACATATCAATTATGGGGGATAGTGTGATGGAAGGGTTTGTAGATTAGATTTTGGGGAGAAAATTCACTTTATGGAAAGCAACAAGGGTTTTCCCTCCTATAGCAAGAATTATGTTTAGCGCCACCGCTTTTTTACGGGGAAAAGCAAAAAAGTAATTGATTTTTCCTTGATTCCATACAAAACCATTTCTGAGGGTGTCAAACTTGGTTTTCTACAAAACGCGGAAAGCCTTCTCCTCATATTCGGGTCTCTCCAGTGCCACAAAAATGCGTCCTTAAATATTTACAATTTCCTAAGTTTTTTTTTTAAATAAAAATCAATCTGAAAATAGATATAATTCAAAGGAGAAATGATGATTCATAGGGAATTTGTGAGTTCAAAGAGATTTGGGTTTTCCTTTTTATACAATCGAAGGGATTGGATTAATGATGGATGAGTCCCGCAAGGTATTACAGTTGTCACCTTACATTGAAATAGTAGGAGGTAGATCTCAATATTTCTATTTTAAATATTAGTGTGTTATATAATACAAATCCAATTAGTTTGAAACAGCCTCGGTCGTTTGATTGTCTTTGTGCATATTACGATCGCTTTGAACCATTAGACTTCCTATCTCCCTCTTCCTAGTCATCGAAATTTGACATCTATCCACGCTTTATCTAAAGGCAAGGATTTAGATAACTTTAAGGTCCTCAAATGTCTACTAAATATTCTAGATATGAAAGAGAAGTAAATGGGACCATGACTTTCTCAGGTATTGATTTACTTGGGTGTCGGCTGCATATTCATTTCTCATCTTCTATTGATTCAATATTTATCAAAGGTGAAGTCATTTACTTTTGGTTCTTCATTTTTAACCACTTTTGTTTTTTACCCCAACCAAGGGCCGCATACATGCGAAAAGATGACCCACTCAAGTGAAAAGGAGGCCTGCACAAGTGGGAAAGGAGCTTGCACAAGTGGAAAGAGGTGACGTGCCCGGAATTCGAACCCCGGACAGCCAAATAGGAATTGGAGCTCATTTTCACTCGGATAAGGAGTTGTTCTTCATTTTTAACTACTTAAAAATGCAATTCTAGATATTCACATTGGGTAAAAATCCCAACTACAGATTCTCTTTGTTTCTTGTATATACCTGTTCCAGGTGGGGTTGAAGGAGTGTGACTAAGATTCCTCAAGTGGTAGGGCCTTCCAGCCAACCCTATCCAGTAGTGAAGCCTTAAAGAAAGAGGGTGTGGTCTTGTTCATTCATGAAATAAAAGAAGCTATGTTTTATTTTCTTCCATAGGGCTCCAACATGAGTTAAAGCATTGTCTTTTGACATCTAGCATGGGGTTGTTAATATTTCATCTTTCCTTATCCCCATTTCAATCCCTGCACATGCCTTGCCCTCAGCTTTATTGTACCCATATGCAATGTGGGCCCCATCATGTTCTTGGGTACATTTTTTTTTGGTTGGATCGTGTTCTTGTTTCTTTTATCCTTTTCCTTCTGTTCCTATATTTTATTTCATGAGTACTGAAGAATTGGAGTAATGCAAAATGGTCGGCCCGAGAACATGTGAAGTGAAGTTTATTATGGTTTTCGATTTACAAAAGTTGGGCTCAGAATTCAGTTATCCAAGCCGTTTATATGATTGACCCCACTGAAATATACTTGGGTTTACAAGTAATTCATTTATCCAAACCTTTGATATGATTGACCCCACTTGGATGCAATAGGGCCCAACTCAGAACCCGATCGACTTGGTAAATTTTGGCTCGGGTTATCTTTCTTATTCTCAGGTTGGCATTTCTAACTCATGGTATTTGATTGATAAACGGGTCAAGCTCGAATCGATCGATTATATGTGGGTGGTATTTGACCTGCCAAAACAGCTCAATTTTGACTTAATCCGGTTAGTTTGTTGACCTACGATCCATCCACCTAAACTCGAATGAACCTGTTAATTATAAGGGTTCGGTCTGACCTTTCAAGGTCCCAATTTAATTTTGGTTGCCATTTTCAATTTGATTAATAAATGAGTTACGTTCAGAGTTAAGCAAATACAGTTGACCCATGGTGCCCAACCCGATCTGACCCAACCCATTGCCACCCTCAGATGGGGGTGAACATAATAATTTGTAGTTTGCACTCCATATGGCCTAGATGGGCTCAAGGAGGGTTGGCAAAATATGCATTGACATCCTCAATCATTTTAGGGAATCAACAGAGCTGTCCACCTCAAAAATATATGCATCAAATGATTAGAAGGTGAGAGAAGTGCACTCTAAGATCTCATTTTTTTAATCTTAATCAATATCCTATGTAAACTTTGTTTATTAGGCTAGACAGTGCCTCTTCATTCCTAGCCTGGAGCTGGAACTTCCAAATGTTTAAAGGGAAATTTATGCTCTTTCTTCAGATTGGACCCTTCAAAAAGCTATTTTACATAGTGGCCCCCTTGTTCCACCATTGTTCCTGCCGACGAGGTCTTTTAATGTTCTTTATTATTTGAGATAGCAGCCCACCATTTCTTTCTTCTTCTCTGACTTCTATTGGCTTTCAAAACCCTTATTTGCTTTCTACCAAAAAAATTCACAACTTATTTGTGTATCCGAAGAAAGATATCTGCAAGGGATCATCTTTTGATTTGTTTATAACTAGTAGACAAAATTCTTGAACTCTTTTAGTTTTTTAAATAGTGAAGTTCACATTTCCAGCAGTAAATAGAGAATGGCCACTTATCTCACCAGTAAATGGCGGCAATTCTCACCTGGCTATCCAGAATTTGAAGCCTGGGTACACCACCTCTTTCCACTTACGTGGGCTTTCCTTCTGTTTGTCCGGGCTATCTTTCCGTGTGTGTGCGGACTCTCTCGTGAATCTAAATAATTGGGTCTCAACTTGCCCTCAATATATGAACAACAATTGAGTGGTATTTATTGTAGTCTCATTTTGTGACGATGCAACAATACCTTATTTATTTCTTTTCTACCTATAAATTTTGGCGTGATGGAGACTATTGGTCATAGGTGCTAAAGTTATAGACTTACAACCTTGAGCTAAAGGTATAGTCTATATTCAAAAAAGGTGTAACTTATAGCTGGCTTCTTTTTTCTTTTTTTTTTCCGGAAGAGTAAGTTAGTTCTTTATTATCTCAAAAGGAATATATTACAGAAGATGGATTCACAACAGCAATTTTTACTTTTAGCAGCGGTCAAAAACTGCTGCTAAAAGATGATTTTCCGCCGCTAAAGGTTATAGCGACGGAAAATGGCCGCCGCTATGGCCGCCGCTAAAAGTGTGCGTCACTGTTTAGTTTTGTGGCTGATAAAAACCGCCACAAATGGAACATTAGCGGCCTTTTCTTTTATCCGTCGCTAAAACCTCTTTTCTTTTCTTTTTTTTGCAAAAAATGTATTTTGATTTTGAAGCTTTGGTTTTGCTTTTGTTTTTTTTTCTGTGAAATGGTTGGCAACTGTTGATGCATATAGGAAAATACAATCCGATCAAGAATCCAATTAGATTGGATGAGAAACCAAATGGTTACCCACCTCTGTATTGACTGATTGAAATGAATCAATACTTTGCATTATTTGCATGATCTGTCTGAGGTGCTGCATTATTTTCAAGAACGGTCTGGGGAACTCACCGGTGTGTAGAAATTTCAGCCATTAGATAGTGGAATGAGTGCTACAATTTGCATGACCAATTTGTGTGCCTGCCGAAGTCGAATGAGCATCGACTTTGGTTCATGCTGATTCATGAAGCGGCAATGACAGTGAGGGGGGGCTTAAGTTCGATGAGCATGGAATTTAGGTCATGAATCATGAAGGGCTCGTGGGAACTGCCAAGCGCCAATCATGGTGTCCGGGTTGGGCAAGCCTAAAGTATATCCAGGCCCTGCTTGACTCTAGAAAAGACCATATCAAGCCTAAGCCCAACAAGGGCTGTAAGTGCGTGCCAGTACCTACTCCCTAGCAATAATGATGGCAATGGCAGTCTCTGCATCATATCCTTGTAGCCTGCATACCATCAGCAAGATGATGGAGTATTCCTGTGTTAAACTAAAGACTGCATCCCCTATTCTCCGGTGTTTATTAGATAATTAAGACGAGACAATTGCTAGTTATCATGACAGTAGTTGGCTTGCGGATAATCAAAATCATCAGCATTCATCAAAGCCTTATCCCACCATAAGCAAATATAACATAACCTGAGAATTTGATTTTGAGGTGTGCACAGAATCTACGCTCCTGCTTGCTGGCAGGAAGTCAATAATGGAAACTGGTTATTTATTTGCTCTCATATAGAATGTAAGGTCCAAGAATATGATTCCAGTCCCATCACTGTTGGCAAACTGAGATTTGAATCAACTGAGAGACAAGAGTTAAACAAGCTTTACATGCATGATCAATCCAAAGGCGTCCATCAATCTATTTGGAGTGAAAAACTAGAACATAGGGTAATGCTGGAACCTAGAATGAGTATCAAAATATAGCGTTGCTACAAAGGATATTAAACATGGAACAGTCATTAAGGTCCTTGAATTACACAACTGCATAAGAAACAGAACGAACCCAACCAGAACATTCAGGAACCCATTTGATTCAGATGGTACAAATGCTTGAACAGCCATACACATTCCTACCATGACACCATGATCCATGTTAGTTATCATTAGAGGGCAATAAGTTAGAAAATGCAATATAATTTGTACCACAAGATCCGAATACATACTAGTGAAAGCAGGAACATGAACAAGATAAAACACAATTTTGATAATAGGGAAGGAGCAATTGTATTTCATGGGCCCAGTCTTTCAGATGCAAAAAAGCATACATTTAAAAGAAAAATTACAAGTCCCCATCCAGGCTACATTAAGGATAATGTGACAAAACAATATGGCCTTCACCAATGCTTCAAGAATTGGCACCTGCCCCTTCACATGATTTACGTTAGGATAGTGTAAAATACTTCCACCTAGTGTGATTGTATACCTGATTTTTATTGCTAGAATAAGAGGAGATATTGGTGTTTCATATTTCCATTAGGATCAAGTGTAAAGTGCTTATATTATTTATTCTGCAGAATCAAATACTGTGTTTATGCTACTCAGCACATCAAGAGCAGACTCAAAATCCTGATGAATTCTAGCAACACTACTGTCACTAATGGTACTCAGAACCCTTCTATCTGCTCAAAGTGAGTGAAATGTCAAAATGGCTCTCTGTGCTATATTGCCCGCCAGCATGGTCAGCACATTTTCAGCATGGAGGGGAGAGTGTGCTTCCTTCCATGAAAATCCACCAATGAAATAAAACTAATTCCACTAAAGCTACGAAGAATATCAAACGAAAATGAAAACATCAACCATCATAAAGCTCTGTTGCTTGTTCTGTTTTTCCTTTTTTCCTCCACTAATAGGTGCCCCACTAAGCAAAACTTTACTCCAACATTAATTTGGCCCAAAATTATGAATAGAAGACACGATTAAATAAGGAGCAAAATATCCACTAACATTGTGATCAATATGATGCTGGCTGAACTATAATGCAGTGAAATCTGAACCACATCCAATACATATATAGACATTTATTGAAGCCATTTGGATTTTATAGGTCATGATGAACCAATTCTTTTCTTTTGTTTAGAGCTCAAAAGGCGATGACGATGCTGGCATTAGTGATCACTATATATACATTTTTTTTTTTTTGTATGAATTGTACAGAAGCAAGAATGAAATCTGCGTTTCTTTTCTAACATCATGATGTAATATACAGTAACACATTAATATAAGAGGTTTTTTTTTCTCTCTCTTCTTTTTTAAGTGAGATTCTTCTAATGGAAATTGCAAATTTTCCAGTGTCAGTAATGTTGCAAATGGAACCCCAGTCCCTTTTAGTGCCATGACCCAATAAGTTTGGGCAATAGATCATTTTTTGCCCCAGTTAATGATTGGGTCCAATAGATCATTTACGTGCATCCCATTCATTCTCACACACGTAGTACGTAAAAGAAGAAATATGATATTAACTATAATGGTTTAAATAAGTTACCTCTTCCTCGCGTATTCGTGCAAAGCTCTTCGTTCTTGCAGTGTGATTCATAGTTTGCAATGCGCGATTTTCCACATTTCTTTTGCTTCGCTCCTATTTATGATGATAATGAAAATGTTAATTTTCAAATAATGAAAAACAGTGAAGTAAAAATTAAACCATTCAAGTTAGAATTTTTAAACTCTTTATATATTTCATACCATCCCATCCTTAGTCCCACAAAATTCAATGAGCAACACCCACTGTACTGGATCAACTCTATCAGGACGGTACTGCAACCGCTCCCGAGTAGTGTGAAATGGATCATAATGTGTCTTCTTCAACTTGCTTTTCCAATTCTTCCAAAATTGGCATATCATGTCAAAGACCCATTTCTTCACCCATGGTTGCTCGTCAATGGCAATCTCAAATTTTGACTACAACACACATGTAATAAACTTGACATTAGTACAAATACAAGACACACTCTCATCATAATTGAATCATTCACATTAATACCAGTACAGCCCACCACATGTCCATTTTCCTCTCCATAGGCATTTTCCTCCAATCAAAATAATTGATTGGTGCCTTCTGTCCATCTCATGCAATGATGCCGAGAAATGAAGATAATAGACGTCCATTAGCTCCAATGGGCTGGCCAAATTCATTAAGCCTCAAGACAACACGCTCCTCTTGATGATTGAGAGCAATGAATCTATTGGGCCCTCGTGTCCTCTTTCTTGCTTGAGACCCTATTTAAAACACAATTCAAGAATTATGAATTATTCCTATATGAATTATGAATTATGAAATTGAGAGCAAGAGTCAGAACATTCAATCAAAGTATAAAGGATTTTCAGAAGCTTGTTAGACCATCAGTGTACATATGTAGTGTCCAATTAGCATTGGGTTGGCTATATCCAAAGAAACTATATTCAGCTAAAAGTAGAAACCAACATCATCTCAAAGTAAATATATATATAGGGAAATATTCAAGTGAGAACTAGTTCCCACCTATTATATGAGAACTTTTTTGTGGGGCCGAACTAGCAACCCATCCAAACCTAGCAATTAATAGGGAACCCCCTGATAGTCACTAATCTCAAGGATTGGCACACACCCGAATGAACTGAACCGTTGGATCGAGGGTTGAATATTTTTTTGAATATAAAGCCATTAAACTTGTGGGCCACGGATGAAGGGGTTAGGAGCATGGGTTTGGGGCCAAACTTGATCCTTGGGGTGGTCTCACATAGATCTTTCCACCCCCCCCCCCCCCCCGCCCCCCCCGGTCCCTTCCCCAAATGGGGCCCACAATTGGGCCCCATAAAAAAGTTCTCACATAATATGTGAGAACAGTTCCCACCTGAATATTACCCATATATATATTATGTTATTAATCTGATAGTGGGGCACACAATTAGATGAACCAACTGCCCCTGAAATGCATAATTTACTTCTGTTAACTGCATTAAATCTCATCTGCATCAGAGTAATATCTTCCCAGTGAATAGGAGAAAGGAGATCTAGCCACTTTTTTATGTGTATCCAGTTCAGCAGTCAATATTACTCCAATTCACATAAAAATTTGATGGTTTTCCAATTGACAGAGTAGGAATTTGTTTGATAGTTCCCACCTGAAATGCATAATTTACTTTGTAGATAAGAGCAGTGTAAAGCATGCTTGTGCCAGACGCACTGTTGCCTGTAAAGGCAAAATTTTGGGACCAATAATTCCCTGACAGCTGGTAAACAGGTTGGGCAACTCATGCGCAAACTTGGATACCAATAGACTTCATGACTTACACTTGAGGTTCCATGTTGACTCCAAAAGGAATCTCATCCTTGGTCACCTAAGTGATCTAGGGGGTGGCTCATAACATCATATCCTATCAACCACTAGTAAAATGCAATCTGACTCAACTTGGGTATATTTCTCCACTAGCCAGTAGCAAGGGCTGATCTTAGTATCTTACTGTCCAAGAAAGGGGCCTCCCCTGTTAAAGTCCCATATAAAACACATGATACTGATGAACATAACCATCTAGTGCATTCTCCCTTTATTACACTTATATCCTTAAGAGGTGAACTAGTGAACTAGCAACAATCATAAGGAATGATGATTCATGGCCTTAAATAATCGCTACACAATGCAATTAATCTTCACAAATGCATAAAACAGAAAAGATTCCAAAAACATAAATCCTTTATGAAGTCTGATGTTCCCCTACTCTTTTTCTTTTGGAATTGGTAACAATATTTCTCTGCAACAAAAACAACAACCAGGACAACTCCAAAGGAAGACAACCCAAACCACCCAAAAAACCAAAAGCTACATCAAAACACCACTCAACGAACAAAAAAATTTCGATCATAAAACCAAAATAACAAATTAACTCATCCCACCAACCCTAGCTATGAAATCATAGCCATGCAAGCAAATAAAAAACTACATTACACAACTAGTAAAGTTCATTCCATCAAGAGCTATAAATCGAATATAATTAATCAAACTGTGAACGTCTGATAAATCTCATTTCCCTCAAGCTCTGAACAAACAAGATTTGGGTTTACTGAATACACCCTCTACCTTTGGGCTTATCTGTTGAACTCTTTACCAAGTGGACAGATCTACAATGGAAAATATGTTTAGCTCAATAAAAAGAGCCCACATGAAATACCAGAGAAAATTCTGCAATAACTAATCATTGCTGAAACGCCGAAAAGAAATTTGAAGTTCACATTAAAAGAAACACAGCAAAAAGATATCCCCGTAAAACTTCAATGCAACAAGAAATATGATTTCTAGTTCAAAATAAGAAAACCCAAATAAGCAAATACCCAACAATAAGAGGGGTACTATGTAATTACCAGACGTAGATGTTTGAGTGTCCATCTGCAATGGCTGGACTCTTGCTTGTAGAGAAGATGACATATATTCAATAATAGTCACTTAGCATGTGCACCAATGAACTTATATTTAATGCTGAAGAATGACAATAATAACTTCGATAAAACAACACAGTTTTAAAGAATGACAACCCATTCTAGAGAAACAATACATCAACCAAAGCTAACACACAATCCAACACATAACAGGGCATGACACATATAATTCCATAGACTCATATCCAATGAAGTTTTTCAAAACGAAAGAAAAATCAAATAATGATGTTAGAATCCACAAACTCGGTGTCATCAAATTCAGAATCATCTTACAATCAAGAAAAAGGAAACAATCAAATTAGGCAGAATGATATAAAAAGAATTCAAATCTCAATCAAATCCAAACCCAATATAAGAAAATTAAAAAGTACCAGCTCATCTCATTAAAAAAAAATAGCATGCTACAAGTCACAGCACACTACAAGGTTATCCTAAATATGTAAACCAAAAACTAAATAAATAAACGCCCAACACTCCAAAAACATGTAGGAACCATACCCTCCAAACACCAAAGTGTTAATATCTATGGTTTAGTATTTGATCTTAAGTAGGTTTGCAAACCCAAATGGTTGGTGGAAAGAAATTTTCCATGGCACAATGGCTTTGTGCTGCTGATGCAATTTATTCAACAAAGATTGGAGGTTGTAGATTAAATGGCTGGTGGAAAGGAATTTCCCATGGCACAATGGCTTTGTGCTGTTGATACAATTTTTTCAACAAAGATTGGAGGCTGTAGATTCATTAGGTGGGGTCACACATGGATGAAATAAATGCATGGTTTGGATCATCCTTATGGACCACATCCAATGTGCATGTACAACTCACCTGAAACTACAGTGAAAACTACTAATGTGCATGACTATTGTTTCCGACCCATCTGAGTTGGGTATAGATCTTCCATTGCACAATGAGGTTTGTGTTTGTGAAGAAAATCACTGAAACTTTCTCTACGCTAGCAAGCAGATTACTGCAAGGCATCTCCATCACCTATTCTAGTCCATGTATCTTCTTCTCCTGTCACCGTCGCTTCAAAAGTAGTAACAGAAGCAGCATCGAATCTAACCAGTAAATAAAAATAATGTAAACAGACAAATAAACACTCAGCCTTCACTTGATGTGAACCTACCCATCTACTAGTTTGAAGAAATTTATTTCCTACTGAACCTTTTTCTCGAACCATTATCACCATCAGTACATTAAAATGAGTAGATGTGATGATCTAAAGCTAGAAAAGAAACAGAGCTATAATACAATCGTTCTGAGACAACGAGAAATCGAACAGAGCAAGTGCATCTAAATAAGGAGATGATCATGAAATGTGGAAATAAGGAGATTTTCGTTTCAGATCGTTCGAAACCCCAACTTCTAAGCAAATCGCTCTTTCTCTGGACCAAATCATGAAAAAGAAAACAGAGAGAGAGAAGGTATCAGGGCTAGTTCAACACAACACCAAAATCCATTCTTATGCACAATCACAGAACTGGAAATCGGAATTTGAAGCCTTCCGATCTAGAATTCCTGCATGCAGCAGATTCGTTCGGAAGAACATGCACAAAGAGAAATAGCTGAGATGATTTGAATTTGACCGTTTGGATTTTCGGAGTGTGAGAGATCAACGGATTTTTTAAGAAGAAGAAGAGCAATGCTGCAGCCTCAAATCGCATCTCCTGGTGCGATTCTTCAACGTTTTTTGAAATCGCAGAAGATCGAAGAAGCCTCAAATCGCATAAGATCGAAGAAGCCTCAAATCGCAGCCTCAAATCGTGTTTTCAAAGTTCTGGGTGAAACGCGGGAGGTTGTTGTTCGCTCTTTCGCTCTTCCGTGAGCCTCAAATCGTGTTGTCGAGGTTCGCTCTTTCGCTCAGCTGAAGAGGCTCTAATCGATTGAGAGGATTTTAGGGTTTTAGGAGTTCAGACACAAATGTAGGACCGCCTTTCAAATAAGTGGAGGCACGAAAATTTGAACTTTCAACGGCGGAAACTAGCAACCGCCGCTGATACAGTTTCTTTTTTTTCCCAGCTGTGACGGATTGGCATATCCGTCGGTGATAATGCACATTTAGTGGTTGATAATTAAAACAGCCACTGTTTAAGTGTCACTAAAAGTGACTTTTTTTGTAGAATATTCTACGTCACCTACAAGGTTCTTAAAACCTCCTAATGGGGCATACCCCATAAACAACTAGTTCAAGCCTTAACTAAAATAGCAGAAATAGTTTTCAAAATTTTATATGCACCCGTACATTAGAGAAGAATCTCACCTCCATTGATTTCAGGTAAGAAAAGGAGGAGTTATAGCTGGTTTTTCATGCATGCCTAGTGCTCCATGCTTAATGATAATTAGAAATTGGAGCTCTTTAGAGTTTTTTCAGGGTGTACACAGATCTTGACTTGATGAGGAGAGCTTCCATCCTTGGGAAGCTTTTAATGGAATGCATTTTTTGGGTTGTTATAGGTACTCATGCAACACTTCATTGGATTTATCAAACACCAAGGACAAAAGAAGCTTTCCTCATTCGATACATGACTTGGTGATGTATCATGAGTTGTTATTGCTTGAAAATATTTTACATTCAGAAGGTTGAGGTTATTAAGTTAAATTGGAATATTATGATAATCTAAGTAAATTTTGATTTTAAAAATATATCTGTTAAAATTCATGATACATGTAGCTAGTTATGTTATTTATCTCACTGATACTATATAGATTTTTAATTATCAATCGTATATATATTTTGAAACAGGGCCTAAGGTTTTGGGAATTTTCAGAACAGGACAAACAAAACTTGGGTTCTCATAATAAGGCCTAAGTTTTTCAATGAGATTTCAATTAAGGACATCCGACTAAAATCACCAGTTGCGGGCAACATCTCTCCTCTCATTTTCATAAAATCCCCAAAACTCCCTTCAGGGGCTTTTTCAAAGCAAATCCCTAGCCCCTCAGTCATTCCATTCTCTCCATCTTCCCCATCTTCTTTTTCCCTCTCCTTCAATGGAGATCAATAGTGACCGCAAGGCTACCCCATGAATCATTTACTTATGTAATTGAGTGCAAACAAATGACCCCTAAAGCGTCCAGATTTTAGGAATGGATATCATAAAATCCAGAATATCAGCTCTCAGTTTGTGGTTAGTATCATGGAGAAATAATCATTTGGTTACTTTTTAAAGGTGTTTCCAGAACAGATTAAGGAATCATGTTTCATCAACAATACTTAACCTATTATGAATTTTGGCCAAACAAACTAAAGAAAACACAGCTAATGATGACTGTTCCCCTCGGTCCCTTGCTTACATGACCTCCTCAGTCTATGCTGCTGGTGCAGTTTCCATTATCATACTTTCTTATTTACCCAAAAAAAACATATTTTCTTTAAACTAGAGCTAGATAATATTTTATGTAGATGGTGATACCACATCACTCACTAGATGATTTCCTTTGTTCACAACAAATTTTAATTTTTAAGAAGTTTGTAAGATGGTGGTGTGTTATCATTCACTCCCCTAATATGGCTGATAAGCTTTAAATATTTGCAAATATTGATAAGCCCTATAGGGCATTTTGGTCTACACATTCTGAAAATATCATGAGGATGGATGTCACTAGCCACAAGGGATTTTAGTCGGATGTCCTTAATTGAAATTCCATTGAAAGACTTTAGTCTTAATATGAAAACCCAAGTTTGTTTGTCTTATTTTGAAAACTGCCAAAAACTTAGGCTTTATATTGAGATTTCCCCGTAATGTAATGAGATGTAATTTTCACCTTTTGTTTTCCTTATATTTAGGGCACGTTTTGTTGCCCGTTTTGTGCAAAAGAAGTGAGTGTTTCAGAAATTACATTCGGCACCACAATAAAACTTATGTTTGGTGCGGCCGGTCTCCCACACAAATGGGATAAGTTTTCCATGATTCCTCGATAAATAAATTCCTATAGGTGGTGGTCAAGAAAACTTATATTTCTACGGAACTAGTTTTCCTCCAAACGCTTCCCTAGGAAATCATCACAAAAGTAGGTGAGCCTTGGCACGATAAAATTTAGGTCCAAACATCAAACTCGAAGAGATACAGGCGTCCTCACTTCAAAAATCAAAGCCAACCTAATCCAAATGTAAAACATTACCAAACAACTATAACTGTCAACCTTCTTAATATAGAATATTCTCTATCGCAAAGTTCCTTTTGCGAGTAAAAATATTTTTGCTCCTCATGGGATTGCTTGCTGCATGCTAATCATTAGAAATCAGTAATGGAAGGTCTTATTGTGGATTTGACATTAGGGAAGGGTGGGGGGAAAAATCCCTATAAAATCATTCCATCCCTTGCTCAAGATTTCATGATTTCTTAAATCGCATTTTCTAAGTGCAACCCAACATTGTGACTAGATTGAACAACTGTCCAAATTGGGTCTTTTTTTTTTTTGTTTTTTGTTTATTTTTTGTGTGTGTGTGTGTTGGGTATCAGTCGGTATAGTAGGAGTCCTTGGAAAGAGTGAAGGGGTTGTTTTGGCTATATATGTTCTCTAAACATTTCGGTATTTTGAAATCCAATGGGGCAGAAGTCCTAACTTTTCCTGATTCTCTTTGAGTTATGTTCCACATTTTCATGTCAAGTTAACAATGGATGATGATTCAATGAATGCAATACCTTGGTTATCCTCTTTTGTACATGATTTCCTCTTGTAGAGATTTTGGTTTCAATGTAATGAGATCAAACCATGGATCACTTCTATATCCATCTGAAATTTAATAAGCATATCAATCGTTTGAAAAATGCTTTTAGATACTCTTTGGCCAAACAAGAGGTGGATATAATGCCTTTTTCGTTGTTTTCAATATATCTGTATTATCTCATCACTCTCTAGTCGGTTAAATTGGTGGTCGTGTTTCGTCTTGTCGCTCTTTGCTGTTAATAAAATCAATTATTTTAGGTAGAAATAATAAAATCAGTTGTTATCAATAAAAGAGGAAAAAAGAGAAATTCGTGTGAGGTACCTCCCTTGTGAAAGATATTGATGTTATGTATCTTTTCCTTCGAGGAACTTTTACTTAATAAGATAAAGATGAAGTTATGGGAATGATGCAGTTGAGGTGAACCCACTTGGATCCATGTGCAAAATCATGTCAAGACCAAGCAAAGTAGGGTGCGAAACCCTGCATCTTAGCCCTGTAGTAGATTCTTTCTTGTGGGGGTATTGGCCAGCCTACCATGTCTAAAAAGGTTGCTTTCATTTATTGTATTTCACCACAAAAGTTGAACATAACCAGCTGAAAAGCTACAACTACATTCATCGTCCATTAACTTACAAAGGGGACTCCAGCGAGTTCCCCATGTTCAGCAATTATTAAACGAGAAGGTGTTTAGTTAACTGGTACATCAGTTTAGTTAGAGAATATACATCTGTACACATAATTGTATGCATGCATATATTGATTGGGCAAATATGTTGAACAGTCGTTTTACTCTCTCTCTCTCTCTCTCTCTCTCTCTCTCTCATTAAATGGGTGGGGCCTTCTGTAACGCCCTAATTCTGAATACCGAAGATAATGCTAAAGTACCCGAAGTTGGTGCACTACTTCCCGAAAAAACCGAGAACTTTCAAGATCATAGTCTGCAATGAGGTCAAATTTTAAAACCTTTTTAAACAACATCATAATCAACAGTTATATTGCGAAAGCATAATAAAAGATAGCAGGAGCAATAGTATCATGTAATAAATCAGATGTAACAGTGCGGAAGTCTAATATAAATCTCAAAGTGTAATTATCAAAATGTTTATACAAATTATACTATCTACCCATGTCTCACTACAGAATACTCTCAAATCCCAAAACAACTGCACTCAGTCCCCCTGTGCAGGCTCTCCATCTTCCGGCTCAACCACTTGGTCAGCCGGCTCCCACCCGTAGTCACTGACTACAGGCGCCTCGTAGATAGCGTCACCTGCGGGATCATGGTTTGGACCTAAGCACCAAAGATAGGTCGATCCAAGGATCTGGCAAGGCACCATATGCAGATAACACAAGATGTATACACAAAGAGAGTAACGCCAGGTACATAATAATATGAGTAACAAGTATACATGATTTAGGCAGTTGAGCAGTAATAAACAGTTTAGAGTCAGAAAGATAAAGTATCTAATCTAAACAGACAACAAATGGCACATTCACATAAGCTAAATACACCGCGGGATATTATGCCGCAGCCCTCCCCTATTGTAAACGTCTCATACCATAAACAGTTTATGGTAGGGAAAGGGTAATAGTCATGCAAGGGATAACAGCCCTAAAATAATCATAACATACAATATATAACACCGATCACCCCCCTTTATCGCACCGATCACACCCCTTTATCAGATTAGCCCGAACGCGGTATCACACCGTCCGTCTAATTACAACTCATCATGATAGCTCTAAGTAACCAACACATAACTCCTACCAGAGATGATCAGTCAACTGGCTGAGCTTAGAACAACTGAGTGAATGTTCAGTGCCGACTCCGGAAACAAGTACGAGTCTATGTCTGTCTAGGCTTATCTTGCGTGAGCAAGGTCCTAACCAACTCTCTAAAAGGTTATAGTACAACAACATGGGACACAGTCCGATATCCAAGTCCAAGTCCAACATCATTGGATCCGCTCCAAGGCTCACAACCGTAGCTGAGGTAACACAAGTACTATACCATATCCATTCCATAAGTATTCATCTCATACTCATACCCAATGAGCTAACAGACCATTAAAGACTAACCTCTCCAATCTAGGGTTCTACATTCCCAATCTTAGGCCGTATGAGGGCCCGCCTAGACACAGACACGGGTCAATTATCTCCAAACACAACATAGGGTCACCTCTAAGTAATCCTAGGTTCAGGTCTTCCAATTTCCATTAATTAATAGGTTGAGACAATAACAAGGACAAGAGAGAAGAATAACACAAGAATCCTCAAAACATAGAATCAAATGGAAATAGACAAAGGACCAGTCCTAGGTAGTGATCCACTCTTGGTTTAGGCCTCATCACATGATTGGATCTCTAACTATAGCCTCAGGTGTCAAAAATGGTAAATTTGGTGCTCCTGAAGTTGTGGACTCCATGGACTACAATTAAGGTTCGAGTCATTGATGATTCGAATCCTAAAACCTCAATTAGTGGACCCCACGAGTCAAGGCTAAGCCATGCCATTGATTCGTGTGTGGCACACTTGATGGAAGGCTATTTGGATGGTCAATGAACCCCACAATTGATCAAACATAAAAAATATTGTAGTCTGGAAATCTCACTGTTCACAGTTTGCCCGGTCGACATCACACCCTGGGATGTCAACCGGGTGAACTAGATGTTGACCTCCCAGGTCGACATCCTGCAGTGTTCCCGGTCGACATCATGGTCGTGGTGTCGACTGGGTCCATTGAGACTTGGTGTCAAGCCGCCGAGGGGTTCTGCAGGAAAACCAGTGTATCTGGTCGACATCTCGTGATGTCGACCAGGTACACAGCATTTCTGCTCTGTTTGAAAATCCAGGTTTCAGCTATTTCCTGCAGGTTCATGTGTGCCTGGTCGACCGAGATAGAGTCCGATCGACCAGGTACACTGTCTGTGCACAGTTTCAGGAAAAATAACTGAGACTTGTATTTCAGTCATTTTAGTGTGCCCGGTCGACCAAGACAGGGTCCGGTCGACTAGGTACAAGTAGATAGCAAAATTCCAGATTTCTGGGATTTTTCCCTTTTCAACCCAATTTTCATTCAATCCAATCCAAACCTCCTCCATACATCACATAATCAAGAATAAACACAAAAATACTCCAATAAACTCCATCAACCATCCATCCGGGCCATTGATCTTTCAAATGGGAGAACCCATCCATCAATGGCCATTTTCCCATAAACAAGCTCAAAAAGAATATCTAAACATGCATCTCTAATCAATTGAATTGAAATTACAGAAACAAAGAAAGAAAGCATGCATCAAGTGAAATTAGCATAGGGTACTTGCCTTAGTGAAGAAGAAAGGGAAATTGAAGTGAGAGAAGAGATCCAATAGGGTGATAGTTGCAAATTGGGAGGGTCTTCTAGCCTCCTTGTGTTGAAACTTAGGGGAATTAAGGTTTTCTTGAGGAAGAAGATAGGTTAGATGAGAGATGAGTGGCAATTAGGGTTTAGGGCAATGTTTGCAATAGGTTAGGTTTTATAACTTAGGGTTTTAGGCAAATGACCAAAAGGGTATTTTGGTTGATAATGGAAATGAAATGGGGCCATGGGTAATTTAGTCCTTAGGTGAGGTTCTAGAATGTTTTAACCCTCATTAGCCCTCTTATTAATTCTAATGAAAGCCAAATTCTAATTAAATCAAAACCCCCTAGAATTAACCAAAAAGCATCTAATATCTATTAAGAAACCTAAACAAGCTAATTCTAAAACTTAGGAATATTAGAAACTATACTAAAAATTCCTATTAATTAGCATATTAAAGTAGAAAACACTTTATTAATTATTATTTAATTCAAACTGGGGGCCCACCAGGGGTGGGGCCTCACATCATCTCTAAAATCGAAGGCTCAAAAACCAACTCTAATAAAGGTGATATTTGTGCCCAAGAGTATTCTGCATTAACATGGCTGTTATTTTTCTTGCAATCCTTTGTGCCATTATTCAGTGTGGACACATTTTTTGTTTGTAAAAATAGAAAAATTGACTAAATTTTCCTCTCTCTCAATCAATTAGTCAATGGGACCAAGAGAGCCTACGCGTGTCAGAAGAGGAAGCCCACACCATGAAAACGAGAGGCCCGCACACATGAAAGGAGAAGTCTATGCAAGTGGAAAGGAGAGCCCCACGCACGTGAAGTTGAGCCATGATTGCTCCCAATATGGATGGCTTTATTAACATGATCAACTCTGATGGTCTTCCTCATTCACTATTTTGATCATGTGTTTTACAAGTAATCATTCTAACGGTCAACCCAATTCGATCTGATTAAGAGTGAAGTTTGACTTATGTCAAGGATCGATCCCTGATTTGAGTGGTTTGGATTTTAGAGGCTGGCATGGTTGTGCATTCATAGGGCTGACAGCAGAGAACTCCCTTCAGCGATCTGCATTGTCAGTTGTGACATCCGAAACCTTCAATTTATCTAGGATCCAGAGCTATGCCCAGTCCAGGCCCATTTGTAAAATATATACAACCCTCTGTGTGAGATATATCGGGCCATGTCAAGCCTCTAAGCGTATATATATATATATATACCATCAGGTACGGCCCATTTAATCAAAATTATAATTAAAAAAAACGCATGGACTGGGTGAACGATCACACATGATTTATACTGGTTTCTATTTCTGAACACGCATAATCTCGAAGAATGATCATGTGCGATGATGATAGAACTGGTTTTCTATCTCTTCTATCATGTCTTGATGGCCTATTCACTTTGGATGGTATTTTTTTTTATTTTACACTAAAAGGCTGGAAAAATTAAAAAGAGATTTCTGCTAAAGAGACATGTTCATGTCCTTAAAATTTTTAATATGATATAGAGAATCGGGAATTGCCCCATTCGTAACTCTCACCCAAGCGCCCAAAGTTCTTCTATCCCTGGGTATGTTACCCTCTTCTCCCTTGTGTGAGCTCTCTTTTCACATATGCTGTCTCTTAGGTCCTAGTCCCCTTTGGAGAGGGTGTAAAAATAATTTCTTGATATCTACACAAATTAATTTCCAAGAAAAATGACAATGCTTTACCCTTTTTTATTTGGTATCCCACAATGCAGTACTTGACAAATCCAAACTGTCTATAATCATTTATAATTTAAGAAAATATTAGAGTGTTTCTTTAAACTTTTATCTACCTTTCTTCCTTTTCCCCCTTTTTGACAAAGCATGCTAAGGTTAGTAGTGCTTGCACCAGTTGGCGGTGGCCGTTTTGTGACCTGACAAGAAAACTGAAACCTCTGTTCTAAGTGAATGAAAATGCACCTTCCACATCCAGAAACGACAACATGAACAATAATACGCTGGATTGGGGCTAATCCAATCCACTGGGGCTTTAAACATCCTTTTTTTATGCTTTCAAGAAAGACTAAATTGAACAAAAGATTCGTTATTTTGGTTTTCTTTCTTGATGAATGATGCTTTTGAATGTCCTTGCTTAGAAAGGGGGTTTTGTCAGAAGATCAAAATTTACTTGATCCAGTTTCATTCCAAACGATGCATCTGGATGTCCTCATACTTCCAAACATGGGTTCTCTGCTTTCTTTTTTTTTTTTTTTTTGTTGTTGTTGTTGTTGTTGGGTAACTTTCATACGTCATGGGATTGAGAGTTTAAAGGGTTTTCGCCTTTCTAGGCGTTTTTGCAGCATATGGGCTGGCCACTGACCTGAATCATAGCAGCAGAGGTTCTCAAAAAACTAAAAAGTATATAAAAAAAAACTGATAAGTTTTAGATCCACATGAATCCGGTTAATCTGAATATCACATACCTTTGTAGTTGCTTTTATACATGTTGATATTCTTTTGTAGTTGCTTTCTAGTATACCGTGCCAAATATATGAGATGCAGAGAGGCATTGCATATTAGAAAGGGAGAGAGAATGAGGAGGAAGTTAGAGAAAGGAGAGAGACATGCATTGAGTTTAGAAGGGGGAGAAAGGAATCAGTCGTTTCAATGAGTCATTTCAATTAGATGAGCCATTTTTTATTTATTTTTTTGCAAATTTCAAACTTGAGTCCCACTCTCATATGCTGATGTGGCCTCGTGATAGGTTGTTTTTCACTCAAAATTAAGATCTCTCCCTTTAACAGTTTTTCAACTTTCGAGAGAAATAACAGATTGTTGTTCATTGTTATGGTCCTCTGTCAACAGATGCCTAGGATGGGTTGTGTCGGGTCAGGGTTTGAAATCTCAAACCTGCACCCAACCCAATCCGACAATCCCGGAGAGTCAAGTTAGTGTTTTTTTCTAGACTCAATCTAACGGTGGATATAGATCAAATGAGTATAAATTGGTGTGAGTATCCATTGGAAAGAGGAGGAAGTGGAGAGGTTTTATATTCGACACCTACCTTTGTTGGCTACATCTCTTAGTTTTACCCGGTGCATGTGGATAGGAGGGTTTGCATGTGCCCCTAAAGATTAGTTATGGGCTGTCCAAAATCAAGTGTCGTCACAGGGCCAAAGGCTCCTGGGCAGGAAATACCCTAGGTTATGAAAGATTATATATATATATATTTATATTTATAAGGAGTAGTGAAAGGGAAGAGGTTGGATTAATCATAGGTATGCCCCATTGCACAAAACAAACTCCCAACTAGAGATTTTTTATTAACCCAAGTTGATATTAGTTTTTCTAAGGGTAAACGCAGGTTATTAAGAGAATTTATGCAAGACAGGACCCAACTCAAGACTTTATCTTGGTCCAAGTCTAAACCCGATGGGTCATGACTCAGGTCTACTTTCAAGGCCCAAAATAGACAGATTCAAATTGATGATGACGGTCAAACTCAGACCTTGCTGTAAGAAGTTTACAACCCATATACATGATGCATATGACCACATCAAATCTACTTGGGTCTCAATGTGGATCTTAAAGCTCGATCCGATTTGAACCCAGAATAACCAAATATAAGCCAGTCGGGCGGGGCTCGACCTGTAACTTTGCTGGTCTTAAATGATCCGAATTGAAACCAGAATGACTAAATCTGAGTCAGTCTGGGAGTGCTTGACCTCATAATTTTTTCCTGGTCATAAATTGGCCCAGATTTTAGAGTTGGGCCCAACTATTTAGCCCGAACCCGCGGCCATCTCTTTGCCGAAGGAACAAAATATGAAATGATCCATCATCCATGCTGCCAAATTATCCAAATTGATTGCGAATTGGAACTAGATTCATGTGGATGGGTTGTACTGGCAGTAAAATTCATTTTCAGCACATCTGCCACTGTACAAAGGGGAGAAAGTTTCCTGGGCTGACCTTCAGGTTTGATTTTTATCTTTAGAAAATAAAAGATTGTATTCTCAATTCTGTCATGTATTATTTCTTTTCCTTTCTTTTTTCTGATCCAAACAGGACATGTCTAACCTGATTAACATACAGGTCAGGTTTAGCTCAACTAACGTGCACTATCAAGCCCACCAAACCAACCCAAATTCGACCACAAGAAGCTCAACGTTTTCAACCCACAACCTGACCTAAGAATTCTGGGTTCAGGTCAACACAACTCTATCAATAAATAGGGTCGGGTTCGAGTTGAGCCTATACCCAATGTCCTATGAAGTAAGCTCCTGTACCAACTCAAACCAACCCATTGCCTTTCATAGTTCACATAAATGATATGTGTGAATATTTTTTCATAGAATTATACTTTGGACACTCTGTCAATCTTACAATCAAATATATTTTTTGAGATCTTCTACATTGTTTAAATCTGAGAGAGCGTTGAACACATGATGTGGGAAGCAAACCCATGTCTTTTGCCAATGAACCAATGCCAAATAAATACCGTCCCAATAAATAGTTGTGGGTTGTGTTTTATAGGAAAAGGTATTCATGAGTTTGAAAAGATTTATGGTAGCCTTAAATATTGTGGTCACCACCAATCAAGGGAAGGCAGGGATGGGGTGCATAAATCGAATAAAAGACAGTGTGTGTGAAATCCATGGTTTTGAATTTAAAAAAAAAAAAAATGATTGTTCCCACATTTGTTAAATCAAGTAGTTGGAACATCAACAAAGTTAGATCATAAAAATAAATAAATAATGACCAAGTCTCATGTTTATAGACCCCCATTGAGGTGTGTTTTTTTTTTTTTTTTTTTTTTTTTTTGTGCATTATAAATAAATTTAAGCTTAATGCATCATGTATTAAGAAAAATATATGGTGTTCAACCCGGTTAAACTAATTCTTAAACAGAAAACATGAGATAGCCAAAGTGGTCGCAGGTGTCTTATCTATTGGGGAAATTACTTACAAAGAATGTGTAATCGGAAAATCAAATAAACAATTTAAATAAATAATTAGTGAATAAAAGTGAATGTGAGAAATCGAATAAGAAAGCAAAAGAAAAATGGGCAAGCCACACTAATATTAAGGTGTTTTCCTAAAGACAGCAGTTTCCCACATACAGGTGGTTTTGATGAAATTCTATCCCCATAATACAATGCCCAACTCTAATTCGAAGTCTACATATTAGAATCAGAAATACGGAATTACCCTTAAAATCAAAGTAAAATAAAGGAGAAAAAAAATGCTCTTATCCAATATGCTTTTGAAAATAATGCATTCTATTCATTTTCAGAACTCAAATTGGGCCTAAATAGATAGAATTGAAAAGCATATTCCTCATCAGAATTGGGACACATGCACTCAAATGACCCAAGAGGCAGATCTCATTCAAATGTCACAAATGTTTATGAAAAGACATAAAATTAGAGATATTTGAAAAGACACATTCAAGTCTCGAGTGTCTCCCGAGTCTTTTTTAATTAGCTGTTTTTAGAAAATATCCAACATCATCGCTCCCAAAGTGCCATGGATTGACCCTTGACATTGGCAAAACATGGACCTAAGCGTACTCAGGCAGAAGGCAAGCATGGCGCACCAGGGATGACCCTTGGGCCAATAGATCTGGATAGTTTACTACAACAATTTTATTAGGCAGAGTACATGCATACATGGAACCGCTGAACCCCTTGAGCATGTATACATGCTATATAGAGCATGTGGATCAAGCCACAATTTGGCCAATTCACAGCAGTTCCATACCAATAACTTGGATGAAGCTGTGGACAAAGAACTTACCTAACCCCATTTGAGCCAAGAAGAGAAACTGGCATTTGAGATCCACGTATAAATAAATGATCAAGAAGTTTATTGCATCTAAATCTGGATCATTGTCACTGGGGGAACATGGGGCTGGCAAGGACCTTGGCCCTCCAAAATTTCTGAAAACCCTCTTATGATGGTTTAGGAGATTTTAGAATTTTGTTACATATGGTCCCCAAAAAGTTTCAAAAAACCCCCTATATATTTTAAAAATTACATACATTTTTTTCAAAATGTGGCCCTCCCAAGGAAGAATACCTTGGTCGGCGCCCCCCCCACCCCGGATTATATATTCCAACGTGAGCATCTGTATCCTAAATAGGGAGGCAATGTGTTAATGAAAGATACATTTTGGTCACGTTTGGCAACCAAATCTTTAGGGAAAATTTTTTTGGTTTTCCTAAAGTTGTTATGAGTCCATGTTTGACAATTGTAAATTTTCAAGGATTTGAACAACTAAAAACCTGTATTTATTAGGATTTTCAGATCCGACCACCCCTCATTAGATTTGAAAATCCTCATTTAAGTGGATATGCACATCAAACCCTATTCTTCTTAGCTATATACATCTATACTCACCAATATCAATGTGAGATCATCAACTATACAAATCCTTAGCGAGGAATCCTTGTTCCAATGGTAGTGAAAAATCATCATATCTATGGATTCATCACCTATTACCAAACATGCTCTTTAAGATTACAAATCTTATATTGCCAAAAAAGAAGAAAAAAAAAAAAAAAAAAACCCTACAAATCTTTTTTCACATACGGAGAACTCAATTGTTGTTTTAGAAGCTCACTTTCTATGTTTGAAAGGTCTATTTCGGGTCTTATTAAAAAAAGAAAAATGGAAAAGAAAATAATTTGGAGCCCATATGGTCCATTATATTTATAGTAGAAGATTCACATGCAATAATTCTGCACAATAACAGTACAGGATTTTCAATATCCATCGTCTACAAAAGCAGGGCCCTATTATTGAAGCCGTCGATAGAAAATCTGGTGTTCTACTGGTGCAAAGGCTTCAGTTGGAGAAAATCCCCCCAGTGCTAGTATTAGCCTCACTTTCTGTATGCAAACCAAATCAATCACTGCCGAATTTGATTTGGATGATTCATTTCAGATCTGGATAGGATCATTCATCCTACAAAAGTTGAGCTGAATCCCAATACATTCTGGTCTTCTCTAATGTCCAGTTGGTGCAGATGGTCATCAGTCAGCATCAGCAATCAACTTCATCTGACATCTCAAGTGGGCCATTACACACCTCAGTCCACCTTATCTGACCTGTCAACAACTTCTTGTTTAAACCCACCTCAATTAAATGACCCTAGCTGCTCATTTACTCCAATACATTCCGTTTTCTTGCAACCAGCACCATCAAAGTCAAATATGCATGAAGGAAAACAAGTGGGTCATGTCCAAGTAGAAACAAGGGTGACCCAGATCAGTTTTTTTCTACTGGACATGGACCATCTCAAGATACAGATCCAGAAATCAAATAAATAAATACTTTGAACATCTAAGGTCAGTGGGCCAGATTTGATTTTGAGACAAAAAGACAACCCATATCAGTCATGGGGCTCAAAATAGGTTATAGGTTATAGAAGTGGTGCATATCATTCTAGTTGGAATGAATCATAAGTCATTGTCTATAAAAGGAGATCATTTTTCTCCTGCACGTGGACCACCCAAGTCATGATCCACAGTCAAAGAGGCAGTGGGACCGGTCAAAGAATTAAAATCCATCTAAATTAAAGGCACCCACAATGACATATGCACACAGACATCCCCCAAGTTCATTTGTGCAGTATTTTGATGAAAGGCAAAATTCATAGGAGAAGATAAGGCACGGATTTCATTCAAGATGAAATGGAGTTTTTAGGGATTCACCTTTGGCTTAGATACCTAAGAAATCGTACCGAAGAGTCACTTTCCACTATAAAACTATCATGCAGATTTATTGTGATAAAAAATATGAAAGTGCACAACTAGGGCCAAATCTAACTATTCTCCATAACATCTGTTTTGTTGAAATTGGATCCATCATGGATGGGCCTCTTACATGTAAACTAAAATGGCACCCCACCAAAGTGAATCTCAAGAAGAACTTGCACTTGAAAATTTTGTGAGTTTCTTCTTGTGATATATAGGTGGATTTGAATCATAAAGAGAAAAATACTTGTCATGGGGAAAGGAGAAATGTCAAGTGGAGTAGTCAAATTTACTTCATTGGGACCTGCCATCATCTCTAAGCTAACGGCTATTTTTAGAACTAATCCATCCAGCAGATGATATATGTGATTCGGCTTCATCAAATTTTTACAAATATATGTCCCTCAAAGCATTAACTGCTGTCAAACCTAAGAATAAGAAATGAGCTATCAGTTTGGCCTATAGTGGGCTGCCAGATAGTGTTGTAGGCCTTGATAAAAGGAGATAAATTTTGGATGACACCTGTATCTTGTCTTACTCACCATCCACCGTACAAGCAGGTGGCCTGGAGATCAGAACATGTCACCAGCTGCATTGACCAGTACAGTTGATGGCACAGGGCAAAAGTTGTTTTGCATTGATGGATGCTTGTCATTTGATCAATGCCTTGGATTTACATGGGCAAATGGAAACAAAAGAGGCCTTTCTAAAATTGTAAACTTTGTGGGAGGGTTTCATGCATGAGGCCCACCTGTGATCAAAAGTATCTCCTTCACACCCAGGGGCAGAATCAGAATATGTGCCTAGGAAACCACTATGTAAGGGTCACTGCTAAAATAAATATTCAAATTTTTATAACATTTTCAATTTTCTTGGAGGACCAATGTAATAAATGTGAAATTCTTCAATACCCCAAGTTTTTTTTTTTTTTTTTTCCAAATTTTTGGGGAGCCATGGCCACGCCCAGCCACTATGTAGATTCACCGTGGTTTGCACCTACACCCTTTCATCAAGATTGAATATAATTTGAGGCGTTCAAAAATGTTCAATTAGTAGAATTTACTGCAATAAATTTGCACAATATATTGTCATTTAGACACATTAGGTTTCTAATGAGGTTTCTAAATGTTGTAAACTCTCATATTAGTGCTTTGTGCAAATTTGAATTGGAATCATTCAAGGGTAAATAGTGTGAAACAGGTGTCTTTGAATAGGTTTGATTTTGCTTGAAATGCAAAAACAGTTTCTGAATTAAACGTTAAGCCAAAAAAATGAGAACTAGGATCATTTGAATATCAAAAGGAACACTTTGCACAGCCTTGGTTTAGGTTCAAATTTATGTGTCCCACCAATTCTTTCATTAAGTACTACAAATTCCCTATTTTTTTCATAAAAAGATTATAGATAACCTGGCAAACTTTTTTTCCATCATAGGGTTTGACCAGATTATGGTGTCCTTTGTTAAGCAAAAGACTAAAACATACAAAAGTGTATACTGATAATAGCATAATATTTTTACATACATATTTGAATAATTTATAGAGTAAGTAATATAAGGTAAATGTCAAATGAGTGAAAAAGATAATGATTGTGTAATGGAAAATTACACTTTATGATAAAGTAAAACTATATTTGTTTTCATGAGGTTAAGTAATTTGAAGTGAGATAAGTAAACAAATGAAAGTAACCAATTCACTTTTGTTTTATGGAGTAAAGTGTTTTTGTGGCTAGTAAAATAAAAATAAAACTTTTTCGAACGGTTGGGACTTTACTTTATCCCCATTTATTGTGCCCAATCAAGCATGGTTAAAGTATAACAGATAATCTTTGGATATACTTTCCCACATATTTTACTTTATCTCTTTCATTAAAAAAAAAGAGAGCATTGCCTAATGGTACTAATAAGTAATATTGATTGATAGCTTATTTCATGCACACTTATCAACACATAGAGATTATAATTTCAATTTTTTAAAACCAAAATATGATGATGTTACAAGAATAAAAAAGAAACTATTCCTATTTTGTTCAGTAGACCTATCTACAAAAATTCCAAACATTTCTATAAAATAAAAGGGGAAAGTGCTTATGGATTGGGCCAAATTAGACTTAACACAAGCCTGGCCCACAATTGGTAGAATTTGGATTGAGTTTTTAGGCCCATGATATGTCCATGGGATTATTTCAAACATAGTTACGTTTTGCTAAGATTTATCTCTCCTGGATTGCATTCTAAATTACTTCTTTTCCACAGTATTGTATGCCTTTTGACATATTCAACTCCCTCACACTCGTTAACTCCTAGTAAGTAGCACTCACCATAATTTAATACTAATATGAATTTCATTAAAAACAATAAGAAAGTTAAATTTAAGACCCCTAAATCAATTGATTACGATTATCTATTTGATACGATCGTTATGCAAAGCCTTATCCACAATGAGACATTTTCGTCATACTAGCATGTCATGATTAGCATGCATCTCAGTGGGTTGCACTACTCCTCTTAGCGAAATATGACCTTATTGATTTCAAAAAGTTCTCAAAGGTGTTCTAGGTATTTCCTAAGTAAATGTGTGAGATGCTTGTTGAATAGCGTAGTTGGCTAAGATCACAACTTAGGAACCGGAGGTGGCGGTTTCAAACTCACACTCGAGCTTGGGGCCACTTGCCCAGGAAAAAGCCTAACTTACCCTGTGCGTCAGAGAAGCACAAACATCACGTGCCGGGGGAAATAGTCGATTCTCAAAAAAGCCGAACACCATCGCCAACAAAACAAATTCAGTAAAAAAGAAAGGAAAAAAGATGTCACATGAAGTTTTGGGTGATTTTCTAACATTTCATGGGAAGACCAATTTTGTAAGTAAATCTGCTCATGTAGGCAATGTCTATGGTTTTTTGTGTGTGTGTGTGTGTGTGTGTGTGTGGGGGGGGGGGGGGGGGGGGGGGGGTGTACTGTCAGGGGCAAGGGGGCGGCGGTGCTGTCAGGGGCAATGGCTATGGTAATTATTCCATGGGAGTATTCGATCAATCTATTTGCAAAGCATAGTTTCATAAATACTAAATCGAGAAGTATCGCTCAAAACACATAATAAGTTGGAGCCAACACAAATTGAGATTTTATGCGTTTAGTCTGAATTAAAATGCATTAAAGCTCCATTTTATCACCTTTAGATTTGTTCCGTTAGTTTATTTAATATGTTAACACCCTAGAAGCAATTAAGAGTAAAGGTTCTTATTTTGTATTATTTCACTGAATATCAAAAATATTTTTTTATAAAAAGGAACAACATCGGATATTTTTTTTAGACCCAATGTGCCCACCGGCAACTAAACTGACAAGCAAACTAATAAACTGAATGTCAAGTTCTTTATTTAAACCCGACCCATTGCCACCCGTACCAAAATCTAAGTTCCTCATAAACCCAGTGCAAGTAAGTCAATTTATGTGTAAATGATCTTTAGTATGTTTGAATAACTTGAGAGCTCCAATTAGGCTCAGTTTTGCATAGGTTTTTTTTTTTTTTATGCACCCAAACAAAAGTAACCAGATTTACCAGGCAATTAAAGGCAGGGACATGCAATCGACTTTGAAAGATCAAAATGGGCCCCTAAGATTGTTCAATGTACGCCATTTCACAACTAGAATCTGCGAATCCATGCAAGTGTGGGACATAGGACCACAATTCAGGTACACTAGTTCTTCTGACCATGTTGGCATCTATGCTACATGGTTCTAGTTCTAGGGTTTTTAGCTTTTGGAAAGGGGACCAAACGAGTGCATTCCTTCATATAAAACACATTGCCAGAATTTGCTTTCTTCTGGCAGACTCTAGAGAAATAGAATATTGGATGTTGTGGAATTTAGAAAGATATCTAACTTTAGCCCCAGTGCCGCTGTGACGTCATCTAAATGCAGTTCCTCCTGGGACATAGTGCACCATGATTAAGGGTCTGGATCGTCTACATGGGAATTGTAACACTTGCCAGAACTCCAATCTAGGGCCCACACATAAGGATAATTCAGACGGTTTAAAATGAATTTCATCCTCGAGTTTCAATTCAAAAGGAGTGATTCCCATTGGAGCTGAAAATGCGATCGGGTGTTGATGTAGAATTAGAAGGCGGCAAACATTAACATTTTAGTCATGATGGTCAATTAGACGGTGAGAACCCCTCCATTTGAATCGAAATTTGTAGAGGGTATGTGATTCATCCTGAACGGTTACGTGGGCCTATGCAAGTGTTACATGGTTCCGACGTAATATCTACCGGAGAGGATCGGACTCCATGATCAAATTTCCGGATGGGCCATCTGACTGTGGGCCCCACTTGAATGGACCACGTTGGAATTGGATTGCAATGATTGTAGTGGTGGACGTTTATCATTCAATGTTGGCCGTTGCTAGTCTGTCTTCATCATTTGGGTGTCACGGATGTGGGTAGGAAACAACTTTGGGGTCTTTCATGGGTTGGTGCAGTGGTGAACGATGAACCTTTGTTGATGGTTGATGGGGGTGGGTGGAGTTCTACTTAAAAAACTTGAAATTTTAACTGCACTATTTAAGTAGACACGATTGTCACTGGCGTAGAGTACTGGCGTTGGATATAAATAAATGAGAAGAAGAAGAAGAAAAGACACCGTTTCGGCGACGGATGGATGGAGCTCCATTTTCAATACAGTGAATGTATAAACGAAACAAGACACCATTTTGGTAGGGAATCGGGATGGACACGTCACACGCATGGTGCCAGTCATTCCAATGAAAGAAATCTATCGTCTTGTTTGGAAAATATTTTCGATTTTCAAAAAATTGCCGAAAGAACCCATTTGGCAATCCTAGTTTTGAAGGGTTTTTTCGATTTGAACTCCCCCCGTGAGATTTGAAAATCCTCATTTTACAGAAAGAGAGAGAGAGAAATTTATGGTGGGTTATATAGGATACGTTATATAACAACGCGGATACTTGCATATAGAAAAGTGTTCAATTTTTGTGTTTGTTGTTTTTCTAATGTTTGTGATACTAATTTTTTTATAAGGAAGTAACGCAATTTAAAAAAAAATTTCTTCATATTGCACAAAACAAATTTTATTTCTTTATTGTCTCATTGCAAAACTTCATTCTAACAAAAGCTTGTGTTCGTATTAGATTTTATTTTATTACGAGGGTATCCCTGTGGTATTCTAGTCAATGAAGCTATTCCTTCAGGTGCATGCATGACGCCACAATGTGTGTAGCAGGTAAATTTGGGGTGGGTATCGAGCATAAAATTTGGGAGAAACCCATACCTTATCCCAATAAACCAACACCTAGGCAGGTGTGTTAGCATAGATTGCACACATGAACTATCTCATTTTAGTCCATTCATGTTCTTACTTTTTTTATTTAGTGTTGCTTTCAATTTTGCGCAGGTCAAATGTAAGGAATGACATTTGATCAATTTGAACGTGAGCCCAATATAAGTTTATAGGCTTAACCATAAAATTCTCACTTATTTAGTTTTCCCTTTCCATTTAGAGTTTTACAAAACTAAGATTTGAAAAACTATGGGGCTTTCAATGGGGTGGGATAATCAATTGAGCCTTTAAGACCTACCCACTTTGGGTTGGTTTTGGCCAGGATTTCATGGTATGTGGCCCTTGGGTTTGGTTAGTACCTACAAAAATGCAACCTAAATATAAAAGTTGGCTGCATTTTTATGTCGAGCCCCATTGGACTAACTTATTTTAATCTTCTATATTATATTTTAGAAGACTTTACCAAAATATATATATATTTTTTAGGAGGTTATTGCACCAAAAATATCACTTTCGCCAAATGCATATCAAACCAGCCGTCCCACCAAAAAACCACTTTTTTTTGCCCTTTTTTTTTCTAGGATCGACTCCGATCCTCTATGTGTTGAAAGTCGACAACGACCCTCGATATACCAAGTGAGGATCAACGTTGACCCTGAGCATGCATGTTTCCTCATCTTCTTCATTCTCCATCTCTTCCCTAAACCCAATCCAATGATGGAGAAATTCACATATTTTTAAATTTGTCACCTGATTCTTCACACCACCTCAAGTGCCAATACATATAGTAGCGGGGCAATGTGGGTCTCCTTTTTTAGACTTTGCAAATGCTAATATATGCACTTTTTCCTTCAAGTTGGGACTTGCAATTCCCACCATGACAAATGAGGACCTGAAGATTGGACTAAAATCCTGCAATGCAGCCATGAGAGGCCCTCATTGAAAGGAGGCAGAAATCTTTTGATGCAGATAAAATAAAAGAAAATCCATAGGATTCCAAGTTACTTCTCTGTTAGACTACTTATTGAAGGTTATAGATGCAGCGGAAACACGGACCTAAAAGAGCTAGCTGCTATAAACATAATAAGGACAGCGTCGGCTTAAATCAGGCACTGGTGTGGAAATCTATGACTGTCTACGAGAAATCAGTCACATAAGATTCACTCTTCAAGATCCAATGGCAATGATAGACACCCTGATTTGCAACCAAAATAAATCCAATCCTCACGTGAGCGTACCAATAATGGCTCTGATACCAAATGAAGGTTGTAGATATAGAAGATGATGATGGAAAATTGTAGATCTAGTAGAAGGAAGATGAATTGCTGAAAAGTAATCCCAATTGATATCTCTTATGTCTATATATAGCCCTTTGGCTAATGAGTGATAAGATCTCTATTTAAATTCGAATTGAGAGATGATAAGATGATAGGTTGGATTAAACTCTCTCGGTTTGAATTTGAATGGATATATGATAAAGATAGAGAGTTGGATAAGACTCAAACTATTTTTATCCATATCACCATGAGATTTCTTGTGAAGGTGTCTCTTTGTGAGTGGGGTCCACCCACATGTAAACACAAGTGGGACCCATCACAAATGCCAACACTTATATCAATACCAGCCTAATACTACAGTCATACAAAAAGCACTTCAACAAACCTTCTCTAACCCATAAGCATGGTAAAACAAAAATAAAGAACATGACATGCATCCTTAGTACATAATTCCTCCTATACTAGTTCGTGGAAAATCTTTCTGAGATTTTGACCAATCATTTAGCCAAACAAACCCTACTAGTAGATGGACTGATCGAACACAATGTAGGATGATACTAGCTTCCCAATCACACAACTCTTTCAACCGTTGAAAATAGAGATTTGGTTGATCTACAATAAACTACCACAAATCACCATGTCTTTGCATTTTCTCAAAAGGTCCTCCAATCACATGTCTCAATGGTCAACTGGTCAATCTGATCATCAGGGTGCATCCCATCCCATCACAGATGTTCCATCCACCTGAATGGCCTTGCCTTGGCCAGCATCATAGTAATCAATCATCATCCTTTCTTACCAGTACTAGCGGGTAGCTTCCACGGCGAGCAGAAGGACACATGCTTCCCCTTCTCCATCATTGGATTGGATTTGGGAAAGAGATGAAGAAGGAAGAATATGAGAAAATATGCTTGCTCAGGATTGACGTCGACCCTCACTTGTTATAGTGATGGTCGTCGTTGACCCTCAACAAAGAAAACGAGGATTGGCGTCGACCCTCGAGAAAAACTATAAAAAAGAAAAGTTTTTGGGCGAGAAGGTTGGTTTGGTGTGGGTTTGGCTAAAGTGACCTTTTTGGTGCAACGGCCATTTAAAGTACTTTTTTATTATAAAATCCTCTATTTTATATTTTACATATAATGAATTAAGTAAAATATCTACTTATATATGTTCAAATGATATTGCATTGATGGATAAGTCAGGAATAGTTAGATTTTCTTTTAGCTTCTTTTAACTGAACAATTACTACTTATAACAAATGACAAGTTTACTTAGGGGTGACAACCGGCAACTCATAAGTGGAATCAATTAGTTGAGGGTTTGTTTGGTAAATCTGATCTGTTTGAAATAGAGTCGGTTCAATTAAATCTATTTAAAAGAGTGTTGTTGTTTCAATTGGACCCTTATGCAAATGGACTTATTGGTATGTGTGATTCAATTGAAAAGGCTATCTTATTAAAAGCTATAGAGGTAAAGATTTCAGAAGATACAAGCGAATTTGTCGGGCAGTGAAAGTAGCACATGCAAATTTATCGGATAGTGAGCTTTATATAAGCTAACTATAAAAAGGAAAAAGATAAAAGTTAACAAAAGAAAAGAAAATTTGCCTGACTGCTCTAGACATTCATATCTATTTGAAAAAAGTTATATTTTGTAGAAAGAGACAAAAGGTTCTAAAGGTGATTGATTATTAAAATAAACATTCATATAAATGTTTCCAACCAGTCTAAAGCATTTAAACATATGTTTGAATCAACTTTAAGTTAAATAGGCCAAAAATGTAGACTTGCATGTTCAACTAAACTCCTTTTATGTTGGGGTTGGATTTGGGTTGGCATTTTTGACAAAGTTAATAAGGCTATTCCTGTTATTCCCACTAGTTACCAAACTAATTATGCTATAAGATTGTAACACACGAACTCAATTATAGTTGACCTGTTACTGAGAGTTAGGGTTGACATCTTCAACTTCCAAGTTGGTTTTTTTTTTTTTTTTTTTCATATTTTCAATTCAGATTAATAAATGGGTTGGGTTGAGGTTGAGCTACAAATATTGCCTGCAATGCTCGACTTGACTTGAACCATTGGCAACTTGCTTCTGCCTCTGGCATCACATATATTGATCTAGACTTCCCAATTATTGCCTTTTTCACTTTGAATGAAGATGATTTTACAAAAAAAAATTAACTTTATGTGGCCAGTGGACCGAACATGGAACTTTAGCCTAACTTGCACCAAACACGGAATCCGTACAAAAAGACCAACTTTTTTTTTTTTTGTGGTCGACGTCGACCTTCATTTTCTGTGTTGAGGGTCGACGACGACCCTCGCTATAACAAGTGAGGGTCACCGTCGACTCTGAGCAGGCATGTTTCCTCATCTTTTTCCTTCTTCCTCTCTTTCCCAAATCCAGTCCAATGATGGAGAAATTCACATGCCTGCCTTAAGGATTACATGAAGAGGAGATGGAGCTTGGTTGAGCCAAATTATCACAAACATTGATGGTTTGTTAGAAACTTGTAATCAAAGCAATCGTTTAATGTTTTGAAGCAATTTCAGGACTGAAGGTGAATCTGGGCAAAAGCTTCATTCTTGGGACTAGTTTGGGTGATGCTCAGGTGCTCTTAGTTGCTAAATATTTGATGTGGTATTCGTTCCTCCTCTTAAATATACTTGGGGCTTCCTTTTGGGTCTCATGGTAGAACTAAAGTCTAATTCATGATCCATTAATTGCCAAGTTTTAAAAGAAGCTCTCTACTTGGAAAAGGCTAAGCTCTTCATTAAGGGGTAGGGTGACTTTGATTAAGGTTTGTTTGGTCAAGTTATCTGTTTATTATTAGTTAGTCTTTATCTAGAAAGGTTTGAGACAATTTATTGCGAGTTCTTGTGGGAAGGACTGGGAGATGACAAAAAAAGGATACATCTTTTAAAGGTGGAGGAGGATGTGAAACGAAAGGGCTAGAAATCATGAAGCTGCTAGGTATGAATTACTCTGTTGGGTGCTGGTGGAGCTTCGGGGAGGAGGGGAACATGTTGAACAGAAAATTGTCATTGGGGCGCATGCATGCAAAAAGCCTTAAAATATCCCCAGGCCCCTAACATTGTGATAATTTGGCTCAGCCAAGCTCCTTCTCCTCTTCATGTAATCCTGGGGGTGGACATTTGAATTTCTACATTATTGGATTGGATTTGGGGAAGAGAGGAAGAAGAAAGAAGATGAGGAAACATGACTGCTCAGGGTCGACGGTGACCGTCGCTTGCCTGCTCAGGGTTGACGGCGACCCTCACTTGTTATTTCGAAAGTTGCCGTCGACCTCTTATACAGAAAACGGAGGTCGACGTCGACCACAAAAAAAAATGTCAAAAATAAGTTGGTTTTTCAGTACGGATTTCCTATTTTGTGTGAGTTAGGCTTAAGTGCCCTATTTGGTCTACTAGCCATATAAAGTTATTGTTTTGGTAAAATCCTCTTGAATGAATAAAAGTCAAGTTTACTTTAGTATCCTCCAAATAGGATTGTTCATACTTTATATTCAACATTAGGGTCTGTTTGTGCAAAACCCGGCCCATTTTAGTGGAAATGGGGTGCTGACAAGGCACTGGAGTCCTCTTTGTTTGGTGCAATAAAAAAATCTTGGAAGAATCCTAGACACTCTGTTTATGAAGTGCCCGTTTCCCCGATAGATTTTCTCATCTACCCATCGGGAAATGCAGAGGGTTTCCTCTTCCACGGCTATGCACAAACACACGCTAAAGATAGAATAAGACAAGGTTAGTTAATTGCAATGTAGAAAGAGAAATAGTTGAAAAATTACTTAAACTAGGACTATGCAAGGGTTGGGTTAAGCCTGATTATGTACCTTGATATGTTGGGCTTAGACACCTTCGTTTGACCTTTCCCGACCAATTACCAGGGGGGGTGGTGTGCATTTTAGTGTGTTTGAAGTGCAAATAAAAATCTTAGAGCATAAGGGGAAAAATCCGCATAGCTTGGTACACCACCCTGTGATGTAGAATCTATGATATAGAATATCTTAGATTGAAATCTTTTTATTAAAAGGAAAAGATGAAGGATTTTAGATGAATTTTCTTTTACTATAATTTATGAAAAGAATTTGACATGTTGGGGTTTTTTTTTCTAGATATGATGTAACGGCTTGTCCCTTATAATTTGAAATGTCATACTTATTTCGCAAGAATTTCAAATTTTAGCCACCGAAAAGGTCAGAATTCCTTGACTTTCAACCACTTTACTATTTTTGGAAATTTCAAATGCTCCACCAAGAAGAGGATTTTGGGATTCTATGTTAAGGGGCAGCTTTTGGAGAACTTGAAATTCTATAACAAGTTTTTAAAATTCTAGTAAAAAAACATACCCTAATTCTTTTTAATTGGACCTACAACCACGTGATTATTTCAAATCCAACTATTAATATCAGTATTTTAAGTGTGATATTTGATTACCCAAAAAAAAAAGTGTGATATTTGACCACGCTCTCACTCATAGGATAGAGTTTGATTCAATGTTGTTGCATTAAGCAAATTAAGCCTTGTAAAGGAGTACTTTTGGAGACACGCTAGTGTGATCCTCATATAATCTACCATTTCTTTATATATAAATTATAGTTAGTTCAAATCCTACATGTATTTCATGTCATGCACCATTTTATATTATATTCTTAAGGGTAATAGTAAATAGTCAAAACCACACATAACATGCGAACAACAACAACAGGTATGTTTAAACAATAGTCACATAATTCATGCATCATACATCATTAAATGCCAAATTTTAGTTTCTAGCCTTAAATAACGAAGAACAATGACATAAACCAATGGTTTATAACGAAACTTGCCAAATAAATTTTAAGGCACTTTGAATTACGACATAAAAACTTTGAAACTAAGGTCATGTTTGAATGTTTACGGAATAAAATGTTTACAAATTTAAAGATTGAAAGAATAAAATAATATCATATAGAATAATATTATCTTATAATATTATATTATTTAACCATTTTTGCAGAATATTACAGATCTTAAATTGAGTTGTTTGGAAGGTGTTACGATTAAAGTAAATTTCATTTTTAGAATAATCTCTTATTAAATACTTTAAGTTATATGTAACTTATCATGTCTGGATAAAAAAGTAATGTGGCAAAGTAAAGTTCAACTGCCACATTTTTTTTACCATAAGTTATTTTTCTTTTATTACATAAAACCATGGTAAAATGTAGTAAAGTGAAGTCGATATAAAAAATAACTACTTTACAACTCTCTCTCTCACTTTATTTCACCATATACTTCATCTCACCTTATTTTATCTTACTTTTTATGATGATATGACATCAATCTTTATTTTACTTTATCACACATATAAATAAATTAATTTTTTTTTACCGAGACTATGATTAAATATAATAAAATAAAGTCAAATAAAAAGAAACTATTTTGCCATTCCCTCCCTCTTTATTTCACTATGTACTTTATCCCACATTATTTTACCCCACCTTTCCCGTGCCATGATATTGTACTTTACTTTACTTTACTATATATGTTAACAAATACATCATGATGGATTTGAAGAACTAAAATATTTACTTTACTCTACTTGTAATCGTCGTTTTGAAAGATCTTTTTATTGTAAAAAGTTTTTACAAAAGTGATTTGTAGGAAAAAATATTGAGTTTTTTGAAATAAAATTATATTTTCTTCAAAATTTTCTTGGGTTACTAAATGTATAAGAATTCTTTCTTTAGAAACTGAAAAATTATATTTTATAAAATATTATTTTCTTTGTGTTTTCTTGTGCATCCAAACAGGCTATAGATTACACTTAATATAGACAACTTCATGAGAATAAAGGGGTAGCCCAATGGTTGGGTTTCCCATTCACATCCAACTTCTTGGTGTTCGATCCTTGATCCTTTTGTCTTCTTTCTTACGTGTGCATGTGGTCATTTCTTCTACATGTGTAAGTGGTCTTTTCGGCACATGCTCATGTTAATCGAGTATTTCAAGAGCCAGCTATATTGGCAAGTACAACAAAAGAGGATATTGTCTGTAAGGCTGCCATAAGACCTAACATTTGCCCTTGAACGATTGAAGTTCAAGAAGAGTTGTTTATGCAATATCCCGGGACCATGCGATATCTTGAGGCCGTGCGATATTTAACACATTATACCGTGCAATATTCTAGGGCCATCTAGTATCACATGTTTGTTACATGCATATTTTTATCCTAGAATTTCTGTCAAGAATTTGCTATTTGGACATGACGTGACACCTTATCTTTTAAAATTTGCAAATGTCATATTTATTCACAAGGATTTTAAGTTTTCAGCCACCTAAAAGGTGTCAAATGACCTTTGAAATTTCAAGATTTTTAGTACATTTTATTTTATGGTAGAATTTCTGTATGCTCAAATACAATGGGAGCATTTAGGAATATCACTATACTGAGAATTTCAAAATCATCTAAACAAAATTTCTATGAATTCTAATAAAAAAATAATCTTATGAGAAATATTTAAACTTCAACTATGATGAGGCAAACGTCAACGGGACAAACGTACGTCAAAATTAAAATAAAATAAAATAAATGCATAGATTTCTTCACTATGCCATTTGAGTCAACTCAACTAACTGAGTCAGAGCTATTAAATTCTTTGATAACAAAGATTATAAATTTTGTTACTTAAAATAGTCCCAACCCAATCCACTTATCCAAGTTGGAAGTCTCCATCCAAAAACACCACATAAATTCAAACAAATCCCAAGGGTCAGATGGTAAATCACAGCTGGATCCAAATGTCAGCAGCGGTCGCCAACAACATCAGTACGGTCAACCCACCACAAAAACATAGCCTTCATTCCAACCTCCTCATCTTATATAATTTCAAAAATACACCAATTACGTTTCAATCCAGCCTCATACCTTACCTAATCAACAGTCAATAATTCCTCCTCGCACCCCTTAATTTTCGCATAATTACAGCTCACCCCGCTCTCCCATTATTTCCAACTCCCATTCCTTCTTTCCTTCTCACTCTCTCTCTCTCTCTCTCTTCATGGCGTCATGAATCCATCTTCTTCTTCTACTGCTTCTAAATCTAAAGAGAAAGAAAGAAGAAAAGAGAAGAAAAGGAAATTCCAAAACTGCCCTTTCTTCTCTTCTTCTCCGACACGCCTTCTTATAAATCTCCCTCTTTTCCCCTCTTCCTATGTTTTCTCTCTCTCTAGGGTTTACGAATCGACGTGATCTGGGCTTTTGACTGGATTTGGTCGAAATCCGCTACCGAAAACGATACGAGGTGTGGATTTCGGACGCGATTCGTCTCGGATTCGGGGGAATTGGGCGGTGGATGGGGGGTTCTGTTGCAGGTTCGTCTCCTTCCTCCCCTTCTCCAATCTCTCTCTCTCTTGAACTTGAGGTGTTGTTTCTCGTTCTTGCGATCTCTGTGGTTGTGTTTCTGATGCTGTTGTTTTTGGTTGTGGGTTTAGGAGAGATCTAGATTGTTGAGTTTGTGTGGAGACTGATTTCAGAAGAATTTGAATGATGTGAAAGTTGAAGCTTTTATGTTCAAATCAGATGACTGTGTTTGTTGTTTTTGCTACTTCGTTGTTTGTTCTTTGATCTTATTTTTAATCTTCTTTGGGAAGAGATTCTTAGATGTTGCATTTTTGCAGTTGGCAGACTGCGAATGCATTTGTTTGTGATTCGTGTCAAAAGCGAAGATTTATTCGGTTGAATGTTGCTTTAGATTAGATTTCATAGCTGCAACTAAGATTTTTCATTGCAGCAGTGGCCGAGATTTTGCTTTTGAATTTTTAGCTTTCAGCTGGTTCTTTGGTTAGATCTTTGTTTCTGATATTTGTTGGAGTGTTTGAGAGAAACATTTGTCTATTCTGCATTGAAATCTAGTGAGTTGCACTGCTTAATATTTTGAAAGTCAGGAATGGAGAATCTTTGCAGATGGGACTCTTGTGGGAGGGAAACTCATTATGGAGGGATGGAATAGGTAGAATGCTTTGTCAGCAGCTGAACTTGAGGATTTTAACGCGAAGCCAAATCCGATAGCTATCTGGCTGATACTAGGCGTAAAACTTGGCTTGCAACATTGGACCTGATGTAGGAGTACTAAGACGGGAAGGAGAAGTCAAATGTGGTCTAGGTTTGAGACAGAGGCAACTGCATTTTCGGCACAATTATTTAGGCTAAGTTGTTGTTAACAAACATTGTTGATCTAGGTGGGATTTGTTACCCATCCAAAGTGCGCGAGATCATGGAGGCTTAGTCATGCGACTGCTATATGATCTAGTTATGGGGTTTAATGAAATCGGAGCATTTTTTGGTGAATCATTTATGCGTCTGTTAAAATGAGTGCTTTGGATTGGTATAATGAAGATTAAAGCCCATAGCATGACTGGTGGGTGCTCATTTTACAATGCAGAAGGTTGGAGGTTTAAGTCCGCCTACCTTAAAAAAATAAATAAATGGGATAATAGGTTATGGTTTATACTAGTGTGTTTTTTTTTTTTTTTTTTTCCTAAGGGAGAATGCTTTTACTTACGTAAAAATTTCTTAGACCAGTAAAAAAAAAAATAGAAACCTTTATTCCCGGGAGTGTTTGCCGTGTTAATTGTGTGATTTGTTTACTATTTTGCTTGTGATTCTCCTTGTGTCTGGTGTAATGCTGTTCAATAATTTTTTATTCTGTTCAATAATCAGGAGAAGAATGCCTATATGCAATTGACAACATTGTGGTGTCCATTAAGATTACTCTCATTTGCCAACCTTTTCATTATTGAGTTAATAAAGTTGTCAGTTGCTCAGGTGAAAGAAAATTCTGTTGAAAATAAAATGCTACAAGAACAGCACAATGTAGAAGAGCTGCAGGAAATGGAAAATTAAGTTCTTTTCGACTGAAAACCTATGATATATATGAAGATTTGGTCAATTTATTTATGATGAATGGTAGGTTCCGTATTTCCTTGTAAAGGACAAACATAGAACTGCCTTTTTATTGAACTTGAAGAAATATAGTCTCAGTCAAGGGAAAACAGATAGATAATTGATTTTGAAAAAGATATCATTTTTAACTCCTTTTAACCAAGAGGAGAATTGGTGCAGGAGCATCCATGATGGAAGGATGCCACAAGTCATGTAGGTTTCAAATGGAAGCTACCAGTTTTGTCTTTGTTGGTCACTTCTTTTCAGGTCATCGCAAATTTGGCACCACTGGATGGTTAATCAACCTACCTAACCAGAAGGACCATGCTCATTTGATGGAGAAAAGGCTTGGAGAAGTTGTTTTAACTGATTAATGAGCACATGGTGCTTCCTTTGTTTTCTTATCCAGTGAACCTTTTAATGGTAGATGACCTGACAGGGACAAACAAAATAATATCAGAGTTTTGACGCATTTTGACTTGAAATATTCCTTGATAAAAATCCACAGGCTTGTCTAACATTTGAGTCCCTTCTCATGTGTATATGTGCATTATATTCAGTTGTGAATGAGCAGATGAGACGGTAAACATTTTGAATTTGGAAAATCCTAAAAAAACAATGAAATTTTGTTAATATAAATTACCTTCACACCACAGTAATAGGAGTCAATACCCTCTAGGGTTATTGTCTTGCATAATAACGCCAAAATTTACCTCATTGTGTTTACAAAGGAAATTAAGAAAACAACCTTGCCCTTGGCATTTAAGAGTTGCGAGTAGAGTGTAGACAATTGCCCCCGACCATCTTTGTGAAGGTGGGTTACTTTTGTCGGATATAGTCGCTTTGCCTTTGTCATTTACAGATGATTCTTTTTCACTCTTTCATCTGGTTTATGTTGCATTTACTAGAATCATTGAAGGAAGGCTTTGACTTATCAGGAGAAAGCTTCCTTTGTTTCTCTTGGATCTTTTTGTTTTGGTAAATGCTTCTCTTGGATTGATAGAAGAAAAGTGGCACATTTTGAGATTCACAGGGCGATCATTTTAACCATGATTCGATGTTTGGTTGAATGTTCTACCATTCCTTTGCTGCTAGATAAGTCCAGTTGAGGAGAATCCAATTCATTGCAGACATTTGGTTGTTTCCAAATTTTTTTTTTTTTTTTGGTGAGTAATATCATAATTAGCTAAGCAAAAAAACAAATAGAACTTATTGTGGCATTTTGTGAGAAGAAAAACCTCACAAGAAAGGAGAAAACTAAAAGCACTTGCATCTTTGTAGTCGTTGGAACACATCATTGTTCTCAACTAGAATAGACTGGAAATTATACAAATTGTTAGAGACTTGAGAACCTCTGCCGAAGGATTAACCATTACATTGACCTCTTTAGAGGTATTACTTATCATTATGAAAAGTAATAGCCTAATGATTATTTCCTGATTACATCAGAGCCTATAATACTTGGATTCTTGCATTTCTTGTGTAGGCTGGGGCCTCCACAGATTGTTAGTAGATATCTTTTTTTAATTAATTCCAGATGTTGGTTTCTCTCTTTTTAGCAACTCTCTCTAAATCTCACTCTCAGATTGGTTGTTGGAAATATGGTCAATTTTCCATGTAATTTGTGGAGTATTACATCCCTTACCTTTTTTTTTTCTGCTGGATAGGTAAACTGACTTGCACTTGTGTTTGATACAGTGATCACCTTTCAACTGTCCTACAGGCTCTTTCATATTTCTTGTTCTTGTGTGTTTAATTATTGCATGCTTCATTGCTTTTGTTTCCAAATCCTAAACATCGTTAAGTAAATTCCTTCCAGGTTGATGAGGGGGGTTTATTCCCTCTTTCAGGATCAGTAACCAACATGTGTCCCATTTATAAAGAGAATAAAGTATAGCACAAAATTGAACAGTAGAGAAGTATGCTGTCGAAGAGAAGCCCGAAGCACAATTAGAAGGTATTTAGTGTCATATCCATGAGGTTGTGGGTTTTGAGTCAACTTTTCTTTGAGAAAGGAAAAAAATACTGCTGAAAGATTTTGTGTCGAACAATGACACTTATTAGGGCAAACACCCTGAGAAGAATGCGCACAGGTAAAATTGTCTCCCTAAAATCTGGTAAGGACATGGATTTGCTTACTGAAATATCTGTCATGGTGAAAATCGCAGTAATGTGAAATCCCTTCAAGGTGGCAGTCATTGGGAGAACTTTCCTTTAGAATGATATTTGTGACAGAGTAGCTTTTACCGTCTTTGGGATTATTAGTTATCAACCTTTCTAGGGCTCTGTTTTCCACTCAGTTATTCCAAATCCTATACTAGAATTGGAACCTTGTCATTGTTTTTGCTGTCTGCCCTTTTCCACTATTTCTTTATTTGCTCACTGGTTATCTTATAGTACCTATTATGTTTGCCAAGTTTTGGGTACTTGGACTTGCATTCTAGCAATTGTTTCCCTGTGAGTCATGTCCTTACTTTTCTACCCTCTCTCTCTCTCTCTCTCTCATGGACTTCTACTGTACATCTCATTCAGGATTATTAGCAATTGTACGTCTTTGTGGTTTTTATCTATCTGCTGGTGTTTTTGTTGCAGGACAAACATGCAGGAGCCTGGTTTTCTTTTGCAAAATGTTAGTCCCTTGAGAGTGCCAACGCAACAGCCTTTGCGCCGTTTGAGCAGTAAGCGCTCTCAGATAGCAACAGGGCAGCACTCTTCCCCAACTGTATTTCCAGAAAAACGTGGCAAGGTAAAATCTTCAAGGCAAAATGTGGTCATTGTTGCCAGTGAAGATCCTGAAAAAGTAAAAGCACAGGAGCACAGGATTGACATAGGGGATGAGCAATCCGATTTATTGGGAGATGAAGTGTTCGTAGGGAAGCTGGCTCTGGATAAGAGACCTACCAGTGCCAGTGCTGATGTGCAAACTTCAACTGAAACTAAAGACCAGGAAGGCGTTGATGCTAAGCTTACAAGGAAGGCATTAGTTTGGGGGTCTCATATGCTCTATCTTGAGGATGTGATTTCTGTAAGTTTTTTGCAGACGGATCCTGCCATGCTTTGCTTGAAGTCGAGTTTGACTTTACTTGTTTACCAGTGAAATGATCAGGCCCTTACAGTTAATGCTATATGACTTGAGCAGGTGTCTTACAATTCTGGGCTGAGACACTTTACGGTGCATGCATACCCAATAAGAAAGAGATCATGTGGTTTATCTTGTTTTTTGAAACCTCAGAGAAGGCAAAAGGACTTCCGCTTCTTGGCTTCTAGTTCTGAGGAAGCCCTTCAATGGGTAGGTCGCTTTGCTGATCTGCAGTGTTTTGTCAATTGTTTACGACATCCTTTGGGATCTTCCAAGAAGCAGGGTTCTGACACAGTTCCAAGTGATTTTTCACCTGAGCATTATATCAAGTGTAAAAGTCCTCCCAGGATTCTTGTGATATTAAATCCACGCTCTGGACATGGTCGCTCTACTAAAGTTTTTCATGGCAAAGTGGAACCAATATTTAAGGTTTGCTTCATTTGTTATGACTTCGGCTTTAATCGTCCCCAGTTTTCTATTGTTTATCATGCCTGCATATATTCTAGCAACTGTATATTCTTCCCTGCTACTTACTGTCTATGTAGTATACGAAAAGGATGATGTGTCTGTTAGTGCTTTTAACAGTTCAGTCATCGCTTGCTACTTCCATAGAGATTTCAGCTACTTTCAGACTTACCTATTCAATTCAGCTGAAGGCATTTTTCTTTTATCCATTTAAGAGAGTTTGAAATGCAACAGCTAATTCTTTTGGAACATTAGAAAGGGATGTCCATCTAATTTATCAAGGCTAAGTTTATCGTTTGCTTCTGCTTCTTTTGTTTGCATATATCCTTATTCAATTGTTGCTTTGAGGATACTATTTGGAAGTTTCATGAAAACAATATAAACATTACTGTTAATTTGGATCTGAAGCCCAGGCAAAGTGATTTATGGCTTCATTTCCACAGTGAGCATACTTGAGTGCATTCTCCTGAATAGTCATTGTATGAAGTGGCTTAAATTTTGGCGTGGACCTGAAAATTGTGACTAGGTGTCTGGTTCAATGTCCATACCAGGACTTAATCAATGAAGTAACATATTTATTTTACACGTACAGTCTGTACATAAGGGTGAACTTGGATTTATCAAATCTCATGTTAGGTGGATGCAGAGTTTGAGGGCACTGCCAATTGAATCAGTGGTCAGTTAGGTTTGCTGTATTATAACGTAGACTCCATATTATGATGCGCTTTCCCCTGCCTGTTTTTGCCAGAAAACGAGTGCATCTAAAATGAGTCATAGGCATACACACTCTCAGTTTGGGTGAAACTGCAGCAGCCTTATTATGCCTTTGCCTAGTGCAATGTAACTGTCTATTTTTAATCATTTAGTTAGTCTTTTTCATCGTATAGAATCATGAACCTTGTGTTGCAATTTATTCGTTACCAATTCAGCTTTTGTATGTTTATTTCATAATTTGCAAACTGGTGACAGCTTGCAGGATTCAAGATGGAAATTGTCAAAACAAATTCTGCCGGTCATGCAAGAAGCCTGGCTTCTAATGTTGACATCAGTACATGTCCTGATGGTAGTGCTTGGTCATGCTCTGACACACACCCCCTTTTTTGGCTAATGAATGGTCCTCACTTTTTCTAATTTCCTTTCAGGTATTATATGCGTTGGAGGTGATGGAATCATAAATGAGGTTAGTCATTTGGCAAGATCAGTCTTCTTCTTTGTTAAAAATCTGTTCCTTTGCCATTTATTATATATTTCCTAAACAGTTTTCTGCCAGTTGTTTGAACCGCTGCAGCAGCTTACTTTTCATGTTTCAGTAGCTTTAGTAGTTAGCTAATGCATGCTCAATTGGATTCATGCATGCTCAATTGGATTCAGTTATTCTTTTCGACAAAAAAAAATGTTTTATTTTATTTTATTTTATTTTGACATGGAAATTATCTTTAAGATAGGATGTAAATGACTATTAGAATATTGAGTTGGGAAAATGGATTGTTACGTCCTGAAGCCTGGGCCCCTTAGACTTCCGGATCATGACTAAAAAATATCAAACACCACGCATAAGTTAAATCAATATTCACATAAAGATTTATGCATTTACCCATTTAATCAGACTTTTATTAAGAAGTCTAAATCCAATTAATAATGAAACATTGAAACCATTGTCCAACAAAACTAAAGAAAGTCTTTACACAATCAAATAATGTTTAAATTGCTGAAATTAAATAAACTATATGTGTAATAAGGCTAATCCTTTTAAACTAATCAGTCTTGCCAGCTCTCTCAACCGCAAATGTTGAAACCGATGGGCTGATCATCGTAGTCCTCTTGTTCTCCGTCGTTTTGGTTATATGAAGTGGGGCAAACCACTCATCAATATACACTGGTGAATAGATTTTCAAATCTACGAGCACATAATGTAAAGAAATCAACATATAATGTACAAGGACAACCGTCATTAAAATTGACCGCATGGATTTAACATGGTACGTTAGGTCCAATTTGTGTGACTTATGGAGATCATCATCATTATTTTTTCCATGGGTTATCACTTATCTGCATCATAGCACAGGTCAACATAGTCTTGCCCAAGAACGTGCAGGTTATATCATAGATAGGGATGTAAATGGGTCCCCGATTCTCCTATTACCCGAAGGTTCCAACCCGTTAAAAACTGGGTTTGGGTTTTTATTTAGGCCCTAATAAGTACATGGGTCCGGGTCCACCTTGGTTTAAATCCGTGGACCCGAGACCCAACATATTACCTCAATTTTCGAAAATCTCTCTTAAAAACTATGGTTTTTTAATATTATTCTCTACCTAGACCCGGACCCGGATCCAGACCCGTCCCATAAATGGTTCTGGTTCCGGTTCCGGGGCCAAGAAACTGGTTCCGAAACAGTTCCGGGTCCACCATGGACCCAGACCGGAACCGACCCATTTACAACCCTAATCATAGATCACCATCATATGCCTTATAACTCCTTACTCCCTGTTGGGGTCCATGGCATTTTTGATAGTGACCAACGGAGTCAATTACATAACGACCAGCAAGGTCTATAAATGGAGCACATCCATAACATAGGTTGACCACAAGGTCCATAGCATAGCATGGCCGGTAACAGGATCATCTCCCATGGATCCTACACAACATTATGTAATTCTAGCTTGCTTTCAGGTCCAACTTCACATATAAATTCAGGTTAATACTACTGCTCTAAAGTTCAGATATCAAGCATGTATCAATTCTTTATTATTAAACCATCATGATGTTAGGATCCTTGATAATCATTAGCTTATGGCATAAATATGGAGAAAACCTCTAAATTTAGAAGCTGACATTCCCATATTCCAATAAAACACCATGTACATGGTTCAGCCATTATACAGAAACCCATAGTTGGGGTGCGGCCCACCAAATCTGGCCTATAGAGGTTTGGCTTCAACCCCCAAGCCCAATACCTGGTTCGGCCAGCAGGTTTCTTCATTAATACTCCTTAATCTCTCATGTCACATATGATCTCCTCAAGGACTTACATAATAGTGTTCCCATAATCTGAAAATTGAAAAAACACTTCATTACAATCAACAGATAAGAGATTCTACTCACCTTGTATAGAATTCGGTGGCTTTATCAATATGGGGAAAACTAAAAGACATAAATCAAGGCTCCAATGGCTGGTTCTTTCTTCTCCTCCAAATCACCTATGGTTTGGGTTTCTTGGTTGAAGACTTGCTAAAGAGAGGAAAAGGGAAGGCTTTTTTGGGAGGGAGGGAGAGGTTTTTGATCTAATGAGGACATGTATGTGCAAACCCTTCGTGGGTTATGACTGTCGAGCATACCCTAGTGCTAAAGAATTTGAGTCCTGCCTATCTTAGTTAAAGAGTTCTTAAGGGTCCCACCAACCATGTAACATCTTAATCCTAATAACTTTAAGACCAAGGGTCCTACTTATGACTTCATAGTTCTCAAATGGCTTTGGACCCACAACAAAATTTCAATTTGATTATAAAGAGGAAATCAGGGTCCTACTTAGTACTTCATAGTTCTCAAATGGCTTAGGACCCACAACAAAATTTCAATTTGATTATAAAAAGGAAATCAAACAATTGCATCTTTATTTTTAACATGTAAACAAAATAAAAGTATTATAAATCAAGGATCCAAAAGCGTAGGATATAAAAAAATTGACACATTAATTTAAATCAGGGATATTACGTGGATGCACTTCATTATTGATAAAAGAAGACAGAATAACAAAAGACCTCATCTTGATGTTAGTGTACCTGCATCGATATCTAATGATTTTTTATTCTTGCAGCTTCACTGCATGTTTGGCTAACTTGCACTCGATTCCTATTTCAAGTCACTCATTGGGTTTGCTTTCTGCCCATGATACATAGTTGACTGAATCTTGTTCAATGATCAGCCGCCCAAAATAAAATAAATGTTACCAGCACTTTTGATTCCCTCTTTGATGGCCCAAATCACTGCCTAATTGGGAATCACCTATTCCAACCAGGCTAAAAAATCCCTGGTCAATGCTCCCTTGTTATTCCTCAGTGTTCCTCCTAATCCTGTTATCCAGTTAAGCTATTGTGAAACCTACTTCACTTTTTTGGGAGGACTGACGAATGGATAAGATTTTTTATATTTATTTACAATTGATAATGCAGCCCAAACTGACTACTGATTCATTTGGCAGTGCCCTCAGCCTCCTTTTTCCATACTTTGCCATCATGATGTCAGGATCCTTGATAACCGTTAGAGTATGAAATGGACTTGATTATGAAGAACTTATTAATGGTGGTAGGATTCAGCCAAGGAAAATTTACAATCTATGGACTGACGGAGGAGTTTGCCCCTGTAGACTTGATATTCCCACATGATCATGTTGAGCTGAGATTGAAGATTAGGGGACCATGGTAGGTACAACCCATGGCAGCTTCTCTGATAGCAGCAAGAATGGCTCTAAAACCAATAGATGAGCCCTTTACAAAGGAAAATTAATTATCATTGAAGATTATCAATGAAGGGAAGGGGAAAAAAATTGGAAACTATTCTCAACTACAAGCCACTCTATTAATAAAACAATTGTATGATTATTCTAGACTAGAATCTTCTGGTCCATATATGGACTTTTTATGTTGATCTTTTGCAAGCTTTGTCATGATAATAATAATAATAATATTATTATTATTATTATGGTTTTGAATGGTAGTCCCTATTTTATTTCTAACTCCAAGGAAAAGGGACAGTGACCAATACTGTTGCAAAAAGAAAAGGATTACGACACACATTACAAGGACTCCTAACATTAGAATTTAGTTCCTAAAATTAAGGTGAAAAGTCATCAAGTTTTAAGAATGACCACAACTTGAAAACAACTTCTGTGCCTCTATTTAATTAGTGTGGTCAAATGTTGGTCTGATCCTGTCTTTGTTGCATTATGGTTCCTTTCAAATGTTGTAGTAGTTATGTTAAACCAAAAAATCATGGATTTTGGATCCTTCTCCATTGGTAAACTTTATGTGCATCAAGTTTTCACCATAAGTTACCATTAAAAAAACAGAAGTTTTACCTTAGTGTTTTTTGTTGTTGGTGATGGTCTTTGTTTTCCTGGGTTGTGAATACAAGGCATTAGACATTTGTTATTATGCATCAAATGCAACATAGTTGAGAATTGAGATATGGTCCTTTTCTTTGATGTACTGTGGTCCTCTTGTTTGATGTATAATTATTTTGAATTAGTCTCTGCCTGGTTTTAAGCCAGTTTTGCAGTTAAGACAATTTAATATTATGTATCTGATTTTGTAGGTTCTGAACGGTCTACTTAGTAGAAATGACCAGAAGGAAGCAATTTCAATTCCAATTGGCATAATCCCTGCTGGTTCTGATAATTCACTCATTTGGACTGTTCTAGGAGTTAGGGATCCCATCTCAGCTGCAATTGCTATTGTGAAGGTAACTATTGTTTGTTAATATGGGAATGAATGTGACTACCACTGACCTGGTCAAATTCTTTTATTTCGTGCTGCCTCTCTCTCTCTCTCTCTCTCTCTCTCTCTCTCTCTCTCTCTCTCTCTCTCTCTCATGCGCACATAGATTTTATGTATGGTTGCTTCTGTCACTCTATGTTGCTCAGTTGTATAGCTTCTTCGATCGACTATATTTTTTATGAGAATGTGGTGCATGTAAGTATCTTTTAATTTTTCATGCCTGCCTTTTGTTGTAATTTTCTCTAATGTTTTTATTTTTACAGTCTAGGTGTATTTCATTTTGAGAAAAAAAGAAGAAAAACAATCTAAGCCTATTGTTCTATCACCCACTAAGCTTTGTTGTAGTAAGTAGTAACTGCTTGTTTCACGACTGAAGCAGTGTCTCCATTTCTGTTTTTTATACTAATTTTTCGTGATAGAGCACAGCTAATGGATGGATTACATAATTTGAATGTTCTATTGTTCTCATCCAAAAATCTTGTTCTGTTGGGTAGGTTGAAATTGATAAAAAAAGAAGTCGTTTAACTTGAGAAAGGACAGTAGGGACTAGGAGCATGTGTTAAATTGTTAGGGGAGAAACTGAGGGATTGGAAAAGGAGGAGAATACCTATGAAATGGATAAGGGTGAAGAGGGCGAGAGAGGGAAACTTGCGTTGGAAGAAGTTTCTTTTTGGCATCGACAGTAGAAATTTAGGATGAAGTGTTGGCAACGTGTCCAGATTTATACCGATCAGGAAAGAAACACAAGACTGTCGGAATTGTTCTTGGTTACTATTCTCTCTTGTGGATAGAGATCGGAGAGTATCAAAGGATGTAATTGGGCCACTTTAGGGAGAGGCAAGGTGTATGTAAAGTGCTGAAATACTGGAGGACAGGAAGAGCATGGAGGGGGAATGTAAGATTTGTCAGTGGAGAACTTATTCTCCAAATATAAATATCAGCTATGTTTTCTTTGTTGATTGAGACAAGGGAATCTTATGCAAGGTCTTTATAGAAGTTGTTTGCTGGGACATCATAATTTACCTACACATATTACAAGAGGTCTTGATTTTTCTAACTTAATACAAGAGGATTTCAGGTGATTTTTCCTAATAGTCCCTATCTCCGAGTCTAAAAAGCATTCAATAAGTGGAGATGCAGTAAGAGTAGAGTGGGGGTTTATGTGGAGCTCAGGGGCTCAAAGTGCTTTACTTTCAACTCTCCCCCTAAATGTAGTTTTTGATCATTAGCGTTTTTGGTAGGCTTTACATTGTATTGAAGTGCTTTTGTAAAGATGTTTGCATGATGCCCATAATTGTCAAATTCTGTTTAGTTTGGCCGAACAGGCCGAACAATGAGCCAGATGAGCCAGAAGTTCATATCGTAAGTCTCTCCAAAAATATCAGCCCAAATTTCATTTCGGCCAAAATCCAGAAGTTTGAGCCAGAAATTCCCCTGCTGAAAATTCCAGCCAAATGATTTTTTTTTAATAAAAACAAACCAGAGCAAGAAAAGGGGGAGAGAGATCACGAGAGCTTCAGAAACCCTAACCCTACCTTCGAATATATATATAATAGTAATTTTCAAGTGAGCTCATGTGTAAATAGCTTAGACGCTGACGGTCCACCAGAAAATTTCCCTTATAATCAATCTGAATGGGATACACCAAACGCAACCCCAAACCCACCCCCCACCCCACACCACCCCCCACCCCCCCACCCACCCCCCCGTGCTGTGCACACGCGGTGAATGTCACCGATCCTATTTTTATTATAAGATTGACCATTGGATTCAAATTTAAAAAATGAGCCGTTAAACTTGAGTGACACAGATTAAGAAGTTACGATATTTGATGGCCATAAAATTTGCACATAGGTCAGTAACATTTAGATCTTTTGATTCCTACGTTCCATGAATTCATGTGACTCAAGGTGGGCCCCATAAGGCTATGTGCAAATTGCTCAATTTGCCCCATAAGGTGTGGTTCACTCGGATGAAACATTGGGTGGCCTACACCCACTCCTACACAAATTGAGCGCTTGTCCACTTGAGCTTAGGAGAGGCTCATTGTCTTCTTCCCCTTCCCTTACCTCTTTCCCCTCCTCTTTCCCTCCCTTTTTTCTTTTCCTTTTATCTATCTCAATGGAAGGACAGGGTTATGCCTTTTTGTGGTATGTTTTCCTTTTCCAGTACAGGCATTGTTATACTTGGGCTCCTGAATGCAGTGTTATACTTGGGCTCACGAATGCAGTGTCTTTGGGCTCCCATGAGATATTTGAGGTCCATAGTGGAGCCGTCTATTAGAAGTCTAAACTGTTCAAAGTAAATGCCCCACTCATGTATGGGCCCTGGCCAATTTTCATTATAATGGGAGATGGACAGTGGTCCCATCTCGATGCAGGCTATAGGCCAAATGCATCCTTGAAGACTCATAAAAAAATGGCCCAAGAAGAACATCTTTTTGGGAAAAAAAAAAAAAAAAAAAACATTTTCAAACCAACCAATTTGGCTACAGGTGCACTAAGAGGGCCCATAACTTAGGTGATTAACTAGTCACATTATTAAACAAGGGCATTGCAATGCAGATATGCACCTTTTCTATGAATATTTAAAATGCACTCTTCCTATGTCTTTTTATTTATCAGGCAATGGAATGTGTTTTATGTTTTGATTCTTCTACTGATAATAATTTGGTTCCTCAGAGTGTTTCCCCTCTCGATGCAGGCTCTGGGCCAAATGCATCCTTGAAGACTCATAAAACAAGGCCCAAGAAGACCAGCATTATCTCAATCGACTAAGAGGGCCCTTAAGTGATTAATTAGTCGCATTTTAAATAAGGGCATTGGTTTGCAGATATGCACCTTTCTATGAACAGTTAAAACTCATCCTGTGTCTTTTTATTTATCACGCAATTGAATGTGTTTTATGTTTTGATTCTTTTACTGATAAAAATTTCGTGCCAGTTGGACTGATTGTACACTCTTCTTCTTTTTAAAATATCATTCACTCTTATATTTTGCTGTTTATCCTGTGGACAGGGTGGGCTTACACGTACGGATGTTTTGGCTGTTGAGTGGATACAGACTGGCATTGTTCACTATGGGCTGACAGTCTCATATTTTGGTTTTGTTAGTGATGGTAACTTGTTATGTGCCTATCAATACCGCACTGGGTTGACTATTTTTAGTTATTATATTGCATTGTGTTTCTGTCTTTAAACAGTGTTTTTTTTTTTTTTTTTTTTGCTGCTGTCAATACCTGATTCTGTTAACTGTTTTGAGTTATTTATATTGCATTGTGCGGCTCTTTCTAAACAATTTGTCAGTTGATTAAATGTAATGATTTACGATAGGCAAACGTCAAACTGAAGCTGTAGTGACTATACATGCGCCTATCTTGGTAAATTGCTGAAAAGAAGTTAATACTACAGTAATAAAAAAATACCATAATTTATGTTTTTATGTATATAGCAATGGAGGTGGATGCCAGTAGAGCAAATTATAGATTAGATATGAAGCTGTAAGCACAAAAACACCATGTCAATATCACTTTAGAATATTCATCTCAAGAGAAGTACAGGGGCCACCTCAAGGAGATACCTATTTTTTTCCTCTCTCTCAGCCACACCTAAAGGATGGGAAGCACTCCATACTTAGTTTTTAGCAAAGGGACCCATGCACATTGCAATCATCAATGAATAACTTTAAAGACTGAAGCCTAAAAATTGTACAAACTTTTGCTGGCCCCCAGACATCTAAACAAATCAGAGATAAAGATTTATTATACCTTTAGTTCACACTGATATAATAGAAAGAGCTTGTAGATTTAGCTAGTTGACAAGACTCACATTGAAGACTCACACACTGTCTTCTCTAGCAGGGTGTTTGGAGTTCCATACATCGGTATAATCTCACTGGAGACTGATTATAGAACAGGTTATCAAAGTCCTCACTCTCCAATTCATCATTAAAATCATCACGACGGTTCGGATGCGCCATACGCTTAAGCGTGAGGTCAATTGTTCAACTTGCATTCTTAAATTCAGTATTTCGGTATCCCTAGGATCTGGTTCATTACCCACCTAACTCTGGACCAATCACCTACGACCACATCCACGTCGAGGAGGCATTATTTTGGGTGATGGAATCAACAACAAATTGTAAGATCGATTTGCTTTGATGCCAACTAGTGCAGTCCCAATTAGTGACCAAGAGGGCTCAAAGATCAAACAAACCAGAAAATCCAGGAAATTTACCAGAATTCAGAAATTTAAATCAACAAGGAAACTAAATTAAATTAAAAAATGGCCTTTGATGAAGAGATCTATCAATTGTAAAGAGGCATTTGTCAACCCAATCGAGAGAAGAAACCATCTCATGGTTATTACTAATAGGGATTTTGACATATTAATTGTCCTCAAAACCGATTTTCCCAATTTCATGACTGAAATTCAAATAATGTCACCAGAGTCGCTTGACTATGGTCAGCATTTTGTTTAAAAATAACTTTTTTGTTCCAGATCCCATGATATCATGGGATTTATTCTGTAGAATACACTATCTGCAACTAGTAAAGAGATGGCTGACGAAGATGGGATCGTGGAACTTCCTAAGGTGCTGGTCAGCAAGCAAATACTTACAGACAGTAATCACAAAGTAGGGCAGCATAGAGGGTGGAAATCTGCAGGCAAATCATTGTGATAATAACAAACGTTACAGCAAGGGGCAACCCAACATTATACCCGGCTGCCCAGGGATCAATCCCTGGTTATGCCACTTTTATCACATGTGTGGGCTACCTATCCTTCCCACTTCGTAAGGCTTTTGTGTGGGCTGTCCTTCCCATAGCGTGGGCTTCCTCTTCCCAATTGTGTGGGCTCTCTTGGGTCCCAGCCACCTAGGCTGGGGTACCATTAAAAAAAAAGCAGACATGACAATGATGATGCAAGCAAACTAGGACGCCAGGGTTTTGCACAAACATGGAGTTGTGATTATGATGATAATTTTGCATCCATATCAGAGTTTGAATACAATTTTGGTTTGTATCTTTTGCTGCTAGTAAGTGATGGCCACTCCTTGCCAATCCATTGGTAGCTCAGTGGTTACGCACCTCCCTTCCACAGAAATGACCAGGGATAAATCCCTGACTGTAATGCTGATGATGAGGGACTTGTGCGAATTTGTAGGTGGGATGTGTGAGTATTTTTACCAGAGCAGAAAAAAGAAAGTGATGGCCACAGCATCAACTGGATACTAAAAATGTGTGTGCGCGCATTATCAAAAAAGTATGTGTGTGTATTTCATGGAGATTTATAAGAAGTACATATGGATCTTCTACTAGGATTCACACCTTCAGCACAGCTAGGGGCAGCTTTTAAAGTTTAAAAATATTTTAAAACAAATAAAGCAATCACTCTTTGCATGGTTCGATAAGTTCATTCAGGCAGTGCAAAAATTCAGCTGTTGTAAAAGTCATTTAAAGGCATTTAGAGTAGACTATACTTTGTTTTCCAAGAGGTGTTAGCTATCACCATCGTTATTGTATGTGTTAATGCTGTAGCAGTTACATCTACCAACCTAAAGGAGGTCCAAGCATTAAAACCATTTTGTGGGAGAGAATCTGACATTAAGGATTTGTGCAGCTGAAGATTTTTGGGCCAAGTATGCCTTGGATTTGCTTCATGACACTGAAAATCTTGGTGTGTGCTTGGTTGATACACCTAGTGAGAAGAATCATTGTTTTGGAGATGATTGTGGTGTTCTTTTGCTTGATTCCATACTTTATCAGCGGGGTGTGTGTGTCTGAAGAATCCCACAGTGTGGTATATTTTATGCAAATCAGGATCATCTTGACGTTGAAGTATAAAAAAGAAAGAAAAAAAAAACAGATAGAGCAGGTTCTTATGATGATCAGATGCATAACTGTTGGGTACTGTTCTTTGGTTGGTGGAAAACCTAGTTACATGGAAGAGTAAATGATATGTGGTGGCTCAATCAAGTACAGGTGCCAAGTATCGGGCGATGGTTAATGCGGTCTATGAACTCTTGTGGATAATATTGACTTGAATTATGGATGTCAGTTTCTTAGTGGCTGTTCATTTCTCTTCTAATCTTGTCAACCATGAGCGTGCAAAGCATATCGAGACAGACTCGTGTTATTTGGTAAAAAGTTTTTTGCAATGAGGATTTATTTGGAATCAAGTGGCTACAAAAGGTTTTTCTGTAGATCTCATAAATATTCTTAATAAATTTGCAAGAGGGGGCATGCTTTTTATTGTATGCACAAATCCCTTTTCTGTTCCTTTCTTGCCTCTCTTCCTCTTTTTCCCTTTCTTCCTCCTTTTTCTTCCTTCTTTAGCTAAACAGCTGTCCATGTATGATAGGGTCTGAGCTGGACCCTAGAAAATCCTTGATATTGTGGCTGACCTGGAAGCCCGCCCTGACACAAGCCAGGTTAGCCTGTTTGTCTAGCCTTACAGACTGGATTGTGAAATGTCTTTGTAAAGTACAAATGTGTCGACATCGATTTCAAAATTGTTTTCATTTGTTAAAAACCCAAGCGTTGGAGTGTATATCGTTCTCTTAGGCAGGGACCAGGGTTATACCAGTCTTATTGGACTGCTTTATGTGTCTTTTAAATCCTACAATCTGGATTAGTGGTATATAGGGTTTTAGTCTGTAATGAGTGTTCAATTTTGCTTGACAATTGGAAGGCTTGGGATCTTGCTCCTGGATTATTGTTTGTTTAGCCAAGAATGGTGTGCAGGGTGTGTTGGGCATGCTTTGCTAGTTCATGGATGCTTTGTTCCTTCTAAGACAAATAGACTTTGAAGTTGCACATATTTTATATTTGTTTATCCCTTGTCGGAAAGGAAATATCACACTGTACGCACCAGTGTTTAAGGCATATTATATATTTTAAAAAAAATATCACATGACTGAAATGCGTAATCCATTTGATATGTCTTGCACTCATTATTGTCTATGCAATTCTTTATGTGCTGGTTGTTGCATGCTCGTCATGTTTATCTGAGTAATTTTTGCTTTGGTGTTGGATATTCCATTGGGCTGAGGCCATTGAGGTAGGTAGATGGTTTGCATCATATTGAAGTTGCAGCAAACCAATCAAATTTTGATTTTGCATCATATTAACTGCACCCTAATACCCTATCTCAACGATACTGACCTATTCTATGTCACAAACATCACTTGGTGCATTTTCTGATTGTGATGCTGTAATTTTTAGAGAATATCAGATCTGTTTACTGTTTTTTTTTCTTCGGTTGCAGTTCTGGAGCTTTCCGAAAAATATCAGAAGCGGTTTGGTCCTCTTCGCTACTTTGTTGCAGGTTTCCTCAAATTCTTATGCTTGCCAAAGTACAGCTTTGAAGTGGAATATCTTCCTGTGTCGGAGGCAGACCCTGAAGTAAAAATTCATGTAGATCAAGAGGGGTTTGATATGATGGATATTTATCCAGACATTATGAGGAATTCAAAAACAGAGGGTATCCCTAGGGCTTTTAGTTTATCAAGTATTGATTCGATCATGACTCCAAGTCGAATGTCTGGAGACTTGGACATGACTTGTAGCACACATGCTAGCAGTGAGCCATCTGAGTATGTGCGTGGACTTGATCCAAAAACGAAACGCCTATCCTCTGGAAAAAGCAATGTAATTGCGGAACCAGAGGAAGTTATTCATCCTCAACTACCTCATTCAACCACTCCAAATTGGCCAAGGACCAGATCAAAGTCAAGGACTGATAAGGGTTGGACAGGCTTGACGGCTACAAATGATTCTAGAAGTTCTTGGGGAAACACAGCTGTAAATGACAAAGAGGATATTTCATCGACAATGTCTGATCCAGGTCCAATTTGGGATGCTGAGCCCAAGTGGGACACTGGACCTAAATGGGACACTGAGCCTAACTGGGGGAATGAGAAACCTGTTCAACTGCCTGTTCCACCAGAGGAGATAGAAGTAGGGCCAATAAAGGAGGTTGCTCCTAAGTTTGAAGAGAAATGGGTCACCAAGAAAGGGCAATTACTTGGTGTCCTCATCTGCAACCATTCATGCAAGACAGTCCAGAGTTCTCAGGTGGTTGCGCCAAAAGCAGAGCATGACGACAACACTCTAGACTTGCTATTGGTTCATGGTAATGGAAGATTGAAGCTTGCAAGGTTTTTTTTGCTCCTTCAGTTTGGGCGACATGTTTCATTGCCATATGTAGAATATGTCAAGGTATGGCTCTAACAATATCTCTTTCACATTTTGTTGGTGTGGTGGTTGTCAAAAAATTTGTATCATTTGACCAGACGTTGACGCTTAAATCTGCATCAGAAAAAATCTTGCTGTTTTCTGTAGTTGTATAAAAGCAGGGCTACATGATCCACGATCCCAGGGATATGCATAATTTCCTTTAGGTTAGAATCTGTATGAATATTTCCCATAATTAGATGGGAACTGTGGACCAACCCTGCACCAAATCTAGATTAGATGGCACTAAGGCCACGTTTGTGCAGGAAAGTCTTTCCGGCATGTTTTTTCCAGAGTTTTTTCTTCCCTTCTGCAGTATGGTTCGATTTCTATTGTTTGGTGTGGGGAAACATTTTCTGCAATGAAATGTGTTTCTGCCTATTTAGTCCGAACTTACTTTATGAAAAAATGGAGGAAAATGCTTTATCTTGGAAATGATAGCTGTGGAAAATGTGAACATGGAAGGGGAGAAAATCACTCTCCCTTCAAAACCATTTTAATTTTTCGTGAAAATGCTCCACATGTGCCGTAAAAATATATCATGTTGCTGTTTTTATATACCTTGTTGTATTTCTTTTTGTAATGTTCCATTGAGAAGATTTTGGGGCATGGCCCCTTGTTGGTAGAGGCCTATCAGAGCATCTGGTTGGATCACTGAAACATGGGCTCATTTCTCAAGGCCTGAGCATTTAAAAGCTTGGAGAAGGAGCTTTACTTTAAAGTCTGATCATACAATTCTTCCTATCAGAAGGCTTGAAGTCAAACCAGTGCTTGGCACCATGTAAACACATCTCTTAATTATGGAGGACGTGTTCAAGCCTGGGACAGGCTCCCCTGATACAATAACATCCACCTACCCGCTGACGACCGGCAGCCAGAGACTTATTGCCATCATATGTCTGAGTACTTGATTCATTTTAGAATTGACTCTGAATCAACAATTACTGAGTTCCTTGCACCTATAAAAAGTTCAGTTCTCCCAATGCACAGACATCAACGGACACCATCTTTTTTTGAGTTCTTGACTTTCTCTGCCCAATGTAATAGGAAGCAAGTTTGATGAACATAAGTTCTGCTTCCTGCCTTGTTTTAGATATCTTCATTCTTAGGTAGAAATCATCCAGTTTAGGTTAATGCAGCTGAATAATTTCCATTGATGGTGCAGGTGAAGTCTGTAAAGATAAAGACTACTGGCAAAAGTGCTCATAATGGATGTGGCATTGATGGCGAACTTCTTTCAATGAATGGGCAAGTAGTATGTTCATTGCTTCCTGAGCAGTGCAGATTAATCGGCCGCCCTGCCCACGATCATGTATAGATGTCTCATTGTGCACCTGCATATACCTTTAGCTCTCATGCTTCATTTGTGGCGTTTGCTAGCTCTCATGCTTCATTTGTGGCGTTTGCTCTGTTTTCACTTCTAACTGAACAAGATGCGGCAGTGGATTACTCAGAGCATTCACATTTTGGTGCACTGTTTTCATGCCTACTGTTTTGTCCCCTCCTCTCCAAGGTCCCTGTAAAGATATGCTATGATCATACAGCATCCCCGGTGATTCTTTCTTTACATTCTCATTACTTTTGATGTTATCTGGTATCTGCTGTTTGCGCGATTTGTAGTTGAGTGCTGTGAGACGGTTTTTGGCCCTGTTCGAATTGTTTTGTTACGTTACCAGTGTATTGTAAAGTATTCTAGTACCATATATAATATACCAGCATATTAGTCATATCACGCAGGCGTCTCTCTAGTTTCATTCTCATTCTCAATGCTGTGCATGCGAGCCTGATGCCAAAATTGTGCATGAGACGCTTTTAAATTAAGGGAAAAAATGGAGAGGCCCATGAGATAGGTGAGATAATTCAAAGGCCTGCAGGCATACATTTCCAGTGGTCATCCATTCTTCGCCTTTGTTTCTGATTGAATGCATAATGTCAATGGTTCACAATTTTCCTATTATAACTGTACTTGATGCAAATTGGGGTCGGTGGTGCATACCTGCATGGGCTATATTCATGTTGTGTAGTTCATCATAGAAATTGTTTCTAAAAAACAAAAGCATAGGGTACTGGAAAGGGGGTGAAAACTCGGCTACTAATGGACTAATCTGTATTCCACCTTACGCATGCCTGTGACAAGGCCAGGTTTAAAGGGGTTACTGGGACAATGTTATGCGAACGGCAATATGCAGTCCAGCTTGCACGGCCCATACTTGCGAGGTCCACTTAGATATGTCTATCTAGAGGCGACAAACGGGTCGGATTGGGCTAAGCGGGTTTAAATACTCCTAACCCGTATCCGACCCGTTTATTAAACAGGTTAGAAACCCCTAACCCGCATCCACTGTGGGTTAACCCGACCCAACCCACATTAATTCTCATAACCCTCACTGGTTACTGTGGATCGGGTTTACCCCCATAACTTGCACCCAAATCTAATGATTAACCATGTACCCAAAGTTTAAATTAGACCCAAATTGATAAGTTGATTTATAAAAATAAGATAAGAACTAAAGGAACAATTCTTTAACTTTTAAAATCTTGTTGGTGCAATTTAAAATCTATCATGGTAGGCAATATGGACCTCGGCCAACCCCTTTTGGGGTTGACAAGGTCTATTTGGGGTATGATATGTATAATGTTAATTTGTTTGATATACTTAGGTTGAACTAATGTTGGGTTGAAAATTTAGGCTTAAGTCATGATGTCATAATTCACCATTCTCTTTAGCTTGTGTCAGCATAAGGAGAAAATAGTGTGAAAACTTAGTATGAATTCAGCTATTACTTGATTATTTTATTTTATTTGTGTCATATTTATTGTATTTTCTTTATATCCATAATCATCCAAAGAGAGAAGAGCACACAAAACTATTTATGTTGACAAATGGTCCAGAGAAAAAAGAAAGAGAATAAATTATTTATACAATAAGTATAGTATACATTTTTTTAATTAGTGACTAAAGAAATAGAATAACAAGATTAATAGAAATAAAATAAAGTTTTCATAAAAAAAAAAAGAAAAACATCATGTCAAAATAAAAGGATATACTCCATAGAATTAAGTATGATTATAAATTTTAACTATAATAAAAAAAAATAAAATGGGTTGTGCAGGTTAAACGAGTTAATCCTAATCCAACCCGTTTAAATGTGGGTTAGGAAAGCTTGACCCACAACCCACTAGTATATTATACAGGTCGGGTCAGCTCCATCTATTAATGGGAGGAGTGCAGATTGAAAGGTCTCCTTAGGTACAAGTGAAAGCCAAAAAATAAGCTCCACCGGATTATCCAAGCCCTTGATCAATAGCCATTAAAGTTTAATAGCATCTTAACCATAGATGTTTTTAGGATTCAAATTTCAATCCAATCCAATGGTGAGTGAATGGCTCAATGAGTGTAAAATTGGTCCTCATGCCTGATCATAGAATGCAAAAGTAGCAAAAAGAGGTTGCAATGATCAAAAGTGGGCCCATGCAGTCCTCTCGTCGTAGAACATTCCCAGTGAGTATACCCCATGGGAAGGGTCAGACTAGCCAATAAACACTGCTTTTCTGTTCTATTTTTACTAATTCAAAGATTTTTTATTATTATTTTACTTTTTATTTTTGCTAAGAAATTTGAAGGATTTCATTAAGGGCCCATTTGTAAGTAATTGAATTCCTAGGAAATTTTCAAAAAGTGTTCAAAACTTAAGAAATAAAGGTGAATATCCAAAGATTCGCAATCAAGCGATCTCCCCCTACAATGAACCGAATGTGAGATGGAAAAAAGGTGAATATCCAAAAAGTGACCGCCAAATAATCCACCCTTTAATGGTCAATGAATCAAGGGGAGCTAGGAAATGAAGACCCAACCATCACTCTACCACCTTATATCCTTCACTCATCACCTCTCTGATAATTCTATCCCGGAGCTCATTTGACTATCATTTCCTATATATTCAATTCCTAGCAAACAAATCGGGCACTAAGGTAAACTGGTCAAGTGTTACTTTGATCCCTGCAGTACCTCATTGTAGCACTATGCGCTGATTAATAAAGAGACTGCAAATTTGTCTGGTATTGATATTGTAAGTGACATATAGCTGGAGCAGTGGAAAGTCAGCCTCCCTGCCTCTGAATTACGAACGTGGTGAGACCACACGCTATATTGACATTACTTCCAAATAAGACAATTCAAGAGTCAAGTCCTATGAAGACCATCAAATTTCCCCATGTGGTGGGATTTGTCTACATCAAAAACTGAAATTTTTTTACACCCTCTTAACACTTTTGGATGCAAACCCCAACACACATAAGGGAGATCTAAAAGGTAGCCAGCTCTCATAACATTTAATTAAACAAGCAATGGGAATAAGAAATTACATTACACAGAGCACCCCTAGAGGACATCCAGAAGAAAGTATAACATGACCAACAATACAGTTCTAAATTTGCAGAACATAACTCAAGAATCAACCACGAACAACCCTAGGAATCTACAGTAATAAACAATTCAAAATAGAAATGGCATCAGTAGATGGAATGCACCAATGATAAGCTTGGTCATGCCATATGATTCTGCATTGACAAACTGGAAATCCCTATTGCGACTGGTTTCCGTTGTCTGCAAGTGCAAGATGATAGTTGTTAAAAATAACCATCTGATTGAAAGCTAAACGGTTTGCTTCCAAAGATTATGCATGATCAAAACACGCTATCCAAATATTCCTAGCGGACTCTAGTGGGGGAGGACACCTCACGCAATATTGCAAACTCTAAGAAAGCACAAAACTCATCGCATACATTGTCCTCTCTCCATTTCACTCTGCTCCCTCCGCTGCAACCGATCCATCATTAGGGAACCCGAAGCCATGGGCACATCCATTCTGTTATACCCAAGTTCCAATTCCTTTTTCTTCAACTCTAGCATCATCTGCTCGTTTTCAAGTTTCATCTTTTCATTCTCAAGCCTATATTTGTCTAGTTCCTTCTCTTTCTTCCGGCTGAATCTCTGCCATTTGAACCGCTGAGTCTCTAGTTCCAAAGCTTGAGCTTGGATGTTCAACCTCTGCTCCTCCAGCTGTAACATGCGGTTTCTTATCCACTGCCTTTGCATTGTTTCAGTCATCTCCACCATATGATTCTCTGAACATGACCGTTTTCCGCATTCATGGGTACTTGGTGAGACCCATGAGTTCATGTCTTCCATATTGTGATGCAACCTCATTCTCTTTGGCAGGCGGCTAGCCCCTAATAATCCATCTTCGCCATGGATATTAATATTCTCATCTCCATCATCATCCCCATCACCAGAGGAGTCCTCATCCTGGTCATTGCCGCCATTGTCATCCCTCACATGCTTGCCTGCCTCCCGACCATCTCTACCATTCAAAACTAACTGCAAACATTGCTGAATAGATGGATCATCCAACAGATGTATGCGATTCCCATTATGATATGAGCACATTTCTTCATAAAATAGATGTTTTGAGCTCAAGATCTTCCTAACATCCTCCTTCATCTTCTCAGAGAGGTGGGTCATCGAGTCCAAAAGGATTGGGTTCTCAACAACTTTGCAAGACGTGCCCCTGCCAAGCACATCAGTGAGCCGCTTGTACCGCTTGTTCAGGTCATTGAACTTGTCCTCGCATTGTTGAGGCGAGACATAGCATCCTCTAACAGCCATAACCCTGGACACAGCCTTCCACTTCCCCTTCTTCTGCAAGAGCACCAGCTTCCTCCTTCCAGAATCTGGGCCAGCATCTTCACCAATGTAAGAAACTATAGTAATAAGAAGCCTTACCATTCCATCCGTCCATTTCATTCGCTGCCACGGGGAGTTCTTCTTTCCCTTCCCACCATCATCTTCATTAAAGCTCGGCTCGTCCTCATCGCTAGTGCAGTTCTTTGCCCTATCTCCACCCATAGAGTTTCTATGACCACCAGCTACCATCCCCAAATGTGGCTCACCATTTTGTCCACCGTGGGATCCCATAGAGAGAGGGAAGACATCTTGGAGGTGCTGTTGATGAAGTGATTGCTGATGAGGATGCAAAGACCCTTGTATGTCTAAGACCCCGTAGGGGCTAGAAATCAAATTTCCCCCGGACATATTTCCATCCATTCCCAGCACCAAATAAATGAAAAGAAATGAAACTCTATATTACATCTGCCAAGTCACAGGCTCAGTTCAGACACACTTTTAAAAATGTCATTGAACAATATCCACAAAAATAAAGCAAAAACTCAACAAGAAACCCCAAATTACACTACAATGGAGAAAGACAATCCCATGCTGCCATGGTATCATGCTGGCAGCAGCTCATACCTGGTTTAACCTGTCCGGGGCCTATCTTTGCTTGACCAAAGCCGCTCACATCACACCCCACCTTCTTTTTTGGCAATGGCACAAAGTTCGTTCCACCTGGTGTGATATGCACCATTAGACTTTTCATGTGTGAAATATAAAGCATATTTTCTGTACAAGATCAACCAAAATGGTGCCCATCTCAAGTTAGAATGAAGTTTGGGCCACAACTGCCAACTCCTATAGAAAAGGGATGGTGGTGTGTCATATGTGCAGCTTAGATCAAGCAAAGATGGGCTCCACACATTAAACCAAGTGATTGGCTGCCATAAATACCATACTGCCAGTATCTTAATAATATTTTTCTTCAACACAGGTAACCAACTGCTTTCCACATAAAATGGAGATCTTTGAGCAGCATTGTGATTTCAGCTATCACCTCAACATGGAATTTTGGAGGATATCAAAACCTCTGAAAAAAAATTATTAATTTTATTTTGGTTGGGGGGGTTAGAAGTGTTGAGGATTCACCTGAAGAAAATGGCAACATGGATGAGGAATTAACAACATTCCAACCCAAACCTAAGCAGTGAAAATTCATATCCATTCTGCTATAGATTTGGCTACAAAACCATCTATTTTTCACCATAGATTTCAACAGCATCCAAACACACCCATTTCACAAATTATACCTGAACCTAATTACAAGTCCTAATACCTTCAAAAGAAACCTAAATCGAATTGAAAACCAAAAGAAAAAAAGAAAAAAAAGGAAGATTAAAAACATGCAGTCCTTTACACACAAATACATGTCAAAATCACGATTTCTATGATCATATCATAATCCCCCCAGATCCATCTAACACTTCTATCGTATTTCACTTCTCTCTCTAACAAAACCCTAAGATTTCATTCATCAGAAGTAGATAAAATCATCAAAACAATCTATCACATCCCATAGTCAATCCCAATCTGGAATTCAAATCTAAAGATAATAAAAAACAAAGATATCTTTCCTTTCATTGCGAGAGAAACCCTAGAGATTTCGCATGCGATCTCCATCAAAACCCTAGATTAATTTTGGGTAAGGAACAGAAGAAAACAAAACAATACCTGTTCGATGAAAAGCAAGCCTGTGCGGAGGAGGAGGAGAGAGATTCAAAACACAACATGAGCAAACGTCCACGTCGGGTGGAAGTGAAGAAGGGAGAGAACAAAACCCTATGAAGCTCTGAATTCGCCCACCAACTTAGACTTATTTACGAAAATAGGATCCGACGATTACTCCATCGTTGCCGAGCTTCGTGAAAGCTGGAGCCCAGAAATAGCTGCAGACAGCAGGCTAATGTGCGCCGGGGTGAATGACTATAGAGCGTATGGGCACCGTATGCCGCATGCACTTTAGTAAAAAAAAATTTCTAAAAATGAAAGCCAAATCATATATTCTTTTGATTTTATACTTGTATTCTTCTAAGATAAATTTGTCATTTGATGTTATTTTTTTTATTTTTAACCACCTTATGTATTTAATTTACATGATGGGTCTTGTTTGACATTGAAAAAGTTAGTTTCTCCGATCAAAAAATAAAATATGCGTGTAATATGACAATACAGCTTTTAATATGGAATTGCCATGTGGTGCAGAGTACGATCAATGTCCTAGCCGTCAACCCTAAAGTTTCTCCTATAAAATCTCTCCACTCTTATTAAATCTCGGGAGAATTTCAAAGAAGTCCTTAAGTTTCGGCTTTATTTAAAAAAAATTATATAAGTTTCATGACTTTTCAAATTAGTCCCTAAGTTTTTCGGGAAGCTTTCAATTAGGGCATCCATCTATTTAAAGTTATTTCTCGGCAACTTTTTTTCTTTTCTTTTTTTTAAATTCTCAAAGTACCCTTCATTGTAATAGAACTTTCCTTCACTTCCTCTATATTATCCTCATTTCCCTCATTACTGTCCTTACGGTGATCAAAGATACCTAGTATTCCTACAGCGATTGGCTGCATGTAGTAGCCGCCAAAACCATGTCATTGCTTTAAATGAAGGGTAATTTGGGTATTTTCAGAATATTAAGGGAAAAAGTCACCAGAAAATACATTTAAATGACCGGATGTCCTTAATTGAAGATTTACTGGAAAACTTCGGGACTAATTTGAAAAGTTTTAAAACTTGTGTCACCTTTTCTCCTAAAATCTCTCCCTCAACACTAGAATTTCTCCTATAAAATATCTTTTTTCCTCCTTCAACCTCTCATCTCCCATAAAATTTCTTTTCCTCTAAAATCTCCTCCTTTCAAATTCAAGATTTTATAATTAAATGAAAAACTTAAGAAATTGATCATTGCATCTAAAATCTCTCTAAACTTTCTATCACTAAACTCTCGTAAAAGCTCTCTTAACGACCAAACTTTATATCACTAATAACAATCTCATTCATTTGATTCTGCACGAACTATACAAAACATGAGGATATGCAGTCTTCTTGGTCCTCATGTGTCTACGAGTGGCCTTATGCTTGCTTATCTGAACTTCCTACCATGATTAGACCATGCTGAAAAAACCCCCCCTTTTACAATAATCCCAACATCTTGATTGACAACCTATATAAAGATTATAAAATAAAAATGCAGTAGCAATCCGCATGAGATGCGAACAAGGTGAACATTCCAACGACTCCTGCTCTTCCCATTTTCATCTATTCTACAACATGGGTTCTTAATTGATTGAAGTTACAGCTACTCTTTAACTATATTCCACCACTTACGTCAGTTCCCGCATTTTATAGTAGCACTTTCCTTGGTTCAGGATTTCAAAAGAGTTTGGGTATCAAAGAATAGTATTTAGAAAGAGAAAGCTCTACGTTGGCATCCTCCACCACCGGGTATTGTCAAGCTAAATGTTGATGGTGCCACATTTAAAGATATGCAGAAAGAGGGTGTAGGTGCTATTCTACGATATGAGAAGGGAACTGTTATTATGGCTCTGAGCAAAATAGAAGATGGGGTGGCGGAGGCTGATGATATTGAGGTGGTAGCGGCATTGCGAGGTCTTCATAAGGTTTGTACCATTGGTGTGAGAGAAGAAACTGTGAAGGAGTCAATGAAACTGTGAGAGAATGGCTTCACACTGTCTCTTGTAAAACTTACCACAAATGTTATATGCAGCCGTCTTCAAATCTTCACTCTTATTGTAGAAGACATCGTGAGAGAAGAAGCTAGCTTGATCTGAACTGTGGAGGAGAACTCTCCAAATGGAAGAAAAATAGAAAATAACTGAAGGCACTGTGACATTTCCTTTTTTGGGAAGAAAGTCGGATAATTTTTTATACTATATAGGTAATTTCCGCCACTTGGAAGCAACCATTGCCTTCCTATCCTCCCCTTTTAAACCACAGGAACAAAGCTTGATACTCAAGTAATCAATGATGAAAGACAATAGTTACCAGATAAGTCATTTTGTTTAGAACAAGCTCAAGTCTAATGCACGTTTAAGAAGGCCGAAAGAAGGTGATAGGATATAGTTTTTTGGGGCGTTTGGTGGCAGGTCCCTTAACATTACATTTTATAGTCTGGGGTCCAAAACATTTTCTCATAGAGGCAGCGGTCCTCTTTTAACACTGAATGAGTCAAAAAGACAAAAACACCCTCTCTTTATATACTCTATATGTCAGCAAACACTCTCCACTGAAAAAGATTGAAACCTTCATACACCGAAAACTAAGCAAAATCAAGATTCCCAAAGCAAAGACGAAAAAAACTGCGGAAAGAAACAAAATCAATTCATCGGTGACCTCGAGCATCCGAATCATCTTGACTTGAACTCAATTGAATTTGACATAAATTTATCTGAGTCTTGGTTTGAATTTATATAAGTTTGATATGAAGTTATTTGACTTTGACATGTATTTATCTAAACTTGTTGTGAGGTTATCTTAGTCTGTGATCAATTAAATAGGACTTTAAATGAATTTATCTGTATATTACATTATTTTATCTAAGTTTGATTTCAATTTAACTACGTTTGTTATCAATTAAATAGGGTTTCAAATGAGTTTGTATGACTTTGACATGATTTTATCTTAATTTTTACTGAATTTATCTGAGTTTCTTATGAAATAATATGAGTTTGGTATGAAATTAACTGGATTTCACATGATTTTATTTGACTTTGAAATGCATTCGACTTGGTTTTAAATGAGTTTTTCTGAGTTTGCTGTGAATTTATCTAAGTTTTGTATGAGTTATCTGACTTTGGCATGAAGTTATTTGACTTTGACATAAATTTATCTATGTTTGGTATGAATTTATATAAGTTTGATATAAATTTATTTGTGTTTGCTTTGAATTAATCTAAGTGTGATATGAATTAAATTGGATTGAAGTGAATTTATCTGACTTTGATGTGAACTTATATGACTTTGACGTGAGTTTATATGAATTTATCTGTGTTTGAAATCATAACCAGTTTGAAAACAAGTTATGTCACTTCCATATAAATTTATCTTCTGCATTTGATATAAAATTATCTGACTAGATTTGGTTTGAATTTATCTACATTTGATAAAAATTTATTTGAATTTGAGATGAAACTAATTATTTAAATGAATTTGTTATAATTTTATCTGACTTTGTTATGATTTTATTTGACTTTGCTTTGAACTGGGATGGGTTTGATATCAATTTATCTGAGTTGTATATGTAATGTGGACAACCAAAAGCATCTTACTACATTTAAATTGAAAAATAATCCTGGAAAGATGGATGAGTTGGAGATATAAACTAAGATTAGATTGCATGACACCCATTCAAATGGTTAGAAGGGCAAATTAGTCATAAAACAATCTGACGTATCATGCTAAGGGACCACCGCCCAAATTAATTCCATGCGCAAGGGACTTTACGCCTTAAACAATAATGTCATGTACTAGATGCCTTACAAGACCGATCTAAGGGACCTTAGGCTAATTTACCCCAGTTTTTTTTCTAGTGTGGGGTGCTGGTGCAACAAAATTATAATAACTAGAAAAGGTGCTACGAGGTATGTGTAAAGCTAAAGCTCATCAATTGGTGGGGTTTAAATGGGGACCAAGCGGGATTGGTTTTCTTGATTAATGGCAGGTTTAAGTTTTGTTGCTATACGCGGCCCACCCTTTTATTTATATATATATGGAGAATATTTATGTGCATCCATCCCTCATTATAGGGTGAGCGACACTTTCATAATTGAAAATTTTCATGTGTAAAAGAGAAAAAATCATATATGGTCATATGAATAAAATGAATATTCACTATAAGAATTTGCACTTTAACCGGCGTTTTTCTCCGGCGCAATAATTAAATGCCGGTAAAAGTATAGCTTTTGCCAGCACAAAAGCTTATTTTGCCGGGAAAAGAGGCGACATTATTTCGCCAGCGAAAGGTTGGATTTTTCCGGGCGATTATTTTCTTTTGCCGGCAAAGCTAATATTTTTGCTGCCCACCAACTCCTCCAAGTGTTTGAGCCTTTATTTGGGAAAATGCGCCTTTATTTGAAAATTTTATTTTCCAATATATTTTTAAAATTATTTTTGGCGGCGCAATTTTCGCGTCGGGATGATTATTATTAATATCCCAATCTTATACTTGTTTTCGCCGGCGCAATATTCGCGTCGGGATTTTATTACTAATTTCCCAAACGCACAAAACTTCTTTATCGACCCATCTCCTTTATACGAAAAAAAAGGACCCATCTCAAAACCCCCTCTGCATCTCCCTCAAATCGCCCTTGCCCTATGCATCCTCGCGCATCTCTCTCTCTCTCTCTCAACACACGCAGCGCCAGCCACCCGTCGCCATCTCCGTCTCGTCCAACCCCCGAGCGTGCGGACCATCGCCCATCTCGCCTTCGGCCCTCATCTCTCTGACCCATCCCTCTCTCGCACGCCATCCTCTCCGTCACTACCCAGCGCAGAGAAGCCCCGATCCCCATCTCTTTCGTTCCCTCCATCTCCCTGCGCAAAGCACCACCCGCCGTGCACCACCCTCGTAGAATGCTGCACATACCTCACCTCTGCTCCTCTCTCGTCTCTCTCGGCATCTCTCTCTCACACTCACGGTCTCCCTCGCCAGCGCATCCTCTCCGTCCCTCTCTCGCAGCCGGACTCACACTCACAAGTAATACAATACTTCCTTTCAGTCAAATCAATCCCCTGTAGTTTTCTCTTTTTCTCTTTGTCATGATTCTCTGGTTTTCATTCCCCTGTAGTTTCCAATACCAGAGAGAAAAATGGATCTGCTAATCTTGTTGATATCACCCTTCTTTTACTTCTTTTCGAACAATCTACTTTCTTTTACATACCTGGATTTCTGTGAGCTTGAGAAATCATTTGGGGTTTTCTCTCATTTTTTTGGGGATTAGTTTCATGTATGATTTCGTCTTGGCATGGAAATAACAATGATGGTTTTTCTCTCGATTGGGTTTTTGTTGTTGCTTTTGCAAGGTTTCAAATGGTCCATGAGTGTTATTGGGGAAAAAAACTGAACTTGGGTTGCTTTTATATCCCTAATGTTTCGTTTTGTGCGGGTGTCTTAATGTTGCAGCTTAGTTTTATTGTATGTAGTTGGAATCTTTTTGTTGGAGAGAAACTGTTGAATTATTTGTGATGTTTATTTGTAATTCTTAAGGGTTCTTTTGGATTTAGAGAAAAGACAAGTGGAGAATCCCCCATTAGGAGTTGAGAATCCCCTGTGCAGAACCACATTGTCTTTTTAGGAGTAGTGATTCTCCATTGTGTCTGGATTTGAACAGAGAAAACTATGTTGGACAAACCATTTTAAAAACATTTTGTAAAGAAATGAAAATGATTTAAGTAGTTAGATGTTAGTTTTTATTAATGAGAATTTTAATTTTAGTAGAGAGAAGGGAGTTTTCTCCACCCTTAACTGGAGCAAAGATTTTGTCTTTCTTTTGTGAAAGTCAGTTAGGAGGAGAATTACTTTTCTTTCTATGTATATCCAAATAGGAGGAGATGTATTTTACTAGAGAAAAGAATTTCGCCTCTCTAATTTTCTCTGCATTCAACTGGGGCCTTAGGGACATGGAAGGGCTAGTACAGAATCATTTGAGAGATATGCATCTATGGATGGCTCCTACTAGTTGGGTAGTGGGTGCGCTTTCTGAATGGATATCGATTCCTTAGGTCATGTTTGAATGTGGAGGGGATGAAACTCCCAATTTTCTAATCATCATCAATGGCATTAGCTAGTAAGAGGTGACAATCTATAGCATGTATTATTAACTGGAAAGAGATAATTCCTCATTCTTATGCACACGCAAGTGCGCACGCACACAGTAAGGGGTAGGGGAGAGAGAGTGGTTTAGCCACCCCCACCCCCCTTTCTTTTTGTATTACCACTCATTCCACTCAATCCCAATTGCAACAATGGTTTTAGAAGCTCCATAATTGATTATGTCTATTTCTTCATTATCTGGCATTTGATAAATTGTAACAATACTTCCTTTCAGTCAAATCAATCCCGATGGGATGAGCTGACAATCAGCTTGTCTTTCTCCTTAAAGTTGGATGTTAGTTGGGAAAAAAGTCTAAACTTTGGCTCCAGAGTAAGCCACGTCAGCAGGCTGCAAAGGGTTGTCTCCTTTCGTTGATTGCCAATTCCTCTTCTTCCTCTTTTTCTTAATCAAAGGGGCCTAGGATAAAATTATCATTTGGCCAAATTTTAACAAGTGAAATTAGGTGGTAGTTCGGATTTTCAATCACTGCAAGCACAAAGATTGTTAGCAATGTGATGAATTTGGGGCATAGGTTCCATCATATCAAACTTGAAGAGCTTCACACGTCCAACATGGGGACCCATTCATGTCTCTTATGTTTTGAAATAAGCACACGCATGCTTAATCCCTCTTTTAATTGAGTAAATTCCATGAGATTTTTTCCCCAACAGCAAATTTCGTGAGTTAAATGACAAGACAGTAGATGCGTTTGGCGAGTTATTCAGTTAGCTATTCAATGAGTCTAAGATTGTGCAATTAACATGATTTGAAAATGTAATAGCGCAATTTACTTATAAGGTACCATATAAGTCTGTGAGGTAGTTGAGGTAGTCAGAGACAAACTTGAACTAGCAGTTGTGTTGTAGAAGAGTCCTACTGCGAACACCATAAGGAGAGGATGTCCAATCCTCTATATCCACTTGTAGCGTTGTAAATTGAAATCCTATTGATTTAATACTTTGATTGCTTCGGTTTTTGTTGATTCCTTAAATTGGTGTCAAATTCTATTGGTGATGAGCAGTGACTCAATTGAACATGTGAGAACTTAAGCTTTAGCTTGGACATTTTCCATATGTGATGCAGAGTGAGAGAGGCCTTTGAGTTTTGAGTTTATGTTACTTGAAAGGAATGTTCGTATTCTTTCTTTGTTCATGTATTGTTTTGAAATGAGTTGTTATCGGGTTCCGGTTTGTATGTATGGGATTTGGTTCCCTCGTTATGCTCAATAACAAACAAGAGGCTTGTGATTGTCATAATACAAGCTTCTGGTCCTCCCATTAGTTTTGTCTTCTGCTTAACCCATTATTGACCCTTTCACTATAAATAGTAGATTTGCTCTTTCCTACACACCATCCAAGGAGAGACAACCCACTTCCCCACAACCCACTTTTTAAAATCCATCAACAGTTGTGTGCTTCTCATTTTTGTCAAATTTCAAACTATTCTCTAAACACATCAGCCTTTTGTCTTTGATCCTAGTCTCACAGATCTCTCCCATTTCATCAAATCTGTAAGGCCTCAAACAAGAACCATTTATTGGCTGTGGGATTTGATTCTGTCACATGATATTGCCTTTGAGGATTGCTATGTCCTCTATTTTATTTTTAAAGGTGTGGGTGGGGTGTTCGGATCTTAAGGGTTCTTTGATTGAGGAGCAAGACTTTGGGTGGACAGGAAGTCTAAGAAACGAGTGAACATATGGATTTTTTCTATATGGGTCATTGACTTTTAGAGTGATTTTAATGAGTTTGAGTATATAGAAAGATAAGTTTCCTGTTTTTTCACTTGTCTTCAGGTTTTGTATGCTTTAATAGAATCGAATAAGAAAAGAGACATCAAATTTTTGTTTTGGGAGATTGAAAAGGAAGTGGGTTTTGGTAGATTTTTGTCTTGGTCTTAAACCATGTGTGTGTTATGGGGAGGGCTTTTGGGAGAGGGTTGATTTCTGCTAACAGAGTGGAGTGGGGCAGTCAAAGAAGCATTGGCATGTCATTTGTTTTTTCACTTGTGAGTTTCATATGGCTCTGATGCTTCTCTGTCTTACTTTGGTAGTGTACTTCCATGTTAATGACGTAACTATATTGTTGGTGGTGTCTGTCTTCAGATACTTGGAACAATAGCTACCTAAACTCCCCAGTCATCTTTTTCCTCTTAAACCCAAGCCTATTTCGATGTGTTTCCTTTATTTCTCTCTCTTTCTCTCTCTAACCTTCTTCTTGTTTTTCTATAATCAGACTATAATAAGATTTTCTGAATTCTATCCTCTTTGTTCCATTGTCTTTTTTTTTTTTTTTTTTTTTTCTTTTTTGGTTTTGTGCAGCTTTTCAAGACATCATATGAACTTTCCAAATTTACCACTATAGCTTTAGTTGATATAGACTCACAAGAAATTCAAGTTTATGTGAAGTATTTTGACATTAGTTTGATACCTTCAACAATATTCTTCTTTAATGCTCATCACATGAAGATGGACTCTAGGTATGATCCTTCCCTCCAAATAATGTTGATCTGACCCCTAAATCTTCTTATCTTTTTTGTTTCCTGTGTATTTTGGTATGCAACAACTGTAGTTGCTATGTTTTTGTGGTTTGTAATTGTAATATATACAGGTGGATGATTGGCATAATATAACTAATACTCATTAATATCCAATATCCATCACTACTACTTTGACATCTAATTTCTAGCAGCTCAGTGTATGGTGTTTGATGACAACAGAAAAAGCATCTTCTGCATGAAATCTTAATTGTGAAATTACTTTGACATCTAATTTCTAGCAGGCCTTTTCTTTATCTTTCTTTCTTCCCTTCCTTTTTTTTCTTTATTTTTTTTAGAGTGACATTTCTGGTCTCAATGAAGTATCTGGTCAGAAGATTAAAAAGGAAATACAAGTCTTTCAATGGAGTAAAGAAATGAAATGTTGAATGCCTATGCATCCTCACAATCAAAGTTTATTGTTACTGAAAGAAATTCATGGATAAGGGGTAAATTTGGGTGAAGCTACGTGATGGGATTGGCGTGAAAGTAAATAGAGTAATGAGTTTTGATTGAGCATTAGGATGCAAATTAGAGACATACGGATTGGAAGCCTCGGCCTTTGATCGGGCATCTGAAGGAATTCTGTCCAATTTTTATGGGACCATATCTCAAACTTGATTTGTTCCCAACAGAACAAACATGTCTCCATTGGTCTCCTTATTAGGAAAATGACTTGATTAAGATTAATAAAACTATAGATTTATAGTTCTGATGTAGATTTATTCAAACTTGATTTGTTCCCAACAGAACAAATATGTCTCCATTGGTCTCCTTATTAGGAAAATGACTTGATTGAGATTAATAAAACTGTAGATTTATTCAAACTTGATTTGTTCCCAACAGAACAAACATGTCTCCATTGTAATGACCTTTTAATTTTGATGTCGTTTATACCTTGGGCCAAAGTATTAATCCTAGATATCATCTTTAGTAATATAATCTCAAGCTTTTTAGTGCCATCCCCCTTCATCATTATCATCATCACCACTGTCAAAGACTCCATGGCTTTTCCCATGTATCTAAGGGTGCCTAATAAGATTGCTTGTATGACATCCCAGCTGATGTGGACTACCAATCCAACGGGTTTTATATTTCACATATGTTTCATACCATGTGTCAACATTGACTTCCAGAGGGTTTGTGCCTTTGCATGTCTATCGGGTTTTATAATTGCACATATGTTGCATACCAAGTACCTTTGCCGATTTAGATGGGATTGCATGGAAATACTCAAGCAATATTCTCATGGTTTTCCTTTCTGCGTATGGTAAATTTGTACTCCATCCCAGTTTTGCCCTACACCTGCAAAATTTCCTACCTCCAAAACCAAGAACAGAGGAAGATAGTGTTAAAAGTATGATTTTCTCACATGCCATGTCATGTTTCTGTGAATAGTTTGGATTGAATGCGCGAAGTAGTTTATTGGTTGCATGGAAACTCTTATATAGAGTTTTGGAAGGACATTATATCTTATGTATGACTGTAAGGTTTTACTTGATTGAACATATCGTATGATTTTTGGATAGCTTGATCTCAGTCTATTGCACAAATGAATTGTGTTTTGATGGTTCTTTACTAATACTCCTATATGCTATATGCTAATGAGAGTTTGAAGATGTGTGGGTAAAGAATGAAGAGCTGAAGTGGGTAATAAGGTACCTAGGCAACAAAAGCCACTATTAGGTTATGGGGTGGCAGAAATCTTCACCTCAATATAAGATTAATTATATGTTAATTTTGCTCTTTTTTTGTTGCAGATTGAATGAAGATTGAAGACATTGTTTTGTTGGAAGATTCCATGCAGCAAAGAAGCAGCCAACATGAAGGCCAAGTATGCAGAGTAATGAGTTTATGTACGATGCAGGAAGTTTTTTTAAACGATGGTGTAGGTGTTGCAATGGTGCAACAATAAAATGATGATATATGTAAATTTTCATTGGCAATTGAATGTTGGTACAGAGTAGAATGTTAGCATGGGTTTTAAGTTTGCAATGGTAATGGTAAAGTGCTTTCAGTGTTGAAAGGATGTTTGAATATTAATATGAAGTGGAATGAATTTTCTTGTTTTATTTTTTGATGGTTTTGGAATGGAAATGGATGTTTGGTGTGTAGTAGATTTGGTCTTGGATAATGGAATTAACAGTTTCAATTTATTCATATCACAGAGGTTGGAAGTTGTAATGATGTACTGATGTATATAGGAAAAGAAAATTAAAATAAATAATATTGGTCTAGTAATTGTTTTTACTATAGAACTTTTAGCGACGCAATAATACGTTGCTGGCGAAACGAAATGCCAGCAAAATGCCTTAAAATAATTAATTTAAAAAAAAATCCTGGTGAATAAATGTTTTGCCGGGGCAAAAAAACGCCGAAAAAAATTGAAAAAATAATTTTTGTAAAATGTAATTTTTTTTTCCAGGGCAAAAAAACGCCAGCAAAAAAAATTGAATTTTTTTTTTTTTTTGTAAAATGTAAATGTTTTGTACATCTGTACCGGTGCATATTTATTCTATTTATTATTGGAAAATAAACCTTTTTTCGCGGCATTATACACCTCCTTTGTCAGCGAAATAAAACGCCGGCAATGTACACCTTTTCCTGACGCTACCCCATTTTCGCTGGCCAATGGTATTGCTTGCATACCTTTGCTAGCGCTAGAGAAATCGCCAAAAAAGATCTCTGCTGGCGTTTTATACATCTTTACCGGTGCTTATTTAGCGCCGGCAAAAGTACAAATTCTGATAGTGACTGAATAGATGTATAATATTTTACCATTTTATCAAGTTTTTTTTTAGTTAAATCAATGGTGCAAAGAAAATTCATCATTTCATGTGTGAATCAAAAGTTAAGAGAAATCAGTGACTTCCAATGCAAAAAATAGATAAATTCATGATTTTATGTGAAAATGCAATTTTTGACTGAATTTTGACTTGAACTCAGACTTTGATGCCCACAAACATAAAATCATGATTTTTTTTTACTAAAGTGGTCCATGATTTGATGATTAAGTCCTTAATTATTCTAAAATGATGAAGAAATTATGCATTTTTAAGGACTTATCAAAATGTACCAAAATTGTGAGTTGTGGGTACCAATATTTATGCGAGGTATGTTCTTTGCAGGGATGAGTTCGACTCAAAGAAACGAAAGTATAAATATCTTCATCAAGCAACTGGAGACACAAAAGGATGGTCTATGTGATTTAGTCTTGCGATTGAAAGGAGCCATTGCCTAACTAGGAAGAAACAAGCTAAAAGCTAATCACGACACTCTAAATGGGAAGTTGATTATGAAGACTGAATGGCCAATGGAAAAACAAATGTCGGAGATATATACAAGAAAAAAGTCTTACCAGTTTTAAGACCAATTCATGCCAATGGCAACTTGTATTATACAACTTCAAAAAGACGAACCAAATGAAAGAATTTATGATGTTTCAACTTTCAAAGATGAAGAGGAAATTGTAAGAAGGGTTATTTTTATAAAAGAGCAGTAGCATGTAAGTTGTTCATGTCAAATGTTTCAGTTTGAATGAATCACATGTAATCATATTCTTTGCATCCTTAAACAAGAGAGGATATTTGTTTTGCCAGACCAATATATTTTAAGAAGATGGACTATTCAAGCAAAAAAAGGGTCCGATTTCTACATGAGTCTCTTTGAGCGCAAAGTCTCATTTGATGACTCGTTGGTTGCACGGCATGGGGATTTATTATATTATGCGACAATGATTGTTGATGAATCGTCTATGTCTATGATGGCATCCGAAAATGCTAAACAACTCTAATTAGACCTTATGCGAACATCCTGTGCAATAAATGAAACTATCGAGACTGGAGATAAGAGAGGGGGGGAGGTCTTGTGCTAAAGAACGGGATAAGTCCTTTGATGAGACGCAATATCTTGAGCCAAAGCATATTATCACAAAAGGACGTGCAAAGAGACTTAAGTTCTTCAAAGAAAAAGCCCTAAAAAAAGCCTGGTTATGTCAAGGATGCAACAGATGTAGTGTTTCGCATGATAAGCGCAACTGTCCTACTCTATTAAATAGGTAATCTCTTGGTATTTTAAATTATACTACATTATCACATCCTATTAAATAATTTCTAATCGCTCTTTTACATTTCAGGTCCATTGTTCAATTCGATTCTTCAAATTCTGACAATATATCGGGAGATGATTTAGCCTCATTTGCTGAAGACAACGCTTCTATCAATTCAATTTCCATTGATGAATTTGAAGGAACATTTTAGGTGCAACATTTATCTTTATATTTTTAGTTCATTTGTTTCATAAGATTGCTTTACATTTGACAATCATCTTTTTTCAACTACTCTGTAAGTGACGTTCGCTTTATTTGATTTCTGCAGCTGTGGCTAATGGATGTTATGAGACATCTGGTGACTTTTGCAACCCAATTTATGTTTGATGGCTTCCAAGATGACAGTTGTGGCACACTTTGTGTTTTTTGGCTTCCAAGATGCCTGTTTTAGTCTAATTTATGTTTTCTGGCTTCTAAGATGACTTCTATAGACCTGTTATGTATTTTTTTTTTTTTTTTTTGGCAATGACTGTTGCAACCAATTTACGTTTGATGGTTGACAATGACTTTTGTGGCCCAAGTTTTTGAATGTTATGCAATTTATGTCTATTCATGATTTTATTGCCTATTGTCTAGATCATATTATGTTATCCATGTCAAATGTTTGCATCCCAGGATCAGTGACACATTCCAGCTTCAATGACCACATTCTAATGGTGAATCAAATATCTTGGTTGAGAAAGGATCAGTGACCACATTCCAGGATTACATCCACACTGCAAATTTGGGTTGAGAAATGATTAAGCCACCACATTTATGTTTAGAGGATTTAATTATAAATGTACCCATTTCTTGCTTTCCAAATATACCAAGTCAAAACAGGTGATCAATGGTATTGGAAGAAGTGAAAAATATAGTCAATGACACCTTATTTTGCAAACTGCAAATCTTTCTAGCACTCAACCATCTGTTCGGTGGTCAGTCAATTTCAATTTCATTGGTTTCCATCCATATCAATTTCAATTTGTTTGGTTTCCATCCATCTGTATATTTCATATTTCTATGAGTTATTGGGTTACCCCATCTACTAAATGTTGCTGGAACATGGACAACTGAATTTTATTTATGGGAAGGCTCCTAACAGCGGCTATAAAAGGGGCTGCCTGGTCTGGCAAAGACATGTCAGAGTTATAAATTGTATATAGAAGAAGTGAAGAACCCATTACAATTCCCAGGCCACATTTTATCGTGTTTGTTTGTTGAGTGTCAGCTTGATCCAGTCAGCTCCAATTTTGTCAGATTGATCCAGTCAACTCCAAACTATGAGATCCTTTAAGACTCAGGTTTTGAGCATGTTGAATTCAAGGTTTTATGTTTGAGCAAATTTTGCCACAATGGTGAATCCAATGACTTGGATGAACATCAAGAGAGAGAGAGAGAGAGAGAGAGAGAGAGATTTTATTACAATTGTTTCTTAGAAAGTATCACACCTTGAACAACATGTAAACTAAGATTAAAACACATAATCATTAGGACATGACATATAACGACCAGACTGCCATGTATTTTGCAATATTACATATTTCTTAATTTTTCATTCTCAACATATGCACTCATGAGTTGGTTTTGTGCCTTAAAAGGTTTTTTAATGCTTCCAAACGCCGTTGTCAAGTCTATATTTTCTCCTTGAAGGGCTGAATTATGCTCTGAAGGTGGACGTTCCCTTGAGACGGTATCTTTCTAGAAAAATGCATCACATCCATTGTCATTCTACAATCAAATGAGATGTATTTTTTTGCTAAAAACATTAATTTAAATCACAAATTGAACATTAAACAGTAATTACATGTCACGACCCGGGCCCGAGATTAGGGTTACCACGTCCAAATCCCGAGTCGCGACGCCATACTTACTCCCGTAAACCTCGTATCGCCGAAGCCAATACGGGATTCACAAGGGATCTTACTTATACCTGTCAAATCTACATTTTTGCGAAAATATATTTATACATTGACATCCAACTTTAATACGTACAAGTCCTTTACAGAAAGTAAAGTTTACTTACACATCTCATTTTCTACTTAAATCAACCATGCATATTCAATACAATGCATGTGATCACTATTTACAACCAAAATAAATCTATTCAAAATGTTCCCAAAAATTGCTAAACCAGTCGCCTCCGATTTACGTCCATTCATTCAATCCTCCTGGAGGAACCGGATTGGTCTCCTCCGATGGCGGCGCGGTCTCGGAACCACTGGAACGGCCAACTGGGCCTGTAATGTCATCAATAACACTGTGAACACGACGGTTCAACAATGTATACACAATTCTATGATATCATATGTTTAGCATTGTGGTTCCAATGTATAACAATTCAATTCAATTCAATTCAATGCATATAGTTCTTCCCTGAAGGAAACATTCAATTTATGTAGTTCTCCCCTGAAGAGAGCATTCAATTCATTTATATACACTTTATCAAGTGTCTTTTCGTTGTCCTCTAGCATAGGCGGAAGGCGCACCATTCACAACCCAGCCTTTCAAGGACTCATTTCATTTCATTATTACTCACTTTATTAAGTGGCTTTTCAAATGTTACTCACTTTATTAGGTGGCTTTTCAAATGTGTGGGATTTACCAGTGTCTTAATCAGGGATCACCGGCATCACCAAGGAGCTCCGGAACGCTCCATCTACTGTAGCAGACTTAATCTTTCATACATTACAGTGTTTGTCCATTTCAGTTCTTTTCTTTTCATTTCATTACATTTCATTGTATTAATTCAACCCATTATTCAATGATAGCTCAACAAGGAGCATAACAGTAGTAGACGAGAGAGGACAAGCCAACTCAAGTCAGGAACAAGTAAATTTCCTAAAACAACATTCGGGTGAAACGTTCATTATGCAATGTAGGTGTTATTTTAGATGACATCACTTTTCAGTGAAATTTACATTCACACAAATTTAGCTAACACCCATGAAGGTTTAGGAAATTATCAGAAATCAATTCTGATATTCCCTCTAATTCGGTCACCTCGTCTGTTACCTAGCGGTTAGCCGCATTAGGGATTTCGGCTGACCGAACCACATTCGGTCAGCTTTCCAGAATTTCTCAATTTACTGGACAACTTGCCCAATTTGGTCACCTATTTGGTCACCCACTCGGCTGACCGAAATTCAAATTTCGGTTAGCCGAATTTCTTCGGTCAGCTCACGGTTCGTTTTCCAGAAGCTCAACTTCTGATGGAAAAATCCTGACAAGATTTTCGGTCACCTTGCGGTCAACCCTCGGCTAGCCGAACTCACAATTTCAGCTAGCCGACCTATGTCGGTCAGCTCTCGGTCAGGTGTCGGTCAGCCTGGCTGCTAACCGAATTGTGCCTAGAAGTTCAGAAAATTCTGAATCGAATTTTCTGTAACTAAACTCCTTGAGTTCTAACAAATCACTTAACAATTGAAATCAAGATAATTGAGTATACTTGCCTTGTTTGGAAACTTCTTAGCAAGAATTCCCTTGTCTAGCTCGAATCCAAGCTGAATTCCTCAAGCCAAACCTTCTTTTGAACCTAAAACCCAAAATCAATCCACAAAACAGAATTCTTGTAAATTCTTTGAGCCATAACTCAATAATGAAACCATGGAAGTGCTGAATTCAACTCAACACTTACTTGTAGCTTCTTTGGTGGAAATCTTGAGATCTTCTCAAGTTTAAACTCCAAGATAGTAGGAAAAGAGATGAAGAAGAGGATGGTGAAGATGGAGTCCCTCTTCACAAGCACTTGTCAGCTCTCCCAATCATCACTCAAGGAAGAGAAATTGGAAGAAAGAAGAAGGAGAGAAAGAAAGAGAAGAAGAGAGATCGGCTGGGATGGAGGAATGAACTCAAATGAGTTCATCCTCATCTTATAAGCCATCAATTGCATTTTACCCCCTCCTATTTCCTCTAATTACAACTCAAGTCAAATGAATGGTCATTTGAACCAATTCACGTCGAATGGAATCGTCACATTTATAAAAGTTAACGTACTCCTCGAGATATACGTGTGAGTATCAAGAGTTTCCGTATTCGACGAAATACGTGTAATTTCGTATTTACGAAAAAGTCCTTACATCACTCCATTTGGCCTAAAACCATTTCTAATCCATTCATAACATTCACTATTCTTTTCATTAAGTTCAACTTGACCACTTGAGCCAAATTCTATATCAATTTAGCCATTAATCAACATTAATTCCATAAAACATGTTGAATTAGCATTAATCCCGATTAATTAGAGTTAATCTTAATTAACTCGGGACAGGGTGTTACATTACAACAAATAAAAAAATTTTAATTAAATTAAACGTTACTTACGTTCCAATATGGACATCTCCAAAACTTTCGATTCGGGTTGGTTTATGTACGACTTGTAAATAATTTCATATCTCCACCCCCACATGGGCATTTTGGAGCCGCTTTAATGTTCTTGGAATTGAAGGATGATGTGATGTCCAACTTCTTTCAACCAACAAATCAATGAATTTAACTACATCAAAATGATTAAGGGGAAACAGAGATAAAGAGAAATCCAAAAGATAAATAGGTTGCATTGGATAAAATAACAAACTCAAATTCAACCTAAATGATAATTATGATAAGAAAAATTGGATAAAACACAAAACTAGCATGCATTGGAAAAGACTGTAGTAGGCAAGCAAAAACTAACATCTCATTGGTTATACCATAAACCTCTTTTCCATATGATAATAGCTTTAAAGACTTCATTTTTGCCACAATAAAAAAAATGCTCCTTCGATTCCTTTCCAATGTAACAAATTAAAAAAGAGCACCCAGTTTGGGTAAGACTTGGCAAGAATCGATTGTAACAAACCTATTTCAAATGTTACTTTGGTTCTTCTTTTCTCAAGATTCTTCTTCTCTTTTTTTCAAATTTCAGCGGCAAAGAAACAAGCTCAAATATTATTCAAGAAGATAAAGAATAAATAATATGGAAAGATATAAAAGATTACCAATGTAGAAATATCTGAGTATTTGACCTTCTTGCTTGGAGATGGATCACTGTAAATCTGCTAACGTGGGTTTTTTTCTTTGTTACTATGAGATGGGAATCAAACAATCGAACCTGAGAACACCCTGAGATGATGACACGGACAGAGGAGATGTTTTGAATCGAAGGAGAAATATCTTCAAATCTGTGGGCGGAAAGGGGAATGACGAAATCTAGGGGTTTTCTTGTTCATGACTAGGCTTCGTCAATTTGCCATTTTCACCTATTCGGAGAAGGAAAGGGAAATCAAGAGAAAGGGTTTTCTTCTTGGTCGGCAGGGCTTCGTCGATCTATGGCCGGAGTCAATCGAACTTCGAATTTCATCGACCTCGAGCGGGAAGGGAGATCCGGAGAAGACCGGCGGGGAGAGGAGGAGGCCTTTCTCATGCACGAGGAAAGGGAAATCTGAAGAAGGGGTTTTCCTGGATCTTGTTAGGCCGGGCCTCGTCGATCTGTGGTTGGAGAGCACCTCTGGATCTTGTTAACGTCGAGCTGGAAGGGCAATCCGAAGAAGAACGGCAAAGACTAGAGGAGAGCTTTCTCTTCTACTTTGGGCGCGGCATGAAAATGGGAGAGGGATTTTGGGTTTGGGTTTGCTGTTTGACTTTGAAGCCCAGCTGTTGGATATAGATTGAAAAGGGAAGGCTGAGTTAGTTGCTCTCACACAGTTTGGTGAGAGTGCCTTCCACAAGAGCACTTCCCATACATATATATATATATATATATATAACTCATGTGGTAGTAGCGCATGGTTCCTTTCAAATTGGGCTCTTACGAAGACACAATCAAATGTGATGTCATCCCGATATAAGTCACAAACATACTCTTTGGTCGTTCTTGGTTGAAGAAGTTGAAGGTTGTCACAGATAATGGCAATAACACCCATACTTTTATATGGAAAGGACACAAGAACAGCTTATGGCCACTGCAAATCCAGCCTTCCACTAAAGCCCCAAAAGAAGCAGCCACCCCACAAATATTAACCATAGGCAAATTTGAATGGGAGAACATAAATCAGGGTATGATGTATGTCTTGGTCATTCGATAGGCTACAGATGACTCTTCACCCGAGTCAATTTCAGAAGAAGTCAAGCCACTCCTATAAGAATTTCTCAATCTTATTCCGGGTGAGCCGTCAAAGAATCTTCCACCTATGAGGGACATACAACATGCCATTGATCTAGTCCCTGGCTCTTCACTGCCGAATCTCCTTGCCTATCTGATAAGTCCAGTAGCGCACATCGAACTAAAAAGGTAGGTGGACGATTTATTGCTAAAGGTGTTTATTAGAGAAAGTCTCAGTCCATGCGGTGTACCAATCATTCTCACTCCCAAGAATGATGGAAGTTGGCACATGTGTATAGACAGTCGGGCTATCAACAAGATCATAGTAAAATATAGATTTCCTATTTCCAAATTAGATGATATGATTGACATGATGACAAGATCTTCTCCAAGATTGATCTGCGAAGTCGTTAACATTAGATATGCATTAGAACAGGTGAAGAGTGGAAGACACGTTCAAGACCAGAGATGACCTTTTATGAATGGCTGGTCATGCCATTTGGGTTAACAAATGCTCCTAGTACCTTCATGCGGGTTATGACCCATCTGCTGCAGCCTTATATCTGGAAATTTGTTTTTCTCTATTTCGACGACATCCTTATTTACAGCAAAACTAGGGAGGAGCATCTCACTCATCTGCAAACTATTTGCCATCTCCTTCGCTGAGAAAGCATCTACATCAATCTCAAGAAGTGCACCTTCATGAGCAGTTCGGTTGTATTCTTGGGATTCATCGTATTGACGGAAGGCATCAAAATGGATACAAAGAAAGTCAATGTAATTCTGGATTGGCCACTCCCCACCACAGTAACTGAAGTTAGGAGTTTTCATTGACTTGCTACATTCTATAGAAGATTCATAAAAAATTTCAACAGCATCATTGCTCCAATTACAGAATGTTTAAAAAAGGGTGAATTCAGATGAACCAATGCCACAACTCGAACTTTTGAGTAGATCAAGCAAAAAATCATACAAGCTCCTATCTTGCACCTTTCAAACTTTGAAAAAGTGTTTGAAGTTGCTTGTGATGTGTCCAATGTTGGAACTGGAGGTGTCCTTAGCCAAGAAGGACATCCAATTGCCTTCCACAGCTAGAAACTCTCAGATTCGAAGTGCAAGTACTCTCCTCATGCCTTGGAGTTCTATGCTCTTGTTCAGTCACTTTGACATTGGAGGCATTACCGGGTCAACGAAGAATTTGTGCTTTATTTTGATCATGAGTCTCTTAAGCACTCCATTTACAGCAGAAAGTGGAAGCCAACTATGCCAAATAGAGTGCTTATAACCAGGAGTCCAACTTTACCATACACCATAAATATGGCAAGGAAAATGTGATAGTGGATGCTCTCAGTTGCCGGAAACATCTCCTAACTACCATGGCTATTTCTATGCCAGGCTTCAAGCAAATCAAGCAGGAATATAAGTCAGACAAAGACTTCGGCACTATCTATAAAGAGGTTCATCATTGTGAGCATCTCAAACATCCATATTTTAGCATTCATGATGGATATTTATTTTATGGTAGTCGATTTTACTTGCCGAATACATCTATCCGAAAGCATGTTATCAGTAAACTCCATTTTGGAAGATGAAGCAGGCATTTGGGTTGAGATAAGACCTTAACTCTTGTAGGAGATAGTTACTAATGGCCACACATGACACCCTATGTTTCTTGTATATGCGAATATTACGTACTTACCAGCTGCCCAAAGGAAGCAAAAAGAATGCGGAGTTATATCAGCCGTTGCCAGTCCCATAGGGCCCCTGGGAGGATATCAGCATGGATTTTGTACTGAGACTACCTAAGACCCATAGAAAAGTGGACTATATATTTGTGGTTGTGGTTTGCATTTTAAAAATGGCTCATTTTATCCCTTGTACCAATACGCAGACGCCTACAAGGTTGCATAGCTATTCTTTAAAGAAGTTGTCCGCCTACATAGACTTTTAAAGACCATTGTGTCCGACAGGGATATAAAGTTTGTTAGTTACTTCTAGAAGACATTGTGGAACATGTAAAAAACAAAGTTGAAATTCTCTACTGCCTATCATTCACAAACTGATGGTCAGATAGAAATCATCAATCGTAGCCTCGGGAATCTACTACGTTATTTAGTACTAGACCATCTTACTACATGGGATTAGGTTTTGCCTATGGCTGAGTTCGCCTATAATAACTCTGTCAAGCCGGTCCACATGGATTTTTCCTTTTGAAGCAGTTACCGACACTAGACCACGCCTATTAGTTGATCTTGTTCCCCTTCCTGTAGTGGCAAGAACAAGTGCTAATGTGAATAGCTTCATTTGACATATGCAACAGGTTCATGAGGAAGTTCGACACCATATTTCAATAAATAATGATTCATATAAACATGCAGATAATCGTCGTTGCTTTGTTCAATTTGCGAAAGGAGATATGGTTATGCCGAGTAATTGTCCAGAGTGCCTTCTACCGGGAGCCAACAAAAAACTGCACCCTCGCAACTCAGGACGGTTCAAGATTCTTTAAAAAATCAGTTCTAATGCGTATGTGTTGGATGTGCTAGCAGATCTTGGATTGAATGCTACGTTGAAGATCTCACATTCTACAAGGGACGTGACCAAAACAGTCCGTCGGAACTCAGGACGGTTCAAGATTCTTTAAAAAATCAGTTCTAATGCGTATGTGTTGGATGTGCTAGCAGATCTTGGATTGAATGCTACGTTGAAGATCTCACATTCTACAAGGGACGTGACCAAAACAGTCCGTCGGAAGAACATGAGATTCAACTGCCACTTTCTCCAACTCCTATGGATAAAATCATTAATGTGCTTGATGGCCAAATTGTCTCCACTAGAGGAGGGGGATTTCAGAAGTTTCTTGTTCGCTGGCAGAATCGTCCTATCTCCGATGCCATATGGATTATAGTTATAGATTTTCAACATCTTAATCCCGATCTCTACGAGAGATATCAGACCATTAGCTCGGCAGAGTCTAGTTTTTCCAAGCTGAGGAGAGTTGATGCAGAACGATCTAAGAAGAAGAGGCCCTACTAATAGGCCACACCAAAGAACCTTACAATGATTTACTTTCCTTAAATAGTTTAGTAATTTAGTGATTTTATAAAATAAGTGACTTGACTTAATTAGAGAAAATTTAGTAATTTGATTTAATTATAGATTTAAGGGAGTGATTTTAGCAATCACTGAATAATTGTATTTTCCTTGTTAGACTATTCCTCCATTATAAATAAAGAGAGATGTTTGATTGTAGGGTATGCTATATGGATAATAAAATTTTAGAAGTGTTCTCCTGAGTTATTCTTTGGGTGGGATAATAAAATTTTAGAAGTGTTCTCGTGAGTTATTCTTTGGGTGTTCTCATCTAATTGGTCTTAGGGCTTGAGTATGTGTCATGACCCGGGCCCGAGATTAGGGTTACCACGGCTAAACCCCGAGTCGCGAACGCCATACTTACTTCCGTAAACCTCGCATCACCGAAGCTAATACGAGATTCACAAGGGATGTTACACATACCTGTCAAATGTACATTTTTGCGGAAATATATACATACATTGACATCCAACTTTAATACGTACAAGTCCTTTACATACAGTAAAGTTCACTTACACATCTCATTTCCTATTTAAATCAACCATGCATATTCAAATACAATGCATGTGGTCACTAATCACGACAAAATGAATCTATTCAAAATGTTCACAAAATTTGCTAAACCGGTCGCCTCCGATTTACATCTATTCATTCAATCCTCCTGGGGGAACCGGATTGGTCTCCTCCGTTGGCGGCGCGGTCTCGGAACCACTGGAACGGGCAACTCGACCTGTAATGTCATCAATAACACTGTGAACACAACGGTTTAACAATGTATACACAATTCTATGATAATCAATTCAATTCAATTCAATTCAATGCATATAGTTCTTCCCTAAAGGAAGCATTCAATTTATGTAGTTCTCCCCTGAAGAAAGCATTCAATTCATTATATACACTTTATCAAGTGTCTTTTCATTGTCCTCTAGCATGGGCGGAAGGCGCACCATTCACAACCCAGCCATTCAAAGACTCATGTCATTTCAATATTACTCACTTTATTAAGTGGCTTTTCAAATGTGTGGGATTTACCAGTGTCTTGATCAGAGATCACCGGCATCACCACAGAGCTCCAGAACGCTCCATCTACTGCAACAGACTTAATCTTTTATACATTACAATGTTTGTTCATTTCAGTTCTTTTCTTTTCATGTCATTGCATTTCATTGTTTTAAATCAATACATTATTCAATGATAGCTCAACAAGGAGCATAACAATAATAGACGAGAGAGGACAAGCCAACTCAAGTCATAAACAATTAAACTTCCTAAAACAACATTCGGGTGAAACATTCATTATGCAATGTAGGTGTTATTTTAGAAACTCATGTTTAAGAGATTTAAGGTCGAATATAATCAAATCATAAGCATAGTTTAGTTGTTTTTTTTTAAAGTATTAGCGGACGGTCCCTGAATGGAACGTTTAAAGGCTCTGGTCCACGTAAGTTCGTTTGAGGGTTGTAGTCCACATAACTAGACATATTTTGGCGAAAGGTCCTTAGATACATCACATCAGATATTTTCATGGTCCCTGAATGGAACGTTTAAAGGCTCTGGTCCACGTAAGTTCGTTTAAGGGTTGTAGTCCACATAACTAGACATATTTTGGCAGAGAGGTCCTTAGATACATCACATCAGATATTTTCATGACCGATTTGCCTTTTCAATTATCTTGACATAAAATTTTAAATTTTAAAATTTCAAATCTTCCATCTCCCCTCATTTCAAAGTGGGCCACGATTGTTGATTGAAAAATATCGCTGATCTCTTTTTTGGAATCGTGGGCAGAGAATACAGAGGATTCCAGACTCCTTTCCGAGGAAGACGACAGAAACAGAAACAGAGAATCCGAGTCCGAATTCGCCCAGGGCCAAGGAAAACGAGAAAGAGGTATCATTTCTCTATAGAGAAATCAGAGAAGAAGACTTGTAAAGGTTCCAGAAACTCGCAGAAGAAATCAGAGGGTTTTTGTTGAAGATCTATAGGTGGGCCATCACTGTGCTCAAAATCGCAGAACTTTGGTCGAAAAGGAAGAACAATAGATTGGAAATAGAGAAGATCTAAATCCTGATTACAACGGAATAATAGTTGAAGATCACCTCTAGAGAAGACGACGAAGGAAGAGCAGCAGCAGGCCATAGACGCGCACATGATCCGTCGCGTGGCAAAGATCACCTCCGGAGAAGACAACGAAGGACGAGTAGCAATAAGGCATAGAAGCGCACAGGATCTGTCACTGCCACGTGACGTAGATAGAGGAAGAAGGAGATCAACAATTAATCTCTTGGTGGTGCACACATCCTTTTCCCAGTTGCAGCAGATCATAGCAGTCCTAGTTTTGCCGATTGTAGGAGAGGAGAAATGGGTTGTCAATCGCAGTGGGCCACACGCACCGCTACATATCATTGGAGAACTTTGTGCATACAGGAGTTGAAGGAGGGCTAGTGCAGTCAATCGGAGAAGACGACTGCAAAGGAACCCTACTCCTTTTGCAAAGAGAGGCATCACAGAGGATCATCGAATAGGGTACTGATCTGGTCTTTTCAGATCGGATTTCAGAGGGAAAAAATGGTGACAGAGTATCCGGCCGTTCTTCGCGACACCGGAGAAGGAACTGGGATTTTCATTAACCACATTGCCCTTAGCCTCTCCGACGATGTTTGAGAACAGATCGATCTCTTAAAGAAATAGTGCGCACGATCCAAGCCGTTCATGGATTCGACCGACGAGACCCTCCGATCCGAGATCCTCATGTTCATCCACTACGTTGAGAATGAGATCGTTCCTGACCGAGTCCGACTCGGCACTGTGTTCAAGAGACTCGGGCTAGAAGGCTCCAGAAGCTGCAAAGACGAGATCAAGTGCCTCAAGGACCAGATATCGAATCAGAACTCGGAGAGATGAGGAGGACGGTTATGTGCTGGATGCGACTGGGCAGTGAGATGGAGTGGGAGGTCACCTTTCGTAGGCTGCATAACAAGGGAAGAGGAGGCCAAAAGGATCCAATTTACAGTGTGAGGAGATGGCTATAGGTGTAACACCCTGTCCCGAGTTAATTAAGATTAACTCTAATTAATCGGGATTAATGCTAATTCAACATGTTTTATGGAATTAATGTTGATTAATGGCTAAATTGATATAGAATTTGGCTCAAGTGGTCAAATTGAACTTAATGAAAAGAATAGTGAATGTTATGAATGGATTAGAAATGGTTTTAGGCCAAATTGAGTTATGTAAGGACTTTTTCGTAAATACGAAATTACACGTATTTCGTCGAATACGGAAACTCTTGATACTCACACGTATATCTTGAGGAGTACGTTAACTTCCGTAAATGTATTGATTCCATTCGACGTGAATTGGTTCAAATGACCATTCATTTGACTTGAATTGTAATTAGAGGAAATAGGAGGAGGTTTGATGCAAAAAGTGGGATTATAAGATAATGATGAACTCATTTGAGTTCATTTGATCATCCCAGCAGCTCTTTCTCTCCTTCTCTTTCTCTTCTTCTTCTTTCTTCCGATTTCTCTTCATTGAGTGATGGTTGGGAGAGTTGGCAAGTGCTTGTGAAGAGGGACTCCATCTTCATCATCATCTTCTTCACCTCTTTTCTTACTTTCTTGGAGTTTATACTTGAGAAGATCTCAAGATTTCCACCAAAGCGGTTACAAGTAAGTGAATTGTGTTGGTTTTAGGATTTCTGAGTTCACTTTGGTGATTTGGAGTGGTTTCTTACATAAGAAACTCATTAGACTTTTCTTGAATGGATTGATTGGTCCTTAGGTTCAAAAGGAGGTTTAGCTTGAGGATTTCATCTTGGATTCAAGCTAAACAAGGGAATTCTTGCTGATTAGTTTCCAAACAAGGCAAGTATACTCAATTATATTGATTTCAAATGTTAAGTGACATGTTAAAACTCAAGGAGTTCAGTTACAGAAAATTCGGTTCAAAATTTTCTGACTTTCTGGGCACAATTCAGTCAGCCGCCAGGCTGACAGACACCTGACCGAGAGCTGACCGACATAGGTCGGCTAACCGAAATTGTGAGTTCGGCTAGCCAAGGGTTGACCGCAAGGTGACCGAAAATCTTGTCAGGGTTTTTCCATCAGAAGTTTAGTTTCTGGAAAATGAACCGTAAGCTGACCGAAGAAATTCGGCTAACCGAAATTTGAATTTCGGTCAGCTGAGTGGGTGACCGAATAGGTGACCGAATTGGGCAAGTTGTCCTGTAAATTGAGAAATTCTGGAAAACTGACCGAATAGGGTTCGGTCAGCCGAAATCCCTAATGCGGCTAACCGCTAGGTAACCGACGAGGTGACCGAATTAGAGAGAATATTAGAATTGATTTCTGATAATTTCCTAAACCTTCATGGGTGTTAGCTAAACTTATGTGAATGTAAATTTCACTAAAAAGTGATGTCATCTAAAATAACACCTACATTGCATAATGAACGTTTCACCCAAATGTTGTTTTAGGAAATTTAATTGTTTATGACTTGAGTTGGCTTGTCCTCTCTCGTCTATTACTGTTATGCTCCTTGTTGAGCTACCATTGAATAATGTATTGAATTATGAAATGAAATGTAATGAAATGAAACGAAAAGAACTGAAATGAACAAACATTGTAATGTGTAAAAGATTAAGTCTGCTGCAGTAGATGGAGCGTTCCGGAGCTCCGTGGTGATGCCGGTGATCTCTGATCAAGACACTGGTAAATCCCACACATTTGAAAAGCCACATAATAAAGTGAGTAACATTTGAAAAGCCACCTAATAAAGTGAGTAACATTTGAAAAGCCACTTAATAAAGTGAGTAATAATGAAATGAAATGAGTCCTTGAAAGGCTGGGTTGTGAATGGTGCGCCTTCCGCCTATGCTAGAGGATAACGAAAAGACACTTGATAAAGTGTATATAAATGAATTGAATGCTCTCTTCAGGGGAGAACTACATAAATTGAATGCTTCCTTCAGGGAAGAACTATATGCATTGAATTGAATTGAATTGAATTGTTATACATTGGAACCACAATGCTAAACATATGATATCATAGAATTCTGTATACATTGTTGAACCGTCGTGTTCATAGTGTTATTGATGACATTACAGGCCCAGTTGGCCATTCCAGTGGTTCCGAGACCGCGCCGCCAACGGAGGAGACCAATTCGGTTCCCCTAGGAGGATTGAATGAATGGATGTGAATCGGAGGCGACCGGTTTAGCAAATTTTGTGAACATTTTGAATAAACTCATTTTGTTGTAAATAGTGATCACATGCATTGTATTTGAATATGCATGGTTGATTTAAGTAGAAAATGAGATGTGTAAGTAAACTTTACTTTCTGTAAAGGACTTGTACGTATTAAAGTTGGATGTCAATGTATAAAGATATTTCCGCAAAAATGTACATTTGACAGATATATGTAAGATCCCTTGTGAATCCCGTATTGGCTTCGGCGATACGAGGTTTACGGGAGTAAGTATGGCGTCGCGACTCGGGGTTTGGCCGTGGTAACCCTAATCTCGGGCCCGGGTCGTGACAATAGGAGAGCCATATTTTTTTCTGTTTGCCAAAAAAAAAAAAAAATGGTGAGGAGAGGGCTGGAGGAGAAATCGCAAAGCATCCAGGCTCCGTGATTGCTGCTGCCCACTTGCCCCCGTGACCAAGGAAGAAGACCGGAGAGATCGTCAGAGCACTCACCACCCACCACACCCTTTGTTAAGTTTTTGGAAACTCTATCTAAGTTTTTAACAAATATATCTGAGTTTATCTCTATTTTGGAAAATATGTCTGAGTTTTTGTCAAGTTTATCTAAGTTTTTACAAAATTTATCTGAGTTCTTTGACAAATTTATCTAAGTTTCTTACAAATTTATCTCCATTTTGAAAATTTTATTTGAGTTTTTGAACAAATCTTTTTGTGTTTTTGGTAAATTTATCTATGTTTTTTTTAAAATTTATCTGAGTTTTTGGAAAATCTATTTGAGTTTTTTGAATAATTTATTTGCATTTTTTGAAATCGATTTCTATTTTTTAAATTTATTTGCATCCTTTCAAATTTATTTGCGTTTTTAAAAATAAATTCAACTGGATTTTTGGAAAAAAATTTCTGAAATTTTGAAAATTGATTTATCTTTGTTATGGCAAATGTATTTGTGTTTTCTGAAAATTATTTGCGTTTTTGCATTTTATTTATGTCTTTTAAAATTTATTTACATTTTTTGAATTTTATTTGGATCGTTTGAAATTTATTTTTGTCTTTTGAAATTTGTTTGGATCTTTTGAAATTTATTTGCATCTTTTTTAATTTGGCTGAGTTCTTTTGAAATTTATTGTGTTTTTTTTTTTTTGAAATTATTGCATTTTTCTTAATTTATTCGCGTTCTTTTGAAATTTATTTTTACTTTTTTTAGATTTATTTGAAAATCTTATTAATGAGATTTCATTAATCGTAGGCCAATTAAATGGTAGTGGACCATTTTTAATGGCATATCCCATTAATCATGAGATATGATTTAAAGAAATGGTAACTTGGACATTTTAGGTCTTCAAGTTTGGAAAACAGACCTACCACATTGTGAAAATATATTGTCGATCTAAGGTAATAAAGTGAAATATTCAGTGACCTGTCGCCGAATGACCTGTCTTAAAATTCTTTATGCCTTTTAATTGAAAATATGTGAGTTTAAATTTCTTAAAGGAACTTCTTGCAATCGATTTTACTAATTAATCATGATTTTTTTTCTCAATCAAACGATGCGGGCTCTGTTTGTCATTCTTAGTTATGTGATCCAACAAATTAAATGATGGAAATTATAAAAATGGGAAGTTTATAATTATCATTCTTGGTGAAATGACTAATACCTAGAAATAATTTCTCTTGGATGTCTAATCCCCAAGATCCCTTTATCCTATTTTACGCATTCTTCATATTATTATGTATGAAAGCCAATGACTTTGATTCCTTCAAATTCGATTTTGGCTGATCTAATTTTATACTTTACCATCTTCGAGCCTGCGTGTCTAACAATTTATTTTAAGTTTTATAATGACGAAAATTATATTATATAATATCACTAATGTATTGTAACACCCTGTCTCGAGTTAATTAAGATTAACTCTAATTAATCGGGATTAATGCTAATTCAATATGTTTTATGGAATTAATGTTGATTAATGGCTAAATTGATAAGAATTTGGCTCAAGTGGTCAAATTGAACTTAATGAAAAGAATAGTGAAAGTTCTGAATGGAATTGAAATGGTTTTAAGCTAAACCATGCAATGTAAGGACTTTTTCGTAAATATGAAAGTACACGTATTTCGTCGAATACGGAAACTCTTGATACTTATATGTATATCTTGAGGAGTACGTTAACTTCCGTAAATGTATTGTTTCCATTTGACGTGAACTGGTTCAAATGACCATTCATTTGACTTGAATTGTAATTAGAGGAATAGGAGGGGGGTAAAATGCAAAAATGGGGATTATAAGATGAGGATGAACTCATTTGAGTCCATTTCTCCAGCACAGTCGATCTTTTCTTCTCTTTCTTTCTCTCCTTCTTCTTTCTTCCAATTTTTCTTCCTTGGGTGATGATTGGGAGAGCTAACAAGTGCTTGTGAAGAGGGACTCCATCTTCATCATCCTCTTCTTCATCTCTTTTTCTACTATCTTGGAGTTTAAACTTGAGAAGATCTCAAGATTTCCACCAAGAAGCTACAAGTAAGTGTTGAGTTGAATTCAGCACTACCATGATTTCATTATTGAGTTGTGGCTCAAAGAATTCACAAGAATTCTGTTTTGTGGATTGATTTTGGGTTTTAGGTTCAAAAGGAGGTTTGACTTGAGGAATTCAGCTTGGATTCAAGCTAGACAAGGGAATTCTTGCTAAGAAGTTTCCAAACAAGGCAAGTATACTCAATTACATTGATTTCAATTGTTAAGTGAATTGTTAGAACTCAAGTGTTCAGTTACAGAAAATTCGGTTCAGAATTTTCTGAACTTCTGTGCACAATTCGGTCAACCGCCAGGCTGACCGACACCTAACTGAGAGCTGACCGACATAGGTCGGCTAGCAGAATTTGTGAGTTCGGCTAGCCGAGGGTTGACCGCAAGGTGACCGAAAATCTTGTCAGGGTTTTCCATCAGAAGTTTAGCTTCTGGAAAACGAACCGTGAGCTAACCGAAGAAATTCGGCTAACCGAAATTTGAATTTCGGCCAGCCGAGTGGGTGACCGAATAGGTGACCGAATTTGGCAAAATGTCCTGTAAAATTGAGAAATTCTGGAAGCTGACCAAATGTGGTTCGGTCAGCCGAAACCCCTAATGCGGCTAACCGCTAGGTAACCGACGAGGTGACCGAAATTGAGGGAATATCAGAATTGATTTCTGATAATTTCCTAAACCTTCATGGGTGTTAGCTAAACTTATGTGAATGTAAATTTCATTAAAAAAGGGATGTCATCCATAATAACACCTACATTGCATAATGAACGTTTCACCCGAATGTTGTTTTAGGAAATTTACTTATTTATAACTTGAGTTGGCTTGTCCTCTCTCGTCTGCTACTGTTATGCTCCTTGTTGAGCTATCATTGAATAATGTATTGAATTAATACAATGAAATGCAATGAAATGAAATGAAGAGAACTGAAATGAACAAACATTGTAATGCATGAAAGATTAAGTCTGCTGCAGTAGATGGAGCGTTCCGGAGCTCCGTGGTGATGCCGGTGATATCTGATCAAGACACTGGTAAATCCTACACATTTGATAAGCCACTTAATAAAGTGAGTACTAATGAAATGAAATGAGTCCTTGAAAGACTGGGTTGTGAATGGTGCGCCTTCCGCCTATGCTATAGGACAATGAAAAGACACTTGATAAAGTGTATACATGAAGTGAAGGCTCTCTTCAGGGGAGAACTACATGAATTGAATGCTTCCTTCAGGGAAGAACTATATGAATTGAATTGAATTGAATTGAATTGAATTGATTTGAATATAATTGTTATACATTGGAACCAATTTGCTAACATGTAATTATCATAGAATTGTGTATACATTGTTGAACCGTCGTGTTCACAGTGTTATTGATGACATTACAGGCCCAGTTGGCCGTTCCAGTGGTTCCGAGACCACGCCGCCAGCGGAGGAGACCAATCCGGTTCCCCCAGGAGGATTGAACGAATGGCTATAAATCGGAGGCGGCCGGTTTAGAAAATTTTGTGAACATTTTGAATAGATTCATTTTGTTGTAAATAGTGATCACATGCATTGAATTTGAAATGCATGGGTGATTTAAATAGGAAATGAGATGTATAAGCAAACTTTACTTTCTGTAAAGAATTTATACATATTAAAGTTGAATGTCAATGTATGTATATATTCCGCAAAATAATGTACATTTGACAGGTGTATGTAAGATCCCTTGTGAATCTCGTATTGACTTCGGTGATGCGAGGTTTACGGGAGTAAGTATGGCATCGCGACTCGGGGTTTGGCAGTGGTAACCCTAATCTCGGTCTCGGGTCGTGACATGTATTTATTAAGATTTAAACCCACAAACTCCCATTTCTTTAATTTTTTAAGGTGGATGCAAATATCATTTTAATTACTATCAATTTATTAGTCTAATTATATTTTTTTAAATGTTGATCTTTATCAGTATTATATGACTATTTTTTATTTTTTATTCTTTATTCTTAAACACATATACATATCCATGCTTTAAGCACACGGTTGGTCAAGCTAGTTAGTGTTCAGCTAGCATAACCCACACTAGAACGCTTCAATCCCACCATCGCATTTCATTGCTTTTCACAAACATATGGGTATTTTGGCATGTAGGATTGTTTATATGTTAAGAACTTTTTTTCTTCTTGTTCTTGTATGTACCGTCACAGTAGTATTGAGGATAAATGACCTATCTACATTGGGCTTAAATTTGAACACTGCACCTCCATCACAAAAGGGACATCTTTAACAGTAACAGGCAAGTTTGTATACACACTTTTTTCACAAAAAAAAAAAGTGTGGAAAGCGGAACAACTTTTCTGCTCCACGGTAGGTCTGAACACTCTTTTGTTTTTTTATATGGAAAAGTACAAAAATGAACTAAATCTTTTGTGATTCTTAGAAAAAGCCGTTCTTTTTTTTTTTTTTTGGGTGGGGTTTAGAAAATTCTTTCCCACACTAGGGGAGAATTTTTGTGGTGTCGATGGTTTGTGGGCTTGTAGAAACTTCCCAATGATGGGGCCCAAAAAAAAGTAAAAAACATTGAGTAATGCATTTTAAGCAAAAAAATAAAAATAAAAAAATACAATAATGGAGGAAAGACCATATCGGAAAATCATAGAGTTAAGTTAGACTTATTACCTTATCACATTAATAGTGTAATATAGGTAATGCTCATTAATGGGACATGTTCTCCTACAAGCAACTGCAATTGCAATCCAACCCTATGGGGCTGACCTTTTGTCAGTGTAACCCTTTGATTGTGTTTCTCATCTTATGTTTTGGCTATGGGCCCAATTTTACACTCACTAAACCTTCACTCACAGCTGGATTGAATTTCAAGAAAAACTATGGTTTAGATGACATTAAACGTCAAGGTTGTTAAATTAACTACTAGAATGATTTGGTGGGGGCTTAGTTTTTAGATTCCTTTTGTCCCATCTGCTCTCCTTCTACTCATAAACTAGTATCCAAGTGGACCTCATGAGATAGGCTATATATAAGATCTATGCAATCTACTCACCGGTGAATGTTTTCCCTCACTAACATACATTATATGGGAGGAGTTTGTAAATTAGTAATTTAGAATAGGAGTTCACTAGCTAATAAAGGCCTGTGTTAAACCTGGGCAATAAATATATATATATATATATATTAAGATGCATATATTTCTTTACAATATAATGGAAAGAAAATAAACCTAAAATAAAAAATATATTATTTATCTAAAATAATATATATTATATGGGGCTAGCTCTCCTAAGCTCAAGCTTAGGATAAGGTAAGCTCAAGTATGTTGTGGGGCCCACTTGGGGACCCACATGGGGATGGGGATGGAGGGATTTTAAGGACTCCGTGGGATCCTTCTCTCTGCAAAAAATCAGCTTCAACCGTGATTTCTATCATTTCTATATGGGCCCAAAAGTTTAATGGTCAACGGTCCATTTGAATTGATATATAGTCGATCCAACGGTTTAGATAATTTGGATCTAATCGAAAGTTGACGAATATGTGCAATTTAGGGGAGTCATATGTTTGGTCCATTTGGATGCACCAAAGATGGGCCCCACAAGCATGGAGCTTACAAAATTTTATCCTAAAGCTTAGGAGAGCCTTGCTCATATTGTATTTAGTATTCAAAAAACTTTATACCTAGGAACTTATTCAAAAAATAATTAGTATTGTAAAATATAAATGAGAGAACTTTTAATGGTGTCCAACTTTGATATATCTCAGCCTTGTATACCTACCAATTAATGGTAGCTTGAGTTTTAAGCTTTTTTAAAATTATAAATATCAAAAAATCTCAAAAGGAAAAAAAGTTTAGCCAATTTAAATAAGGGATTTTTACCAAATAATTAAGCTTATAGCGTAACTAATCGATTTTATGAAGAATGATAACAAAACCACCGTTTAAGTGTTCGTACCTTTTTTAAAAAAGAAATTACCCTAGTTGACAATATCGCCAACTAAGCTGACGATATCATCAACTACCTGTATTTAAACCTACTCTTCATAAAAATCAATTAATTACACTATAAGCTTAATTAGTTGGTAAAAATCTCTTTAAATAAACTACAAATGTAAAATGTATTTGAAAGGTAAAGAAATCAAAATTAATAAAATGAAATGAAATGAATAATATATTTATAAAATTTAAAATTATCTTTAAAGTACATTGAAATGACTAAATTATTATTATATAACCTGTATCCAATCCATTTTTAAAATAGGTACATAATCCGGCTTACTCACTCAACTTATTTTTAATGACTCTAATATGTTTATTTGACTTAAATCTAATTATAGGTTGTTTAAATTTTAGATAAAGGCAAAAAGAAAATTTAATTAAGTGTGAAGGGATTGAGAAAAATGTTTTTCGCTAATGGTTTGGTTACTTAAATTTAAGTTGCATATTTGCAGCGAGATGATTTCACTCCTCACAATTTTACATTTTCTTGACACAATAGAATCTTGCACTTCTACTCCTCACCTAAGAAATCAAATTATTTTCTATTAAGGAAAATTACTTCATCATTTTATTTCCCGTGAGGAAAATATGATATAACAAATACTCCCAAATAGTAATTTTCCAAAAAATTAGAATAATTTTCTTCAATAATTTTCTCACTAAAGATTAGACAATCTACATTCACCCTAGTATTTTGAATCGGATTCCAAATGATTTTACCCCTAGTAACAGTGAGTGGTTCACTCATGGTCGGCCACGTAACTGTGCCCCGTCACGGTAAGGTAAACCCTCACCAAATCCGGACTCTAGTGGGCCCCACAAACTCATTCTTATTTTCAAACTTGGCAAGTCACATTACCATGGTAGCTTTACAAGTCACAATTTTCTATTCTTTTGGAAGAGGGCAATTCAGTGCATTAATTGCTTACTTGTAGAAGGGGAAAAGCAGTCCTTCTTCTTCTATTTCCAAAAAATCTATATACGTTTAGGGTTTCGTTTCCTCTTTTCTCTCTCTCTCTCTCTCTCGCGAAGATGCATGTAAGTCTCTACGTCTCTCATCTCTCTCTGCGTTTCAGAGATCGTTGTTGTTTGCATACTCATTGTTATCATGTCATCTCTGCAGTCGTCTTCTTCTGTAGACAAAAAAGGCTCCGAGATCTTTGAAATGGATTCCCAAAGGACTCTGTAAGTCTTTTGTTCGATTCTTTCGAGACTTGATGAATGGATCTTTTCATTGCTGATTTGAATGAGCGGTTTTTTTTGTTTTTTTGTTTTTTTTTTTTTTTTACCACCTAGGATTGATTAGATTTGTTTAGCTGAGGATTTCAAATCATCATCAGTGCTTAATGAATCCACAAAGCTGAGGATTTCCAAATCCTATGGGGGGGGGGGGGGGGGGGGGGGAGGTTTGATTTTGAATATCTTTAAAAATGAGGGTTTCCACTAGTAGAAATCCTTGAGGACTTACAATCACCAAAATTGGATTTTCCAAATCATCTGGGAAAGTTGGCTAGGAATTCCATGAGGATTTGGTTGACAAACACTGTGGGTGGGAGATGGGTGTATCAAAATTGCATTGATTGAGCATTCTTATCTTACTTTAGGAATGAAAATTTGTGGAGAGGACCAAACAGGTCAATGGGTCAAATTGGGTGCAGAAAAGTCTTGCTGGGGGATATCCTTCCCAGTGTCAACCATGGTGGGGTGTAATTGGGTGTGGAACTCGGATCACAATGAGCTTCAAAATTTGTATTAGGTGGATGATATAGAATATATGGCTTTGGAGTGAATGGTTCGCAAATTAGCAAATCAAGGGCAGAATATAGGGAATGCAAGTTTAGTATATTTGGAGAAGGGAAGATGAGCTGGTAGAAAATTGAAAATAATTTGGTGCCACAATGATAGATTTCAATATATGGGAGCATCTATTGAGCAAAATGAAGTCTTTGGGTTGGATGTAGCAAATAGGTTTAGGTGGGTAGGAAAATTTGGAGATGAGCCAGTTCATTGTTATGTGATCGTCTAATGCCTCTTCAATTAAGGGACATTTGGCAAGACGATAGTTAGGCCTTTTATGTTACCATGAAGCTGAATGTGGGCAAAATGAAACAAGAAGAAAGAAAAGTACATCTTGCAGGGAACATGAAATATGCATTATCTACCATTATTTGCCATTGGATTTAATCGCCGAAAAATATGCATATAGAAAGCCAATTATACTTGGTGGGAGGTTAGGATCATTTGATTGACTGATTATTGGACCCACCCTAATGTCCAGGTAAATCTATCCATCCTGTACTCACCTTTCTTGCCAAATGTCCAGGTGGGGCCCACGTGAGGTGGGCGCTAGTTAAGAAAGAAATGCGTGGGCATTTCCTAGTGGTCTCATATATGTGTACATGTAAAGAATATATTTATGTTTGTTGGTACACTGTTGTCTTTAAATTTGTTTGATGCAGAGTGCAAATTATGCTATGAATAGAGTCTGTCATATCTAACTAAGAAGAGCTCCTATAGGTACCCATATGTCACTGGCACTTCAGTGATTGGAATAAAATACAAAGATGGAATTCTCATCGCTGCTGATATGGGAGGTCAGTTTTCAAACTAAACAATCCGGTGTTCAAACTTTTTAACATTTCTGTTATTAAAAAAAAAAAAATGGTAACATTTCTGTTAGCTTCTTAATCATGCATTTTTATTTTCTATAAGAAATTTCTACATTTTGATAAATGCTCTTTAAAAATTTTTTGCCCAGATGAAGGAACAGTTTTGCTTCTTCATTTGTTAGCACCTATTACCTATGTTGATGCATTTAGTGTGCACTGCCAACTACAATAAGGCATCATATAAGAGAACTATGTTGCAGTGAACCAAGACCACTAAAACCGACTATATTACATCAAAGTGCCCACAACCATAGAGTCCCCATTGACTCCTTGTTTTGCCTACAAGTCAGCTACCTCATTTGCTTGACAACCCACATAATGGAAGTTAACATCTAGAGAAGATGATAATGCTCTAATGTCAATAAAAATGAAATGAAGATTCCAAGGACCACCATTCAACGAAGTAACCCATTAACTTGCATTAAGAGAATTACTTTCCAGAATGAGCTTGCTAGAGAAAGACTACTTGAACAAAAAACCTACCTCCTTGACTGCTTACACCTCGCTTCATTAGAATCTTTCACTCCTGTCAGTGCTGAAAACTCCAAAACACAATCCCCTATCATTTTGAAGAACTACTGTAACACCACGGGCCTTACCCGCCGCAAAAGCTAGCTATTGAAGTGGAGGTATCCATGGGTAGTTAAGCCCAGGCTCTAGACTTGTCCACCATAGTTGTCAAATCGTGAATTGTTCAACGAGTTGAATTGAATCGAATCGCGAATCGTACGATATTTTCTACTTTCTACGAGTTGAATTGAATCGAATCGCGAATTGTAGGATATTTTCTACTTTCTCTAACATAGATGAAAAAAATCCATACTGAAAAGCTAGGAAAAATTATAAATGTTCAAAATCTATATGTTTTCCATCCATATCAACATCAATACATGACAAATACTAGCATCTCAATGTACTAGTATCTGAATCGCTGATAATGATTAAGATATAAAAAAGATGTAACATATCTATCATATCAAAATTAAAAATATGCATGTTGGCTATATAACCAAAATGTCCAAATGTTTTTAAATATAAGATATATATAGCACTAAAATATAATCCACCAATTGATCAAATTCTTAAAAAAGAAGTTCAAATGTCTTTAATCCTCATCGTCCCCACATCCATATCACATCAGCATTATCATCTTCTCTGGTTCTTTCGTCATTTGATGAAGATCGACGAAAGATCCATCTTCAAGACATTGTATGAGGTCCTCAACTGTAGGTCCACTGGATATGGATCCAATGGTTCCCGACCCCCACCCCCCCCTGCTCTCATAGGATCATTTTCCACACACACACACACACATGTATATATATGGGAAATTCTCAAAAACTCCCCCATCTCAAAAGGGGATTTTCTGCCCTTATCTAATAGCCATTGATTTGTTAATATTTTAAGAGATCCACCTTTGTAGGAGAATATTTAGGAGAGAGAATCAGATATGTGTATCAGTGATGACATTTGTCACACTTTTATTGGCTAAAAGAGGGGTGTTCTTTTTTAGAAAAACGCCCGGGGAGTTTTGTAGCGTAACTCTCTCTCTCTCTCTATATATGTATTGGGTTGATGATGATGATGATCATCATCATTATTGCAGTGCATATAGAAGGTCGTAATAGGATGAGAATTAAGCCAAATAGAAAGAATAAGCAGTGTTCCATGGAAAAAACAGGGTGAATAGCTTTTTATTGGGTTCATTAATGAACTATAAGAACCTACACAGCCTTTTAGGTCAGCTGTTACTCTTGCACTGAGCATTGAGACAAAGGATGTTCGTTGTTAGCAACCCTAATCTAGTTTCTTCCTTTCCATAAAATCTTGAACACTAAAACCATCAAGAAGAGCAGCCCTTTCATAATCCCTATTTTCTTTTTCTCGCCACGTTTTTACTTTTCTTTATCATTTTTTGAAAGCTTCATTATGTACTTAGCGACAATAACCAAGTTTCCTTACTGGAAATAATTGAAGACTGTGATGGTTTCCCTTAATCACGTGTATATTTGTTCCAAACTGCACATTTGTCTTGGCATAGTTCATTTTTTCCAACTAATTTGGCCTTTCTAATGATTTTCCATATCATATGTTTTATTTTTCCTGTCCATATCATATGTTTTACTTTTCTTGTGGAATTGTCATATTATGATAAGTCTTTGAATGGATTGACAGGTTCCTACGGATCGACTCTAAGATACAAGAGTGTGGAGCGAATGAAACCTGTTGGTAAGCATTCGCTTCTCGGTGCAAGTGGTGAAATAAGTGATTTCCAGGAGATCCTTCGTTATCTCGACGAGCTTATGTAAGCACATATTGTTTTTGGAAATCTGCATGACAAAACTACTTAAATAAATTATAGGTGTGAACAAGCTTTGCTTTATATTTATGTACTTGCTGCATAGAAGATGGTCTACAACTTGTTGTTTGATTTATCTTTCCTCAATTCCTGGCTGTATCTTCATGGCAGTCTTTCCATGTTAATATGTGGGATGATGGGAACTCCATGTACTTTCTTCAATTTGTTGTTTGATTTATCTTTCCATGTACTTTATTAAACATCTGATGGTTCTACTTCTAATCTTTTCAGCTTATACGATAATATGTGGGATGATGGGAACTCCTTGGGACCAAAAGAGGTCCATAATTATTTAAATCGACTGATGTACAACAGGAGAAACAAATTTAATCCTCTCTGGAACTCCCTTGTTCTTGGTGGGGTAAAAAATGGGCAGAAATATCTTGGCATGGTAATGCATTTCTCGGTGTGTGTTTTTTTTTTTTTACTTTTTATATATTTTTTCAGCCTGAACACACTAATTTATTCTGTTCAGGTGAGTATAATTGGCATACATTTTGAAGACAACCATGTAGCAACTGGGTTTGGTAATCACCTGGCACGGCCAATCCTTCGAGATGAATGGCGTGAAGATATGAGCTATGAAGAGGGTGTTAAGCTACTGGAAAAATGCATGCTGGTTCTTTTATATCGTGATAGGTCTGCCATCAACAAGCTTCAGGTATGGTTCTTTTGTGTATAAGTTTCACTTGTTAATTTTAATGTTCTGATGGGTAGTGATTGTTTACTTCATTTCTGTTTTGACATGTCAGTGACTCCTCATATGTCTTGGCATACCTGTCTGATATTGTGATAATTCATGTAGCCTAGCTTATCAAGAATGGTTCATATCCAAAATCAGACTGATTTTATTCTAACTATTCATCAGTACAGTTCTTCTTCCTTTTTTCCCTCGAGAAGTAATCAGGTGAAAAAACTGAAAATTGTTCAGTTGTTATTTTCAGTCTGTGGCTTCTGGGGAGGGGAGCTCTGCTCCATGGAAGACCCATATCTAACAATTAGACGTGTTGGGTCCCATTAAGTATATGGTTCAGATCTAGTGTATGTTTGCTGTGTTACTGAGTTGAGGTAACTTATCAGTAGGCAACAGTGTCAATCTTCCCATCAATATGAACTAATAATTTTTGCCAATATCCATGGTATTTAACTTTGGTAAGCGTTGGAGACTTTGTGTTGCCATTCTCTACATCTATTACTTACATTTTTTTCTTCAATGTGACTTTTTATTTTTATTTTTATGGGGATATGATTTTCAACTTAATTGAACATTAAGAAGACCTTTGTTTCTTCGATTTTTACCCAGGTTTTGAAATACATCTTTTAGAATCCCTAGGAATTCAATTCCTGCAGAAAAGTGAGCCTCATTTTGGTGCTGTTATCATCCTCATCTCCTTTCTATGCATTGGCCATTTGGCCACGGGTTCACTAACCTGCAGGAGACAATCTAGGATGGAAACGGAGTATATTTGTTTTGAGTCCTTGATAGACCTTTGTAACGACCTGGAACCCGGGGCCCTTCAAATTCGTGTCGCAACTGTGAAAATTCATTTTCCCACATGCATAAGTCAAATAAATAATTCAAATTCTTGGGCATAAATTATTAAAATTTGAAATTAGAAATAAACTAACGCAAGAGAAGACAACCTTTATTGTTCACATCAATGGAAATTATAACATTCATGCTATCTTTCGCCCTCACAATACACATGCCAAACACCGACATCATCTTGATCATCACAAGCTCATTCTCTAGATTTTGGTAACCTAGGATTGGGCAAAAATACACAAATCAGTGAAACTGAGTGAATAAACTTCTAAGACTACATGTATGTGTGCAAGCAATAACATGGATGGAAATAGCGGTAGCGGTTGGCGTAGCGGCCCGCCGCCGCTAAACCGCTACGAAGTGGGCGCTGCGTAGTGTAGCGGGGCTACGTAGGCGCGATTTGAAAAAATCGCTCAAAAAATCTAAAAAAAATCCAGAAAATCCGGAAAATTGTAAAATGAAAGAAAATGTGTTTCTTTTGCAAAAGTAAGAAAAGGAGGCGTAGCGGTGCCCTCAATATATGAGGTTCTGTATCGCTGTATAAATAGAAAATAATAGTAATAAGTAGTTTTTCACAAGTATTGATGTAGTCATTCTAACTTAGAAAAGTAATGAAAAGCTCTCTCTCACACACACACACACAAAAACACACTAGAACATGAAATAAAGGCACAAGACTTTAAGAGTTAGGTCCTAGGGAGTATGGATTCGATAGCAAACAATATCCAATGAAGTTTAGTGAACATTGAACAGTCAAAACTTCAAGCCTAAATGTTCAAATTCAATTAAGTGATCAACAACAATTTAGAAATGACATAAAGAGTAGAGAGTTGGTGAAGGAATACCTTATACCTTAGTCACCACCAAAAGGAATGTCTGCCAAATAAATCCAAAAATAAAAAATAGAGAAAAATTAATAAACATTCAAAATGTGATGGATTGATCTATGGGAAACATAGTTCTAACATTTATAAGCAATTTCCAAGTTGTTTCATTGGTTGTCTATGAGTATTCACATTTTTTTTTCAAAAAATAAATGAATCCTAAAATAAGAAATAACAAAAAAATAAAAAAAATAAAAAAATTTAAATCCTCCCGCTACATAGCGGGTGCCAAGCTACGTAGCGGAATGTAGTGGCCGCTATGCATGCGTAGTGGCCGCAACGGTGCGCTACCCGCTTTTTTCAAAAAAGCATGGCGGCCGGCTGATATAGTAGCGTAGCGGCCGCTATTTTCATCCATGAGCAATAATATAATAAAAGGAAGATTCATCATAGCGTATAACATCGATGAGTTTTATTTGTTAAGTTTGGTAAAGGTTTCAACACAAGGGGTGAACTATAGTCAGTCGAGCTACTGATCTGTAGCCAAAGAAAATGCAATTTACCTAAAAGTCAGAAATTACGTACATGTCTTAAAAGCCACACCAAGAATCTAGCTCTTAGCCTCACGTGCTGGTGCATTTAGGGGCGTCCAATGGGTGGGTCAAACCTTTTCCAATTACAAATTTCTTGTCATTCTTAATAGTTAATACTCATAACGAGGTAGTTGGAAATCAGCCCCTTATACGAAATCGGGATTTAATATACCCCGCTCCGACTCACTATTGGTATCCTGTTGTTTAAAGGAATTTACAACTAACCCCATATAGTTTGAAATGCTTGTGTAATTACAAAAAGGCATAACATATCCATCATGTGTAATAAATGATGCGTGAAATCAAACATAGTTTATCAACCAATAAAGATCCATATGATAGACTACATCCACACACAACATAAAGGAATCTAAAATTCAGCATAAACACATGGGTCATATTCTCAATATATATTGACACCATCCATATAGATTTCTGAAGAACCTAGAGTCACCTTTGAACCTAAGTCGAGGGTTGACATCATGCCAATCAATCAAATCCAAAGAATACCCCAAAAACTAAGTTCGACCAGCCCCCCTAAACTTGAGTGGCTAACAATTCTCTTCAAGGATTAAAATAGAAGTTGCGGTTGGCGTAGCGGCCAGTGGCCAAAATTGTACATAGTGGGCGCTAGTAGCGGTTGCGGCGATATGTAGCAGTGTAGCAATGTAAATTTTTAAGTGGTCAATTTATTTATTTATATTTATTTTATTATTATTATTATATATATATTTTTTGAATCTTGTATAACAGCCAATCTTGAGTTCTTTTAGCGATTTGAAACCATATAAGGGTAAAGATAACTTAAGGAAAGGCAAAGGCTATTGAGGAGAAGAAATAGGAAAAACAATGTTTATAGTTAAAATTGATTGGCTCTACTAGGTTTTTAAACCATAGCGCTGCTATTTTGTGACATCTATGGCAGATAATAGTAGCGGCCTCTATTTTGAACCATGAATGTGGCATAAGAAACTTCCAACAGATTACGTAACTTATCCACTAAATACACACAAACACATTGTTCCTTGTGTGAATCTCCAAATAACATCAGAATGTAGCCTGCATACTAATTCTTAATAATATTTATATATGGACTTTTTGCAATTCACAATCACGGTGTAATGAAACTCATAGCAACACCAACAAGCATACTTAAGTCCATCATCATATATCTTAAATGAGTCTTGTCCTTAATTCACTTAACTGAATTGGGTATATTGGTGTCTAAAGATATGATTTACTTCAAGCAGCCCACTTACAAATGAAATAACCCAATTCTACCCCCAAGTTGGGTTCAACTAGTAAGTAGGAAATCTATCTGAGAGATGTCCCTGGGAATCCTTTGTTTTAGGCATTGGATTAGTGGCGACTAAGTAGTATCTTCAGAAATAACTAAACTTTAGTTTCTCCTAACAAGAATTCCATCAAACACTTAAAGGGAAGCATGTGTTCCTTAATTTATGATGAATAGTGAACATTGTATCAAACTGAATTCAGCGAAACATTGAACCTTAGAGAACTACATGTTGGAAAAACCCAAAAGAACACATCAAACCATAAGAGACGAGATGCCCAAGGCCCATAAAACATTACTAACAACCTGTTTCAAATTTGTATCAGTTGTATCATCAAAAGGTGACATCACATATTTGTACCTAAACAACCAATCAGTAACAGCCCTTCCAAATTCATCATACTTTCATTCGGCCGCCTCCAATTCAAACCATACACCAGTTGGCCACATCAAAACATCATATATTAGTCAACCATGACAAAACCCATCATCTACCAATCAGCCAATATTCAAATAAACCCTAAATCCCATTCAGCCAATGACAGAACATCAACAGAACAATTGACCAGCTATGTTACATCCATTACAACAGTTGACAGCCATAAAACATTATTACAAGGATCTATAGCAAAATAGATTTCTAAACATGATAATTCAAGGAGAAGAATCAGCAATCTACTCACCTTGTTCTTCCCGTTTGCATTCACTTATTCCGAAACTTTAAGACCTAAAGGGGAAAAAGCTCAAATCCCGAGGTGCTAGGGTTTATAAAGACCTAAAAGGGAAAGCTCTCTTAAGAGGGCCATGCATCACACTTTGAACCCCATTGGGATTTGTGGCTCACTATTCTAATCCCTTTTCTGAAAAGTCCACATGGGTTCCATCTACTTATGAAACTGCCCTCATGTTTTCATGGCACTCAACTCTAATACAGCTAAGAGTAGATGCTTAGCACTTGTATTCTTTTTTTTTCTCCTGGATGGTAACATGACTCAAACTTGCAACCTCATGGTTGCAATTCCGAGTACCTTCCAATTGTGCTACAGTCTCTTGTCAAGTAAGTTCATAGTGCTTCAAATGTAAAGCAATGCTTAGGACCCATTCAGAAGGAAATCCCTCTAGTCGAATTATGAAATCTTCTTGGTAAAAGGATTTGATGGGATTTTGGAAGGTTTAAGTACCTGAAATTTGGGAAACCCCTTATCTGATGATAATTGTAAAAATTTTGGGGATCACGTCAAATCATGGCTGAATCACAAAGTCATACAATTCTTTGAGAAACTGACTCGTATTGTTTCTAATAAGTTTGGGATGCAATAAATTTGACTTGTATGATCTCGACATAGATTCTAACATTACCAGTTTTAATATTGCAGATTGCTAAGATCACAGAAGATGGGGTTTCTATTTCTCCATCCTATGCCTTGAAGACATTTTGGAAGTTTTCTGCTTTCCAGAATCCAGCAAAGGGTGCTGAGGGATCATGGTAGCTGCTAGCGTACTTGGGCTGTTTGTTTTATGGCTCTAAACAAACATGATACATGATGTTTGAGGAACCTTTCTCAGCGATGCTTAATTACTTGTTCAAGATTACAGTGTTGATTTATCTTTTCCCCTCCCTCTTCCAATGGCCTTGGCATCGGCGAGGATCATGGTACCTTTTGTGACATTTATCTTTATGGTAGTTGTGTATGATCACAATCACTCAACATTGTGATGGTATCGTTTCTCAAGGTCTGCTTCACTGTCATTACAAGTCCAAACCCTCGTGACCAGTGTCTAATGCTCACTGATTTAAAAATCGAAGGTACGAGGTTAGTCTTATCCACATTTTCTTTAAAGAAAAATAAAATAAAATAAAGAATCGTTAAGAGTTGGATTTTTTGGGGGAAAGTTTAGTGTATTTTTGGAAGTTAAAATTGTTGAATAATTCATCAGTTGAGTTAAACCGAGAATGCTCATCACACCATTTCTCCCTTGCATTTGGGCTGTGGGTGCACCATAGAACTGGGGGACTTTTTCCTAAATAAAACAGAACTCACACATTATTTATGTAGTGCATACGGTTTCCATCACAGCAAAAGATAAAAAAATTTGAGTCAGGTGCTTTAAGGGATGTCAAATATGATATTGGTATAGGGTGCATGTTGATCCAGTTGTTTGTGTGGGGGTGCATATTGACCCAGTCGGCACTGGTACTACAACCCGAACCACATGGATGAGTAGCATCTCTATGCATCACTTGTATCGCTCCTTGGACCCTATTTGAAACTTTAAAACAAATCAACATCTGAGAATGGCTCATTACCTTACCCATCAGTTTTTATCTGGCTGCCCGGGGTTCGAACCCTAGGTAGGGTATGTCACATCTTTTCACTTGGATGGGCCTTTTTTTCCATTTGAGTGGGCTGCCTTCCCGTGTGTATATAGGCTCTTTTTTCGGTCCCAGCCCACTTGGCTGGGGTGCCAATAAAAAAGGCTTTGACATCTTCACTAGGTTGTAGTTTCAAAACTCAGGAAATTGAGGTACTCAAGGTTCCTGGAGAATGGTCTACTCAGGCGACAAAAGGATTCTACATTATCCTCCTACTAGGAGAGCTGGTAAGGACCTTCAACTGGGGCCTAAAAGCTGATAAATTTCTCTTATTTTGATCGGTAATAGATTGGATTTCATTAAGTTTTGGAACTTTCGAGCCAAACGACGAACTAGCCATGTGAGGATCTGTTTATTTCCTAACAGTTCCCAGAAAATAGGGTACAGCAAAACACACAGAGTATTAGAAAAAAAAAAGAACACACACACACAAAGGAGAAGGATTCTTTCAGGAGCTATTATTCCTTTTCTCAAACACTCCACGGTTAGTAATTGTAAAATCAAAATCCAATGTTTGTACTTGTATGGCCAGGAAATGTACAAAAGAACAAAATGAAATACTTAAGAAAACTTGAAAAAAAAAAAAAAAAGACTTATCAATTTTTCAACTCAATTATAACAGAAACCAGCTTGGACAGCAGCCCACAGGAAATCCAGCACCCCACCAACCCAACAACTTGGTCTTAACCACACGACCCCGCACAAAGAGAAAATTACCCTATGCCCAAGGCAGTCTCCCCAGTGTGTGAATTTTGCTAGATTGCATAATGTTGTGGTGCATCGTCATCATTCAGGTGATCTTCCTCGGTTTATGACAGTCTCTTGAGTCTTGAATTGCAAGGGGTCAAGCCTTGATCTAACTCCTGCTTGCTTTTACTTCTCTTCATTTTGGCCTTGAACCTTGACTTAGACATGAGCGTCTCCACTGTGTTTATGAAGTTTCCAGCTGCCATAACGACCAGCAGGATCCCACAAACTATTACCTGCGACCAGTTAAAAGACTCCTTGCATTCATAGGGAACTTTCGATACTACAGAAATCTATACAGTAAGAACATGATATCACAAGATTTTAACAGGTTGTCGCAGGCCATCTTACCTGCCACTCAGAAACAACTCCAACCAGTGCGGTTTTCAGCAATGACAGTCCAATGTATGCTTCAAAACCCTAAAATTTCCCAAAAAGAAATTTAACTGGGAAAGCACATTACCATTCCTATGTCATATTCAGAATGTGGGCATCAGGGGTATTTTTTAAAATTTGAAGGGGAAAAAAGGTGTCTGGCATATCATATTACTATTTCATACATGTCACAATGGAAATACATGTACACCAGGGGTAGATTTGCAATATATTTAGTAAAAATGGGTGCTTACAAAGTAGAAATTAAACAGGAAACCTTAAGCAAGGAAATCTCATGATATACCACTTAGATGATAAGATAACCCAACCTGTAAGATAGGTGGGTGGTGACTGGTGATGATGATGTATGCATCTTTATTTGTCAAGTGATAAAGGCAGGCACACACACATGTTCTCAGGTCCCAAGTCCTAACAGGACCCGAGATTGGGGTTACCTGCGTAAATCCTCAGCCAAAACTAGCTGGGAACGGGCTGCAATTGACCCTAATTTCGAGTAGATCATCGTGGAAAGCCCCACCTGAGGGCTCTCCTCATCTCAGGACTCAAGACTAAAGTCGGGATACGATGTTTTATAGAACATAAGGTCAAACCTATATCCTTTTGAGTAGCTCGAGACTGCAGATTGTGGTAGTTGGTCATTATGAGTGCCAAGCAGCTTTTACTTAAAACTGGCCATGCAGAGAGGACCGCTCAACCTAGTTGTGTCAAATGATTGGTAAAGAACACTGCATGCAGAGAGGCCCAATCTTGATCTTTTTAATATTTCCTTAAAAGTACAACACTGCATGATGGGCTCTTTCCAATCATCCTGAAACTAGGTCTTAGTTTCCCCGTTATAATAAAGATAAGTTTATAGAGGAAAGACGGCCTGTGTAATCAAGTTTTGCCAAGTCTGAAATGATTTTCAAAGACCTGAGACACACAACATATCATTGGATGATGTTTGATAGATGCAAGGCATTGTTCTGACAGAGGCAACATCAACTGTATGCAACAACTCTATTTTGGTAAAATGCTTTAAGAGTCCAATTACAAAAGCACAAGTCACCTGCAAAATGAAAAGGATGGGATATAACAGCCACAACTGTCCTTCAACACCAGCAGTTTCTCCCCAGACAACATCCATTCTCTTTGCCTACAAACATTCAGATTTATAACACATATAACGATTTGAGCAGAAATAACTAAACATAAAATTTACCATGCATAAGGATTAAAGTCACAGAACCCAAGTAAAATTGGTTGACCAGAAAACAGCAGTTGTACGTCTTTAATAAACCAATGCAGACAAACTAGAGGACACTGATTTGAGCAGAATGCCACTCAGACAAACTAGATGCCACTGCATCCAACAGATGCAAGCATCATCCTTTGCAAAGCTGAGGACACTGGAGATGGTGACACAATACATAAGCTCCTTACTAATGCTGTGAGTAGATCCATGGTTCCGTAGAGAGATAGTGTAGCAGTCTAGCAGATAGTAATTGTACTTGTTATAGTTTGACCATCAATGGTTGTTTTTTATTTTGTTTTGTTTTATTTTTTTTATAAATTTCACCTGAAGCCAAAAAAGGATAGAAGGATAGAACACAGAACATACAGTATGCATAATACATACACAAACATGACAAGGCACAAACAGTTCAAAAAACTACTATGAAAAAGAAAATAGCATCAATGGCATCAATGGCTCAACCCAGAATGTAGCACTTACTCAACACGCTGTAGCCATGGTGGCCACCCTTTTCTTTTTTTGAAAGTTAATTGTATATATCCAAAAGAACAAAAAACTCATACAAAGAATTAAGAAATGCTATCCCACATTTACAATTCTCCAAACGAGAACTGCAACTGAGAGGGAGCAAACCATCCAAAAAAGAATAGGCCAAAGGCCAACCCACAGATACCCACAGGCCAGCGCCCAGCCAAACAGAAACAAAGATAACTAAGACCACCAAAACGCTACCCACAACCTGGGCCAAGCAGGAAACAAAGAAGCCAAGAAGAAAATACAGGTGGGCTAGAGAAAATCATCAGGGATCCGAGTAACAAAATTGAAGCCCTTAAATGTGATGCTATCCCGGACCAATTCCTTTTCCCATAAAAATCGCTAGAGCAGGAAGTAGCATTCAGTTCAGCAATCAACTTCACGGTTCTTGTCACTTGAAACCTGAATTTCCAAGGAGAACTGTCAGGATCTTAAAGAGCATCTCTGACTTTCTTGGTGTCTGCCAGAATGAAGATGTTTGGATTTAACTTGGCTGCTTCACTTATAAGCGTGAAAGCTGTCTTCTTCTTTATTTTTTTTAAATCTAAGGACAGTAGGATATTTGAGATCCATCACACCATGGTCCATGCCCAATATCTCCTGTCAGATAACAGAAGGTATCTGTAATATTTAAAAGTGGGAAAATCCTATTTCTGATCAATTGGGTGGCTTTGAAATGGGCAATGCAGCCAAAGTCAACATTTAAAAGTGGAAAAATCCTATTTCTGATCGATCATCCAATTTGCTAAAGAAGATTCAAGGGAGCTGCTCACTGCTTTTACCAGCACACCTGAACAGTGTAACTAGTTTTGTAATATTGCCATCTGTACAACTTTATTTCATCATCTTGATGAGTAAGTGGTACATTTTTTTTATACATGTCTGTTTCCCCTGATTAATAAATACAGTTGCCAATATAAAAAAGGGGAAAAAAAAAGTGAGATGGTTATATGGTTATCTACTACTCCCACACAATAAAGGTCAAATACGAACAATTTGGATCAGCATTACGTTGGCCTAACATGTATAGCTTATGAGGTTAGCCTGATGGAACAATATCATTTTTTAAGTCATTATAATCAAGCATCTATTTCCAAGAAATTTTGACAGTTTCAAGTAATTGAGAAACAGTACCTTTCCTAATGCAATACGAGTATACAGTCTTTGGCGTTGATATCTGTTCTGGAGAAGCATTGCAACACCTTGCATCATAGCCCAGGCTAAAAATAGTTGTACTCCTTTCTGTGCAAACACGAATGGTTTGAATCAGAAGGGAAATATGATAATCAGAAAATAATTAGGGAGTAATACCTGCTTATGGGCACAATTAGGTTCCCCTTTAATCTCCCACGTGAGGCTGACAAGTGCCATCAGCATAGCACAATAGTGATGGTATATCCACCTTCAGAAGCACAACGATAATAGTTCAATAATATGTAAATTAGCTACAAGTAAAATTAAATAAACAATTGAATAATGCTGAAATGGAGATATGGCACTTAATTTTACTGTAGAGGTGTACTATTTGCTTCACAAGCCATTTGGCACAAACATAAATATAACATAAAGGGATGAAATGGGTCCTAAAAACCCTAAGGACATGGAGCGAGAAATCAAATATGGATTATGGAGTTCCTGAGAACATTTAACATGTAAAGATGATCCCAAATCGATGGAAAAAGCTTGGATGATGATGACAGCTATGTTTACGTTATTTATGTTACATGGTTTTTCATTTGCAAGAACCTGTGTGAATATTTATAGGCACATCGCTTTAGCAACACATTTTCAATGGCCCTACACCTATTTCTAATTCAATGAATGATGTTAAGGATGATGATCATCATCAGCTAAAACCATTCCCAGCAATGTGGGCTAGACCTTTTGTTCAAATTTGGAACGACGTGATTTGATAAATTTAGGCTGTCTAACTTCCAATCATCCCTTTTCGGACTTGGGACCTAGACCGATAAACGACATCTGCTAAAGTAACTAACAAATACCGATATGGATATCAAGTTCAAATTGAGTACAAATATGAATTAAGGCATCAGCACTGGCATAAATCACATCCCATCCAACTATGGCAGCTGAGAAGATAGTTTCCTAACTCGCGAGTTGGCTAGGACGTCGACCAAGTCACTAAACTATGGCGGCTGGGGCAAACTTTGCCCCAAACTCGGTCAACCCATTGGGCCAACTAGGAACTTGTTCAAGTCAACCTGGTTGAGTTAGTCAACTGAGTCAAACTCTGGTAAAACGAAAGTGTTAGTTTTCTAAAATGAAAAATCCATGCATAATCATGAACACAACCTATCATAGCTACCTTTTTGCTACTTCCATCTCAAAAGCCCCCTTGCAACCCTTCTCACCTTCTCAAAACATGTAAGTGGAATGTATCAAAAAATCTCCTCTCTTCTCTTTCATTCGGTCTGTTCTTCCTTTTCCTTTTTACTTTTTTTGTCTTTTCTTTTCCTTCCAGACCTAAATTAAAAATGCTACTCTCTCTCTCTCTCTCTGCATTTTCAAGTGAACACTCTCTCTCTCTCTCTCTCTCTCTCTCTCTCTCTCTCTCTCTCTCTCTCTCTCTCTCTCTCTCTGCATTTTCAACACACACACACACACACCCCACTTGGATTTGTGCCCATCATGAAGGGCGGGAGGGATTGAAAGATCATGATGGGAACTAGGTATGTGCAAAAAATCAGCCCCATCAGTTTCTCTGGATTTTCCCGACTTTAGTTACTCAATTGTGGAAGGAGGAAAGGTTGGTTGGATGGGCAGCTTATAAGCTCTCAAAAAAACTAAAGATTCTGAAAATGAAAATTCAAGAAATGGGTTTAAGACCACCATGGTTCAGTGGAGTTTGTAATTTCAGAACTTCTTCAGAATATTCAAGAATTAGATATTAAGGAGGAAGCTGGGGTCCTTGATGCAGATGACAGAGATCGAAAATTGACTACGAAGAAATTGTTGCTAAGGAAATTGTCTAAGCAAGAAGTAAAATGGAAACAAAGATCAAGGTGTAAATGGCTCAAAGAGGGTGATAAAAATATGAAGTTTTTCCATAGTTTGGCTTCTGCAAGAAACAGGTTTGACAGAATTTCAGTATTAGTTGATGGTAATCAGCGTTTGGAGAAGAGGGAAGATATTGTGGAGCACATAACTCTTTTCTTTAAAAACCTGTACTCTAACGAGGCGTGGAACCGTCCCTTCTTGGACAATCAAGCTTTCAGCCAAATTGATGATAGAGAGGCAACATGGCTGGAGAGACCTTTCTCTGAAGATGAGGTGACAGCCGCAGTGTTCGATTTGGGCAGTGATAGTGTGCCTGGTCTGGATGGTTTTCCGATGGCTTTCTTTCAGACTTTTTGGGAGGATGTCGAGGTTGATGTCATGGACTTTGTGTCAGAATTCTTCAATAGGAGCTATCTCTCAAAAGATATAGGTGCTTCTTTTATTGCCTTCAAAGATGGATGCTGGAGGAATTACAGATTTTCGCCCAATAAGCTTTGATTGGCAGTGTTTATAAAGTTATATTACCGAAGTCTTGCCTGGTAGACTTCAAAAGGTATTACCATCAATTATCTCAAAGAACCAAGCAGCGTTTGTCAAGGGGAGACAAATTCTGGAGTGGCTAACGAATGTCTTCATTTGAGGCATCTCTCAAAGAAGCCAGGTTTGATTTTCAAATTAGACTTTGAAAAAACTTTTGACATGGTTGATTGGGATTTCTTGCTCTACTTGCTAGGCCGTATGGGTTTTGGTCATTGGTCGCAGAGATGGATGAAGGCATGTGTGTCTTCGGTTCATTTTTCTATTCTCATCAATGGATCTCCCAAAGGTTTTTTCAAAGCTGAGAGACGTCTTAGGTAAGGTGATCTCTTATCCCCTTTCCTATCTGTTATTGTGGGTGAAGCTCTTAGCCGGATGATAGAGGTTGGAAACTCTACCAATCTGATAAAAGGTTTCGAAGTTGCTAGAGGTGCTCTAGCAGTTAGCCATCTGCAATTTGCAGACGATACATTGATTTTCTGTGATGCTGACTCGGGCCAGATTTTAAACTTGAAGGCCATCCTTCTTTGCTTTGAAGCTTGTTCAAGCTTGAAAGTGAACTTCTTCAAAAGTGAGGTGATTGGGATTCGCACGAATGAAATCCAAATGGGCGAATTAGCACATGTCATGTGTTGTAAAGTAGGTTCCCTCCCAACATCCTATTTGGGCCTTCAGCTTTGTTTGGGTGCTGGGTCTAAGTCTTTATGGAACCCGGCTATTGAAAGGGTTAGTAGTAAACTGGCACTATGGAAAGCCACTTATTTATCCTTGGGAGGAAGGATAACTCTTGTTAAATCAGTGCTCTCTAATCTGCCTATCTATTTCATGTCAATCTTCAAATGTCCGGTGATAGTTATTAAGCACATTGAAAGACTTCAGCGTGATTTTCTTTGGAGAGGGGCGGCTGAAAGAAATAGAATACATCTTCTCAGTTGGAGTAAATCTGTAAATCTAAAAAGGAAGGAGGCCCTGGTATTAGGCCCTTGAAATTGTTCAATGGAGCTCTTCTTGGAAAATGGTTGTGGCGGCTTGGCAACGGTCAATACGGTTTATGGAAGCAAGTTGTGATGGTCAAGTATAATGTCACCAAAGATGGGTGGGATAGCCAGAGGACAAAACCCAGCCATTCGAGGTTGTGGAGGGACCTGTTGTCTGTTAAGGCTTGTTTTGATTCCATGGTTCGCTACAAAGTAGGGACGGAGACAGTATCAGATTTGGATGGATACCTGGGTGGGGGGATCTTCCTTAGCATCTCAATTCCCTAATCCATTTCATTGTGCTCAAGACGTTTCGGTTATGGTTGGAGACCGCTTCTCAAAAGATGGTGAACAAGTAGTTTGGGGTCCTTACTTTAGAAGAAATCTTGATGAAGGGGAGATTGAAGATTTTGCTGCGCTGCTTACTGTGTTGGGTGGAAGGAAGAAAGGATAAGAGAGTCTAGACAGGTGCAATTGATGGATCTTTCTCCGATGCTTCTTTTTTCTTGGCCTTGAGAGGTGGTGCTCTCTCAAATTTTCCTTTTGATGAGATATGGAAGTCTAAAGCTCCTCCTAGGGTTGGGGCCTTCGCATGGCTGGCCATCTTGAGTGCTGTCCTTACTATGGATAATCTTAGCAGGCGCAACATTACTATTGTTAACTGTTGGCCTATGTGCTTGAGGGCTGCTGAATCTGTAGACCACCTGCTTTAGCATTGCAAGGTGGCTCGTTTTTTTATGGAACTTGACACTGTCGTGGTTTGATTGTAGCTGGGTCTCGCAAGATTCATTAAAGGCTTCTTATCAGGCCTGGTCTATAGGAGTTGGCTCTGCTAGAGGAAAGATAATGTGGAAAACATCTTTTTTGGCTTTTATTTGGACCCTTTGGAAAGAAAGGAACTCAAGGTGTTTTAAAGGGGCTTCTTCCTCTAATGAAGCCATGGCTTTTAAGGTTAAATCCCTTGTGGCTTCTTGAGTCTCTGTCCTTCCTATTTTTAGAGGACACTCTATAGATGATATCATTAGATGTTGGAAAGAGGTGGCATTCTCTTATCCCTTTCTGCCCCAGGCCATGCCTCCTTGGACGCCTCCGTCGTTGGGTACCTTAAAGCTTAATTTTGACGGGAGTGCTCTAGGTAACCCGGGTCAATCAGGCATTGGGGGTGTTTTTAGAGATAGTGCAGGAGTTAAGCTTCTCTCTTTTTGGGGACCTTTTGGTTTCAGAACGGTGAGTCGCTTGCCCTTCAGACAGATGTGAGAGAAGTTGACAAAATGGGTTTTAGGAACTTCATTGCGGAAGGGGACTCTTTATGTGCCATAAGATGGGCTTCTGCTTCTTCCGAACCTCCTTGGCGCCAAGCGGATTTGTGTGACGAGGTGGCGGCATTGGCCTCCTCCAATCTTGAAGTTTCCTTTGCTATCATTAAGTGGTCCGCTAACGAGGTTGTTGATGCTCTAGCAAAAATGGATGTTAGGAGTGACAATCTTGTCATTGATAATTGTATATCGCTAGCTTTGTGAGCAGCGGCTCTGGGGTTTGGCTTCTCCTTTTCTTCCTCTTTGGTTTCCTTTGTTGGTTCTCAGTATATGTCTCTTATGCTGATTTGCTTTTAATAAAATTGCATTATCATTCAAAAATAAATAAAAATGAATCAGCCCAATCCAATGCAGTTTGATGTGTGAAATGAGGTAACTTATTTCAACCATTGCAAATGTGGACCGTTAAGATGATGGGGCTGATTTTTTGCACCCATATAGTTCAGTAGTTCCCATCAAGATTTTTCAATCCCTCCCACCCTTCATGGTTGGCAGAAATCTAGGTATGCCCTAAAAAGTTAGCTCATATACCGCACCATCTCGCTAGACCGTTTCTCTCTCTGATTCTCTCTCTATATATATATATATGCTAAAGGTAGCTCCGTGTGCACCACGCTATGGGGCCCTAGTGGGGATGGGAACTGGGGGATTTGAAGATCTGCATGGGACCCTCCTCTCTGCAAAAAGATTAGTCCCATCTGAATCTAACCCTATCATTTGGGCCCACAAGTGCAATCCTCCATTCTAATGGGGTGAGCAGTCGATCCAACGGTCCAGTCCAGTTTGGATCTATCCAAACCCGGGGGTGTGTACCTTTTTTTTTTTCCTTTGTGTGTGTGATGGGATGGGATTTGGGGGGGGTGGTGGGGGTTGGTGGTGGTGGTTGGGTTTCCACTCAGATGGACTAGTAGGTTGGATTGCACATGCACTGGATAACCAGATAAGCACTCTCTCTCTCTCTCTATATATATATATATACACGGAAATATTCAAGTGAGAACTTTTATATGAGAACTTTTTTGTGGGCCACGAATATGGGTCCCATTTGGAGATGGGACCGGTGGGGATGGCAAGATCTATGTGAGGCCACCCCAAATATCAAGTTTGACCTCAAACATATGCCCCTAACCCTTCATCCGTGGCCCACAAGTTTAATGGCTTCACATATTAAAAAAAAAGACAACCCTCAACCCAATGGTTCAGTCCATTCCGATGTGTGTGCCAATCCTTGGAATAAGTGACTATCAAGGGGGATCCCTATTTGTGCATGGTTTGGATGGGTTGACATTTGGGCCCCACAAAAAAGTTCTCATATAATATGTGAGAACTAGTTCTCATCTAAGTATTTCCGATATATATATATATATATATATATGGTAAAGGCCTCAGGTGCCATGCATGATAATGTAGGTTCAAGACCTGCCAGCAGCCACTTTGTGCAAAATTGCCAAAGGTTTAGGCCTGACTCAATCTGAACCCTCCCAAGACTTGCTTCAGCGGGACCGCACTGGGTGATGGCCTATATATATATATGGGAGATGCTCTTATGAGAGATAAGGTGGGGGCCCTCTCATTTAAGTTGTTGGCTTTGGATATTGATGTGAGGGCTCCCACCCTATCTTTCATAGTAAGGTGAATATGCTCTTCTGAGAGTTACTCTCACGGTACTATGAGAGTAATGGCGGGGGCCCACACTGGGTGACGACCTTTATATATATATATATATATATATATGGAAATTCTAAAAAACTCCCCTATCTCAAAAGATGAGTTTATGCCCCTATCTAATAGCCAATGATTTGTTAGTATTTTAAGATATCCACCTTTGTAGGAGAATATTTAGGAGAGAAAATCAGATACGTGTGTCACTGATGACATGTGTCACACTTTTTAGCAACTCCCCTATCTCAAAAGGGGAGTTTCTGCCTCTATCTAATAGCCAATGATTTGTTAGTATTTTAAGATACCCACCTTTGTAGGAGAATATTTAGGAGAGAGAATCGGATGTATATCACTGATGACATGTGTCACACTTTCATCGGCTAAAAGAAGGGCGTTTTGTAGCATAACTCATATATATATATATATATGGAGATGCTTTTGGCATTGGATATGGATGTGAGGACCCCGACCCTTACTTTCATAGTACGGTGAGAGTAACTCTCATAGGAGCATCTCTCATATATATATAGGGGCCAACTCTCCTGAGTTGGAATAGTGCCAGTTTCACAAATCAAAGTTGATTATATGTGTGTTTTGCATGATGGAACTGGAAAATCCAGTTCTGATTGGATTTATCTTGATTTTGGAGACGATCATCATGTAAAAAACAACGATAATCGACTTTGCTTTGTGGGACAAGCACTGTTTCAACTTAGGATAAGGTAAGCTTCAGCTTAGGAGAGCTGGACACGCGCGCGCGCACACACACACATACATACATCACAGTTGCCTTCCATCCTTTTCTTCCCTTTAAATTAATTTTATATGCTTTAGTCATTTTTTGCTTCCAAATTGCAGTTCGATGGTGCTTAATGTGTTTTTTCATTTTATTTCATTTTTGCATTTATTCTCCAATCTATTATAGGACATAGAAGTCTGCATTTGGAAAATATTTTATATCAATAAAATATACTTTGTAGTTATATTATATAAATGGCATTGCATTCTTTAATTCTGTTTTCCATTTTCTCTTAATTTTTTTTTATAAAATCTTCTCCCACAGTGACCTGAAAATTATGTAAATCTGAATATCCATTAGAATGTGAGATTATCTGGATTTTTCTACCAGAAAGTATACATGAGCCTTGTTTACTAACTCCAATCTCAAACACCCCCCACCACACCACACACATACACACACAAAGGAAAGAGTTTTTTGTGGAATTGTGTACTGGTAGTTTAAAATTCTGCCCTTTCTGCGTGGAAAAGCCCTGCTCCAAATCATGAAAAAATTGCACACATGGAAAATTGAAGCATTTTTTTGTGGCATTGAGGAATCCTCGGCATTAGGAGTGGCAAAATCTAGCTTGACCTGCTATCCCGACTAGCAATGCAACGAGTCAGTCACTGGCCAGGAAAACCTGACCCGGACTTAAACGAGTCAGGTTTCCGTACGGGTCAGGTTTCCACATGACCCATTTGACCAGCATGAGACTGATATCAAAAGAATCCTTCTCCACATTCTATTCAAACTGAAAACCCACTTGAAGAAACCGCAAATTTCAAAATTCCATCTGCTTCTTTCTCTTCTCTCCAAACCCCACCTGAACTATTAAACTCACATAAAAAATTCTCCATTCTCAAAGTTCCAACCACACCAACATCTCAAGCATAGGGACAGACCAACCCCACCTGAAAACAAAAATTCCTCCTTGAGAAAGAGAGACCCACTTCAGCAAACCTACTGGCAATGAAGATAAATCTGCTAGATCATTTCCATATCCAAGAAGCAGATGGGAAAGGAAAGACTCAAAAACCCTAAAATGAGCTTTTTCTGCCAAGTACTTGCAACAAAGGAGGACCTGAACTTTGATGCTTTTCTTCTTCTCATAGCATCCAGGAATGATACAAGAGAAAGGGTGGAGTTACAGAGAGAAAGGGGTTAAAGTCCCTTCTTCTCAGGTTGGGTTGACCAGCATCAGGTGAGGTTTAAGTTGCCTGACCTGTTTAAAAATGGGTCGAAAACGGACCTGCCAGATCAACCATCCATGTCTCCCAGTTAACTTGACTCAGTAGTTGGCCAAATCTGGCCAATGCACTCGGTCGTATAACTATGGCTAAGACCAACAAAGAAAAGCTCAAACCCGCACACTGGAGGGACCCGTCTGATGGGGTCAGCATAGTCCACATATTTTCTAGATTAGTAGTTTACTTTATTTAATTATTTCTAGATTAGAAGGCTGCTTAATTGTTTAGGAAGATTTCCTTTCTAATTTATTAGTTGATTACGATTAGCTATTTCCATTATTGCTTATTTAGGAATAATGCTACTCTATATATAGAGAAGCTCTTTATTGTAATGTTCATGCCATATTCTTAAGAAATTTCAGAAGCCTCGTTGAGCCCTCTATGCTTATCTTCCCTAAGTGATCTTAGGGTTTGAGTCGGAAGACTCGATCTCACCGTTGAAGGTGTAGATCTTCATCAAACACCAACCTTCATTTATCTGACCAAGAGACTTGCATGTGCTGAGTAACATATGGCAATGAACAAAACTCGAAGCAGGACAATGGAATGGGTCAACAAAAACAGGGCATTGAAGGGTCATTCACAATGGTAAATGCTACTTTAGTTGAAGGGACTAGCGGCAGGGATGATTGAAGAGGAACCATAGATCAGGGTCAAACAAAAGAAGGGACAACCATTGAGAGTCAGCTGAATGGATTAGAGTTGTGTGTACGTGCGCGTGTGTTGTGTGTGAGGCCGGCACAATAGCTGAGCAGGTCGTTAAGCATCAAGCACTGGTGTTTAGGAATTTAATTCCTGCTCCATGCAACAGGAATGTTCCTCTCCCAGATTCTCCCCTATTTTGAAGGAACTCAACTTTTGAAGCTTACATCTTTTGTTGTAAACTCTTCCTTTTAATAATTTAAGTCAGTTAGTGTCCACTAAAAAAGAAAAAGAAAAATGCAATTGTATGAATCGAAGTTATTTGCGATATAGAAAATTCATTTATAAAGGGGAAATGACAAGAAATATAAAGCTAAAATTGTAAAATGTTTGGATGATTACATATTCTCTTACCATGGACGAATATCACTTCCATTTACTCTCAAGATGTTCTCTCGCAAAGCCAAACTTGTGTAAAGAAATAAGAGCCAGGCCTGAAATATAGCAGATTCATATATAACTAAATTTTTTTTATAGCAATGTCATTTTAGTAGAAGACTTAATCATTAGCTATGATTTGCAGTGGCAGACATATGGTACCTGATACAACTGAACAGCTAAAACTGGAAAGCATCCATTCCAGAGCCAAGATCTTAGAAGCAGGAGTGTTGATGGGAAGATGAGGAACAGAATTGAAGTGTTGTCCTGCTCACAAGAAATTGTACAGCTAATCATACTCCACGTACAAAACAACTATAGCTTTAATGTGTAACAAGTACGTAGACTTGCATTAGCTTGATGATATCAACTTTGATATTATGGGACAAACTTGCACAAGATCTTAATGAAAAGGACTAAAACAGCAGACACTGACAGGAAGACCAGCACATAGGCAGTTCGGTGCATATACAAATGAATGCTAACCAGATTCTCTGAGCATTCCCACTAATATTGTTTTCATGTAAGCACATAGTTTCAAGTATCAATATCAGACCTCATAATGGATAGTAAAAAAATAGATGTATCAGATGTATGGTGATACAGATTGACGTATTGCCATATTGGTGCGATTTTACTTTTGACTGGAAAAAAATGAAAAATTAGTCGGCCTGAATCAGCCTGTACTGACCATGTTGGCAAAACACAAGCTGTACCAGTGATGAAAATGCAAATCAGGCATCATGCCAACACAACTGATTTCTAGAAAACTGATACATTAAGTCAGATTGTATAATGCCCCATGTGCATATAAAGAAGGGGAGAAAAACTAAATTGAACCAGTAACTATTTTATCAAAAATACAAAATAAATGAAAAAACTTAAACTGGTAATGTTGGGGTCCAAAGAATCTGGAACCTTTACAGTTGATTTATATAATTGGATAAGAAATTTTCATATGTATAGAGAAAAGTCAACTAGCATCTACGTAGTAGGCTACCCTTAGAACAATATTGAAGAAACTAAAGAGTGATAGAAAGAACTGGTCACGTGGTTCTTTCTTTTAATTTTTTTAAAAGAAAGAGCTACAGACATCAACACCTCCAACCTACAGCAAGGTGACTGATATTCACTTTAAGCTAAGCCGGAGGTGTCATGTCTAAAACAGTAATGTTTCTAACAACTCAGGACTGACAAATCACCCGAGTCAAAATATTTTGCCCCATAAAAAAGTGAATGAAACAGAAACAAAGCCAATGGAAACAATGATGGATGGACGCTTGACACACATTCACCCAAGATGCAGAGACTTAAGAGTCATCATCATTGGCAACCAACCCCCAAGGAGTCTCTGCATGGGGGAAAATAATTGCTCAATGCCAACCTAATATATAAGAGGGAAAAAGAGTTTTTCACTGATTCACAAATTAAGGATTACAAAATATTTATAGAGGAGAGGACAATCCTGCCTATTAGGGATCTAGATAGGATTTCTTTTCTCTTCCATGAAATTGAATGCATGCAAAACTCTTGTTGCTTGGGTTCCTCTCTTTCATTGATTGCGAGTCAATCATTTACTTTCTATTGTTTACAAGCCCATCAATTATCATCCTAGACTTAAGATGGCTTATTATTGGAAAATTAAACTAGGAAAGTAATCCCATTGGAACATCAATTATCACTATTGGAATGGCTAACCTTAGGTTAGGCCCAATGGATCTGTCACCTATGGTTAGGCCCAATGGCCTGACCCACTATGGTGAGGCCCAATGAACTGGCCCACTATGGGTTGGGCCCAATGGGCTGTATGGCAGTGGGCCTAATCTTGGCCCTCCTTTTCTAGGTCTTGAGGCCCATGGCTGCATGAAAACAACAACAAAGCCCACAATCCATAACCAAAATAAATTAGAGGAAAAAAAAGATATAGAGATGTGAAAGCACGTGCACACCTTAAACAGTGGTGTGGAGGTATAACAGAGATTCAGAATAGACAATGCAGAATTATTCTGAATTAAGGGCCAGATACTTGGTCAGTCACAGGTCGGTAATAAACAGACAGCAGCCCAAAGAACTGATAAAAAAAATCCCATCTATTTCCCTCCCAAACCTCAACCTGTTATCCCATCTTAACAGTCAATCAGACGTGGCGCATGTTTGACAGCTATCATGTACCTAAAACTATTCCAAACTTGTCCTGACATCTGTCCCTAAACAACTACCAAATACACTACTGTTTCATCCCTAATTCAGACCTTAAACAATCGGACAGTGGCTGATCAACAGATCGATTATCATCCAATCATCCAAAATCTGCTCCCCAATCTGTTTCCCAAATTAGCCTCTTATCCAGCAACAAAACAGAAACTACACTGTCAGAGCACCTACTCAACCCAATGTCAGTCCATGAAACCAGTCCCTAACAGCCCCAATACCATCCATTAACAGTCCCTCTGTGCCTTTTATGATTTATCAGTCCTCCATTAAACCAGACGATTAATCAGCCCTTTACCCAGCCAAACCAATCCTTAAATTAAGACTCTTGAGAGCCCAATAAATCATTTCAGTACGCAGTTTTGTGAACAAGCACAATAGGGATGTCATATAGACAGAGGTCATTTGTATATGAAATCAATGGCCACCTTAAATTCCAGATATGAACAAGAGGCTTGTTCATGAATGAAATATCTTTTTTCTGACTTAACTGTGACAACAAAGATACTACGATGACCAAAATCATAATTGCCTAAATGTATGAAAAGAACAAAGACATAGGCATCAGTTAACTCGGGACACAACTGTAGTAAAGTATATTCACTGGGTGTTTGTACTTTTTAAGATTGGTTGAATATACAATTTCTTGTACACAAATCAAATGTAAGTGTGCAATGCATTCATTATGGATGAATTGATAAGAATATGGGTCTACGAAAAGTAATTAACAAATTACATTCAATCAATTGAGCATCCACATTCCTACCATATGACATGGGAGAATGACAGTGTCAGTCTGTCACTGAAGAGACTGAACAACCCCTTCTTTATTTTGATAATCGGAGTTTCCATAGACCATATATGGTGTGATGTGCTTCTGAAGAATGTCTCCCATATGGGAAGATCTTGAGTTTGAGAGGGAAGGGTAGAATTCAGCGGATAGATAGCTAATTATATGGACAAAGTCTTAGGCAAACGAATCCATTTGGTGTATATGACAGCCTTGGAAGTCTTCATCAGAAAGAACCAGATTTAAAGCCACAATCCACGGTGACCAATCAGGAGGACAAGAAGAGAGGAAATTTCGTCTCAAGAAGAGTAATAAATAAATAAATAAATAAATATGGTCGTAGAGCAACTGGAAAAACTACATGCTCAGGACATTTTAAAAAAAAGGTCCTGCACAAGAGATCTGAGGTCCCTAGCTCAAGTCCTGGTACCACTCACCAATACGAAATACCACTTTGCCAATCATAAAGACAGAAGTTCTACACAAGAGACGATGTAGGTGGCTATTGAAAGACAGTAAGTCCGAGATAAAATAAAATAAAATAAAATAAACCAATGAAAAGCCGAAAATCTAACCACTTCTAATTATTGGATGGATCCAACTTGCCAGATGATCACAAATCCTCCTTAAGCCTTAATAAAGATCCCATTCCCAGCATTGATGTCCCAAAGACCAATCATCCCAAATGGTTTTTTTTTGGAGATCAACCATGGTGACATCACTGCATTAAATAATCAATGGACAGATCAAAGCAGTACCTTTTTATGGTTATTTGAGAAAATTTTAATGACCCAATCGCCAATGGAAATCCAACGTAGATCTGAGTAATTGGAAGAGAGAACGTGCCTCCATTCTATTGCCTCTTAAAGGATCTAATTCTATTACGGGTTTATGTCAAGGAGATAACAGGTGAAGGATATCCAAGCATAACAATTAGCAATTGATTATGTAACTCTTTTACTGTTTGCACCAGCAAAAAGCTTATGAGATATTGCTTTCCATGGAATTAAGGATCCATTCATACTGTCTTACTGGTTGGCTTCCTGTCTCTCATCCTACTTTCCAGGGTTTGAAGCCTGGCTTCTTTCCTGTGCTGTGCAGGCTGTCATCTAAAAAGGGTACCAGCCCCCTTGGCTGGGTACCTGAAAAAAAAGATGTTTCCTGCCTCCAATCCAAAATGTTTGGAGTCACTTTTAGTGTGTTCCTGAATGGTTCCATCAATATATCCCAGCCTTCGAATTTCCACAAGGGCCTACTCAGCTATATAAGCCCACGCATTTTAATTTTTTACAATTCAATAGCAAGTTTAGCATTAGGGTTACGGACATAAGGTTCCCTAATGGAGTGGATGAACAACTGGCAGAACAATCTCCCCCTTGCTTTGATTCCATCTCAATCCTAGACCTAGTGACTGATTATAATTTAAGATCAATACTAAATAGAGGCAAAAAACAAACTCCTGATTTGATAACTCAGACTCTAGTTTTTTTATTCGGAAAAAAAACAAACTCTTGATTTAATATCCCAATATTAATGGGTTGATCCAAACTTCCAATAAAAAACTCTATTTTGCACCAATAACATCTGATTATAAATGATTCAGGCCTGAATCAAGCAAATAATCCGGTTGGGAGAGATTTGAGTGGATCGGACAAGATCGGCCCTTAAATCTGGTTCGGCCAGGGCTAAGGTTGACCCAGGAAAAGGAAAAACCTGAGATATCATGCCTTAATCCTTGCTTCTACACATAAACAGTAGCAATGCTTTGACTTAGACTGAAAGTCAAAGAACTGCATACCAAATTGACTGTATCCCTCCCTCCCTCCAATCTACTAACCTTCACTAGTCAACATTTGTCTACCCTGAAGGAGGCTCATATACATGTTGAATCTCCTCATATAAAGATTTCTATGGTTTTCTCCTTGGAGCACATTCATGCTGCGCTGTGGAAGTTCCACAGAAAACCAATTCGCTAGGGCTAGGCGACCACACCAGTATATACTTTATTTACTTTCTGTAAATTACAACCACCCCTTCACATTTTTCATATTTACAAAACAGTCCATAATTAACTAGAATTACAGACAAGTCCAACTCTCAACAAGACCACAGGGAAACCAAATAGCCTATATATTCTTATACAACTAGACCACTTTTCTACACAATACAGCACATTTTTTGTGAACCTGTGCTTTCACTTGGATTTGGCAAAATTTTCAATCCACCCATTGGTGATGATTATGATTGCTCTGTCAAGCAAGCCAAGGCCCAACACAGCCAAAGCCCAGCCCATTTATTATACCCATTTATTACATTGTAATTAGTCAGATACTGTTGCTTAATTTATGCCTTTAGTGTAGGATCTAAGATATGTAATTGATTGTAATTAGAGAGTAATCAGGGATTTAAACCCTTATATATACAGCAGTCGACCCTCAAAGATGGGGACGACATTCATCTCTCTCATGTTCTGTGTTTCATCTCTCTCCCTAAATGACATGGTATCAGAGCTTAGGGTTTTAGTTTCTTCCACATCCAATGATCTGTAAGATCATCCCTGATCTGATCTGATCATCTCAGATCCGACGTGGCCCACTTCAGATCATCATCAACTCATCTGCAGAAGCAGCCCAGTGTGACCGCAGGATTATTTCAGGAATTCTGGTGATTTTTCCTGAATTTTTTTTCTCATCGGAGGTTGATCGTCTGTCAACTTTTGTGAATTTTTTGGACTTCTTCGCATGTTTTCATCACAGCCGCTCCAAATCTTTGATCTGACCTGTTTTTTGATGAGACTACTTCCATCAGTTGCATAGAAGATCTGTGCATCCATCTCCAGTTATTCATGATAACACTTTACATCAGTTATTTTGTTTTTTCATTAAGAATAATCCTCGGTTGTGGCATAATAGACTTGGTCATCCAACTGCTTCTACACTGTCTACTTTATTTCAATCTGGATTAATAAAGAAACCTGTTGATTCTGCTTCTTTTGCATGTGATGCTTGTAAATTAGGAAAGAGTAAAACTTTACCCTTTCCAACCTCTAACACACGGAGCACTACATGTTTTGAATTAATTCACAGTGATGTTTGGAGCATTGCTCCGACCCTTTCCCATAGTCATTTCAAGTATTTTGTAACCTTCATTGATGACTACAGCCGATTTACTTGGATCTATTTATTACATTCAAAGTCTGATGTTCTTAATGCATTTAAATTTTTTGTTCAATATGTTAAAAACCAATTCTCTAAATGCATTAAAACTTTGCGCTCAGACTCAGGGGGGGAGTATGTTTCAAAGGATTTTCAATCCTTTTTACACAATCAAGGAATCATTTCTCAACGTACCTGCCCGTATACTCCACAACAAAATGGAGTCGCGGAACGGAAAAACAGACATCTTCTTGATGTCACTAGAACTCTTCTGCTTGAAGCATCCGTTCCCCCTCGTTTTTGGACTGAAGCACTCACCACGGCTGTCTATCTCATCAACCGCCTTCCATCTCCTACTATTGCTCATTTCACGCCTCATTTTAAATTGTTTGGCCATCATCCTATGTTTGATCACCTCCATACTTTTGGTTGTGTTTGCTTTGTTCATCTACCTCCCACAGAAAGAACGAAACTAACGGCACAATCTCGCAGGTGTGCTTTTTTGGGTTATGCCACTAATCAAAAAGGTTTTGTTTGTTATGATCCCATTGGTCGTCGTATCAGGGTTTCTAGAAATGTTATTTTCTTTGAAAATCAATATTTCTTTCAAACTCACATGGACTGTTCTCATCCCTCTTCACTAGCTTTCTTACCAGGTTTTTCGGATCATACCTCTGTTACTCGGTTCAATCCTGCATTTGTATATCACCGTCGGGAAAAACCTCCCACTGCAGATGGCCCTCCCCCTGATCCTCCACCGACAAATGGTTCCATAACTACTCCTGCCTTACGTCGCTCCTCCAGAAATTCTAGACCGCCTGATCGGTACGGATTTACCCATACTTCGTTGATGACCACTCTCTCTTCTATCTCTATCCCAAGTTCTTATTTGCAGGCTGTTCAACAAGATTGCTGGAACCAGGCCATGAAGGAGGAATTGGATGCATTGGATCAAAATCACACCTGGGATATTGTGGAGTGTCCTCCAGCAGTTAAACCCATCGGCTGCAAATGGATCTACTCGATCAAGCTTAAATCTGATGGGTCTTTGGATAGACACAAAGCTCGACTTGTGGCACTTGGCAACAGACAAGAGTATGGTATTGACTATGAGGAAACGTTTGCACCTGTGGCAAAAATGACATCTGTTCGGTTACTTCTTGCCATTGCTGCTTCACAATCCTGGCCTTTATACCAAATGGATGTCAAAAATGCATTTCTACATGGGGACCTGCATGAAGAAGTCTATATGCGGATACCACAAGGAGTCTCCTCTCCCTCAAAGAGGTCTGTCTGTCGCCTGCGCAAATCACTTTATGGTTTAAAGCAAGCTCCTCGCGCTTGGTTCGAAACTTTCAAGGGATGCTTATGCAAGAGTGGCTTTACCCAGAGTCCTTCTGATCCATCTCTTTTCCTCTGCCACATATCTACTGGTATTACTGTGCTTCTTGTCTATGTTGACGATATTGTTATCACTGGCACTGATGATAGTATGATCAAATCTCTCCAAGCTTCTCTCAGGGATTCCTTCCGTATGAAGGATTTGGGTCCATTGCATTATTTCTTGGGCCTCGAGGTGCATCAATCTTCAAAAGGTCTCTTTGTAAATCAACACAAATACACCTCAGATCTTATCGAATTGGCTAACCTCACTGATTCTTCACCTGTTGATACGCCTGTAGAGGTCAATCTCAAGTTGAGTAAAGATGATGGCGAACTTCTTCCTGATCCTCACATCTACCGCCGTCTGGTGGGCAGTCTTGTCTATCTCACCATCACTAGACCTGACATATCATATGCTGTTCATCTTGTGAGCCAATTCATGACAGCTCCTAGACATCTTCACTTAACAGCTGTGAAGCGCATTATCCGGTATCTGCTCAAAACTGTCCCTCGTGGATTATTTTATCCAAAGGATAATCCTCTTCATCTGACCGCTTATGCGGATGCTGACTGGGCAGGCTGTCCCGACACACGCCGTTCTACTACTGGTTGGTGCATGTACCTTGGCGCTTCTCTCGTTTCGTGGAAATGCAAGAAACAAGAACGGGTGTCCCGATCCTCCACAGAAGCTTAATATAGGGCCATGTCTGCTGCTTGTTCTGAAATCTTATGGTTACGGGAACTCCTTTCGAAACTCGGGTTTCCTCAAACCTCTCCTACTCCATTACATGCCGATAATACTGGGGCTATCCGAATCACTGCAAATCCCGTCTTCCATGAACGTACCAAACATATCGAAGTTGACTGCCATTTTATTCGTGATGAATATAAGCGTGATGTCATTAGTCTTCCTCAGGTCCCTACAGAATTTCAGTTTGCAAATATCTTCACCAAGGGACTTCCTCGGCCTCGACATCAATTTCTTGTTTCCAAATTGCTGCTTTATGACTCCCCCGCATCAATTTGAGGGGGGGTGTCAAGCAAGCCAAGGCCCAACACAGCCAAAGCCCAGCCCATTTATTATACCCATTTATTACATTGTAATTAGTCAGATACTGTTGCTTAATTTATGCCTTTAGTGTAGGATCTAAGATATGTAATTGATTGTAATTAGAGAGTAATCAGGGATTTAAACCCTTATATATACAGCAGTCGACCCTCAAAGATGGGGACGACATTCATCTCTCTCATGTTCTGTGTTTCATCTCTCTCCCTAAATGACATGCTCCACCCATTTTTTGTGAACCTCGTCGCGCAAGCACATAGGACAGCCATTGACCATTATCTTCCCTCTTCTCCTAGATTACCACCGTAAGAATTCTCCTTAAATTCTCCATTGCCTCTTGGGTGTTGTCTAATAGCTCTTTCAAAGGATATTCAATAGACCAAATTATTAGAAATTGGAGAGAAGTGGCCTGCCTTTTATAGTGACCGCTGTCCTCCCAAGTGTGATCTTTGTAGTTGGTTTGTGTTCTGGTTTTATTGGTTTTTGGTTGGTGTTTTTTCCTTGTGATGTGCGGATCAGTATAATTCTCTTGTACTGTTTTCTCTCTTTCAACGAAAGTCACCATTAAAAAAAAAAAAAAAAAAAAGATTCCGATCGCTCCCCTATAGGTAAATATCCTAGAAATATTTGCTACAGTTTGAAGATCAAAGTGTGTCAGCAAGGTCTCCATCCTACTACATCACAGAGGTTGCAATTATGACTAATCCAGTTTTCCAAGTCCTTAAGCAACTGTATTCAAAACTCAACCACTGTAAAGCTCTATTGCAATTATCTCACTTTCCAGACATCAACCAAGATTTAGAAAATCCATAACATATACTTCACATGCAAACACAACTTGGAAAAAAAATCATGATACTGAGTGGAAAAGATAAGACCTAGAATAAAGACGGCAACGACCAAAAGAAGAGCCCAATTCTATACTAAGCAAATTCAATCAACTATTCAGACATCTAGGATGATCCCACATTGCAAGTACAATGTTTAGATTGCAACTACAAATTTTCTTTGGAATGGATAAACAAAGTATCCTTCCTTTGCCACTTGGGTTTGACCACAACTGTTTACAATTTCCACCTCTAGATCAATATCTGCTTTCATTACAGAAAGACGAAAGACACTAATATCATTCATTTTTTGCCTTTCATTTTTCTTTTTGACTGGATGACATAACAACATACCCTATAGCGGTTGTATTCCTGTTTTACTTTCAACTGGACATCTTTCCTTGTCGCCCGCACATTGATTGGACCCAGAAACATCTTTAGAAAAGTACCTGCGTATTACAACAATATTGTCACATAATAACTATATGTTATACAGAAAAATTATTTACTATCAAGAAATCATATAATGGTAATAAATCTACAAAACGCTGATGAAAAAAAGGAATAAATGCAAGTAACCATATACTACAGTATGATTGGATGTCTAAAGATTGCAAATGGGCTTGGTGATGCAGATCAGAACAGGTCTATAGATAAAGGCCCAAACAAGGATTACAGCCAGGCCCAAACTAGGCCTAGAACATCCCGAAAATTACTTAGATCCAGTACAGGCTGCAGCATCAGAACAAAAAAAATGGGCTGGAATGGAACTGATGTGTCCTGCCCAAACGTTTAGACCCAACAAGCAGTCAAGCAGCCTGTTCAGCAGTAAGTCACTGGGGCAGTCACTTTGTAGCATTTTTTTTTTTTTTTTTTGTATATTTATAGCTTTGTTTAAGTTAGATTACAGCACATCTATTAGTAAACTAACAAGTGTTAGATTAGTCGGTAAGTTCATAATATGAGATAAAGGGTTAAACCGAAGTTTTTTAAGGCCTAATCAGCGCTTGTAAGGGAAATTTGCTTTCTCCATTGAAATTTATGAAGGATAGTTTCGGCAAAAATTTGGTACATGGACCTTAGGCTTGTACAGGGTTTCCTTTCAGACCCTATTTGCTAGAAACAAAGCTAAATTCTCTGGTTATTGCAAGCAAGTGGAGTGGATTTTTCTCAGGAATGGAACTTTGCTCCTTTACTCGCACTTATATCTATGCAGCACCTAATTGGATAGTTTGGATCTTCCCTCTAGATTCAATGGCAACCTAGGATTTTTGTTTGAGGGGGGTGGACCCAAACAAGTAGTTGAGTTTTGGGGGCAGACCTAGGGTTTTCATGTAGGTTTTGGGGGCCAACCCAGTATTTTCATGTGGGTTTTCGGCTTTTTTTTTTTACGTCCAACAAGGGCGACTACCCACAAAACCATATACATGATTCCGCCCCTGCCTCCAGTGGGCTGACAACCCTTCTAATCCCTAAAGTACACCATTCAGAAGTGTGAGTTGCGTGGTACACGTCCATAACACTTAGTGTTTGGGCTTTGGGTAATGCGAAAAGCATGAGATTGGCTGGTGAGAATGTACCCATTGTTGCAGTGACAAGGTTCTGGGCTCAAGTCATGTCCTTTTTCGGCACAAATAAGCATTTCTTGATCAAGCAGGGGCAAAATTGCGATACTGTGGAACGGTGATCAATTTTCACAACCACAAGGTTGCTTCAAGTCACTTTACCTTTCATCACAAAAAATAAATGAACAAATATGCTGAAAACATTACAATTTTGAGAAACAGACCCTCCAACTTTATTATTATTATTATTATTATTATTATTATTATTATTAGGGCTTTTTACCGAAAAAATCCCCTTAGTGTATCAAAAGGACCTAAAATTTTGCTAGGAACCAAATAGGACTTCCCGCCACATTTTCTTCTTTTTTTTTTTGGTACTTTTGCACTGAGTGGCAATATCGCTGCTTATGTTGTACATAAGGGCAATGCCAATGCCCATTCATAGGAATGCAAAATGGACTTTGGGAAATGCCAATGCCCATATGCATGTATGTGAATCAATGCCCATTTGTATGTAAGCTATTGCACCTAGGATGTATGTGAGGCAATGTCCATTTGTATTTATCCTACAAGGTTTATGACAATAAAGAAAGGAAAATGACTCCACCAACCTCTATTGTATGGTGCACCAAACTCTTTAATAGAGTAAGAAACAATATTTAATCAAACAATATATGGGAACCACTATAATGGAGTCCACCTTTCAAGGTTTAGTTTAAAAGAACCTTGTTTGCAAAAAACAAAATAACAAATCCATGGAAACCAAGTTCTAGGTTTAAACACACATAAAACAAAGGTAACGTGGGCTACCTACCTCTTTATTGGAGTCCGCCTTCCTCTTTAATGGACTAATCAAAAGGAAAAAGACAATGAGTGGGTTGTGAGATGAAAAGGTTTCAGAGAATCTCTTCTGAAACGAAGAAGTTGTCAAATGGGAAAAGGGGATCCGAGACAGGAATATATATGGTATATAAAGTAAGCAGCAATATTGCCGCTCATGTACAACATAAACAGCGATATCGCCACTCAGCGCAAAAGTGAGAAAAAAAAAATTGTGGAGGGAAGTCCTATCTGGTTACTACGAGAACTTTAGGTCCTTTTTGGTCTACTAAGGGTCTTAGGGGATTTTTCTGGTAAATACCCCTTATTATTATTATTATTTATTTTTTTTGTCTGATATTCATTCAAAGTTAATGAATTTGGCCTCTTAGGATCGACAATGTAGTAGAGCAGTTTACAAGGTCTCATTGCTTCTGCCTCAAATTTTAGTTGAAAGGCTAGTGACTTGAAACAATTACAGATTTCAACACCTTTTAAAGGAGTTTCTTGCTTTGAGAAGATTTTGAAGGATTAAATTAGATATAGTCAAGGAGCAGGACACAATTAAGTTTCTTCTTTACATAACTTCTTTGGGACCGGCTAATCTAATGTACGAACCAGAAACTTTATTACAATGAGATCTTCAACGTGTCGCCACAATGACAATCTTATTCAGGTACACTTCAATACATATATAGTTTAGCTTTAGAATCACTTCTATTTTCTAATGTATTTCTTTTTCATTACATCCATTTAACACCAAGAACCCATTACAATTCCTAGAAATTAATAGTAAAGTAGGTTCAAGAAAAAGATAATTGATGAGGTGAGGAGTGAATGATATACGTTGAGATGTAGATGGGACGCTCACTTTCCAGGGAGTTGTCTACTAGGGTGATGGCTGGGTAATCATTTTCTATGAAAGGAGAGATAGATGTCCATTTGTGAGTCTCCACCTTTATGCTTCAGTATTAGCATCTTTAACAGATAGATGTCCACTAGTGAGTCTCCACCTTTATCCTTCAGTATTAGCATCTTTAAGAGGAAATCAAATACTTTGGTCTTAGGAATCCAATACCAAGCAAACAAAGAGTCCTCAGAGCTGATAACAAGGTAATCATCACAATCCATGGTGCTTGGTAACAGTTGAAAACATGCCAACAGAGGTGCCAGCGAGGAAAAGTTTCTCTATGCTGGTTTATAATCCCTCAAGGAGAAGCAGTACACTGAAGAGTAGATGAATGGAAGCAACAAGATGGATCTGAAGATGCACAACCCATCTGAGCATTTTCCCATGGTGAATCAGAATTCATGTGGCTGACCCAATCACAGTTGGGAGTTGGGACAAGGTTTTGATGATGACAACCACAATGATGGTTTTCACATTTCAAAGTATATAATCATTTGGGTAAATATATGATGTGAAATCACCTTCCCAGCATAAAATTTCTATAAACAAGCATCCATGAAATGCAGTTAACCACTACAAAACAGCCAAAAAAAAAAAACAAAACAAAACAAAACAACCAGAGATATCAACCAATTGCCAAAAAAAATTTGCAAACAAGGCACCAACAAACAATCTATCAACAGATTTTCTTTTTTTTTTTTTAATGCATACCATGATCTTTGCTGGGAAGAAATGATGCAACATCCCCATCTGTAATTATGCTTCCAGCCTTGCACAATTCTTCTTCAATCTTCAAAGACAGAGAAGACACAATAAGCAATCACAACAACAACAACAACAAAAATCAAAGAAGGCTCTACAAATCTCCAATTCCATTCCAAAATGGCTCAATCATCAACTCACCTTCTCGGCGACGCCGAGATCCACGGTCCCTCTGCGGACGGAAGCATCTATCGATGACCGGAGCTTCCTGATGGTGGATTCGGCGGCCAGTGCGCGCTGCCGGAGTGACTGCTCCTCGGTGCCGGACCTGGAGATGAAAGCGGCGGCGGAGTCCTGGAGCTGCTTGGCGTTGTCGACGGCTCGAGCGGATTCCTCCCGGAGATTCTGACAGCTTTCTCCGGCCGGGTCCGCCATCGACTGCGCAGATTGAGGAGAGATGGGGCCGGGTTTTAGGGTTTTTCTCCTTGGTGGAGGGAGGAGAAGATGTTCTTCTTCTTCTGCAAAGCGGTGGTTGGGAGTTGAGAGTTTGAGTTCTTTCTCTTTTTTTCTATTGTAATAGCGTGTGGGAGACTAAGAGAGAAGAAATGAAGTGACGGAGACGATTGGTTTCTGCTTCCTTGAATGGAAACGACGCTTCCTCTGCAGATTGCAGCGTGAACGCACCACCCTACTCTCCAAGAAAATATTTTACTGGTACTGGTACCGATACCAGATCCCAATCCAACGGGTGTTAAGTCCCTTTTTAACAAAAATACGGCTGCCTTTAGATTACAATTATGAATTACCCCCGCTAAAATGTTTGGATTTTGGAAAATTTTGGAGAGCTGTTGATGTACAAAATAAGTAGCAACAAACACGTATTAAAATTTAAGAATTCTTTTAAAATATTATTAAGATAAAATAAATCTAAACTAAAGAAATTTATTATTTTTGAATATTAGAATCTTTTAATATGTAATGAAAATAAATATAAAATGAAATAAACTTACGTAATATTGCGACCACTTCAATTTAAAGGCATTGATCATTATACAAGTATGAATGCGTGTTTATATGAGCCAGCTCTCCTAAGCTAAAACTTAGGATAAGGTAAAGCTCAAGTGTGTGTGGGGCCCACATGGGGGTGGTGGGGATGGGGGGATTTCAAGGACTCACATCTTCATCTGACCCCAGAAGTTTAATAGTTAACAGTCCATTCGAATTGGTATATGGTCGATCCAACAGTCCAGTAAATCCAGATCTACCAAAAGTTAGTGGACATGTGCGATTTAGGGGGGTTGTGTGTTTGGTTCGTTTAGATGGACCAAGGGTAGGCCCCACAAGTGTAAGCTTACATAATTAAATAGATATGTATGGTGCCCATGCTAAAAAAAATATAATGAAATATGTTATTCTTTTATGAGGTATTATTGGAAAAGAATAGAGTTTACATAAATAAATAAATAATTTATATTTATTATATATATAATATAATATATATTTAATATTTTATTTCTTTAATGTGGCATTTTATGCAATGAGTTTACCACCAAAACCAAACCCAATCCATTACATATTGTGCAGGCGTGTGTGGCCATGGCGTTCAATGGAAGGTCATGGAATAGGTTTGAAATTAATTACATGAGACCCATTATAAAGTGACGTAGGTTTAGGATGTCAAATGAGGTGAGTATAAAATTACTATGACTCAATTCTGTCCCACCTTATTACCATCCCTATATAAGACCATCCAAGCCATTCACGAAGCTTACCATACCCTCAAAGAAACATAGAAGGATGACCATCCTTTTAATATCATTATAAATTCAGTATGAAGGAGTGCATTTGTTTTCCTAAATTAAGTTCTTTAATCATATGATCTCCAACTCCTTCCTAAATTTAGTCCAAAAGGAGTGCATTTCTTTTATTATAAAACTTAGCGATGCCTCAAAGAAGAAATTAGCATGATCAATAATATACATTCGCAAATGCATATTATTATTATTTTTTTTGGCCTATTTGTTTCCCCATTGATCATCCATCTCCCTTGGTCCTCCTTAAATCAAGGTTAATTTCTATGGATCAATGGCATGTGGTGGGTCACTTTAAGTATACTTCAAGCCTTTGTGAAGTAAAATCTCTCATGTGGAGCTTAGGGATTTCTTATAAGATTTCTATTGGTAAAAATTTTAGAACTTGATGCATATCATTGGGTTATGAGTTTTTTTGTAATTAATGGCACATGGTGGGCCACTTCAATTAGGCTTCATGCCTTTGTGAAGTAGCAATTTCAATTGTAGGGCCTATAGTGCAAACCGTGTAGCCAATTAGAAACCAAAAGGCATGGAAACTAACAGCAATTGCATACCAATAATTATGTGAGGCCCACTTTGTGGATCTCAATCACATGGATAAGGGGATTTGTTAGACAGATTTTAAGATTGATTAAGATTAGAGAGTGATTTGAGGATTAAGATAAGAAGATAAAATAGAAAAGTTAAGAAAAAAGAGATTTTAGGAGAAATTAGAAGGATTTTAGAAATGTAGGTTTATGAAACCATAATCTTAATTTAAATGGAGAGATTTAGGGAGGAGATTTGGGAGGTGTAGTGGCCCACATTAAACCCAAAGCTCTATATGTTTTTGTAAGTATTTTTCTGAAAGGAGAAATTATGGGTGCTGAGGTGGCGCCCTCTACATCCCACCTCCCCGTTTACTTTAATATATATAATGCTATAAAATTGACGATTTTGCCCTTAAACCGCGTAGGATCTTAGGGTTGTAGGATATTTGCATAAGAATTTATAATTTTTTCACCTTCTACCCTTTTATTGAGAAGAGAAGAAATGCATGTTGCTTTTCACCAGAGAGAGAAAAACAGCTGCCTCAAAATAATTTCCCTGAGCTTGGGTGAAAAAGGTTATAAGAGAAAATAAAGTTTTGCATTTAGGATAAATATGTGCATTTTAGGTTAGGCGGGAAGGAAAAATTATGTGATATCCTATGATTGCGCGATATTTCGCATGGTGCGATATCCTACAGCCTTAGGATATCGCAAGGTTTAAGGGTAAAAATATCATTTTTAGAGTGTCTTTTCCTGTGCAAATAGCTTTGCAAGATTTATTTAAAATTTAACCATTTTGTGGCAATTATCAAGTGCTCTTACGGTCAATATCCCTTTAAAGAAAGTAACTATTCACACACCCATGCACACTCACACAAGTCCTTGGTGATCAGGGTGGAGCGGGAGATTGATCCTCAATTGCTTTTTGTAAAAGAGAGGTGCCTCACCAACTGAACTACCAGTAGAAAGTTGCCCACTGAATTTCGGGAGCCCTCTCTATATGAGATGGGGCCCACTCGGTTTTAGGTCAATTGGTGGGGTAAAGGAGGCTCAAGAAGCCCTCTCTCTTTGAGATGGGGCCGACATGGGCCAGCCTTTGATCACAGCAACTCCTTTCACACGCTTTACCCTCATATTATCTTGGATGATGCTATGGTTAAACCTTTAAAGAAAGTAAGTACTCACACACACAAGCACACTCGTACAAGTCTCTTATGATCAACATTGCAACCGCCATAATTGTTTTTGTGGAAAGGGAGGTACCTCACCAACCGAGTTACCAGTAGATTGGCAACTTATAAAAGTTGCCCTCTGGATTTTGGGAGCGCTCTCTCAATGAGATGGAGCCCACTTAGCTTTAGGTCAATTGGTGGGGTAAAGTAGGGCTCAAGAAGCCCTCTCTCTTTGAGATGAGGCCCACATGGGCTAACCTTTGATCAGCACAACTACTTGTTGTGATCTAGGGCCTATGGAAAGAGATCAATCACACACAAGAACACAAGATTTACGTGGTTCGGCTTTTGGCCTACGTCCACGGGGAAGACGGGAGAACTCAGTTTATAATCAGAAGAAGGTGTACATCATAGAGACCCTAAGTCTCTATTTATAATATCAGCCCAATACCCAGTTACACCCAAACACTACTTCTAATCACAGTAGACCTATGATAATAGACCTACTTCTAATCTCAGTAGACCATGGGCAATACAGGGGCCCGGTTAATTTATAATTTATTCAATTGAGCCAAACAAATAACAAATCTCCACCTTGGCGAACATTGAAGCTGATCTTCATGCACTTAACACGTCTCACCGTCTCCACCTGCCCCTTAGGGTACTCAGGCACTGATCACATTAATCAAGTCCAAGCAATGCTTGAACTTGACTGTTGGAATAGTCTTGGTCATCATGTCTGCTGGATTCTCCGCCGTAGCAATTTTAATTATTGCAATAGCACCCTCGGCGATGACATCTCGAATGAAATGAGCCCTTACATCTATGTGCTTGGTCTTTTCATGATACTTTGGATTATGTGTCAGATCGATCGCACTCTGACTGTCACAGAAAACAGTAACTAGCTTCCGTTCCAATCCCAGATCTTCAACCAAGCCTGTCAGCCAAATAGCTTCCTTCACTGCTTCTGTAGCTGCCATATATTCTGCTTCAGTGGTAGACAAGACAGCTTTGGATTGCAATGCTGCCTTCCAACTGATGGCACCGCTAGCAAAAGTGAAGACATAACCTGTCAGGGACCTTCTTCTGTCTAAATCTCTAGCAAAATCTAAATCAACATATCCAATAACACTTCCAGAAGTGTTATTACTTCTGTCATAAATTATCCCAACATCAGTAGTACCTCTCAAGTAACGGAGTATCCATTTCACTGCCTGCCAATGGGCCTTTCCGAGGTTATCCATGTATCTGCTAACTACACTAACCGCGTGTGAAATATCTGGCCTCGTGCAAACCATGGCATACATGATACTCCCAACTGCACTAGCATAAGGAACACGAGACATGTGCTCCACTTCTTCCGTAGTTTGTGGTGACAAAGCAGCGGAAAGTTTGAAATGGGCTGCCAATGGAGTATTCACAGGTTTCGAACTTTGCATACCAAAGCGCTCCATAACCTTCTCAAGGTACCCCTTTTGTGACAAAGACAATTTGCTCGCTTTCCAGTCCCTTTGAATCTCCATTCCAAGAATTTTCTTTGCAGCACCTAAGTCTTTCATCTCAAATTCACCACTCAACTGAGTTTTCAACCTATTGATCTCAGACATGTCCTTTGCAGCAATCAACATGTCATCAACATATAGCAGCAAATAGACATACGAGCCATTGGAGTGCTTCTTGTGGTATACACAATTGTCGTATGCACTCCTGCAATAACCGTTTCCAACCATAAAGGTGTCGAAACGCTTGTACCACTGCCTAGGAGACTGCTTCAGACCATACAACGATTTCTTTAGCAAACAAACGTGGTCTTCCTTTCCATGAATTTCAAACTCCTCTGGTTGATGCATGTAAATTTGTTCATCTAGCTCGCCATGTAAGAACGCAGTCTTGACATCAAGCTGCTCCAACTCTAAATTGAATTTAGCAACCATAGCAAGTAGCACCCTGATAGAACTATGCTTCACCACAGGAGAGAACACTTCATTGAAGTCAACACCCTCCCTCTGAGTATAGCCTTTTGCAACTAGCCGTGCTTTGAACCTAGTGTCTTCCATCCCTGGAGTTCCTTCCTTTTTCTTGAAGACCCATTTGCATCCAACAATCTTCTGGCCTTTCGGAGGTTTTACTAACTCCCAAGTCTGATTCTTGTGAAGAGATTCAATCTCCTCACCCATGGCTACGGCCCATTTTACTGATTCTTTGCTAGTGATGGCATCCCGATATGTAACCGGCTCAGACTCAATACTCTCAGCTGTATTAAGAGCGTAGGCAACAATATCTTCATACCCGTATCTCTGAGGTTTCTTAATCTGCCTCCTTTCTCTGTCCCGAGTAAGTATGTAATCATCCGGAACTGCACTTTCCTCGTTTGAGCTTTGCATCTCCTCTACATCTTGTTGAACTGGGACATCTGTTTGCACTTTATCCTGCAATTTTTCTGGAGCTTCCTTCTCAAGCTCCACTTGTTTACTGACACCGTTTTGATCCTCCACCTTTCCAGCATCTTGACACTCCTTCGGTTTCAACATAGCAGACTCATCAAAGGTAACATCTCTGCTTATAATGCATTTGGGAGATTTCCCATCTAGGCACCACAGCCTATATCCTTTAACACCATCTGCATATCCTAGAAATATGCACTTTCTTGCCCTTGGTTCAAGCTTTCCATCATTCACATGAGCATAGGCAGGACAATTAAATATCCGCAAGTTAATGTAATCAGCAGGAGCTCCAGACCATACCTCTACAGGAGTTTTGCATTCTATAGTTGTTGATGGAGACCGGTTTATCAGATAACAAGCTGTGTTAACAGCTTCCGCCCAAAACTTCCTAAATAACCCTGCATTAGAGAGAATGCACCGGGTCTTTTCTAGAATAGTCCTGTTCATCCGTTCTGCAACTCCGTTCTGTTGCGGTGTATTTCTGACTGTGCGATGTCTCACAATACCTTCATTCTTGCAGAACTCATTAAAAGCACTATTACAAAATTCCAAGCCATTGTCAGTTCTCAAGCGCTTGAGCTGTTTACCTGTCTGCTTCTCGACCATAGCCTTCCATTGCTTGAACTGTGCAAAAGCTTCATGTTCGTGCTTTAAGATATACACCCAGACCTTCCGAGAATAGTCATCAATAAAGGTCAACATGTATAAACCACCACCAAGAGATGGAACACGAGAGGGACCCCAAAGATCAGAGTGGATATAATCCAAAGTACCCTTTGTCCGATGAACAGCAGTCTTGAACTTGACTCTACATTGCTTTCCGAAGATACAATGCTCACAGAAGTTCAGCTTTCCTGTTTTCTGACCACACAGTAAACCCTGTTTAGTCAACTCATCTATACCCCTTTCACTCATATGCCCAAGTCGCATATGCCATAACTTGGTAATTTCTGAATCTGAATCTGAGAACGACACAGCTGCAGCACCTGTAATTATACTACATTGAAGAAAGTAAATACCATTCTGCTTCAGTCCCTTCATCACTACAAGAGCACCCTTCGAGATTCTCATAACTCCACTTCCAGCTTTGTAAGTACAACCGTTGGAGTCAAGCGTACCCAAGGAAATCAAGTTTTTCTTCAACTTTGGAATATGCCTAACATCTGACAATGTTCTCACAATACCGTCATGCATCTTAATTTTGATTGCACCTATCCCAACAACCTTACAAACTGCATTATTTCCCATAAGCACTTTACCACCATCAATAGATTGATAATTGGTAAACCAATCTCTGTAAGGACACATATGATAGGAACAGCCTGAATCAAGAATCCACTCAGTGGCTGAGCTACCAACAGTAACCGAAAGAACTTCTGCACCATCAGAATTAGTCTCTGCAACATCGGTTGCAACTCCGGCAATTTCTCCAGAATTAGATTTCTCTTTCCCTTTACGCTCTGGACAATCTTTTCTAAAATGCCCTTCCTTGTGACATTTGAAGCACTTTAATTTTCTAGTTTTTGATTTTGACCTAGATCGGCCTCTTCTATTCTGCTCTTTCTTCTCTGTTCTGCCACGTGCTACCAAACCCTCACCAGAACTGTCATGGTTTTCAATTGCAACCTTTTTCTTTAACTCCTTGGAGTTCAAGGCTGACTCAACATCTTCCTTAGAAAGAGTTTCTCTACCATACATCATGGTATCAACAAAGTTCTCATACGAGGGTGGTAAAGAGCATAGCAACATGATAGCTTGGTCCTCATCATCAATTTTGACATCTATATTTTCCAGATCTAAAATAGCTTTTGTAAAAGAATCAATGTGAGTTGAAACAGACGTACCTTCCTGCATTTGTAATGTGAACAATCGCTTTTTCAGATACAAGCGATTTGTGAGAGATTTTGTGATGTACAAGTTCTCCAACTTTTGCCATATGCCAGCAACAGTTTTTTCCTGAACAACCTTTCGCAGTACACCATCACTCAAGAACAGCAGAATCTGACCATACGCCTTTTCCAGCAACTCATCCTTCTCTTCATCTGATAATTTTTTAGATAGAGCATTCTTTCCCCTCAAAGCTTTATGCAACCCATTCTGGACCAACAAAGCATGCATCTTCAGACGCCAAAGACCGAAGTCATTATTACCGTCGAATTTTTCAATATCGAATTTAGCAGTCATTCCGCAAATCTTTCACTGGAACTGTGTAGATCTGGTTACCACGAGCACGCTGGAAGAAACGGATCTGAAATCCAACTTTGGACGGCTAAGATATCGCAGAAATAAGTTTCTGCGCTCCGATCAGTCAATCTTCTTTGTTGATCGTTGAACAGCCAATCTTCTTCCACAACAGCGTAGATCTGCTCGCAACGAGTTCGTAGGTTCAAACGGATCTCAGATTGGACTCCGGATAGTCAAGATATCGCGAAAACAAATATCAGCCTTTGATTTGGTCAAACTGACTTTGACCGTACGATCTGCTGACGTCAGCGATGCTGACGTCACTGCTGCTTTAGTTCTAGGCTTCTAGTTTACGGGTCAGGTCGACCTGGCCAAACCCGACCCGGAAACTAACCCAAGATAAATGGGTTATCTTCTTCTTCTTCGTCAGCAATTTTGCTCTGCAACAGAATACAGGGGCAGCGCCCCTCTTCCGGTCTTCTTCTTCTTCCACTTAGGCGACGCACAGCGGCAGCGACCCTCTCTCCTCCGGCGACGGGCGGAGACGGTGGAGACTCCGGCGATGGGCGAAGATAGCGTGGTGGGGCCCAGCCGAACCTAAAATCGTCCAAAACGGTCCTGAACTTCAAACAGCAAGAACGACTTTCCTTCCTTCGATCAGCGCCCTGTTTCTTCCTCCGATCAGCGCCTGCGACATGTAACGGCAGCGATTCTCAGGTGACAAGAACGGTAGCAGCAAGAATCGCCGGGTCTTCTCTTCCGGTTTCTGCATGATGACGTGAGCAACAATGCCCAGCAGCGACGATCTACTCCTTTGTTCTACGAGTTGTGTGGCCCACCAATTCTCTTCCCCCGATCAACCCTCTTAAATCCGATCCGACGGATTTCTTCCGATCACGCTAATTAGCTCTGATACCAGTTTGTTGAGATCTAGGGCCTATGGAAAGAGATCAATCACACACAAGAACACAAGATTTACGTGGTTCGGCTTTTGGCCTACGTCCACGGGGAAGACGGGAGAACTCAGTTTATAATCAGAAGAAGGTGTACATCATAGAGACCCTAAGTCTCTATTTATAATATCAGCCCAATACCCAGTTACACCCAAACACTACTTCTAATCACAGTAGACCTATGATAATAGACCTACTTCTAATCTCAGTAGACCATGGGCAATACAGGGGCCCGGTCAATTTATAATTTATTCAATTGAGCCAAACAAATAACACTACTTCCACACACTTTACCCTCGTATTATCTTAGATCATGCTTTGGTTAAACCTCTTATGGTTTTATTATCCTCATCAAACATTTACTCACTATTGGTTGAATCTAAAAAAATATATATATACAATTAAGATGTCATTAATTAAACTTGAAATATCAAGAGTGAAGATAACTTGATTATGTTGGTTTTGAGGCCTTTCCATCCATCCAAGTGAGCCCCACACAACGGGCAGGATAAACAAAGTACGCAATTTTCTTGTAGGTGAAAATCTTTCCTCTAGATGGTGATCCTGTGAGTTTGATTTGATGATTGCAGGCCTGGTTAATTTTTTCAATGGCTTGTGTTGGTTGCAGAATATTTTTTTTCTCAATTTTGTACGTGACTATACAAACCTCCCATAAGGAACCATTTTTTGTTCGGAGAAATTTTGAAATGTTAGTGTCTTTTTAATCTTTTTATTTTTGCTAGATTATGTATTTTTTATGAACTCACACATTTTAAATATCATTTTTTTATTTTCCTAGGTTCTAAATTTTAGCATTTTGATTCTTGAACGCCAAGTTGCAGTAAAACATTATGAGTTCTCCTTGAAAGTTTTCGGAATTCTCCTCGAAAAGTTATCTTTTTGGGAAAAATACTTTTTCTAAAAAAAACTACCTTTCCTAATTCTCCTCAAAAGGTAAATTCCAACAAACAAACAAGGTCAATGGCCCTAAATGAGATGGTTACAGTTATTAATGCCCATGTAAAATTTATCCATAAATTCAAGAGGGACCTTTTGAGTTGACCCTACCTATAATAAGTTGGTTAAAATGAGGTGCGCCCCATATTCAAGTTTGCACAGGATTGTGGCCCATTGTTAATTGAATGTTCCTCTTCTTTTAAATTCCCCTTTTAATGCCTACCTATTTTAAGCATCCTTTTTTTTTTTTCTCCATGTTGGATTGATGATTGATATCTCCATGTTGCAACCCAATCCATATTTTTCTAGCCTATGCATTCCCCCAAAAAACTCCACCCCACTATAAAAAAAAAAAAGAAAAAAAAACACTAAAAAGAAAAGAAGAAGAAGAAGAAGAAGATATATACTGTACACAAGTGGAAGTCTACATGAGGAGGAAGATATAAATGTGATATTAAAGTGATACCTCCCGTGGACCATATTACACTTTATGAAAGAATGAAATTAAAACTCCATTCAAACCTCTGAGTGAGAATCAACCTATCATGTATAAATATTCACGACCACACTACACTTTATAAAAAAAATGAAATTAAAACTCCATTCAAACCTTTGAGTGAGAATCAACTTATCATGTATAAATATGCCTGCTCATATTATATGGACACCTACATACAGTAATAAGCAAAAAATTGCTTCAAAAAACAATGCAATCTTTTTAATTCAAAATAAAGTAAGCTTTAGAAAGTACATAGATGAAAATGAGAAATATTCATGTGCATCCATTCCTCACCATATTATGGTGAGGGACAACATGGTGGGGCCATTTTATTATTCAACCAAATCATCCACACACATGGAACCCCCTAAACTACAATGGATCAATTGAGTTTTCATTAATCCGATTGGATTGGACCGTTGGATTGAGGATCAAAATTCTCCTTTAATATAAAGTTGTTAAAATCGTGGGTTGCAGATGAAGGGGTTAGAGACTTGTGATTGACCTCAAACTTGATATATGGTCTCATCTTATATTACTCTTTCCATCCCTCCCAAGTCCCATGATCAATGGGACCCTAGGTGGGCCCTGTTGAGTTCGTCCCTCACTTTATAGTGAGGGAAGGATGCACATGAACACTGCCTTATATTTATGGAGTAAGATAAGGTATGAGTTTACTCATCACATCTTGTATTTGAAATAATTATAGATTTACCTGGTGTGCATTTATATGGATTTAACGGGTACGGCCGCGGAATTAGCCCCTTGGGTTAAAGAGGTCAAGGATGCCCATGTAATATAAAAAATAGTAAGCTCTACAAAAATTACCAACAAAAAAACAAAGTGAGCTCCACCAATATTGGAACTGCCCCCAACCACTGCACTGATGACATATATTCTTTCATGTGATGGTACTAGCTACAATTCTTTTGTATAGACAGATGGTGGGCCCCACCTTGTGTGGTGCCACAGGGCAGGGGGGTACTAATTAAGTGATGGCAGTGGTAATCTTGTATCAACCCAGAATAGTATGGTAAAGAAAAGAAACTTTTTGTTAAACAAGATGTAAATCAAGGGTTCAATGGGCAAAATAGCAGTCAAGACCAGCAAGTCACGTCCAAAGCTATCTCAACCAACTTTTAGAAATTAGGCCGGACAGGTCTGTCAACCGTGTTCAATTAGAACTGGTACCTTGACTGGTCCAGCTGGATAAAAATATCAGGTTATTACGGGTAAAAGATGGCTCACCTGCTAAGATCTGGCTATTGCTTAGTTCAACTTTTCTTCTAATATTCTCCTTAATAGTCTAGTAAAATTAAATGGGACAATCAAATCAAATAGGAAGAACCAACGCCTGTTTCTTGAATCCATAGAAATCCCGGAATTTGTAGGCGCGTTTTGGTAAATGGAGAGGATTCCTCTGTTCTCCTGGAACTATGCTATCGTTTTTTAGAATTTCTAAGGGAAGAATCACTAATTCTAGGGTTGGGAAATACCTAAGAAGAGCCAAACCTTTGGTGGTTTCAAAATTGAAGTAGAGGCAATGGATGATGTTGTATTGTGGGGTTGCCATTCCTTATGTGACTTTTTAGACCCTCAAATTGTGGGCTCATCATAAGGATACATCTATTATCTAAATGATCAAAATGATTGATTGCTAAAGATTGAGTGGGCCATGACATTGACAGCTTGAGAGATACTAATCTGGATACCAAACGGACTTGAATGTTTACCCAAAAAAAAAAGGGGAGTCTAATGGAGTGTATTCATTTCCCATTTTATTGGGCATTTAAAGGAAGATAGGTGGGTTAGGTAAGCTTTGGCCTCCTCAGGTGGGAACAGGAGGCCTATTGATTTTCTTTTGTTTCTCTTCCTGTTTTTAAGTGTGGCAGGGCCTTGAGTTTCCTGGTAGGTTGGAAGGCCTGTTTAGTCTTTGTGCCTCTCTCAGACCAACAGTCCTGTTGGGTCTACAGGGGTCAGGTTGAGTAGGCATGCAAATGCCTAACTCCATTTTAGATGTTTATTTAATGGCTCACATAGGTAACTCACACTTTATACAGTCAACCCAATGTGACTGCCTGTACCAATTGAGGTAAGGCAGTGATCAAAATGGGCCCCAGAAGTGTGCACCATTGACTACTTCACATGGTGGTTAGTTGGGCCAACCTAGCTCCCAGCCACTTAACTATGGGTCAAGCCTTTTAGTCATGGCTGTTTCGTACTTAGTGTACGCAGGGTAGGTGGGTGGGATGGAAATCTAGGGAGGCTTTGTCACCCAAACTTGACAAAATGAATGTAGGATGATTTTTTATTTTTATTTTTTCTGGTGAAGGGATGAATTGTTGCCAGTTCAAGACCAGTATGGCCCATTCGTATGGATTATAATGCATAGAAATTAAATACATAAATTCCTATTGTAAGTAGTTAGTAACGAAGATCAAAAGTGAATTCTCACAAATAAATATGAAAAAGAATTAAAAGAAGACGAGAAATAAATAAATCAGCCATCATCCCAGTAATTTGTTTCTCGTTTTTCTTTTGATTCTATTCCCATGAAAGAAAAGGTCATTTTATGCTCATTTTTTGAAATTCACCTTTGCTCTGCATTGAGCATTGTCTATCTACTAAAGTTATAAATATTATGCATTCAATTCACATATCTTTTAATGGAAATAAAACAAGCACTAAGAGTTTAAAAGATCTCCATATGAATCGCGTCTTTGCAAAAATGAAAATCAGCTAAATGAAAGGAAATATATATTTTTTGAGGGTCTAGGATTTGTTTGGATATGCTAACTATTGGATAAAGTAGGATTGTTGTCAAGATTTGCATTATTAATTGAAGGGCCGTTATAAGTCAAATCAGTGTCTGATTTGGGTCACTGCCAAATCAGGGGCCCACGCTGGACCGTTAAAAGGACAAAATATTTCCTGAAAGTTTGCAATTAAATTATTAATCATGAGAGATGTAATGCTTACTGCATCACAAATCACACATGGGGGCATGGGATGTATGGGTCATATACAAGACTGAGAGTAGAGGAACTGTGGGTGCTAAGATTGAAGACCTTACTTTTTTTTTGGTACACCAGCCAAGGGCCTGGGACTTGGGAGAGAGCCCGCACAAACGGAAAGGGAGCCCACTAGGGTAGGAAAGGAGCCTACATGCGCGAGAAGAAAGTCCATGTACGTGTAGAAAGGGAACCCGCACACATAAAAGGCGGTTGTACGTTATCTTAATTTTAAGAAGCTTGGATTTCAAAGTGGGCCTCACTCATCGTTTTATAAGGCTAGATTTTGAGAATTCTCTCACCAGTCCGCATGTGCTAACAATGTAAATAAGAGATATCATTAAAGACAATGCGATTGTATCTTATCTTTGGCTGATTGTGATGGAAGGGACAATTACTATCATGCACTTACATAAATCCATTGTATACGTCGCATTCGTTTAGAGTTTGGCTACAGTCCATATATGGGAACCCATTACATATGGATATGTTCCACCAACAATAAACAATCATAGCCTTTTAAATTTGTCCATATTGATTTCGATTTTTTCGTTGAAGAATATAATCATACTCTATATGAATTGTGCTTATAGTAAGGGGCAGCAAGGGCACTGGCAAGTCAGATAAGAAATTGCCAACAGTTTAGGTTTTTTTTTTCTTTTTTTACCTCAGCCAAGGGGGCTGGGACCCAAGAGAGAGCTGACAAACACATGGGAAGAAAGCCCACATAAGTGGGAAAAAAGACTGCACACGTGGGACCAATGGCGCACCCAGAGTCTGAACCCTGGACAACCAGGTGAGATTTGTCCCTCCTTACCACTCAGGTCATGAGCCGTTCTCCAACAGTAATTGTGTTGGTGATAGAAAAAGAAATGAGAATTGGAAGTCTAAACTATAGTCCTAAAACTTATTTTGAAGCTATAATGCTCGAGTTGTGTGAGTGGAATGTGTTTCTCTCACTTAATGTTAAGATCACCTAAGTAAATTGTCTATCATGAATTTATGAGAAAGGCCACTTTCTGAGTTTTTTTCACATATGTAATGCTGCAGATGAAGCCACAAATTCCGGTGGGAACCTGACACAGAAACTTTGTTATTTTGGGCCAGAAAGATAATTTTTGTCCAATCAAGCAGTAGTTAAATGAATTATTTTGTTCATTTATTGAGAATATTAGCTTATATATATATAATATATAATAGTGTGAGTTTTTTTTTTTTATGAATCCTACATTTTAAATTAATTGAGCAAATGATTTAGGTCCTTGTCCAATCTGGGCCATCCAGGTCTAACATCACAGACTCAACTCAAACCTGACTTGTATGCAGCAATAGGACTATTATGTCTTACTAATAAAAAAAAGTTATCAAATAAAGAATCTAAAACAAAAAGATAAGAAGATACTAAAGTTTTTGTTAGCTTTCAAAAAAAGGATATATTGAATTGCTCATTTAATAAGGTAGATAAGCTTTTCAGTCTTCTTTCAAATAGGTTCACTACCCTGGTGGTCAATCCTTGTGTTTTTATTTTTCAAATTTTTTATAATAACTAGGATACCTTAGAAAAGATTACAAAACAGGATTTCTCCCTTTTCTTTTTTCTATTCTTTCTTTACCCCTGAACCCCTACCACTCTCCTCCTCCTTCCCATTCACAATCAGATGCAACAAGTTAGACCCAAAATTAGTTCCTTTGATTGCAGGGTTAGTCTTCCTATGTTATTATAGGAGAATGAATGGAAAAGGATAAAAGAGAAGAGAAACACTAAATAGAGAAGGGTTGGGGGAGCCAATGTGGCTGACCAGGAAATTTGTCTTGGGGGCCTACTATGTGAACTTTTTTTTGGGGCTAATGTAAAAAAAAAAAGGAGGAATTCCCAAAACATTGGGATGTTTCTGATATTTCTGACAGGCCATGGCCCCACCTTGACCTCCCATAGTTCCATTGTGCATTGTGAAGGGGAAGGCGCTAGTGGTTTAGGGGTAGGGATGCAAAGAGGTTGGTTCAGGGCTGGCTGGAACAATACTACAGTCCAATTTAGACTAGAGGACCGGGATCTAGTTTTAAAACTGGTTATGACTTCTTTTTCGATTTTTCGACTTTTTTTAACTTTTAGTTAAAGTAAGGATATCATGCAACTAATAACAATGGATCAAGTCTACTACATCCATAATTAAATATAAAAATATCCAACCAAAATTGATTTTGAGATATAGTTTGCAAATGCCAGGTCCGGATCCACAAGGCAAAACCTGTATGGACCCGAAACTAGACACATATACGGAAACCAACTTGGGTTCTAGAATGAATCAGAACCAAGTTCCAAACCTCCAATTTTTTTTTACCAGTCAGAACCTCCTGGTAATTGGACAAATCAGATACCAATTCGCGTCCCCGGTTGGTGGAAAAAGTAAGGGAAGACAAAAACAGGGGGATGGCACGCGGAAAAATCCCCAATGATGGTTTAACCACCGGAGAGAGGACCTCTTTGAAAGATCACCAAACGATCTCATCAGGATCCCACGTCAGACAATCAAGTCATCCGGGTGGTTCATACTTCATATCAGATTCACCAGCCATGAAAATTGTTGGGTAGTGGGTGGTCATTATGGGCATTGAATTCTTCATAACCTGAAAGAGTGGGTCATTTTCAACTGAGAGTAGTAGGCATGGTTGCACCATCTTCCCCACCAAAACAATTGGTTGTACCATCTCCTTCACAGAGTGTAATCATGGTGCCCAACTGTTGTGAATATTGTCTCTGGTGGTGGACCCCACATCTCTGAAGGCCAGCATGACCAATGTTTTCACAGTGGGGTTTTTGGTGTGCACACCAATAATTTTTAGAAAGCTAGCCTATAAAAAAGTAAAAATTAACAACATTTTAATGGTTCAGTGCTTGAACGCCATGGACCATGTGGTTGGAACTTAATTAGGCCAAATGAATCTGATCGAATTGAAACGCAACGCATAACTGTTTCGGTTCAACAAGGTCAAACTGTTTCGGTTCAACAAGGTCAAACTGATTAACCTCGAATGAGGTCATTTTAATATAAAAATTTATGCACCCTAGAGATTCCAAGTGTTCACACTTTTTGAGCTAGAAAAGCACAAGTAGTGATGATTACGACAGATTGCGGTTTCGAAACTCTTAATCGTTTCCTACTCATGTCAGCTCCAAAAGTTTAATCTGGCCCACGTTTAGTTCGTAATTGGGACAAGGGTTCGATGATGATGATAAGTCCGAACCATTCAACATTTATTATGTATAAATAGTGTTTCCAAACAAACATGATGATGTATTTCATATGTGCAAATTTTATATAGGTAAATCTTACTTTCATATCTTTTTTGTTTTTGGTAAGGACTAGCATTTACTTTTATTGTCTATGAAAAGTACACATCTAATTTTTTTTTTCTTAGAAGGTTAGAGCTAGGTCTAAGAAATTTGTAATTTAGTTGGGCATAAGCATTAAAAAGGAAACTTAAATCTGATTTGGGCTTAGGTAGAGTCATTAGGTCTGGCTTAGTTTGACTTGACCTGAGCCATCCAGTTGACTTTCCTATCTCTCATTCCCCTTTCCATACCCAAACTAATTAACTACTAATGCAATGTTATCAAATGGGCCAGGCAGAAACAAGTCCAAGCACAGGCCATTTGCTAATGTACAATAGTTTAGGCCTTGTTCAGCTGACGGTCCTGATAGGCCCAGGTCTGAACCTTTCATACAGTCTCAAGTCAGTTATCGGCGCAAATGACCGATTAAACAGGTTATTAATTAGTCAATGGTTTAGGTAGATATAAGTCAGACCATTTAATAAGTGGTCTGGATCACTCTTCAAATTGCAGTCAAAATATGGGTCGGATGATCATTTCCAGATTTAGGAGAGGCCCATTTAGGCTTAACCAGAGTCCTATCAAACTGTTTGAGCTAGGACCTTGTTCCAAATTCCAATACAGACAAGGAAATATTTACCATTTTCAGGGTATCTCTTTGGTATATGCTTGACTTGCTAGTTTTGTATCTATGGTCAATTAATCAATTCTTATTTTCCTTTGCCACTCTAATCAACAGGCATCTGTTTTTAAAAGGAAGGACAATGTGGCAAGTAATCTGCAGGCATCAATACTTAGCATAAAAAATCATAGGGCTAGTGGGTGGTTCTATATATCCGTGGATTTACCAATTATCAACCGAAGTGGGGTCTGTGGGTTCCCATGTTAACCAAAAAAAAAAAAAAAAAAAGTACTTAGCATAAAAAATCTGCAAGTATCAATACTTTGGCAAGAAACATCTGCAACTATCAATACCTTTTAACTGGGCTGGGCCAGACCCGAATGTGAATTTCAATAATCACCGGATTCAGACTGTCTGGGGACTCCAACAGGGCACTTTGAACCAATTTTAGGGTCAAAGCCTTCATCGGGTTGGACCCCAGATCTTCTTTCTGGGTTTGAGCCTTTATTGGGTACATTGGACATCCACCTTTTCAGGGGGATCACTACAGGTTTATGGGCCTATGACAGTCAAGGATCAAAGCCCAACATCACATGAGTAAACGTCTTTACAAACATATAAATGATTCAAACCTAAAGTCCTAAATTTCCCATCCCCTGATCAGCACCATACCAACACCAAAAATCTTAAACAATAAGCCCCACCCCACACCATATGTAGGAAAAAATTCGATTTTTACCATTGGTCCGATTCTTTTGCCCTTCATCCTTTGCCTCCAAACCTTTTCCAACCTCTCTAATTGCCTTTGTAAATGAAGGGAAATGGGGAACGTCAATTGTAATATTAAAGGGTGAAGAGTTGTGGGTTAAGAATTGAGATCAACAAACTCTCTCTTGAAGAGTTGTGGGTTAAGAATTGAGATCAACAAACTCTCTCTCTCTCTCTCTCTCTCTCTCTCTCTGTTTGTTTGTTTGTTTGAAGGATAAGGGATATGTAAAAAATTTGATGATCTTCACTATTGGTCCTACTGTTTTGTGCACACACATGCATGCCCCGGATCAAATCCTGGGCATGTGTGTAATATTAAGGTGCCAATACCACTTAACCATGAGGGATCCATGGTAAAATTGGCACTATCATTACAATATTAAAGAGGTGAGTGGTGAAGGCTATAAGATGGGGATAAAGACCAATCAGAAGTCTCCCATTTACAGTTGTTTGCATGGAATTAAAGAATATTAAAGATTTGGGGGGTGAAGGCTAGGGTGGACATATAGATGAGACCCGGATCTTCCTGGGACTTGATTTAGTAAGTATGGGTGGGTGTTAATATTTCATCTTCCATTGATTGATTTCGCATTAAAGGATAAATTATTAATGGTCATTCGAGTGCATAACTTCACCTTTGTTTTTAAGGTTTTGTCAATTTTAGGAGTAAATTTAGGATGCTTTTGTGTAATACCGTAAAAGAGGAAATAACACATTTTTTCTTCCGCGGCACCATTTTCCGACCACCCCAAAGAGGAAGTTCGGATCCTCTCCATCCAAAAAAAGAAAAAAAAAAAAAAAAGAGCACGCCTACAAAGGCGGTTTCCTCCCTCATTTTCTTTTGCCACACCAAAAGAGGAAAAAGGTTCTAGGAAGCCATTCTCAAATGTTACTGATCTTTGACCTTTGAGTCATGAACTTATGAAATTCTAATCATGATTGAGATGTTAACCTGATTAGAAGTTTGTTTAATGACCCAGGGGAGTTGATGACATCCTCAAAACACACATTCCGAGAGTTATTTGTTTAGATAAATGGGAGTGGCCCTACCACTAAGTTAGCTTGTAAGATCTTATCAACAACTAATAAAATGTCCAACGTCAGTAGCTCCATCAGCTTTGGAAAATTCCCCCTCCCTATGTATGCCCCATTTGTGGAAAAAAAGAGGAATCCGTGGAACATATTTTCTCCAAATGTGGCCATGCTAGAGCTGTTTGGTTTGGCTTTTATTTAGGTTTGCGCATTCATGATTGGGATGGTGGATGCAAAACATAGACTATGAAGTCCCATCTATCTCATTTTTTGACCAGCTTTCCAAGGCTTTGATTCTAGTGATTTGATGGGCAATGTGATAAAATAGAGGTGTGGCTATAAGCCTCGCCGGAATCCTAAATTTGGCCAATAGGATACCATAATAGGATGGACGCTAGTGGATTCACTTCCTCTGTCTACGACGAGGAAACGGATCCCCTGTTTCGTCCAAACAGGGGGAGACACATGAGGGGGCAGAGGAGGGGGTGGAAGAAACAGGAGAGCCCTGTTTGGATGAGAGGAGCCGGATCCCAACAGCAAAAGGCCTAGTGCTGAATCTTTTTCATATTCCTTGTTGATTTTTACAGATGCGGCCTCTTGGGCTTCTAATGGAAAGCTCAGGCTTTGGTTTTTCTATGTGATATATATATATATTTTGTTTGATACCCCAGCTTTATTATGTGATTGAATGACTCGTTTTTATATGCAGGTGCTGCATGTGCGCCAAAGAAACAGAAATGTGATGGGTCCTTTATATGTAAGGAAATATTTATGGTCTTGGCTTCTCAAAGATCCACATCTTTTATGATTCCATGGAGGTGATTAAAGGCATTAATGGTAAATGAGATTGACTGATAAAGGGCATCATTTTCATGATAATGCGAGTTCCTTTGTTTGTGTTGAGTTTTCTTTTATTTTCACGAGTTTTGTCAGTTCTACTCATTATCTATGTTTTACCTGTAAAAAAGATTTCATTTTGGAAGGTGGTTTTGTAAGATGGGTCCTGCATGATCTTCATCCTTGATAGGGCTGTGTTTTATCCCTCTTTTATTGGTTGTTGTTGTTCCAGTTTTTTTTTTTAATGAAATTTAGGGGTGTTCATGGGCTGGGTTGGATCGGGCTGAGGCATGTCCAGGACAGGCCCTACTTTAGAAACACAGGCCCAGGTCCGACCCAAGCCCACAAACGACCCAGAAAAGTCACGCCCGAGGCCTCCCATTTAGTCAAACTGGGCTGGGTCGAACCTGGCTTTTGATCAATTTTAAGGGCTTTCTAGGATATGTTTGGCCTAATTAAATTGAATTACATGCACTCCTTATAAGGGTTGGGCCAGGATTTGGGCGTTCTTTCACATAATCCAACAATAGACCAATCATCAAATGGGCCCGAATTACACATCCAAGCCCCGCCTAAAGTGGGCTTGGCCTGAATAGCGCACGGGCTGGCCTGGCCCATGAACACCCCTAATGAAATTCTCTTTCTTTAAAAAGGAAAAAAAGAAGCACCAATAACGTTTCAAGGAAACATGGAACTAAATTGCACTGGGTCACCCAACAAATCTGAAGATGTCATGTTACTTTCCTAGGAAAGGTAAGATGTCTTCATCCTGCAATTAGAATACCTTATAAAATTATGGACTCTTATTCTATAGCTATTTGACAATATCAGTTTAGTGTACGGCTGAAAAAGAAACTCCTATCTGCACCATTGGCCAACACTAGGGTTGCAAATGGGTATCTAATTCTCCGATTATCCGAAAGTTCCAACCTACAAAAAACCGAACCTAGAACCTATTTTAGGTTCCGCTTAATAAATGGGTCCGGGTCCATAATCTAATTTAGGTCCCGATTAATAAACGGGTCCGGTTTCGGGTCCATATAGGTTCCGACCCGTGGACCCGGCATATGCGTCTTTGATATTGCAAATTTTACTTTAAAACTAACTTTTTTTTGGGCATTTTTATATATAATATTGAAGGTAATAGACTTGATTCACTGTTATAAGTTGAATGGCATGCCTTTAACAAAAAATGAAGAATAAAGAGAAAATAGAATTGATTTTGAAACTAAATTCAAGTCCTCTGGTAGAGCCGGTTCCGTAACCGGATCTGGGTTCTCCTATTGAAACTGGGTCTGGAACCAACAAAATAGGTTCCAATTCAAAACCGAATCCAGAACTGAAACCGTTATTTCAAAATGGGTCCGGGTCCGGGTCTTCAATGGTTCCAATCCGGAACCGTCCCGTTATGAATTTAAATCACTGGCCAGTAGAGGTATTTAAGCTTGACCAAGACCGGCCCATTTAGTTAAATTGGGCCTGCATCTACCCACAATTTTAAAAGGCCCGACCTCAAACAAACAACCCCTCCGCTGTATTAATCGGTCTTGTTTGTCTGAGGTCGGGCATTTTCTCTCTTTTACGCATGTGCACCAGCAGAATGGAGGCAGGGGGTGGCCATGGCCCTCCAAAAATTCCATAAAACCCCTTTTTTTAATAGAAAACTTTATAAATTTCTAATAATTTGTGAAAATGTCCCAACCTATAGATATACCCCAATTCATGATCGAAACCATTCAAAAAATCCAAATACATCTAAACCGTTGGATCTACTCATTACTCATGTAAAATTAATAATTTTGACCAACATAGTAATATATTTCACATGCGTACGTAACACTTGCATATGTAAAATTTGCACAGGGATGCAAAACAGGCTGTGTTGTGGCTGGCAGGGCCTGGCCCAGCACTGCCATGGCCCAAGTTGAGCCGGGCTGCCAGGGGGCCCATGAGCCAATATCTTTTCTTTTTTACTTTTAAATTATAACTGAAATAAAAAACTGGTAAAACCCATTTCAAAACCCAAAAGTCTCTATTCCCATTTCAATGGACAAGCTAAAATACAATGCATTCATCAAGGACTAGAATGGCAGCAATGAAATGATAAGAAGTTAATAAAGCAACAAAATGGTGGTAAGTTACAACACATTCCTTGTCACTGTATGTTCAGCAGGTGAATATATGGCAGTTGGTCACACAGCATATCAAACAAAATGGGAAGTTCCACAGGAGAATCATTTGGATAGACCTTGACCTAAGCATTCCATCCTAGGAGGATCTTGATTGAGTAAATCTTGGGTTGACTGAATGGATCATGATTGAATGAATCATTTGCATAGACTTGAGCCAAGCATTCCACCATAAGAGTATTTTGGCTGAGTGAATCATGGTTTGATTGAGTGAATCTTGGGCTGGCTAATAACATCAAGAACAAGTTTTATTTTTAGAAAACATCAAGAACAAGTTGGGATACAAAGGAGGAAGAAGAAAGCGGAAGGGGATTATTGTCAAACCGGCTGGGCCGCACCGTGCCCCACCACGGTCCGAGATGGTACGGGCTGTTCCCGTCTCCGGCCACAGCACGTTGACTGGCATAGCCCAGCCTATTTTTTATGCCTACATTTGCATATGTAGGACCCATTTTCTCATCACATGTGGAAGAGGCAAACAACCCTTAAAAGGGTATCAAGAAGACCACCCCATTGCAACTCTAATTAGCTCAATTCGTTTATAAACAAGCTTGATCTCAACTCGAGTGATTATAAAAAAAAAGCATTAAGTTTTGCATTTCTTTTTCATCTAGCAACAATGGCCCGTGTTTAGTCCAGGCCAGGAAAATAAAAAATTACATGAGTTTATGAGATATCAAAATTAATAATAAACATATAAAATAGATACATGCATATTCATATTTATATGTTCAACAATGAGTAATCATATCTTCAATCACAAATACAGGCACAAAGAAAATTAGAAAAAGTGTGTGCGGATGTATGAGTTCATGTCTATTATAAATCCCAGAAAAAGAGGAAAAATAACACACCCAATGCATCATTACTAAAAAAAATAGTGAGAAAAAAGAGAATCACTTAAATGCAATTAAAAAATTCGATTCTTTTGAAAAGCCTGTATAAAAGGAAAAAAAAAAAAATCAGAATTGAAAAATCAATGTTGCACCACCTACATACCCAATGATGTTTGCACCTTTCATGAGGACTTGTATCTTAAGTGGATGACAAACCCTGAGCTCCATATTGTAAATATGTAAACTTCTAATTTTTTATTTACCTTTTTTTTTATAAAAATATATATCTTAAACTCATTGCAAATTGTAGCTTTCTACATGATCTTTTTGTAGTTTCCTTTTTTTGGTAAGAAACAATGAGTTCTAAAAATTCATTAAATATTTTGATAATTTAAAGAAGATTTAAATAAAAAATTGGATGGGTGTATGCTTACTTGTTTATTGTAAAGGACCAAAATAGGGGGAGAATATAAGAAAAAACCATTCCGGGAACCTAGTTAGGGAAAAATAAAATAAAATGATGTGCTACCTGCGTATTTGATGATGTCTGTTCCTTTGCAGTATCTTTGTATGTTCCCATTTCCTATACAACCATAACATAAAAAATAACAAATCATGTGCCCCATATTCTTGTCTCAACTCAAATAAAAAACTTGTTAAATAAAAGAAGAAAATATTATTATAAAAATTGTGAGTGTTCATGGACATATCCACTTATCATGGAAAAAGGTAACCTCTGTAGAAAGATTAGGAAAGTTAATTATGTAAAATATGAAAATAGCTACACCAACTATGACTAATGTAATCAATTACCAAAAAAAAAACTATGACTATTATAAGCATAGTCTTTGATGATGAAAGCACAGATATATTTTTTTTTTAAATATTAGGAAATCTAGACATTTTTTGTTAATTATTCTAACAAAATCCACTGATTTGGTAACCACGGTGGACCCACTTGTTGCAAGAACCACTAATAAATTAGAAGTCACACTGAGACCATTTGATGGCTATGATCATAATAAGCCATATTATATTGGACACGTGATGTGATTTTAAATTCAATTCTTTAATACTGCAAGTGCACAGTTGTCTTGTTGAGACAGTGACAATTACAGGTCGATCCCACAGGGAGCACTACTGAGTTAAAATTTAAAATCTGATTTTTTTTTATCAATGATAATGACAAGAGAGATAATAAGAAACAATAATAAAATCGAGAAAATTCTAGATCTAAAGTGCATAAATAAGATATGAAAAAAAAGCAGATCAGAATATCATGAATCCATTAAGTAGTCCCACCATCATTCTATGCAATTGATAAAATAAATTTGTCCCAAAAATCCTTCAAATCAGAAACAAATCAATGTTTCTAATTCGGATAATTTATCTATCAAAGAGCACAATTTTTCACAATTTATTTAAGGCAAAAATCTCCTTCACCTAATGAAATTATGAACTTAACTAAATATCACATATTAATCAAAGATAGATTATCAAAGAATTTCAATCTAAGAATAATCTATTAAGAAAACATACATGATTAAAGCATTGTTCAAGTAAAAAAATTAAATAACATAGGTTGTCAATGATAGAAGGCAGATTTATTATTATAATCAATACGCAAGAGACAAAAATATCAAATAGATTAATGATAAGAAACACTTAACTTCATCTGATACTCTGATCCAGGGATCTACTCCTCCATTGCAAAAGATGTGATTTTCATTGAGAACTTAATGACAATTACAATCTTCTCTCATACTCTTCTAATCTAGTTCTGGAATAGGACTCCAGAATACCCAAAAATAACTCTAATTCGGAAAAGAAGAGAAAGAGGAGAGAGAGGATGTACTGGACGTCCAAGGGGGGGAGTTGTCTCGTATTCTTCCTTTTGGTTTCTTTTATAATTCCTGGTTATCTTACAAATACATTGAATCTGGACACCTTCTCTGCAGATTTGATTTATCTTCATTAATAAAGTATATCTCTTTATCCTTTTTGAATTTGAATGAGATGGAAATCATATGTGGATGATTCAAACTCTTCTTCTTTTATTCCGATCAAACTTTTACTCTTTGAATTATCCATTAATAGTTTCAAATTTGCAACAACTGCCCTGCCATGTGGGACATTTCATCTGCTTGAACAGTGGGCCCTATGAGAAGTCTTCTACTGTGGTTAGGACTCTTCAATTGACACGATGAGTGGACCCCTCCTTTCATTGATTTGCACATGACTTGTATGTGGGGTCCACGTGGTGAATTCTTCAATTTACTTCTTTTTAAGCTTCAATTTAGCAATGTAGGGCTCAGGATGACTATGTATGCTTGAAAGTGGGTTCCGTGACAAAGGCCTGCAATTCTCATTTTCTGCACATTCTAATTCAATACATCAAACACTAAAGAGCCCATATTGAAGTGGGACCCATCCAGATAGAGTTTTACTCAAACTGGGACTCTTCGGAGAAAAATTGCATAATATTCTAAGTTAATGCGGAAAATATATGAAAAATATGAAAGTTCAGGTTCCTAGGTGAAAATGCATGAAATGATGGAATTAAATGAATAATGATGCAATTCACCAAATAAAACCCCTAATTCATCCTAAAATGATGCATAAATATGCAAATTCATGAACTCAACAACATGACCAATAGACCATCTAAACTTTCATGACCATCATGGATATTATTTAATGGTAGATCTAAGGAGATCATGGGACCTGTCAGATAGACGGTGTATTTTTAAGATTTTATTTAATGCATTGAGATAACTATGGGACTGTGATGCCTTAGCCGCTAAAAATATGACACATGTTGTACAGTTGGTGGGCCCTCATGATGATGTGGGGTCATTGTTTATGGGTAGGCTGAAATAAGAGGAATAAAAAGATTTTATGACCACCAGATCTTCCAAGAATTGATTTGGAAGGGAGAGAATCTAGAAAAAGTTAAGAGAGATTTAAGGGAATAAAGTGTCTCCTAATTTTAGGTTAATGGCATTGGGTCGAGGCTTATTACTTTTGTGAATATGAATTTGAATTTAAATAATTAAGTGGGAACTTAAATAAGAGAGATTTTAATTGATGATGTGTCACTTTAAATAAGAGAGATTTTCGAGGAGGAAGATCCTCGTGAGAGAGATTTAGGGGCAGAAAGATTGGATAAGAGAGAATATTAGATTTCATTAATGAGGGATCCGCGACCTCTCTTCCTAAATAAGACTAGCACAATAACCCGTGCTGATTACGGGTACGTTCATACTGTAATTTAAATATTCACTCATATAATGCAAATAAAATATTCATGCATACCAATGATTTTTTAAAAAGAAAAAAAAAAGACGGTAGGGAGAGTAGAAAGGGAATATGAGAAGTGAGGTAAAAAAAAGTATAATATGAGAAGTGAGGTAAAAAAAAGTATATGTAGAAATAAAATAGGAGATGCAGGCAGAAAGGTAATTTTGTAGAAATTAAAAGAAGAAAAGAAAATGTAATGGGCAGTTACAAGAAGTGGGCAGTAGTTATAAGAAGTGAGAAGTTATATTTCAGTTACGGTTAAATCAAGTCAAGTGGTCAAAATTATCTAAAAAGCTCCTAGCTTAATATATAATAATTAGAGGATGAGAGATTTTAGGAAACATAAATAATATAATTGATTGGTTTTCAAAAGTGGGCCCATGATGAGTTGACTTAACAAATATGCATTAGATGTGATGCCACACGTGCATCCGCGAGAACTCTCATGTGGCATAATGAGGTTTAAGAGCACTGACATAGCACCCTCAAGAGCACACTTTCTTATTACTTTAATACATATAATTACATATATAACTAGTATGAGCGGCCTGTGACAAAGAAATTTTTTTTTTATATATTTTAAAAAATAATATTGTGAATGAAATAAATCCAAAATAAATAGATAAGGAATTTACGAGAAAAACCCATTAGAAGGACCCAATATATTTTCACATACAGATAAGGCCCTTTGGTCACTTTTGCCATTTGTTTTTGCTTTAGCTTGGGGTCGATATCGACGGTCATTTTCTTTGTTGAGCGTCAATGGTGATGCTCAACAACACAGGCCCGCACTTAGTATTTTTCTTAATTGACTGGTTTGTACCCCAGTGTTGCTCGTGTCTTTTCTTCTCCCTCCTCTTTATCCATCTCCATAACCCCGCCTCTTGAGAGCACTTCTCGTTCAATGCATTGGTTGCAATACCATGGTCAGGCATGAAACCTGAACCCCCAAAACTCTTGCATCCAATGAAGAAGTTTCCAGGACTCAATAGGAAATTCAGAAAATGTATGTCATGGTTGGAGAGATCCATCACATAATGGTCTCATCTCATTCTCTTCCCAAAACAACTTCTCATTGAGCCATGAATTTCTTCTCAGAGGCTCTTCCCAAGGGTTCTGCTACTTGGCCGGAGGAGAAGCTTCCCTCTTAAACCTCACTTTCTCCTGCATCTGCGAGACGCAAATCCCAGTATAGGAGCTTGAAGTGTTCTTGTCAAAACATGGCCACTTCTCATGCATGGGGTTTAGTGATTGTAACTACAGGCTGGGATGGACAGATAAGATCATTCCATAATTATGTATTACGTGTTCGCTTGTGATAATTCACTTTGAGAATAACTGTACAGAAATAGTTGTTACCACATGACGCGTCTCGCCAAAATCTCTTGCATCATCATCCATTTGGGTGTGATTAGATGCTGCTGACATGTCGCTGATTCAGGGTTGGTTAAGCTTGAAACATTCGCATGTGTACAGGCCTTGTCAAATTGGGAAGATCTTGCAGCACCCACCACTATTGATTCACTAATGAAGTTTTGGAAAGCCCGTTTCTTTCATCTAACCCTGTCAGAGATTTTGGATTTGTACTAACAGCCAGCCAAATCGCAACAGGTGGCGAAGATACAAGAATACGCATATCTATTACTGCATGTGGTGGGGTATGGATTTTCAGATGTTATCTTAAATTTTAGGATTCAATGGAGTTAGAGAGATGGATAAAGCGGAGAGAAAAGAGGAATAAAGAAGAGGAAGAAGAAGGCATGAACATTGATTTAGGAATAACCCCGTGTTGCAATGAATAATACGGCAAATCAAGCGTGTGTTGAGCATCGATCAACAAATGAAATGAGTGTCGATATTCAATATCAATCGAAAAGCAAAAACTATATGCAAAAGTGACGGGAGGGCCTTTTCTGTCAGTGAGAAACTGTTGGGTTGTTTTTCGTACACCGGCCATCTAACGGGTTTTTTCTTGTAAATTCCTCTACATAGATATACATTATTTAGAGGAATTTACGGGACAAATCTCCGTAGGACACCATACGTCCAACCAGGACCCCGTATCACGTTGGACACTGGAGGGATCCTCATGTAGCATTTTTCTTCTTTTTTTATCGTTTTGCGATATGGTCGATATCGACCATGAAGTTTGTCGATATCGACAATTTCTGCCCCAAAACCCCATTCAAGAGATCGACCCAAAACCTACTGTTGCAATCCCAGAAACCTGGTCGATATCGACCATGAAGTTTGTCGATATCGACAATTTCTGCCCCAAAACCCCATTCAAGAGATCGACCCAAAACCTACTGTTGCAATCCCAGAAACCCCCAAAGTCTCAAAACCTCCTCTCAGCCGTATCTCGCCGGAATCTGGCGCTTCCCATCGGAGTCTAGGACCTATTCATACAACCTCTAAGGCGTTGCGGTAGCACATCACTGCGGTGCCCCAGGAGCCATGCCACGTCGCCGCCACCGTCCACGACAACATTGCCTATGGGAATGAGGCAGTGATGCTGGCGAATGCCCACAAGTTCATATCGTCCTTGCCGGAGGGGTACTGAATGTGGGTGGGGGAGAGGGGGGTGCAACTGTCTGGCGGGCTGAGGCAAAGACGCTGGCGAATGCCCACAAGTTCATATCGTCCCTGCCGAAGGGGTACCGAACGTGGGTGGGGGAGAGGGGGGTACAACTGTCGAGCGAGCAGAGGCAGAGGATCGCCATCGCCCGGGTGCTGGTGAGAAAGGTAGAGCTCATGTTGCTGGATGAGGCCACCAGTGCCCTAGATGCTGAGTCGGAGAGGTGCGTGCAGAGGGGGGGGTGCGCTGGAGAGGGCTTTGTCGGGCCGGACGGCCATAGGTCCCGAACTCCAACGGGAAGCGCCGAATTCCAGCGAGATACGGCTAAAAGGAAGTTTTAGGACTTTGGGTGTTTCTGGGATTGCAGTAGTAGTTTGGGAATGGAGTTTTGCTGGATCTCTGGAATTGGAATGGCATTGATTGCCGCGGCGGAGGCCGGTGATCTGGTGGTTGTGAGCAAGGACATCATCGCCAAGAAGAATCAGTTAGAGTTTGATGTGTTACAGAAATGGTCGATATCGACAAACTTTATTGTCGATATCAACCATATCGCAAAACGATAAAAAAAAAAAAAAAAAAGAAGAAAAAGGCTATATGAGGACCCCTTCCGTGTCTAACGTGATACAAAGTCCTGGTAGGACATATGGTGTCCTACAGGGATTTGTTCTGTAAATTCCTCTATTATTTGACCTTTTGAAATTCTCTAAAAAAGAAAAAAAAGCCTATCCAAGTTGGGCCCCACAAATATAAAATGTGTGCCTTTGGACGAACATAATTTAGACAAGACGTCACTTAAAAAAAAGCTAACTTCAGTTACACTACCTGAGAAATCCATGCGTGATGTGGACCATGGACCCACCCAAAGCCTTTCTTTCCTCTCAAACAACACACATCTCTAGGTGGCTTTTACCCAACACGACTGTTTTTGTCATATAAGTATCTAAAAAAGGATCATCAATTTCACGTGCCCACTTCAAATGGTCCTACCTAATGCCAAATCTATGATGTTTGATCTGTGGCCAAGATTGATCAACTATTTTGAGAACTTAATGATAATGGGGCCCCACAAACATTGGCCATTGATTGTCCTGTAGCAGGGGGAGAGAATTTGAAGGATCGAGCCTAGACAGAAACCATGTGAAGTTGGTGATTTTGTCAGAGGAAGATGGTCCCTGTGTTTTTTTTTTTTTTTTTTTTTGTAGTGTACCAAACAATAATCACCTACAGATACCTTATCCACTGGGCCCCACACTCATTCCCACTAAACCCATTTTGGCACGAGCGGATAAATAAGCACGAGGAATTGTTAGTCTTTAAGTGGCAAATGTAGACTGCTCTTTTATGGGGTTTGATTGATAATGGAAATTTGATTCAGATGAAAACTTCAAATTTGTGAGGTCTTGCTCATATCTTATTAGTAAAATCTTACTTACATCCTCCTGTACTAAACGAGGGAGTCTATTTTGGAGGAGATCGAATTTTCAATAGGTAGACTCCACTCTATAGTTTCCATATTGTCAAATTAGGATAGGATTTTTATACGTTTGAGGCAAAGTATTTTAAAAAGAAAAATATTCAAGTGAGAAATTATATGAGAACTTTTTGGCGAGGCAAAACTAGGGACACATCCAAGACTATCAACCAATGGAGAATCCCTTATAATCACTAATTCCAAGGATTGACACATATCCAAATGGACTGAACCGTTGGATCAAGGTTTGAATATTTTTTTAAATATGAAGCCATTAAACTTGTAGGCTACGGATGAAAGGGTTAGGAGCATGTGATTGGAGTCAAACTTGATACTTAGGGTAGTCTCACATAGATTTTTCCATTGGATTAGGAGCATGGGATTGGGGTCCCAACCCCAAATGGAGCCCACAAGTAGGCTCCACAAAAAAGTTCTCATATAATATGTGAGAGCTAATTCTCACTTGAATATTACCCTTTTAAAAAAGTTAAAGTAAAACACAAATAGTTTGGTAATCATAAGTAATCAATTTAATTTACATATGACAACGACGGTTTGTAGTTCAATTAATGCAAGGAATCCATTATGGAGGTAGGGGTGTTCATGGGTTAGGTGTGTGTAGGGCCTTCTAATAACTCCTCTAAGTTAAAGCTCAGCTAGTTGGATTGCATATGCATGTATGAAAGTGCACGCTGTTGAGTCTCCAAGCTAACAAAAATATTGTTTTAGCTTAAAGTGTCTCTCCTTGGAGCTGGGCCAAGCTTCGGAATCTGCCATTGAGAGTTGAGAACAAGCCTGGCCTGAATGTTAAATGGGCCTAAATTTCACATCCAAGCCCAGCTCGTGTATCAAAACCTAAGGCTTGAGCCTTTTTTAGTCCATGAGTGCATGTGTTCGAGTCTCCATTTTAATAAAAATAATGTTTTACCTTAAATTGTCTCTCATTCTAGTAGGCTGGGCTTTAGGCTCTTTACCATTAAGTCCAACCCCAGCCCACATATTAAACAAAACTATATTCTATGTCCAAGCCCACCCATGCACCAAAAACCTAAGGCTTAAGTAGGCATGTCAAACGAGCTGGCCAAATCCCAGCCTGAACGGGCAACAGGCCTGGCCGACACTGCCCGCTACAGGCCGGGCTGGAGTGGGCTGGGCCGTACTGTGCCTAGCATGCCTCTTTAATTTTTTTTCCTGATTATTTCTTTTCGCCCTTTTGGTATTAAAATTAAAAATTAGAACATAAACACGGAGAATAACAAAGATATTTAAGTGATTCGGTCAAACTCAACCTACTTTACTGAGAAAAATAGAATGATTAGAGTATTTATACACTTTATACGACCGTTTTATGGCTGTTGGAAAGGGATAAAACAAACAATTTTTTTAAAAAAATAGCCATTTTTGAGCAGGCCAGGCGTGCCATGCCAGCTAACCTCGACCTAGCACAGCCCATGGCATGGGCCATTCCGAACTGGGCCAGCCCGGCCCATTTGACATCTCTAGGCTCTCAAGCTTGGCCCAAAGCGGGCTGGCCCCAGATTGGGCTTGGGCTAGTCTGGTCCACAAGCACCCCTAGATGGAGAGGAAATTTCTCCGGATTCATGCTGTCTAAATTTTCTTAGACACAGAGAATCAATCCAAAGTGTCATCCTCTCCCGAATCATGTTTTCACGTGACAAACTTTGTGTGGTTTGAATTAGGGGTCAAAAACCTATGAGGTGGAATCTGTACAAACAACAGAAAGCTCAGCATTTCCAATCTCATGGTCATAGCTGTCTAAGTCAACAAGCAAAAAGGCCAAACTTGTACTCCTTTAACTAGAAGTGGCAAACTTATTAGGTTGGGCCAAACGGGTCCGCTTGAACAGGGGTCTACATGTTATTACGCCCAACACATTTATAAACAGGGTCAGATACTCCCAACCTGGACTGCACACAGTGTGGTAATTAATATTGAGCCTATACAGAAATGAGCCCAAATGTGGCGCGCCCCCCCCCCCCCCCCCCCCCCCCCCCCCCCTAAAATTAGGTTATCTTGAAGAGCAGAGAGAGGAAGGTCACCGTTCTTAAGTGCAAGCCAAGAAACAAACCCATAAATGATGTAGGGCAGGCTCAGGCACAGTTAGGCGCCCGGGTCGGGTCGGGTCAGGTCGGGTCAGGTTTCCCCACCCCCACCTACATAATACATAGCTGAAATGAAACGTATTTAATATGTACAATGACTAGTGTTTGGCTCAACCCCACACTCATTCGAAGTAATTATAGTAAAGACTTCGAATGGAATCCCAAAAGCTGAAAAAGAAAGTTGGTAAGGAATCTTTTGACAAAAGCCATCTTTGCATGAGAAATGCACCAGAAGAAAATAGTTCTTTCAACAGACCAGTCCCCATCTAATGAAACTGACCCTCATCACTATCAATAATTTCTTTCTGTCTACAATCTACATGCCTGCAGCAGCTACTACAAAGCATGAGATGAATAGAAAAATCATGTTACAATGTTAAAAGACTTTGGCTTTCCAACAGCGCTACTACATCTCAAATGAATCCCACTATATAACAACAATAGACTACAAATCAAGACAAATCCTTACAAAGTGCAATGTGGGGGAACAAAATCCTACGACCCTGCCCGTGGCCCACCCATGTGGGACCCAAAGTCCCCACACACATGACCCACTAACCCGTCTACACATAACATGTCAAAACTGTATTTTACCCATTAAACCCTTTCTTTACAGGGTTTTCAATGAATAAGGGGTGGACCTCTAATATGAGAAAGAGAAGGAACAAAAAAAAAAAAAAGACGAATAATATCACAACTTTAATTGAAAAATCCATGTAAATAAGCAAACGAAGAGAAAAAAAAAATCCAATGACAGATTTAATCAGTGCAGGGTAAATTACACTGCTTACTGTTTCTGGGTGGCTTCACCAGTCCAGTAAGTCTTAACAGCAACAAGGATTTTCTCTGGGTTGAAGGGCCCACTCTCATGGTCCATTATCTGACTTCTCCACCTCATCCTATCAGTTATGCTTTGAATCTTCACTAGAACTTCCACTGTATCTCTGAATATCACAGTTCCTTCTGGTCTTAAGATCCTATCAATCTCCAATAGAATGTGTGTAATGTCACACCTGCATCACAGCACGACCCGGACATGTAAGCACCTGGATAAATGTTTCAAAAGGTTCATTGGGTCCAAGGACCTAGCCTGTTATGAGCTCATTCGGTCTAGGCTCCCTGGTAAAAAAATGGGCTAGCAGTGAAGTACAAGTTTAAGATGAAGTTCTGCTCAGTCAAAAATTGCGAAAACTCCTGTATATAACATTTGTCATGCTAGCCAAAGTAACATCAGGTCAGAAATGGGCCCAAGAAATTTTAAAATTTCAAAATGGTGAAGGCAGGCATGGGCTGGACATCAGTATGCATTGTTAGATTCGATGTGCTTCAGGATGATCCTCTACCAATCCCAAGCTATCCTAATGGCAATCCTTTCATTGAGCAGCTAAATGCCTAAATCTATGCATTCAAAAATAAATGATTTACCAATGCTAGCTTATATTATGTAATTTTGTTTCTGGGTATATTATCCTCTTAGACCCTGTTCTATTGGCATTGGGTGGTTTTTGTATGGATTTTTATTCCTTTTAATCCAACTTATCCACTATAGATAAATAAATAAATAAATAAATCATTCACTAACCTGTCCTGGTAAATGCTGAACACATTGCTTGCATGGATCAGGTCATATGTTCTCGGGTACGTTGAGAAGGCCTCACACCAGTCCTGGTATGTCCCAATAAATCCTCGCTCGTAGATCACACCGAGAGTATCATGACTGGAATCTGCAGGAACCACATTCATAACCCACACTGGGTATTTTACCAGTGCAGCAGCAAAGCCTCCTAGGTTGGCATTCATGTCCATTACATTCCGGTATCGGCCTTGAGAGAGAGGGGGGATGATTCGCTTGTAATGAGCTATTCGTTCCTTCCACAACTCATTGTCTTCTCGGAACTTTTCGGCAGTGATGCCGGGAATGGAGTTGCTGCTAATCCTAGGAGGGACTGCAAATGCTCGAGCTGGCCATTTCTCCAACTCCCCGCCTGCAATTTCGCTCGAGCTACTTACCTCTGGTAGCGTGGTGATGCAAGTTTCCATATTTTTGTACCTATGGATATAAAGAGCAATCAGAGAAAAATCGGCAAACCTGTAGATGATTTAAGATAGAACTATGCATTTATCTGGGTTAAGAGATTCATAAACCAATGATTAGAAACAGTGAAACAAGACTTTTAACTTTTTTGGTATATTATTATTATTATTATTTATTTCTCTACTTGAAAAAAATCATACAAACTGTATTCCGATTCAGGACTAGATACTTCAGAAACTAGATTAGCAGTCCCTGCAAGCATAGCGTATTGGTAGGGAACATTCACTCCCATGAGGAACACCGGAATTCAAGCATTGCTCAACCTGGTGGACTTCAGTATTAGAAGACTCAATCTGGATCCAGGACAAGTTAAGAAGAAGAGAAACTCAACTAAATCTGAAGATTAGGACCATAGTTTGGGTTTAAGATTCATGAACCTGTCATCCATGTAATAGAACTTCATTGCCTACTTGAAAGCTTAACTAGTTAAAAATCAATCTGGATTCAGGACAAGTTAATTGGATAAGCTACTCTTATTAAAGAACCTAAAAAGAGTCAAAGTCAACTAGGATTTTCCACCTCCTTAAACAACAAGCTACGAGTTTTTAAACCTTAGCAAGGATGTAATAATTGGAAGGTTGAGATCACAGGTTCAAAACCCAGAATACCAATGTGAAATACAATAAATGTTTGAAAAATCATCTAAATCTATCTTTGTTCATTAAAAAAGGAACTCAATTATTAGTTAATCCGCAGTTAATGTAATTAAGTTAATTGCATGCAGTCTACTTATTTGAGTTGACAAACTCCAATTACAAATTCAATATCATTATATTAAAACTGAATGGGGAAATGAGCTTTTACCAGGCTGCATCTGGATTGTCATCTTTACACATATGTGGTGTATTATAAGTCTTTCTACTGTTCACGCACTCGATGTGGTTCATGGGTTTTTGCCAAATTGCAAGATCATCTTTCTCAATCACTTTTGTCCAGCACAGACGCCTGGCCACATCCTCAATCTTATTCTGCTCTTGTTTCAGGTCTTCTTGGGTTCTCTCCCAGCCCTTGTAATGTTTCTTCCAATGGATAGGAGGACCAGAGAGAATCCAATAGCCTCCTGGCCTTAAAACTCTGTCCACTTCAATCAGATATAGCCCATCTGCATGAAAAAAATTGAAAGATCTTACAGAAGTTGAAATTAATCCAAAGACTTTAATAACTATGAAACAAAAGGTAGATTGATCATTTGTATATGTGCAGAATTTGCTTGGAAGAACAGAGTGCACTTGGATATACTCCACATCAGGTTATAAACATTTTGGCAGGATACATGATTATCTGTTGATATAGTCAATACATGGGATACTGGTATTTATATAACTTCCAATGTCTGTGCTTGTGCCCAAATGCATACTCAAATGGATAATCATCCACTTCGACAAATGCATTAAATTTAAATGCTTGCATTTTGGATTTCACTGTACATCCAAACTCCACACACCGTCTTAATGTAAAACAAGCAGATTCAGTTCAATGATATCAAATAATAAACCAAATCTCTGTTTATGGAATGCATAATATGGCAAAAATATCATCAATCCAAATCCAATTACAAGTGGAAGAAGTACGAATCATAACTGGCTCTTGATTAAATTGGTGATGGGATACCATACACAACAGGGGCTATTGGAGATGAGATTAGCAATTAACAACTCACCGTACTGATACCAAGGGATCAAGCAGCGAGAACAGTGGGCCATATCAAAAGCTCTTGCAGGATAAGGTAGTCTCTGTGATGACATGATGCCAATCATGGCAGGGACGCCTCGCTCCAATGCAAACTGCACCTGGGCTTCATGTGTATCCCTTGGAGCAAACGACATTGTCACGATGTCTCGTTTAAGCAGATACGCACCCCAACTTGCCACCTTCAGACCCAACCAAAACAATAGATCTCAGCAATTCATACAGTCAGAATACAAAATGGGATTTATCTACCAAAGCCTCTGTGACCAGAAAGGTTAATTTGGATGTACAAAATCACAAAGTAGTTTAAACTTTGGGATGAACCATATGGTTGTCTATTTACAAATCATAATCAGAAATGCATTAAGTGTGATGGTGCTTACTTCCTTTATCATCTCAAATCAATATTAGCTGGTTTCTAATATTTATTTGGGAAGAGGAAAAGTTGGATGAATATCACCCCACCTAAAATTATTTCCGACTTCTGTTTAACGCAAATGCAGAATGAATTGAAAGACCATACATTCCATCAAATATTTAGGCCAATTGTGATATGGGGGAATGCAAAAGAAATCCTGGAGAACACTCAAACACAAAAGACCAGATGGGAGAGTGTCCATGTTCTTACACCACAGCCTGTATCAATTGCTGTTCTGATCTTTCCAGAGGTCAAAGGAATAAGCTCACTTATGTCATCAATGTAAGCATCTGCTCCCCGTGGAAACATGGTACCTCCCCCTGGGAACTTGAATCTGTTGCCTTCCACTTGGATCCAGTTCTGAACAGCCTTCTCAATGCTGAGTTCTCTGTGAGGGATGTTGTCATACCATGCGTAGTCCCTGCTCTGAGGCCACTTGAAAGGGTTCTTGTACTTTGGTGGTGCTGGTATCAGGCACATGAGAAGCTCCTCCTTTGCAGGACAATGTCTTTCTCTGTACTTGAGCATAAACCGTTCGAACTTCCTCCCCCTCTGTGGATCTTGACAAGGAGTGTATTCACTGAATTTCATGTCACAAGGCGGGATTTTCTGGGATGCAGCAACTGAATCATTGATGGTCACCTGGTGATGGGCTTCAAAATCCAAGGAGGATGGTGATGAAGATGAAGGTAAATTGGAGCCGGACTTGGTTGTTTGGGCACTAACATCGCAACCAACTTTGCTGATCAATTCGGACCGGGCAGATGCAGATGTGCTACTGTTTTGCCAGGCCCCCAACAAGTAGGAGAGGATGCAGAGAATGCTGATGCCTAAGATCCAGGTGAGACGCTTCCCCTTCTGGTCCTGCTGATGAATCTTGGGAGACCCATTGTACTCCTTCGCCATAAAAGCTGCACAAATTTGCAATTAGTAAGATTTTTGAGAGAACCCAATGAGGGAGTTTGGATGTCCCCCAGTTGCAAGCAGTTTCACTATTATTTTTCTTTTCCACATTTTTCTTGGACAATTTGGAAATCAAAAGCCACATCAGTGGGGCACTGTCTCATCTGTTTCCACCCCAAATTCAAACATCAGAAACTCTAATGAATTTTATTGTGGGTGGAAATAATTATATCTAAGTAAAAAGTCTCCTGCCTACTGTGGATTCTAATTTTGTACCACTCCAAATGCACAATAGAACAAAACACCAATCAAACTAGCAAATTAATCACACTAGTTGCAATCTTGGGGGACTCCAGATGCACACTATAAGCAGTGAGTTTTAATCAGAAATATTATACAGATGAATCAGGATTCAGGAAGGAGAGAAATATGAAAGGAGAAGAACAACAAAAAAGGGCTAAAAAATACAACAAATAATCCAATCCGTAAGAAAGAACATATGCGGTCCAACAAAAGGGTAAAAAAACAGTGAAAAGTGAAAAATGAGAGAATCTCACGTCCTTGAGCAACAAAGCAAAGATCCAGTAATTTATACACAAGCACTTTCAAGACAATGGCTGCTCAACAATGCCGATCAAAAGCAATAAGACAAATGCTACAAGACAGAAGAAGCAAGGAAAGCAAAAGCAAGAAATGGACATTAACTAATGGATGTTGCTTGAGTAAACATTAAGGAATCGGGTCTAAATTATTCCATGTTGGCAGAGTAAAAATCAAGGAACGGGTCTTCATTAATAGATGTTGCTTGGATTTACAAAAAAAAATAAATCAATAAATGGGTATTCCAAAAAAAAAAAAATTCCTCTCTGAGGGGGGAAAAAAAGGGAAAGGAGAAGAACAAGGTATCCCAAATTCATAAAAAAGTAAATAGAATCCATAGATGGATTATAACCACAAGTAGAGAACAAGACAAAAATGTAAGAACAACTTTCTATTTTCTAAGCAAAGCAATCTTCTCATAACATGTATCATTCAAACAGATGGGAAACAGAGGTCAAAGAACCATGGCAGACTCCATTAATGGCTTCTCCCAAGAAGAAAAGGCATATGAAACTAGGGGAAAAAAAAAAAAAACGAAATCTACAAAAAAACCAATAAAACCTCAAAACTGCATCACCAGAGGAAAAACCCAAGCAAAAGCAGAGCTCTGCAAACACCCCACAAATCTCTAAACCCATAAACTCAAAAAACCACAACACCCACCTCCCAAAACTCCCACAAGCTACTCACAGTTGCCCCAACAACAACGTCAACATCAAAACTGCTCAAAATACAAACCACCCCAGATGTCATTTCCCCCCAAAACCTCTTAAAACTCCTCAAAGTCACCACAAACCCAACGTCCCCCAATAACACTCCTCTGATTTCCCAACAAACCAAACGCCCCCAGATGGTACTGCATCAAACCCAGTGGCACAAAAGACCCCAGAAACCAATACAGAAACACAGATAATAATAATAATAAAAACTATACCAGTTCTGAATAGTGACTTTTGCCCTCTCTCTCTCTCTCTCTCTCTCTCTCTCTTCCTCCTCTGTTCTGCAGCTTTTCTTCTTTGTTTATGTTTCAAAAACAAAGATGAAGCTTTCTCTGAAACAAAGGAGAAAGAGCCATTGACGTTAGAAGAAGAAGAAGCAGGAGCGAGAGAGAGAAAGATGGTATTTTTTCCTCCTTTTGATTTTGTTCTACAGGGAGAGAAGATGGCATACAGAGAGAGACAGATAAAAAGCAGTAGACTGACCGGCCTTAAAAAGGTCAGGCCCTTAGTTTGCAAACTTGCAAATGTACTGTTTTGTTTGGTTTGTTGGGATCTGGTTCATCGAGCGATGTGCTGGAGTGGATTTGGCTACATAGATGTACGGTTGGTAAATCTGAAGCGTCTATTTGGGGGAGTGCTTATCTGGGATGGGTGGCATTGGTAAAACCCGACTTACCTCTTACCTCTGTCAGTGGGATCTCTATACCCCAACCCACTATGCTTTTTAAAATGATAAATGATGGATTGATGGCTGACGAAACCGGTTTTAACCGTACGAAGATGAAAATGAAGATGGAGATGATTACGAAGGTTTAAAAATTCGGACTCGAGACCCGATTCATTCAGGACCGAATCCGAGTCGACTCGCTGAGTCGCATAGGACTCGACCGAGTCGGACCGAGTCTTAAAATTAGAGGACTTGGCCAAGTCCCATGCGACTCGGACTCAGCCGAGTCGCATGATTTGAGTCCGAGTCGCATGCGACTCGGCTCGGTATGTGCCGAGTCCGAGTCGACTCGGACTCGGCCGATTTTTTAAACCATGATGAAGATTGAAGACCATGTCACTTGAGAATTAATGGGGTTTTGGATTTACATTGAAGTTTTAGGTATTTGTAGTTTTCAAAAAATTATCTCTTTTTTTACTTGGTTTCTTTCTATTCTTAGTTTTGAAATCAATTTGATGATAATATAACATGTGGGTTTTGATATAAGTTTTACCCTCTATCTCTTCTTATTGGATGATGGGGTGGGGACCTATAAAAATTCCAATCAAAGAAAGAGAATGCTACTCTAAAAAGAAAGCCTGATCATGTGGGAAAGGAATTTTGAGATTAATCATTCAATACTTAGGGTGAAAAACAAGATACCAAATCTTGAAAATTTAATTCCATGCTGCATTAGATAACTTCATTTCATTCAACCAAGTAGATTGTATGTGGTTTGAAGGCTAGACGAAATGATCTGATGGCTAGGATCTGCCTGATTAATGTGGCTCTTGATAACCCTTCTTGATATTTATATAATATATATCTTGATTTTATTGTAATCTATTATTTTTTAATTAATTATAATTAGTATCAATGTTGAAATGCCATTATCCAGATAATATTGAAATGGAGATTGCAATACTTATTTTTTTATCAGAATAATAAAAAAAAAACATAAGTTTTTATTAAAAGAAGATGCCTCTGGTTTTATAATGTTTTTATGATGATATTTATCATGATAATTCCAAGATGATATATCTTTAAAGAAAATATAATATCTCACCTAAGATATTTTAATGAAAATATATTTGTACAAGAGAATAATTCTAAATACAGTAGATATTTATGATACTGATCAGCATTACAACTGTACATGGACAGGTTAGTGATCCAAGGACTACATGTGGGGCCCTTTCCAGCTAGGCCTTCATCAGTCCATTGGTTTCCATTGGTTGTGAGCAGAGAGCTGAGAGCCTCAAACAGCACCAAAGGATATGCAGATGATGTTAGAAGTGAGAATTCTGACAGAGTGGGCCACATTACTCTTTATGGGTATGTCTTCCAACCACAATGTAGTATGCAGAGTACCATGATTGTTTGACTGCTGATTCATGTGGTCTTCAATCCTATTGTTAAAATGTGGAATCCATGTCTTGTTTTACGAAGCAAGTTGGACATGAGGCATGTGGGTTGGTGGAACTCACAAGCAAAAAAAAAATGAAATAATAATAATAAATAAATAAATAAAATCACAAGGGTGTTTGTTGATTAGTCATTTATCAAAAAAATTTATTTGATTTGATTTATCATATATCTCATTTAGAACTTTGATATAGTTGAACCCTTGGTAGTTATTAGGAACAATCATGAACAAAATAAGAATTTAATCAGCTCTACTTTTTGATAAGCAAAGCATGACTAACGTGGTCGGATCCATAAATTCTTCATTGGGGGAGCCACTATGTAATAAAAGTATTTTGAGAGGGCCACATCTAAAAAATAAATGTAGTTTTTAAAATATATAGGGTCTTTTTGAATTTTTTTGAGGGAGCCATATGTGAAAATTTATAAAAATCTTGTAAGAAAAGGGGTTTTTTTGAAATTTTGAACCCGGGGGGGGGGGGGGCGGCGGGGGGTGGCGCTGCTAGTGGTACCGCCCATGTAACTGACTGTTTTAAAATAGTTGGATATCCCATTCTTAAACTCTAAGTTGGTAATATTTCTTCTGCAAAAATATATATATATATAGTTGGTAATAATTCACATCCATGGATGTGCACTTTGCTATTAAAAATTTCACTAGACTTGAAGTGGGCCTCATGGTTTGATTTCAACTCGAAGGGCACATTTGTAATTCATTTTATTGGATGCTAAAGAATCTAAAGACTTTTAAGCAAGGGTGAATATTAAGAAACGACTATTAAATAACTTCTCCTGATAGAAAAATAAATAAGAGATATGAAAAATAAATAAGCAATCACCACACCCTAATAATTCAAATATTAGAAAAGTCCAGGCCCTATCTATAACTCCACCTTATATCCTTTCACCCTGCACTTATTTAATAAACCCTAATTTTGAATCTATTGACCATGGATTATCATGTATTCAATTCTATACAAAGAAATATAAGAAGAGTTATTCCCTTCACATACAATCAATAGAATCGTATAATTCTATTTCAATTTGAGAGTAATTTAGATGGCTCATAAAGTTAGATGACTCATTCTTTTAGTTCATTCGATTGGGGGAGACTTGTGTTTGACCATACTGACTATATCAATAGTGGAATAACCAAAGATGTTATTAAAATAGAGCATGCTATACATGTCTAAAGTAAGTAGAATTTTAGACTAATGCAAATGTTTGGTCTAACTCAAAGGATTCACTTAGATGCATGTTTATCAACAGAGATAAGAAAAGTAGAGGTCTTATCATGGATAAACGATGAATATCAAAATTGGGCTTGCTTCCACTTAACAGGAGAAAAGGAGGTAATGATGTGAATGACATAAGTGGGCTCAAGTGGACCCCCATAGAGCTCTTTTATCAAGATAGATTATGTTTTAACTAAATCAAAGTGAAGCCTTAAATTTTTTGATCTTTCATCTAAATATATAACACAAATGAATCCCATTTAATGTTTTACATGAGCTAAAGAAATTAGGGCGCATTTGTCTAAAGAGAGGATTCTCCTCTTTGGGAATTTCCATTTCCGTGAGAAAAAGGAATCCTTCATTCCCCACACCTAGGAAATTAAATCTTCTATTTAGGAAGACCAGTGTTTTACCCCTTTTAAGAGATGTATACACATTGCATCAAACGATAAAAGAAGAAGCCACATTAGAAAATCAATAACAATTTTTCCCTGTATCATAGATTTCTCTCATCCCACAAAGGCAGAAAGTGCATGATAGTTGTAATCTCCCTTATCAAGTTTGTACTTTGTAGGAACAGGTATTTGACCGTAGAAAATGAACTCAACCGTCGTCTGTGGGTATGCAATCACTTTCCACGGTTTCCATGAGATGCACCTTCCCAACACCAAAACTTGAGATCAGAATGCATTGGTGCTCCTGCAGTGTATTATAACTTTTGAGTTGCATTATCTTTGGAAAAGAAGGTTCCTGACTCCTGAGAATCCGAAGTTGGCAAAAGGCCCTAATCTTGTTTTAATTACTTTTTACCATATGGGTTTACAGTGCAAACAGAGCAAGGTTTTAGTATTTTTATATGAACAAGTTACAGGAATGACCAACATGGAAATTATGGTAAATCTGGAGAGGGTTAGGGTGTGACTTGTGAGTGTGAGTTTCTGTTTATTTCTTCTTTTAAATGACATTAATTTCTCTAGATGTTGGCCTTTGTAACATGAATATTTATATATTTTGCTAAGATACATGAATATATTTTGTACTATCTGGATCTTATGCATAATTAAGTATAAGCTTAAAAGCATTAGACCTCTTGTATGGGTGAAATGCATACAAATTATATAATAACAATCTAAATCAGTCTTTCGACTAATATTATTTACACCTTTTGTTGTCAACTTGTATTGTTGATATTGAATCGATAGCGATCAATGAGGGCCGTTTTAGCAAGAGGGTCAAAGGCATATGAGGTAAGTTGGCCCACTTGCATCAAATGAATACATGCCATTGTAATGGAATATGGGTACTGTGTTGGGCTTATTGTTGTAGTTTCAGTTCTGCCGGATCATCTTTAGCCATAGATCCAAATCAACCCACTGAGTCTAAACTTAGGCTAACTTTGCCATCTTTTTTTGGGTTGGGTCCAGTTGGATTCTTTGTATAGCAGGGGTTCTAGATTTTTTTCCAAAAATCTTTTCACTTCTGAGCGGCACGTGACAATCACGTTGTTATATATTCTAGTAGTTTGCAGGATCAAAGATCTTTCAATAAAATATACAAAGCCAGAACTTTATAAAGAAACCACCGACCTTCTGTCCAATATTAGTTTATAATTTTTCTGTTTTCCAGTAGAATACCTAACCTCCTATCCTTAGATGGGCCTCTGGGTCCATACCAACTGTGTTCAAACTATATTGGGTCACCTAAATCTAGACATTAGATTCTCTCTCTCTCTCTCTCTATATATATATATATATATATATGGAAAATGCTCATGTGGGAGATAATCTCACCTGGTTGGTGAGAGATGGGCCGGGGCCCTCACATAAATATTTGGAGTCCTTGCATTTAAGTTGGTGAGAGTGGATATTTAGATAGATGAGGTGAGGTTTAGATAATAATGATAATAATGATTATATGCATATTACATATATGCATATAGACACACAAATCCAAATTCTCAAGAATGGTCCAACCTTTGGAGCATGCTTACCTGCCCTCCTCTTATGATCAATTTGAGCCCTTCACCCTCACCATCCCTGTGACTTTGCGCTAAATCTTTGACACTAATGAGTTGTGGAAGGTCCTTCACTTGACCAGCCAATTTTGACATGCATCTCATTTTATCGAACAGTTCAGATTTGGAAAAACTTGATGCCCTTATAATAGTACATCCTTTGAGTATACTAACCCCATTCTTCGGAAACGAGTTTGTCATAGAGATAGGGTCATTTAAATGATCACCAGACCATTCCTACCTTGAAAAGCCCAAGCTGTGGTGGGCCCATTTGAAAGGTTGATAATTATAGAGATTTAAGGGATTTGAAAGATCTCTCTATGACCTCATGCTTCTAGAAAATGAGCGTTGTCTGGTCTAGACATGTCTTATTTTCAAGGCTTCATAGCTGTTCAAATTCTAGTTATTAGATAAAAGTAGGATGGATGTGATGATTGAGGATGGAAAGAAGAGTCCCAAATATGCATACATATTTGTGTATGCATATAAAATGTATAATATAATGATCATCTACCTTACCTGATGGATTGAGGGCTGGCTCTTTAAATATAAAAAAAGAAGAGTGTATTTAATTTCCAAATTTTCTGCTTTTCCAACTCCAACTATATGCAAACGCTTCTACCCAAAAAAAAAAAAAAAAAACTAAATGCAAACTCAAAGTAGACCTAGACCTAGACCAAGACCTAATTATAAACTTGAGACTTCATACAAGAATTTTCCAATGGTCGCTCATCCACAGTACTTAGGACCCAATGGTTCCTCTATGCAAGTTAGGAATGGAACCAGTAACTTGTAGATGATGATGAGATATTTGACAAAGATGGCAAACAAAGAATGTCCCCTGGAAACTTTATTTTCCAAGTCAATATGGGAAAAACTACTGGAGACTGAAAAAGAAAACTTTGACAAAACCTTGGCCAACCTGCACATTTCTCTATGGAAAAACTCCCACTTCTTTGACACTCTCACCAGACAGGTGGGCCCTACCTTTGACAAAATGGACATGTATGGTGCTGAATGATCATAGCCTCCTCTGTTTTTCTTTTTTTGTTTTATCCCTCGGCTGCACAGCAGAAAGAGAATCCAACTGTCCTTGCAAGTTGCTTTGAGAGGAATTTTATCAACAGCCCATTCAAGTTATACAAAAGGCTAATCTAAACATCATTAGGATGGACGGATCAGATTTGCTATCATAGGATCACAATTATCCTTCCATCAGTTAGATAGACGTGCACTCAGCTCTTGTGGTGATGATCCGAACCCTCTGTCCAATTTGATCACACAGCAGTTTTTTTGCCATTTCATTTCCTTGTTGGTTTTATCTATTTAGGGCCGTTGTTTGCATGAAATTGAGGCCCAGGTTCAACTGAGATATGTTCAAGAGGTGAGGGGTGACACACAAGAAAAATGCATATGGGATCCTAACTTGATGGCTTGCATTTGACTTACTACGGTTATGGTTGGATATTTCTTAATTTCCTATCATTTCTTACTCATTCTCACTCTATTCGATGGCTATTTATAGATTTTAACGATCTTATTTCTTTGGTGTCATTGACTTTGATAAAACACATTTTTTAAATTCTTAGGAATTCAATTTCATGCAAATAAATGGGACCACATAGTGTGTATATATAGCTCAATCGAGACCGCCAAAATTGAATTGACCATACAGTCTTTTTGATGCAGCTGAGGGCCATCAAACGGACGACGTAGGTACTTAAAAAACAATTGACTGCATTTCTTAATCAATGGGTAGAAGGAGATCAAGTGGATGGCCAGACCCAAACAAGACATGGCTGACTTTGACACAAAAACAGTAGTTTAATTAAACCAATCAACTCTCATGTCAGGGTTATATATATATATATATATATATAAAATGCTGCTCAGTGTCTAGAACTAGAACTAGCAGGTTTTCTAATCTTTGTGTATTGTAGATTTGCAGTGTCGTGTAGCCCACAGCTTTGGTGAGGTTAATTACTTAGACATGTAATAAATGTATACACTCAAAATACATGCAGATCACGTTGATGTGTTTATTCCCACCACCACCACCTAATGGATTATTGATACTACGTGCGTACAACAAAGACTGGGAGTAGGAATCCATGTCCCATGAGGGGAGAAATGTGGGACCCATCAATCTTTAGTCCAAAAATTCGAAATATGCATGAGGGATCACATGAGGTCGACCTTATATATATATATATATAAGGGCAATTGAGCTTAATTAAATCTATGCATGTGTGGGGTAATTACGTTATAAAGATTTAAATAATTAATGTGATTTTTTAATATATTTTATGTTTATGTTTTGGTGGACTAAGACCTGATTTTATTGGAGCAACATTCATCATTGGATTGAAAAATATAAATAGTTATTTTCAATAGATCATGATCTTTGATTAAAAAAAAAAAAGACCCATTCTTCAAACATCCAGACATGTGAAGCACATTTAGGCTTGTCCAAGTACAAACAGAATTTTGCTTCAATCCGGGTGATAATCACTGTCAGATTGGGTAATTATAATCTGATCTCCTTTTTTTTTTTTTTTTTTCTTTTCTTTTCAAGATGTGGATGATGATCAAAATGATTTGTGTTCCTCGTGATGGAGCAGGTGTCCATTGAGCATTTAAACCATGAATGGCAATTTGAACGGACGGTTTGCATACTACAACAACATTCTTATTTGAAATTCTTTCTCGTTTCGGCGGACCCCGTGATGATTTTAAAATAAAGACGGGCACGATCCTATCTACCACAATAACCACCTTTAATTTTTCCTTTTCAAATAAAATCTAATGTCCTCTCTCATCCATTCATCCAAACACCCAAGCCTTACGATATTGCTGTTTTCAGCAAGTTGCATGATCAAAGTTTCTCGAGGAAATGACGCATCCACGAAGATATAGTGATCATCAAGAAGATATGATAATGGATTATATAAGGTATTTACCAGTTCTTTTAGAGATCAAAGAGTATATGATTTATTTTTCAAATTACAAATCACAAGATCCTTTCCATGAAAAGACATGTGATTAAGGGGATGTTAGAGATTATTTTCTTAGAAGATACGATATGATTAGGTTGGTTTTACTTATTAGAGATAAAAGAGAGATTTGTTAGACATTTTAGGTTTGGGTCTGAATTTAAATAATTCTGTCATTTCCATGTATAAATTGAGAGGATTTCCTCTCATCACAAGGTGATTTTATAACAGTAAATTTAATTATTTGAAAATCTTTAAGGTCTTATTGCGATCTTGGGACACCCCCTCCCTCGAATGATTGGGATGACCTTATGTAGGACAAGATGGAGAGAGGCGAAATTATTGTATAAAGCCCACATAGAATATACCAATCATAATAGGTAAAAGGTAACAGGTTAGATTTAGACCATAAATGTGTCAACCGAATAATTCTAGCCTTTGATTCAGGGGCCTTAAACTTTTAAGTTCATATTCCACCGATGACTGAGTATCATAAATGAGAAATATCATTTGCCAGCAGCTAAAATTCAGTTCAAACCGTGTGGGGTCAGTCCCCTTGTGTACTCTCTCATGCATCACATGACAGGCTAGATTTCAACCCATTCATTTCAACCCACTCATTCTTAAGTCATATGTGGAGTATATAGTAATGCTTTGTATTCAATTTGACTGAACATAGAACTTCAGTAAGCGTAAAATTTGGGTTATATCCTTTTCAACTTTTCATCTACTATTTTGTTTTCAAATCTTCATCTAATATTACTGAGTTTGATGAAGCAAATGTGAGCCCACTACAAGTTAAAATCAGGTGAATAACTCTCCCTCTCTTCATTTCAGAGGATCATAACCTTATACTATCAATACTTTTTTCCCAAGGACTGAAAGAAGATCAAAGATATTTTTTTACCTACATCTCCTTTGTACCTTCATGGAAGATTGTTGTCTTCTAACCTTACAAAAAGACAGATATATAAAAACTGCCTGAGAGTGGAAGAGGCCGGAAAGGATCCATGGCTCACTCCATATTCTCCAGTTGTACACATGAACCATGTCAAAATAATCCAAAGAAGCCATTCGTACGTTTGGTATTAGATCTAGATAACAACAGACCCAGACAAGAAAATAGAAAAAAAGAAAGTGCTGGACTAACAAATGAATGAATACTCGCAATGGTTCATCTTTATTGAATGAAAGACATCTATTGACTTGGACCAAATTATATTTGAATAAGTGAATGCCATAACCGTAGGTACATTAGTGTATATTATTAGTATAAAGTATTCGTACCTTGACTTGAACGCCAGTCCAGACCTTCAATTTAAATTCAAGTACGTTTTTACACATTCGTCTTGTCTAAGGAGGCCGAAGTGAGGTCCTTTGGAAGGCTAAATGCAAGGCTCTCTCTATAGTTTGTGTCCTCTCAGAAGCCAGAGAAGTGCTTCATGGGATCAATGGTGGATTTGATTGTGATATTAGTCCTATTATTTTGGATATTCAGGTTTTAGGTTCTTATTTATTTGTTATTAGTCCTAAGAAGTTAAATACTGTTGCTCATCTTCTAGCAAATCTAAACTATCCTTTACTTCTAGTAACAATAGCTTTCTTTACAAAACCCAACACCCCCCCCCCCCCCCCCCCCCCCCCGGCGAAAAAAGAAAAGCATGGTTCCACATTGGGCAAAGATATGTATGGATTGCAAAATCCATTCTATATGCCGATTTTGAACCTATACTTTGAATGCCAACACCAATCGGAAACAACACAAAACAACATCAACAAGAAAGAACAAAAAACAAAACAAAATAATCGGGCTGGAATCTAAATTGGATTTCAGACTTGGACCCGTTTAAGAATCGGCGCCACAAAAAGGGTTCAAAGCCTAATTTTGTAAGGGTTGAAATCTCTATGGTCACTTTTGGCAACCAAATATTTAGGAAAAATATTTCGGTTTTCCTAAAATTGTGATAAATCCATATTTGGGAATTTATGAGCGAATGAAAATTTCCATTTGTTAAGATTTTTAGATCCGACCATCCCCCATAAGATTTGAGAATCTTCACTTAAGTTGATTTGCATACCGAATCCTATTTTTCTTAGCTATATGCATTGATACATGCCAATATCAATGTGAAATCATCAACTATACAAATCCCTAATGATGAATCCTTATTCCAGTGGTTATGAAGAATCATTAGATTTATGGATTCCTCACCTGCTACCAAACATGCTCTAAATAATCGGAGAACCGGAAACCCACACCTTATATAAGTGAAATGTACGGTTCTTTTTTTTTTTAATATATATAGATAGCGAATGTGAATTGGATGAAATAATATCTCCCTCTTTCAACAGGGGATCCGGACTCCTTTTTTAAGTCTATACTCTATCCTATATCATCAAGCAAGAAAAGAAAAGCCATAGAATAAAGCACACCGCGTCATAGCAATATTTAATTTAGAAGCTTTTAAGTTCTTATCATTTCAATTAGCTGGAAAAGAAACTAGAGAAAATCTTGGCGTGATTGTAGTCAGGAATAAAAATCATGCTACTGCTGGTCCACATGACGGTGGAAATCAGTACCCAGTTATCAATAGGCCAGCCAGACCCGCCTAACACAAGAAAATAGGGCCTTCTACTTTTCTTGGCCCCATTTGAATTTTGAATTTTGGGTCTGTTAAATTGGAGTGAGGATATGGAGGTCTCTTTTTTTTCATTTCAGTCTATTAAATTTAGATCTAGATCTGAGTCCATATAGTAAGTACTAAACTGAGGAGTAGGACTTGAACCTGGAACTCAAAATAAATGCTTCTATAAATACATTTATATTCTATAAATACTTCCACATCAACTACACTATCAGCAGTTATCAGGTGCGCACATGGCTGTGGGGCCCACTGTTGATCCATCTAAATGGACCAAAAATAGGGACCCTCCTAAATTACAACGGTCCCATGGGTTTTACAACCATCCGAATGGACTGGGCCCACAAATCGACTTGACACACATGCGATTCGATTGCGAAATTGTTAAACTTGTGGGGGCTTGAATGAAGATAGAAAGATGATGACATGGGCACCAGACTTAGTAGGTAGATAGGTCCCACTTAGATCTTGAGTTTCCCCTGGTCCCAGCCCAGGTGGGGACCTATAAAGATGCTCTCTCTCTCTCTCTCTCTCTCTCTCTCTCTCTCCATGAGCCTGATTCAACCCAACCTGATTGGGTCTGTTATGGGTCCTAGAGTTGAGACTTGACACTGATCTAGGCCCACTGGGCTCCGGGTAAGGCTGGGCCCCACCAGACCCAACTCATTGCCCTAGATAGGTTATAGTTTAGGTGAATGGCCAAATGTCTGCCATGCCGTATTGCATGGACAATTGCTTAAAAAAAAGAAAGAAAAGAATCCGTTGGATATCACGACAAGTAGTGGCAGTGCGAGATATAGAAACTGAGAAACAGAAAGACAATCAAATGACTTGAAGATGTATATATAATTGAATCAGTCCAAGCAACGTTCATGCATATTTATTCATTTTTTATTCTATCATTGCCACTAGAGCAATCTTTTTTAATTTCTTTTTGAAAGAGACTGCAATCTGATCCCTCAACTCAATGTGTGTGTGTGTGTGAGAGAGAAAGAGAGAGAGAGCTTATATCTTTGAGCTGATTAAAAGTTTCATTCCTAGCTATCTGAGCATTATTTCAAGAGCATTTTTTTCCTCTGTCAATCAGATGAAGTCTTTTTTTCTTTTTAAGATAAGATTAGATATATTCCAAAAGCCAATGAACAAAAGCTAACGAGTGGTAGCTTAATTGGTCAATGACTCTACACCTTAGGAAGCGGAGAGGTCTTATGTTTTTTAAGATGAGGGATAACTTAGGCGGAGCAAACCCAGGCAACAGCACAAAAGACCCAACAAAATAGCCATGAAAACGCCCACAACCCAGGCCTGGTGACTAAAGTGGAGCAATGGGGTTCAAGTTACAGAGATGCGGTCATCGGGGGACTTTCAATCTATTAATCCAAGGTCCACATAAAGAATTTTACTGGCAGGAATTTGAGGTGTTATCATTTTCAAATGTCATATTTCTTTGTTAGAATTTTAAATTTCAAAGTCCTCAAAGCTAGGGGCTAGGCCGGGCTGAGACATATTCAAGCCCAACTCACCTTTAGAAACATGGGCCAATATCTGGGTCAAGCCCAACATGGGCTTTAGTTGTCTGGCCCAAGCCTACCCTGTTAGTCAATCACGCTGGGCTATGGATCCCTTTTTGTTCTTTTTTTTTGTTTGTTTTGATGACCTACGGTATACCTCACTAGTCCAGCTTTCAAACCTTTAGCCTCGGGTCCAGGGGTTATTCAATTCCAACGAGGAGCGAGGACTATTCCCTGGGGGTACATTTGTGCTTTCTAATTACTTGTGTGGGTAAATAAATCACTAAACTACATGCTGTTTTGGGTAAATAAATCACTAAACTACTTGCATCTCTTATTTTAGGCTGGGCTGGGCTTACTACTACTTAGTCCAGTCCGGCCCATAGCTTAAAGAGGCAAAAAATAGACCCAACTCTAGCCCTAGCACCACTACTCAAACGACTCTACTACGTAAGCCTTTACCCAACCCAAGGCTTAAGGCCTGAAGAGAAATTCAATTTTGAGTTTTTTTTTTAATAAAAAAGGCCCCTATATTTTCATGAAACCTCAAAAAGACCCCTATACTTTTTATTTTTACTAAAGCATCCCTTGAATGACAGTCAACCTAATAGAAAACGTTACCTACCGTTCACAACTTCACATTTTTTTCTATTTTTCCTTCTTTTGAGAAACTCAAATGATAGATTTGTCGTAACCCACGTCTCTGAGAGAGGAACCACTCAACCCAGGACATGCAGAAAACAACACTACCATCGTTCTTTTTCATTGTTGCCTTTGATCTCAAAATGGAAGGAAGCTATTGTTGTTGAAACTGTTGGGACTCACATTAGTAAGAGGACCCATTTGGTCCCAGATGGTTGTATCCAAGAAATTGATGTCATTGATCTGCCTTTACAGTCTCAAAATTAGTATTGAATACCTCATATTCATCATCCATGACATTATCTTTGGTGGGTCTCACAGGAAATCTGTGTCTTTGCACAGCTAGTACTACTAGGAGACGCATCGAAGATACCAACGTTTTGGTTAGCAGAAGTCTTTGCCACATCAAAAGTAAAACTGGTGTTCTCTTAGGTCTCTTGTTTTCTATGAAGAGTTTCTATATATCGTTTAGTTTCTTGATATTTGTAATCCCTGTTTTATCTTGGAGAACCTGACTTCATGTCTTGAAGAAGTTGATGGGTCTTTGGTGTTTGTGGTAGTCATGCTATGCAAGGAGCTAGATTTGAGGAGACGAAGTAAAGAGGTGCGAGTGGTCAATCACCCATTGCCATTCCTACTGTTTTGAGATTTTGTGAAGAAATTCTCTTCAAGATTGTTAGAGCAGGACCCAATTAGAGAAGGGGTTCTTTAAAAGAAATGGAGTTGAGAAATGTAGATGGGTCGGATGAACTATAATTCAAGTGTTTTGATTAAGTCATAGAAGAGGTATTGCCATTAGAGATTGAGTTTTGATGGCATCAATGAAGAGATCTGAATGGACATAAAAAAATAAAAAAGCATAAAGGAAACAAAGATGGTTATGAGTGAGGGAGGATTTGATGGGTTTTGATTCTTTTGACTAGTTTGGAGAGAAGGAAGCAGGGACGAATGTGTCATTTAATTTTGCAGTAAATATAAAGGGTAATATGGTAAAATAGAAAAACGATGGACAGTCAAACTGGGAAACTGCTTTTTCTTAACCTTTACAGTCATTCAGAGGATGTTTTTATAAATATATATATATAGGGTCTATTTGAGATTTCATAAAAATAGAGGCCTTTTTGTAAAAATCTTGTTAATTTTTAAATTTTCATTCTTCTATACTGCCACTAATCACCGAGTGTAAACATAAATGTCAACGCCCCTTTATCCGTGCTTGAGAAAATAACAATAATACAACACAAGCAAGATGGAGGTAGATGAAAGCTGAATTTACTACATTCATAATTAAGGTGATGACTTGGCAATCATTTGCTATCCAAAAGACAATTATTTGATAATATTGGCATATTAATCTTTCACCCCATCAATTTTAAGCCCATGCATTGCATTGAATTCTCAAAAATTAAATATCAAACATTTATATAAAAAAATTAAAATTTTTTGCCTCATGCTCTCCTCTACAATCCAACAGGTGGGCCATTGGAGTTGAATCTAAATGAGGCCAAATATTAGACCCAACACCTAGAGAAGTGATCCCGCGCCAACTCATGAAAGAGTCACATAACAATCAAATAAACCTACATATATGCTAAAAAAACCCATTTAAGTCGGCCCCACTATGTTGTCCAATTATGGTGAGGTATGGACGTGCATGAATATTTCCCCACACTGTATATTAGTAAATTTATCCACAAATACAGCAACCATATGCAAATAAGACATTGAAAAAAAAAAAATGACATAATAATCATTCATGGCTTATTTACATACAAATCATATGAGAATCACCTAAGAATCATATGAAAAATCAATATTAATAACCACATAAGAATCCGCAAAAGAATCATACTTTGAATAAACTCAAGTATATGTCAAATAAAATCACATATAAATAAGAAAAATAAGAGGGCCGAGCATAATATGGACCTCAAATTGGTAGGCCTACAAAAAATTTGTCCAAGCCCACAGCCTCAAAAGCCCTCATTTTGAGGCTTTTTGAGGACCGGGCCAGGCCAGGTCCTCCCATTAGGGCTCGAATGACAGCCCTATAGGCGTAAGGATAATATTCACAATGAGTTCAACACTGAATCTGCGCCAACATCCTTCCAAAATAAAAAAGAACCAGCAGCACTGATGCTTAAATAGGTATCCAAGCAGACCAAGCAACATAAACCCGCCATCTCAGAAATCTATCCTCCACGAGACATTCAGCTTCAGGAAGATTTTCAGACACAAATCTGATTGCAGGATACGACTAATGGGCAGAGAACCACCATCAAGCATTAACTACAGTGCAAGTTTCAAACAAATTCCTCTTTGGATCACATAAAATACAACACAGCTTCATTTGGCAAGGCAAAATCTGGAAGTAACCTTACATCTGCCACACCTTTCCATGAAAAATGGAAATTGAAACATTCATTTGGCTGTGGCGGCATATGGGTTAGGACCGTTCCAGGAATGACCAGATGACATCCACAATTAAAAGGATAGAGAGAAACTGAGTAATACCTCATAGGCAGTTGGCCAATTTCTCAAACCTCTGGGCAATTCTGGGGTGGTTGCTGGTTTCATAAACTTGAAGTAATGATCTTATTGCCTTCAATATCATATCTTTCTTTTGCATAGAAGATACCAGTCCATCATTCTGGTCATGTGTAGTAGCTTCCACAGGAGGCTGATCACCAACTTCACATACAAGGGATGAGCATAATGACTTGAGCCACTCCTCTAAGAATGATGCTTTCTACATGAAATGAAAGATTAATGGCTATTGGAGCACAAAGGAGATATTATAATAAGTCATAGATGAAAGTAAATATTGAAAGCATAACGCATTCACCGGCGTAAGGTTGTCAGACAATTTCCAATTTGTCTGGGAAATTCCAAAGGATCAATCCTTACCTTCACAAGGAAGTCCTTGAGAGATTGTGGATCACTACATGAAACAAGGCCAAGAATGTGCAAGGTGGTTGACGTCAACTGCAAAACAAAAATGCAGGTAAAAGATCTGGCATCTCACAATGAAACCAATGAAAATGCTTTGATACAACTAGATTTATAAACCAGACCTGCTTTTCAAGCGTTGCCCTATACTTGAAATTTGATGGTTCTGAGACTTGGTCCGATCCAATGTTTTCAAGTATGTGCTCTACACCTTGAATAACGTCTGGGAATGAACTTCCATAATCTGCATTGGATTAAAAAAAGAAATCAAGCAATATGAGAGCAACACCTAATATACGCTCTTCTAAACACTAGGTAGAACCATGACTAACAGAATGAGATTCATTGCATTAGAATATAACTGCTGCCCGACCAGGGTTCAAAATACCGGCTGATATGAATTGGCATCAGTCCATACCGATACGATATTTTGAAAATATCGGTTCTGTTTTGGCCTGGACCAAAATATCAGAGTCTATAATGGCTGATATTTTCAAAATATCAGTCCAGTCCAATACATCGGCTGATATTTGTTTTAAAAGTTGTTTTCTCCTTTCTTCCATTTCTTCCTTCCCAAACACCTATAGAACTACCTGAGAGTCTGCAAGAGCTCCTTCAAACCCATCTTTGCACAAAAACTCAACCAATTTGCAAGATTTTGGCAGATATCTCTGCAGCAAAACCAAGCCACTCAAAGAAGCCCTTATTGGTAAACATTTTGAGTTTATTTTTGATTTTTTTGAAGATTCATTCTCAAAATAGCTTAGAAATGTTTGGGGCATGTTAAATCTAGAGTTTCGGAGCAAAAGTCTAGATTTGAACACTTTTGGTGTTTTTTTTTTTTTTTTTTGAATTTCCCATTATTTAAATCTTAACTTTGATTTTTTTTTTCAAAAATGTAACCAAGGCTTCATATTAAGTTAGATTTGGTTTTACACTTATTTTTCTTAGATATATTGTTTTTGAGTGTAAATCAAATTTTTTGGTTCAACAAATTTGGAGCTTTTCTTAAAATCATTTAGATTTTCGCAAATTAGTTTGTCAAATGTGTTTAAAATGTGTTAGATTTGCTTGTGGGTTCCATATTTGTCATAGATCTAGTGCCTTTTAGTGTAGATCAAGTTTCTCCCAAAAAGCAGAACTAAGGAATGCTGTTCGGATGGTTTAGACGAATGTAGAAGAATGAAAACAGACCTAGGAGTAAGAAATGAAGTGCTACAAGGAGCTAAGAGAAAGGGGAGATCAATAAAGACTTGGAATGTAATAAGAAGAGGCACATTAGATTGTAAAATGATGACACTGCCCTGCCTAGGAATTTGATGAGAATAAAGCCCTACATTGGAATCCAAAATAGATGGGACAAGACATTGAAAATGATGACAGAGAGAATCTATCTCATGCCTAAAAATAAATTTATGGAAAAAGAGATCAACCATAAAAAAAGAAGGGGGTCATGGATTGCATTGGGAGGATTTTCCAATTAGGAGAACTTTTTGAACATCAACCATAAGAAGTGTCATGGATTGTACAGTCACCACTCTACTTTTGAACCAAGTTTAATATAAAAAAGCCTTCAGTCTAATTACCAGTATTCTGAATAGAGTTGGTGATCATCTTGCATGGGTTAGGTGCATCAAGACGCTTCAAAGATTCTAATGCATCAGTACCTTAAAAAGATGGAAGATTTTCACCTATGAGCTGCCTGCATACTATCTGTAAGCGGGTTCAGATTGTAGGGCCCACTTGGATGCATTCCTATTATTGGGGGTGGGATAGATATACGGGTTTACCATTCCAAAAAAAAGAAGAAAAGATATAAAGGTTTCTTCTTTATGGATAAGGGTCATTCAAAAAATCAGCCCTATCAAATTATCCTAGGCCTTGATTTAACAACCTAAAAGTTTAACGGTCTATTAACCGCAATTTTTCTTTTTGAGATTCAATCCAATGGTGAATAAAGGTTTGAACATAAAATTGTGTTTGATTACAGATCATGTGGGGATAAGAGAGTGAAAGGAGTTACATTGATCAAAGGTAGGCACAAGTGGGACCCCTAGAGCTGGAGAAAATTGTGCAGTCTACTTGCTCGTTGGAGAAAATTATCCCTATATATATGTGTTGTGATCAAGGTTTGAAAACTCAGGACTAGGATTCAATTCGTCCAGTGAAAAAAATATGAATATATTATAGGACTTGTTTTTTTTTTTTAATTTAAAAATGGGTCAAATACTTAGAAATATAAAAATATACATTTATTAAATGCATTCATGATAATCAAGTCAAATTAATAAATATTTGTGCAAGAAAAATACTATAATAAGGAAAATAAAAGAAAAAAATAATGAAAATTACATAATTTGTCAATCTAAATATCGAACATAAAAGATCAAATATAATTTTCGAATTACATTTCAGTCATCATTTATAAATTGCAGACTCCAAACCTTACGCATAATTACTTAACAATAAACATTAATTGTTTAAAATCAGATCCACCTATCAAATAGTTTAGAATGAAAACAACTTACTAAATTAGGTGATTTGGCCGAGCCTCCCTTGATTTGACTCAGTCCTTCGTCAAAATGAGATGACTTGGGAGAGTCAAGAGTCAAGTCGGAGAGTTTTCCATCCTTGGTTGTGATAAATATGGGAAAATGAACAACTGTTGTGCCCATGGTTGCACAACGTAATAATTGTTCTAGATTTATATAGAAGTGTGAGCCAGTACATATAGTATTGTAGAATAAAAAGGGTATTCTTGACTGTTCAATTGACTGATGATAAATAAACTAATAGAAAATGAAACAAGACACTGCATTTTTTAAGAAACTATCTTGTACTGCAGCCGGTACGACCATACTGGGGCCAGCTACCCACCTAAGTTAACCTGTGTAGAACCCATCTTTGCTTGATCCAGGCCACTAATATCACATGCCCCCCATCTATAAAGAAATTGCCCAACATTTCTCTGTAACTAGAGAGAGACACTGTTGGATTAAACATGTGTTCAATTCCAGAACATAATTATATATTCCACACATGCAAATTCAACGGTGTATATCACTGCAGTCGAAATGAATTTGAGCTGGTGCCTTCACATAGGAAGGATTTTGATATAACGGGTTGAATGAAGTAAAGTGATGCCCCACTGAGGTTGAATCAGTTGTTCACTATGGTATTGATGGCAGCCTAGGGTTAAAAAAAAAAAAAGAATTATGCAGTAGATAAAATTGTAGACCATTTGGCTATGCATTAGGGATTTCGTACAGGTACTCTTTCATGCTGAAGTTCTAATTGAAATATGTTAAACTGCCTCAATTGAAAAATTACTAGGAACATTTGAATCCCATGATATTATCATTCACTCAAGTGCATATCTTGAAAGTCCAAACATGAAAAATGGAGAAATACAGAAAAAGCATTTAACTGAAACCCCTTTACTGGTGACCAACAGTGCGTGATAACTCACCAACTCTAGATGCTGGTACAGCCAATGCAGCAGCCGCATGTATTCTAATCTTATAATTAGTGGAGTCGCGAAGGAGAAGTAGAAGGATACTGTAAACAGAAGGAGCCCTGCAAAGAGAAACCAATAAAGTCATTACTTCCACTTACAGACCAAAAAGAGTCAATAGGTTGACCTGCACTTTCTAGTGGATTTGTTCCCAATATTGCATCTTAGTTAATCACCAAGAGAGAGACCTTGGACCAGTCCCATAATCATCTGGGTGCCCTCTTGTTTGAGCATTTTCTTAATAAGCCTTTAGATCTAAAATGTACCAAGATGTAAAATTTAAGTGAATTAACTGAATTTCATAGCTCTCACATGAAATAATCCACTGAATATAGGGATCCTTATGCGATCTGCTGAAATGGAATTTCCACGAGGTTTTACAAAATTGAAATCAAGAAGCGACACATCCCCCCCTCAATTCGAGTCGACTGGCCAAGTCAGACCAATTAGCACTCAAGGTCCAACAACATTTGAAAAAAAATAAGAAAAATAGACTAATCTAAAGGTAGAAAATATAGTTCTTGCATTTAATATTTTAATATTTGCTGTCTTTCATTTATTAATAATTTATTTAAGTTGTAATATGTATCCAAACTTGTATTTCATTTTGTGGATGAATAGCATCACTGATCTTCAAATGCTTGTATCAATAGAAAAGGGTGGTTTTGATCATCTAGAATCAGGGTAAACTGTCCATAAGAGCTTCCTACAACATTTTTCTAATAGCAAAAAAAAAAAAAAAAAAGGGAAATAAGTGAATTTTGGGCCCAAAAAACCGAAGGACTTGGTGAAGTGGGTAACGCAGGGGGGCCTGACTTGGCACCTGGCGACTTGGACTAGAATGATTTCTAGAACCATGAATTTCCATATGATCACATAGCTTTTACACTGAAAGACAATCAATCAAACCATAATCAAATGGCTTCCCTCTTGCTTGAGGATTTTCTTATTTCATGAGCTTTAAGTTACTTAGATGTAAAATTTAAGTTACCAACAAAATTTCAAGGAAAAAGAAAAAGAAAAAAAAAAAAAAGCAGATAATAACCAGATGTTTTCCTTAAATTGATTCTCTCATCTCCTTGAGATAAATAGTGAATGCATGTGCAGATAAAGATCTCCTTACCAGACCATATCCTGAAGTCTTAATGTCTCGTTCAGGAAAAGGTTACTCAATGCATGACAGACATTCCATTGGACCTGTCAAACACATCCCAGATGACACGGTAGAGCATGTAAATTCATTAGAAAAAAAATAAATGAAGTAGATAACAGCATTTAGGTGTTTCAGTGGAGCAGCTCAAGGGCCTGGGCAAGCCTGAATGCCAGTAGAGCATGTTAACATATCTGATTAGAAAAGATAACTGCACTAGATAGCTACATGAGTGTCAATGGAACAGCTCAAGGGCCTGGGTCAGCCTGAATGCAGCCCACTGTTTCTAGGATACGAAAGTCAAGCCTAGTCCTTGCTCATTTCTTTGCCAGGTTCAAAATTCAGCACCAACCCAGTCATAACCATCAGGGTCCACATCTGGTGGTTACTCGATACAAAATATTGTGAAACAGAGCATGGCTTGGGCCAAAGAAGGCCATTGACAGTCCACTACACATCCACATTAAAACCTAAATCACATCTGAAAGGAAGAAAGACCTTAACATTTCCTGTTGTTACACAAGAAACAAATGCTTGCACCATTCTTTCCAGCCAGTGTGAATTTCCTGAAAAAGTAAACTCAGTGTATTGATATGACAAGCTTTGAAGACATTTATTTGAAAAAAACAACTCAGTGATGTTAGTTGTATGAATCTATACCATTCATTGGTCCCTTACACATGGTTGACTGAATTGTAAATCTGACAAATCTTGAAAGATTCCCAAGAGCCCTCACAGCATTTGACTTAACCTAATGGGTCACAGCAATGCATCTTCAGAAACTTAAATTGATGTACTGGTTCAACTGAAGTCATTAGTGCCTTTGACAAAGTGGTGCTTTTTATCAACCTAAGAGAAAAACAAGAGAACAGAAATTTCCCAGAAAATTGAGTACCGTCCTTGGGACTAGTCCTCTCCTTTTAATCCCCTTGATTCGCATGATTACAAGCCAATCATATCCCTAAGGATTATCAACAATTAATACAAATTTATCTTATCACTGCTATCAATACAAGTCAGCACTAATGGGATTAGGTGGACCCTGGTGCCACGTGTTAGACCCCCCACTTCCACACCATGCAAGTGCCATTTTAATCCTTTCAACTAAGAGAACCAATAGCTGAAATAGCGTCGATAGAATCAATGAAACAAAAAACACCATTTAAAAAGAACGAATTAAAAAAAATGCAGCATGTATGCATCAGTTATTAACATAGTCTTTAAAATGTGAATCAAAAGAATATTTAATATTTTTGCAGAATCAAGTAAATTCAATCATCATTGTCAAAAAGAACAAAACATGTTAAAGCAAACTTCACAGGATTTGTGGAAAGAAAGGTAACCAATAATGTTTGAAGGTTCCCTCAACTGATAGGGTTCAGTAAACATCAATCAAATAAGGCTAGAAAATATATGCACTGATACGATAATTAAGGTTAAATTTTACATTCTAGTATAGAACCCATGGATGATGGCATGTATGGACTAGCACAGTTAAGCAAGCCATTGGAAAAAATCAGCACAGTTTCATGGCATATAATCCCAGTATTCCAAGGCCGAGAAGAAAATTCCAAGGCAAACAATAAACTATACTAGGTTCTGTACAATGTATCCCAGTTAGCTTTTGCTGCTCTCCAATTTCGGATTAAATTCACCATAGCACTACCCTGCCAGCCAATGTTGCCAACCCTCCCAAACCTCCAATCCCTAATAAAAAGGCGAAACTGAGGTCTCTTGGTCTCTTACTGCCTCTAACCTCCATCTTAGCCATAATCATTTTAGATGAAAGCTGGTGGAACATGAGAAAGCAACTAACACAGAGAGTGGAGAAATAAGTAGAGAAGTTAACTGTTGACACAGAGGGCATACAAGCTGTAACAGCCTAACAGGTCCTACGCCTAATAATTTCAAATGAGAAAAACTACAAGGAAAGAGATCAAGTAATAAGCCTCAGTTATAAACTTGGTTGGACGAGTCCAAGTAGGTGGATAGGAACCCAACATCAATACAAGGTGTCCAGTACTCCAGTTATACAAAAATAACACCAACATAAAATGATGTATGGATTTTATTGTAAAAATTTCCAAAATTTACTTAGGTTTCAAATGAAAACAATAAATGTAATAAGTGTCAACTAGAAAACAATATTTAAATCATCAGGCCAATCCACTGGTAGCTCAGTTGGTAACGCACCTCCCTTCCAGAGAAATAACCAGGGATCAGTCCCTGGCTGTAGCATTGATGGTGTGGGACTTGTGCAAGGGTGTGTGAGGGCGGGTGTGTGAGTATTTACCAAAACAAAAAAATAAAATAAAATCCAGCAAGAGAATCTGTGTAAGTACTCAATTGGTGCCTACATGATACATGGCCCATTGTAATAAATCCATGTAACGTAGCTTACAACAATAGGAAGGGATTAGACACATTGCTGTCCTATGAGAGACACCAATCTTTTCAAGAGATGTGCTCTCTTGAATCTTAATGGATTCTCAATAAAAGTCAATGCCAAGCATACAAAACATTCTAAAATTTACGGTCATCCAAAACCAGTTATATATATGAGTTAGGGTTCTACAATCTCAAACACCTCCCCAGGGGAAATATTTCAGAGGCAATGCCTCGCTACAAAGGGAGCAGCTTTCCCCTTGCATCATCCTAAACAATGGGCCTTGAGCTATTTAAAATAGAAAAAAAAAAATCTTTTTGACAGAATACAACAGAGAAAAGTATGATGGCAGCAAGTACAAATATTATTGATTCTGATTGCAGTTGAACCAGGGGTTTAAGGGCTGTCAATCTCTTACCTTGTCACCATCCTTGGTTAATCTTAATGCACTGTCGGCTAAAAGGAAGACTGCATTACGAATTGCATTCAGACCTATAATTGTTAACATACAACAGAATTGGTACAAATCAATTGGCAGCATAAACATGTTACCAGTAAAACCATGCCAAAGGCCATTGCAGATACCTGAAGAACTAGCCTCCAAATTTAACTCAGTAGCTCCATGCCGAAGAGAATCACAAATATTTGCCAAAGCCCAAGAGGCTGTTATTCTAACCTGAACAAAGCAGCCATGGAAAAATGAATACATTTTGGAGTTTCAAAGACTAACCAAATTAATAATAAACATATTGGAAGAGAATAATCCATTATGAAATAAAGAAAATACCGAGATTAAATGATAATGTGTGTTAATCTCAGCAGCGCGGATAAACTTATCCAGAATTTCTGCACTGTAGGACGGAAATTTTGTCAGCGTATCTCAACCCAATGTGTAGATGTAAATAAATAATAACTAGAAATGGAGCTTCAAATTGAAAATTCACTGGCTTTCATGTGAATGAGTTTATGACGATGGTATACCAAACTAATACCGTTAGAATCACCTGCTGAAAATTTGTGGAAAACATGAAATGACACCAATGGCTCGACAAGCAGCAGACCTGACCGATGGGACCTCATCATTCAAAGCTGCATTAATCTACAAAAGATTTACAAGAACCAATACAAACTAGTTATATTAGTTGTTCTGTTTTGTATGTAAAGTATGCAGATAGAAGCAGAATGCAATCAAACTTACAGCAGAAGAAAGTATGACGTCCTGTTTCTCCTTCGTTAGTGAGAAGTAGACAGAGGATGTTATACCCGCAAAACAGGTAACTGAAGCTGCCCTTACCTGCAAAACAAAGCTCAACCATCAGTGATGGAACAACTAATCTAAATATGCAAAATAAAAGGAAGAATGAAATTGTTGATATTGATATACAGTCACAACTTACATCCGAGCTACAGTGAGGTACATTGCTATAATGGAAAGGGTAAATTCCAAAAAAAAAGGATGAACCTTTAGGCTAATTTTCAAAAACGTAAATTACGAATTGACCATTTCAAAATAGTATAAAAGTTTCTTGGATTCTTTCATGAACATCCTCTCTGGTACTCTCTCCCCACCACTGGCAACTTCTTTTTTTATAAAAATCAAAATCAAAATCAAAATGAAAGAAATACCCTTGTTCAAGAGTAAACAAAGTTTTTATCTTTTTTTTCCTCTCCAAACCCACCAGTGACCACCTAAAGCTCCAATGAAAGGCCCCACCATAAGCAATGCCCATCAAAACTCTATTTGATGTGCCCAAAGACAAATCCATGCATCCTTGACATTCTCATACGCAGTGCAGGAATTCTTTTTAACAGCTTGAGTTTTCAGTGGGAATTCTCCAAGTCAGAGACTCAAGAGGATCGAGACTCATACATAAAATAACGACACAAGTACAAAGTTAGTTTGAATAGAGCATCATATATTTTTGGTTTCTTACAGTACCCTATAAACATCAGTGTTTGTCAAGGCCAGCCTTACAAATAAACGACATGGTTTGATTTCAAGTGATTTTTTAGATCATAAGCTGAATGTTCAATGAGACAAATGAAGGATACATGAAAATTACCTTTTGAACAAATAGAAATCACAGTCTACAATCTAGAACCCATGTATAAAATGTCTCTCTCTCTCTATATATATATATATATATATAGAGAGAGAGAGAGAGAGATGTACATGAGAAACGGGATTGATAGGAAACTCAGACTCTTAAGTCATATCTCAAGCATAACAGAAAGAATAATGACATTTCTAGCACTCTCTCTCTCTACTTTCAAATTTCAAGGACCCAGATCTCTTCAAACTTAGTGGTACATGTGACAAACAGTCCTGTTCACATCATATGTATGATATGAAAGAGATGGTAAAGTGCCTCCTCGCGTTTACCTAGATAGATGGCATGAGGAAACTATGATAGAAAGTTAATTATACTGTTAGGTGCTAGTTCACCTCTATAATATCGAGCTCAACACAGAGCAATCCAAACAGAAATGTTAATCTTTATAGCTTTAATGGCCTTTTAAATGTCTTGCTGCTCGGTCAACAAATAAATGCAGATGGTATTTGTTCCACATAGTTCTCCCTTTTCTAATGAAAGGTGCCCATGACTAACCTAACAGTCATAAAGAACTTAAGATGTAGGCTAGAATGAAGGACCTTCCCACCAGATTATTCCCTCAGTGATTCTTTGAAGAAAAGGCCTTATGATCAACCCAACGTGTTTACATAACACTAGAGAGCATAAGGAAGAATGATCAACATAGATGGTAGAGAGCTCATGACATCATTGAGATTCAATTGCTGGGAAGTCTTCACGCGGCTTATGGCCTTACATTGTCACAAGTGGAAAGCCTTTTACAACACCCTCCAGCTGCTGCCAATATCAAAAGCTGTGTTGCCTAGTGATGCTCCCTTGGTTTACTTGTGTGCACAAAGAACTCCCAAGATTGTACCTTCCCATAAAAGCCCTCTGATTTTGAAAACCCAATCCAAGAAAAAAAATCCATTTTTCTTTGGTGTGGCCCACAACCTAGGAAAATAGAATAGATTTGTGCTATTTTCCATTAGGGTAAATTTAAAATATGTATGAAACTTTTAGTCAACTTTCAAAAACTTATATTGAGAATTGATTATTTCAACATAGTATACAAGTTCTCTAGGATTCTTTCAGAAAGGTCCTCTTCAGCACTCTCTCTCCATCACTGACAAGTGCGGCAACTTCTTTAAAAAAAAATAAAAATGATGAAACTACCCTTATTTGGGAGAAAACAGAATCCGTATCTCATTCTTCTCCCTCTTCCTTCTCAAACTCACAGGCGACCACCTAGAACTCCAATGAAGGGCCCCACATATGCACCACCCATCAAAACGAGTCAAATGTACCAGTTTCTCCCCCATGGAAAGTTTGTAGTTATCAATGGCTATCAAAAGGTCTCTGACTTGATCTCGGTTTTCCATGAAGAAGGAATACGTTGTTAGAGAATTCTCACCTATCACATGATAAACAAGAAGCTATGTGATCTATGTTGTGTAAGCTGATTGAAGTGGGGGAGATGATGTAATACCCCGGACCCTGTGCAGGGGCCAAATTATTATTTATTATTTTCTATCTTTAATTCCCTGAAAATTCTTTAATATTTATATAAGTATGTGTATGCATAATTATTGCGGGACCCATAATTTTGCAGATTTGGATAAGGAAATCTTAGGGACCCACAAGGCTCAATCTGTGTTATAATTAGATAATGGCTTGAGGGGTTTTTGGTAGGGCCCAGTGGCTCAACCCATATTTATCAAATCCAAGTAGGAACCTGATGGGGACCCTTTACATGTTAGATAATTGCCTTTACTTGCAGGCCATTAAACATATGGTTTAAGAAAAGTCAATACGACCCACACGCCTTGAGTTATTCATCAGTAGTCTTTTAATTTATGGGACCCGTAGGGGTTTAGTTTTAATTGTAGCTTTGTTACAATTGGTAGGACCCATTGGGATAAAACTAGTAGGAATTAGTTTATTCATGAGATAGGACCCACTATTTGTAATAGAAATAAGAATAGTTTTGTACAAGATATGGGTCCCATGAGTGTTAAAAAATTGTGTGCACAACATATTGGACTAAGAGAGGACTTCCACAAGGGGTAATTGAGTCCCATTACAACTCTAGGTTATGTGCACCCCACTTTTTGCCTTATTTAACTTGTCGAAATCCCTTAGCCCTAAACCCACCATCGACCCTCTCTTTCCCTTGCTCTCTCCAATAGAGAATCCTAGCCCTAATTCTTGAACCAGAAAACCCTATATTCTTGTGGAGAATCAAGGAGAACTAGAAGAGAAGAAGAGAACCAGCAGTGGTGTGTTTTTGGATGATCTATCTGTTTCCCCAAATCAATAGAGCGACAGTACACTATACAAGGTGAGTAGCATTCAAATTTGTTTGCAAAACTAAGGTCAGTGGCATTCAAATTTAATTGCAAAACTATGAAGTTTTCTTTAAATCTGAGTTTTTCCAGAACCCTAATTACTAGATCTATGGCTGTGTCGTGACGAGTGCTTAGTAGAATTGAGTTTTATTGAATTGCATTGTTATGGCTGACCATGAGGTAGGAGAATATAGAAACCAACCAGAAGTTCAAGTCCAAGAACCCTGCTGGCCAAACTCCCAATTTGGAGTTTTGGACCAGTTGAAATCAGATCTGAACCGAGGAGTTCATTCAAACCCTAGCAGTTGGGTCCTAGGTGTTGGCCGAAACCCTGGCCTAGGGTTTTGCTCTGGACGAACCCCCACATGTAGTGTGAGTCATGGTCAGCTGATGAGTCAGGCCTTTTATGGATTTAATTGTGTTTCTGGTACCTTATATATGTGAATATATGTGTATATAGAGTGCGAAACCTTGACTGAACCCTAACCCTGAGACTTCAGTATTAACCGAAAGTGGTATACCTGTGTTCTGTCTCGGCTGATTTCTACTTGAGAGCTCTGGTTGTTAGATATCTACAATGCTGGATATATATTGCTAATTTCCTACATGGCAGTAACAAATTTGATGTATCATATTGGAGGAATTAGGAAGGATGTTTAGCCGAACCTTTAAAGCCTTGAATTGTTGCTTTCTAATGTTTCTTGATTGTGTCTACATCATGTCAGTATGGTTAGTAATTTATGATAAATGAATGTTCAGATTCACACATAACTAAGACTGTTGTATTGCCATATTGTAAATCTGAAGTTGTGTTAAAAAGAAAGGAGCCTTAGCCAACTCCAACACGGGAATTTCAGAATAGCTGAACACAAGACTTAGTCCTTGGAACCAGGCTGAACCACGTGGATGAGTGCTGGTCATAGCTTATTACTCTTAATGAGTTGAATTTTTGTGGGTTCTTTTATACCACCTGTTTGTTAATAGATTGTTGTATGAATTTATATATTACGGTTGATTTTACTTGGTCACACCTATTGTATGATGCCTATTGACATTGTTCCAGTATAACAAAGTTAATGTTGTGACCTATGTATATCCTTGTAATTGAAAGTGTTTTGGGCTTTTGGCACGTCATACATGTACTATGCTGCTTTCTATAAAAGGGATGGTTATGCAATTATCCCCATACATCTCAGATAGACGGATACCAATACTGAATAGGACAGGGGCAGACAAAATCGGGAAATTTAGTGTATGGGGCTGATTTCGGAAACCAACCCAATTGTAGGAATTTGATTGGACTGTGGAACAATTTGGAACCCGAGTTTATGATAAATTGAGAGGAGTTAAGAGATAGTTGGAACTATCCATGGACACTCCTAGACCACCGGAACTTTATGGAGATGAAATCCTTCATACAATGATTGTGCAATTCTGTGTTGTTTGACTTCGGGTCAGCCATGGTTAATTATCTGACTTTGTGTCAGCCGTGGATAGTTGTTTGGCCTTTGCTAGCTGTGATAGTGGATTGTTTGACTATGGGTCAGCCGGGGGAGGACTTGATGTAACGACCCTGGCCCACTACCCACATGATATTGTTCACTTTGGGTCATGGGATTTCAACCCAATCTTGCCGCATGGTTTCAAAAGGCCTCGTGTGGAGTTAAGGCTGGGTCACACACATATGTACCCAAGATCAGGGCAAGCATGTTTCCGATGTGGGACCTATGCACCACTGCATACCCAGTCCTTTAGAGTTTCCCATGGCCTTTCTCTCTAGGCCCATGCTCGCAGGACCCAACACCCTTCTACAGGGGGCCCACAGGCGTGACATTATATTGTGGGTAGTGGCCCCCCTGTAGAAAGGCGTTGGGTCCGACGAGCATCCGCCTAAAGAGAGTGGGGAGGGGAAAATTTTAAAGGATTGGGTAGGTAGTGGTGCATAAGTCCCATATCGGAAATAGTTAGTCCTGATCTTGGATATATATGTGTGTGACCCGGGCCTTAACTCCATATGAGGCCTTTTAAAACCGTGCGGCAAGATTGGGTTAAAATCCCATGAGGGTAGTGGGCCCGGGTCGTTACACTTGATCCTCGGGTACCGCCATGATGTTGTTGACCGACGGGTCACTGTGATATGTGCACATGTGAATCTGAAGGTAGCTGTGTGGTCCTGCACTTGTGGTACATGATCATGTGTTGGCCAGTGCTACAGATGGTTAGGTGGTGGTAGTGAAAATGATGAATGCGAAACCATGATATTGCTAAGATTGTGGAATGCCACTTTGATCAACTTGCATAATTTATTAGTTCTCGTGTTATTCAAATTTATAGTGTTGTTTATTATGCAAATGGATTTGAATGTTTATCAGTTAGTATCCACTCACTCCTGGGTTGCCCCTTCCAGGTTACCGGGGTTTAGAGAATGAGGAATTTCATAACGATCAAGAGATAGGCTTCGACATGCTTGAGAGAATGGGATCACCCAGAAGAATGAAGAGAAATAGTTTCCTTTTTTTATTGATCTAGTTTATTTTAAGTTAGAACAATCTAAGATTGTAATTGTTTTATTTTATTCAAAGATAGTGGACTTGTCTAGTTGGTTAATTGTTTAGACATTAAATTATATGCAATTTCTTTAATAGGATTGCCTGGATTCCTATTGGAGTATGTTTTTTTTATTTAACATAGGAATGCATCATGATATTTTTATAAGTACCAATGTGGTATCTGAAGGGCCCCCATGTTCCGGGTCGTGACAGATGTTGACGTCGAAGATGATGGTTTGGTGTGGTCTCACGTCACACCATCTCGCATGTGGGGAAGAATATTGGACTTGGGCTAGTTAATTGAATTCTTCTTGCATAAACGTGGAAAGCTGCAGCAAAGGAGTCCATGTGCCTGATGCAGATGGACCTCAGGCCACATGTGTAGGGCCTAAGTAGATTTAGGTTTTATTTGTTATTATATTTCTAATTTTATTTAAGAGTTGTAATAAGGATTTAGTTTCCAATTCCATTTAGGATTCTTATTTTATTTCCTAAGATAGGTTATTAGGTTTCATAGGCCCTAAGTTATGTTTCTTATTTATATGACATTGTAGAGAAGAAATTCTTAGGGAGTTGATTAATTGAATTGGGTTTTCCCACTGAGGTGTGTCCTGTTTATCTTTTCTGCAGAGACTTTTGAAATGTCTTCGGACATGCGCGTCGGCGTAGATTTTGCTTCGGCACTTCCATGCAAGCCCTAGCCCTAGGGCCTGCATCAGTTGGGAGCGAAGATCCACATCGCTCCGATCACCCTCGGTCACCGATTGGAGCAAATCCACCCACAAAAACCCCATCCCAGAATTAAAAAAAGAAGCAGCAGCGACGGCGGCAGCAGCAGAAGGGAAGAAAGTGTGTACCTGGCACCTTTGTACTTCATCACAAGCAGGCAAGCACCAGGCGAGATCAGCATCCTCGTTCGCCATCACTAGAATACCAGCGCCGATCATCATTGCCTTGCTAGCAGTGCTCCATCGAGATCCTCACCTTCGTCTTGTCTTCGTGTAGCCAAGAGAGAACAAGAAAAGGGAACTCATATACCATTTCCTTTTCTTTCCTCTCTGCACAAAGCCCGAGGCAGCAACGAAGAGCCCACTTGCAATCCTGTGACATGTGCCAGACTTAAGGTTTTGTGGGCCTGGTTGCCAAATCCGGGTCAGTTCGGGTCAAATCCGACCGAACAGGAAGATAAAAAAATATGGAATTGCGGACAACAACCTGACATCAACAACTTCAATCAAAGGCACAGATTTGATCACTTGTCAGGTAGAGAATTCTTTTTACGATATCGGGCTCATCCACCATAAGATTTTAAATTCGTTTTCATCTACACGCTCATGGAGAGCAGATCTACAAATAAGATTAGTCCATTAATACATCCCATATGAAATTACCCATCAATAAACTCCACAATGCACTTCAAAGAGTCAAATATGCGGATAAATATGGAATATGGTATGCTGAGAATGAAGTCTATTTTATGGAATTTCTTGATTTGAAACAAGAAGAGTTGTCTGTTCTGCAATACTTTGACTAATTTTCAAGGCTCCAAGATGCATGTGGAATTGAGGATGATGAAGAGCATGACTTAATTAGTTTTGTAAGAAGCTTGATGATGCAATCAGGTCCCTATCCAAGACAGGGACCCACAAGCATTGATGGACCAGCTGATGGGGTCCACATGTGCCTCAGCCTCTATTGTAATAGGTATGCTTTACAATTAATAACAGATTTCCTAAGCTCGTTCACGTGAGTTTTGGTTGTTTTATGGTTTTGTCTGTGCCCTAGTGGCTGGAATCCATCTTTGGATTCGATCAATCATTCGGAGATTGATCTATTATTCGATCGCGGATCTTGGCTGCGTCACTTGAGACAGGATATAGTGGAGAGAATGAGTGACTGCAAGATCATTCATGAGGCATATTGGGAAGCAATTCGTGTGGAGAGCATGCTTAAACGATCTTACCTAGGAAAAATTATTTCTCAAGATGGACAGATACCTCAAATAATAGTGGACTGCCATGATGAAGAACCAATGGCAGAAGATATTCAGACGGAGAAGCTAGAGGAAGACACTTCTATGGGTCATGGTGATATACACGCGGCTAGGGAAGAAGCATCAGTTGTTGAAATTCCCCACATTAACTCTCATATGATTTTCTCTTTGGGGATCAACAATGTAAACTTGGAGATGACCAGCGACTAGTCAGATAGTGTGATTTGATGCTACATATTTATCAATTGAAGCATCCAACGGTCCGCTCACACATCTGCTCAAATTACGGCCATAAAAAAAAGTTATACTTGAAGTTGTGCCAGAAACTACAGTTCAACCAATGGATTGGAAGTTCATTCGATTGATCTTCAACTCAGGCGGACATTTACCGAACTCGAGATCGAGTTCTTTCCAAGCCGGGGAGAATGATGCAGATGGACCTTAGGCCACATGTGCGGGGCCTAAGTAGATTTAGGTTTTATTTGTTATTAGATTTCTAATTTTATTTAAGAGTTGTAATTAGGATTGAGTTTCCAATTCCGTTAGAATTCTTATTTTATTTCCTAAGATAGGTTATTAGGTTTCTTAGGCCCTAAGTTATGTTTCTTATTAATATGACATTGTAGAGAAGAAATTCTCAGGGAGTTGATTAATTGAATTGGGTTTTCCCATTGAGGTGCGTCCTTGTTTATCGTCTTTGTGGAGACTTTTGAAGTGTATTCGGACGCGCTTCGGCGTAGATTGTGCTTCGGCACTTCCATGCAAGTCCTAACCCTAGGGCTTGAATCAGTGCTTTCTTACAATAGATACAGCAACCTAATCTCTGAAAGTGCATTACAATCACTAATGACGAGGTATTCTGTTCCTCGCTTACAATAACCTTCATATCACCTCAACAGCAAGGTTATGTCTAAAATATGAACAGCTTCACTGTTCTCATTTCTGATGAGGATCTTGGCTTCTCTTACCTAAAAGAAGAAAGAATACAACAAAACAAACAAAAACCTTGGCTACTCAACGGAACATAGTTACAGCTTAAGAAAACATTTTAACATGGAATGCACCAAACATGTCAATTACTCAAACAAGCCTATGAGTTCACATGCATGTTTATTACCCACATCAAAACAAACAATAATCAAATGGTACAAATAATTATGAGAACTGAAATTAGAGCTTTAAAAAATGATTAATGATGATGCCAATAACACCTAGAAATGGTTATTATTTATTATATAAGAATAATAGCTGTGATCAGTTTATGGTCAATAATCAATAAACGCAAGGTATAAATAAATAAATAAATGAAGCAATTTTCTTTTTTTGCAACACTCTGACCAACCATTGGCGAGCTATGCGATAAAGTTAGAGCCAGATGCTTTTCAATAGCCTCGCACCACTGCTTGATTCCAGATGAATATGATGTGGGATTGCTTTCAGAGACCGCTAGACCATCAAATTCATATGATGGAGCTGATGAAATTTTTTTACTTCTTATGCAATCAGAAATAAATGGGGTATGCAGCAATTTGTCATCTATAAGTTCATCCGTTCCTTTAAATCCTGATGTAGCACGAAGAGACTCATCCAAAACCTGTATCATACATAAGCTTCTCAAACACAAAATTAAATAATCATGGTACTAATGTAATTAGTATTATATCAACAAGAAATTCACAGATAATTAGCAATCAACAAGAATGTAGCTTCACAATAGGCTGTACACAGCTTCCCTGAGAAACTGAAAATTGAGAAACTTGAAGAAAACAAAGAACTTGCTACTAGTATTAGCCAATTAAAAAAAAGCAAAGGAAAGAAAAAAAGACAGCTATTTAAATATTTCCTAATATGTATGGTAGAAAGGAAAAACCAATACCAACAAAGTAAAAGGAAAAGGCCATCATACAATGTCTTTGAAAAAAAAAAGGGATGTTTACCAGTAAATAAAATAAAAATAGATTTCAAACTGTTTGAAGATCTCTCTCTCTCTCTCTCTCTCTCTCTCTCTCTCTCTCACATGCATGGGCCGTGTGGGGCCCATGTATGCTAAATCCAACCTTCTCACATGCCCCAGCAAGTGGCACCTACCCAATTTTTTTGACACCAATCAAACCTGTTCCAGAAGGGTATAATACGTTAAAAGCATAAGTTCAGACACTGTAAAAAATCAAAGTGCTTATAAATAAAGGGTTTGGATAATTTGATGGCGCTAACTTTTTTTGCCCAGTCCTAATCCATGATGACTGATGAGACCTCTCCATCTCATACCCTACTAAATGGTATGCATCCAGGTGGGTACCACAAAGATTTACACAGTTGTTAAATCTGAGCATCTGTTGGTGAAAACGTGTTCTACACGTGTGATGAAAATGACACCACAAGTGAAGTTGCTCATGGGACTGAAATGGGAAATGACTCGATGGATCCTTCTCGATCCCATTTTCTATGCATGCGCAAATTGGCACTGAGCCAATATCCAAACTGTATCCTCCCTCAGATTTTACTTTGAATTTTTTGATAGCTCTCTCACCCTGACTTTGAAGCCTTAATATTTTTTAAAACCCAATGAAGCTGTTTTCGGCTACACCCCATATTGATGCACAGACCTTCCCCCTTCCACGCATAAAGTGACACCAAACCCAATTTGAAACTTGTTCGAGCTGTATCCAGTGCAGGATTTTATTTTTATCAAAAACTCTCTTATTCTCGCTTTTGAAACCTTGATATCTGGGCAATTTGAATTTAACCAAGCTGGTTTTTGGTCTTCTCCTAATCAATCCATAGACCTCCCACTCCCCCTCCCCCTCCCCCAAACCTATCCTCACCACTGAATAATCGCTCTAGGTGCCCCAATGCTATGGTTGATCATGGTAACTGTTTAAGCAGGAGATATCCTCTCTCTCTCTCTATCTATATATATAGTGATTGTCCGCTAGGCACTGTGGAAAAGCCCTATGGGACCCACCTGGATGCATTAAAACAGCTGGTGGGGGGATAGAAATTTGGTTGCCCCCAACCCCTATGCAAACATCAACCCATAGGAGTATCCTAATTCCTAAGTCCTAATCCCTTGATCTTTAGCCCACAAATTTTATTGGTGCTTTATAAGGCATCACATTTCTGGATTTTCAATCCAACAGTGAGCATCAGATCAGTGCCATGGGGCTGGTATTTTGCACAAGGGTGGGGGGGCAACTAGATCTTTCCATCCCCAAACCTATTGGCCTTCATGCATCCAAGTGGGCCCACAGAGAGGTGCACATGGTGCATAGCAAATCATCACTAATCATCAACGTCACCATAAAAGCTTTGTCCTAACTATGATGGGTCAGCTAAATGAATTTTCTTTTGCCATTCCTGTCCATCTTGGGCCAAATCCTCAATGGGTTGCACTTCTTTAGATCAATCCTTATTACTTCCATCCATGTCTTTTTCGGCCTACCCCTTTCCATTGAGGGGCCATCAACCTAGAGAGAAACTTTTCCTCACTGGCAACGTCGTTGGCCTACATTGGACGTCCAAATCATTGCTAATATGTATTGCATGTATTTGATCAGGAAAGCATCGTTATTTTCCAACCCTAATCTATAACTGGGCCCTACTAAGCTGCTCACCTGATCAATCACACACCCTTCAAGAACAGTCCAGCGCCGAACATGAGAGCCCACTATGATTGATCCTTCAGCACTGCCAATGAAATAAAACTCACCCCAATACAATACTCGTTAATGCAATAACAAACAACTTGTCTAACAACTGAAATATCTTCAACTTTGAGGCCCTTAAATCCGGAGTTAGAATGATCATTTCACCCCCACCCCATGACTAGCAGCATCCAGGTGGGCCCCGCAGGAGTGATCTTATATTGTTCTGGAAAGAGAATCACTTCCAATTCCTACAGTCAAAGATGATAAATTCCCAAACATATTCACTACGAAAGGTAGTTGACTATAGTTGAAGCTTAAGGGAAGCAAAGAGAAGAAAAAAATGAGTTATATGATTTCATTCGGTAAGGGTTGGAAAGTGTGTTGTTGCAAGAAAAAAAAAATTACAGGAGAAAAAGATAGATAGTATAGGTGTGATTGAGAGGCCTGTTTGGACGATGGCCTTGTGAAGAGGATTAGGTCTATACTTCCCCTTTATCATGATGTTTTAAATTTAATGTACAAAGTGATTCAAGAGGAAAGCTGGTTGGGTTCAGGGACTTCTTAGGCAGAAATATTGGTAATACAGGAAAGCTGTAACAACTTTTAATGGTCCTCTTGTATTGGTCATGGGGAGTCCATTCAGTAAATGCCATTAGTTCGGTCTCCAAAGAAGGGGAAGTTTATTGGAGAATGAAGTACATTGAATTAAAAGATTAATGCAAGTCAATGTAAATGCTTCTATCTTTTTTTAAGGGCTGCAAATGAGGTTGCTTCTCTATTGGCAAAAATTGGAGCTCATAGGATGTGTGAACGTGGTGTTAAGTAGTTAGTTTTCCACACCTTTAAAGCCTAGGCATTTTGGGTGTATTAGTTAGCAACTTGAGATGGTATCAGAGCCAACACATCCCAGGTCAAATCCGTGGCGGGTAAAAAAAGCCCCATGCCGTGTTTTGTGTGTGGGCGTACAAGCGCAGGGCAAAAAGGCCACATGCCGCGTCTTGTGCGGGCGTGTGCTTCTAGCCTGGGCAGTGCCCCGCGTAAGGGGGGTTGTTAAGTAGTTAGTTTTCCGCACCTTTAATGCCTAGGCATTTTGGGGGCATGGGTTAGCAACTTGAGACATGGTTCCATGTTCTCTCTCAAGTTTTAATCCATATCCATTTTAAATCAATCCTGAGTCTTTGTTGAATTGTTGGTATAGTTCTCCCTTGCCAATTTCTGTATACTTTTCCTTATCATTGAATCTTCACATATCAATATACACCCACACACACATAATGGAAGAAAATAATTATTTGGATTTTGGATGTATTTAGAAAGCTTCATTTTCCAACTCAACACCCATACTAAAACCAAAATAACATTTTTAACTCTTTTTATTTTGATGGACAAAATCCTCGTATTTATTAAGAATCAAGCACTCACTACAAACAGTTACAGCATAAGGTTTACCTTAATAGCAACCATAATGCATTTTTCAGTAATTGATCCTGATGTACTTCCAGAATCCCCCTTCCAAGTCCGTGATGGAACATAACTAGGATAAGCAGGACTATCTATTTGCAATAAGTCATAAATAGTAGCAGAAATTTGATCCCAGTAAGCAGTCATTACATTCGGATAGTTGTGTAATGCTGCTCTAAGAGCCTGCAAGTAGGAACCAGTAAAGACTAAATGAACTTATTCAAGTATGCTCAAAACAATTGGTCAACAAAGTGAGTTAATGAAGAACTACAGCTTATCTGTATAGGATGTAAACAGTCATTCCAGTAAAGAACAAAAAGTATAAAATGTAAACAAACATCCCCACATTGGATTCGGAGATCAAATGAAATGAAAACCATCACAGGTGCAAACAACTTTTCAAGGTTTACAGAAGTGACTAGCAAAACAGGAAGATGACAAATGGTTTATTAACAGTACAAAAGGAGATTCATTTGAGGAGAATGTGTGAATTAGGCTAATATTTATAACAAAAAAGTAGATAACTACAGCCATTTGCAATCCCTTAATACAGGGTAACTGATCTTATCTACAATATTTTCTACAGCTAGCAAATAAGATATTCATCAGTTTAGAATACTGAAGGGTCACTAGTATGTGCGGCACATGTATGAATGGTATGATGTCATGTAGGACCACTTTCATTCGGTGACTCTCCATACTCTGAGGCAAGATCCTTCGTGATGGGGACATCATGCCTAATTCCCCCAATTCCTTCAAGATCTACCAAAGGACAAAGCGTAGGTTGGCGGATCGAGCTATGATGTGGATGGATGATGCGTATTGTGACTTTGCTCGCCAAGATGTCATAAATCCACTGTTGGATTACCATTACAATGATATCCGACGGTTGCATTTTGGCGGATCAACCATTCAAAGGAGAGAAGGCCCCATGTGTGCAATCTAGAAGGCCCCACTTTGGGAAATGCCACATGGGTTGAAATAAAAGGGTTTTTAAAGTTGAGAGGGGTCCAAGTTATTTAATGAAGAATAGAGTCATAAAAGGGGGGCCATGTTCATTAAAGAAGAGATAAAAGAATAAGGGAGGCCACCACTTAAAAGAAAAGGGCCTAGGGATTCGTGCACATATTCCCTTGCCCACGAATCCCAAGACCTTGCACAAGTCCTCCCTCTTTTCCTTTTCTTAATCTTTTTTGTCTTTTTTTCGTTTTTTTTTATTATGTGATGATGTCGTCACTTAGGGCTAATAATAATAGACTGTCTTGGTTTTTTTCTTCTTTATGCTATCCTATCTTGAAATGAAACTTTGAGAATAATGAAAGGAATGGATTTTCCCTCTTCTTCTCTGTGAGTCTTTTGGGTTTCCCCTTGCACAAAAGACGTAACGCCTCCCGATCGGACTTCGGTGAGAGCCCAATCAAAGGTATCCTCTTCTCTTTCTCATTTCTTTTCCTACGAGCAATCTTTCTACACTAACCCTAAATATCCATTTAACATCCTAATTATTAGATCTGTGACCCTTGTTGCTAGATCTCAACCCCCAGTTTTCCCATTAGTCCATCTCACTCAGCCCTTGCCTAGATAATCGCAAGAAACACATTATCTACACAAGTGGACCTTCCCTAAGCATTTTGGGAGTTCTATCGTCCATTGAGATCCTACCCAACTGCAGAACTGCAAGCCTGTCTTGGATCAATTATTGATTTTTCCCATTAGATTGCAATGTTTATCGATATGAATGATCTGTTTCAATTTCATATTAATTTTAATTCTAAATCTAATCTCATCATACCATAATAGGTTAGATTTCATTTTGTCCTGCATCACTTCAACTTGCCAGCAGTTAGCTTTAGTTCTAACACATTAATAGGCTGAAACCCTCCATCAAAAAAAAAAGAAAAGAAAAGATCAGTGAGCTTATCCGGCGGGAAAGGGTCCTTCACTCCTTCCTACTTTAATGAGTTCAAAATTTTATCCACTTCCATACGAGTGGAGTTCCATCATGTGTGTCAATTTTCTCACAGCATAGCGGACACATTGGCTAAGCAAGAGATCCATAGGGTCCTTCCTTTGCCTGATCTCATTTTGTAATGTTTGTTGCACAGGATATGGTATAATGCTCTTATACCTATGCTTCTCGTTTCCGTATTTTTCCTTCCTAGTCTGTTGTATTCGTCCTTTTTCAGATATATAATTTTACCTTTCCAATAAAATAAAATAAAAAAACTCTCAAATAGAGTAACTCTATATTGCCAAATGTCGGAATTAGAGCATTTAAGAATTGCAATTTCAAAATTTCTAATTGTTTATATTGGTAATATTACTCAATCCTGCAACCTTGGATCGATACAGCTCTGTTGTCTCATCTCAATTCCCATATCTTCAACATTAAAACAAATACAGGAAATCTTGCAAATAGTAGTCGTTCCTTTAACCCATATAATTACTTGATAACAAAAGAATGTTTAGTTTTGAGTGCATATATCAAATAAAACAGATGATTGCAGCTCGATTGAAAGTAAAATTTCTGTTACTCTTTTCTATAACCTGAAGAGCCTCAATGCTTATGGTAGGATGTATCACTGGTTGAGAAAATTGAAATATAATTCGAACTACATTCGACTCTGAGTGAGCTGCAACACCTGGAAGAAGAGCAAGTACACTTATAAGCGCATATCACTCTGAGCTATAATTAAAATAAATATCAGCAACTGTAAAAAACAGATGGGAATATCTGTTTATGTACAGTTATGATGGTTATGGGAAAAGAACCAAAAAAAAAAAAACTTAAAAAATCCCCCCTTCAAGTGGTCAAATTTAAACTAGGATGGGCATTGCTCCTATTTCCCTCCTTATCTCCAACAGACCACACAATTTACATGAAATGAGATATTATTAAGCTTCAATCAAGAATTTTCAATGGGATTAAAATAATAATAATAAGTTATTAGATGAAAGTGCTGACATTCTAGAGCTCATTCCTTCGATATCCATTTAACAGAAAATAAGTTAAAAACCAGCTATATATCCCTTGAATATGAGAGTGACAGAGAGAGTGTTGATCACATACTTTGAGTTAATGGTAACTCATAATATTATTGACAAAGGATGGGCTGAGAAAATCAGCGGCTGTCTTGTGACTGAAGAGTGGGGAAGATGTCTCCCATATTTTAATTCTAACGACGACTTATTTCTTCCAATTGTTTGGAATTCTAACAATGTTGCCCAGTCTGATCAAAGACCTTCGGACTTCACAGTCGGTATTATGTAGTAATATATGCCAAGAGATCCACAAATTGAAATTTGGTGTTTGCTGTTGTTCTATACTCACTATGGCTCTGAGCGCAATGAACAAATGTTTCGAAACAAATGTTATGGAATACGCTGCATCCAATGCTAGGTATATCATCACTATTCATTACAAGGGCAAGAGCTAAGTGTGTAAAATCAGCAACTGATCTCCGGAGATACAATTGGGACAGTGGGACCTTCTCTTTATAATATGTTGATTGTTCTTGGCTCTTAGTTTTCTTTCTTTTTATTTTTCCTCAGTATTACATAAATTTTATTAGAAAACTTATTGAAGAGAAATGATACAACAGAGAAATGCCTTCATATAAAACTAAAGCCTGCATGGTGCAAATTGAACATACTTAAAAGGCCAGCAAGGGTTCAAACAAGATTTGATCAAAGTTCAGGGCCCAAACAGTCCATATTTAAGCCTAAAATTAAGTCTCAGGGACTGTTTGGATAAATTATGAAGAAGCAGAGGAACGTTTAGCAATTTTCCAGAAATTCAGAAGCCAAATACTTGGACATGCAGCCAACACGGGGCTACAGTTTGTGCATCAAACTAGACCTGATCCACATGGGACATGAACCACTGGGGTCACTCATGAGTCCCCTGAAGGGTTGTAGGATGCAGCTGATAAAAAGGTGGGCCATGTCCGCCCCACAATCATTCTCTCTGGATGTGTCCAGAATGACCTAGATATGGAAATTTTCCTTTTTTTGTTTAATTTTCTTTCTAATTCTTGCATGTTTTGAGTAGGAAACACTTTCTAATACTTCAAATCATTGTAGGAGATTAATCTAGTAGGGAAATTAGGGCTTTTGTGCGGTTTCTGTAGACTCTCTCTCTCTCTCTATATATATATATATAAGCAGTAGCAGTTGACTGCTATCACAGTTCGACAGTCAATTCTATTGAATAACAGTGAGTTGTTTTTCTTATTACTCCATTCATTCTCCACCACTTCATGGCATTTGTGCATAAGATCTTGTATTAGGGTGAATTGAATCCCCTATTTTCTTGACTTCCATCAAGTCTGAAGTGTAGCAGTCACAAGTTTCTGCTGTTACAGCAGAACTACAACAGTTACTTGCAGTTTCCAGGTTTCCTTGATACCCGTGACTGCCTCAAAAGCATAGGCATAAGAGCATTATTAAAAACAACTGCTAATAAATTGCAGCACTAAAAGGGGTAACCCTGTCAATCCTTTGCTTGGCCAAAAAGTTTGCCATCCCCTTAGCAGATCTTCCCACATGTTGGAAAAACACTTGAAGAGATGAAGAAAGTAACATGATCCCTTGAAAATAAAAGAAGAATTTCTAAGGGCAGCCATCAGTAGCATTCATCCAAGGAATAGCATTGGACAAGTCACTTTACAATATAAGCCCAACAGAGCGTCCATGAAAGTAAATGGAAAGAGCTTCCAAAATAGCTAGTACCTCCGACTGATTAGAATCAACAGGAAATATATTTCAAAGTTTCATTGGCTATAATCTCTGTATATTAATATACTTTTGGCCAATTATTACCAACTTTGTCAACATGCTTACAGAGTCGACATACCTGCTGACGTACCTTCTTGAAGCAGTTTCGTGACCTGTAACATGGCAGGTGAGGTAGACAGAGCTGCCCCCAAGCAGCTCAGAGCAGTGGCCTGCAAATGAGGCTACAGATATGATCCAGATCCCCTTGATAATTCTTCCAGATATATAATAGTAAGCTGTACTAACCTGAAGACTACGATCAGTTTTAACTGAAAGATCCTCCAAAATCCTTGTCTGCATAGTTGAAATAACAGTTGGCAACAAATCTGCAGGCATTCGGGCATAACTGGTCCATGAACACAACCAGAAAATAAACAAAAGATTACCATATTTCCGAAAATATATTTTTAGATTGTTTTCAGAAAATAAAATATCCTCTTCCAACATTGTGTGCATGAGAGAGAGGTGCCCACATGTAATTGGAAGTTCAAGGAACCTAGTTCCAATTATTGACATATTAAAGACAGTAGGGACTGGGATGAAAACCAAACTAAACACATTGTCTAGATTTGAAACTTATGTTTTTTCGGTAAATACTCACACTCCCACCCACACATACCCTCATACAAGTCCCTCACCATCAGCATTACAACCAAGGATTGATCCCCGGTTGTTTCTATGGAAGGGAGTTGCCTCACCAACTGAGCTACTAGTGGATTGGAAATAATCAAGTATTCATTAAAATCCATCAAGTAATTATAAAACCCGCTTCAGTCAATAACAATTAATATCTAATAAAGTAATTAAATAAGAACTAAAACAAAAGTACAACTATATATAAATATAAAATAGTTTCCTCTCCTTTTCTTTCTTATTTGTATTGGCAACAGGAGCAGATATTATTACTATCGAAACAAAAGCATATAGAAAGAAGAGGTAGAACAAAATTCAAACAAAAAACAGAGAAACACAATGAAAACTGCACTATAGCCAACAAAAGGAACATTAATATCCACCCCATTTTAGCTAGCATGTCAACCGCATCCTTAACCCCCTACCCACTTGCTGAAAAACCACCCGAAGAGATGCTGAATAGGCTTTGATGTTGATCATTTAGAATAAAATGAAATTTCCAATTGGTAAGTCCATAAAATTGCACTTCATTCGCATCATTTCATGTAGATTTATGGACTTATGTAGGGTTAATTTCATTGAATTTCATAAAATCATGCATCATGATGTTCAAAGTGCATTTCATGTCAAAATCAGTCAAAATTCATGAAATTGCATAGCTTTATCAAGATTATTCTTTTGTATAATCTTATTCAAAAGTGAGGAGTCGTATCCCTAATCCCCATATCAGTGTCCGTATCCATATCCGTATGTGAGCATCATTAGCCTCCAAGACACCTCTTCCATATGATTTAACTCTTGTAACTTTAAAATCGCCTCCCACTGCACTGATCTCTCTTCCAAATCTATTTCCCTCTCCTCCATACAATCCCACATATCAATCTCGACATTCCATTTCTCTTATAGCGATATCAATATAACCAAACTTAGACCAATTCCAATCCATAATCCTATTTCTCAACATTTGAAGCTTCTTGAATATTCTGCCCCACATGACTTTGCACAACATACTGCAACCTGCAACCGCCACTCACTATAACCTGAAATCCATTTGACATAAGCAAGCAATTCTCAAATCTAAACAGCTTGGGCCCCATCCATCTCACATGGCTTTAGCATGAAAGGACAATGATCTGATAATTGCATTGGTAACACCAGTTGAACTTGTAAAATCTTGTGAAAGAAGAGGAAGAAGAAAGTAATTAGGAGAAAGTTCAGTGATCTTCTCTTGGCACCACCACAGGAACATATTTATACATGAAGAGTCAAATAGGGTTCATGACTTTTGTTAAAAAAAATTAGGGTTGATAACTGGTATTAGCTTAGCTACAGGAGATTATGCTTATCCACCGTTACAAAGGCTCTTATCTTCTAAGTACAACAAGACTTTGGGTCAGAAAAACCAAAAACTCATTATCGAGGCCCATTAGCATACTAGGCCCATGGCCCAGGCCCACTAGGCCAATGATCAGTCTATTCTTTACATAACCATTCTCACAAAATGTTCCTCCCACTCCTCGGATATAAAAACTAGTCAAGTCTGCACACAATAGCAGGGTTACAGACTTCTTCACCACTGCTTTCTTCTCAAGCCTATCACCCACCTCACATTCCAGCTTACAATGATCACGATTGCATTATTGTAACATTTCCCACATCACTATCACTTCCCTGGCTTCCTCTTCCCTAGTGACCGCGTTCACACGTTTGCATCCCTCTCCTTGCTTGATATTATCTACGCATGTATCAATACAACCCCTTTCTCATGATCAGCTAAAGCCCTTTCACTGAGTTCAAAGGGATCATAATTGCTCTGTGATTGTCCACGATCACCTCATGTTAAATTGGAATAATATCCTTAAGACATCATGTGTATGCAAACTGACTAGGACCTTGACGACGCTGCTACCTGAAGAGATTGCCGTTGGTGTTGAGATCTTATCCTAAGATGAGCATGAATTCTCTTCCTGAAGTTCCTAGCTTTCGTCGAAAGAAAAAGATGACTTTATGCATCCAGACATGGTACCCTCCCCTCCTAGGAATGAATTTGATTTTAAATGTTGAAGGTGCGAGCTATCAGCAAGCAAAGGAGTTGCATGACCCGGGCAAATAAACTCCTCAAGGCGAATCTTCACAGCCTCTACAAATAAACCTACATACAACCCTGACAAGAGTCAAGAGGCATGATCCATTATTAAACCTGCTACAATCAAAGCCAAGCAACCACGAGCTTGCCAGTAGAAATGAGCCCCTGCCCCAACTTATGATAAAAAATACCATCAAAACCTTCTTTTAAGTTAAAGCACGCCTTGAGGAAATTGGAGTGGGATTTCAAAATCTCGGTGCATTGATACGAAAAAATAGACCAGCTCATCCAATGCCATACCATCCACCTTGATGAGAGGCATGACCCTGATTCAACCGCTCGGATTTGGTTATTATGTAACTCTGATGTTGAGACACAACCACGAGCCTGTCGATAGAAATAATAGGGCCCCACCATGACTTAATATAGAAATACCATCGAGACCTTTCTTTAAGTTGTAGTGTGCCTTGAGGAAATTGGAGTGTGATTTCAAAATCTCAGTGCACTGATATGACAGATAGACCAGCTCATCCAATGCTATACCGTCCTCCATTGCACCCCAATCTTGACCGTCAATCCTTTAAAACCTTTCTCCTATTCTGGATACAATACCTTAAACCTTTAGGTTTCTTTCCAGCATCACTTACCTCTTTATTTGCTTTCTTCTGCAACGAATTCAAAGAAACCTTTTCTCCCATTTTTTCTTCCTCATTATGGAGAAGGATTCAAAGTCTCCTGTCCCCTTCTATAACTTCTAGTGCTTGTTGAAAGCTCCTTTGCCAACTCAACCTCCTCCCTGTGTTACTCCCTCTGCATAGGCTCCTTGGAGGAACCAAAACAACCCTTTAGCTCCAACCTTTAACTAGCTTAGCTCCTTTTCTAGACTACAATGCTCTATTATAGGATTGGAGCTATCCACCTCAAGCTACATGGCACATTTCCTGGTCTACTTGGGTTAAATGAAAATGCAGGCAAAGAACATTTTTCCCTCGCTCCAATTGGGAGTTAGTTATCGACAACATCCAAGGAGGGGTTCTCCCTTATCTGAAGATAAGCATTGACCTCTGGACAAACTCTTCCGTACTCCAATCATGCCATCTCTGTTGTCTCCCTGCCCACCCTTATCTCCTCTCCAATTTCACTATTGATAGTTATGAAGGACTCCCTGCTCCAACCCTGAAGAGGGACTTCGTAGGACTCCCCGCTCCAACCCTGAAGCGGGACTTCATAGTATCTTACCCAAACTCTTTTGAAGGGTTAAAACTTCCCCGCCGACCACATCTTCACTTAACAATATAACAATGAATTGCATTTTGATCTCAACTGCAGTGGCTACTAGCTCTGATCTTCTGAAAGAAAGTGGAACTAAAACCCCTCCCATCCTTGCTATTCTAACCTCATCTAACCCATAAGCCTCACACAAACCTATGATGCATGGAATGACACCTTCTCATCTCTCTTGATTGATATCAGTCACAAAGTGAAAAGGACAGACAGGAAATATTGATTGGAATTTTTTGATGGATTCATTGTGATGCCATCATGACTTTAAATAACCCACTCAAGTCTAAATACAGTACGTTTGACCCATTGATTGGGTGATTTACATTCCATAATGACCCATTGATTGGGCGATATGCTAGCGATAAATGGAAATACAACTGATAAAGATAATGAAGAATATTTGTACAGATTTGTCTCATGACTGGGTCAAATGGGCTTGGTTTGAGTTTGGGTTGGTCCAATGGGATGAACCGACCCACTATCTTTACACCCCCCCCTCAAGCTCTGGATGGGAGAATGTGAGCATCGAGAGCTTGGAGACCAACTGCGTGAACTGTGGTGTTAATTGGCTTTTGGTGAAGAAATCCGCAATTTGGTCAGTGGATGGGATATATGAAAGTTGAATAGTGTCATCTCGAATATGTTGGCGGATAAAGTGACACTCAACTTCAACATGCTTAGTTCTTTCATGAAAAACCTCATTGAAGGCTAGTTTCCTAGCACTCTCACTGTCAGTGTATAGAGGTGTAGGAACTGTAATGGGAACTCCTAAATCCTGGAGTAGCCAACGGAGCCAGATAATCTCAGTAGTAGTGTGACCAATGGCACAGTATTCAGATTCTGAAGAGGACCTAGAAACAACTTCCTGTTTCTTGGTCTTCCAGGAGATAAGTGAAGAACCAAGAAAGATGGCAAATCCTGTTGTTGAGCGTCGATCATTCACATCACCAGCCCAATCTGAATTTGTGAAACCATTCAAATCAAGGCTTGAATTGGAAGACATGAGAAGAGCTCTGTTAGAGGTCCCTTGTAAGTAGCGCAGAATTCGAATTACAGCAGCCCAATGAACAGATGTAGGATGAGCCATAAATTGACTAACTACATGAACAGAATGAGCAATGTCCAGTCTGGTAATTGTGAGATATACTAAACTGCCAACAATCTCACAATAGCGAGTAGCATTAGTGAGTGGAACACCGTCGGAAGTGCGAAGTTTGGCATTATGCTCCATTGGAATGGATACAGGTTTCTGATCTGTCAAACCAGCACGCTGAATGACATCATTACAATACTTAGTCTGAGAGAGAAGATAACCGGTTTGAGAGTACGCAACTTCTATCCCCAAGAAGTATCGAAGATGTCCCAGATCCTTCATTTCAAATTGTTGATGCAGAAATTGCTTAAGGGAATAATGCCCATAGGGTCATTACTGGAAACGATCATATCATCAACATATAGTGAAAGGAAGACACATCCTTTATCCATGCAGCGAGTAAAGAGAGCAGAGTCATAAGCACTTTGTCGGAAGCCAATGCTAAGAACAGAGCTGCTGAAACGATCGAACCAAGCACGAGGAGCTTGTTTTAGTCCATAGAGAGCATGCTTAAGACGACAAACATGATGCGGAGGGGGAACAAGACCAGGAGGTGGAGTCATATAAATTTCTTCATAACCATTTAAAAAGGCGTTTTTCACATCAAGTTGATAAAGAGGCCACTGTCTAATGGCTGCTACAGAAATGAAGGCTCTAACCAATGTCATTTTGGCCACAGGAGCAAATGTTTCTTCATAGTCAATTCCGTATTCCTAGTTATATCCCTTGGTGACTAAACGGGCTTTGTACCTATCAATGGAACCATCTGACTTGGTCTTGATTTTGAATATCCATTTGCAGCCAATAATATTTTTGTTATCTGTGGAAGATAATCCTCTAATGTTGCAACAGTCCAAATTTGACAGAATTTGGACCAAAATCCAGAAATTTGTGCGAATGTGATGAAATCGATGCACAAAAAGCTAGAAAAATCAAGGAATCAAGTAGAAGACCCACTTCTGATCTCTAGAAAGTTCTGAAAAAAATTCATAAATACTCACAGGGTTTGCGCGACCTTACTGTGTAGATAAAATTGTGGCTAGTGATACTCATGGGCCATACTCCAGATCTAACCTCCTTTATGTAGGACGATGAAAACTCTTTCTGCAGAGGATCTTCAGAGCTCTAATACCATCTTGATTGATATCAGTCACAAAGTGAATAGGACAGACATGAAATATTGATTGGAATTTTTTGATGGATTCATTGTGCTGCCATCATGACTTTAAATAACCCACTAAGTCTAAATACAGTAAGTTTGACCCATTGATTGGGTGATTTACATTCCATAATGACCCATTGATTGGGTGATATGCTAGCTATAAATGGAAATACAACTGATAAAGATAATGAAGAATATTTGTACAGATTTGTCCCTGACTGGGTCAAATGGGCTTGGTTTAAGTTTGGGTTGGTCCAATGGGCTGAACCGACCCACTATCTTTACAAAATCATCCTCCCCACCAAACTTCTAGATAGCTAAAAGAGAAGTTAGTGGGCACATGCATTGCTATCCACCACTAGACTTTTATCACCTTCCACGGAGATCCCTGTTGCGTTCCTCATAACGCCAGCAAGACAGATTACAGAACGTAATACCCTAGATTCTTCTGGGTAGCTTCCACCATGGGAGTCACCCCACCATGACAGTTCTCATTTGGTACTTCTTCACTATTTCTATCTAGACTGCCTCCTTACTATTCTACATGGCCATATCTCTTACTGTTTCTCCTTTGTGACCCCCCGTAGCTTGCAAGCTTTATTACCAATCACTTTCCTTAAATGCTGCTACCAGGCCTTCATTGTGATTCTCCTCTCCATGAAACAAACAAAGCTGAAACAATTTCCCTTGCCCCTACTACCAGACATTGGGATCAACCTCTCTATTTTTTTGAATGGTTGACATTGGGATTAACGTCTCTACCACTTTCGCTAAAAAAGACAATCGCAACCACTCAACAAGCATATCTTCCAGCATGATATCAACAAAAACAAAGATCAAAGCTTTCAAAAATAAATTTAAAAATTAAAAATTAAAACAAAAAACAAAACAAAGATCAAGTCTTCCTGTCTCACCTTCTTTCCCCTCTGATATTTTCTTCTTCTAAATCCGCTTGTACCTTGCCATCTCACCCTTTTTATGAAAACTAGAAGCTTTTTTTATAACACATCCAATGATGGAACAGAAAATCTCAAATTTTTATAGGTTGATTTTGTCCAAATTTTTTTTTTCTAATACATTAATTTCTTTACCACCCAACAGAAAGGATCAATGAGGCAACAACATCACAAAATAAGTGAGTCAACTGATATTAGCTAAATATTGGCCAAATTGAGTTTTAGTTGAATCATGCCAAGTTGATTCAAGCATGTTAAGCATTTTCAACGGCAAAGAGTGATCCGAGTAATCAGAGTCATACGGAGTAGCAGAAATAAGAAGCATAAGGACTTTAAAAACGGACACCAGCAGTCCATTGTTAGTCTCATGCCGAACCAAGTAGAGCAAGCCTGCACAATGAGATAGCAGGAAACTGGCATGAGAGCAAACACAAAGAACACAAAGGTAGAAATAGAAAATAGTTCAGTTTTCGGTAAACAAATAGCGGGACCGTATCTACCTGTATGTAGTTGCATGAGAATTTGACCAAGCGAGGTAGAAAGTGTAGTAAACGACCCACATTTAGTGGATTCTTTATATTCTGCAACTTGGAGAAAAACAGCTGAAGGGCCATCCAACATGGATGCTAAAGCTGAAGCAGATGCTATCCTTGTCTGTAAATGTGAGTGGGTAGGAAAAGTTAGCTATACACCTTTAATGAATCAAAGGTTAGTGAGAACAAACATCGTGAATGCAAAAAGAAGAGCCAATGGGACACTTTAAAGTGAGACCAGGAAAACTAAAATGTATTATGTGCCAAAAAAAAAAAAAAAGGAATGAAACTATGAGAGCTCAGCATACGAGCAACAGTAGCATTACCTTTAAAATGGGATCAAAAAGCAAGCATGTCAACAGAGTTGCTTGATACTTCCTGTGGAGGGGGAAAAATCATACGGTTTATGGTAAAAAACTGAAAGAAGTGATAAAAAAACTTCTAACTTTACTTTTCATCCAGAGGAATTTGATGGTTATTGAACTGCAGATAGGCATGGAAATTCCGGTCATAATGAACAGGATTTCTTAATCTGGACCATTGACCTGACGGGTGGTCCCAATTACATTATCATGTGGCAAAGCAAGGCATGATTAAGATCTATTCCTCAGCTTGACGGGGTGAGAGTACTTTCTCTCCATAAGTATAAACCATGAAACTATATGTTTTTCACATATTTTACATTCACTCCTTTATCCTTCATAATAAGTTAATTATCGTGTAAGAATTTGAATTGCGGCTCCAAGTTGTGTATTAACAAAAGGAAAAATAATTAACATCTATTTGCAGTCCATGCACCCTATAGTGAGCATTATCCCACTGCGCAGAGTCTGGGTTGAGCCCCATCAGAAATGTTCTGGATTACTACATTACAGGCCAGCCAACAGTCTAGTTTATTTGCTTACAGATACTCAGCATCCAAAGCTATTAAACAAATCCTTTAGCCAGAGAACATATAATCCCCCTTCAATCAATTCCAAGAAAGTAAAGAAAACCAATCACACAATAAGGGAAGACAGGATTGAATGGCTTGCCTCGGCTGTAGCACATCACTGGTGGGCAAAAGCATGGTCCAATGAGCACTTAGTGATTTGGGATCAGCTTGAGAAAGATCCTTCCAGTTGAAAAGCATATATGTTAACACAAAATGATTCAACAACACTATCCAAGACAATAAATTTCACTATTTGGCATGAAAATTATAACGTCCCACAACTGTTGACATTGGCTCATTAAGATTTTACTCTATTTTCAAAATATCCAAGACGATAGCTTCAGTACTGAATCAAGAGTGAGAAGATGCTACAGATATTTGGAAGAAGAAAAAACAAAAGAAAAACTGCAACAAACTCAACTAAAGAATTAGAAAATGTTGAATGACAGGCACCCTTTTTCTTCTAGAAAACGACAGTCACTTTATTACTATCATACAACAGAAAAAAAAAGGGTCACCCTGCAAGTAAAATATTTTTTACACTCGTCACATATATTTTACATATAGGCCTGCTGTTCTACATCTCATCCTCAGTGAAGACTCAGCATGTAAGTCTGACTGTTCAAACCACAATTTTTTTTCCACCAAAATCTTCATGATTTTGAGACTGATTTGAGACTCGTTTAATATCGTCCAATCAGTCAACAATCTAGAAAATGGAGCAGACCATCAAGTTTGGGTGTATGCCCAAAAACCGACTTTCATGTGAAGTCCTTGTAACATCAATTAACAATGAGCAGGGAAGCCACTGTGTGTGTTCTGTATTTTTATTCTTTTTTTTAGAAGATCAAGGTTATGTTAGTTTCCGGTCTGGACCCTCCCAGGACCCTACTTTGGTGGGACCCGCACTGGGTGATGATGACCTAAGGGCCCCTCTGAAGTTTCTAGCCTTTTGTTGGACAGCTCTACTGAACAAGATTTTAAAAAGTAGCCAGCATAGATAATACAGTAGATATCACATCATGAATGCTTGCACAGGCTAAAGGATGTCTCACATTTGTTCATCCACAGCACAGCTCTACAAATCTAATGTGCTATTAGTTTTTACCCCTTCTAAAAATGCAATAGGCAGTGCCTCAGTCGTTTAGAGCTCTCTCCCAAAGTTTAAGCAGAAGTCACCATTCTAGGAGAAGATCAACCATGTGAAGCCGCATTGCATTTTTGTTGTGCTATGGCCAATTTGGCCAGACAGAAACAGAAGGACCTTCTGTGACAAGTCCATTTCATTTGAAGTCACAATTAAGGCTTGACCTCCCAGTCTCTCTTGGATTACTTCACTTAGTAGGAATTTTAGGGCCCGATTGGCAATTTACTAGGTTCGTAAAAGTAATGTAAAGCCTCTATTTTTCAGACAAGGGGTCACATCAAAAGTACACATCTTTAAAATTCCCTCCTTTTTAAAATTTTTTTTTTTTCAAAAAGCAACCTCCTTTCTCCACTAAAAGACAAAAAAAACACTTGCTTTTTACAAAACAAGGTCAAAAAGATTCCCTACCAATCCACTAAAGACAAAATACCATCATAACCCCCTTATATTTTATTCTCTCTTAATTTGATGCTTTACATTAGTTTAACTGTAATAGCAAATTGCCAAATGGAGAGCCTGACGGAGAGTTTGTTTGAATGGTGACACAACTGCATACCAACATCTAAAATTGTTTTACCATGTTTAGTCAACATTGCTTCTTAATTACTTTATAGCATGATAAACGAATCAGTTACTGTTCTTTGGTAGTTTCCATAGGAAAAGAATATACATCCATAGAGACAGTTCAGAAGAAGGTAAACTATGTTAATGACACAGCGCGGGTAGGGGAAGATTAGCCAAGGACTACGCTACAAGCCAAAGCTTAGGGATAGGGATCCATATGGATCCAAACCATCTTGGTCTCACACCACAAACAACCAACCGAGAGGAAAACTCAAGGAGAAAATTTTATTAATCAATGTATACTAAATGAGAGGGCTACAGCTCTTTATATAGGTTAGAAATCAGACTACTTTTGAAACAATTCCAATTCTAAATCAAATAAAAGGACACTTTCTAATATTGATATAAGTTGTTATCTACTACTAAAAATATGCTGCATGATCTGGAAACTTCTTTTAGTGGGCCTTGGCAGCCTTTGGACCTCTGCTTGCAAGCAAGCTTTTGGGCTGGGCCCAATGGGCCGGTCGACCTTGGGTCTGGCCTGCATCAGTTAAGGTTCAAGCAAAGGTGACCATAATAGAACTTACACTCCGGTCTAAAGTAAACCATAACTTAAGCTTTAATAGGGAAAGGAGCGAATGGCAACAAAAAGGAAGCAGCTCAAAATGAGTGTAACCTTACCTGTATGCAAAAAATGGCAGCTATTCTAGCCCTGGAACTCCGAAATGCGTCTATGCCTTTTACTGATCCATCACTATCACTGTGCTCTGAATCTGAAGATGAAATGCCAGATGCAGAAGCCTCACAGCTTGAAATGCTTTGTGCATTCCAGCCTTTAAATGTTGGAGTACTCAGCCCTTCCCTTTTCCGTAAGTGCGGAGGTCTATAGGTGCCACGCTCACTTTTCCTAGATTCCTCCAATCTCAAACTTAGACTCAGAGAACTATATTCCTCTTTAGAGCCAGGATTTTGCCAAACTAATTGGGATTTATTGGTAAGGCCATACATGAAGAACATTTGCAATGATGCAACATAACCTGCCACCTGTGGAAATGCATATTCAAAACAAAAGGTAATGAAAAAAGAAAGGAAAAAACACATTGACATGATTAATACACTTATGCTGTGATATCTAGATACTGATACTGAGAAGGAAAAATGGAGAAAAATACACATCTGGAACTGAGAAATGATTCCATTTTCCAAAATTCAGAATATGAGTAAATATGTAAAATGCCATTTCTATGAAGTGTGCCCATTTAAACTTTTAAGTGAAAGATTTGACCCATCTATTAATTTTAGCATTATTAAACAAGGTAATATTAATTTCAGGCTATGTATTGCTGAAACTATTGACATTTATTAGACTTTTCATTAAGAACTGTCAACAGTATAATAAGCTTAAGAAAATTGTCTTTCATCAGTAGAAGAATAGAAAATTACGATTTCATAAGGAAAGCCTAATACAATAAAGGTTTAAACGTAATTATGCATCTACAAGTTGTAAGAAACCATTTACCAACCCAAAAGCATAAGCTGATAGGTGGAAGGCCCAAACAGGTATATGAATCGCTGTCCAACTCGAGACTTAGACGATGTGGGATGTGAGACTTCCCAACACTCCCCCTCACATGCAGGCCCAATAGATTTTGTGGACGAGCCTCCCACGTGGGCTACACAAGAACAACGGGATCGGAACTGCTCTGATACCATGTAAGAAACCATGCACCAACCCAAAAGCTTAAGCTGATAGATGGAAGGCCCAAATGGGTATATGAAGCCCTGTCCAACTCAGGACTTGGGCGATGTGGGATATGGGACTTCCCAACACAAGTATCTTATGCCATCTTGTACCGCTTCAGTGGTGTCGTGTTCGATAAAATATGGCAGACAAATGCAAAATAAAACTAAGTATTTAGCACTGAAGGTTATTTCAGATAGTTGAAGTGAGAAACGTACATGCTCTGAAAGGGAACCTTTTGGGTTTGAAATAACCAAATGCAAACAATGCAAGAGAGAGGTATAGAACCTGCAAAACAGAAAGATAAAATTATGGCTTACGTCAACAAATTCCAGGAACTTTATAGGCCAGAGAGGGACTTAAGAGTCCACCGTCTTGGCATAATTGTTTAAGGACACCAAAGTCCTCCCATAGGGAGGCGGGCCACCTGAGCAACAGGTTCTGACTCGGGTTAGTCCAAGGAGACATCGGCCATTTGCATACTATAGAAGTAATAAGTCCATAAAACTGCATTTCATTCACATTATTTCATTTAATTTTGTGGACTTATGTAGGATAATTTCATTCAATTACATTGAATTTCTTAAAATCATGCATTTGAGCATTCAAAGTTGAATTCATGAGAACATCATTCAACATTCAGAAATTTGAATGGTTTTAGTGAAATTACTCTCTTGGATTATCCTACTATGGCATCGAATTTCTTTTGATTCACACGTAAACATGCATGATTTCTTTGCACCACTGTGTAGTTCACGAAAAATCGATCAACATGGTATATTCATTCACATGCATACATGTTGAATAGGGTCCCATGCATTGCATTATTCTTTTCCTCGTGAAAATTATTCTTTTGATTATTCTATGAATAATCGATCAACATGGTATATTCATTCGCATGCATACATGTTGAATAGGGTCCCATGCATTGCATTATTCTTTTCCTCGTGAAAATTATTCTTTTGATTATTCTATGAATTTTTGCAGGAAAATCAGACTTTTGGGACCCTATTTGCTGGAAAATTCGAAGGAGAATTGAAGAGAAATAAAAGAGAAGAAATTTCATGAAGAAGTCACCATGGGGGCCCACCATCCTTCAGCGTGAATCCAAAGGAGGGGGACGGCCATGGTGGGTCGCAACAATTATTGCAAATTCCATTCTTTGTTTATTTGAGGATTTTTGAAGATTCAAAAATTGAATTTGTGGCTAAGAAATGAAGGAAATAAGGGAAACTTGAAAAGTAAGGAAACCAAAGAAGAAAGAAGGAAGAAAAAGGAAAGTGAAGACAAGAATATTTCAAACATGAAGTGGACATCCAACAAGGGGTTGTTCTACCTTGGTTTGCATGCCCAAGATCAGGCCCACCCTATTCCAAGTGTTCCTTGAATTCAAAATTCAGATTTTGAATATTCTCTCAAGTGCAAAGTGGGCCCAAGCAAAGAGATATTCAAGCAATGGGGAGACATAAGTTTAGAAGGAACTTGTCATCAAAGGAAACAAATTCAAAATTCCAAAAAGTTTCCAAACTTCATTACAAACTTGGATCCCAAGAAAGAGAGTTTCCAAAAGGATTGAAATTGCTTGGAAACCAAGCAATCGACAAGAATAAAAGGGGCCATACTTGGATGTCCAAAGCAAGCTCCCCCTAGGCTTGGACATCCACTTTTTGGGGCAGCTTTCTCCACTCCATTGTCTCCACTCTCTCTCTCTCTTCCACCCCCTATCTCCTCTTTTTCTTTCTTTCTTCCATGTGGCTTAAAAGGGATTTTTTGAAGGAGAATGTCAAGAAGATGAGGTGGGGTGGCGGGGGTGGGGGGGGGGGGCGGGTGGGGGGGGGGGGGGGGGGTGGTGGGGGTGTGGGGTTTTCATTGTAATTCAAGAAGGTGAAGTTGTAAAGTTTGATTAATTCTAAGGACATACAATTTCAGTAAAACGGTGTGTGTGTTGTTCTATGTTTGTTAATTTATTTTCATTATCCAAGTTACTTAGGATTTTATATTTTTTCCGGATATATAGAATGCCTTGGGACCTCTAGATATGAAAATACGTTGTTAGGGCCTTGAGTCTTGTGATATCTCTCATTAATTAACAATCTAGAACATATATCTTGGCTCATCCTTATGGGAGGGGCTGAAATACGCAGTATGTATTTTTAATACTTAGGAGCAATGGATCCGGACTCTTGAATTACAAGTACCATATTCTGATTTTTAATTTTTATTTCGTTTTTTCTAATTTTTAATTTAATTTATTCAATTGGTTGTTTTAACTCTTTATGGTGATTGCAATTTTCTAGTTTAGGATTATTTTTGAAGTTGTAATTGTTGTAATTTCATTAATTTTTCAGATTAGTAGATTGGGTCTTTATAGATTTTATTTAGGATAGTTTTAGATTTTTCAGAGGACAGGTATAAGTTGACTGAATTCTAGCTCCTTGTGGATCGACCCCGGAGTCACCGAGTTATTACTACATCGCGGCCTTGCACCTGGGGTTGTCAAAAAAGAAGGTAATTGAAGGGTATTTTACTTTCCTATGACCCAACCTACCCGTTTGTTTAGCAAAAGTAGTAGTAAGGAAGGGGTTAAAAGTAGGCAGGCCATGATGAGACGCTTTTTAATTCATTGCTATTTGGATAGAAAGAAGTGAAGTGAGAAGTAGTGATGTGACGTTTTTACTTCATTGTTGTTTGGACGAACATAGTGGAGGGGAAAAGTAAAGTTTGGATGTAACACCACTAGGCCTTTTACTACTCCTTTGGCCTCTTTTTTTAATTTTTCTTTAATTTTACTGCAACCAATGTGATAACTTGGGTAGAAGTAAACTTTGTAAAAATGCTTATTTTACTTTAACCCCCTTCATTTTTATTTTATTCATGATTTAACCACCACACCCCACTACACCCCCCCCACACACACACACCCACCCACCTTCATTTTTACCCCACACAGGTAAACAGGCCTGGGGACAGAGCCAACCATCCATTAAGGGCCAAAGGAAAAAACCAGGGGACTGAAGAAATAGCACCTTGACATGATGTTATTTTCTACCAACAAGCTCCTTGACGCCAAGACATCCATCACTTTCCTCAATACCTAATTCAACATGCACAAATTAAGGTACCCATTTAATTAGATTTCATCCAAACTACAGGAGTAAGCAATAAGCATACCTCAAGGGTTGATTGCCACATTTCCACAGACAAAGACGACCCATTTTTTGATAATATATCCCCTATCATGACAAAAGCATCAGTCTGAACCTCCCACAAGTTGTTACAACATCTGGGAACTCGAGTTCCATTGTCAGCATATTGTTGATTGCTACTTGAATAAGACAAAGAAGTCAGCTCGGCATGCAAGCATGAAACAATTCTGAGAAGGAGCTTGATTAACTTTGTGTTTTCTGAAAACGAACAGTTTCTGCAATATCCATTGAGAAAACTCAGTACAGGTATTGTAGAATAGATGGAAACATATTCCAACTTCCAAAAGCAATACATTTCACCAAAATAGGTAACCACCACTAATTCAGAGCCTTGAATGACTATAAAATCGAAAGATCACACAAACAAATGTAATTTTGCTACAAAACCAATGCACCACAAGACTGTGTTGACTTTGCAAGGACAGTTTTTCAGGAACAACTGTTCATTAATCAAAATCTAAATGTCATATTAAGCATTGTTTTTTCATTCCTGAAACATATAAATTTTTTTTTTAAGATTGCAGCAAACAATATTGCATTCCTTTTTTTTTTTTTTTTGTTAGACATGCATGTGCATTTTCACAAATAAAGAGAGACAAATATGGTCCAACAGTGGGATAGTAAAATCTGATCATTTCATATTTAAAACAACTGCATCAAAGAGTTGAAAAGTACACACTAACTATCCAAACTATATAATGAAGCTGATCGTGCTCTTGAAAGCTAGAAAAGCATACAAGGATTCACTGACCTGATAATCTCCAAAATCTCCTTTGTGGCCTTTACTCTAACCACATTCCCAGAAAAGCCAGTCTTTGAATCAGCCTTGCGAAGAAACCAGAGGACCATCTTTTCAAGGAAGTCCAACATAAGGACCCTAGAAGAAGTACCCATTTCCAAGCAGACACGGGAGCTGACATTATGGATCTTTGTCAAAGAGAAAATTTCATTAGAAGAAATTGAGCACTTAAATTCAGACAGTAATTTTTCCATGTAAAAGCAAAATGCAAGATCTCCAAGAGCAACTTAAATAAAAATCCAAGACCTAGAAATAACTAAGCATATCTCCACAGTGAGAAACAGCATAGTACTGAAATTTTATGGAGCAGAAATCTCTCTTTATCTCCCAATTAACTCTTTAATTAATTAAAAAAATCCAAAACAATAGGTTAATTCTCCAGTCTAACATGACACTGGACCTTTTTCCCGATTTTCTCTTGTAAAGAATTTACAACATAGATTTACCAATGTTGTATAGATTTCCTAGGGTCACTTTAGGAGGGTTCAGTGGAATATCCACTTAGTTTTGCCAACCACATTGCTACGGTAGCAGCAAGGTAATCTACAGTTGTGCCCAACCACAGTAAACAAGAAACAGCAGTTAACACCAACCATCCAAAAACTTTATCCTAGAAAGAATGAGCCAAATTACCAATTCTAAAATAGATCCTTACTTGTATAATGTATTTAGTAAACCTAATAAACCCAGAAGATTCCATACATTCAATGGATATACAGATGATGTGGATCTTATGCAACCAAAAAGTCAAAGCAAACACCCATTTATGATAAACTCTAATACCATTCAAAAATAATAATAATAATCACTATCAACTTCTCCGTTGACTTCTAAAAGTTTTCACAAAATTACTAGTTCCTTATTTTAGATAATACGGCAAAAGAAAGCATGCTCCATCAAATTGTACTATTAATCCAAAATAGACAAACCATCCACCCTGCTCATGAAACCCATAACCCACCCACAACTAGCTTATTTATTTTTTGTCGCTAGGAGAGGCTAAGGATAATTAGTAAGTGTTTCCATGTCAACATTGCAAATCTACACGATGGGCACATTTGGAAATGGTCATGGATTCCGCAACTTGTAATCAGCAACATACTTTTTTGGAGGACATTTGAGGTGTGGATTTCACAACTTTTGTCTTGTGCAGTGCTAGGCAAAGGAGGGAAAGAGCGCACAAATCTGCAGAAAAAATCACAGGTTCGACCCCTCCCCTTTGGACCTCAAAATCCTCAAAAATGTGGATTTTAGCTGGCACTTAACCATGGCATATCTGAAGAAAACTTCCACACCAAACACCAGATTTGCTATTATCTGCTGAGAACTTCTCTTCTTCTACAGAAATCACGCCGCCCAACATGACATAAATAAATTTAAAAAATTGTCTCACCAACTTGCAGCATATTCGGTCCACCTTACACACAGAAAAATAATAAGATAATAGGATGCTTCCACTACAAAGGCAATTTGAAATTAAAAAAAAAAAAAATGCCTACAATATCTTTCCTACAATCAACTTCCCACACACAGACCAAGACACTGGTAAGATATCACTTTCTAAAAAGGTTAAAGTGAGATCCTACCCGCCAGCACCTCAAGTTGTCCATAGTCAGAATTCGACCAAGGAGCGCCATCCACCCAAAAGCAATTACCCTCGGAGGAGCTTTCATTCTCTATAGGCAGGTCCAGTTAGTATGAGCGACCACCAGATCTCTAGTCATAGATAGATATAAAGAGGCCACTGAGAACATATCATCTGCTGAAGCCATCCAATTCCTTCTATCTTTCCCAATCCAAGGAATGAAAACATTGGCAATACGCAGCATCATAGACCGGAGTTGGCCTTCCTCAACCTCATTCAAGTCTCTTCTAAAGATAGGGCCCCACACAACAGAATCACCTCGTCTCTCCAAGTAGTAAATCACTTTGGCCCCTTTATCACTAGCACAAGTATACAATTGAGGAAAGGATATAGCTAAGGGTACACCACCCACCCAAAGATCTGACTAGAAGTGTACTTTGTCGCCTTTGCCAACACGATATCTCACTTTCTTCATAACAATGTCTTTTACAGCAACGATCCCTTTCCAAATACTAGAGAACCAAGGTAAAGGGTCACGCACCAGCCAACCATGCCTGGAAATTTCATATTTAGAGAAAAGCACCTACTTCCATAGACCTTCAGAGTCGTCTCCAACCCTCCACAGCCATTTGCCTAGGAGAGCTAAATTTATCTCCTTTAAGGGTCTAATACCCAGATTACCCTCTTCTTGTTTTACCCAAACCTACTGATGTTAACAATTGCAGTAGACATAAGTTGGGAAAGAGTAGCAGCAAGTCGTAACAAAAGAGAATGGTCTTCCTCTCACACATTACCCATCAAATTATAAGGTGGGATCTGTTTATAAAGTCGACACTCCAACAGGATCTTCACACTCTTTCCAGCATATAACCAATTCTCCATATAAATTATCTATAGTAAAAGAATGGAAGTAGCTTTTAGCTCATTAGAGAAGAATGAAAGTACTAATAAAACAGTAATCAAAAAAATATTAAGGCTTTTTACCTATTAGAAGCATCGAATGTGTCTGTGTCCAACACTAGCATACATTAGCATCAAAACCAAATCTTTTAGAAGGAATGTACTTGGCAAATAGTTTGACACAATTAAGCAATTCCAGTACCAGATACATTTTAAAACATTCAAATTTCAAGCTCACAATTCATCATGTATACATGAAATGCTTAACTCTGTAGCTATGGACAAAAGTGCACAAAGACGATTGATTACCAGATGGCAGGTAGCAATAAACGTATCCGCTACATCTTCGCCTTCTGGAATTGAAGCCACCAACTCCACCAGAAGCATCACATCTGATGTGACCTAAGAGCACAAAAATGCCACCATTGAAGGAATCTCTACAGATACAAGCTAAAATAACAATCCGGAACAAAAGTTGAAAAACACACATCCAGGGAAGTGTCAATACTAGAACAGCATGCAGGATATAGTTCTTGCCTTTTCTGCCCCAAACGTTATACGATGCTGGTTTGTGGCAGAAAGGTTTAGAAGAAAACATTACCCCAGCCACAATGGAATTCCTTCTGCCAAATTACTATAAGAAGAGAACTAACCCAGTATAGTTGTCAGTAACAAAACTGATGCAGCTAATCATCTAATTCACATATGTGGGCCTGCCTTATGCTTTATCCAACACACTTGTAAAACAGATCTTCCTCTTATAGAAATAGAGTCCGAGTTTCACTCCAACCAGAGTGAAACCATTTGATTGATTGCGTGTAGGAAACATAATTACACATTTCATGAGACCAAATGTATTAATGTACACACTTGACCTTATTATTGGTATGATAAGGTTGAGAAACTAAGCATAATGGCCACCAATGAAGGCAACAAAACTTTGGATCTCAACCTACTTCCATGAACAGTAACGGCCAACAAGCCAACTGTATTGAGAGTGATATTCACCATCACCATTGATTGAATCATGCCATGGGGCAAGATCAACTTCATTGATTAAAGGTGTGGTTTAGTCCAGTGTAGTTGTGGGTGGTTCATAAATTCATCACCTACCATGCTGATGCATTGAGATCCAAGAGTTTTCATGACCAAAAGCAGGTTCAATGTGCAATCTGATTTGAATTGGCCTTATCATTTCTCATTTTTGCAAATCCAACAGGGGAGATCACTCCAATTGCCATGAATTTTGGGATAGTCCCTATGCATACAGACAAGTGTGATGTGAGCGAGTCGGATTGGCAAAGGTGGTCCCCCCCCCCCCCCCCCCACCCCACCAAAAAAAAAAAAAGATTAATTCAGATTAATTTACAGATTTATTTATTTATTTATTTATTTAATGTTTACTGTATTGTATTGATGGCAGCATAGGATGTCTCTCTTATGTAAAACCTGCTGATGATAGAACCAAGGTTCTATCGAGTTGATTTAATGCAATAATACGAGGGAAAGGGAAAAATTGTTGATCAGATGAAAGTTTTCACTAATGTTCTACAAGATTGCATATTTAATAACATTCTATGAAATCAAATCTGTCAATTTTAACCAAATGACAGCAATATAAAATTTGGGCAATGACATCATCTCCTAGCTTCTTCTTTAGACACAATACATGAATGGTGGATTTCGGATTTACCAAGGAGATCCAATTGAGAAACAACAGGTCCTAGGCTATGCGTTCAAGCACCTTATGCGGCCCACAGAAGCAAGAGAGTTTCATAGAAGCATGAACATTGATTGATACTAGTCTGTAGGCCCTAGCTTAGGAAAACTGAAGCAAAGAATGCTGATTTGGATGTTGAAGAGATGTACCTGGTAATTAATAATTTGTATCAGGTTATTTTTGGAGAGCTGCTAATGCCACATCCCTACTTGCTTTTTCCACATCCCTTCTTTGTACACATCCAAGTCTGTAGCAAAAATTCTCTGGACACAACCTTGTGTTCCCAAACTGCCCAAACACCGAACCCTCAATAGCTCTGTGCACATCCCCTCCTCCCTCTCTATCACCCGACCTCAATCTCCATTTGAAACTCACCATCGCCCCCTCACATCCCATCATCCCCACCAATGCCAACCTCACACCCTCGTTGTCTTCTCATCCTTTCCCTCTCTGTTCCCTCACTCTCTCCCTCTCTTCTCCCTCTTCTCCCTCTCTTCTCAGACTCATTGTGAAGGTATCTTTTCTCTCCCTATACATCTCTCCATTTATCATTCATCTTGGTATTATTCTACATCTATCATGCATATGAAAGATGAATGTTGGCATGGAAATGTGTAAAGGGGCCAGACAGAGGCCGATTCTCTCCATTCTTCTCTCACTCATTCACCAGCGAACTTCATTTTTCATTTTAAGTTCGTGACCGTTCGGACCTTCAGGACCGAACAAAGTGCACATGATCGGCTGCTTCCAGCCAAACAAACGTAGTCTATTCGGTCTGTCTGTGGCTAATTCATTTCAAATTTCCTTGATTCAGCCATGGATGCGCCCGCTACTTCGAGAGTTAGGATTACATCCTTGAATATAATGACGTACTAGAGCTGTCGAGATCGACCTAATGATGATTCAGCAGCCTGAGGATGTTGATGAAGTTGCAGATGTCCAAATCGAACCCACAATTGATTTTTTTTTTTTTTTTTTTGGTAGAAAACCCACAATTGATGTTGAAGACAAGACTGGACCATTTCCCAGTGTTCCAGACATTTTTGCTTTACAAATGTTACGAATGCTCAAAGCATCATCCAACCGATCCTTCAGGGGGGATATGATCATCATATGCTATGTTGAATTAACTCGGTGGTCCCTATCTGATTTCACGTACGCTACGTCAATAAGTATGATGATAATTTTGATAAATATCCATGAGTTATGTTGTATGTGGAGGTGATGTGATCACCCCTACACAACGGACACCAATTATGAAACGAAGTGGAGCAAAACTAAATCCGGTCATGTGTGACGCTGAAAACCCGATGTATGTTACTATGTGGATTATGTTTTGGGGATATGTATTGTTTTATAATATGAGAAACTGGTAGAACTTCACTAAGTTTAAAAAGAACCCGGAGCCCCTAGTCTAGCATGGTGTGGGAAGACATTCTCGCACTCAGGTCCTATGTTTTATGTGAGTTCAATGAGAGATATTTTCCGGTACCGGCCATGCTATGGACGCCTCGTGGTCAATCTATGGTATGCATGCTTTATGTATGGGCTATGTTTATGGACCCTTTGCTAGTCACTATGTTGATAGACCCTCCGTCAGTCATTATGGATTATGTTATGGACCCTTAATGGGGCACTTGGAGGTACAAGGCATATGATGAGACTCTACATTATGATTGTACCTTTTAAAGGTAGAGCATATGTTGATCTGTGCCATAATGCGGATAGGGAGTAATCCATGGGAAAAGATAATAATAACCTCCATAAGCCACACTAATTGAACTTGATGCACCTGTATGAATTTACATGTTGTCTATCTTACTGATGTTATTTTTGCACATTATATGCTTATTGTTTTATCATGTGCATGTTAGATTAGAAAATCTAAATACTGACAAGCAGGAAAAAGAAAAGACCCCAAAAAGTAACTATTCAGAAAGAAAAAAAAAGAAAGAAAGAAAAGAAAATCTATATAACAGTATATACTAATGTGTCCCCACTTCAGGTAACCAGAATATAGAGGATCGGGACTTTGACGATCAACCAATAGGCTTCAACATATGAGGACACGAATGATTAGTTCTATAAAGATTAAACTTAGTAGATATAGTTTGATTTATTTCAGCAGTTTTTCTTTAAACATTATTTGGTTATGTTGATGTAAGAACTTCTTTTAAGCATTGGTAGACAAGTTTCATTACAATTTGGAGTTGGACAAATTGGACTTATTAATAAAGATTTGATTGATTTGGTGAAGGCCTGAATCTTTATGTGTAATGTGTTCATTAATTTGATTCATGTATGGTTTATGATGCTTATTGGTCACGACGTGGGATACGTGGGCCCCATATTTCGAGTTGTGACACCTAATCCACTGGACCAAGCCATAGATGATTGGCCCATCGGGCATAGCCCATGGTCAGCCAGCTCATTGGCCCAACCCTATCTACTTTCTTATAGACCTACATTCTTGGTTTAGCAATTTTGAAGAGATTTTTAGAAATATATTCTCAGTTAAGAAAATGCTACAGAATTTCCTTGATCTAGCAATATAATTTATTTGCGTGTATCAATAAGAGAAATGCAAGAAAATACCATCTAGTAAAAAGACAGATTGACATGAATTCATCTCATAAAGAGGTAAGGAAATCTATTTTCATCTTCATCAAAGCCTTGTCCAACTATGTTGAGGTCAGGCGGTGTTTTAAAAGTAAAAACTCAGCCAAGTCCTAGTTGACTAAGCCGAGTACTATTTAAAACTCCTTGCTTCCTTTGAGAAGCTAGGGCATGGCCCATGGGGATTGGGGAATTATAGAGAGAGAGAGAGAGAGGTATATGCAGGAATATCCTCTCAGCCCTATTTTCTCTCCACCCACTCCATCTCAAGCTCCAAAACACTAACTCTAGATTCTTCTACAAATTCCCAACTCTGTTATAAAATATCTCATCTAAAAGACAGATTTCCATCTCTGCCTGTGCTACGAATGGGACAAGATACGGGATCTACTAGGGATGGAAATGGTTATGCTCTCTCTCTCTCTCTCTCTCTCTCTCTCAAAAAATAAAAACCCATCTGCCATGAGTAATGAAAATGGGCCTTGGGATTTTATGCCCCCAATCAGTAATGAAATCAACCAAGATTCAAGTTTTACATAGTTGAGCCAAAGGAGATTATAGTCCCAAACCACCACTACCTCCTTCACCACCTCTCACTCTTGTAGAGAGGTCAATTGGCAATATTGCAGATGCTTGTAGCACATCGATCTACGATGGAAGAAGTCCTCCCTTTTGGCCAAAGCTATTTCTTGACGACCCATTTTTCTCATGAGCTTCCTCCATTCAATAGAAGCAAGGGTGTCATGTAGTTGCACTGTGGCACCCCTTCATTATGCTCTCTCTCTCTCTCTCTCTCTCTCTCTCTCTCTCTCTCTCTCTCTCTCTCTCTCTCACACATACACACACAACACATTTAAAAACCCATCTCATGTCATGTAGTTGTTTGTACCACCCCACCCTGTCATTGTCATTATGCATTAGCTCTCTCTATCTCTATCTCTCTCTTCTTCTTTGCCATTCCAATCTGTCGTATGCCAAATCCTCATGTAGGTTACACTTCTTCAAATCTCTCCTTAGCTCTGTCTCCATCTCTCTTCTTCTTCACCGTTCCAGTCTAACATGGGCCAAATCCTCAGATAGGTTATACTTCTTCATATCTATCCTTAGTACTTCTGCCTTTGTCCTCCTCACCCCGTCCCTTTTCCTTGAGTGGCCATCAACCTGCATAGAGAAGTGTTTCCTCACCAATGTGTTGCTAGAATTCCCATTTGGCATGATAATCATCTTATCTTAGATAAAGTCCTTTATATTCTCTCATTTGTGCGACTTAATGAAAATTTCCCCTTTTCCTCTCATTGTTATGAATGATTTGAGTAAGCATTTCTTCTTCTATAGAGACTCATTGAGTTTCCACTGATGATGATACGATACAAGACCAAGATTCATGGTGAATTGGTGAAGACTCCATCATTGGTTCCCACTAGATATTGCCAAATGCCATGGTACGAGCTTAGACACCTTTGGTTTATGGTGAATGTTTGCACAATGTCTTCCAACAAATGTTCCTTCAATTTATTGCTCTATCCACTCAATTTGAACGTTGTTCAAAGCGGCATTGTGGCGTTTTGAAAAAAAAAAAGAAAAAGAACAAAAATCAAGCTCAATCTCAACATTCTCATATCTGGAAGGATCAAAGTGCAACATTAGTCATTTAAAAAAATAAATAAAACTTCCAAGTAGGAATCATGTGGCTCAACTCAAACCAACCATGCCATTGGATAGCATCGCAATCGGGGTTTGAAGCAATATTGACTTTCATATCTTCTATCGTACAATTGAATGGAAAACACAGTTTTGCTCATGATATCAAACATGTTGGATCATCTTCTTTCCATAGTGGAAAGTCTATCTTCATAGAACGTTCGAACCAGATCTTCGAAGCTCTTTGCATATTTGGCTTCCTGAAAGAAACTCTGTAAGCACCTCAATCTGACCATTTGAAGAAGCAAATCTTACCCTTTTGAAAATGAATGGTTATTCCATAACATTCTACACAATCAAATACACTAACTTTAAGCAAATGACAGCAATCTAAAATCTATCTCCCAAAGCATTCCATCTAACTAAAAGAATCCTCCAAATCTATCAATTGATGGTCATTTCAATCACATCCAAACTTACAAATCTACTGCAAAAACCAAAACTTTTCAAAATCCACATATAGTATCTGAATTCGAAAGGGGAAAAAAAGAAAAGAACAACAAACAGAAAGAAGAAAATCCCAATCCCGAGGGTTTTTTTCACATCTTCCATGTATTGATTACCTCGCGAGGAGGCAGATCTGGTGTTGCAGAAATGAGGATCTCGGTCTGCGAGAAGAGGAGAGTGCGCAGGAGATTGGAGAGTGAAGAGCGAGTGAGAGGAGCTAGGGTTTCGTCTCTCAAGGTGAGAAAAGCAGTTCTCCATGATCGAACAGAAGACGCTGATGCTGATGCCATTGATGGAGAGCGAAACAGACGAGAGAGAGGAAAAAGACTACGGAGGAGTTTCTCGAGACATGGTGGGTGTGACCGAAAGAGAGAGAGAAGCGCGAAAGTGAAGGATAAAGAGCTGCGCAAACACCTCGTATGTGCGGACCGTGCAGTGCCGGGCTCGGGCTCGGGCTCGGGCTAGGGCAGGGGCCAAAAGAAATGGTTTTTTATATATGTAATAATTTTATTATATTTTGATGCTAACCCTCATTTATTTGAGTCAAGGACACGAGTGCAATACAAAAGCCAATCTTTTGTGTTATTTCTACAAGAATGTATTAAACAAATTACTTTACTGTAATATAAAAATATTATTAATGATTAAATGAAATGAGCTAATTTCATGGTATTGTGACATGAAATCATGACATGAATGGCAATATTAAAGACATTAGCACACTAAGTATAGTTGCGTAGTTTAAGTAATGTGCCAGACTTTGTTTGTTGTCAGGCCATTATTAAGATTGTTGTAATTGAAGTTTGGCTAGTTGTAGTTTTTTTTACTAGTTTGTTTCAAAGCCTGTTTGACATAGGGATAAAAAGGGATAAAAAGAAATTGGCATCGAGTGGCTAGTGACTAAAGCTCAACCCGATTAAGTGGTAATGTTAATGGCCATCAATATAAACTCTCAACACATCAGTAGGTTAATAGTAATGGTGAAAATAAGTCTAGTCAATGACAACTTGAATTCCCTTTTCATTGAAGAATATGTTAGTACTGGACAAATGTAGAATCAAACGTAGGTAGCAATATTAGGATCATGGAGATATCCATCAAAGAAATTTTACATAAAATTTTGTTATTATTTTTTGACAAAATATTAAGGCTCTATCATTAATTGATAATTAGAGGGGTTCTTTATAATTTTTTGGCAAAAATCCTTATATCTATCTATCATATTATACATATTATTTATTATATATATTAATAGACAAACGGTTGGGCCGAGCCCTCTAGGGCCTGCTAAGTTAATCCCTAGTCCGACCCTCAAGGTTGCAAGCCTATAAGAATTGGGCCATACCCTACCCTCGAGCTTTAGGGAAAAAAAGCACTCACATTGCGTGCTTTTGAGAGTTGAGCCGGACCAGGCCCCTCGTCAACATGTTTGGATGGACAATGAATTGATGCAAAGTGAGGTAAAGTATAATATCAAGAGAGAATAAAATATAAGGGATTGTGATGGTTTTTTATTTTTAGTGGCTTGATAGAGATTTTTTTTTACTTTTTGTATAAAAGGAGGATTTTTTATTTTATTTTTTTTGTCATTTAATGGAGAAAGAATGTTGCTTTTTGACTGAGGGGTTTTGAATTTTTGTACTTTTGATATAATCCCTTAGGGACCGTTTGATAATTTTGCATGTAAAATAAAGTGTAGTAAAGCATTAAATCAAGAGAGAATAAAATATAAATGGGTCATGATTGTATTTTTAGTTATTTGGTATGTAATCTTTTTTACTTTTTATATAGAAAAGTGGAGGGTTTTTTTGTCTTTTAGTGAGAAAGGAGATTGCTTTTTTACTTTTTTTTTTAAATGAAAGAAATTTTGAATTAAATTGCTATTGATGTGACCCCTTGTCTAAAAAACGGAGGCATTACTTGACTTTTACTTATCTAGTAAAGTGACAAATGGGCCCTTAGGGCACATCAGCAAATTCCATAGAAATGGAAACCTCGGAAAAGGGTTTTCGTAGAATTTAGAAATTAATATTTAATGCGAATTTTGTTCCTCGTTGAATTGGTGTTCATGTTGTTTTTTTACTATTTCATCTTATAGTGAGTCAATCTTTTCTAGCAATGGAACTTTTTAAGTACCAATCCACTTGCAACTCAAGTGGTGAGGCATCTCCTTAACCACGGATAGGGGTCTGTCCTTAAGTTTGTTGGATGACAACTTAGGGCCTGTTTGTTTGAAAGAATTGTCTTAATGAGAGAATTTAGAGAATTCCAAATGCTGCCCCCAAAAGTAGAATTCCAAATGCTCAACCCCCTTCTAGCATTTGGAATGCTGGAATTCTGGAAATTCATAAGGCTAAAAGTGTCTTTTTCATGTGGTCAAAATTTTTGAATTCTTGCATCAAACAAAATATTTGGAATGCCCCAGTGGAGAAGATGTCAAATCATGTCAAAAATCCCCAATAAACCTAATTCCTTGTCAGAACTGCTTTGAACCAAACACACCCTTAGTAGGGTGCAAAGGTGGACCCTATTAAAGGAAACAAAAGGAAACAAGAATGTTCCTAATTTTGGAGAAAACTTTAAATGATCAAAAAAAGAAAGGGAAAAAATGAAAGGAAATGAAGTAAAGGAGAACAAATAAGGAATGCTTGATGGAGATTTCTCAATTTTCATTCTAACCTATCTACAGTTGCCCTAAATCTTATGATTCAAGAGAGGAAGAGAAGAATGCTAATCTTCTTATTGGAGATCTTGAAAGGATATGTAGGTTGTAGACTTTTAGAGACTTTGAGGTATGAATAAAGAAAAAGAACGACAAACCTACTTTCTCTTTTTTAGAATTTTCTTTACATTGCATAGATATACTGATTTTACTACATGTCATTAGCTTATATTGAAATCTAATCTACTTAAAACCAATGTATGTTTGCGTTTTATTATTACATTAATATTTAGCTCAATCGGAGTTTTATCCATCGTGGATGAAGAAATATAGTTGTATTTTTTATTTTGATTATTATTATCCATGTCCGAATAATCTGGTTAAAGAAGTTTATTTTAAAGAGATAAAAACTAGCGGAACCATGCTTTTGAATGATTTAGATTTTAGATATGGGATGTTATTATTACTTTTCTTTGAGTTTTTAAATAATAAAGTCTTGGGAGCTTCTATTGGCATCGAATTTTTTTCTTTCCCCACCACACAATTTTTTTCCTTCCCCACCACACAATTTTTTTCCCTAAACTACCCCTCCCCTATCCTCCCTCTCCCTCTTCCCTCATCCCCTCACCCTTCCCCCTTTCCCCCTCTCTCCCTCTTTCTTCCTCCGTTCCCGTCTATTTTCTCTCCCATTCCCTCTCTCCCTTCCTCTTATTCCCTCCCCTCCCCTCCCCTCCCCTCCTAGTCGCTGGGAGGGAGATCAGGTGGCAGCAAGCAGAAAAACCTATTGTCGCCCGATCTCCCTCTCCGTCGGCGATTGGGAAGGGGAGGGAGGGAGGAGGGAAGGAGAGAGAAAAAGAGAGGGAGAGAAGGAGAGGGAGAGGAAATAGAGGGGAAGGGGGGAAGAAAGAAGGAAAGAGAGGGAAAGGGGGGAGGGAGGGCAGCTGGTTGGTCGGCTGGGGCTCCCTCCCCACCGAAGACTGGGGAGGCGGGGGGGAGGGGAGATTGGATGAGAGAAGAGGGTGGAGGGAGAGAAGGAGAGGGAGAATGGGGGAAGGGGTAGTTTAGGAATTTTCTTTGTTTTGTCTTCTAGTGTGGTGGGGAGAGAAAAAACCGTGGTGCCAATAAAAGCTCCCTAAAGTCTTAAGTTATAACTTACAAGTTACATGCATAAGAAAGGACTGTACTAGTACCTATTTTGAGATTTTTTTTTCTTTTACTTTTTTTGATACCCCAATCAAGGAGGCTGAGACCTAAGAGAGAGACTGCACACACGGGAAGAAAGCCCACTCAAGTGGGAAAGGAGCCTACATGGGCAAGAAGCAAGCCAATATAAGTAGCAAAGGAGCCCACACACATGGGAAGAGGGACCCAGGGTTCGAACCCTAGGAAACTAGGTGAGAACCGTCGCTCCTTACTACTTAGGTAATGAGCCATTGTCAAATGTATATGGTAGATATACTAATGCATTCTCAACCCTGAAGTTTGTTAAAACTAAGCTTCGTAACATAATGGAGGATGAATTTCTTATAAATTATTTAATATATATTAGAAAAAAATTATAGAAAAATTCAGTATTGAAACAATAATTGATGATTTCAATTTAATGAAAGAAATCCAAGCACAACTTTAATAATTTGATTTCATTGTAATGAAAGAACATCAAGCACAATTTTTTTCTTTTGCCCTCCCTAAACAAAATTTCTAGTTCCGCCCCTGGTAGGGTGAGTGTGTGGGTACAAACTAGAGCAAACATAAAAATAAAAAAAGGTATCAATAAAGGCAGGATCATATATTTATATAAATATATATATATATATGCCTCCATTGATGAGCCTTCTTTAGAATGGAAGTCTACTATGAGAAGGTTTGATAGTGATGTGTAATGTTTAGTGAGGTATGAGTAGGGATGCAAATGGTTGGATTTGATGTGGAACCATGGTGGTTTAGGGCTAGATCCCAATCCGATTCTGACATGGAACTTTTTTTCTCGGATCCTAGCTTTAATTGCTTAAAGCCCAAGCTTGAATTTTTAATTCAGGTCCATTTAGTATTTGATTAGGGCTCGAACGAAGTGATAAAAGCCCAAAGCCCGGCCCAACCTAGGTAATGAGTGCTTGTGATTTAGTATATTTTATTCAAATAATGGGTAGAAATCCCGGTTCGGCCAGCCCGAGCAGCCCAATTGACTAAATGGGCAGGCTTGACTGTGGCTTGAATCAAGCCATTAAGTCCTTTTCTAAGTCTAGATCAAGGTCTAGCCTTCGGTTTGGATCTTCGTCTTCCTCCTACCGCTTACATCCTAAATTTTGGAATGACTCTTGCACCAATCAATATAATGGTCTCCTATACTGGTTTCTCTTCAAGAACATGGAGGAGAGGAATATGTATATGCATATGAGAAGGTTGATCTATAAATAAGCAAAGAGCTATTTGTTTTAAAGGATACCTAAAAATTTATGTTAGGCGGAATGTTGGTTCCTATAAGATTCATAATGTTCAAGGACCCCTTGACATTTTTGGAGAATCCTGTAACCCAAAACTAATAATCCACAAGGATTACTTTTTAAAATCTCACTAATCAAATAAGGAATTTCAAACTAAGAGGCAGGGTTAGACCCACGTTATCTGTGTGTGGGAGAGGTACCTGTGTTTGGAGAAAGGAGGCTGCTAGAGTCCACTCCACCGTTGCTTGCAGGTTGCGGCCAGCTAGGAGAAGAGATAGAAATCGAGAGAGGTAAGGAACGAATAGGGCAAAATCTTATGCGAAGAAAGAGAATTTTATACCTCTCCTTTTCTAGTGATGATTCATTCATTTCTATGGGAGGAGGTTAGATCGGAAGAATCCATGTCCCTATAGATTCTTAAAATCTATAACGCCTCAAATCCTCTGTGTGAGGCCCCACCCCTGGTGGGCCCTCGGTTTGAATTTAATAATAATTGATAGGGTGTTTTATACTTTAATATGCTATTTAATAGGAAATTAGTGGTATAGATTCTAATATTCCTAAGTTTTAGATATAACTTTAATTTAATTTGTGTTAGATTTGATTAGATTAGAGTTTAATTGTCATTAGCACTAATAGGAGGGCATGAGAGTTAGAACATTTTAGAACCCACCTAATTACCCAAATGCCCATGGCCCCATTACAATCCCATTAACAACCAACATACCATTTAGGTAATTAGCCTAAAACCCTAAGTTATAAAACCTAAGTTATTGCAACATCACCCTAAACCCTAAGTGCCTCTCATTTTTCTCAATTAACCTATCCTCTTCCCCAAGCAACCCTAATTTCCCCCAAATCCCAGCACAAGGAGACTAGAGACCCCCCCAATTTCAGCTACAACACACATAGGAGCTTGGATTCTCTTCTCTCACTCTCTACCCTATCACCAATTCTAAAACTAAGGCAAGTACCTTATGCAATTTCATTAGATACATGATTCTCTTTCTTGTTTCTGTAATTTCAGTTCTGTTAGATGTTATTACATGTTTAGATCTTCTATTGAGCTTGTTTCATGGAAAAATGGCCATTTATGGATGGGTTTCTCCATTTGGAAGATCAATGGCCTAGATGGATTGATGGATTGATGGGGGATGGTGATAATTGAAGTGTTTGTATGTTTATTCTTGTCTATGTGATGTATGGAGGAGGCTTGGAATGACTTGGATGAAAATTGGATTGAATTGGGGAAGATACTAGAAATCTGGATTTCAGCTTTTCTACGTGTACCCGGTCGACCGGACCCTGTCTCGGTCGACCGGGCACACTAAAATGCCAGAAAAATAGGTCTCAGTTAATTTCTGCTGAAATGCACACAGACAGTGTACCCGGTCGACCGGACCCTATTGCGGTCGACCGGGCACATAAGAACCTGCAGAGATTAACTGGAACATGTATTTCTCATTCACAGCAGAAATGCAGTGTACCCGATCGACATCACGGCCATGATGTCGACCGGATACAATGGATTTCTTGCAGAACCCCCCAGGTGCTTGACACCAGGTTGCAGTGGACCCGGTCGACATCACGGCCATGATGTCGATCGGGGACACTGTAGGATGTTGACCATCCAGTTCACCTGGTCAACATCCTAGAGTGTGATGTCGACCGGGTAAGCTGTCAACAGGCAGATTTCCAAACTTCAATACTTGTGATGTCTGATCACATGTGGGGCCCATTGACCATCCAAATGACCTTCCATCAAGTGTACCACACCACGAATCAATGGCATGGCTCAGCCTTGATTCGTGGGGTCCACCAATTGAGGATTTAGGATTCGAATCATCATTGACTCGAACATCAACTGTAGTCCATGGTGTCCACAACTTCAGGGGCACCAGATTTATCATTTTGGACACCTGAGGCTACAGTTAGGGATCCAATCATGTGATGAGGCCTGAACCAAGTGTGGACCACTACGTAGGACTGGTCCCTTGACTATTTCCACTTGATTCCCTGTTTTAAGGATTTCATGAGTTATCCTCTTCTCTTATCTTTGCTGTTGTCTTAACCTTATTAATTAATGGAAATTGGAGGACCTGAACCTAAGATTACTTAGAGGTGACCCTAAGCTGTGTTTGAAGATAATTGACCCGTGTCTGTGTCTAGGTAGACCCTCATACGGCCTAAGATTGGGGATATAGAACCCTAGACTGAAGAGGTTAGTAGGAATGGTTGGTTAGCTCATTGTGTATGAGTATATGATGGATACTTGTTGAATGGACACAGTATGGTACTTGTGTTACCTCAGGCCACGGTTGTGAGCCTTGAAGTTGATTCAATGTTGTTGGACTTGAACTTGTTGTTAGACTGTGTTCCATGTTGTACCTTAACCTCTTATAGACCTGGGTAAGACCTTGCTCACTCAAGTTAAGCCTAGACAGACACAGACCCGTACTTAGTTCCCGAGTCGGCACTGAACATTCACTCTATTGTTTTAAGCTCAGCCAGTTGACTGATCATCTCTACTAGGAGCTATGTTCTAATTACTTAGAGGTATCATGATGAGCCGTGGTTGGACGGACGATGTGATACCAAGTCCGGGCTAATCTGATAAAGGGGTGTGATCGGTGCGATAAAGGGGCGTGATCGGTGTTATGTATATTGTATGTTATGATTATTATCAGGGCTGTCATCCCTTGCATGGTTATTACCCTTTCCCCACCGCAAACTCTTTATGGTATGGGACGTTTACAGTACGAGAGGGCCGCAACATAATATCCCGCGGTGTATTTAGCTTGTGTGAATGTGCCCATTTGTTGTCTATTTAGATTAGTGTACTTTACATTTCTAATCCTAAACTGCTATTATTGCTCAACTGCCTAGATTATGTACTTTATTTACTCACATAATTATGTACTTGTCATTACTCTCTTTGTATATACATCTTGTGTTATCTGCATATGGTGCCTTGCCAGATCTTTAGATCTGACCCATCTTTGGTGCTTAGGTCCAGACTATGATCCCGCGGGTGATGCGATCCATGAGACGCCCGTAGTTGGGGACTACGGATGGGGACCGGTTGACCAAGGGGTCGAGCCGGAGGATGGGGAGCCTGCACAGGAGGGTTGAGTGCAGATTGTTATTTTTGGGGTTTGAGAGTATTCGTAGTGAGATGGGTAGTTAGCATGGTTTTGTAAAAACATTTTGATATTCATACTTTAAGATTTTTATCAGGCCTCCGTACTTTTACATTTGATTTATATACATGATACCTTTGCTTCCGCTATCTTGTGTTACGCTTCCGCATATAACTATTGATTATGATGTTGTTTAAAAATTTTTAAAATTTTGACCTCACTGCGGACTACGATCTTGGAAGTTCTCGGTTTTTCCGGGAAGTGGCGCGCCAACTTCGGGTACCTTAGCGTTATCTTCGGTATTCAGAATTGGGGCGTTACACTCTGGGAGGAAAATCACCCAAACTTGAGTTTTCCTCAATTTCGAGGAAAAAGGGACTGGAATCCTCTGGATGGACGTTTACCAACCATGCTCTAAGGCTTTTATCAAAATGAACATAACACAACGGTGAAGAACTCATAAATAGATGATTACCACGAGTTAAACGCAATGGGCAATTTTCATTAAGTATATATTAATCTTGAAATAATCATGTGGCCCATCATGTGTTGGGGATTAATACCATTTGTTGTGTGCATGTGTGCGGAAGTGTCACTCATCGCAATCGACAATCAATCAATCCACACAAGAAAAGAGAAAATCACACACAAAGATTTACATAGTTCGGCAAACTCGCCTATATCCGCAGAAAAGAAACTCGACTTTTATTCAGCCTCGCGTGGTTCAAAAAACTCTGACACCCATGGGAGAGAGAGTTCTTACATCTCTAACTCTCTCAAAGTGTCTAGGTTTACAAATTATATCATACATAGCTATTTTTTTATCCCCCAAGAAAGGCCAGTACAATTACCAAAATACCCATGACCCTGAACATGGTCATTAGTAAACCAAATGAATCAATTAGGCAAACCTGGAATAAAAGACATAAACCCAACATCATGTGTGGATTAAAAGAGTTTGGATATAATTCAACTTGTTTTATGGCTAAGCATCCTAGCTATTCTGTCAAGAGATGTGGAAAATCCAACAGGGTAGTTGAATCGGATGAAACCCCTAGGAATACCTATAAAAGGGAATCTGAATCTAGGTTTAACCATCTAGTGCCATTGTAGAAGATTACTTTCATCATCACAACCATTCCAATGATAGAAAGTTGTAGGTCTATAACCTATAACCCGGTGGACCCATTTGAGACTTGGACTAACACACTAACCATTCATTTTATGAAATCTAAGGAGTTGGGAAATAACTCATTGGAGTTGGGAAATATATAACTCAATGTATGAATTTGGGGGAGGGTGGGTGGGGGTTGGTTGTTTTGAATATGAAACGTACAATTGTTAATCTCGATTGAGATTCAATTTAATTAAAATATTATTATAGGGTATTAACGAAATATTTGATGGTAGTGAACTTCTGTTTAATCTCAGTTAATTATTATTCTTCTAAAATTATTAGCTGTAAATTACAAGACGATACGAAGTTTTTAAATCACTAATACAAAGAACCTTGATATAATCTTTAAAAGCTACACACATGACAACAAATTTTGATCATTAAATTGCTTTCATCATCAGGACTTCTGTTAATTTCCTGTACTTTCTTCAAATCATACAGGTGAGAGGTGCCACACATGGAGCACTCCTTTAATATATTGTAATAACTAGGCATAAAACAATTCCCCTCTTCACGTACACCGTCTTTTCGTAGGATCTCCTGTTAGCCAGCAGTTCTACCCCACAATCATGACCCCATGACAAACAACAAGATAATACCAAGAAGAAAGCCGGCCACATTTCATTTTCACAGGCATATCCACTAACATATTCCTCTCCCACACAGTGCTTAACTTCTTATAAGTAAACAATGCATCTCCAACGTGTTCTTGCATGGACATTTCCTCAGTACAGCAAGAACACATGCAAATGGAAGAGAACAAGGAAGAAGGCATGAAAGGCAAGGTCACCCACAGACCCATCTCATTCTTTAAGCTTCTAAGCTATGCAGACACGGTGGATTGGGTCCTCATGGGTCTGGGAACCTTGGGTGCCACTATCCATGGCATGGCACAACCCGTTGGATATCTCCTGCTGGGAAAGGCACTAGATGCATTTGGGAGCAACATCCATGATACACACGCCATGGTTCAAGCCCTTAACAAGGTAGGATGTAGTCCCAAGATGGAGAAGAGCAGCTTGGTTTGAAGTTTGAGCTGTTAATTAATCTAATGTTGTTTGGTGTTCTATGATCTTATTTAGGTTGTTCCCTTCGTGTGGTACATGGCTCTTGCCACTCTTCCTGCTGGTATATTAGGTAGGTTCTCATTTTATGTTGGGGTGGACTGAACAGGGCTTTTTATCCCTTCTGTGGGCATTTGAGGAATTGTTTAGGCTTTGGACTAATTAAATTAAATTACCTGCATTCCTTATCTGGGCTGGGCCGTGGGCTTTCTAACACTTTATCCAACCCCAGCCCGATTATTAAACGGGCCCTAATTACATATCCAAACCTGACCTACAGCTGGCTGGGCCCGGATCAGGCTCGGGCTAGCCCAGCCCATGAGCACCTCTAGCCTCATTATCTACTATGGCTGTGAGATTCAATGATTTGATGGCCTCACTCAAGACCTTCAATTATATGGACTTTGCTTGAACATTATATCTACTAGCATAATTCCCAGGCAATGCATGTGTTTAGTTTGATTGAAAATTGAATAATAAATTAAAATTGATTTTTAAATAAATCTTAATTTTAAAAAAGCTTGAATTAATTGAATGATAAACTCATTTGTGTAATGATTAGAATATAAATTCATACTATAATTCAATTAATTAAAAGAATTCCATATATAGAGCTTCACTAATTATCATTATCAAAGCCTTATCTCAGCTATGTTAGGGTCAACTAAACGAATTTTGTTTCTCCATTCTGATCATCATCAAAGCCTTGTCTCATATATAGCGCGCTTCACTAATATGTGAATAAATATCTAAAAATTAATTTGTGATTCTTCTTGCTTCAGGTCTCTGCATCTTTAGTTAAATGTCCATATAAGTTTGGATTTTTTAAAAAGGTAATTTAGTTAAATACTTACTTGTAGACTATAATAGTTTACTTGAATGAGAAAATGACTCCCAAATCATCCAACGTCCTTTGATCACAATCAAATCAAATCTTAAAGTGGTAACACATTTAACCTAAGATAATAAATAATAACTCTTTGCTCACGTGGATTAAGGAGAATAGAGAGCTGACTTCTTTTCCAATTCCCCATAACTGCAACTTTGGGGATAAGAATGGTGTACTTGAGAGTATGAAATGAGAATCAGTCCTCATATTATAAAAAGGTTTTCTTGTCTTATAAACAATCTACAGATAATCAAGAATGAAGTTTTTCCTTTTTAAATGTTTAGTATTTTGTAAAATTCTAGAGCAATTGGAAATGAAAAGTTCATTAGATTCTGAAATAGTGCTTTACATTTTCTAAAATGATGCATTATTGCGGTAATCTCGTGGGCATGGCTTGTTTTGAATCCATTTTTCATTCAGATCATGATTCTAACTATTTTCTACCCTTTTTATGTACTGGTAATGATTGTAAGTAGTAAAAGTACAGAGTAAAAAATTATCTTTTAATCCTTTTTCTACCTTAATTTGTTTATAAAACAGAGGTAGGTTGCTGGATGTATGCAAGTGAAAGACAACTAGCACGTCTGCGGTTGGCATTTCTCAAAGCAGTTTTAAATCAGGAGATTGGGGCCTTTGACACGGATTTTAGTAGTGGGAAGATAATTGCAGGGATAACAAATCATATGAATCTGATTCAAGATGCTATTGGAGAGAAGGTATGGCAAGCATATCTTAGATCTTAAAATGTAAATGCATGGTTTGGTGTTGATGCTGTTCATATGAAGTAAAACATGTTGTTGCCTATACTTAAAAAGAGGAGGTTGCTCTATATTCCAAGGTAGAGGGAAAAAAAAGAGAAAAAGAAAAAGAAAATTTGTTAAAATATTCTACATTTTGGCTTCATGTTTTAGTTTTTTTTTTTGGGATCATACCTGAATGAAGGACTCAGCCTAATAAAGGACTCAAGCCTGAACTTTGCCATTTATAGCTATTTATGTTATGCAAGTCCTGGTCTTCATTGTATCTTGGAGGTGGCTTGCTGCGTAACTGGCTGCTGCTCTGGTTCAACTAAGTGGATGGCAAAAATCAACTTAGGAGTTCTGGATATGGAGAAACCTGTCCACAAAACAAAATTAAACTGTGAATGGTTTTTCTACACTTCCATTTTCTCCAACGTATCTCCTCAATAGATCTATCTTTTAGGGCCTGTTTGTTTCATGTAATTGAATTCCCAGCCTTGGAGGTCCAAGATTTGTATTTCTAAAAGTGGTTAAAATTGAATGATAAAAGGTGAATATCCAAAAATGACACCTAAGAATATCGTCTTTAATGGAAAATGAATGAAGAGGGAATGGGAAATAAACATTAGCTATCACCCTAATAACTCAAATCCTATAAAACTCATCTTCTATCTACATCTCCGTCTTATATTCTTCACCTCTCACCACTTTAAAAATCCTTCTCCCGTTTGACCATCCCCATGTATTCAATTCCATGCAAAAAATGGGCCTTTTAGGAAAGTGACTTGGAAGCAAATTTTGAAGCTTTCCATATTCTGTGCCTTTTTAATTTTTGGTAATTCAACATCAACATATTATGGGCAGATGGAATAAGGAAAGAATGTTATGTTGTAGCTAAGCTAAGAGACCAGAAGAATGGCTAAAGATGAAGGGTAAATCCATAAAAAAAGTTGAAGTTAATATGAGAGTCATGACAGAGAACATCAAACAATGTGTTTTTAGCAAATTCAAAACTATGGGGACTTTTTTGTGGTAAACAATGGAGAAGTTGTTATTTTTGGCAACTTTGTAAAGAATCAAAGGCAAACCTTGCAACATTTGAATTAACTCATGTTATCAACTTACCATGAATGAAAAACTGCACAAGTTGAATTTAACAGTGTTTTCTCAATGACAGTTTGGTCATTTCCTGTCATGTTTCGCCGCATTCTTCCTTGGAAACATCATCGCCTTTGCATGTTGTTGGGAAGTGGCACTGCTTACACTGCTAGTAGTGCCTTTAATCTCTGCAATTGGAGCTAGTTACTCTAAGAAGATGAATGCCATCTCTGGAATGAGGATGGTTTATCTATCAGAAGCTGCTTCCATGGTAGAGCAGGTGAGGAACTTGTTGAAAATCCTTGTATTCTTAACGTTATGCCTACTGATAATCCATGTTTCTCTAATTACCGGGGGCACACATGAATGATATGAGCCTCTCAAAAGGTGACGAGAAATGATGTTGTCCAGTGGTCCAGTATTCAGGCCAGCGGGACAATCCTAATATTTGCATCATGTTACTGTTGAATGTGGACTGTTGATCAACCTTTCTTGTAAACCCTCAGTCTTTTTCTCAATCCAACGGTCAAGATTGTCCAATACACCAGATTTTTGGGCAGGGCATCCTTTCCGAGTCCACCTAATTGGCAGCTTGGATCTCTCACATAGTGCTAATTTTACAGGCCGCCACATCCAAGCCACTGAATTGGTGGGGCCCACCAGAAGGTCCTGTTAATCAAACTGGGATAATCGGGCGGGCCCCACATGTATACTGAATGCAGATTTTTGGTCAGCCATTTTCCAATCGTCCGTTTGTTTTGTGCACTTTGAGCAACTTGAAGAGTAGCCCAAAGTGAATCTTGGGCTGGGAGTGGGACATCAACATGGATGGGCTCATAATAACATGGATGGGCCCACATTATGAACCACTTTGATCAACCACAAGCTTTCCACCTTGGCACTTGCAGCCACACAAAATAGGATGTAGAAGATTATCAAAGCTCTTGAGGACAAAATCTCTGACTAAATGATCTGGTACTGTAATGCAGACCATATCACAAATAAGAACTGTCTTTGCATTTGTTGGTGAGAGTGTCGCGCTGAAGTCCTTCTCTGGCTGCATGGAGAAACAAGTCAATCTAACCAAGAAAGAAGCATTGATAAAGGGTGTGGGACTTGGTTTGCTTCAAACTGTAACATTCTGTTTGTGGGCTCTTATCATATGGATTGGAGCATTTGTAGTCACCTCCAAGAGATCAAATGGAGGCGATACAATTGCTGCAGTAATGAGCATTCTCTTTGGAGCAATGTAATATCTCTAAACAACTCCTTAACCAACATTCATCAAATCAAGCACTAGCTATTTCCAGAAGACTAACTAAATTGCTCATGAAAAAAAAATAATCACAGATCACTTACATATGCTGCACCAGATCTGCAAATCTTCAGTCAGGCCAAGGCTGCAGGAACTGAAGTTTTTCAAGTTTTAGAAAGAAAACCAAGAATAAGTTACGATACAGAAGGGACGAAATTGGAGATGATTAATGGAGCTATTGACATACGGGATGTGTACTTCTCTTACCCATCACGTGACGATAATATGATTCTTCAAGGGTTTTCTCTGTCGATCCCAGCTGGCAAAGTGGTGGCTTTGGTAGGAAGCAGTGGTTGTGGGAAGAGCACTGTCATTTCACTAGTAGAGAGGTTCTATGATCCATCCAAAGGTTTTCTCCTTTTTTCTTTGCTCTTGAGTTGAGGAGTTCATTTTAGCAAATAAATGCATGCATCTATACATTTAACCATCAATTTATACATAGCTTGTTTAAAAGTTATATTTATATATATATATATATATATTTGAACTATTCATGTGCATTCATTCCTCACTATGTTATGGTGATGGACAACATAGTAGGGTTGACTTTGTAACACATCTAAACCATCAACACATATGGAGCCCCCTTAAGTACACGCATCAAGGCTTTTACAGATGCAAACATCTTATCCATGGCATAAGAATGCTCAAGTGAGTAAGACTTTATTGGATATAGAATACAGCATGTTTTGAGGTGGTACTGATGATTTTGATTATACTTTTACTCATCCATGAGAACATTCAATTTATATGAATGCATGTTAAATAAGATGTGAAACCTTGTAGGTGACATTTTCATTGACAATTACAACATCAAGGATCTTGATCTGAAATTCCTTAGAAGAAAAATAGGAGCAGTTTCGCAAGAGCCATCGCTCTTTGCAGGCACTATCGTGGACAATCTGAAGATAGGAAACAAAGACGCGAGTGATGAACTGGTGGAGAATGCAGCATCAACAGCTAATGCACACTCCTTCATATTGCAACTTCCAAATCAATACTTAACAGAGGTCAGCCTGCATACATGCCAAATACTTCTTAGGGGTTGTTTGGAAACGGAATAATTTAAGAGATTTTGATATATTATATATTAGTTTAGAATGTAATCTATTCACCTAAAAAGGAGGTGTTTGGATAACTTAGAAAGGATCTTACAATATCTCACTTTCTTAAAAAAACCTTCATATTACATTATTCAAGGATATTTAGTATAAGATAATCTTCAAAAAATCTTTTCTAAATACGAATGGAGAGTTTGAGTAAAAACTATTGGAGAGGTCATAAGCAACCATTAATTATAATGACCCATTATAAGTTTTAAAATTTATGAGTCCTACTATTAGATTGGCCCCATAATCCCTACAAATTTAATATGGGGTCCTATAGCCATATCACGAATACATGGCCCTTGTTAATTATCAATATTAGGTCGGTCCTACAAATATCACACTTGGGGCTTTTATTGTGATTACCAATATTAGGTGGGTCCCATACTACCAAAATTAACATGGTTCCATGATTACCAAGATTGAATTGTGTGATTGTAATTATCATTTCTTATCATTAAATGGGTCCTACTACTTGATAGCCCTCCTAGTGTTAATATGACTACGAACATCAAATGGGTCCCACAATGATTTCTCGTAAAAAAGTTAGATAGAGTCATTTGTGATAATCACTATTAGATGTACTATAGTATAATTACCAACATTTGGTGGACCCACTTTAATTAAACTACATTGCTTGGATCTTATGATTTAAATTTAATCTTATATATATTTTTACAATAGATGGGTCCTACTAAGATTATTAACAACTGTGATTACTAATTATCAAATACTTGTTGGTTTAATTGATTATATTCTCTCTATTTGTTATTTGGTACATCATCTTGTGAGTTTTTTTTTATAAATTATCAAATACTTCAAAGGTATAATAAAATCCGTGAAGATTGCCAAACACCATAAGTGACATAATATAATAATAGGACACTATTTTATTCCATGATAATAAAATCTTATAATATTTAAAATTGTTGATATTATATTATGTACTTATCCAAACACCATATAATTATATATGATAAAATGATCTGCTATGGTTCCCGGATACTTGTACAAGCCTGACGTATCCATTTCGGACCGATACGACATTTGTATTAGTACTTGATACAACACCAATACTTGTAGGAAACAAGTTAACATATCCTACCTATAAAGTCCTTTATTTCATATAGTTCTTTTTAGTATTTTTACTTCCCACCATAAAAAATTGCTAAAAAAGGATGAAACCAATGATAATCTCATTGATTCAAAAGTGATCTAAAGAAAAATTTAGGACACCTGTATTTTTACCCTTGTCCTACATTTTCAAAAGTAAGGAGTCGTATCCTCGATGCCTGTATCAGTATTCGTATCTATATCCGTATCTGGGCATCATAGATAATCTTCTGTGGAAAACCTGTAGGAAGATCATTGTGTATGAATCCATCAGTCCCAACTCTTATTTGATCATAAAAATTAAGAATTAATAGGTCTCAAGGCCATGATGGGGCCATTTCTTGCCAATGCCCAATCAAGATCTGACGATGATTGGATCCATGATTAGATTTGTCTAGCATGCATCTTTAGCTCCTAGCATTACTAGAAAAGTGTTTATGCTTCACTTTGATTTTGTATCTTAACATGAAACCATTTTGGTAATGAGAGTTACTTCAAAAACTTCATCTAGTAAACCATAGTACACTCAATCTTTTATTCATAACCTCCCTCTCATCTACCTTTTCATTTATTACATGAAATAGTTTTACTACTAAAATAGATCTAGAAGGATTGTAAATGGAACTGTCCTTATCTAGAAATATTTGTAAAATTTTGGAACCTAACATAATAGAATGGGTTTTAAACCTCCTACACTAGTGTCACTAGGTCATAACAGGTACTTTTTGATGGAAAACTTTCCTTGGCTGGTGTTTGTATTCTACAAATTTATTCCATAAGTAGACAGAGGAAGTGCATATTATCTACTAATCTACAAAGTGTATATCCTCAAGATACAACATTTTAGTCTTTATTAGTTTCTCAATGATATATCAGCGATGAATCTCTCTAGTTTTCATTATATAAAGAGATTACTTGGTTTGAAACAAGTTTCGATTTTCGAAGATCATACACATTATCAGATTTAGTAGCAGTATTCGTTGCATTTGTCATCTTTGATAGGACTCATTTCTTTTCCATAAGAGTAAATTTTCATTTTCCATGGAGTTCATATCTAACGGAATGTGTCTAAGGTAGGAGAACGGGGAGTACAATTATCAGGGGGACAGAAACAGAGAATAGCAATAGCAAGAGCAATTCTTAAGGACCCCCCTGTTCTTTTGCTGGACGAAGCAACAAGCGCACTTGATTCGGAGTCTGAAAAGCTGGTTCAAGATGCACTTGAGAGAGCAATGCAAGGGAGGACTGTCATCTTGATTGCCCACAGATTATCAACTGTTGTGAATGCAGATATGATTGCCGTGGTTGAAAACGGAAAAGTTACAGAGACTGGGAGCCATCAAGAATTGCTTGAAACTAGCCAATTCTACAACAATTTGTTTAACATGCAGAATCTCAAGAGAGACACTGAGGCAAGGTTTGTGCATGCTAAAAATGTTACTTGTTTTAGCATTTTGAGTTGTAGTTAGCATAACCCTTAATTTCAAACATTTGAAATAAATAGAGGAAAACAAGGACTATGAGTGATTATCATTTCTAAAAGGTTTCCAGAGGGTGCCTTTAAACTTAATTGAAGTGTTGGATGTCAGGGATGTAGATTCCATTGAAGAAATTGCTAATAAGAGCCAAGAGTTTTCCTTCCAAGCTTCTGAGGTATCTGAGGACTCAATTTCAAAGAATGACAGCATTGAGCTGAATGATCTTTCCATGGAAGAGAAACAAATCATCAAAAGAAAAGCAGTTCCATTCTTTAGAATTTGGTTTGGACTAAATAAACAGGAGATTGGAAAGTCTGCTATAGGCTCTTTTGCCGCAGCTCTATCTGGAATTTCGAAGCCTGTTTTTGGGTTTTTCATCATGACAATTGGAGTAGCATACTACGATCCAGATGCCAAAAGGAAAGTTGGGTTATATTCAGTGATCTTTTGTGCGATAGGTCTGGTTGCATTAGTGACACACACCTTACAGCATTATTTCTATGGCATGGTTGGAGAAAAGGCTACGACAAACCTTAGGCAGGCTTTGTATTCAGGTACCATCTTCCCATCCTTTCTGTTTAGTTATATCCATGCTACTCTATTAGCTTAATGAGTTACGAATTTGATGGTCAGTCTTGTTATATTAGTCATCAGGATCCATTGCAAATAAATAGGGTTTCTGTCCAATTGCATCTTATCCTCTACTATTGTTCATTGTCATATGTCAGTCCCAAGCTTGGATAATGGAAGCTTACATCAAATATAAAGACTTGTCACACTTCAATACATTTCTACTTATTTTACTTAATACCATCAGAGTTTTACAGTAGAAGTCTTTAAACTGACTCCAAGTCGATGGGGAAAGTCTCCGACGGTGATGATAATCTAAGTGAATTTTAAATCTTATATGCTGCGTAATATCTAATAATGAAAAATATATTAAAAATAAAAAAATCATATCATTGTCATCATCGTTGTTCATCATTATCAATGCCTTGTCGTAAGTCCTAACAATGTTGGGGTTGGCTAAATGAATTTTGTTTCTCTGTTCCGAGATCTTGATTCATGAGTCAAATACTCAAATAAGTTGCACTTCTTTAGTTCTATTTTTACTACCTCCATCCATGTCATATTCGACATACTCTTTCCCCTTAGTGGGCCATCAACTTGCATAGTCAAGCTTTTTCTTACTACCGTAGTTGCTAGCCCGCATTGAACATGTTGGAAGAAGGTGAGCCTTCCAGATGAGTTTTCAAAACTTTTGACCCTCTTGACTCAAGAACTAGACACCCAAAAGGCCAAGAACCCAATTCCAAGATCTAAAGCCCTTATCTCATGTATTAAGATCAAAGATCTATAATAAAAGACAGACCCAAATAAGCACACACAAACAACAAGATCTACTAATATAACTGGTTGTAGATCTATACTTAAGGAGCTTGGTTGTGCTCAAATCGAGAAGTTGATGTTTTTGATTCTCACGAAACCCTTGCGTGGATGTGATCTCCGAGGGCTTGCGACCTTTCATGCTTTAACACTCTCGTAGAGAACTTCTCAAAGAGAATGGTGGGATCTCAATTGAGAAAAAAACCATAGGCACTCAAGTGGGAAAACCAGAGGAGAGAGAGAGAGAGAGAGAGAGAGAGAGAGAGAGAGAGAGAGAGAGAGAGAGACCTTGGACGTCCTTTATTGGGCGTGCAAGTGTGTTTGACGTTCGCCTCTAAGGCTCTTGTATTTATAGTTTTTGAGAACTTCCTCTCTTGATAAATGTAGAAGTCTCACTTCTAATTCTCTTATATGTCATACTCCTCCTTTTCTTGTGAGTTCTAATTGGAATACAACTTTCTCTTCCATAGGGCTAGCATGGGGACCAGTAGGGACTCTTTAAATCTGGCTCCAACTGAAGCATCTAGACCCCACATCTCATGTAAATTTCAGACGGACAATTAATTACAAATAACTCCACTATATAAATCCAATTGCACTCCAGTCTTAAGAATTTTACAAAAAGACCATAAACTTTCAAATTACTGTAAGCAGGCCCTTGCATTAATTAAATCCATGGATCCATTGGAATCAAATTGTCCAACCAAATTGGATTCATCTCTTATTATCCTTGTGACCCAATTAATCACATTGATCATCGATACCACCCGATTAATTCTTAATTAAGACGGGTGCGCACTTACCGGCGATTAATATCTTCAATCGGCATAAGGGGATATTTCTTTTTTAGATGACAGATTCCATCTTGAAAATAGATGTTCCCATAGTCCCGCCACTATCTGCCTAAGATACTAAGGTTTGGACTTACAATTGGCCTCACTCATAGGTAAGTTAACGTAAATGCATAGCGGAAACTTGAGTAGGATTAATAGCCTATTGCTTGGGAATCATAAGAGCATTCCTTAATTAGTATTTAGCATAAGGTGCTACTCATGGCCCTTCAATGCATCCAATGTACTTACACAACAATCCAAAGTCTCCCAGTTTGATGATTGAGACAAACTACACTATCTCATAATAATTACAGTGTTACAACATTTTCAAATGAGATGCAAAGTCTCATCACCGGTTGTGAAAATGCTTTATGTATAAGAGTTGTGATCAATGTCTCCTGCATGTGAATTTCATCCACACACATAGATCACATTAAATATACTTAAGGGCTCTTATTCATCTCATAAACAGTCATGTCATTTTGTATTAATTATGTATATCGATAAAAGAAAGTCCCATTCATCTCATTAATGAAGCATTAAATTATAAATCAATTACGATAATAAATGGATTAATTCTCATCATTCAATGGATTGGGGACATACGATCTAACAGAACATCCCCAAATTGTCTTTGATAGGTATATCCGATTTTATCCCCTATTGATGCATCCCCTAAATGCTTTCAAAAGCTTTTAATACTTAATGGGCACTTAAGAATGAATTGGGTCATTGACTTGTTTGTTTGGTGAAATCTTGCAGCTGTGCTTCACAATGAGATTGCCTGGTTTGAGAAATCTGAAAATGGTGTGGGTTTCCTCACTACTCGAATCATCAGTGACACCTCCTTAGTCAAAACGATAATCTCTGATCGTATGTCTGTCATTGTCCAATGTGTATCTTCCATTGTAATTGCAACTGCTGTCAGTATGGTTGTTAATTGGAGAATGGGCCTAGTTGCATGGGCTGTCATGCCTTGTCACTTCATTGGAGGCCTCATTCAAGCCAAGTCTGCAAAAGGATTCTCAGGCGACTCTGCCATCGTCTATCAAGAGCTCGTCGCCCTTGCTTCTGAATCTGTAACCAACATCAGAACAGTGGCCTCTTTCACTCATGAAGAACACATACTTGACAAGGCCAAGCTCTCTTTGAAAAGAATAGAGATAAAAAGTAGGATACAAAGCCTTAAATATGGAATTATTCAAGGAATATCTCTTTGTTTATGGAATTCCGCCCACGCCGTTGCTTTGTGGTACACCACTGTTCTTGTTGATAAAAGACAAGCAACATTCAAGGATGGAATAAGATCATACCAGATATTCTCACTCACAGTCCCTTCCATCACAGAGCTTTGGACATTGATTCCCACAGTCATCTCAGCCATCAATATACTTACACCCACATTCCAAACGCTCGATCGGAGAACAGAAATTGACCCTGATACACCACAAAACCAAAACCCTGAAAGGATCAAAGGAAAAATTGATTTTGAGAAGGTCAGTTTCAGTTACCCATCAAGGCCGGAAGTGATTACACTTAACAAGTTCAGCTTATCAATTGAAGCTGGATTAAAAGTGGCACTAGTGGGTCCTAGTGGAGCAGGAAAGTCATCCATTCTGGCTCTTCTACTAAGGTTCTACAATCCAAGCCAAGGAAGGGTATTTATAGATGACAAAGATATAAAAGACTACAATCTGAGATGGTTGAGAACACATATAGGATTAGTGCAACAAGAGCAGCTTCTATTTAGTTCTTCAATTAGAGAGAATATCTGCTATGGAAGTCAGAGCGCCTCAGAGACAGAGATTGTCGAAGTTGCGATCAAAGCGAACATTCACGAGTTCATTAGCAACTTGCCCGACGGGTATAACACAATTGTGGGGGAAAGGGGTTGCCAACTTTCAGGTGGACAGAAGCAGAGGATTGCCATTGCTAGAACTCTGCTAAAGCGGCCTACAGTCCTACTCTTAGATGAAGCAACAAGCGCACTTGATGCAGAGTCTGAGAGAGTGGTTATGAGTGCTTTAGATTCCATGAGATTGGAAGAGTTTTGCGGGGATTTGTCTAGGTGCACACAGATAACAGTTGCACATAGGCTTTCAACAGTAGTGAATTCAGATACAATAGTAGTGATGGACCACGGTGAGGTGGTTGAAAAGGGCAATCATGCGAATCTGATCGCTGAACCGGATGGTGTTTATGCTAGATTGTGCAATATTCAGAGCTTAACAGAAAGTTAAGTGATGCATTTCAAGTTATGGAAGTTCTAGGTATAAACTTGATAATATAGTTATACCTTGAATAACAGAAGAAAGTAGAAAGAAAATAGAAGATAAAAAAAAAGGTTTGGAGAAAACTTGTATTTTTATTTTAAATTTTTGTACCTCACAGATGCTTACCATGGTTGTCATGTATCTAGGTGGGCCTTAACCAAGTGTGCCCGTAGCACATGGTGCATAAGCGTTCTTTCATGGGTGTGCATGTGTGCATGTAAGGGTGCTGATGGGCTAGGTTAGCCTGCTTTGGGTTGGGTTTGGACCTTAATTTTAGTACATGGGTTGGGCCTGGATCTAAAAGTTTGTCACGTTTAGCATTTGGGCTAGGCTTCGATTAAGTGATAGAGAGCCTAAAGCCCGTCTTGACCAAACAATTAGTGCCTATAGTTTATTGACTAATTTGTCCAAACAAGTGACAGAAAGCTCAGCTAGATGCGCTAGCCTGTTTGATTAAATGGGCAGGCTAGGCGTGACAACTTTTAGGCAGGATGGGCGTGGGTTGGATATGACTATGTATTTCTAAGTCGAGCCAAACGTGGATATGCCTCAGCATGGCACAATCCAGTCCTTGCACCACTATAGGTGTGTGCGCGTGCATTAAAAGCTTGAGCTTGAGGCACCTCATGAGCCGAGGCTAATCTGAGTAGGGCCTGACGCAAGCTCAGTTCATTTTCTAAAACAACCCATAAAATATGCTCAAGCCTATAGAAAGTGAGCTCTCAAACTGGAGCCAATGCAAGCTGGGCTGAAAAAGCTCATAGGCTAGCCCTATATTTGGGTCCTCAAAGACATGGATAATAATCTACAGAGGAAATTATAATCAAAACAGGTTCAAATCTTGGCACTTTGGCCCACTGTGCTCCAAGAGGCACACTTTGAATCACATTCGCCTTTGTACTTTAAAGCCATGTAAGTCATATTTCTACAATTATTTTTATAGTGATCTCATTTTAAATGGAAAAGGAAAGAGAGAGATTTTACTTTTCCGAATTCCTAATTTTCATTTTTCGGCATGGTGAACCATTTTTTGCAATAAAATGAATTTCTCAAGAAAATAAATTTGGATCAAAATGTGGACCACATATCAACAAAAAATTTAAGATCTAGAACCTAATACCAATTATAAATTATAAAAAAAGAGAAATGTCCATGTCCATCCATCCCTCACCATAGGGTGAGCGGCACTTAGGTGGTTTTCCCTCTTTCTACATGAACATTCCTCTTGTGCGTATGAACATACATAGCTTCCTCGTTAATTTTTGGACTAACAAACTTAAATTGAATTTTCATAAATATATGATTGATCTTAATAACACAACAAAAAACTTGAAATTAATTGCGTACCTGACTCTATCGTGTTTGCATGATCTGAACCGCTACCTTTGGTTGGGGATTTACTACGCTCCTCCACTATGACCTTTATATATGATATCGATGAGGAAACCAATGTATTAGTGTACAGAGGAGATGTAACCCCTATATCCTATATATTGGTTTTCCAAGACAACTCCATTCCCCACATGGAATCCAAATCTAATTAGGATTTAGATTCCTCTTAGAATAGGAAACTTCATTAGCTTAGCAACTTTTCATAAATGCCAAAGACATCTCTATTAAGGAGACTAACCAATATATGAGTCTTTATGCTAGTTTGTCTTCTAAAGTGGGGGATCCACATGGGCGTGTGGTCATTGGGCCACACTTAAGCCCAATAATTCTAACATTCCCCCACTTGGTCCACATGACTACAAGCACTACTCTATTATTCTTTGGTTATTGTTATCACAAAAAATTCTCAAATGTGACTAACCATTCCTATTCGTGCTAAGCCTTTATACTTTGATCAAATGAAAAACTGTTAGTGTGAATCATGGCGGTTACACATCATTATTGAGACATGCTTCCCTCCATGCATTACACTCATTAACAATCCCCACTTGATCACATGTTTCATGGAGGTAATAGGAACCTTTTCATGACCATCCTATTAGGTTGGTTATACTGAAATTGTCATATCTCATTTTTCTTTTTTTTTGTTAACCATAATCACATGTGCATAAAGTAGATAAGAAGACGAAATCATCAAACAGAAATTTTATGATACCATCAACTAAAATTTGATAAAATCCCATACGGCGTCTATGAATACAAAAATAATCCTTATAGTGGAAAATTTACAAGCCCCCATGTCACTGATATGTTTCTTAAATGCTATTGGGGCCAATGCCTTGATCAAATGATCTGTAATCATGATATCTGTGGAGATCCCCTCAATAGACACTAGACGATTTCATACATTTCTTCGACGACAAGATACTTAACTACAAAATATTTGGAATTGCTTGAACTCTTGTCATTATTGGAAAATTGAATGGCTGAGATGCTGTTTTAATTGGCTCCAACGTAAAATCAAGTATGTCCCTAAGATTTCTCAACCATGATGCATGTCTCGTGGCTTCAAAACACACCACGAATTTAACATTGAAATGGACGAAGTGAAAGTGTTTGTATAACACTTTTACACGATATCTCCCCCCCCCCCCCCCCCCCCCCCCCCCACACACACACACACACACACACACACACTAATTTGAATACATAGCTAGAAGCATACTTTCTTATATTGAGACAACTAATAAACTGGCTCCCATTGACCTGTACATATATACATTGATCAATAATGCTTTCTGAACATCCAAAGTGGTAATGCTATCATTGAACTTTAAGTATCATCGCTGTGAAGCCTATTTAAATTCGTACATAGACTTCTGTAATTTGCAAACTAATCCTTCACTACCTTATTTTATAAAACTTTCAGACTAGTTCATATACATTTCCTTGCTTGCTCTATATACACAATGTAATTATCAGGAACAACTAGTCTTCTCACACGAGTTGACCTCCTTAATTCTTCCTGACTAATCACATTTCACTTGTATGTGTATTTTCATGCAGAATGACATCCTTGGTTTAAGAAAGGTTCCTCAATTATAGGTTGTTGTACCACAACAAACCTATCTTCCTCAATTGGAAACACTTTCACTAATATCACGGTCCTCAAAGAACGTAGAATTGTTGGACTCCAAACCATGAATTATGGTGTGGATAGTAAAATCAACACCCCTTAGACCTTTCAGAATAGGCCACAAAATTGGCTACTAATATTCACCACCTATACATAACATAACAACTTTAATTTTCTTATCTAACTGATATTTTTCTTCTGCATTGAATACTTTAAAGATACTCAACACATCCTATTTTTCCTGAAGGAGATAGACATATTCGAAATGTGACCAGCCAACTATAAATGTGATGAAATATTCTTCTTCCAAAAAATAAGGTATATGTAATTTTTCGCATATATCTGTGTCGGTAATTTATAGAAGTCCTGAACTCCATGTGGCAATCTTCTCATTTGTTTTGACTTGCTTTTCCTTAATGCAGTCAATGCAAACCCAAAAGTCAGTGAATTCAAGAATCTGAAGAACTCCATCATTCACTAATCTATCCATCACCTCTTTCGAGATATAGCCTAACCTTTTGTGTCACAATAGAAATGAGTTCTCGTTTATGACTCCTCTTTTAATCCCAATATTCATGTTTAGATTTTTATATAATATTGACTGAGCAACAATATGGTCCAAACTTAACTTATATGAGCTATCACACCCATAACTACAACCAACATAAAAATCATTTCTATAAATCTTTAATATTCCATGTCCAAAAATAAAGAAAAAACCTTTATTAATTAAATATAACAAAGAAACTAAATTTATAGAAAATGAAGAAACACAAAATGTACATGAAGGCTCAGTTGGAAACTTGTGTCCAAAGTCAATTTTAGTGTCTAGGCTTCGATCTTAGATTTTTATCGATTCCCCATAACGATAAACAACTGTTTATCACTTGGACTATGGCTCGAAAGGAAGCCCTACAAATAATTACAAATATGAAGATGGCTCTAAATTTATCCACTAGGTAGTGAAAGGTACATTTATAAGGCTTGTTGCACAAATCACAAGATAAAGGTTCGAAATCTTACCCTGCTTTTCGAATCAGTTCTTATACTTTAAACAATCCTTCTTAAGATGTACTTTCTTGTTACAAAAGGAGCATTTCACATCTCCACCCATCTTTTTGCCTTTCCTTTTCATTCTCTCTTTTAACGGAGTCATCTTCCTTATTTTTGCCCTTAAGCTTTTTTCGAGATTTATGAAAAATATGGTTAACAACCAAAGTCCCTTTCTTTCTCATTCTCTCCTCTTGGTCACACTTAGTGATTATTTCATTCATAGACCACTTCTCTTCACTTTGATTATATGCTATTATGAAGGGGTCAAATGAGGATGGAAGTGAATTTGGACTATTTGGCTCAAAAGTTCATCTGACATGGTCATTTTGGCCTCTTTAAGTTTTTCCACCAAGTTAGCCATTTCTACAATATGTTTTCTCACACCTTTAGAACCATCATACCTCAGGTTAACAAGTTGACTATACATAGATGCTCCCACTGATTTTCAGACCCCATAAATTATTGTTCAAACTTCCAAGTCATCCATAAATTCTTTACATCTTCATAAGATGTGAGAGTTACATTAAACTGTTTGGCAATTGTGTTCTTCATCAATTGCAGGCAGAGATCATTAGATAGCTCCCACTTCTCAAGATCTGCCTTTTCGGCAGCACTGGAAGCATCAATAGGCTTGCATGGTTTAGGCTTCTTTATAGCAACATCTATATTTAAAAGGCTTATCACAAATGTCCATGAGTCTTTCCAATCGGAAAAGTTGGAATCATTTAGAGTAGGAGTTTGAGAGGGCAAAGCCAGATTATTGACAACTAAAATAAATACATACTCACAATTAATCATAAATGCTTTGAATTTAAATCACGCAATTGTAAATTTAGCATAATTTAGACATGTATGGCAAGGAAAAGTTAAATCTGACTGATTTAGTAACCATGTATCATCACCCAACTCCTTTGGGTTGAAGGGCAACATACACTTGGTTACTTTGGATGAACCGATCATCACAGCGAGGCTATCCCACTACATACAACGTAAAAAGACAGAGGATACGTGGGCGAGACAACCACAATCTAATTAGCAAGTACGCGCAATGATACCTTATCCCAGTCTCCAAGTGGTTGAGAGAAGATCGTACCTATGCGCCACTCCTCGATCTCTTAAATGGATCCTGCAACTCTGATGTTACTATTCATTCTTCATTCTACAATTAACTGCAGCAATGACTTTAAGGGCACATTTGTGTAGAAGCAACTTCCATGGAAAAATGAAATTGCCACATTAGCAAATTCTATAGTTTTTTAATACCTTAGAAAAGTTTTTCTGAGGAAGTTAGAAATTCATGTTTGGTATAAAAAAATTTTCTCCGATGAATTGGTGCTAATGTTGTTTGGTGCAGCTGTGGATTTCTTTAGTGAAAACTATTGTTTAGTGAAAACTACTAGGTGGGTGGGTCGGTATGTGCATGGGATGGGTGAGTGGGTTGGTGGGGTTGGGAGGGGAGGGAGAAGAAAGAGGATGGCTGGGTGGAGTGGGGGTGGGAGTGAGGAAATGGGGGGGTTAGTTTTCCATGGAAATGGACTTCTCATACCCCCCATAGGAAGTCCATTTCCATGCCTAAGAAGGAAAAGGCTGGCGTTGTGAAAAAGTAGTTCCGCGGAAAATTGCCGCACCAAACACATGAAAAAGGAGTTTTCCGTAGAAAACCACATCCTTTTCCACAGAAATGGGCTACACAAACGTGCCCTAATTCAATTTACAAATCCACAACTTATCATAACTGAGCCACTTTGGCGGCTAAAAAGCCAATCGAATTGTGAATTTTAATTTGATAAATGTAGTGACACCAGGTGTGATCTACACTGTCACTAATATGATTGTCAAGCATATTGTTTTAATATCCTTAGGTTCATAAACTGTTATGGCCCATCACATTATAATGTGCATTGGTAACTTTAATTAGGCTTCATTACAATTCAGTTGCCTTAATTTGACATCCTTTGACATATGTAACTTAATTAGATCACACTACACATATAGAGATTAGGATCATAGGTCAAATGAACCATGATAAGGCCTTTGATTCTAAATCTAATTAATGAAACCAACATATGATAAAACCAATGCCCTGTTTGGCATTGTTTTTGCCTCGTTCCAAATTTTGTGCTTAGATCGGGTTATGCTGAGAACTAGTTGTGCTGAGACCAATCTGTGCAGAACTTGCTTGGCAACATTGTATTAATTTGTTCCATTGAGAATATGCTATGCGGAACTTGTTTGGTAACAACATAATTTTATTCAAAAAAATAAAATTAAGAAAATCGTGTTTCTCAACAACATTGACCTTAAATGTAATATTTCTATTAATAAGTTCATGTTAGATATTAAGAAAGTATTAATAAATTCATCTTGAATATGAAGAATATGACACATGAGGTTTTCATTCAATGTGTTACTTGTTAACATTGCGTAGTATCAGTATGGGTGAGATAAGGCTTCCACTTTAACCTCCTGATTTAATGTTCACCAAAGAAAATGTGCATGAGCTTGATTTCAACAGGAAACCCATTGCCAAACCCCTCAATCAATTCATGCTTGCTTTTCATGTTGCTGTATATTGTATTTTGTTCAATGAAACATTAGAAATGCATCTCATCCTGCAACAACCCTTTCTCATACCAGAGATCCTGCAACACGAAATCCACGATCCAAGGGTATGATTTTTGGTCAATGAGTTATTAGAAAGGGGCAACTCATCCTCCAACAACCGTTTCTAAAAAGAGAGATTCTGAAACAGGGAACCCATACGAGAGATCCTGCAACATGGAACCCATGATCCAACATGGGCTTCTCATCCTCCAACAACCCATTCTCATAACAGAGATCCTGCAACATGGACTCACTCTGCATTTTGGAACCCATATGAGAGATCTTGCAATAGGGAACCCATGATCCAACATGGGTATGATTTTTGTTCTTGTTGTTTCTCATTTTCTAAACAACCTGTCACGACCTGGGCCTGAGATTCGATAATTCCGAGCCGTGATCCCATACTTACTCCCCTAAACTATGAATTAACCAAAGTTAAAATAGAATCCATAAGGGATAATATTCATTCATTCCTGTCAATTACACAATTTGCGGAAATACACATTTAACTAAGTCAATTTACAATTGTACAGTTCTATACAAAAGTAAAGTCTTTATACATGTATTGTCTTATCATTTACTTGTCAACCCTGTATATTCAAATACAATACAGGTTGACAACTACACATGTTCTCAAAACATTACATTAAAAAATCATCATTTCCAAAAAGAATTTCTCAAAACATCTTTGATTCATTCTCGCACTCGGATACCATATCAAATGGTATCCCGTCCATTCTATTCGTTCAATCCTCCTAGAGGAACCAGAGCGGTCTCCTCAGATGCCGCTAGGATCACTACTGGACCGCCATCGACAATCAGGCCTGTAAGGCCATCAATAACACTAGTGAACACGACGGTTCAGCAATGTATATACATATCTTGTGATAACACATGTTAACGCATATAATAAATCTGTGCAATATATCAATTAACCATTCTACAATCAATATCCAATTCTAGACCATTGTGTGATAACAGTACACAGACATTTGGAGTCAAGTAATAGACATTCAAAGTGACAACTACCATAGCATTCATGTCATTTAACTTCCATTCATTTCATTTCATTTACCATCTTCCCTCAAAGGAATGATTCATTTAATTTCATTTACCATCTTCCCTCAAAGGAATGATTAATTTTCCAAATGGAAGGCATCAATCGGTACCCATAGATACGATAGGAATTGTGACTTACCAGTGACCGGGCAAAGGACAACGTGCATCACCACGGAGCTCCGGAACACCCCCAAATCCATCTACTGCAGTAGGAATAGTCATTTGTTTATTTATTAATTCATTTAGCTCATTTAGAGCTTTAATACAATAGCTAGGTAGTGCCAGACTCAAGAGTCAATACATTTCAATAAGCAATCCATTTCTGTATTCAATTCAATTCAGTAATTCCATTCTTAATAAATGAAAGGAATAACAGTAACATCAATCTCATTAGATTGGAACACGACGATACAGAATACAATACAATGAGAGAAATAGGCTATGAGCAATCCCACTCATCTCTTTCCTAGTTTAAACCAACCATTTAAGCGTAATCATTGGTTATCTAACACACGTGTTATTTTCGATGGACATCACATTTATATATATAATGTGTATATTAGAGTCCCCATAATTATCATCTATGGAGGTTTAGTCCATAATCAATTAACTATTAGAACAATGGTTCAATCATAAAATTCTTCTTTTATTGTTCTTAATTTTCAACAATCTCAAATCACCCCATAATTAGTCTTAAAACTAATTTAGGGAGTACTTATACTCATAAAAAACATGACTAATCAAAAAAAAAAAAACCCAAAATTTTGCCCAGTTAAATACATAGTTCGATCGATCGGATAGAAAAACTGTCTAGTTAGCTCACAGTCCGATCGATCAGCCTTCAGGTCTAATTGATTGGACCTGCTCCAAAAATGCAGTTTCAATTCAGGAACTGATTTTCCTCCCTCTTCTTTTCCTTCCATTCCAATCAAACATGCACATGAAATGGACCTCCTGTCCTCTCCTCATTTATCACCCCATACACACATAACCATCTCCTTCTACTCATTTCATCAACCCACAAAATAATTCCATTCTAACAATAGTGGAAATGGTACAAAATTCAATTCAATGCAACATCTATAGGAATTAACATTAATCACAAGCAAATGTTTATACTTGCATCTCTTGAAGCTTCTTGACAAAAACCCCTCTTTCTTAGCTTGATTTGAGACAGATTTCTCCCAAATTCCAAACGCTAATCCATGAAAACATGCCAAATGGCTTCTTATGAACTAACCAAGCTAGAAACCATGCAAAACCACTCAATAGAACTTGGGAATCCTACAAAAGCATTAATTACTTACTTGTAATCTAAAGGAAGAAAGCTAGGGTTCTCTCTCTAGCTCCAAACACTTCAATAATGGAGGATGACTTGAGGAAGAAGATGAAGATGATGAAGCCTTTTCAAAATCACTTGCAAACTTCCAATCCTCACTCTTGATGGAGAAGAAATAGAAGAGAGAAAAAGAAAAATGACTCTAGGGCTTGCCTTGAGGTGCAATGAGTGAATGAACTCAATGGAGTTCATCTCCATCTCCTTATAAGCTCCATTTTGCACAAAACGCCCTTCACTTCTATTATTTACAATTTAAGTCAAATGAAGGTTCATTTTATCAATTTCAAGCCAAATGGATTAAAGTCTATTACGAAAGTTAACGTACTATTCGAGAAACACGCGTTGGTATCAAGAATTACAGTATTCGAAGAAATACACGAAAATTCGTATTTACGAAAAAGTTCCTCATTTGAGTCTAAACTCAATCTAATTAAACTAGTTTTATTCAAATCCATTCCATCATGTTCAACGCAATCATTTGAGATTAATTTGTCTCTGTTTGGTCATTAACCATTATTAACTCAATTAACCATGCTTAATTTGCACTAATCTTGATTAATTAGCCTTAATTACGATTAGTTTGGGTCGGGGTGTAACACAACCTTTCTCATACCAGAGATCCTTTATTTAACAAATCATTAAAAAAGGTTGTCGCAATCGGACATAAGAGATAGAGAGAGAGGTGCAAAGAAGGGAGGAATACAAGAGATGCTGCACGTCACGTCATTTGGAGAGGAAGAATACATTTGGTAGGGATGTAAATGGGTCCCCGATCCTCCGATTACCCAGAAGTTTCGACTTGTTAGAAACCAGGTCTGGATCCTTATTTAGGCCCCGATAAGTAAATGAGTCTGGGTTAGGTTCCACTTTGGTTTGGACCCGTGGACCTAAGACCCGACAAATTACCTCAATTTTCAAAATATTTTCCTAAAAGCCATGTTTTTTTAATATCATTTTTTACCTAGGCCCGGACCCGGATTCGGACCTGTCCCATATATGGTTCTGGTTCCGGAGCCAAAAAATTGATTCCGAAATGGTTTTGGGTCCGGATTCGGTTCCACTTTCTCCTTAACGGTTCTGGCTCCGGATCCACCATGGACCCGGACCGGAACCTGCCCGTTTAAAACCCTAACATTTGGGCATGACTTATATCGAGTTAAGAACACGTCAAAAGACTTGGAGATGCAATCTTGCCAACAGGTTGTTCCAAAAAAAAAAAAAAGGGAAATTTATAGTTTTGTGTTTTTTACTCTGGCTGGATTGATTTTTAGGGATCGTTCCAAAGGATTTGATATGTGGAATGGCATTTCATACTTGCCAAACATGTTTTATATGGCCTTATCTAGCTGGAATACAGAAACACCCAATTGAAACGATGCGAAAAGGGGACCAATATACCATAAATTCTCTTTAATTCATCCATTGATTCAAAACAATTGAGGCATATTATGATTCTAAATATAAGTAGGAAATGAAATCGGCTTATTTCGTTAATGATCGGATCAATAATTGTCAACAGAAGAGTCCCACATAAGCCAAAATAAAAACTATTTAATTATGCCCTAATTAACCAATCACTGATTAACGAATAATCCAACCTTACCATTAGATGCAACTAGGTCAAAACTTTAACTTTGGATCAAGCCCTTACTTCATGAGCAAAAATCATTACAAGAGGCAGTAGATTATAGAGGGGCACATACTAGTCTCACAGGGTCTTGAAATTTTGTGTACAATGCACTCATGCTCACGGTGAGGTCCTCCCCAAAACGAATTGAATCTCTGCTCATTGTTGGTGCGGGTCAATCAATCATTATACGTGGGCTTGGTATTTCTGGATTAGATTAGGTAGCGGTACGCATAGTATCCGCCACTGGCCATATGGTCTCACATCAAGTCTAAAACAATCCAAGACAATCGACAAGCCGGAGAAAGAAAAAGCAAATAGGATGAACATAATTTAAATTGGATCTTCATAAATATAAGATTGATTTGAATAACAAAACATGAATCTTGAAATTAATCATGTGTTCGCTTGAGCTGAACCGCTACCTTTGTTTGGGGATTTACTACCTTCCTCTATAATGGCCTGTACATGATATCGATGGGGCAACCAATGTATTAGTGTAGAGATGAGCTGTAACCACTAAACCATTTGTGTGTGTGTGTGTTTCAAGACAACTCCCTTCCTATCATGGAGTCCAAATCTAATTAGAATTTATATTCCTTTTAGCATAGGAAACTTCATTAGGTTAGCAACTTTTCATAAACACCAAATATAAGAGTCTTTATGTTAGTTGGTCTTCTAAAGTGAGGGAACTACATGGGCGTGTGGTCATTGGGCCACACTTCAGCCTAATAATTCTAACATTCCCCTCTTCTGTACATGAATATTTTCTATTATGTAAGTGTTTTATACTCTATTGTGAGGGATGAATGCACATGAACATTCCTCTTATAAAAATAGGCAAGAACAAAATATTCTATCATAACCCTAGAAAACTAGACATGACATTAGGTAAATCAGTCCGGATCCCATGTTTCGCCGAAACATGGAGATACTATTTCATCCTATCAAATTCTGCCAACTGTATAATTTTTTTTTTCATTCCAAGGAGGGTGTATTAGTTGGCATGTCCGCATCCCTATTTTGCTGAAAGAGGGAGATACCGTTTCATCCTATCAAATCATGCCAACTGTATAAAATCTTTTCTTTTCTTTTCTCTCTTTGTTTTTTTTTTTTTTATTTTTCAATTCAAAGGAGGGTGCATTAGTTGGCATGAGATTTTATACCGCGCGTTGGCATGGTTTGATAGGATGAAACGGTATCTCCCTGTTTTATCAAAATAATGGATCCGGACTCTGAATGGAGAGTCTGAATCCCTTGTTTCGCTAAAACATGGAGATACAGTTTCATTCTATCAAATCATGCCAATTATATAAAATATTTTCTTCTTTTTTTTTTTTTCATTTCAAAGAGGGTGCATTAGTTGGTATGGGACGTTATAAAGTTGGCATGACTTGATAGGATCAAACGGTATCTCCCTGTTTCAGCAAAATAGGGGATTCGAATTCTGAATGAAGAGAGTTTGGATCCCCTGTTTCGCTGAAGCATGAAGATACTGTTTCATCCTATCAAATCATACCAACTGTATAAAATCTTTTCTCTTTTTTTTTTCATTCCAAGGAAGGTGCATTAGTTGGCACAATATTTTATAATCAACTACCCACGAATTATCAGCTATAAATTGAAATCCAACTATCCAAGTTTCCTATATAATCAATTCTAATTTAATTTGTTCTTGACAACTATTGATTTTTTTTCTCCTTTAATTAGAAGTATCCAGCCAGGTGTGTGGGAATATCGCATATAAATATGCTGAAAATGAAATATCCTCGTCTTGTTTCATTTGTGGAAAGAGAAGCTTTGTTTATTTTGTATTTCCCTACTGGGAATTTTATACCTAAGGATTAAACTAACCTTATCTTACATATAATTGTTTTTTTAATTCCAAGGAAGGTGTTACTCATTGATTAGCAAGTATTTGTCATTGCCTGCGTTTTCATATGATTCCCTCTCAGAAGTCAATCCCTGTTGGGTCGTTGGCAATATAAATAACACTATACTGTGGGATATGAGATTCCTTTCCCATTTGTAAAAGGCTAGAGCTTAACTGAGGCAAGTTAGTTCGGTTCTTGGCCCATGTAGCCGTGAGAACTAGAGGGAACTCAAGACTCTTTTTTTCACCATGTGAGATTGACTTTGATAGCATGTGGGTGAACCAAAACTCAGAATCTGACCTAGCTAATGGAAGTTATCAGTTACTGCTATTTTTTATTTTCTATTTTTCCTTGTTGTGCTTTATCTTCCATCATCTTCAACATCATCAGGTTCTTTCACCAAAAAAAAATAAAAAAGTCATTGAGTTGTTCAACTTTCTTTCTATGAATTTAAATGGACCAATTCACAATGTTGCTTAATGGGTTTTTGTTGTTGTAATTACGCATTTGTGCAGCGAGAGGATTATACTATCAACAGATTTCTATTTCCACAGTAGAGAAAGGAATTCTACATTCTTACTCCTCACATGAAATTAGAATCCTCTCTACAAAAAAATTAGTTCATTTTTTCCCTTTTCGGAGAGAAAAATGTGTTGCACCAAATGATAAAAAAAAATAAAAAAATGATTGAATGGAAAATCAAAGCAGTTTTTCTCTCTATCATGGATTCCTCTTGTAGCGGTAGCACAAATCAACCCTAGGTGATTTTTTTTTTTTTTTTTTTTTTCTTTTGGTAAAAGATCCCTAGGCTCTTAGTTGAGTTATTTTTTCTACTTATTTATGCAAACAGGTGATCCATGTTGAGTTTTTTTTCTTAAACAAAAAAGTAAATGTCAATGCCCAGATTGCCGTTGGGCCCTTGGGAATGTAAATAATTCTATTCATTTCTGTGGGATATGAGATTCCTTTCCCATTTGGAAAAGCTAATTACCGAACTAGTGTCTTGTTCTTTCGCTATCTTTAATGAAATATCTTTTCTTAAAAAAAAAAACCTAGTGCCAAGTCTTTAAGTGCCTTGGCTTATGTAAGACTAACATATATGGCATGTTAGAAATTAGTTCTTCACTGCTGTGAGATACTCGACTCATCCACAGTCTTGCTCAGCTAGCATCCAAATATGTGGGCCCAAAAACCATGCTAGGGCTTTCCTTTTCATTGACAAGATCCATAAAAGGGGATTCCACTGGCGGCCCCAAAACCAAAGGCACTACCCATTTTCTTGATGCTTTTAAAACTTTACAAGTGCATAGCCTTAAAACAAAAGTCCATTTTACCACTTCTTGAATGCACCCTATTTTTTGCTCTTAATTTTTAGCACATGGGATCCGCTTTTTAAAAATAACCATTATTTAGCTGACTCAATGTTAGATAACATAGGGAATTTTCTCCAATGGATGTTCTGCAAAATATAGATGACTACTCCAAATCAGCTGGCTATTTGGATGATGAAATAATGTCATTGTTATTTAGAATAATCTAAACAGCCACTAGTGGGCTGTGGTGGCCTGGTCCCCAAAAATTGTATAAAATCCTTTAGGCTTTTAGAGAATATATTTCAAATTTTACACATGGCCCCTGCAAGATTTTTCTGTTTTACATAGTGGCCCCTCCTAGGAAAATTTCCTGCATCCACCCTTGCTAATAGCCATCCTTTAGCTGACTAAATAATGTGGACTTTTCACGAAGGGTGTCCATGGGCGCCCAGCCTAAAGATCTGTCCCATCTTTTGACACACAAGCTCAAGCCCAGCCCATGCCCGATTCAAGCCGCGAGCAAAATATCTGAGCCCCGGGCCTGACCGTTTAGTTAATTAGGCTGGGCTGGGTTGGACTGTGCTAGTCTCCCTCTCCCTCCCTATTATTTATCATTCCTCTACACAAAATAATTCACTACTCTCTCCCTCTCTCTCACCAACAACATTGTTCAAAAGAATACCCTTATCAATATAGTATCTATCCATATCATCCCTCTCTTCAAGTTTTTTTTTTTTTTTTTTGGTAGAGTCCCTCTCTTCAAGTTTTCTTTTTTACCCCAGCCAAGGGGATTAGAACACAAGAGAGAAATCGCAAACACACGGAAAGGTGGCCACTCAAGTGGAAAGGAGGCCCACACAAGCGAGAAGAAAGCCCATATAATTGGAAAAGGAGGCCACAGAAGCTATTATCCCTAACTTTCCTCTTTCTCTCCCCAGTATCTTTTCCCTACCTTCTCTTTCCAAAATCTTATCCCCTAGGAAATCCGACACGGTGTCTTCATCATTTCAAATTCAATTAAGTCCCTCTCTCTCAATTCAAAAAACCAACAAATTAAAAGACCCTGATTTCTAGAGTTGGGATTTCACAAGCAATTTCATGCAAAGCTTCCTTTTAACTTTTATTACGGCAACACTACTAGAGATTCTGTTTTTGGCACGGGAAGAGGCGGGCGGCCGCCAGTGGCAGTCGCAAAAAGTGGGTTTTAGCGACCACTATTGCGGCCGCAACAGGCGGTCGCTAAAACCCACATAAACCCCCCCCCCTTCACCCCACCAAAACCACTTTTCTTTCCTTCCCTCTCGATCTCTTTTCCCCTCCCGCGCTCAAGACTCTGCCCTCCTGCGCCCGTTTCCCGTCTCCCGCCGCACCAGCCACACCACCGCCGGAGCCGCCTGCGCCGGAGCCGACACCAATTCCCTCTCTCTCCCTCTCTCTCTCTCTATTTCTCTCACTCTTTCTACTGGTCTTTCCGTCTCCCTCAACGACGTCGGAGCCGACGCCGCTGCTGCTCGCTCTCCCTCACCAACAATCTCTCTCTTTCCCTCACTCTTTCTCTGTTTTCTCTCCGCCATTAAACCTCGAAGCAAGTTTTGATCGTTTCTAGGTTCTGTAACAAGCCTCTTTCCGTACGCTCTGCATCACAATTGTTTCCAGGTATGTTTCTTTCCAGATCATGCATTTTTTTTTAAATGTTGATTAGTTCTTTCCGTCATTGCAATTGATCGCACAGTCGGCCAATGCGCGGCGATTGGAGGCCCAGTTGGGATTCATGCGCCAACAACCGTCGATTTCATTCATGGATTCCTTGATGGAGTTGGGTGGAAAATCAGCTTTATAATAGGTGGAGGTGGTAATAGTGTCTGTTGATGTGGTGGAGTTGATGGGCAAGTGCGCGTAAGATGCATCCCTAGGTTTGGCTCATGGCCAGCAATGCTTCACTGTTGCTTGATGACTTTTGTGTGAAATGCTGAGAACAAACTGCTATTAGCATTCAGCATATTGTAAAATTTGCAAGAGTAATGGGAAGTAGTAGGTCTTTGTATCTTCACACTTCTAAAATTCATCAACAGTCAGCTGGAATAGTTCCCAAATCATCACTAGTCTGATGAAAACTTGTGCTCTCAAAGGAAGATACCTGATGCACAATGATGTATTATTATAACATTTCTAAGGCATCTATCCATGTCACAATTTATCTGCCAGAATCACTTCTTGATGAATGTGTCTTTATTCGAAGTGATGATACACATGAGCCTTTCTCCTCAAGTCCTGGAACAAACTATTATGATTCTTTCTGCAATTGGTATTAGTTAGATGTTGCTGAGACGAGTACTAATCAGGTGACCTACTTCCTGTGCAAACAATCTATTTGGATGACACCCTTCTTCCCTATTTTTCTGAAGAGTTAGGACATAGGATATCCTATGTTTTACTTTTTACATAGCGTTCTTCTTTCCTATGTTTTATTAAATCCAGTGAAAAAGATGAAATTAGATAGAAAACCAATAACAAGTCCATTTGAATCAGTTTTAAGTCAAAATAACATAAAAGTAGACTTGTGAAATGGCACTTGAGTCTTTGTGACCATGTTTTAATCTACTATGTGTAAATTCTCATTGCTTTGAATGGATTAATGTTCATATATCAAAAGTATTTGGCATGCATAATCATGTTCTCTAGATTTTCTTTACTATGAAGATTGAAAGTTTCTTAAAAAGAGTTAGTTAGATTTCTACTTTACTGTCTGGTTCATGATTTGCTTTGTTTCCACCTACTCTTTATTATGTTGATCCAATGCATCTAGTCTATTTAAAATTTCAAACCCCAAACATGGATGAAAAATTTAGTTTACTAGGTTTAATCAATACTACCATTATGCTTGGAAAAATGGCCTCCGAGCGCCCAAACTGGGCAAACGGTCTCCGTTGCCCGTGAAACCGGACGGGCACGAGCCCCTGGTCATTCGTGACTTGCCGGAGCTGATAGCTCGAGAATTGGACTCCCGGATTGCTCGTAGAGTTGAACGTAGGTTAAGCCTTAAACGTGAACTTAAAAATTAAACCTGGATGTGGTTCAAGCCATTAACAAAGATGGAGAGTTGGTCTAATCTACTCAATCTTTCTGTCTAAAGTAGACCGGGGGCCTACTTTATTGAATAATTCTTTCGGGTTAGCTTGCAATGAAGAATATAGGTATGTGATTGGGAAGAGAAGCTTAACCCTCTTTGATTGATACACAAGATAATATTCCTTGTTTGTATATAATACTCACTATAAACACATAATTCTGGTGCCACATTGACATACAAAAACTTTCTCAAAAGCCTCAAGGTTATTGGTTTCTCTAAAATAGTTTCTATGGTCACATGGAACCGCACTATATGCTTGCCATTTTGGGCTTAAGCAGAGGCTGTTCAAGGAGGTAATGGGACAACAGAAGTGTCACTACTAGAAAATGCTCATTTACCTATTCCACATTGACCCTTAATTTAGAACTGCTATAGATGGTTTTATATTTGAAGATTTCATTGGTTGTGAACCTTTCATTATCAACTTTTATTGATTTGCATGCATTAGTGAAACTTAGACCCGTTCAAGAATTGTGTACAACATCTGTTCGGTAATCCTTGACGCAACGGATTGGGTCTTTGACTAGATTCGTTGTTCTTGTAATGTACATTCGAACTTTGTCGTATAGGATTCTTGAATTGTCCAGTTCGGACAGTTTGAGAATGCAATTGTCCATCTTATACTCAATAACTCATGTAAGTCTGATGTTAGATAGAGTTTCGGTTGATGTTCCATTGTTCTCTGGGTACATAAATAGGTACGATTGATGTTGTACCTATGTCGTATACTTGGAGAACCACGAGGACATGCTGCCGAAATTTTGTCTGACTAGGGGACGAAGCATTCAAGTTTTTGAGTGCAAGTTGGATCGTGCATTCTTGAATGGGGTAGGACCAACCACCCTGTAGTAAGGAGTTTGCAGTTTATGGATAGGTGACTTGCATGATGCACGGTATCTTGGGCTAATTGTACTTGCTCATTTTATATTTCCACAGAAATAGTTACCGAGATGGACAAGAGTTGGATTGATTTACCGAATAGGATGTCTAGGGAATACATGGATGGGATTAACCAGTTCATGGAATTTACCAATGGGTTTGACATTGAGTTCATCAGTTGTCCATGTAGAAAATGTGCGAATCGGTATTATTACAGAAGAGAGTTTGTCCGAGAGCATATGATTTTGAACGGATTCTTGAAGCAGTACAAGAATTGGATAAGACATGGAGAAGAGTATGTTTCTTGTCGCAGAGAGGAAAGAGATGAAATTGAGGTGGATGATATGTCAGAGGCTGATTCGATGATCGCGATGCTAAATGATATCGTGTGCGGGTTGGCACCCGAATACACAAGCTGTGAGACTGAGGGGGCAGGTGGGAGTAATCCTTGCTCCGGTGCCGATGAAGAAGCCTTGAGATATTTTGAAATTCTAGACGATGCACAGACAGAATTGTATCCTGGATGCAAGGACTTCAGTAAATTGTCCTTTATCGTTGAGTTGTTACATTTGAAGGCATTGAATCAGTAGTCTGACACGTCCTTCGATATGCTCCTCCAGTTGTTGCATCGAGTGCTCCCATCCGGTGAAAAACTTGCTGAGTCCTACTACCAGGCTCGCAAGTTAACTGAAAATTTAGGCTTCACATATGAGACTTTGGATGCATGTCCAAACAATTGTATGTTGTTTAGGAATGAGAATGCCCATCTTGATACGTGCATTGTCTGTCAGACTTCGAGATGGAAGGAGGACGGGGTTGGTTGCAATCGTCAGAATAGTTCTACAAGTGTTGTCAATCGTGGCAAACGTGTGGCAGCAAAGCAAGTGAGATATGTCCCACTTAAGCCAAGGCCGAAGAGGCTTTTTATGTCATCAAAGATTTCTAAACTGATGAGATGGCATGCCGAGAACAGGCCAAGAACAGCAGAGACGATGGTAAGTTAACCCATCCAGCAGATTCCCCAGCGTGGAAAGACTTCGATCGGAGGAATCCAGACTTTGCCTTGGATTGTCGCAGTGTGAGGCTTGGTTTGGCTGCAGATGGTTTTAGCCCATTCAGGTTCATGATTGGGGCAAATCACAGTACGTGGCCAGTTGTTTTGGTACCTTATAATCTCCCGCCATGGATGTATATGAAGCAACCTTTTCTGATCCTATCCACACTTATTGATGGACCAAGAGGACCAGGGGACAAGATTGATGTATATATGCAACCTTTGATTGATGAATTGAATGAATTATGGGCTGATGGTATGATGACATTTGATGCCAAAAGCAATGAAATGTTTAAACTCCGCGCTGCATTATTGTGGACAATCAACGACTTCCCAGCGTATGCTAACTTATCGGGTTGGAGCACATAGGGAGAGTTTGCATGTCCTTGTTGCAATAAGGAGAAGAAGTCAACTTGGTTGAAGCACGGCAGAAAATGGGCATATACGTGTCATAGACGTTTTCTACCTCCATTGCATAGGTTCAGGAGGGACAAAGTGTCATTTGATGGCACTCGAGAATATGGTCCAACACCTCGAACAATGACGGGAGTTGAATTGTTGTCACAGCTTGAGCAGGAGCAAATACGTACTGTGTATGATTTTCAGATTTACTGGCCCCCCCGCTGCCTTCTATTCCCGGTGCAAATAGAAGGCGAAGTCATAATTGGAAGAAAAAAAGTATTTTCTACGATCTACCATACTGGAAAGATAACTTACTCAGGCACAACTTAGATGTTATGCACATCGAGAAGAACGTATGTGATAATATATTGTGGACCATTCTCAGTGTTCAGGGGAAGTCAAAGGATGGTGTCAATGCACGCCGTGACTTGGAAGAAATGGGCTGGAGAAAACCGTTGCACTTGTAGCTGAGAGAGTCCAACAAGGCATACATGCCTCCTGCGCAGTACACGATGAGTAAAGATGAGAAATATGTCTTCCTTTCTGTTCTGAAGGGTGTCAAGGTTCCTGACGGGTACTGTTTGAACATCGCTAAGCGTGTAAACATTAAAGAAAGAACATTACAGGGTTTGAAGAGTCATGACAATCATATTCTCATTCAACAGTTACTGCCTATCTCCATATGGAATTGTTTGCCTAAGAATGTTATAGCGCCGTTGATTGAAGTTAGTAACTTCTTCAGACAACTGTGTTCTAGAGTTCACCGAATAGATGAGTTGAATGGTCTGCAAGAGAGGATTGCTGTGACATTGTGTCATCTAGAAAAAAATTTTCCACCTGCATTTTTCTATGTCATGGTTCACTTGACCATACACTTAACCAGTGAAGCCCTGCTTGGTGGCCCTGTCCAATTCAGATGGATGTATCCGATCGAGAGGTACATGAACACATTGAAGAGGTATGTTCGTAATAGGGCTCGTCCAGAGGCATCAATAGCTAATGGGTATTTGATGGATGAGTGCACCAATTTCTGCGCATCATATCTTAATGATAATATTGAAACAAAGTTTACTAGGCCATCGCGGATTAATGATGGTCCAGTTGGGGAGGGCACGCCATTTGATCTCAATAATATTGAGTGGATTCAAGCTCACCGGTGGGTGTTGTTCAACACCCCATATGTTGTGGCTTTGACTCAGTAAGTTATCACTCATTCATTAGAGTAACTCCTCAATTTTTTGCCTAAACTATCGTACTTGTCATTAACACGTGTTACGCATCGCAGAACACACATCGATGAGCTCAAACGGGACATGCCTCGTGCTACAGAGAATCAAATTTATCAATCCCATTATCGGTCATTTCACGAATGGTTCAAGAATCACGTACGTATTCAATCATTAGGAGTAGTTTCACTTGTTCTTGACTTGTCAACTTCATGTAGTGATATTCATTGATTACATGCATTGCGTAGGTGTGTAACTTACGAAGAACCAACGATCCTAATTTGACTGATGAAAGGAGCCAGTTAGCTGATGGTCCCTTTATAACGGCCTGACGTTACACAACTTGTGATGTCAACGGTTTTCGATTTCGCATCAAGGATGCAGATGAGAAACGAGCGACACAAAATAGTGGGATTGGTTGTCCGTCTGTCGATGCTGGTTACTACTATGGCCTTCTGAAGGATATTGTTGAAGTTGTATACAATCATGGGTTAAAATTTCTATTGTTTAAGTGTGATTGGGTGGATCCCATCCGAGGGGTGAAAACAGATAATTACCAGTTTACATTGGTAAATTTTAAAAATTTGTTACATCGTGATGATCGAATAAGTGCCGAACCCTACATATTGTCCTCAATGGCATAGCAAGTTTACTATGTCAGAGATTGGAAAGATCCTAACTGGCAGGTTGCAGTTAAAATGTTAAGGAGGGGAGTGTATCAGATTGAATGTGATGAGCTAGATATTGATGCATTCGCCCAACAAGTTCTTGACCAGAATTCAGTTGTTCAACGTAATGAAGATGTTAATTGGGTTCGGGAAACCATTGAAGGAGATACAGTTGACTTACATGAACAGTGAACGGTTGTGAACTAATTTGCCAATGTTAGATTTCAGTGTAAATGATTTTTAAATGTTAATTTCAATTATCTTGTTAAATTAATTTATCTTACAAACATTTGAACAGATATGTCAAAGAGAAAGAGGAGAGATCGTCCACGGACGATCGACGAGCTGCTGCGCCAGACCTAGTCCAGTATGCCATCTGGGGACCCTGGGCATACACCGGATGCCGCCCAGCCTAGTTCGATGGCCCCACCGAGTAAGCCATCGACCTCTCATCCCTGTCCGTCGACCTCCGGGCCGAGGCCATGTCCCCGATTGATCGACCATCCCTATCCACCCCAGTGGGGCTTTCGGCCTCGACTGCTTCGGCTTCACCGTCTCGGCTTGCATTAGCCGATACACAGACAAGTATAAGTTTATTTAATTAAAACATTTTAATTTTAGCAAATTATTTTATTTCAATTTAATTGGATTATCTCTAATTTGAACAGAGTCTTTGAGCACGGGCCCATCTTCCAGCAGGGGGAGAGGCCCTACTAGAGGGATCCGGACGTGGAATTTCGGATCTCCCATTGATGTGGAGTTTGATGAGACATATCATCCGGTGGGTCCGCATGCTCGCCAGCTCATCAGCCATTTTGGACATATGGTCCGGGATCCATATGCATTCCCGTTGACTACACTTGATTGGGAGGCATTCCCAGTGGAGACATTAGATCGGATGTGGAAGCAGGTTAAGGTAATAATTTAACATTTCTCCACAGGATGTGTCAATTTAAACCATAACTTAATAAAAAATTATTTGTCCTTTTCAGGACAATTTGAGGGCATGTCTTGAGCTCTTCCGGCCAGTTTGCATGTCGAAGTGCTGGAAGATGTGGAAAGATCATAAAAATAAAATAAAGACGCAGCACTGGAGGCCACATCAGGATGCCCCCGACGTACTGGACTGAGTTCCGAAGGGCGTTCTCCCAGATCAGTGGACTCAGCTCGTCGGGTACTGGACGGGCGAGGAGGCAAAGGTGAGAAACTTGTAATGTTTTTATTTGAATTTTAACAATTTACTAGTGACTAAAAGTAACTAACAAAAATTAACTGATAAATATTAAAAACAGAAAGAGGCGGCTACAAATGCGCGGAACCACGCAATGCAGGGTCCCGCACACAGGTTGGGGACTCGACACATCACCCAGGTCCGCCACGAGGTAAGAAGTTAGATCGTACGTGTGATTTATATTTTTGTCATTTTGTATGATATGATACTAATAATTTAACTCTCCACCAAACAGTTGCATGCCACGGGCAGTCTGGTCGACAGGATGTCCGTCTGGATGCGTTCTCGAGATCCTCGCCACCCGGAGGTTGCAACTATCTTCGTAGATTTTTATATTGAACCGCTTAAATTATCTGTCTATTACTATGTCTTGTTATGCATGATAATATATTAAATGAATTAACTACGCAGGCCCAGTCTCAGTCCAAACTGGAGGCATTGCCCGAAGAGGAGCGCAGTTTGCCAGTGCGGAGGGATGAGATATTCCACTCCATCGTTGGCCGGGATGGGCACGGATACACGCTCACGTATGGGACGGGCATTCCACGTTCCCACATCGCGCGAGCGGAGTCATCCGGTCCTAGCTCCTCCCAGGGCTTGCGCCTCCGTACATATGAGGAGGTCGAGGAGTTGCTGCAGACCATGAAGGCAGCGATCAGAGAGGAGGTGACAAATGAGGTGAGGGCATCGATGAGGGCCGAGTTGAGAGCGGAGTTGACAGAGCTGGAGGCTCGTCTATCACAGAGTCGTGGCCCCATCGCTTCAGACCCACCACCCACTACTCAGGTTAGTAAGAAAACATTTTGTATATTTATATTGTCAATTATGTCATCTGTCTGATGATATTTTTGTTTTTTTTAATTGGTTTTATATGTATAATAAATAATTACAGGCACCTGACGCTGGCAGCGGCCACATAGCGAGATGCGACTCGGTTGGAGACGGTAGTCATGATCCGTCAGGCTCGACTGATCCTAACGAGGTATAAATATTTTTTTTTTAATTCAAGATTTCAACATGTATAGAGATTTTCTCCAGGATTGCTCATAAAGTTCTCCCTGATGGCTCGAAAACGGTCCGCCGGGGGTCCGGAACGGGAAACGGGCCTCGAAAAAATCAGAAACCGGCACGAGCACTTCGCTCGGGGGTAGAGTAACATGTAGGATTAGACGGCTCGCAAATAGGACTCCCGATTAGAGAATTAGAAGCGAAAACGTAGTCTTTTCCAACACTTAGGCTCAAAAACGTCCTGCTGAGGGTCCGGAACGGGAAACGGGCCTCGGAAAAATTGGAAACCGGCACGAGCACCTCGCTCGGGGGTAGAGTAACCTGTAGGATCAGACGGCTTGCAAATAGGACTCCCGGTTAGAGAATTAGAAGCGAAAACGTAGTCTTTTCCAACACTTAGGCAAAAAAAGGACCGCCGGGGGTCCGGAACGGGAAACGGGCCTCGAAAAAATCGGAAACCGGCACGAGCACTTTGCTCGGGGGTAGCGTAACCTGTAGGATCAGACGGCTCGCAAATAGAACTCACGGTTAGATAATTAGAAGCGAAAACGTGGACTTTTCCAACACCTAGGCTAAAAAAGGGCCCGCCGGGGGCCCGGAATGGGAAACGGGCCTCGGAAAAATTGAAAACCGGCACGAGCACTTCGCTCGGGGGTAGAGTAACCTATAGGATCAGGCGGTTCGCAAATAGGACTCACGGTTAGAGAATTAGAAGCGAAAATGTAGTCTTTTCCAACACTTAGGCTCAAAAACGGACCGCCGGGGGTCCGGATTGGGAAACGGGCCTTGGAAGAATCAGAAATGGGCACGAGCACTTCGCTCGGAGGTAGAGTAACTTGTAGGATCAAACGGGTCGCAAATAGGACTCACGGTTAGAGAATTAGAAGCGAAAACGTGGTCTTTTCCAACACTTAGGCTAAAAAACGGCCCGCCTGGGGTCCGGAATGGGAAACGGGCATCGAAAAAATCAGAAACCGGCACGAGCACTTCGCTCGGGGGTAGAGTAACCTGTAGGATCAGATAGCTCACAAATAGGACTCCCGGTTAGAGAATTAGAAGCGAAAACATAGTCTTTTCCAACACTTAGACTCGAAAACGGCCCGCCGGGGGTCTGGAATGGGAAACGGGCCTCGGAAAAATTGAAAACCGGCATGAGCACTTCGCTCGAGGGTAGAGTAACCTATAGGATCAGACGGCTCGCAAATAGGACTCCCAGTTAGAGAATTAAAAGCGAAAATGTAGTCTTTTCCAACACTTAGGCTAAAAAATGGACCGCTGGGGGTCTGGATTGGGAAACGGGCCTCGGAAAAATCAGAAACAGGCACGAACACTTCGCTCGGGGGTAGAGTAACCTGTAGGATCAGACAGCTCGCAAATAGGACTCACGGTTAGAGAATTAGAAGCGAAAACGTGGTCTTTTCCAACACTTAGGCCAAAAAACGGCCCGCCGGGGGTCCGGAACGGGAAACGGCCCTCAGAAAAATCAAAAACCGACATGAGCGCTTCGCTCGGGGGTAGAGTAACCTGTAGGATCAGATGGCTCGTAAATAGGACTCCCGATTAGAGAATTTGAAGCGAAAATGTAGTCTTTTCCAACACTTAGGCTCAAAAACGGCCCACCTGGGGTTCGGAACGAGAAACGGGCATCGGAAAAATCAGAAACTGGCACGAACACTTCGCTCGGGGTTAGAGTAACCTGTAGGATCAGACGGCTCACAAATAGGACTCCCGGTTAGAGAATTAGAAGCGAAAACGTAGTCTTTTCCAACACTTAGGCTCAAAAACGTCCCGCCGGGGGTCCGGAACGGTAAACGGGCATCGGAAAAATCAGAAACCGGCACGAACACTTCGGTCGGGGGGTAGAGTTACATGTAGGATCAGATAGCTCCCAAATAGGACTCCCGGTTAGAGAATTAGTAGCGAAAACGTAGTCTTTTCCAACACTTAGGGTAAAAAACGGACCGCCGGGGGTCCGGAACGGGAAACGGGCCTCGAAAAAATTGGAAACCGGCACGAGCACTTCGCTTGGGGGTAGAGTAACCTGTAGGATCAGACGGCTCGCAAATAGGACTCCCGGTTAGAGAATTGAAGCGAAAACATAGGATTTTCCAACACTCATGCTCGAAAACGGCCCGCTGGGGGTCCGGAACGGGAAACGGGCATTAGAAAATAGGAAACTGACACGAACAATTAGCTCGGGGGTAGAGTAACCTGTAGGAACTGACGGAACTCGATTCCGACTCCCGGATTGCTCGTAGTGTTGAAACGTCGGTTTAAGTTGAACTGTTAACTTAGAACTTAGGAAAGTAGCCTCCGGGTGCCCAAAACGAGCAAACGGGCTTCGTTGCCCTTGAAACTTGACGGGCACGGGCCCGTAGTCATTCCCGACTTGGAGGAACTGACGAAACTCGATTTCGACTCCCTGATTGCTTGTAGTGTTGAAACGCCAGTTTAAGTTGAACCGTTAACTTAGAACTTAGGAAAGTAGCCTCCGGGCGCCCAAAATGAGCAAACGGGCTCCGTTGCCAGTGAAACTTGACCGGCAGGGGCCCGTAGCTATTCTAGACTTGCAGGAACTGACGGAACACGATTCCGACTCCCAGATTGCTCGTAGTGTTGAAACGTCAGTTTAAGTTGAAACGTTAACTTAGAATTTAAGAAAGTAGCATCCGGGCCCCCAAAACGAGCAAACGGGCTCCGTTGCCAGTGAAACTTGACGAGCAAGGGCTCGTAGTCATTTCCGACTTGCAGGAACTGACAGAACTCAATTCCGACTCTCGGATTGCTCGTAGTGTTGAAACGTCGTTTTAAGTTGAACCGTTAACTTAGAACTTAGGAAAGTAGTCCCCGGCGCCCAAAATGAACAAACGGGCTCCGTTGCACGTGAAACTTGACGAGCACAGGCCCGTAGTTATTTCCGACTTGCGGGAACTGACGGAACTCGATTCTGACTCTCGGATTGCTCGTAGTGTTGAAACGTCGGTTTAAGTTGAACCGTAAACTTAGAACTTAAGAAAGTAGCTTCCGGGCGCCCAAAATGAGCAAACGGGCTCCGTTGCCAGTGAAACTTGACGGGCACGGGCCCGTAGTTATTCCCGACTTGCAGGAACTGACGGAACTCGATTCCGACTCCCGGATTGCTCATAGTGTTGAAACGTCGGTTTAAGTTGAACCGTTAACTTAGAATTTAAGAAAGTAGCCTCCGGGCGTCAAAATGAACAAACGGGCTCCGTTGCCCGTGAAACTTGACGGGCACGGGCCCGTAGTCATTCCCGACTTGTGGGAACTGACGGAACTCGATTCTGACTCACGGATTGCTCGTAGTGTTGAAACGTCGGTTTAAGTTGAACCGTTAACTTAGAACTTAGGAGAGTAGCTTCCGGGCGCCCAAAACGAGCAAACGGGCTCCGTTGCCCATTTTCTCGTAGTGTTGAAACGTCGGTTTAAATTTAAAAATTTTAATTTTGCTTCTTAATTTTTTTATATTTAGTATAAATTGCTGATTTTTATAATTAACTATTAATATTTATTTTCGTTTTTGTGTTCAAGTTTGAGAGCATCGGATCTACCACAGCACCTTGCGCGGACAATATGGTTTTTTTTTTGTTGTTTTTTTTTTAATAATTGTAATGGATATAATTTGTTGAATTTTTTGTAATGTTTTGAATGTCATTAATATAAGACTTTCTTTTGTTGTTATTTGTAATTTTAACTAATGGTAGTAGCTGTATATAATATATTCAGGTATAGGTACAAAAAGCAGGAAAAAAATTGAGAAATTAAAAAGAAATACTAAAAAAAATTTATGATCTTTAGCGGCCGCCACTGGCGGTTGCTAAAAATAAAAATATATTTTTTAAATTAAAAAATTAGAAAAAGTTAAGCATTAGCGATCGCTAATACTTTTAAATTTTTTTAAAAGTATAAAAAGATCTATGTATTAGCGACCGCTATGGCGGCCGCTAATACTTCAAAAAAATTAAAATTTTTTTTCGGCGATGGCTACCCTACTTTTAGGGACCGCTATGGCGGCCGCTAAAGGTCCTTAAATTTTTTTTAAAATTTATTAGCGACCGCTAGCTTGCGGTCGCAAAAAATGTTGCAGCCGCCAAATGGCGGTCGCTAATACTTTTAGCAATGAAGTAATTGCGTCGCACACTGGGCGGTCGGTGGACGGTCGCTGAAGAGTATTAGTGACCGCCTCCACACCTTTAGCGACGGCTTTTGGCGGTCGCTAAAAGTCCTTGTTCTAGTAGTGCAAGATGTATTTGCACCGACCGGACTGCATGAGCTTTGGGCTTTCTATCACTTGACCCAAGCACAGCCCAAATATTAAACGGGCGTAAAATGTCCAAGCCTAGCCCAAATATTATAAATTAAGACCCAAATCCGGTCCAGAGTAGGCTGGGCCTGGGTCAGGCTTGAACAATGAGCACTGTTATTGTCATGGTGGATGCTGTGAAATTGAGTGGGGTCACAAAAATCCCATTTTTAGTGCCCCAGACAAGTGGGGTTGGGAGTTGGGACTCGATAGAGCAACCGGACCTGTAGAGTGAACACTCGCATAAGCCAAGAGAAGACACCCGCACGTACATTCAGGGAAAGAGCACTTGCACATGCATCGAATCGAATAAGGACGTTGCACACGCAGGGGGTTGCTGCGATCAAGGCCATCCCTCTTTCTTGAGGCCTATCTATTTAACTCAATCAGGACATCGCATTCTGATTATTACAAAGGCAATACTTCCCAATATAGGCCACTCGAAATCTTGAAAAATAGCCTTTACAAAAATAAAAAAGATCCAAAAAAGATTGTGTAAATTCTAGATTAATTGCTTTTATCTTTCTAGGGTAGAAAATATATTGGACACAATAAAATAAAGAGCCTTTTGTGTATACCCCGGCCCCTGAGGTTTGTAGGATTTCTAAATAGGACCCTAAGGTTTTAGTATTTACAAATAGGCCCGTGCATCTTCATTTTAATACCTAATGTGTCCCCAAAATCAATAGTCTTCCAACTACCATAGGCTTTTAAAGCAAATAATGACACTTTCGTCTATCTCTTTTGTTCTTACATGCATAATTTCAAAAGCTTGGACTTAAAATTTTTTTTTATAAAGCATGTAACATTAACAATTGCAATTAGTGGGAGAGAATAACCCTACATAAATCCATTTATTCTTATCAATACAGGGTTCATTTTATTAAATCCAAATTGATTGTGATGACAATTGATACTTATACTTATAACCGGTTATGATTTATCCAATTTATACATGACCCACCATTAGATTGATGAAAGTCTCAAAATATTTGATTATACTTCATGTGTAGGGGGTTTAAAAGAAATATTGTGAGAAGGGACAAATGTAAAAAAAAAAAAAAAAATTTAATTTTTAGAATTTGCCGTGGGGGGGGGGGGGGGGGGGGGGGGGGGATGGTATTTTAAACTTTTCTCAGATATGGGTGCAAGGCTTCAGTCCCAGGCCTTGTACCTGGGTCCACCCCTCTAGTTATGTGTTTGAGAGAGTTATTGAGAGAAAGCATTGGAATTTGAGATAAAATAATGGTGGCGGTCATTTATATAAAAATCCAACACAAATCTCATGGTAGTTGCCTATTCTTATTAAGAATATTTATTTTGGTGATATAAAAGGTATTAAAAAGAAAAAGCAGGGCCTATTTATAAATACTAAAACCTTAGCGACCTATATACAAATCCTACAAACATTAGCGGGGTATATACAAAAAGCTCTAAAATAAAAGTATCATACAATATATGAACAGTTACTTGCTTACAAGAGTACACATCAGCAGGTCATCTAAAATCGGGAATTTCTTTATTGGTGCTTCCGGCTAATCTTCTCTATTTTTCACAAGCCGACAAACCCTAACTTCATAAATTGATAGGATTCAATGGGGAGATTGATTGCCTTGCAAGATCTTTATTTTGAATACAAATGTAGATTCGGATTTTGGTTTGGTTATATATGGTCAAATTCAGATTTAATGAGGGCAAAGAACCCTTTCAGCTTATTATATGAAAATAAATCCATTGTACAATCCTCACCGTGGAATTATCACCTGTAAACCAAAGACACGACTTGATTCTCCAGTGTCTTTTTTATTTTTACCATTTGTTTCGGACATTATCAGTCTGATCAGTGTCTGACTATATGAGAATATTATTTTGGCCATTTGTTTTGGGCATGATGATCAGTCTCTAATTGAAGTGAGATTTTCACTAGAAGGAAGAATATTGAATGAAAATCATTTCAAGTTTATCGACCACAGCTTGTGGCACGTTGGAAGGTGCTCCTGTTGCAATCTTGAAGTTATGGGTTAAACAATTAACTATCAATAAAACAATATCAAGTAGCTAGGATGTCAAGGGTGTCGATCCTCTATGATGTAATGGCCCCAATCCTAGGGCCTGCATTTTCTTACCACTATGGCTTTGACTTTTGAAAGAAAATAACCCACAGGCTACATTTCTATGGTCCCTTTTATGGTTTGAAAAGGAAAAGAGAAATTTTAAAAAGCCAACCAAGTTGCTATATTTTGATTGTTTTTGCTTATATAAAGGCCCTTGGAGGCGTGTGTCTTCCACACTCCTCTCATACCTTTTCTGCCTCTCTCTCCATCTAGGCGTGTGCCTTCCACACTCCATATCAATCTATAAACTGCTCTCTGCATACACCATGTCCTCCCTGTTGAACAAATCTGAAAGCCATGTAACTCCCTCTCCTCTTCACACAGAGTCCAATCAAAACCAAGACATCTCCTCTCTCCAAATCACCATCCAACCGTTGGATAATGGCATTACAGACCCCAACTCCTATCACGGCTCTGGGCGGGCACAGTGGCTACGGGCAGCGATCCTCGGCGCCATCGATGGGATCGTCTCGGTCGCATCCATCATGATCGGTGTCGGGGCTGCGAACGCATCCAACAAAGCCATGCTCGTCAGTGGACTTGCCGGGCTTGTCGCAGGGGCCTGCAGCATGGCCATAGGAGAGCTGGTCTCTGTCTACACCCAGTATGATGCAGAAGTGGCCCAGATGGAGAGACGCAAGAGGGAGAGTGGAGAAGAGCCAGGAGATGAGGAGATGGGGAACCTTCCTAGCCCTACAAGGGCTGCTTTGGCCTCATTTCTAGCCTTTGCTATTGGGGCTCTCCTTCCTGTGCTGGCTGGTGGGTTCATACATGCACAGTGGGTGAGGATTGTAGCTGTTTGTGTGGTTTCTAGCTTGGCCTTGGTTGGGTTTGGTGCAGCCAGTGCAGTGCTTGGAGATGCCCATGTGGTGAAGTCTACGTTGAGGGTCTTGATTGGTGGATGGTTGGCTATGTTCTTTACATATGGTGTTGTTAAGGCCTTTGATGTTGCTTTTGGAATCAAAGAGCTATCTTCTTAAATATTTAGGTTTTGCATTTGTATTTGTGTAATACCTAATTTGTAGTTTTCAGTCATGCCTTACAGTATTGGTGTTGGATATGGAACATATTTTGTTTTCTTTGGGGGAATTTCTTATTCATTGAATTTATAAAATCTTTAAAAAAAATAAAAATAAAGAAATCTTGTAAAAACAATAAACTTGAGGGTCATCGATTAAAGGGTTAGGATGTTCTAACCCCTCTCTATGTCTATGGTTCGCATGGCCTCAAGTGGCCCCCGTAGACCAGACCCCACACTATTTTTTTTTTCCTGTTTGTTTTCTTTTGTGAAAAAGGATTGGATTGATGGATTGAATAAAGGTTGATTTCAAGTATGCAAACATTTCTACTAAAAAAACGTATGAAAAACGTAAAAGAGTGGTGTAAGGGTCGGTCAAAGGAGGAATCATTTTATACTTTGGGACCTCGGTTACAAGTGTCTTTCTAAAATGGTAGATCTTTGGTTTGGATTTGATATCTTAAATTGTCCTTATCCTTTAATTGCATGTTTATCTAATGTGAGGATTCTTTGGAGGGCAGATTCTTTCCACTACACATAAACCGTAATTAAAATGGAAAATGATTTACCGAGGATATAATTTTGTAATAAAATAAAAAGGTGTTTAAGGTGTTCTAGAAGAATATGATACGCCTTTCCCAAAGCTTCTTGATGTGATACGCCTTTACCAAAGCTTCTTGATGGAGTTAGCTTGAAGAGTAAGGTTTTTTTTTTTTTTTTTTTTTTTTTTTTGTTTTGGCACCAACTTAGGGGGCCGGGACCAGCCCTCTAGTGAGGGAAGTAGATGGCGTCTGGTGAGGTAGAATAGCCATCAGGTGAGAGAAGGTGACTATCCAGGTTTGAACTCTTGGAGCCAGGTAATAATCGACACGCCCTCTTACCACTAAGATAAAGAGACAATTCTTGTTAGCTTGAAGAACAGTTCAGAAAATCACAATAACAATTAACAAATATAAAATTTATTCGGATGCATTAGTGACAAACAGTCACAAAAGGTAAATTGTTCAAGAGAGATGTTGGACTGCACATGATAACTAAAAAAAATATTGTGAGGTGTTTAGGATAATTTTCAAATATTGTGAGACTTTTAAGATAATTTTTAATTTATTTGCTAAGTGAAAAGATTTTTCAGTTTTTTATGTTTCATTCTAAAACACTTGCACAAGGGTAGACCAGATTTTATGATTCTTTCCAAAAATAAATATTTTGTTAAATTTTTACATCATGTCAATAACAGTTGAATTAAAAAAGTCCTTGCTCTACATAAAAGGAAAAAAAAAGAAAATGTTGCGAGTTTCAGCTTACCAGCAATAAGTTTGATATAAGGTTGGACAACTCATTACTCGGATTCGACTCATCCAATACAATATATTTAACTTTTTGGATCTTTTGTTTGTGTTTAAGTTGACCAGAACTTACATATATTTGATCAGGACTAGCCAATTCCAGTCCTTGGCATCAGTCCTCACTCCTCACACGGCTGTGATTAATGAGATACTTCCACTATTTGTATCGGTTCCAAGATGTAATGGGGCCAAAACATTCCCAGACTTCCAGGAGGGGCCCAAAAATAAAATGTTTTACCCATTTATTTTTTCATTAAATCTTGTCTTTTTTCTTTATTCATATAAAAAGAGGACTTGTGTTATTTTACATTTATTGGAAGTTGGAACTATTAGATATGAAATGAAAGTTACAAACAAGATTTCATGTGACATGAACTGATGAACTTCCTTTCATAGATTTTTCAATAAAAAAAAAAAGAGCCGTCTAAATTAATGGTGGATTCAGAATTTTCATTTGAGAGGTGCGGACCCGAATATGTAGTTTGGTTATGGGGGCAAATCGAGGATTTTCATGTGAATTTTGAAGGCACCGCGGTTTGACATGTGCAACCCACCCGCATGACTGTACTTGGGTCCGCAGCAGTGGGTCCGCCCCTGGTCTAAATCAGAAAACAAGTCGAGCATATTCAAATTGAAAACATAGAAAAACACACTCTGGGACACTTGAGTTTTTGAGCTCCATATGGAGCAGTTAATGGTAGAGCATTTTTTGACAGGTTTTTTTAGTAGTACCTGTCTTGACTTGCAGTAGTCGATGTCGGTCCAAGAATTCTCATCCATGGGTCTATCCTGTGGCCAGTTTGGGTTCAAGGCGACAGCAGCAATAGATGACACAGCAATGAGCCGTTCTACTCCTGCCTCAGAACATGCCCTCAGCACATTCTGTGTGCCCGCCAAAGCAGGCTCAACCAATTCAGTCTGCAGGAATATAAATCATTCGTCAATCTCAAACTGAACTCATATTCCTAAGCTTATTCATCATGCCTGGATCCAGTTCATGGGCCTAACAATAAGGCTCAGTCCCAGCATCATTTGCAGAATACAAATGCTCTTTTGTGCTATATTTACGTTTGTGTGTGTGGCTGAGCCTTTCAATACATTTTTCATATGTGATCCATGTGAGGTGGCGTCCATAGTGTTGGAGTGAAATTTGGTGTGAGCACATAGATGGGGAGAATTATTTCAATCCGTTCGAATTCGGGCATCACTACATTTCCCATGATTCAAGGAATTAGAGGATTTGGACTCTTTTTTATGGGTATTATTTCTCTTGTTAGAATTAAAAAATAATAATAACATAGCAAAATACCCTTTTATACAAGTACTTTTTTGCTTGAATTTATATTTTACATCTTTTTTTTTAGCAAAATTTTTTATTTTTTATTTTTCAAGTAATGGGAAAATCCAAGTATCCAAATGGACCCTAGTTTCAAAAGCATTGGTCACGTTCATTAGTAATGCCTTGAAAATATCATCATCTTTTTCTACAGTGCAAGGTGGCAACCCTTGTAATTCTCATATCATTAAAACCTTTTCTTTCAATAGTTGAGAACATCTTTGACTGTGTTGTGATCTAGGGCCTATGGAAAGAGATCAATCACACACAAGAACACGGAGATTTACGTGGTTCGGCTTTTGGCCTACATCCACGGGGAAGACGGGAGAACTCACTATGCAATCAGAAGAAGGTGTACATCATAGAGACCCTAAGTCTCTATTTATAATATCAGCCCAATACCCAGTTACACCCAAACACTACTTCTAATCACAGTAGACCTATGATAATAGACCTACTTCTAATCTCAGTAGAACATGGGCAATACAGGGGCCCGGTTTATTTATAATTTATTCAATTGAGCCAAACAAATAACAAATCTCCACCTTGGCGAACATTGAAGCTGATCCTCATGCACTAAACACGTCTCACCGTCTCCACCTGCCCCTTAGGGCACTCAGGTACTGATCACATTAATCAAGTCCAACCAATGCTTGAACTTGACTGTTGGAATAGTCTTGGTCATCATGTCTGCTGGATTCTCCGCCGTAGCAATTTTAATTATTGCAATAGCACCCTCGGCGATGACATCTCGAATGAAATGAGCCCTTACATCTATGTGCTTGGTCTTTTCATGATACTTTGGATTATGTGTTAGATCGATCGCACTCTGACTGTCACAGAAAACAGTAACTAGCTTCCGTTCCAATCCCAGATCTTCAACCAAGCCTGTCAGCCAAATAGTTTCCTTCACTGCCTCTGTAGCTGCCATATATTCTGCTTCAGTGGTAGACAAGACAGCTTTGGATTGCAATGCTGCCTTCCAACTAATGGCACCGCTAGCAAAAGTGAAGACATAACCTGTCAGGGACCTTCTTCTGTCTAAATCTCCAGCAATATCTGAATCAACATATCTAATAACACTTCCAGAAGTGTTATTACTTCTGTCATAAATTATCCCAACATCAGTAGTACCTCTCAAGTAACGGAGTATCCATTTCACTGCCTGCCAATGGGCCTTTCCGGGGTTATCCATGTATCTGCTAACTACACTAACCGCATGTGAAATATCTGGCCTCGTGCAAACCATGGCATACATGATACTCCCAACTGCACTAGCATAAGGAACTCGAGACATGTGCTCCACCTCTTCCTGAGTTTGTGGTGACAAAGCAGCGGAAAGTTTGAAATGGGCTGCCAATGGAGTATTCACAGGTTTCGAACTTTGCATACCAAAGCGCTCCATAACCTTCTCAAGGTACCCCTTTTGTGACAAAGACAATTTGCCCGCTTTCCGGTCCCTTTGAATCTCCATTCCAAGAATTTTCTTCGCAGCACCTAAGTCTTTCATCTCAAATTCACCACTCAACTGAGTTTTCAACCTGTTGATCTCAGACATGTCCTTTGCAGTAATCAACATGTCATCAACATATAGCAGCAAATAGACATACGAGCCATTGGAGTGCTTCTTGTGGTATACACAATTGTCGTATGCACTCCTGCAATAACCGTTTCCAACCATAAAGGTGTCGAAAACGCTTGTACCACTGCCTAGGAGACTGCTTCAGACCATACAACGATTTCTTTAGCAAACAAACGTGGTCTTCCTTTCCATGAATTTCAAACCCCTCTGGTTGATGCATATAAATCTGTTCATCTAGCTCGCCATGTAAAAACGCAGTCTTGACATCAAGCTGTTCCAACTCTAAATTGAATTTAGCAACCATAGCAAGTAGCACCCTGATAGAACTATGCTTCACCACAGGAGAGAACACTTCATTGAAGTCAACACCCTCCCTCTGAGTATAGCCTTTTGCAACCAGTCGTGCTTTGAACCTAGTCTCTTCCACCCCTGGAGTTCCTTCCTTTTTCTTGAAGACCCATTTGCATCCAACAATCTTCTGGCCTTTCGGAGGTTTTACCAACTCCCAAGTCTGATTCTTGTGAAGAGATTCAAACTCCTCACCCATGGCTACGGCCCATTTTATTGATTCTTTGCTAGTGATGGCATCCCGATATGTAACCGGCTCAGACTCAATACTCTCAGCTGTATTAAGAGCGTAGGCAACAATATCTTCATACCCGTACCTCTGAGGTTTCTTAATCTGCCTCCTTTCTCTGTCCCGAGTAAGTATGTAATCATCCGGAACTGCACTTTCCTCGTTTGAGCTTTGCATCTCCTCTACATCTTGTTGAATTGGGACATCTGTTTGCACTTTATCCTGCAATTTTTCTGGAGCTTTATTCTCAAACTCCACCTGTTTACTGACACCGTTTTTATCCTCCACCTTTCCAGCATCTTGACACTCCTTCGGTTTCAACATAGCAGACTCATCAAAGGTCACATCTCTGCTTATAATGCATTTGGGAGATTTCCCATCTAGGCACCACGGCCTATATCCTTTAACACCATCTGCATACCCTAGAAATATACATTTTCTTGCCCTTGGTTCAAGCTTTCCATCATTCACATGAGCATAGGCAGGACAACCAAATATCCGCAAGTTGGTGTAATCAGCAGGAGCTCCAGATCATACCTCTACAGGAGTTTTGCATTCTATAGCTGTTGATGGAGACCGGTTTATCAGATAACAAGCTGTGTTAACAGCTTCCGCCCAAAACTTCCTAGGTAACCCTGCATTAGAGAGAATGCACCGGGTCTTCTCTAGAATAGTCCTGTTCATTCGTTCTGCAACTCCGTTCTGTTGCGGTGTATTTCTGACTGTGCGATGTTTCGCAATACCTTCATTCTTGCAGAACTCATTAAAAGCACTATTACAGAATTCCAAGTCATTGTCAGTTCTTAAGCGCTTGAGCTGTTTACCTGTCTGCTTCTCGACCATAGCCTTCCATTGCTTGAACTGTGCAAAAGCTTCATGTTTGTGCTTTAAGATATACACCTAGACCTTTCGAGAATAGTCATCAATAAAGGTCAACATGTATAAACCACCACCAAGAGATGGAACACGAGAGGGACCCCAAAGATCAGAGTGGATATAATCCAAAGTACCCTTTGTCCGATGAACAGCAGTCCTGAACTTGACTCTACATTGCTTTCCGAAGATACAATGCTCACAGAAGTCCAGCTTTCCTGTTTTCTGACCACACAGGAAACCATGTTTAGTCAACTCATCCATACCCCTCTCACTCATATGCCTAAGTCGCATATGCCATAACTTGGTAATTTCTGAATCTGAATCTGAGGACGACACAGCTGCAGCACCTGTAACTGTACTACCTTGAAGAAAGTAAAGACCATTCTGCTTCAGTCCCTTCATCACTACAAGAGCACCCTTCGAGATTCTCATAACTCCACCTCCAGCTTTGTAGGTACAACCGTTGGAGTCAAGCGTACCCAAGGAAATCAAGTTTTTCTTCAACTCTGGAATATGCCTAACATCTGACAATGTTCTCACAATACCGTCATACATCTTAATTTTGATTGCACCTATCCCAACAACCTTACAAACTGCATTATTTCCCATAAGCACTTTACCACCATCAATAGATTGATAATTGGTAAACCAATCTCTGTAAGGACACATATGATAGGAACACCCCGAATCAAGAATCCACTCAGTGGCTGAGCTACCAACAGTAACCGAAAGAACTTCTGCACCATCAGAATTAGTCTCTACAACATCGGTTGCAACTCCGGCAATTTCTCCAGAATTAGATTTCTCTTTCCCTTTACGCTCTGGACAATCTTTTCTAAAATGCCCTTCCTTGTGACATTTGAAGCACTTTAATTTTCTAGTTTTTTTATTTTGACCTAGATCGGCCTCTTCTATTATGCTCTTTCTTCTCTGTTCTGCCACGCGCTACCAAACCCTCACCAGAACTGTCATTGTTTTCAGTTGCAACCTTTTTCTTTAACTCCTTGGAGTTCAAGGCTGACTCAACATCTTCCTTAGAAAGAGTTTCTCTACCATACATCATGGTATCAACAAAGTTCTCATACGAGGGTGGTAAAGAGCATAGCAACATGATAGCTTGGTCCTCATCATCAATTTTGACATCTATATTTTCAAGATCTAAAATAGCTTTTGTAAAAGAATCAATGTGAGTTGAAACAGACGTACCTTCCTGCATTTGTAATGTGAACAATCGCTTTTTTAGATACAAGCGATTCGTGAGAGATTTTGTGATGTACAAGTTCTCCAACTTTTGTCATATGCCAGCAGCAGTTTTCTCCTGAACAACCTTTCGCAGTACACCATCGCTCAAGGACAACAGAATCTTACCATACGCCTTTTCCAGCAACTCATCCTTCTCTTCATCTGACAATTTTTCAGATAGAGCATTCTTTCCCCTCAAAGCTTTATGCAACCCATTCTGGACCAACAAAGCATGCATCTTTAGACGCCAAAGACCGAAGTCATTATTACCGTCGAATTTTTCAATATCGAATTTAGCAGCCATTCCGCATATCTTTCACTAGAACTGTGTAGATCTGGTCACCACGAGCACGCTGGAAGAAACGGATCTGAAATCCGACTTTGGACGGCTAAGATATCGCAGAAATAAGTTTTTGTGCTCTGATCAGTCAATCTCTTTCGTTGACCGTTGAATAGCCAATCTTCTTTCACAATAGCGTAGATCTGCTCGCAACGAGTCCGTAGGTTCAAACGGATCTCAGATCGGACTCTGGATCGTCAAGATATCGCGAAAACAAATTTCAGCCTTTGATTTGGTCAAACTGGCTTTGACCGTACGATCTGCTGACGTCAGAGATGCTGACGTCACTGCTGCTTTAGTTCTGGGCTTCTAGTTTACGGGTCAGGTCGACCTGGCCCAACCCGACCTGAACCTGGATCTAGCGAATGGGCTTCTGAAGCCGGTCAGGCTTGACCTGACCTGAAATCGACCCGGAACTGTTGCGAGCCCAGGCCCACTACCTCTTCTTCTTCAACCGTTCTGTTCTGCAACAGAGGACGGTTCCAGAATTCCTTTTTCACATCAACGGCGCAGGCGTCACGCAACGCAGGTAGCGCTTCTTCTCCGGAAACGGCGGCGAGGAGTCCGGCGACAGGCGGCGGCTTGATGGCAGCGGAAATTCCGGCTTGGTAACAGCGGAAACTCCGTTGGGCAGCCTGCGATTTCTTGCACGACGACGAGACAGCGACACGCAGCGGCGGTGCTCCTCCTTCGTTTCCGGCATGCAACAACTCCGGCGACGTCCGATCTTCTTCTCCGATCAATCCTACCAGAAAGCGAAACAGCCCGGATCGTCTGATCTGATCTCTTTTCTCTCCTTCTTCTTCAATGATCTTCCGTGGCCCACTTCTAGATCGACCCTCTCAAATCCGATCCATCAGATTTCTTCCGATCACGACAATTAGCTCTGATACCAGTTTGTTGTGATCTAGGGCCTATGGAAAGAGATCAATCACACACAAGAACACGGAGATTTACGTGGTTCGGCTTTTGGCCTACGTCCACGGGGAAGACGGGAGAACTCACTATGCAATCAGAAGAAGGTGTACATCATAAAGACCCTAAGTCTCTATTTATAATATCAGCCCAATACCCAGTTACACCCAAACACTACTTCTAATCACAGTAGACCTATGATAATAGACCTACTTCTAATCTCAATAGAACATGGGCAATACAGGGGCCCGGTTTATTTATAATTTATTCAATTGAGCCAAACAAATAACAGACTGGGTGATATTCTCTCTTGATTTATCTAAAATCTCTATTAATGAAAATCCCATGTAATTCTTTCTCTAAAGATTATCAAAACTGTTATGAGATGTGCGACACTTAAGAGATAGAGTGACTGCAAATTTCTCTTTCTCATCACCTTCGGAGATTTATTTATCTATCAATTAAATCATTTAGTGCTTAGTCTTAGATCGTCAAAGCTTAATGACTATATACTATTCAAATCTTTTGTGAAAAAATCCAATAGCAATTAAAATCGAAAAAAAACTTATCTTCCTTACATACATATATATATATATATATATAAAAATAAGAGCAACCCCCAAAAAAATAATGTATTAAATATTGTGAAGTTTACATTAGTGCCAATTCAAAAGGGTCCAATATATATTCGAATGAGTTGGATTGAATCAAGGTAGGTTAAAGTATGGACACATCATTAAAATAGAGATGGAAAGGAGGTTTATAAAGAGGAATCATTCTATCCTAGGGAAACGGTTGCAACTGCCTTTCTAAAATGGTTGATCTTTAATTTGTTTTGAAATTCATATCTCAAACTTTATTTATGCTTCAAATGCAGTTTTATGGAATGTGAGGATTTTTTGGAGTGCAGATTCTTTCTGCAACAATGAAAGATGCTTGTGATCAGGCTGATCTGCAGAAGAATATGATATATATTCCTTTGCTAATGCTTCTTGCTAAAGTTACCATGATGAATACTAGAAGCCTGTCTAGAATGGAGCTATTTCAATTAAAATTGTTATTTATTTGGCTCAATTGAATAAATAATAAATAAACCGGGCCCCTATATTTGCCCATGTTCTACTGTGATTAGAAGTAGGTCTATTATCATAGGTCTACTATGTTTAGAAGTAGTGTTTGGGTGTAACTGGGTTTTGGGCTGATATTATAAATAGAGACTTAGGGTCTCTATGATGTATACCTTCTTCTGACTGCATAGTGAATTCTCCCGTCTTCCCCGTGGACGTAGGCCAAAAGCCGAACCATGTAAATCTCCGTGTTCTTGTGTGTGCTTGATCTCTTTCCATAGGCCCTAGATCACAACAAACTGGTATCAAAGCATATTGTTGGCGTGATCGGCGGTGATCTGACCATCAGACCTCAGAGGGCTTGTTTCTCGCAAGAGAGAGAAGAGGAATCCGGAATCAGTCTCTGGTGGGCCCCTGCGGATCGCAGCAAGAAGCGACGATTCCGTCTCTTGAACGATCTGCTCGGATTTGGAGAAGTCCGGCCAAAATTGCTGCCGTCTTCCGTCGCCGCCCGCCCAGCATCATCGGAGAAGAGGGAAGCCACAGCCGCTGTCGCCGGAAACGGAAGAGAAGAAGGAAACCGGAGAAGAGGGCGGTTTTGGGTTCTGTTTTTTTTTCAGCTGGGCTCCACCACGCCGCCGAGGACAGCAGGACGTCGCCAGAGCCGCTGCCGGAGAAGAAGCGCTACCTGCGCTGCGTGACGCCTGCGCCATTGCCGTGGAAGAAGAAGACTGGAATCATCTTCTGTGTCCAGTTGCAGAACAGGAACGGCGGCGGTTTGGGTTTCTTTAGGCTGGGCCCCACCTCGCCGTGTAGAAACACCGCTGGAGTCGCCGCCGCCGCTACGTGTCGCCGAAGAAGGACCAGGCTGCCGCCACCGTCGTCTCGTGGTCACAGGAGTAAAATCGCCGGGTTCTGGTTCTGGATCAGAACCAGAGCATAAGGAAGAAGACAACCTCTGTTGGGTCGTTTTTGGACGGGTTTAACTCCAGGTCAAGTTAAGCCTGACCCGCTTCAGAAGCCCATTCGCCAGTCCAGGTCAGGTCAAGTTCAGGTTGACCTGACCCCATGTAGAAGAAGCCCAGAACTAGCAGTAAAAGGTGCTGACGTCATCGCTGACGTCAGCAGATTCGTACTTTGACCGAATCAAAGGCTGAAATTGTTTTCGCGATATCTTGACGATCCGGAGTCCGATCGGAGATCTGTTTGAACCTACGGACTCGTTGCGAGTAGATCTACGCTGTTGTGGAAGAAGATTGGTTGTTCAATAGTCAACGAAAGAGATTGACTGATCGGAGTGCAAAAACTTATTTCTGCGATATCTTACCCGTCCAGAGTCGGATTTCAGATCCGTTTCTTCTAGCGTGCTCGTGGTGACCAAATTTACACAGTTCTTGTGAAAGATTCACGGAATGGCTATGAAGTTTGACATTGAGAAATTCGATGGAAATAATGACTTCGGTCATTGGCGTCTGAAGATGCATGCTTTGTTGGTACAGAATGGGTTGCATAAAGCTTTGAGGGGAAAGAATGCTCTATCTGAAAAATTGTCAGATGAAGAGAAGGATGAGTTGCTGGAAAAGGCGTATGGTCAGATTTTGCTGTTCTTGAGCGATAGTGTACTGCGAAAGGTTGTTCAGGAGAAAACTGCTGCCGGCATATGACAAAAGTTGGAGAACTTGTACATCACAAAATCTCTCACGAATCGCTTGTATCTAAAAAAGCGATTGTTCACATTACAAATGCAGGAAGGTACGTCTGTTTCAACTCGCATTGATTCTTTTACAAAAGCTATTTTAGATCTTGAAAATATAGATGTCAAAATTGATGATGAGGACCAAGCTATCATGTTGCTATGCTCTTTACCACCCTCGTATGAGAACTTTGTTGATACCATGATGTATGGTAGAGAAACTCTTTCTAAGGAAGATGTTGAGTCAGCCTTGAACTCCAAGGAGTTAAAGAAAAAGGTTGCAACCGAAAACAATGACAGTTCTGGTGAGGGTTTGGTAGCGCGTGGCAGAACAGAGAAGAAAGAGCATAATAGAAGAGGCCGATCTAGGTCAAAATAAAAAAACTAGAAAATTAAAGTGCTTCAAATGTCACAAGGAAGGGCATTTTAGAAAAGATTGTCCAGAGCGTAAAGGGAAAGAGAAATCTAATTCTGGAGAAATTGCCGGAGTTGCAACCGATGTTGTAGAGACTAATTCTGATGGTGCAGAAGTTCTTTCGGTTACTGTTGGTAGCTCAGCCACTGAGTGGATTCTTGATTCGGGGTGTTCCTATCATATGTGTCCTTACAGAGATTGGTTTACCAATTATCAATCTATTGATGGTGGTAAAGTGCTTATGGAAAATAATGCAGTTTGTAAGGTTGTTGGGATAGGTGCAATCAAAATTAAGATGTATGACGGTATTGTGAGAACATTGTCAGATGTTAGGCATATTCCAGAGTTGAAGAAAAACTTGATTTCCTTGGGTACGCTTGACTCCAACGGTTGTACCTACAAAGCTGGAGATGGAGTTATGAGAATCTTGAAGGGTGCTCTTGTAGTGATGAAGGGACTGAAGCAGAATGGTCTTTACTTTCTTCAAGGTAGTACAATTACAGGTGCTGCAGCTGTGTCGTCCTCAGATTCAGATTTAGAAATTACCAAGTTATGGCATATGCGACTTGGGCATATGAGTGAGAGGGGTATGGATGAGTTGACTAAACAGGGTTTGCTGTGTGGCCAGAAAACAGGAAAGCTGGACTTCTGTGAGCATTGTATCTTCGGAAAGCAATGTAGAGTCAAGTTCAGGACTGCTGTTCATCGGACAAATGATACTTTGGATTATATCCACTCTGATCTTTGGGGTCCCTCTCGTGTTCCATCTCTTGGTGGTGGTTTATACATGTTGACCTTTATTGATGACTATTCTCGGAAGGTCTGGGTGTATATCTTAAAGCACAAACATGAAGCTTTTGCACAGTTCAAGAAATGGAAGGCTATGGTCGAGAAGCAGACAGGTAAACAGCTCAAGCGCTTGAGAACTGACAATGGCTTGGAATTCTGTAATAGTGCTTTTAATGAGTTCTGCAAGAATGAAGGTATTGTGAGACATCGCATAGTCAGAAATACACCGCAACAGAACGGAGTTGCAGAACGGATGAACAGGACTCTTCTAAAGAAGACTCCGTGCATTCTCTCTAATGCAGGGTTACCTAGGAAGTTTTGGGCGGAAGCTGTTAACACAGCTTGTTATCTGATAAACCGGTCTCCATCAACAGCTATAGAATGCAAAACTCCTGTAGAGGTATGGTCTGGAGCTCCTGCTGATTACACGAACTTGCGGATATTTGGTTGTCCTGCCTATGCTCATGTGAATGATGGAAAGCTTGAACCAAGGGCAAGAAAGTGCATATTTCTAGGGTATGCAGATGGTGTTAAATGATATAGGCTGTGGTGCCTAGATGGGAAATCTCCCAGATGCATTATAAGTAGAGATGTGACCTTTGATGAGTCTGCTATGTTGAAACCGAAGGAGCGTCATGATGCTGGAAAGGTGGAGGATCAAGACGGTGTCAGTAAACAGGTGGAGCTTGAGAAGGAAGCTCCAGAAAAATTGCAGGATAAGGTGCAAACAGATGTCCCAGTTCAACAAGAAGTAGAGGAGATGCAAAGCTCAAATGAGGAAAGTGCAGTTCCGGATGATTACATGTTTACTCGGGACAGAGAGAGGAGGTAGATTAAGAAACCTCAGAGATACGGGTATGAAGATATTGTTGTCTACGCTCTTAATACAGCTGAGAGTATTGAGTCTGAGCCAGTTACATATCGGGATGCCATCACTAGCAAAGAATCAGTAAAATGAGCCGTAGCCATGGGTGAGGAGATTGAATCTCTTCACAAGAATCAGACTTGGGAGTTGGTAAAACCTCCGAAAGGCCAGAAGATTGTTGGATGCAAATGGGTCTTCAAGAAAAAGGAAGGAACTCCAGGGGTGAAAGAGACTAGGTTCAAAGCACGACTGGTTGCAAAAGGCTATACTCAGAGGGAGGGTGTTGACTTCAATGAAGTGTTCTCTCCTGTGGTGAGGCATAGTTCTATCAGGGTGCTACTTGCTATGGTTGCTAAATTCAATTTAGAGTTGGAGCAGCTTGATGTCAAGACTGCGTTTTTACATGGCGAGCTAGATGAACAGATTCATATGCATCAACCAGAGGGGTTTGAAATTCATGGAAAGGAAGACCACGTTTGTTTGCTAAAGAAATCGTTGTATGGTCTGAAGCAGTCTCCTAGGCAGTGGTACAAGTGTTTCGACACCTTTATGGTTGGAAACGGTTATTGCAGGAGTGCATACGACAATTGTGTATACCACAAGAAGCACTCCAATGGCTCGTATGCCTATTTGCTGCTATATGTTGATGACATGTTGATTGCTGCAAAGGACATGTCTGAGATCAACAGGTTGGAAACTCAGTTGAGTGGTGAATTTGAGATGAAAGACTTAGGTGCTGCAAAGAAAATTTTTGGAATGGAGATTCAAAGGGACCGGAAAGCGGGCAAATTGTCTTTGTCACAAAAGGGGTACCTTGAGAAGGTTATGGAGCGCTTTGGTATGCAAAGTTCGAAACCTGTGAATACTCCATTAGCAGCCCATTTCAAACTTTCCGCTGCTTTGTCACCACAAACTGAGGAAGAGGTGGAGCACATGTCTCGTGTTCCTTATGCTAGTGCAGTTGGGAGTATCATGTATGCCATGGTTTGCACGAGGCCAGATATTTCACATGCGGTTAGTGTAGTTAGCAGATACATGGATAACCACGGAAAGGCCCATTGGCAGGCAGTGAAATGGATACTCCGTTACTTGAGAGGTACAACTGATGTTGGGATAATTTATGACAGAAGTAATAACACTTCTGGAAGTGTTATTGGATATGTTGATTCAGATTTTGATGGAGATTTAGACAGAAGAAGGTCCCTGACAGGTTATATCTTCACTTTTGCTAGCGGTGCCATTAGTTGGAAGGCAGCATTGCAATCCAAAGCTGTCTTATCTACTACTGAAGCAGAATATATGACAGCTACAGAGGCAGTGAAGGAAGCTATTTGGTTGACAGGCTTGGTTGGAGATCTGGGATTGGAACAGAAGCTGGTTACTGTTTTCTGTGACGTCAGAGTGCGATCGATCTAACACATAATCCAAAGTATCATGAAAAGACCAAGCACATAGATGTAAGGGCTCATTTCATTCGAGATGTCATCGCCGAGGGTGCTATTGCAATAATTAAGATTGCTATGGTGGAGAATCCAGCAGACATGATGACCAAGACTATTCCAACAATCAAGTTCAAGCATTGCTTGGACTTGATTAATGTGATCAGTACCTGAGTGCCCTAAGGGGCAGGTGGAGACGGTGAGACGTGTTAAGTGCATGAGGATCAGCTTCAATATTCGCCAAGGTGGAGATTTGTTATTTGTTTGGCTCAATTGAATAAATAATAAATAAACCGGGCCCCTATATTTGCCCATGTTCTACTGTGATTAGAAGTAGGTCTATTATCATAGGTCTACTATGTTTAGAAGTAGTGTTTGGGTGTAACTGGGTTTTGGGCTGATATTATAAATAGAGACTTAGGGTCTCTATGATGTATATCTTCTTCTGATTGCATAGTGAATTCTCTCGTCTTCCCCGTAGACGTAGGCCAAAAGCCGAACCACGTAAATCTCCCTGTTCTTGTGTGTGCTTGATCTCTTTCCATAGGCCCTAGATCACAACAAAAATTGTAAGAGAATTTTCTCCTACAAGCAAAGGGAAGCAGGACCAGCTAATCCTGCCCCTCAATATGGCTGGGAAAACCACTAGGGTTAAAAGTAGGGCCCACGATGAAGGCATCTATTTGTTTTTTTTCCTGCATCCCATTGCTCTTTAGAGGCAGCTTTGTGGGGGCCCAAATGGGATCTTTCAAGATCAATCCAACCGCTTCATACCTAGTAATGTCCAATGAATTGCAACATTTGTAAATCTGGCATTCATCCAAACGTTACTTACCATTAAATTGTGGGTCCCTAGTAGGTTTGTTCATGGGCTAGGCCAACTCAAGCTAAAACCATCAGACCACATCAAACCACAGTGAGCTGATATGTTGGAAATTCATCGATATGATGTGATGGCTTGTTTTGTGATCTTGTAAAGCCATATTTTTTTATACTAAAGCTCCTTTAACTTAAGCTGTCTTTAATGACTTTTGAAATTTATGGAATTCCAATATCCTTGCCTTTTGTTAGAATTTCTAGATGCTAACGTACAAATGAGAATTTAAGAATGCCAAATGTTAGAGAATTTAGATAGAAATTCTTTAAATTTCGGTGAAGAACGGCCCTAAAAACTGATCCAAATGCCCTTTTGGTTTGGTTATATATGGTTAAATTCAGATTTGATTAGGGCAAAGAACCCTTTCAGCTATTCTATGAAAAAATATATGGTCAAACCCATTGTACAATGCTAAAAAAAATTATAACATGTAAACCAAAGACATGACTTGGTTTTCCACTTTATTTATTTATTTTGACCATTTGTTTCAGACATTATCACTCTGATATTAGAATATTATCTTGATCAGTTGTTTTCACTCAAAGGAAAAATATTGAATGAAAATGATTTCAAGGGCATTGACAACAGCCTATGGCACATTACATTGGAAGGTGCTCTTATTGCAATCTTTTTAAGTTGTGAGTTAAACTCGGCTATCAACAAAACAAAATCAAGTAGCTAAGGATGTCAAGGGTCGACCCTAGCTATGATGTAATGGCCCCAATCCTAGGGTCTTCATTTTCTTAGCACTAATGGTTTTGAAAGAAAAATAACCCACATGCTACATTTCTATGGTCCCTCTTATGGTTTGAAAAGGAAAAGAGAAATTAAAAAAAAGCCAACGAAGTTGTATATTTTGATGGTTTTTGCTTATAAAAAGGCCCCTGGAGGCGTGTGTCTTCCACACTCCTCTCCTACCTTTTCTGCCTCTCTCTCCATCTAGGCGTGTGCCTTCCACACTCCATATCCCTCTATTCACGGAAGAGGATCCCCTGTTTGGTCCAAACAGGGTTTCCCTGTTTGGACCAACCAGGGGCTGCCACATGGGGGAACAAGTCAATCAACACATCCCATCTCCTCTTTGAAAAAAAAAAAAAAAAGTCAATCAACACATCCCATCTCCTCTTTGAAAAAAAAAAAAAAAAATTTCCCCCATATGGCAGCCCCTGGTTGGTCCAAACAGGGTTTCCCTTTTTGGACCAAACAGGGGATCCTCTTCCCTCTATTCACTGCTCTCTACGTACACAATGTCCTCCCTATTGAACAAATCTCAAAGCCATGCAACTACCTCCCCTCTTCACACAGATTCCAATCAAAACCAAGACATCTCCTATCTCCAAATCACCATCCAACCGTTGGATAATGGCAAAACAAACCCCAACCCCTCTCACGACTCTCGGCGTGCACAGTGGCTACGAGCAGCGATCCTCGGCGCCATCGATGGGATCGTCTCGGTCACATCCATCATGATCGGTGTCGGGGCAGCGAACGCATCCACCAAGGCCATGCTCGTCAGTGGCCTCGCCGGGCTAGTCGCTGGGGCCTGCAGCATGGCCGTAGGAGATCTGGTCTCTGTCTACACCCAGTATGATGTAGAAGTGGCCCAGATGGAGAGACGCAAGAGGGAGAGTGGAGAAGAGCCAGGAGATGAGGAGATAGGGAACCTTCCTAGCCCTACAAGGGCTGCTTTGGCCTCATTTCTAGCCTTTGCTATTGGGGCTCTCCTTCCTGTGCTGGCTGGTGGGTTCATACATGCACAGTGGGTGAGGATTGTAGCTGTTTGTGTGGTTTCTAGCTTGGCCTTGGTTGGGTTTGGTGCAGCCAGTGCAGTGCTTGGAGATGCCCATGTAGTGAAGTCTACTTTGAGGGTCTTGATTGGAGGATGGTTAGCTATCACTACACCAAAAACGGGAATTTGGAACGCTTTGGGAACGGTTTAACGGATTAGGAACGGACGGATTAGGAACGGTAATGCGTTCCAATTTCCTGTTTTCCGTTCCTAATTCGTTAATCCGTTCCAAAAATAGGAAATTGGAACGGTTTGGGAACGGTTTAACAGATTAGGAACGGGCGAATCAGGAACGGAAATCCGTTCCAATTTCCCATTTTTGGTGTAGTGTATGTTCTTCACATATGGTGTTGTTAAGGCCTTTGATGTTGCTTTTGGAATCAAAGAGCTATCTTCTTAGATATTTAGGTCTTGCATTTGTATTTCTGAAATACCTAATTTGTAGTTTTCAGTCATGGGTTACAGTACTGGTGTTGAATATGGACCGGATTTTGTTTTCTTTGGAGAAATTTGTTATTCATTGAGTTCATAAAATCTTGGAAAAAAAAAATAATTATATAAAATCAGTAAAATAGAGGGTCATTGATCAAGGGGTTAGGATGTTCTAATGAGGTTGATTCATCGAGTTCTTTTCACCACTCTCCATGTCCATGTTTGGCATGGTCTCAAGTGGCCACCATAGACCAGACCCTACACCATCTTATGTGTGGATGGTTCTCATCTGACTGAACCTCATGATAACACCCAATGCATTATTAATCCATAGTTGATTTGATCTGGCATTGCGAAAACTTGGCTTGAAGAAATGGACCCTTCCATGTGATAACTAGTGGGGGTTACTTTCAGTCTGATCAGGTTGGTTACATGATTTATGATTCATGAACGTTGATTTAATATGTGATTAATGAGACAGGTGCGTTTTATATAATGTGATTCATTCGAGGTGGTCATGTTGGAGTGAAATTTGACCGGAGTACGTAAACAAGATGAATTATTTTGAGCAGTTTGAATTTCCCTATGTGGGCATTATAGTGCATCATCTGCGATAAAATCCAACTGTAAATGATGTTTAAATATTGTGAAGTAATAGAGATTAGCTCTAATTCAAAGGTTTCGATGTGTGTGGAAGGATTGGTCTATTTTTCTTCCTGTTTCTTTTGTTTTGTGAAAAAGGATTGGAATGAATAAAGTATGGAAACATTTCTACTAGAAAAAAGTAGGGTGGTGTAAGGTTCAGTAAAAGGAGGAATCATTCTAAACTTAGCGACCTCGGTTACAACTGTCTTTCTAAAATGGTAGATCTTTGTCTTGGATTTGATATCTTAAACTGTCCTTATATATCCTTTAATTGCATGTTTATCTAATGTGGAGTGAGGATTCTTCGGAGGGCAGATTCTTTCCACCACACATATACCATAATTAAAATGGAAAAAGATTTGCCGAGGATATAATTTTGTAATCAAATAAAAAAGTTTTTAAGGTGGTTCTAGAAGAAGATGAGACACCTTTGCCAACTCCAAATATTATTAGATTTTAAAGATAACTTTCAATTTTTTTGCTAACCTTAAAAGATTCTTCAGCATTTTATGTTTCATTCTGAAATTAACACTAGCATAAGGGGAGACGAAATATTATGATTTTTTTGGAAAAAAAAATATTTTGTTAAACTTTTGCAAGATGTCAATAACAATTGAAATAAAAAGTGTTGTGTTCTAAAAAAAAGTGTTGTGAGTTTCGGCTTACCGGCAATATATTTGATGCGAGGTTGGAAAATTGTGACTTGGATTTGACTCGTCCAATACAGTGCGTTTAACTTTTTTTTTTTTTTTTACCTCTTTTGATTGTGATCAAGTTCACCAGGACTCATTTGAACAGGACTAGCCAATTTCGTTCCTCGGCATCAGTCCTCACACGACTGTGACTAATGTTATACTTATTCAACAGCTCGACCTACTTGTTTGCCCTATTTGTACCGGTTCCAACTTCCAGGGTGTAATAGAGCCCAAGACCGTCCTTTTTTCTTGACAATATCCCCGGACTTCCAGGAGTGGCACAAAAAGCAAACTCATTATCCATTTTATGTTTCTTTAAACCTTGTCTTTGTTTTTGTAAGAAAAACTAGTAAGAAAGGGCGTGCTTAGCTGGGGCCCCAAAAACAAACATAGATAAAAACTTAATCTTTTATTAACTATAATTGGAAAGAAAATGAGATATACTAATTCTCGGCAGGCGACACCCAAGAGGTTAATGTGTCTCATCTCACACAGCTGTCAAGGAGTCACAAGGCATAAAGGTTATCACAAAAAAAAAAGTAGTATCACTTACCTGTCTAGCATAAAATAAAAATAGGCATATTAATTCTCAATTTAAAGATGTTATTATTTGAGTCTTCCAATATGATATGAGTATTCCAGTTACTGTGTTGCAAACCATCTTCATGTGAGTGAAGGGAGTGGGCTCTACAACATGTGACCCAGTTACATAGCAACTCTTGATCCTATGAGGCCCTTCAATTTATAGAGATCCTCTTCACACCTCAAGAAAATGTATAAAAAAAATAATTATTTGTCGTCCTCAGTTAGAGGAGTATGATTTTAGAATGGGACCAGCCAATGAGAATATTGCATAGAGAACGTATAGTTAATGTAAAGTGGTTTTATATTTAATTGGAATTTAAGAATTTGATTAAACTCATTATGTAATTCAGTTTCTCAAGATTATCTCAACCTTTAAACATGGTGCGTGGATCATTCAAGTGGGGCCCAGTGGTGTCCACTTATTCTAGATATAATATTGCTTTCCAAGATTCAAAATAATATGGAGTTTCATCATACATCTCGATATAATATTATGAGAAATCATTTTGAATCTTAGACAAGTATGAGGTAAGGGTTTTTATTAATAGGAGATATTTTTGCACGTCATCTATTCCTATCATTTTTTCTAAAAATACAAATAAGCATTGATTGTAGATGGAAACACTCCTTTTTTTGTATGGCATCAAAAATAGGGAGGATACTATATTATAGAAATGGATTTTAAATGACAGTTTAAATGAGAGAGATTTTAGGAGAGAAAAATTGTGCTGCCACATGACATTTGTGGAGAGATTTAGGGAGATTTGGAAGGTGTAGTGGCCCACATTAAATCCAAGGCTCTGTGTGTTTTTATAATTATTTTTCTGAAAGGAAAACTCATGTGGGTGATGACGTGGCACCCCTCACAGCCCTCCTCTTCGTTTGCTTTAATATATACAATTCCTAAGGGCCCAAGGGGGGCCGGGTAAATCTTTTATGGCCCAGTGTAGCAGTGCAATTTCAAACACTCAACCTCCGGGAGCAAAGTTGTCCTATGAAAATGCATTACCCATCAAATTTCTTATTAAATCTTCTCTTAACTACATGCCTTCTACACTCATTCAAATGAGATTTGACTGCCCAATTGAGTTTGTACAAAACTCGTACTTTGTAAAACGGTTAAACTTGAGAACCATAGATAAAGAGTAGAATGATCTAAAAGAAATTGAGATTTTGCACATAGGGGGATCACAACGAGATCTTTCAATGTCTCGTGTTCCTCATGATTGGTGGGGTCTCAAGTAAGCCTCACTCGTAGGCCCACCTTTGGTACCTATCCGAAACCAATCCTCATAGCATCAGTTGAATTTATCTGAACTATAAAACGGAAAAGAAAAACTCATTTTTGTGCCACCTTTTCATTTTTTAATGTGAGGCCAACCTATGATTACTCCAACCCCTCTACACATGCATATAGCATATGTGAATTAGTCTTAATTTGACTCTCACTTAATCATAGAGAATCTGCTAGATATAAAGCCATTTAACCTTGGGAAATTCTAAAAAACGCCCTACTTTAAAAATGCCCCCTTTTCAACCCCTTTTATTTTTTGTCATGAGGCGCAAGTTGAGTCAATCTAGTCTTTTCATGTACACTACCTCCCAGTGAATAGTCCTAAGTCCAAGTTTGACACTTATCCAACTTTTTCTCTCAATTGGAATAAAATCATGATAAAATGATGCCTCTAAACTAATAAATTTAGGGCCATGGATCAAAAGGTTAGGATAATCTTATGGACTTAAGACTTTGCATATCGGTAGACATCCATGATCATCATACATCCCAGTGGGCCTAATTAGGAGGGGTATTTTTTCCTAAACATTGCCAAGGCGCTTTGTGGCGCTCCCCTTTAACCTTAATATAAGACTAGACTATTTGACTACTATGATAATATTCTTCCAATCTCTTTCTCACTCTCTTAAAACTTGCTTGTGGGGCTATCACATATGACCGATTCAATTGTTTGATTGATTGCATTACATAATACATATAGGTCACGTTTGACAACCAAATCTTTGGAGAAAAGATTTTTGGTTTCTTTAAAGTTGTGGTAAATCCATATTTGGCAATTATAAATTCATGAGGATTTGGACGAATGAAAATATTTATTTATTAAGATTTTGAGATCCTACCACCCCCCATAAGATCTGAGAATCCTCACTTAAGTGGATTTGCACACTAAACCTTATTTTTATCAGCTATATGCATTGATACCTAGCAATATCAATGTGAAATCATCAATTATATAAATCCTCAGTGATAAATCCTTCTTCCGGTGATAGTGAAGAATCATCAGATCTATGGATTCCTCACCTGTTACCAAACACGTTCATAGTGATTTCACTAGTGATTATCACTAGAATTAATATTGTACAGCTTAATTGAATGGGACTGATTTAGAAGCGTAGGATTTGAAGTTCAAGATTCTTACTTAGAGCCAGCACCGGTTATTTAGGACTCCTTACCTCTGCTACTTTTCATGTAAAGGTAGACTAAAATTTTGAATATTGTGAAGTTTACATTAGTGCCAATTCAAAAGGGTCCAACGTGTGCGAATGGGTTGGTTTGAATAAAGGTGATGCTCAAGTATGGAAACATAAAAACAGGGATGGAAAGGAGGTTTATATTCAAAAGGGTCCAACATGTGCGAATGGGTTGGCTTGAATAAAGGTGATGTTCAAGTATGGAAACATAAAAACAGGGATGGAAAGGAGGTTTATAGGGAGGAATCATTCTATCCTTGGGGACCGGTTACAACTGCCTTTCTAAAATGGTAGATCTTTGTTTTGAAACTCATATCTCAAAGTTTACTTATTCTTCAGTTACACTTTTATGTAAAGTGAGGATTTTTTTGGAGAGCTGATTCCTTCAGCAAAAATGGAAGATGCTTCTTGTTAAAGTTACCATGATGAATACTAGAAGCTTGTTTAGAGTGGAGCTATTTCAATTAAACCCTTCAAATAGATTGTTTTATATGCCTCCTTCAACTAAAAAAAAGGCAAAGTCTCAATATCCTTTCCATTGGGAAATTTATACCCCATGATAGAAGATCCTAGGAAAAAAAGATGTCTTTACTAGAGTGTACTTTACGGTGATTAGTAGAGGCATTAATGGTGAAGCACATAGTCTTGTGAGGGCGAGACTTTGTACAGCATTAGAAATCATGCTATATCTTTCTCCAATGATTAATAAACAGAATGTCATCTTCCCACAAAAAAAATAAAAATAACAATAAAAAATAAAAAAAAGAAAAAATAAAAAAAAGGCAAAGCAAGCAATGTAGGTTATATGTGAAAACTTATCATATTATAAGAGAATTTTCTTCAACAAGCAAAGGGGAGCAGGACTAGCTAATCCCGACCCTCAATATGGCAGGAGAAACCACTAGGATTAAAAGTAGGGGCCGCGACAGAGGCACCTATTTTTTTTTTTTTCTGCATCTTGTTGCGCTTTAGAGGCAGCATTGTGGGGTCCAAATAGGATCCTTCATGATCAATCCGTCCCCCTCATACCTAGTAATGTGTAATGTGAATTGCAACATTTGTAAATCGGGCAATCACCAAGATGTTACTTGCCATTAAATTAAAATACAAAAAATGAAGTCTTCTAAAGCTATTAAACTTGAGTCTCCTCAATTAGGGTATTAGAATGATCTATTGGCATCATTTTTATTTTATTTTTATTTTTCATTGGGTTAGTGGTACAGTACATGTTGGACTACGTAACCACCCAAGCAACTATCGTTGGGTGGCTATGTGAGATGAGACACCTCTTCCCCTTGGACATCAGCGTTGATATTTCAATATGCGGGCCCACTAAAAGGCATCATTCACCATTTAGTACCTTCACTTTCATATTTTAAAAATTATATTGAAGCCCTTTGCCTAATTATACTATTGCATTCCACGTCCTATTTTGGATCTACATCTGGAGCCGAGTCTCTTTCCTTATATTTTTCAATTGATATCGATCTAAATACAACACATAGGTTCCATATCGAATTCAAAAATGGAACCAAGTAAAAATTTATGAAGATGAATCTGTTTCTAGAACCAATCGTTCGCATCCCTTGGTATGCTCCAATAGGAAAGTTAATGAGGTGAAGCTTTGTGTAGAAGATCATTTTGGGCAATTTGTCCTTAGAAAGAGTATCCACCTCGTCTTATATCTCTCTTCCCCTTCCATAGGAGGGGTTATCAATGACTAATCTCATCCCTTCACACACTTATCTTGTTAATTTACTATGTTTTCTTATTTGACAATCATGATTGAACTATCATCCACCTTTGGATTTAATCACAAAAACTTTTGCATTATCTAATGTCATTAAACTTTAAGACCTCAGATTAAAGTTTAGAATAATTTAATCGCAATGATGTTAAGCAATCAAATAATCTCCCTTTATAAATGAAAAATAAATCAAGGAGAGACAATAAAACCATACCCAGCCACGAGCCTAGTAATTCAAATCATATCAAAGTCAAGGATGTTCTTCCACATCTCCGCCTTATATCCTTCAACCCTTTTAGAATCCTTCCTTTGAACTTGGAACTCACTTTGCCATAAATTCCTATTTATTCAACTCCATGTTGACTAATGGGCCGGGCCCTAAACATGCAACCTGCTTGGGTCTTCATTCAAGTCCTTGGAACGGTCCAAGATTTATCTCGTACGTATATGTATAGTTCATGTTCGTACCTCTGATTTGAGTTCAGGCAAGGAAAGGGGTATAAGTTGGCTGTGGACTCTAGCCGGTCCCATTTCCATTTTATACCTACCACTAAGCCAAGTAGGTTTTTTCATGGGCCTGGATTTTAGCCTACCGGCTTAAAACTAAGCTCAAGCCCATTCTATCTGTAAACTACAATGATTGGGTTATACAAACTTCCACTGGGCAGACCCCACTATGAACTGCTAGCAATAAATGCAATTTTTGGAAGAGCTTAATGAATGGCCTCACTCACAAATTGTCTTGTTGCCATCATCCACCAACAAATACTTGGTCCACTGCAGAGCTGCACATCCCCATGAAAAACTACAAATAGAGTCTCGACCTCTATAAGCTTTTACTTGATGTGTGGATGGATGGATGTAGGATTTCAAATTTAAAACATGGGCCTTTTGACCGTATAGTAAGTCTTACAATCAGACAAAACCTCCCTCGATTTAAAGTTTCCTGTTTTTACCTGGATATTACGAATGTTAATGGGTCCCGATTCTTCGATTATAGGAGGTTTTGCCTTTTAATAATCGGGTTTGGGTTCTTATTTAGGTCCTAATAAATAAATGAGTTTGGGTCCGGGTCCGCATTAGTTCCGGCACGTGGATCCGAGACCAGACATGTTATCTTAGGTTTTTTAGAATTTTTCCTAAAAAAAATTTATTTTTCCAAATCATTATTTGCCCTCTCATACCATATATGGAACCGGTTATAGTACTGGGACCAAAAAATTGGTTTTAGTTTTGAGTCGGGTTCCATCTTTTCATTAAATGTTCTGATTCTTGATCCACTATGGACTTTAACCGGAATCGATCCATTTATATCACTAATAAATAACCACCCCAAAATCCAGGTGACAGGCTTATTCTTTTACCAAAACTTCTTACAACGATTTGGTACGTTGGAATTTCATCGATATGATGTAATGGTTTATTCTGTGATTTGTGAAATTCTTTTTTTTTTTTTTTTTAAACTAAAACCCCATCAACTTAGAATGTTCCTAATGACTTTTGAAAGTCATGGAAGTCCAATCTACTTACCTTCTGTTAGAATTTCTAGAACGCCAAATGATGTAGAATTTAGATTAAAAATTTTAAACTTAAGTAAAGAATGCCCTGAAAACTGATCCAAATGCCCTTATAATATAGGATATCACAAATTTTAGTTTCCAGAATCAATCTTATGTGATAGATGATGATTTTAATGTGTGATTTGTGTGAGATCACATACATGCAGAGAGCATTTGAGTCATAAATTTCAGTACACACTGTTGGTGCATCAGCATATAGCTGTGGGAGAAATTACAAATCCCAAGTTATAGAGAGGGCTTTCCTAAATCTTACTGTCTATTGCCCTTTAAACATCAACTTTGAATTTTGGTCTGCCTCTCTCTTTGGAGCTCTTGGGATGCTTCCCTAGAGTAAAAAGAAAAGCAAAGCCGTGCATTCTCTTCCAACAAAAGCTTTGGGTTTTGCAGGGAAAGATGTAGAAGGCCCGAGAAGATGGGTACGTGCCTATGCCATCATAGGAAACTGTGCATTTCTGTCCAAACATGCCTACTTGTATGCTGATTTTGATTTTACCAACAGGAAAAGTACCTATGTGTGGCTGGTGATGGGGCCACCTTTGAAATTGGCTCAATATATTTCCCTTCTAGGTTATTGTCAACAAGCGGCATTTATTTAATCTAAACAAAAATACACTGGGCAAACTGAAAAGGAGTTTGGAAGGGGTGGTTTTGTTTGATGGTTTATAATGGTTTGTTATTACTATAAACGGTTTTAATAATGCATGTGCTTCATTTTCTTTGGGAGTCACTTTTTTTATAATTTGGTTCAACACCTTTTGGCAGCGGCGAAAAAAAAAAAAAAAGGATTTTGAACTAATTTTCATTAGGTACTTTTTTTTTTTGAAATGAAAACCCGAGAAATGCAGATTTTTGGTGGTAGACAGTTTAAATGATCCTTAAACTGTATTGATGTTTTTAGCTGTAGGTTTAAAAAAGATCATTAAATCCACTTTACTCTATGGTTAGAATGGATTCATGAAGGGAATAAAAAAGAAAAAGAAAAAAAAAAGAGGTTTTAACTAATTTTAGATATAGGCATGTACTCACAAGGAATTTGCGTGCACTGAAGCCAAAACTATAAAAAAGGGGATGTGTCCTCATTTTCATCCATCATCAATTTAAACCTTCATAAACACCTATATATTCTACGTTAACTTCCAGGTATTCAAATTTGATACCAATTCGCTGATTATTCACCGTTGACTCAATATTCATAATAAAAGGTTCACTTGTGAAGCTGTTTACATTTTGAACCCTTTAAACCAATGGTGATTGATTGGTTTGTATTTATTGGCCACTCATAATTTAATTCAAGACCTTACTGACCCCTAATCCTCCCTTATGATCATAAACTGGATGCACTTTCCAGAACTTAACCTATATGATCTAATTTGAGTGCAAAAAATAAAAGATCTATATGATCTAATTGGTTTATTATCTTCCAACACCAGAGAGTTTATCGGATTACTGAGTAAATTTATAGAACAGATCGGCATACATATAATAGTATGTATATAATTGAAGTCATCTTGTTAAAACAATTTTAGGACACATTTGTGCAATGCTAGTAATTTTGTAATAACTAAATAATGTCTAAATTATTTACATTTGTCAATTTCCACTCTTTGGCGCATAGATTATCCTCTAAGTATGTAGAAAAATATTTCTTATAAAATTGTTCATATGTTTTTGTAAAGCAATTTTATGTTGACCAGAATTCTTCCCACGTTCTTAATCCTGCTTCCCACATTCTTTTGATTGAATTTCATGTTTCTATCACCGCAAATTCTATCAAGAATATGCCTTTTACTTACTTTGGGTGAAAAAACTCTTCCCCGCAAAAGGTGGAAAATTGAACCGCAAGGGAATTCTCAAAATCCTAGATTACACAAACCCTCTCATCTTTGTTTAATAAGGAGAGACTTTTCAACTTGTCACTCATGTGCCATGCACGTGACCTTCTCTCTTAGACACGATAATGAGGTGGCATATGCATTAAAATGAGAGTAAGGGAGACGGTGACCTCAAGAATAAAATACATCTTATAGCACCTTCTTTTCCCCAAAGAAGGGTATAAACAGCTTTCATATGAATACTATTTCTTTCATGTCTCGAGGCTCTTTTCATGCTCCCTCTCTCTCTTATTTTCTCCTACACTCCCTTTTCTTATGGCCATGGCCATGGTCTACCACTTTTCTTGTATGTATGTTGAGTGAAAAATAAAGAAAGAAATTCATACAGATCCCATGAGCTTTCACAGGTATAATAAAGGCTCCTCTGTTTTAGCCGACAAGTCTCACATTTTCAGCCTTGAAAGGTATCTGTTCCTTTTCTTTTATCGGTCGTTTCTGCCCAACAAGAGGAAAGTGTGAAACACCTTCACCGGATGATAAATCACAATCCTAAAATAAAGGGTGATGTTTTAGTCAACTTTAGCTTCTCATGCATAAACAAACATATTTATAATGGAAATCAATGGATTCGTGTACTGTCAATAGTGGGATTAGTTGTCAATCAAGTACGGCCCAAAATCCCCCTAGTTCTATCTGGCTTTATCACATCAATTTGATGTTTGCCTTATCACCATTTTCCTAATGCCAAAAATGGATTTCCATTGGGAACACAGGAACTCCATTTCCTCGTAAAACTGCCCCTTCCTATATAATCTCATTTTCTTCCATCTTTTCCAACTTAAAGCAAAACATCACCATTGCATTATGATTATGTTTTCTTTGATTAGTTGGGTATATGTATGATGATTATTTCTGTGATGAGTATTATTTATGTCATGTCTCATTTGATTTTTAATAAGGAATCTATAATAGCACGTAACAACATTAGAATCAATTCAACAAAGAAAAAAATCGCACTAAATATAAATTTCTAAATTTCACTGAAATTCCTTTTTCAGGTTTCCATTTTTATGGAATTTACTGACGTGACAGTCTCTTATTTCCGCGGAAAGGGTGTGTATGCAAGCGTACACGTTTGGAAACACACCCTTTCCGCGATAATAGGAAATTGCGACGTCAGCAAATTTTATAAAAATGAAAACCTCAAAAAATAATTTTCATAGAATTTATGAATTCATGTATGGTGCCGAATTTTTTTTCTTCACTGAATTGGTACTAATGTTATTTGCTGCGGCTGTAGATTCCTTATACAAAATCAAAATTTCCAATTTGATTCTAATGTTTCACATGAACTTCTTACATATGAGGTGTTCAAACTTCAAGGAGATTGAACATACAAGTCTATCCTAACTCTAAAAGCCCTTTTACCAAAAAAAAAAGAAAAAGAGAAAAAGAAAAAACCTCTAAAAGTCCTAAAATACCTCTTAAAAGCCCTAAAATTAGAATGGGGAGAGAAGAAATTGTGAAAGCTTAAAAAGGATTACTTTGACTGGTGGTAAGGGGTGAGACTAGTCTTTACCAAGAAGAAAAAGTAGTGAATCTGGTGAATAGTACTTAATGTAAGGTCCTTCTTTGTCCTTTTGAGTCCTCTCCAATTTCTATATAAGCAAAGCAGTGGTGTCTTTGGTCAATAGAGTAGAAAGGCCAGCATGGGTTTCTCTGCTAGGCTACTGTTCCATGTTCTCCTTTTAGCTGCAGTCTCTTCCTTTTGTGAAGGAAACCACCATAAGCCACCTCCACCTCCTCTTTACCACCATAAGCCACCTCCACCACCTCTTCATCCCCACCACCACCACCATCACCACCACGATGCTACACCCCCCATTCACCACCCCACTCCACCAAATCATGCCCATCCACCCTTGAAAAACCCACCTCCCAAACACATCCATACACATCCCCCTCCACCACCTCATACTCCTCACTCGTATCCACCACTGCCCAAACACATCAATACACATCCCCCTCCACCACCTCGTACTCCTTACTCGCATCCACCACCTCCCAAACACATCTATACACATCCCCCTCCACCACCTCACACTCCTCACTCGCATCCACCACCTCCCAAACACATCTATACACATCCCCCTCCACCACCTCATACTCCTTACTCGCATCCACCACCTCCCAAACACATCTATACACATCCCCCTCTACCGCCTCATACTCCTCACTCGCATCCACCACCTCCCAAACCCATCCATACAGATCCCCCTCCACCACCTAAAACATACACCCATCCCCCACTTCCCCAACCCCCACATTCCCCACCACCCAAAACCCCATATACGCCCCATTTCCCTCCACCCCCACCACCTCCTCGCCACCTCTAGAGAGCACCCTCTGTCGACCACAACAGTGGCATTGGAGTCGTGACATCTATGACTTACTAGCATGGTTTCTTTGTTGCATCAACTTTCAAGCTTTGATTGTAGCCTTTCTTTCTCTGAGTACTGATATTACTACTCTCTATGTATCTTCACAACTGTTGTGGGGTAACTGGTTTAGTTGTTCTACTTCATTTGGATTTAATAAGAGCTATTATTGTTTAGTGTGTCATCATTATATTCTCTTTCTTCTTATGTTTGTTTGATTTTCTTCATTGTTACTGGATTCTCTGCCCCATAGGTTGTGAACTACGCACAGAAACAATACGATAACATAAAATCAAACGATTTGGTAAAATAAGGGTGGTAGAGTCAGTTTGCAGGTAGGCAACCTTAGGCCCCAGATCTTGAGTTGGGCGTTGGTGTAAATGGTATCGAGCCATGTTCTATATTTGGGGCCAAACTGAGCCTGGTCCTTCAACCCAACCCGAATATCCAACAATGAGCAATGTCTCTATTGGAGTTTTAAGACAAACCCAATCTAGATCCAACCCTTCATTTTTTAAGATAACTCACAATAATACGTACAATTAATCAAAACAAAATGAGGGCCCACGTGGGGGTGGGGCCTCCTCCCCTCCCATCCCATCCCATCCCATCCCAAGCATAGTGCTAGTGCGGGTAGTACGACTAATACTATATCCGTGCAGCAAAAAAGATGTTTTTTCAGTTACGGATTCAAACTTGTGCACCAACATTCACGCCATACATTGTGCCGAACCACGATCACATAAACGTACTTAACACATTAACATGTACATGTGCACAGGTGCTATGAAAGAATAAAGAATTTTCCAAATCATTTGTGAGGGGTCAGGGAGGCTCACCATATCTATAAGCTACCTGACACATGGGTGGAGGAAATGTGAGTAAAAGGTGAGAAATCCGTGCGGAATCCATAGATTGAGGATTCCTTACTGGCAACAAAAATTCCTCACTACGAATTTGTACATATACATGAGGAATGACATGGATGTCGATAAGCATTATTGCATATATCTAATGAACAATGATATTTGTATGTAAATCTGCAATGATAAGGAATTTAAATTCTATGAGGTACGTCGGACCTGGGGCTAACCTTTAGAGATTTATAATCGTCAAATGTGGATTTTCTCGACTTCGTAGTAAAAACAGTGAAAAGTCTCTGAAGTTTAATCATATGTGTAAGTTAAGGGTAAATATTTGTGAAAGCACGTGCCTAAAGACAACAGTATCATGGCATGACTAACGAACACAATAACTAAATGGGTAGGGCGTAAGACACAGGTCCATTTGCTGAGTTGATGAGGGTCCACAATATTAACATTTTCACTACTAGAGATGATCCAATCTTCTTGTTTGTATAGTGACAGACAGCATTTCTCAGCTGATTTAACCTGCTGCGGTCCACCTTTATGCAAGTCAACTCACCCCCATCCAATGCTCTCTCGATCTTTAGCTGATGGCCCAGACTTTGATGGCTGATAATGCACATTCAATTGCTCCAGTGTGAAAATGTAGCTATAGTTTCAATACACTATCAATGCAGATGGCATGGTGCGTGATACGAGGCACTTCGATCACGCAAAATAGACCTGCCAGACAAAGGGCTTATGGTTTTTTTTTTTTTTATTTGCATTAGAATACATAAATTTTGAATATATAAAAATCTGTAATCAAATGATGTCTATGAGAGGATTATTATAGAGGTGGGATGTGAAAGATATCAGGTGAGAGGTATAAGATCTAAGGTAGTAATGTTGATGCAATGTTGACTTTCCCTGGATTTGAAATACTAGGGTGATAATTAGGTATTTGTTTTTCATATTCCCCTATTTGAGTTTCCAATAGAGGACATCATATTAGATAGTCAATCTTTTTACATTCCCCTTGGATCTTCATTTCGAATTATTTATGAAACAAATTTTGGTGTATTCTATGCAAACAAATAGGCCCTATGGCAAGTACTTTCACCTGACCGAAAAGATTTTATATCTCAATTGAAAAAAGGTAATGTCACCCAAAAATGAACAAGATTAATTGGTTTTTTATTTTTATTTTTAGCCCACCCAAGGGGGCTCAGACCGAGGAAAGAGCCCTGCACACTTGGGAAGACAACCTACTCATGGAGGAAAGGAGCCACCACATGTGGGAAGAAAGCCCCAACACTTCAAAAGAGACGGCATACCTGAAGTTTGAACCCTCAGCAACTAAATGAGAAACACGATTGCAAACTAAAAGCAACTATATCGGTTCTCAAACAAGATTAATTGGTGATGAGACACTAAGGAAATGCTAACTTAAACTTGCATTTCTGATTGAAGCATTTAAGATGTTAACTATTATTGCTTACGGAGTTTTAATTTGATTGTCAACTTCAAAGCCCTCCCCATATTTGATCAATTTAGACATGAATGACACTGATTCAAGCAAATTTATAAATAACTAATGTAAAATTGAGCGGCTTAGAGTATGGCTGAATATAAGAAAATTTTAAGAAGTAAATCACGGAAGATATAGATGATGTGGCACTATGACCCAAATTAAATACTCATCCAATTGCTACTAATCGTTTAATTGAGATCCAAAATGCTAATGAATGTTAAAACTGCCAAACTTCACAGAAATGAATTCGGAATATAGATTTTGCACACGGTGAGGAACATTTTTTGTTTTTTTATTTTGATAAGAAACTGTCCGGACTTAGGTCCCATCTATACTTGTTGAGCCCTTTTCTCATGGAGCCTAATATAAATCTTGAGATTCATATTAAAGTTATTTCTTTATTTACTAGAATTTTAAAATCTTAAACATAGAAATAAGTTTAAAACTTTCACATTTAAACAGCCTTCCATTAGACTCTCCCGTGATTTTTAATGCCCGGTCAACCACAACTTTCTCATCCCTGGACGGGTTGGAGTGGCATAAGTCAAGTATCTACTTCTCATGTCTTGTGTCTGAAACCACTGAAAAATTTTCCGCTATGCATTTATCTAAGTTTAGTAGATGCGACACAGAGGGTTGTCCTCTTGGTTCCAAGACCTAGAATTTGTTTGGGTAATTTACTTACCCAAACATGAGAAAAATATTTGAGACAAGGTAGGCTAAATTTCAGATACATGAAAAAACTTGTGTCCCATCAAAAAGTACAAAATTTTAAATATCACCACTTATTGAAAAGGAAATTTTTTTTTCTACTAAATAATAAAAAACCATTAAATGAAAAAAAAAAAAGCAAAGAAGACATCTTGTCATAAAAAAAATAAAAAAAACACAATTTCATTTTACCCCTTTACTTTTGTTATTTCTTAATTTAACTATTTACTTCCCTCCAAAAGTGATAAAAAAGACCCAATGTTTGTAAAGGTGAGCCAGACTTACCAAACTGGTCCCAAACATTTTCCAAACGGCTTCAATGCTCTTGTATCTAATGATGTGCTTAATACTTGCGTGGTACGAGCGTGAATTCACATTACCCAATGCTCTGAGGCCCAAGCCTTGTAGCGGTCAGTTCAGTTGACCGTACGTACAGTTAGAAGGCAGAGAGGGATACAGCAGGGCCAACAGGCGACAGTGGATAGGCACAGGAGTGCTTAGGATGATGATATCTAATCGTAATCAGAGAGAGGTGAACCATCCAGTGATAAAAGCCAATGGGCCAGTATCCGTATACCGGCCTTTAATGCACCCCTTCCCATCAGCTTTTCACTCGAATGTGGATCCCACTGTGGATAAGATTTGATGATAAATGTAAGCCCACAAACCACAATCCCTCTCTTCCAATCCAATCCTGGGCATGTAGGGTAAAAAACCATGATAAAAAGTAAATAATATTTTAATTAAAATTATTTTTAATTTTTAAAATAAATTATAATTAAATATTAATATATAATTTATAATTCAAACACAATTAAAATTGAACTTCAAAAATTAAAGTTTAAAAGAAAAACAATAAGTAAAATGATCTAATTGAATCATCTTATTCGTGATATTGAAAAAAAAGAAGATTTTATAATAAAAAAAACCTTTAAGTGGCCACTGCACCAAACAACAAATTTTAGCCAGTAGTACACCAAACATGAAATCTATACAGAAAAAGCAACTTTTTCACTATTTTTTATTTGTGGTCGCATTCGACCTTTATTTTTTGTGTTGAGGGTCGACTGCGACCCTTGCTATAACAAGTGAGGGTCGCATTCTACCCTGAGCAAGCATAACATCTTCATCTTCTTCCTTCTTCCTCGAATGTTCGAGTTTTCGAAAAAAAGGAAGAAAGGACTGGAAGATCTGCCACTTAAAGTTACTTTTTTGGTAAATTTCTCAAAAATGATCATTCCGGAAAAGAGCTTTTGCAATTTCAAACCCAAATTTCTAGCATGCTATGGTTTTGTGCAACATCACGTGAAACAGATTTTGCTAAAATGAACAAATGGATTTGAGGAGCAATTCAAAAGCTGAGATACACGCTCATCTGTGCTTTAGGCCAGAAAAATCATGCCCATACAAGAAGATACCAATGGCCTAAAATAAAAGATGCTGCCAACAAGAAAACAAGAGATGAGGAAGAGAACAGGGCACCAGCAGTTCACATGATGCACAACCAATCGAAAATAATTATTAGAGACCGAACCTTTCTTAAATTGACCGATTGACCAACCCACCAACAACATTTTTAGGGTCGATTGGCCATTTGCTAGGTTAGATCTTCCAATCATCTATTCCTTTAATCGAAAACTCGAACACTCGAGGAAGAATGAATAAGATGAAGTGGTTATGCATGCTCATTGCCGAATGCGACCCTCACTTGTTATAGCGAGTATCGTAGTCGACCCTCAACACAAAAAATGAATGTCAAATGCGACCACAAAAAAAAAAAAATGGTGAAAAAAGTTATTTTTTCTATACAGATTTCCTGTTTGGTGCACTACTAGCCAAAGTTCCATATTTGGTGCAGTGACCACTTAAAGTTATTTTTTTGGTAAAATCCCCTTGAAAGAATGAATCAATTACATTAAATAACGGGTTAAAGAAAATGAAAAAGTTGAAGCATAATTATGAATAATATGATATATGATGCAGAATAAAACATATGAAAGAGCAATCGGTTTGAATAAAATTGGAGTCCATATAATAAAACATATAATATTTTTTTTCAAAATTGGAGTCCATAATAAAATTTTATATTTCTTAAACAAAAGCACTAAATAAAAATTTTAAAAATAGTAAGAAAGATACAACAAAGGCAGTTAATTTACTAAGTTTTATTATGAGTTAAAATTAATGATATACATATATAGGTTTTGATATTCTGATCAATTCTGATGAGTTATAATTGCTTCTTTTTTGTTAATATAAATTAAACATAGTTAATAGAAGATCTGAAAATTAAAGAGAAATAAAAAATCGATGCGGCTAAGATTTTAGTGTGATCTTCTAATGGATGTTTTTCATAAACATCTAATTGAATGGACTCCATGAGAACCTAAAAGATTCTAGAAACAATAATATTGCATTTATAGAGAGAAGAAACAAAGTTGCCTCATTAAATCAACTTACACGTAACTATTTTGTTGATGACCCTTTGTACAAATGTCAACAAAGCACAATATCAGTTGGCTTGTCCAGATTATGAATGAGAGCAAAAGTACTATGGAAATCAAATGTGGGGGGGGGGGGGGGGGGGGGGGGGGGGGGGGGCGGAACGACTTCTGGCATGACGACGGGACAAGCAAAAGAAGACGAGGATCATAAGAGACTAGAAGAGCATCCGATTGGCGTCCTGCGACCTTGATGTTCATGAAGTCAAGGAACCCATTTGTGCTCGAAAGAATACCAGAAGCCCAGATCAGGAATCCCCGGTAAATCCCCTCAAATGGACACATTTTTCTTTGATGGTGTAAAGAAAAACCGAAGATGATGATGGATAATAGAGATTCGAACTTCAAAATTCCTCGTCATGTTAAGATAGGCCTCAACCGTAGGGTCTCCGGTATTCCAACCAAGCCTTTCGGAGTATCATAATTCTAAAATGCTCTTGGAGAAGCTAATATTTTGGAATTCCATTTTTATGGCATTTGAGAATTCTAGCCCCCTTCTGATAGGGGGACTTCCACCGGGATAACATTAAATTTCTAATAGGAATTCAGAAATCCACAAGACACCCGAAATTCGTGTCAAAAATGCTTGGAAAGAAAGAGGCCATAAGATCTTTTAGAGAACATTCAAATAAGACATAGACATTCATACAGCATGGATGACTCAACGATGAAAAGAATTAAGGTATTTAAACAATATATGGCTGAGTGTGTAGATGAATAGCTTTTGTAGGCGGTAAAAACGACACCTACTTAGATTGAGATGAGGTCGAGGTAACACTCCTTGGGACAGGGAATGCTGAACTTCCAAGAACCTAAAAAGGAAGGAGAAAGACTAGGGTCAGAGGCCCTGGCTGTCGTGAGCCGAAGGCACTCCGATGCCTGAGTTAGCTCTGAGAAAACTAAACAGGAGGAGCCAGAGAGGAATGAGAGGGTGTGGAGTATTTGTGAGTCGTGTATTGCGTACCTCCCATGGGACTGATCCCATGTGTATATATAGGTGATCGTTCCTCGTTCATTCTCTCTGTGAGTGGGGGTAGGTGAGGTGAGGTCGCATCGATCCTTACCCTGACTGGCAGCAGTAGGTGAAATGGACAACACCCCTCCCTCTCTTTCCACGCCTTCAGCCAGTTGGCGTACAGGGCTTGATAAAGCGCACTTTCTATCGCCATAAATGAGCGATCCTATCGCCATAAATGACTGCTCATATCTGTCTGAGCGCCCCGTATTTCCAGGAAGGAGGTGGCGGCCCACTCTGACTCTAGTATTGTGGTCTAAGACCAAGGGTGGCTTGGCCGTGGCGTGCCTTTGTGCCGAGCTGGCATTATGCCGAACTGTGGTGTTGACCTGCCAAGCTATTGACCGAGCTGCCGAGCTGACGATCTTCTACCATAGGCTGAGGTGTTCGGCGAGCTTAGCTGTATTCTTTGCTTAACTTTGTCATTACGGTGTTTTACCCACACAATTGCCCCCTAACTTTTGACTTCTGAGAGCCTCCCAGCTCGAGGAGGTCAGAAGCTTGATGACCGTATAGCTGGCTCTGCTACCGAGCTCAAGTGAGGGTGATCGTCATATGAGGGTAGTACCGGGACGAGGGAGCTTCGGATCAGGAGGGTCCCCTTGGGTCTGGAGGTCGCTGCTATCGTGCGGACCCCTTGAGAGATGTCCCTTTGCCTGTCCCCGATATTTAATAGCCCTCGGATATCGCACTAGTGGTGACACGTGTCGCTTCTTTGGGCTGTCTTGCAATTACTTCGAGGAGACGTTAGGGCTGCGATGGGACGTTAGGGCTGATTGAGGGGACGCCTCTTAAAGGCTCTCCTTGAAAGCCGAATCGACGCCCCTAGGTCTTATAAATCTGGGCGCCTTCTTCGTTTCCACTTCTCTCTGCTTTTCTTCAGACTTCTACTGCGCTCTGCGAGAGTACCTCTCCGGTGCCTGCGAACTTCCGGTGATCTTGCTTGGGCAATCCCCATTCGTAGGACCCTTCTCCGTTTTCTTCGTCTTCTCTTTTAGATAGGTCTCTGTCTTGAGTCGAGAATGTGAGTCTATAGACATCTGTTAGGAGACCCAGGTTCCATAGATCATTTTAGGGATTTATACAAGGTCCCCTCCAATGTGGAGGTCAGACCGGATGGCCCCGATGACGGCCTCACCTATCGTGATGGCTGGATGCCGTTCTGGCTAGTCTCTGTAGTGGAAGGGGGAATCCGCTTTCCCCTTGCACCCACTGGTCCGGGACTGCCTCTCGGAGTGGAGGTTGTGCCCATGCCAGCTACTCCCCAATGGATACAAAATCATAATGGGGGTAGTGCGGCTCAACCAGATTCTGGAAATCGGCCTTGGTGTCCCGGATATCGAGGACACGTATGACCTCTGCAAATCCGCAGAAGGGGACACTTACTACCTCCGGCTGAGGGTCCGCCGGACTGGGTTCGTGACCGCGCTGGAGGACTCCAATAGGTACGCGGGTGAAGACCGAGTACTCGTCAGAGGAGAATGGGAGTTCGGTGAAGGGGAGCCTGCCTCCACGGTCCGAGTTCCTCGAAAAATAGGAATTCCTCCAAGTAAAGACCGAAGTTCTTTCGGTTTGCAGTTCTTTCCTTTCTTCCTCTGTTTGGCTCTTGACACGATTTTGTCTATGCAGATTTCCGCGAAAAGAGGGAGCTCGCGAAGAGGAACCACAGGAAGGTGAACAGCGCGTGGCACGAGCAGGTGAGGAACTACCGCGGCCACAACTGTCGTGCTGCGTGGTCTCTCTTGGGGTACGTGCCCCACTACAGGTCCTTCACCACCTCCAGAAAGGTGTCGGGAATAGACTCCGTGCTGAGCGGGGAAGTCTTGAGTCGAGAGACAGCGACGACTGTGGTGCCTGGCTCGGCGGCGGTGACCGTTACGATTCCCGCCGGACGTCTGGTTGGGTCGGTAGACCGTGCTCCAGCAGCCTCTGTCGCGGAGCCTGTCGGCACTTCGAGAGCCAAGCCCCGGCCTTCCCGAAGGACGTTAGTAGCTTCCAGCTCGGAGGGAGAGGAAGAGGAAGAGGAAATGTTACGCCAGCGAGGTCGACGCTACGCTGCGGAAGACCTGTCCGCGGCGGCTTTCGGGGATATCGGAAGCGGGGCCTGGGATCCTCCTCAGGCAGTGGCCGGGACGCCTCCAGTATTCCCGGGTGGCACTCCTGCCCTAGACGCCGAGACGGTGGGTACCGCCGCTATTGAGGCTGCTCGGCCCGACGAGGCAGAGGTCGTCTTAGCTCCGCCTCCGGCCGTGGCTGCAGATGACTTACCCTTTGATTAGGCCGTGGGGGCCGGAGGTCGGGCTCGCCCCGCCGAGGTCGCTGAGGGCGGACGACCCGAGAAGAGGGCAAGGGTCGAAGCCTCGCCTGGCCCCTCTTCGCCTCCGCCTGCTGGTGGGACGATCCTGCCTCCTCCTCTGGCTCCGTGGAAGCCGGCCATCAAGGAGGTTCTGGGGAGGCCGCTGGCCGAGACAGACCGCGCGACCGATCCCCAAGTGGTCGCAGCGCTAGGACGAGCCTGCGCCCTCCCTCAAGACATGGCAAGGTGGGCCGAGATGGACAATGAGTCACTCCTGCTCTCCTCGATGCGATCTCTGGTATCGGTAAGTGCAGTATTTTTCCCTCAGCTTTTAGTCCGGCGTCGTTTCATTGACTTCGGGTTCTCATCTTGCAGCTGCTGCAGAGGTGCCAGATGGGCATTGAGAGGCTCGATGCAGCGGAGGCGCGAAAGGCGGAGTGGGTGGTTGAGAGGGACGAGCTGCGGGCGTCCTCGGCGTGCAAGGACACGACGCTGGCAGAGGTGACGGCCAGGAACGCCGGCCTCGTCTTTGATCTTGAGGAGTCAAAGATCGAGGTCGAGCGTCTCAAGGACGAGCTGGAGGACGAGAAGGGCCAGACCCTTCACCTTGCCTCCGAGCTCGATGATCTCCGGATTGCGACAAAGCGACTGGAAGACGACCTGGAGAGCGCGAAGGGGACAAACAGGAGGCTCCTCTCTCAGTGGAACCAGGCGCAGGGTTCCCTGGAGATGGCGTTGAGGGGGAAGGCGGCCGAGATTGAGTCTGCCCTGGCAAAACAAGAGGCCAGGCTCAAGGAGGAGTTCCTCGCCGAGCATGACTCCATCATGGGGGAGGAAGTCGGCAGGCTATCCGCTGATTACAAGGCTCAGCTGCCAGGGATTCGGGACCGAGCCTGGGAACTTGGGTGGAAAGCAGCCCTGAACAAGGCTGGGGTCCCTGAGGATAGCCCTCTCTTCCTAAATCCCCCAAGTTTTTCTTGCTCGGAGTTGGGACTCGCGGACGTGTCTCAGGCCTCTATCCTTCCTTCGGAATCGTGCCCGGAGGAGAACGCCGCTCCCGGGGTGCCTCAAGAGGCTCCAGCTGCTAGCGCTGATCTCGAGGGCTACCAAGTGGCAGCGGTCGTCTAGGCTGCTCCAGAAGCTGTTACTTTCGAGGTTAGTATTCCTGAAGCGGGCGCGGCCGTTCCTGAAGCTATCCCGACCGCTCCCGAGACCAGCGCGGTCGTGGCCGAGGTCCCTCCAGAAATTGACTGTAATGTGGAGGCCGCGGCCCTCTAAGGCTTTTGTAATTTTTCTTTTAATGTATCTCCATTTATCCTGTAATCAGGACCTTTGATCAACGAAAACCTTCTTCACATTCTGGCTTCCTTTCTCCTTGTCTCTGACGAAACGTGTGTGATCGACCTTATGTCGCATTGCTTTTCTGTCTGAGTTGTTGGTCCGAATAGCCGAACTCCTGGCCATTCTCAGAATTGAGACATCCGCCAATGACCGAGACCCGGTGCATGAACCGTGGTCTCGGTCTGCTGCATACCTCTAATCTCCCCCCCAGCTTTTGACCTGTGAGCTTCTTGGAGCAGGTCGGAAGCTGAGTGGCTTTGTCAGGCCGGGACTGCCGCTAATCTTTAAGAGTAGCTGGTTTGTGATGCATTGCCGAGATGGCGGAGTCTCGGTTCGGGGGGGTTCCTCCTCATCGCCTTTTACTGACGTGGAGTGCCTCATTAAGTTCTTTTGCTGATGTGGAGTGCCTCATTAAGTTCTTTTCGTCAGTCGAGGCGGTTGCCCTTTCGTCTGTCGAGGCATTTAATAGTCCTCTAGAAATGCGGCGCCGGTGCCACGTGTCGCCTCTCCGAAGGGCGCGCAATCATATCTGCAGAACGACTGGGCTGCCCGAGACGACGCTAGGGCTATTCGAGGTAAGGCCACATTAAAGGCTTCTCTTGAAATCTGAAACGGCGCCCCCAACCCTTATAAATTAGGGTACCTCCTCTGTCATCCTTCTTTTTCGATCCACAGAAACCCTGTTGCATTCTGCTGAAGAACAGTGTTACTTGCGAGACTTTTGTTTGCACGACCTTTCATCTTAGGGTTTCCTCTTCTGTCTTCTCCCTTTCTAATAGGTAGTTCACCGTCTAGGGTGGAGAATGGGCGTTCACAGGCACTGGCTAGGGGACCCACTGTCCATAGGCCTGTTTAGAGAGGCATACCAGGTCCCTGCGAATGTAGAAGTCAGGCCAGACGGCCCTGACGATGGCGTCACATACAGCGACGGCTGGATGCCATTTTGGCTGGTGTCCGTCGTGGAGGGAGGGGTCCGGTTCCCCCTTCACCCACTCCTCAGGGACTGTCTCCGGGAGTGGGGGTTGAGTCCCTGCCAGCTGCTCCCCAATGGGTATAAGATCATCATGGGGGTGGTGCGGCTGAACGAAATATTGTCAATCAGCCTCAGTGTCCCGGACATCGAGGAGGCGTATGACCTCTGCAAATCCGCAGAAGGGCATACGTACTACCTCCGGCTAAGGGCACACCAAACTGCCTTCGTGACCGCGCTGGAAGATTCCTATAAGTACGCGGGGGAGGACCGTGTCTTTGTCCGAGGGGCATAGGAGTTCGGTGAGGCGGAGCCCAGCACCACAGCCCGGATCCCACAGAGAATAGGAGTCCCCCCAAGTAAAGACCGAGGCCCCCCGGGTTTTGTAGTTTAACCCTATTTATCTCTTCCCTTCTGTTGACATCGTTCCGTTTCTGCAGGTTTTCGGTAGAGGAGGGAGCTCGCCAGAAGGAACCGGTGGAAGGTGAACAGTGACTGGCACGAGAAGGTGCGGAAGTACCGCGGCTATCACTGCCGAGCCGCGTTTTCGCTCCTGGGGTACAAACTGCACTACAAGTCTTTCATCACCCCGAGGCGGGTGACCGGGATTGACTCCGTGCTACACGGGGAAAGCATCGGCCCGAACACCGAACAGACCGAGGTCCCCATATCAGAGACGGTGACTGTAGCGATTCCCAGCGGGACTCCGGCAGAGTTGGGCGAAGAGTCTCGGGGTCGCGAACCCGCAGGGGTTGTGAGAGCCGAGACCGGGCGGAAGCGGCAGAGGCAGAAATTTGTCGTTTCCAGCGAGTCTCGGAGCTCATCCAGCTCGGAAGAGTCCGAAGTCGAGATGCTGCGCAGTCGTCGCCAGCGTTTCGTGGCCGAAGACCTCTCCGCCGCAGCCTTTGGGGGCGTAGGGGGCGAGACCTCTGACCCCTTTCGAGGCGCCGACGTCGCCCCAACTACGTCGTCTGCGGCTGCAGCAGAGGTGCTTGCTCCCGAGACCGAGACGGTTCCAGAAGCCATCGACGGGGACCAATCAGGACCTCCTGCAGCGGCCGAGGTCGGCGCCGATCCTCCGGCCATTGTCGTTGAAGAGTCGCCCTCCGACTCAGGCAGAGAGGGTACTGCCGAGGTCGTCGAGGCGCGCAAGCCGGAGAAGAGGCCGAGGGTCGAACCCCCACCTGCCCCGGAACCTTCTATGTCGGTCGGGGGATCCGCCACTCCCTCCGTTTTTGTCCCTTGGAGACCGGACATCGAGGGAGTGCTGGGGAGGCAACTAGCCGAGTCGGACCGAGCGGTCAACCCGGAAGTAGTTGCCGCTCTGGGACGAGCTTGCACCCTTCCCTAGGACATGGCAAGGTGGGCACAGATGGATAATGAATCGCTGCTGCTTTCCTTAATGCGGTCATTGGTAGCGGTATATACACTTGAATGCTCCTCTTTTTCTACTGCATTTCTTTAGGTGACCCTCTGTTCTTACTGCAGCTCCTTCAAAAGTGCCAAACTGGCATGGGAAGGCTGGATGCAGCCGAGGCCAGGGCAGCAGTCTGGGTAGCGGAGAGAGAGGAGTTGCTGAAGTCCCTGGCGGCAAAGGACGCGACCCTGGGGGAGGAGGCGAGCAAGAACGCGGATCTTCTTGCCGAGCTCGACGCGGCACGGGCCTTGGCCGAGCACCTCAAAGAGGAAGCAAAGGAGGCGGCGGATCAAAACGCCCACCTTTCCTGGGAACTAGACGAGGTCCGGCTCGCGTCGTCGCGAAAGGAGGAAGATATGCAAATGCTGCGGGGGACGAACAAGAGGCTCATCTCCGAGAGAAAGCTGGCTGAAAGAAAGCTGGACATGGCTCTCGAGGGGAAGGCGGCCGAGCTCGCGCTGGCTCTGAAAGGGCAGAAGGCCAAACTCAAGGAAGAGTACCTAGCCGAGCATGAGGCCGTGATGAACGAGGAGGTCAACAAACTGGCAGCTGACTATAAGGCGCAGTTGCCAGGAATCCGAGACAAGGCATGGACACTTGGGTGGAAGGCGGCCTTAAGAAGGGTTGGAGTCCCTACGGACAGCTCCATCTTCCAGAATTCCCCCAGGTTTCCCCGCTCAGACTCGGAGTTGCGGGCCGTCTCGAAATTCGCCCCAGTTCCTTCATCCTCGAAAGTTCCCCCAGCTCCCTCCTCATTGGAAGTCGCCCCTGCTCCTCCAGTGGGTCCTGAGACTGCCTCGGCCGCTCCCAGTGAGAGCGCTACCGGGACCAATTGTAATAAGGGAGCTGCAGCTCCCTGAATTTTGTATTCTTTTTTTTTTCTTTTTCCATACATTGTATTCAGGCAGATCTTTTTGAAATAAAACAGCATTTTCTTTTTCCACGTGTTATGTGCATAATCCTTGTCTTGTTTGTGGTGGAATGAGTATCGACACAAGTAGCCTGCCGAGTAGTATAATAGGTACTTAAGCGAGGGCGGTACTGGTACCGAACCCTGACGCTTTTGGCCGTGCCGCCCATACTGGTGCAGGCACCGAGCTAAGGGCGGTTGGCCCTCTGAACAGAAGTGCCGAACCGCGAGGGCGGTACTGATACCGAACCCTGATGAGCATGTGGCTGTGCCGCCCAGGCTGGTGCAGGCACCGAGCTGAGGGCGGTTGGCCCTCTGAACAGAGGCGCCGAGCCGCGAGGGCGGTACTGCTACCGGACCCTAATGAGCATATGGCTGTGCCGCCCAGGCTGGTGGGGGCACCGAGCTGAGGACGGTTGGCCCTCTGAACAGAGGCGCCGAGCTGCGAGGGCGGTACTGCTACCGGACCCTGATGTGCATATGGCTATGCCGCCCAAGCTGGTGGGGGCATCGAGCTGAGGGCGGTTGGCCCTCTGAACAGAGGCGCCGAGCCGCGAGGGTGGTACTGTTACCGGACCCTGATGTGCATATGGCTATGCCGCCCAAGCTGGTGGGGGCACCGAGCTGAGGGCGGTTGGCCCTCTGAACAGAGGCGCCGAGCCGCGAGGGTGGTACTGTTACCGGACCCTGATGTGCATATGGCTGTGCCGCCCAGGCTGGTGCAGGCACCGAGCTGAGGGCGGTTGGCCCTCTGAACAGAGGCGCCGAGCCGCGAGGGTGGTACTGTTACCGGACCCTGATGAGCATATGGCTGTGCCGCCCAGGCTGGTGCAGGCACCGAGCTGAGGGCGGTTGGCCCTCTGAACAGAGGAGCCGAGCCGCGAGGGTGGTACTGTTACCGGACCCTGATGAGCATATGGCTGTGCCGTCCAGGCTGGTGCAGGCACCGAGCTGAGGGCGGTTGGCCCTCTGAACAGAGGAGCCGAGCCGCGAGGGTGGTAATGTTACCGGACCCAGATGTATATAGTTTCGTCGAAGCGGGTGACGACACCGAGCTGACAGTTGATACTCCGATTAGAGGCGTCGAGCCGTGAGGGATCTAAGTAATGCAAAGACTCATTCCCGAAAAAGCGCCTTTTATTAATATTTGATTTCTTTGATACATTTCTCAGAAGTAGAAGTTTTTTAGATGCGTCGCATTCCATGGTCGCGGGAGCGCCTTCCCTTCCATATCTTCAAGTTGGTAGGCAGATCTCCCGGCCGTAGAGGTTATTCTGAACGGTCCCTGCCTGTTGGGCGCCAGCTTGCCTTCGTTAGGATCTCGGTCGCCAGGAAGTGTTTTCTTCAAGACCAACTCTCGTATCGCTAATCTTCTTTCCTTGACCTTCGGGTCGTATCCCCTGGCCAACTGTTATTGATAGGCGGCCAGGCGGATAGCTGCCGCCTCTCTTCGTTCTTCAGCCAAGTCCAGCTCTCGTGCCACGTTCAGATCGTTCAGACCCTGTTCGCAGAGTTCCGACCTCAAGGTCGGGAGGCCGACCTCAAGGGGAATGACTGCTTCCATGCCGTAGGCAAGGGAGAATGGGGTAGCCGAGGTGGAACGCCTCGGAGTAGTTCGGTAGGCCCATAGCACACTCGGCAGCTCCTCTGCCCATCGGCCTTTGGCTCGGTCGAGTCTCTTTTTAATTCCGTCGAAAAGTATTTTGTTCGAGATCTCGGCCTGACCGTTGCTCTGAGGATACGCCGGGGTGGAGTAGACATTGTGAATGCCATACTCCTGGCAGAAGCTTTTGAAGAGGTTGGAATCGAACTGCGTTCTGTTGTCGGAAATGAGAGTACGGGGAATTCCAAATCTCGTGATGATATTCTTCCACACAAAGCTCTTTGTGTCTAATTCGGTGATGGAGGATAAGGGTTCAGCCTCCACCCATTTCGTGAAGTAGTCCATGGCCACTATCAACCACCTTTTGTTCCCTGGAGTTCGGTGAAGCGGTCCGACGATGTCCAGGCCCCACTGGGCAAAAGGCCACGGACTGGAGAGGGGGCTCAGGTCCTGGGCTGGCTGGTGGAGAGAGTGAGAGAACTTCTGGCACTTCTCGCATTTTTTGGCATAGAGCTGGGCGTCCTTCTGCATGTACGGCCACCAGTAACCCTGGCTGATAGCTCGATAAGCAAGAGACCGACCTCCTATATGACTGCCATAGACCCCTTCGTGAATCTTGTAGAGGAAATCGTCGACTTTGCTGGGGTGAACGCACTGGAGGTAAGGCCCGGTGAATGATTTTCTGTAGAGCCTGCTGTCTGGGGAAAGCCAGAACCGGGTCGCCTTCAATCTGACCTTTCGGGCTTCAGTCCTGTCCTCGGGTAGCTGGTCGTCCTTCAGGTATGCAATGATGGGGTCCATCCAGCTTGGGCCGAGATCGAGGCACAGGAGCTGCCGGGGTTGCTGGAGGTCGATGATGGGCTCTCGCAGTGTTTCTACTTCGATAGTTCTTTTTTCACCGGCTTCCACAGCCGAGGCGAGGCTGGCGAGGGCGTCTGCATGGGAGTTGGACTCTCTGCCGATTTGCCGGACCTCGGCCTTTTCGAACTGGGAGAGGAGTCCCCTGGAGTGGGCAAGGTAGGCAGCCATCCTGTCATCCCGAGCTTGGTAGTCTCCGCTGAGCTGGCTCGTCACCAACTGGGAGTCGCTGAAAACCACAACGGACCGGGCTTCCAGGATTTTGGCACTGTTAAGTCCGGCAATGTGCGCTTCATATTCGGCCTCGTTGTTAGATGCCTTGAAACCCAGTGTCACAGCTTGTTCGATGACGAGGCCTTCGGGAGACTGGAGAACTACGCCAGCGCCAGCTCTCTTGGATGTTGAGGATCCGTCGACAAAGACTTTCCAGGACGAGTCTAGGAGTTCTTTCCAGGATTGTTCTTGCTCAGTCTCGGTGACAATCTCTGTATCCCTATCGCCCCCCAGTTCGGCGTCGAGCGCGGTTGGTGCCGAACTCAGAGGAGTAAATTCCACAATGAAGTCCGCTAGGACTTGAGCTTTGACGACCGTTCTGGGCTGATACCTGATGTCATATTGCCCCAGTTCGATAGCCCATTTGGAGATCCGTCCGGAGATATCGGCCTTCCGGAAGAGAGCCTTCAGTGGGTATTCTGTTACGACCACTATTGTGAAGGTTTGGAAGTAGTGGGAGAGCTTCCAAGAGGCACTGACGAGCGCCAGGGCGAGCTTTTCGAGTTGCAGATACCGGGTCTCGGCGTCCAGCAGGGTTTTGCTCGTGTAATAGATTGGGCTTTGCTGGCCGTTATCCTCTCTGATGAGCACCGAGCTCACTGCATGGTCCGAGACCGACAGGTATAAGAACAATGCCTCTCCAAAAGTCGGGGTGGAGAGCAGCGGTGGAGATGAAAGGTATTATTTTAGCTATTGCAGCGCCTGAGAACAGTCCGACGTCCACTGGAACTTGGACCCCTTTCGCAAGAGTTGGAAGAAATGTCTGCACTTGTCCGAAGCGCGGCTGATAAATCGGTTCAGGGCGGCAGCCATTCCGGTCAGCCGCTGAACTTGTTTCGCCGAGGTCGGACACTGGAGCTCTTGGATTGCGGTGATCTGGTCAGGGTTCGCTTCGATCCCCCTTCTTGTGACCAGGCTCCCTAGGAACTTGCCGGAACCGACACCAAAGGCGCACTTGGATGCGTTCAGCTTCAACTGGTACCGGTGGAGGATGCCAAAAATCTGGCGGAGGTCGGTCAAGTGGTCCTGCGACATCTTGGATTTGACGACCATATCATCGATGTAGGCCTCCACCGTCTTCCCGAGCTGGGCCTGGAACATCTTTGTCACCAACCGCTGGTATGTCGCTCCCGCATTTTTTAGCCCGAAGGGCATCACCTTGTAACAATAGGTGCCCCTGGGAGTGATGAAAGCTGTCTTCTCCTGGTCTGCCGCGTACAGGGGGATCTGATGGTACCCTCGGTAGGCATCCAGGAAACTCATCCGGTCATGTCCGGCAGTGGCGTCGATGAGCTGGTCGATCTTCGGAAGAGGGAAGCTGTCCTTGGGACAGGCCTTATTGAGGTCGGTGAAGTCTACGCAGACCCTCCATTTTCCCGTCTTCTTTTTTACCACCACGGTGTTGGCTAACCACTGCGGATAGTGGACCTCTTTTATTGCACTCGCCTCGAGGAGTTTTTGAACTTCCTCAACCACGGCCTCAGTCTGCGGGACCCCAGTCCGGCGCGGTTTTTGAAGCACAGGCTTATGGTTGGGATCCACCTTCAGTTCATGGCAGATGACTGCCGGGTCAATGCCGGGCATCTCATAGGGTGTCCAGGCAAAGACCGCCTTATTCTCCTCGAGGAGGTCGAGCAGATCTGTCTTCTCGGTCTCGGGGAGCTGGCTTCCCACGAGAAAGAATCTGTCAGGGTCGGCGGGATCAATATTGACCTTGGTGAGGTCCTCGATGCTTTTCTGCGCCGGAGCCCTGCCGACGTCCCCGAGCTCGGCCTCTCTATCCAGTTCGGCCACATTGACTTGGGACGGCTCAGCTTCGTCAGGCAGTACGGCCAGCAGACATTGCCTAGCCATGTGCTGGTCGCCTCTGACGGTGATCACCTCCGTTCGGCTCGACCGATTTTCCAAAGGGAACTTGAGTTTCTGATGGCGGGTGGAGGGCACCGCCTCCATGCTATGCAGCCACGTCCTCCCCATTATAACATTGTACGGGGAAGGGACATCGACTACTAGGAAGTCGACTTGCCTGCAGGCGCCACCTACTTGGACTCTAAGGGAGACCCTACCCTTGGGATAAACAGGCTTGGAGCTGAAGCCGACCAGAGGGGTGCGGGCAGCCTGGAGGTCCTCGGTCCTTAGTCCCAACTTCTTGAAGCAATCGTAGTAGAGGACTTCGGATGAACTGTCAGGGTCAACAAGGGCTCTCTGAACCAAGAAGTTTTGCAGCTTCAAGGTGAGCACTAGAGTGTCGTTGTGCGGTAGCTCGACGTCTTCCAAGTCCTTGTCAGAAAACCATATTCTGACCCCCTCCGTTTTGGCCTTCTTCACGGCCTGCTCTGGTGCCGCGGTCAGCATTTGTTTTTTATGGGAGGCGCGCCTGGCCTCGGTGCGAGCCTGAGAGCTCTTCTTAGGTGGGGCGGCGAGGTGAATGACGTGGATGATGCCTTCTGGCTCGCTGTCCTGGTTGTCAGCGTCCCGCCGCGGAGGTCGGTCATCACCTCGGCCCTCCTGCTTGATGTACTCCCTGAGGTGTCCTTCCTTTACGAGGTTTTCCAAGTGGAACTTGTAGCTCCTACATTCGTCGGTCCTGTGCCCATTTTGCTTGTGGTAGGCACAGAACTTACTCTGGTCCCGGGAGGAGGGGTCGGTTGTCATTGGCCGCGGCCATTTGAAGAAAGGCTGCGCCTTTATTTTGTTGAGGAGCCTATAGATTGGCTCCTTGAAGATGGTATTTACTGCCACGTAGGAGGTCGGCTCGTGGCCTGACCTCCTGCCGCTCCTTGATCCCGCTGCCGAAGTAGAGGGGGTTCGGCGCTGCTCCGAGGACCGGGCCTTGCGCCGATCGGGGGAAGGGTCTCTGCGACGATCCTCCCTCCTGGAGGGCCTGCTGTCTCCCTTGGTCGGGTGGCTCTTCTTAGTGAGGCCGAAGTTCTCCCGACCTTGCACCTCGTCTTCTTCTGCCAGGATGAACCGATTTGCTCGGGTCATCAGTTCCTGCATGGTGGTCACGGGGTACATGACCAGTTGCGCCCGAAGCGGGATGCCTGGTTGCAGAGCCAGCTGGAAATACCTCACTGCTAGCTCTTCAGAAGCGCACTCGATCTGGCTGTACACAGTCCAGAACCGGCGAGCGAACTGGGTGACGCTCTCGTTCTCCTGCATTCGGAGGGCCATCAGGTCGGCATCGATCTTCGGGATGACGCGATGAGCCTGGAATTTTCCTAGGAAAGAGGTCCGAAGCTGCCGCCAACTGGAGATGGAATCTTCAGGAAGTGAGCAAAACCACCGTAGGGGGAGATCCGCCAAACTGGAGGAAAAAACTTGACAGTTCAGGGAATCGTCATCCCCCCAGACCGACATCCTCTGGATGTAATGTCGGAAGTGAGCAGCGGGGTCCAAGGTTCCGTCATACAGGGTGAACCTCGGGACGCTGAACTTCTCGGGGAGTATGTATTTTCTTATCTCCCTAGAGAAAGGAGACGCGCCAGTGTCCTCAGCTTCAAAGGCGGTATACTGGTCTCGGTCGATACCAGCAGTCTCCATATTCCGGCGGATCGTTTGCTTCACCTGCTGGTCGATCCACTGCTTTAGCTCTTCGTCCTCCAAGACCTGGCGCTGTTTCTTCGGCCCTTCATGCATGTGACTGCTGCTGGAGCCTTCTTCCCCTTGGTCTCGGTTGCGTCTTTTACTGTTGAGGACGTGCCTCAGGTCTTGCCCGTGGCCCGGATGCCTGGGCGGCGGGCTCTGATCCTTCTTGTCGTCGAGCTGTTGCCTGAGTCGTTGGATAAGCTCATGCTGTTCCTGGATGAGGCGGTTCTGTGCTCTGATGTCCTCCAGGCGGGGGTCTTCGTCTTGATCGAGGCTAGCCTGATGGTGCGACTGTGATCCAGCCCGCGTTGACTTCTCGTGCGGCTTGGTGACTAACTTGTCGCCTTGTATGGCCCGCTTATGGCTATGGTGGGGTTGCTCCGGAGGTGGGACGTCGCGAAGGGAGAGCATGGTCACTCTCCTTGACCGCGACTGTGTTTGGACCGTGGGAGACCTCCCCCCAGACCTCCTTTGCTGAGGGGGTGGAGGTGGAAGATCTTGCGCCAGCGTAGGCTGAATGGACAAAGCCTTGCCTCTGGAGGGTCCTTCGCCGTTTCTGGTTTTTGGAGGCATAGTGTTTGCAAGCTTTTTGTTCAGTTTCCCACAGACGGCGCCAAACTGTAGGCGGTAAAAACGACACCTACTTAGATTGAGATGAGGTTGAGGTAACACTCCTTGGGACAGGGAATGCTGAACTTTCAAGAACCTGAAAAGGGAGGAGAAAGACCAGGGTCAGAGGCCCTGGCTGTCGTGAGCCGAAGGCACTCCGATGCCTGAGTTAGCTCTGAGAAAACTAAACAGGAGGAGCAAGAGAGGAATGAGAGGGTGTGGAGTATTTATGAGTCGTGTATTGCGTACCTCCCATGGGACTGATCCCATGTGTATATATAGGTGATCGTTCCTCGTTCATTCTCTCTGTGAGTGGGGGTAGGTGAGGTGAGGTCGCATCGATCCTTACCCTGACTGGCAGCAGTAGGTGAAATGGACAACACCCCTCCCTCTCTTTCCACGCCTTCAGCCAGTTGGCGTACAGGGCTTGATAAAGCGCACTTCCTATCGCCATAAATGAGCGATCCTATCGCCATAAATGACTGCTCATATCTGTCTGGGCGCGCCGTATTTCCAGGAAGGAGGTGGCGGCCCACTCTGACTCTAGTATTGTGGTCTAAGACCAAGGGTGGCTTGGCCGTGGCGTGCCTTTGTGCCGAGCTGGCATTATGCCGAACTGCCGAACTGTGGTGTTGACCTGCCAAGCTATTGACCGAGCTGCCGAGCTGACGATCTTCTACCATAGGCTGAGGTGTTCGGCGAGCTTAGCTGTATTCTTTGCTTAACTTTGTCATTACGGTGTTTTACCCACACAGCTTTGAATAGGAGTCTCAAACCCGGATCAAAGCACTCTCTCAGTGGGCTTTGAGATAATATTTAATGGCACGCGATATTAACTAACAAAATGGTTATGCAGCACTTGTCCATGAGAATCATTCTCACGCACCCTATAAAGAATCCGTGATCGCCACAGTAGTAAATGAGCTCTAAGGCCAAGAGTCAAAAACCAAATATATGCATTCTACTTAAAGTGGTATGTCATCATACAGTGCAAAAGATTTGCATTATGGACTAACGATTGTCCAGGTTCCCGAAGAGAAAATACAAAAGTACAGAAAAATAACGCCCAAATTGAAATTAATGGAAACTTCAATGTGAAATATCGGCCACGCATTATAGAGAAAGAAAGGCCAAGGCCAAGATCAAGATGGTTTTGGAGATACAAAGTGTGCTGACAGTGACAGCATAGAAGGGAACTTAATTACTATGATCAATCTTGATTTGAGAATGACGATGGAGAGAATCAAAAGAATACTCAGACGTAACTAATTTTTTAACTATATTTTTGAGTTAAAGATGAAACTTCGTTTGAACTCTCTTTTGAATTAGAGATAAAATTAGATGAGATTGAAAGGGAATGGAGTTGTGGGTTCTATAACCACATGAGATGGGCATGCCACGTCATTGGAAAAGCCTAAAAGAAAATGCAACGTGTCGCTCTCACAGTGAAGGATCTGCTGTTTTTATATATATAATGGGTCAAATAAATAACGGGATTTTACAAAAAAAAATCACTTTATGTGGCCAGTGTATCAAATAGGAAATTTTAGCCAAAGTTGCACCAAATATGGAATTTGTACAGATTAACCAACTTTTTTTTACCTTTTTTTCAGTGGTCGCTATCGACCTTCATTTTCTGTGTTGAGGGTCGACGACAACCCTCACCATAACAAGTGAGGGTCGCCGTCGACCCTGAGCAAGCATAAACTCATCTTCTTTCTTCTTCCTCTCTTCTCCAACCCAATCCAATGTTGCTTTATATGATGATACACAATCAAATAAAATAATAAATTATAATTAGTATGGGTCCAATTGGTCTAGACTCTAAATCTAGTAGGGTCGATCCAGTTCGGCTCGGGTCCTTTAAACTGGACCTGTGTTTCGAGTCCAAGTTCATGTCTAGGTCCAGGTCTACCTTTTTACACGGGTAATTACTGCAGCAAAGCATAACCGGGTAACATGAATGTAGGAGTGTCAAAAGAGAATGATGAGGGACTCTTGTTTGTTATTAAAACTTAGAAGTGTCCACCTAATACATTAATGGAGTAAGAGTCTCCAGCACACTAGCTACCTCTTACTCTTATCATTACATTTATGAATTGGATTGTTTGCTGACATCATGGTTCAAAATAACGGCCGTTATGTAACCGTAACGGCCGCGACCGCAATGATATTTTGCTTATAACGCTAATGTTAGCGTTATGGGCAAAATATTGCCAAAATAATGCCCGTTATGGCTGTTATTTTCAAATAACGGCCGTTATTTTCAAAATATTGGCCGGTAAAATTTTTTTGGGGTCAAATAAAAATTCGCTCCTCAATAGACCGTGATGATCACGAACCGTGACGCGATGACCGCGAACCGCGATTTTGAACCCTGGCTGACATTCATCCAAATTCTACACTAATGAAATACCATCCATCCAATCTATCAAAGATCTTCATTTCAAATCTCTCCTTTTTTTCTTTTTGTTCTATTCAACTTATCTTCTGTGAGTGGCAAACAAGCATGTTTGCATGAGTGATTAAGACTTAAGATGGTAAAAAATGGTGGGGTCCACTTGATGAATGGTCCTGGAGAGAAGGACCATTTCGAGTGATGCTTGGCCCAATAACTGATTCAAAGATGTCCTAACTTGTACATCCTCTTGAACTAGTGACACCAAGACATACCCAATCACAGGGCTAAACTGGTTCATACGCTGGTCCAATGTAATTATTTTTATAACTAGTTACCACTAACAAGGAAAAGTTGCCAAAACATGTTTTAGACTCTTCTTCCCTGTGGAAGAGATGTGAAAGAGATGTGGGAAAACCTCCTCAAAGTCCAATGATGGACTTCTCCATCGTTGGATTGGATTTGGGAAAGAGAGAAAGAAGGAAAAAGAAAAGGAGTTTATGCCTGCTCAAGGTCGACGACGACCCTCACGTGTTATAGTGAGGGTCACTGTGGACCCTCAACATTGAAAATGAAGGTCGATAGCGACCACCGAAAAAAGGGTAAAAAAGGTTGGCTTTTTGTACGGATTCCCTATTTGGTGCTACTTTGGCTAAAGTTTCCTATTTAGTGCACTTTCCACATAAAGTGATTTTTTTGCTAAAATTCCCAATAAGTAAAATACTATATTTTAAATAGAGAGTTTCAACAAAAAAGAAAAATAATAAATTATGTGACCACTATATGTCGCGACCCCGGACCGAGACTCGGGCCCCGCGACTCTTAGTGCCTAAGAGAAAATGTCACTCAATTATCCATGATATCCCACATGTTCCTGCGGTGAGGATCCCGACAAAACATACGGGGCTGAACTCACATGATCAATGATTGTTGAAGCATGTGGCAAATCACGTCAAATAATTCACATGATATAAATATCAAACTTGCATAAGTAAAATAATCAAGACTTGTATTTCAGAAGGAGAAATATAACTTGACATATGCCCAATTACATTTAAGCTCAAAGTTAACAAAAGGATATTGGTTAGATACAACTCAAAATAAGAGGCCAACAAAGGCCAATACATTCCCTAAAAATCAAAATAAATAACCCTAGCCCAAAAGTTATATGTCTCAAGATCCCACCTAACATCTGGATGATGTCATCAAGTTGCCACTCGCGAGCTGGGGGTGGCTTAACAGCCTCCTCCGGGCACTCCTCCTCAAAGGCAGCGCCACCTGCACCTGAGCACCAAAATACAAGGATCAAATACGACGGTTTGGCAAGAAATCCATTTAGGCAAGAGTATAAATAATTTAAAAACTGAAAGAAACATTGCTAAAATCATTTACTGAATTTAAACCAAATACAGTGCTGAGATGCATTTCATACAACAAAACTAGCATGAATACTTATAATATTATGAATAGATAACCCACATTGAGCCCATCATTTCTCTATCATACATGATGAAAAGAGTACATAGAACAGAACAGAACATGACAAAACAAAACACGATCCCGAACCATAAAAGGTAGACGGATACCAACCGCGTTACCGGTCAGAACAGGATGCACATATATAATGTACAACTAATCTGCATAAAGTCCAAGTGTTTAAGGACTCCCAGATAGTGGATTAGACTAAAAGGGCAGTCTAAGCTTAGTGGTATTAATCAGACATCATGAATGCATAAAACAGGGAGAAACATATACAAGACAGGTCGAAAATAAGGGAAATCACTTATCAAAACATGACAAAGTAAGACTAATCAGGAATAGCATAAGCTATAGCAAAACAAAGCTTAAAAGTAATCCCTTTACTAGTATTTGAAACAAATCAAAACATGACTGATGCTTGTAATTCGAAACATGTGTGAACGATAAACATCGTGCCAAAATTGAGAATTCGAAGCAAGCTTATCAAGTATATGTTAAGGCCCTTCATTTGGCCTTCGTGTATTTGAAAACTCAAATGTCGAAATAAAACAAATTGGTGCTCCTGAAGTTAAAAGACATTTCGAGTTTCATATGCACAACGTCAAGCTAAAAGCCCTTAAAACATATTCTGGTTTTCATTCCCCAAGAAAATCCCATAAAACAAGTTCAAACTGAAATTCGGTCAGCACTTGGTCACCTGTCGGCTAGCCGCCAGTTGACCGACTGGTCCCAGTCAGGAATTTCTTCATTTTATAAAAGGAACCAAACTGAAGTCGGTTGGCTGTCGGCTAACCGAAGTGATGCAGGTTGGTTAGCCGCCAGCTGACTGACGTTCGCCCTGTTGTAGGACAAGATACTGGAAATGGAACCGAGTAGGTTCGGTTGGCTGTCGGTCACCAGTCGGCTAGCCGACATTTGACCGCCAGCTGACCGACCTTCTACGAAATTCTATATTTCTAAAGCTATCCAACCATTTATTTCTCCAACCATTCCTCTTTCCATTCCAGCACTTTCCTACAATAAAAATGAGCCTACATGCTCTTCCATCTTATCATATCCCCCTTCCATTTCATCAATCGAAAACCCCTTTCAAATACTTCACATTCCATACTCTTCCATTCTCCATACATTAAACCATTTGAATCAAGAACTTTGCAAATCCAATAAGCTTTTAATTTGACAAAACACAAGATTAGTGTAATGTACCAAGACTCATACATGTAAATATAAAAATGAGCATTTCAAACCACTCCAAGTATGTAATATAACATAAGAGAAAGCTAGAAGTAGAAACCAAGCATTTGAGATAGAAATGACTTACAAACTCAACATACACTAAAAAGGCTAAAGAGATCACTTGCCTTAGTTCAAAATGCACAAATCCAACCTTCTTAAAGATCCTACCCAAGAGTTGAGCCAAGATCTACAAAAGCCCCAAAAAGAACCTCAGAACCCTAACATTTGCAAACAAAGGAATCCATTTTGAAAATAGGTTTGCAAGGATAAAAAACATAATCATTAGGAGCTAAAATGACTCCAATGCAAGGGAGGGTTAAAGCTCTTACCTAGAGATGTCTGAACAATAAGAAGGGAAGAAGAAGAAGAAGTTGCCCCAGGTCAAAACGCCCAACAAATGGGTCTCAAGGAAAGCTTGAGAAGAGAGGAAGAAGATGATGAGATCCAAACTTCAATCCAAGCTCAAGAGGGTTGTCATTGAAGGAAGAGAAAAATGGGAAGAGAAGAGAAGCCCTCAAGCCTTGGACGATGGAAACCCACGCACAAAGAAGAATGAGTGAAAGTGAGGGAGAAAAGAGGGTATTTGTCTTGAGGTGAGTGTGGGCCCCAACAAGTCTGGAGCTTCAAAGGCTTAAAACATGGTCTTGCGGGCCCCGAACGAGATCGACGAAGAAGGATAAAATGATCATCGAAAAATCTAGTTTCTAAAAAGTATATTTTTGACATAGTTTTGAGATATCGAAATTCGTGTCCATATTTGGGTTGAAAAGACAGTTTTACCCATTTTTGGCCAAAACACAGGTTTCTGGGCTCCGAACACGGATGGATTGAAAACGAAAGTTGTAGAAAATAATAAAACCAATCAAATGAAATCAAGATCATAATTAAAGCAGAAATCTAGAATCATCCTCCCATGCTAATACTTGCACTCAGGGCGTTCCTTAGTGTGTCTGACTCAACCAACGCTCTCAAAATTTCCAAAACAAATACCAAGACTAAGTCAAACTATTCTAACCCAACGATCATTAAACTCTTTTCAGACTAAAATCTCGCTTAATTAACACTAATCGAGCTAATCTGAGTTGGGGTCTGACACTATACCAAAAAGATAATTTTAAGTGCCCTTACACCAAACCAGTCATATTCTCCGAAAAATGCATTTTTTTTTAACATTATCTTCTATGGTCGATAGAGACTTTCATTTGCAATGTTAAGGGTTGATTGAAACCCTGCGGTCCACTATAACTTTCACGGAACACCCATTCACGTTCTTTGTAGGGTCTCAATGGACGTTTATTTCTATAGATAATGGTCTCTATTGCCCTACGAAAAACGCTTATAAATGCACGGAACTCATCCCTCATTCCCTTTTCTTCGAAAAAAACGACCATTCTCAACTTGCTCCCCCTCTATAGGATATTCTTACCCCTTGAAGAACGTTAAAGCCACATGTCATTGTTTGATGGAGAACATTAAAATGCATATATTATTGTTTTGGGGCAGACCAATGAAAAGGTAGAGTTTGTAATTTGGCCTAAAACACTAATGGGTTCTTCCCTCGTTAGCAAGTAAGCAGCCAGGCCGGCCAAAGAAGAACACGGTTTGGGTGGAAGATCGCAACTGCAAAAGAAGGATTGTAACCTTCCCCAATGGTAAAGAGAGGGGACACAATCGGGGGATCTGTTATAATCCTCCCGCTTCGCAATAGAAGCACCATTTTTTATTTTTTTTTGACGTCATCTGTCACATGTTTTTTTTATGGTTTTATGTTTATGCACACGAACAACAATGTATTGAGAAGAAATGTAATGACATCTTGGATCTTTACATTCAAATATTACATCTTGACGACGTCTTGGTACTTGTTAATGAATAATGTTCCTTACATTATTTTTCATGTACATCACGTTGGTGCCGGTTGAGTTTAGAGAATAATGTTCAATACATTGGGACCTTGGATATGTGAATCCATGTATATTCCTGAAGATGTGAAGTAATACAACTAATGATAGGTTTGCTCAACACTGTAAGGATCGCTAGGGACCCTTATCTATAACTATAAACGGTCGATAGGGACGTTGGTAAGGTTTTCTAATCTTATGCATGAGTCAATTGAGAGACGCATGTTTTCTCTGGTTTATGTGGAAATTAATATGTAAGGGTCGCTAGGGACCATTACATATAACTGTGATCGGTCGATAGAGACGCTAGCATAGTTCTTATTTCAAAGCATTTACATTGAATCCATGTAGTTTCTGTGTACAATTATGATTAATAACAACGCCTGTGCCTTACATGTACATGTAACCTGTGATTTCCATGTACATATAACCTGTGATTTCTGTCACGCCCCCAAACCCGGACCCTACAGCGGCCCGACCTCGGGGGGGCGTGAAGTTGTGATTTAAATAATAATTATATTTCTCCCAGGATCCGCGTGAGTGAGGATGACAATTCCAACTCATTCTGAATATTTTGCGGAAGCTTACGTGGCGTTGCGACTCGGATTCCATGGTCATCGGATTCCGCATCGCACTCAACCGTTAGCATATAGCTATTGTATCAAGAATCATATCAGACTGGAACAACCCATCACATTAAAAATACAGAGCTGACAGTAACAGGATATTTCATTCCCACATGTGTTCGAGTTACAAATATCAAAGTGCATTAATTAAAAATCCCGGAAAACAGGCTAATAAAAGCCATACAAATAACAAGCTAAATAAACACTACCCCACATGTGACGTAACTCAGATGTCGAGCTAAATGTCTACATGACATAGTCGACGCTACAAATCTGCAACTCATGGCTCCACAGCCAACACGTGCACTCAGCTCGGAGCAAAGAAATCTGGACCTGAGTACCAAAAGAGTGGGTCAGACACGACGGTCTGGCAGGTGGATGAAAAGATATAAACGATAATCTGAATAATAAAACATATGGTAATTCATGGTATTCGATCAAGAGTTACAGAGATCTAAAACCAGTGTAAACATGCATATCTGACAAAACGTATATTCATTTTAAAGCATGTGTAAAAGCATAAATATCTGGTAAAACATGCATATCTTTAAAACAACTGTAAATCATGTATTCCTTTAAAACGACTGTAAAACATGTGTCCCTCACATTGCAAACCCAGTCCATAGGCGGACCCTGCAATTTGCCCTTCTTCAGGGGAGCCACAATCGTGGGGAACGGATTGGCAACCACACTAAAGCTAAATCCTCTCTATCACTAAGGTGATGAGAGCAAGATCGGGCGTTGGCCTCTAACACGCGAAGTGACGAGAACCAACATTATACATACATATACATATAGCTAGACAGGACCACGGCCGCGGAACCGGGTAATCGGGACAGGATCCAAGCTGCAGCTGGCGGGAGTACGATGGGGGAGGCCCAAGTCAGTTGATCAGACTGACAAGGACGTCCAAGCTTAGTGGTGCCGACTCAAAGTGACATGAGAAATCAAAACATGTACAAAACTATATCGGTATAAAACATTCGGGCAGGCGGGATACGGTGCTCATAGGCACGTATTTCATATCACTATCTTTTCATGCATAAACGGGACTGGCAGGACATGTCAGGTGCATAAATCGGAGTTTGCGATAAAACCAGTGATATCGGGTAAGGATACGTATAATCTGAGCAAAACGATGAAAATGAATCCTTATACAGCTTCGGATTATATATTGGGACTCCTATATTAAAACAACATGTATAAGGATCTTGTATGTCTGTTATTACCCTTAGTATGGTACTCGAATGATTGAGGACATACCAAGTTTCCTTATGCAAGTTGATGAATCCAAAAGTCCCAATACATTTCCGAGATGGTGTTTCTTTCTAAGTCAATCTCCTTATGTCATCCCCTGGGTCTTTCCAAGGTGGTAGGGCATCAGAACCACCCATCCAAACCTTTAAATATCATATTTGAAACCAATAGAAAAGACTCAGGAATTCTGGGTGCAACTCGGTCAGATGGCGGTTAGCCGCCGAGGTGATCGGCGGTTAGCCGCTGGATAACCGCGGGGCTGACCGCGGTTCCCCTGCTAAAATATATCATTCTGTGTTTCTAACCGCGCATATCGGTCACCTGGCGGTCGCAAGGTTTTGGGGTGGCGGTTAGCCGCTAGCTGACCGCGGGGCTGACCGTGGTTCACCTGTCAAGACACAGCATTCTGTGTTTGTAACCGAATCTGGGTCGGCTAGCCGCCGGTCACCTGTCGGCTAGCCGCCAAGGTGACCGCCCGCTGACCGCCCAGCTGCGGGAACTCTGCATCAGGTGCAGATTTCAACTCTTTCCTTCCCATCCCTTTTTCCTTCAACTTCACCCATTTCCTAACATGAAATGGGTCTATTCTCCTCTATTCCACATCTCATTCTTTTCTCCAACTACCATTCCATCCATGCATTAATTCTCCTTCCAAAACAAACCTCATTCAATGCAAGTACAAATCTCATTCATGAAATCCATAAGTACAAATAAACAAGCTTTAACAAGATCAAAGGTATACATTTTCAAGAGACTGAACAAGACAGAAAGACTCATCAATATGCATATTTCGAAATCAATATAAACCATAGCAAGAATAAGTATTAAATCATCATAAGCAAGTAATAAAAATCCACATTTCCTCATAAAACTTGTTAGCATTCAAAAACCATCTATTCATCCACTTGCCTTGGTTTCCAAAGTAGCTAATCAAGCTCTAATCATCCTCTCAAGCCGCAAATCTCCAATCTATACAAAAACCCCAAAATAAACCCATCTTAGAACCCTAAAATGGCAAGTCAAAGAACAAGAAGAAGAGAGCTCCTAATAGAGAAGGTGGAGACTCTCTAGGGCTAGGAAAACACAAATCTAGGAGATTGAAAGGATTGCTTACTTGGAAGTGCTTCAAATGAAGAAGACTAGCTCAAGGAGAACCTCAATGTGGCTGGATTTCTCTTCTAGTGGCATCCATAGAGAGCTTGAGATGAGGGGAAGAAGGAGATGGGCACAAATCTCTCATTTTGGCAAGCTTGGAGGTGAGTCTTGTGAGAAAACAAGAAGAAGAAGAGGAAAGGGGAAAACCCTAGGCTGAGTTCCTCTCCTAACGCTGGGAACGAATGGGGAAGAAGAAGATGGCTGGCCTTTTTGTCAAAAGGGTGGGTATGGGTCCCACCATCACTCAAACTTGTCGGGATTAAAACATCGGTTTCTGGGCCTCGGATGCGATCGACGAAGAAGAGAAAAATGTTCCTCATAAAATCTATTTTTCAAAAAGTATAGTTTTGGCATGGTTTTGAGATCTCGGAATTTGGGTCCAGATTTTTGTGTAAAAAGACTGTTTTACCCCTATCATTAGCAAAGTAGGGTTTAGAGGTCTCGAACGGAAACGGAGCAAATACAAAAGTTGTCGGGAATAATAAAATACATTAAATGAAACAAATTACCGATATCCGAAATCATTGCACAAATCCCAAAGCTAATCAAAACATAATAAACGAACCCCCAAAATCACACAAAACTAACAAGGGAAACCCCCAAAGGTTCCACTCAATCAAAAGAGTTTCAAAATCATTCAAAGCTATAAAAAGCTATTCTAATCCAGATTTAACCAAATTCCACTAATCCCACTTTAGAAAACTAGTCCAAAATTAAGAAGACACTAATCCTAGAGATTAGGGGTCGGGTTCTCACATCCTCCCCCCCTTAGAACATTTGGTCCTCCAAATGAACTAAACAAACCCAAAACAACGAGTGGAGATATTAATCCCACACTCCGAACACAAAACCTCAAACGGATGCTCTGAATCGGCCCTCTCGGGAGCTCCTGAACTCGCTGGGTCATCCATGCTGCAGAACTCTTCGGTCCACTTATCAATAGTCATCAAACATTCTTCCACTGGCTTGAATCTATTACTGCCCTGCCAATCTGACTGCTCAAGAGATCTACCAACTCTGACTTCTTCTTAGTTCCACCGAGTCTATCGCTTCTAACCACCTTGATCAAGAAACCCTTGGAACACTTTTGTCACTTCCTTACAACTGTCGAACCTAAGTCTCGTATCAGATGCACAATCTTCAAGGTGAACTCTTGCTAGCTCTAACTCTTTCAAATCATTGCTCTTAATCCTCTGCACCATAGTCGGTTTCTGACACTAACCTGCTTGTTCTTTCACCATTCTTCAACATTTGAAGCTCTACACTTACCTTTGTAATTGTTCGTAGCTGTTCTGCCAAATTTGCTTCCTTCCACGAAATCCAAAATAACTGATTTCCTGCTCCATGTTTCTGTACTTTGAAATCCGACGTTCCTCTTGTTCATAAAAATCTGGGAAAATCTTCGTTGTCGGCGATCAAGTAGGGATCCTTTCTGCAGTCGACTACTTCGCTAATTGTTGGAATTTGACTTCAAATGCTTCTAACATCTTGTCGGGTCTACTCCTCCACATGGCTGCACTTGTTGAAAATTCTCGAATACTTCTCTGACAAAACTCATCGAATCTTAGAAATCTCTAACTCTGGACATCTCCTTGGAGGTTTTTTTTTTTTTTTTTTTTTTTTTTTTTTTTTTACTGAAAATTGTCTTTAAACATTGATGATCTGCACTGCTCCTGTACAACTGTACTATCCTCGGTCAAACATGGTGGTGATACGCGTCTGTGGTCAAGGTCTCTGATTTGGTTAAAGATCTTGAACTGTCCAAACTCTTACTTAACAACCTGTTCCTCTTACACAATCAATATTCAAAGAATTCTTCCATCAACCCCTGACACCCATCAGTTTTTCTTACATTGCCTCGAATCCGCTACTTGTCTTGTCCATCGATGTCGGTCCAAGAAAATGAAAGTTCTGATTTATTCCAATGTACTGTAACTCTATCTCTGTCGTAAAGCGCTGTACATAGTGTCCTTCGATGCTTGCATGAAAGTCGTCATCATGGACGGGCTCGAATAGAAGTAATCTCTATCAAGGTTGTCAAAATCAAGTCACTTGTCAACACACAATCTTTGACGTAAATAACTTGGAAATCTATCACTTCTTCATATGTTAAGTTGGCTCAATCAAATGTTCGGACGGTCATCTGGATACTTCACCAATCTCCATCCACTCGTTGGAATCACCAGGTTCTCAACTCTGTAGGTTGTATCTCTATCTCAGGTTCATCATCCTCAAGTCCTGTACGTGTGTCATTCTTCTCTAGATCTTTCAACTGGCCTTACCCATAGGTTATGATTCTCCAGTTTGCATCTGCACAGCGTCCAAACTGACATTCCCAAAAGTCAGTAGAGTCCGTAAAATCCCCTCTATTATAAGACCAAGCAACCATCCATTCTGTATACAGCTCTTTAGACCACCGCTGAAAGCTTACTTCCTATGATCTTAACCATGCACCGAAGCATCCTGCCGAGTTGACTTCACCATCATTCTGGATATGTCGAGAATCATCTAACACTTTTCTGACAAAAGTTCATCAAATTTGAGAAGTTTCTAGCTTTTGGCATCCACTAAAAGTTCTATCAACTGAAAATCACCTTAAACTTCCAAAAATCCACCCTTTTCTCTGGGTTCTGGAGCCTTCTGACATAGGAAAATACTCCACGTTTATCCAAAAATCCATACTTACCTGCCTGACGCACTATCTGACGGTGCACGATCAACCGTAATTGGGTCTCGATAAGCTGTTCACATTCCTTGCTGACTAACAACTGCTCACAAATTCTTTCACTGACTCCATCTGTGACATCGGAAAGCTGAAATTTCTGCCAAGGTCCTTCGAGATCCACATGTTAAGCCTTCAAAACTCTGACTCTCTAGTGCGAAAACAAGAAAAGAGCACTAAATGTGGGTGCGAAGACATTAAATTCTCCCCCACTAGAAAGAATTTGGTCCCCCAAATTCCCTAACAACAAGGACAAGAAGGCGAGACAAAGATAGTCTCCCCCACTAGAAGAAAACAAACTCAAACTCGCAGAAACGACAGTTAGCCAAAAGAAAACACACATAGTCTAAAAAGTCCTCACCACACGTCTTAAGGTTGCTAGAGTGTTTTATTTCCTAGGAACCTGCCCGCTTTGATACCAGTCTGTCACGCCCCCAAACCCGGACCCTACAGCGGCCCGACCTCGGGGGGGCGTGAAGTTGTGATTTAAATAATAATTATATTTCTCCCAGGATCCGCGTGAGTGAGGATGACAATTCCAACTCATTCTGAATATTTTGCGGAAGCTTACGTGGCGTTGCGACTCGGATTCCATGGTCATCGGATTCCGCATCGCACTCAACCGTTAGCATATAGCTATTGTATCAAGAATCATATCAGACTGGAACAACCCATCACATTAAAAATACAGAGCTGACAGTAACAGGATATTTCATTCCCACATGTGTTCGAGTTACAAATATCAAAGTGCATTAATTAAAAATCCCGGAAAACAGGCTAATAAAAGCCATACAAATAACAAGCTAAATAAACACTACCCCACATGTGACGTAACTCAGATGTCGAGCTAAATGTCTACATGACATAGTCGACGCTACAAATCTGCAACTCATGGCTCCACAGCCAACACGTGCACTCAGCTCGGAGCAAAGAAATCTGGACCTGAGTACCAAAAGAGTGGGTCAGACACGACGGTCTGGCAGGTGGATGAAAAGATATAAACGATAATCTGAATAATAAAACATATGGTAATTCATGGTATTCGATCAAGAGTTACAGAGATCTAAAACCAGTGTAAACATGCATATCTGACAAAACGTATATTCATTTTAAAGCATGTGTAAAAGCATAAATATCTGGTAAAACATGCATATCTTTAAAACAACTGTAAATCATGTATTCCTTTAAAACGACTGTAAAACATGTGTCCCTCACATTGCAAACCCAGTCCATAGGCGGACCCTGCAATTTGCCCTTCTTCAGGGGAGCCACAATCGTGGGGAACGGATTGGCAACCACACTAAAGCTAAATCCTCTCTATCACTAAGGTGATGAGAGCAAGATCGGGCGTTGGCCTCTAACACGCGAAGTGACGAGAACCAACATTATACATACATATACATATAGCTAGACAGGACCACGGCCGCGGAACCGGGTAATCGGGACAGGATCCAAGCTGCAGCTGGCGGGAGTACGATGGGGGAGGCCCAAGTCAGTTGATCAGACTGACAAGGACGTCCAAGCTTAGTGGTGCCGACTCAAAGTGACATGAGAAATCAAAACATGTACAAAACTATATCGGTATAAAACATTCGGGCAGGCGGGATACGGTGCTCATAGGCACGTATTTCATATCACTATCTTTTCATGCATAAACGGGACTGGCAGGACATGTCAGGTGCATAAATCGGAGTTTGCGATAAAACCAGTGATATCGGGTAAGGATACGTATAATCTGAGCAAAACGATGAAAATGAATCCTTATACAGCTTCGGATTATATATTGGGACTCCTATATTAAAACAACATGTATAAGGATCTTGTATGTCTGTTATTACCCTTAGTATGGTACTCGAATGATTGAGGACATACCAAGTTTCCTTATGCAAGTTGATGAATCCAAAAGTCCCAATACATTTCCGAGATGGTGTTTCTTTCTAAGTCAATCTCCTTATGTCATCCCCTGGGTCTTTCCAAGGTGGTAGGGCATCAGAACCACCCATCCAAACCTTTAAATATCATATTTGAAACCAATAGAAAAGACTCAGGAATTCTGGGTGCAACTCGGTCAGATGGCGGTTAGCCGCCGAGGTGATCGGCGGTTAGCCGCTGGATAACCGCGGGGCTGACCGCGGTTCCCCTGCTAAAATATATCATTCTGTGTTTCTAACCGCGCATATCGGTCACCTGGCGGTCGCAAGGTTTTGGGGTGGCGGTTAGCCGCTAGCTGACCGCGGGGCTGACCGTGGTTCACCTGTCAAGACACAGCATTCTGTGTTTGTAACCGAATCTGGGTCGGCTAGCCGCCGGTCACCTGTCGGCTAGCCGCCAAGGTGACCGCCCGCTGACCGCCCAGCTGCGGGAACTCTGCATCAGGTGCAGATTTCAACTCTTTCCTTCCCATCCCTTTTTCCTTCAACTTCACCCATTTCCTAACATGAAATGGGTCTATTCTCCTCTATTCCACATCTCATTCTTTTCTCCAACTACCATTCCATCCATGCATTAATTCTCCTTCCAAAACAAACCTCATTCAATGCAAGTACAAATCTCATTCATGAAATCCATAAGTACAAATAAACAAGCTTTAACAAGATCAAAGGTATACATTTTCAAGAGACTGAACAAGACAGAAAGACTCATCAATATGCATATTTCGAAATCAATATAAACCATAGCAAGAATAAGTATTAAATCATCATAAGCAAGTAATAAAAATCCACATTTCCTCATAAAACTTGTTAGCATTCAAAAACCATCTATTCATCCACTTGCCTTGGTTTCCAAAGTAGCTAATCAAGCTCTAATCATCCTCTCAAGCCGCAAATCTCCAATCTATACAAAAACCCCAAAATAAACCCATCTTAGAACCCTAAAATGGCAAGTCAAAGAACAAGAAGAAGAGAGCTCCTAATAGAGAAGGTGGAGACTCTCTAGGGCTAGGAAAACACAAATCTAGGAGATTGAAAGGATTGCTTACTTGGAAGTGCTTCAAATGAAGAAGACTAGCTCAAGGAGAACCTCAATGTGGCTGGATTTCTCTTCTAGTGGCATCCATAGAGAGCTTGAGATGAGGGGAAGAAGGAGATGGGCACAAATCTCTCATTTTGGCAAGCTTGGAGGTGAGTCTTGTGAGAAAACAAGAAGAAGAAGAGGAAAGGGGAAAACCCTAGGCTGAGTTCCTCTCCTAACGCTGGGAACGAATGGGGAAGAAGAAGATGGCTGGCCTTTTTGTCAAAAGGGTGGGTATGGGTCCCACCATCACTCAAACTTGTCGGGATTAAAACATCGGTTTCTGGGCCTCGGATGCGATCGACGAAGAAGAGAAAAATGTTCCTCATAAAATCTATTTTTCAAAAAGTATAGTTTTGGCATGGTTTTGAGATCTCGGAATTTGGGTCCAGATTTTTGTGTAAAAAGACTGTTTTACCCCTATCATTAGCAAAGTAGGGTTTAGAGGTCTCGAACGGAAACGGAGCAAATACAAAAGTTGTCGGGAATAATAAAATACATTAAATGAAACAAATTACCGATATCCAAAATCATTGCACAAATCCCAAAGCTAATCAAAACATAATAAACGAACCCCCAAAATCACACAAAACTAACAAGGGAAACCCCCAAAGGTTCCACTCAATCAAAAGAGTTTCAAAATCATTCAAAGCTATAAAAAGCTATTCTAATCCAGATTTAACCAAATTCCACTAATCCCACTTTAGAAAACTAGTCCAAAATTAAGAAGACACTAATCCTAGAGATTAGGGGTCGGGTTCTCACATCCTCCCCCCCTTAGAACATTTGGTCCTCCAAATGAACTAAACAAACCCAAAACAACGAGTGGAGATATTAATCCCACACTCCGAACACAAAACCTCAAACGGATGCTCTGAATCGGCCCTCTCGGGAGCTCCTGAACTCGCTGGGTCATCCATGCTGCAGAACTCTTCGGTCCACTTATCAATAGTCATCAAACATTCTTCCACTGGCTTGAATCTATTACTGCCCTGCCAATCTGACTGCTCAAGAGATCTACCAACTCTGACTTCTTCTTAGTTCCACCGAGTCTATCGCTTCTAACCACCTTGATCAAGAAACCCTTGGAACACTTTTGTCACTTCCTTACAACTGTCGAACCTAAGTCTCGTATCAGATGCACAATCTTCAAGGTGAACTCTTGCTAGCTCTAACTCTTTCAAATCATTGCTCTTAATCCTCTGCACCATAGTCGGTTTCTGACACTAACCTGCTTGTTCTTTCACCATTCTTCAACATTTGAAGCTCTACACTTACCTTTGTAATTGTTCGTAGCTGTTCTGCCAAATTTGCTTCCTTCCACGAAATCCAAAATAACTGATTTCCTGCTCCATGTTTCTGTACTTTGAAATCCGACGTTCCTCTTGTTCATAAAAATCTGGGAAAATCTTCGTTGTCGGCGATCAAGTAGGGATCCTTTCTGCAGTCGACTACTTCGCTAATTGTTGGAATTTGACTTCAAATGCTTCTAACATCTTGTCGGGTCTACTCCTCCACATGGCTGCACTTGTTGAAAATTCTCGAATACTTCTCTGACAAAACTCATCGAATCTTAGAAATCTCTAACTCTGGACATCTCCTTGGAGGTTTTTTTTTTTTTTTTTTTTTTTTTTTTTTTTTTACTGAAAATTGTCTTTAAACATTGATGATCTGCACTGCTCCTGTACAACTGTACTATCCTCGGTCAAACATGGTGGTGATACGCGTCTGTGGTCAAGGTCTCTGATTTGGTTAAAGATCTTGAACTGTCCAAACTCTTACTTAACAACCTGTTCCTCTTACACAATCAATATTCAAAGAATTCTTCCATCAACCCCTGACACCCATCAGTTTTTCTTACATTGCCTCGAATCCGCTACTTGTCTTGTCCATCGATGTCGGTCCAAGAAAATGAAAGTTCTGATTTATTCCAATGTACTGTAACTCTATCTCTGTCGTAAAGCGCTGTACATAGTGTCCTTCGATGCTTGCATGAAAGTCGTCATCATGGACGGGCTCGAATAGAAGTAATCTCTATCAAGGTTGTCAAAATCAAGTCACTTGTCAACACACAATCTTTGACGTAAATAACTTGGAAATCTATCACTTCTTCATATGTTAAGTTGGCTCAATCAAATGTTCGGACGGTCATCTGGATACTTCACCAATCTCCATCCACTCGTTGGAATCACCAGGTTCTCAACTCTGTAGGTTGTATCTCTATCTCAGGTTCATCATCCTCAAGTCCTGTACGTGTGTCATTCTTCTCTAGATCTTTCAACTGGCCTTACCCATAGGTTATGATTCTCCAGTTTGCATCTGCACAGCGTCCAAACTGACATTCCCAAAAGTCAGTAGAGTCCGTAAAATCCCCTCTATTATAAGACCAAGCAACCATCCATTCTGTATACAGCTCTTTAGACCACCGCTGAAAGCTTACTTCCTATGATCTTAACCATGCACCGAAGCATCCTGCCGAGTTGACTTCACCATCATTCTGGATATGTCGAGAATCATCTAACACTTTTCTGACAAAAGTTCATCAAATTTGAGAAGTTTCTAGCTTTTGGCATCCACTAAAAGTTCTATCAACTGAAAATCACCTTAAACTTCCAAAAATCCACCCTTTTCTCTGGGTTCTGGAGCCTTCTGACATAGGAAAATACTCCACGTTTATCCAAAAATCCATACTTACCTGCCTGACGCACTATCTGACGGTGCACGATCAACCGTAATTGGGTCTCGATAAGCTGTTCACATTCCTTGCTGACTAACAACTGCTCACAAATTCTTTCACTGACTCCATCTGTGACATCGGAAAGCTGAAATTTCTGCCAAGGTCCTTCGAGATCCACATGTTAAGCCTTCAAAACTCTGACTCTCTAGTGCGAAAACAAGAAAAGAGCACTAAATGTGGGTGCGAAGACATTAAATTCTCCCCCACTAGAAAGAATTTGGTCCCCCAAATTCCCTAACAACAAGGACAAGAAGGCGAGACAAAGATAGTCTCCCCCACTAGAAGAAAACAAACTCAAACTCGCAGAAACGACAGTTAGCCAAAAGAAAACACACATAGTCTAAAAAGTCCTCACCACACGTCTTAAGGTTGCTAGAGTGTTTTATTTCCTAGGAACCTGCCCGCTTTGATACCAGTCTGTCACGCCCCCAAACCCGGACCCTACAGCGGCCCGACCTCGGGGGGGCGTGAAGTTGTGATTTAAATAATAATTATATTTCTCCCAGGATCCGCGTGAGTGAGGATGACAATTCCAACTCATTCTGAATATTTTGCGGAAGCTTACGTGGCGTTGCGACTCGGATTCCATGGTCATCGGATTCCGCATCGCACTCAACCGTTAGCATATAGCTATTGTATCAAGAATCATATCAGACTGGAACAACCCATCACATTAAAAATACAGAGCTGACAGTAACAGGATATTTCATTCCCACATGTGTTCGAGTTACAAATATCAAAGTGCATTAATTAAAAATCCCGGAAAACAGGCTAATAAAAGCCATACAAATAACAAGCTAAATAAACACTACCCCACATGTGACGTAACTCAGATGTCGAGCTAAATGTCTACATGACATAGTCGACGCTACAAATCTGCAACTCATGGCTCCACAGCCAACACGTGCACTCAGCTCGGAGCAAAGAAATCTGGACCTGAGTACCAAAAGAGTGGGTCAGACACGACGGTCTGGCAGGTGGATGAAAAGATATAAACGATAATCTGAATAATAAAACATATGGTAATTCATGGTATTCGATCAAGAGTTACAGAGATCTAAAACCAGTGTAAACATGCATATCTGACAAAACGTATATTCATTTTAAAGCATGTGTAAAAGCATAAATATCTGGTAAAACATGCATATCTTTAAAACAACTGTAAATCATGTATTCCTTTAAAACGACTGTAAAACATGTGTCCCTCACATTGCAAACCCAGTCCATAGGCGGACCCTGCAATTTGCCCTTCTTCAGGGGAGCCACAATCGTGGGGAACGGATTGGCAACCACACTAAAGCTAAATCCTCTCTATCACTAAGGTGATGAGAGCAAGATCGGGCGTTGGCCTCTAACACGCGAAGTGACGAGAACCAACATTATACATACATATACATATAGCTAGACAGGACCACGGCCGCGGAACCGGGTAATCGGGACAGGATCCAAGCTGCAGCTGGCGGGAGTACGATGGGGGAGGCCCAAGTCAGTTGATCAGACTGACAAGGACGTCCAAGCTTAGTGGTGCCGACTCAAAGTGACATGAGAAATCAAAACATGTACAAAACTATATCGGTATAAAACATTCGGGCAGGCGGGATACGGTGCTCATAGGCACGTATTTCATATCACTATCTTTTCATGCATAAACGGGACTGGCAGGACATGTCAGGTGCATAAATCGGAGTTTGCGATAAAACCAGTGATATCGGGTAAGGATACGTATAATCTGAGCAAAACGATGAAAATGAATCCTTATACAGCTTCGGATTATATATTGGGACTCCTATATTAAAACAACATGTATAAGGATCTTGTATGTCTGTTATTACCCTTAGTATGGTACTCGAATGATTGAGGACATACCAAGTTTCCTTATGCAAGTTGATGAATCCAAAAGTCCCAATACATTTCCGAGATGGTGTTTCTTTCTAAGTCAATCTCCTTATGTCATCCCCTGGGTCTTTCCAAGGTGGTAGGGCATCAGAACCACCCATCCAAACCTTTAAATATCATATTTGAAACCAATAGAAAAGACTCAGGAATTCTGGGTGCAACTCGGTCAGATGGCGGTTAGCCGCCGAGGTGATCGGCGGTTAGCCGCTGGATAACCGCGGGGCTGACCGCGGTTCCCCTGCTAAAATATATCATTCTGTGTTTCTAACCGCGCATATCGGTCACCTGGCGGTCGCAAGGTTTTGGGGTGGCGGTTAGCCGCTAGCTGACCGCGGGGCTGACCGTGGTTCACCTGTCAAGACACAGCATTCTGTGTTTGTAACCGAATCTGGGTCGGCTAGCCGCCGGTCACCTGTCGGCTAGCCGCCAAGGTGACCGCCCGCTGACCGCCCAGCTGCGGGAACTCTGCATCAGGTGCAGATTTCAACTCTTTCCTTCCCATCCCTTTTTCCTTCAACTTCACCCATTTCCTAACATGAAATGGGTCTATTCTCCTCTATTCCACATCTCATTCTTTTCTCCAACTACCATTCCATCCATGCATTAATTCTCCTTCCAAAACAAACCTCATTCAATGCAAGTACAAATCTCATTCATGAAATCCATAAGTACAAATAAACAAGCTTTAACAAGATCAAAGGTATACATTTTCAAGAGACTGAACAAGACAGAAAGACTCATCAATATGCATATTTCGAAATCAATATAAACCATAGCAAGAATAAGTATTAAATCATCATAAGCAAGTAATAAAAATCCACATTTCCTCATAAAACTTGTTAGCATTCAAAAACCATCTATTCATCCACTTGCCTTGGTTTCCAAAGTAGCTAATCAAGCTCTAATCATCCTCTCAAGCCGCAAATCTCCAATCTATACAAAAACCCCAAAATAAACCCATCTTAGAACCCTAAAATGGCAAGTCAAAGAACAAGAAGAAGAGAGCTCCTAATAGAGAAGGTGGAGACTCTCTAGGGCTAGGAAAACACAAATCTAGGAGATTGAAAGGATTGCTTACTTGGAAGTGCTTCAAATGAAGAAGACTAGCTCAAGGAGAACCTCAATGTGGCTGGATTTCTCTTCTAGTGGCATCCATAGAGAGCTTGAGATGAGGGGAAGAAGGAGATGGGCACAAATCTCTCATTTTGGCAAGCTTGGAGGTGAGTCTTGTGAGAAAACAAGAAGAAGAAGAGGAAAGGGGAAAACCCTAGGCTGAGTTCCTCTCCTAACGCTGGGAACGAATGGGGAAGAAGAAGATGGCTGGCCTTTTTGTCAAAAGGGTGGGTATGGGTCCCACCATCACTCAAACTTGTCGGGATTAAAACATCGGTTTCTGGGCCTCGGATGCGATCGACGAAGAAGAGAAAAATGTTCCTCATAAAATCTATTTTTCAAAAAGTATAGTTTTGGCATGGTTTTGAGATCTCGGAATTTGGGTCCAGATTTTTGTGTAAAAAGACTGTTTTACCCCTATCATTAGCAAAGTAGGGTTTAGAGGTCTCGAACGGAAACGGAGCAAATACAAAAGTTGTCGGGAATAATAAAATACATTAAATGAAACAAATTACCGATATCCGAAATCATTGCACAAATCCCAAAGCTAATCAAAACATAATAAACGAACCCCCAAAATCACACAAAACTAACAAGGGAAACCCCCAAAGGTTCCACTCAATCAAAAGAGTTTCAAAATCATTCAAAGCTATAAAAAGCTATTCTAATCCAGATTTAACCAAATTCCACTAATCCCACTTTAGAAAACTAGTCCAAAATTAAGAAGACACTAATCCTAGAGATTAGGGGTCGGGTTCTCACAATTTCCATGCATATATAACCTTAGTTATGTCTACGGAAAACACTCACACAAACGGTGGCTTTATATCCATATACACAATTTGAAAATGAGAAGCAACCGAGAAGCATTTGGTACTTCAAAATGTCCAATACAACTTTTATACATCAATTTCACCCAAACAAATAGGTCAATACATCAATTTCACCTAAACAACAACTTGACCATACTTTCCATCCAAACAACAACTTCAACAAAACCCAAAGATCACACTTCATACATCCTTGCCATCATCTACTGCGACAGAACTTGATTCACCTGGTGAGGGGTGGGGGAGCTTTAGCCTGTCAGCGTTCATTAGCAAGCGTCTCTTAAAGATCCCAATCAACATCTTCCATTGGTAATATGGAATGTTAGCTTGTGTGAACCTTATCGGGTGACGATGTATACAGTGCTTTGCGTATGCAATGGCAAAGAAACCACAATCTTTCCTATTCTGTTGATACGGGATATCAGTCTTTGTCACGTTTGTACACACAAAAGGTTCACCCCATCTGTAATCTCCAATTCGCCGTGTCAACCACAATCTCTGTACACAATTTTAATAGAAAAAAATGCAGGGCTTTTTTTTTTTTTCTTTTTTTTGCTTCCAGGTTATGCTACAGAACCGGGGCAAATCATACTTTTAGAATCTCATTCTCAAGTGGAGAGTAGGTGTGTGGCAAGAGGAAAGGTATTATCACAAAAGGGATGGAAATGGCACAACCCAGCCAACCATAAGATGACAAAAGAAAACGAAAAAGAAGGTTTTCGATAAAACATACATTCAACATGTTTGGCGTTGGACAGAACCACAATGGATTAATGAAGGACCGCCAAGAACCACTATGAATGCGCTTGGCAGCTGATGTGGAGTTGTAGTCAACGCCGAGGAAAAAGGAAACAAACAAAAAAGAAAATCAGGCTTCTAAGCCCTAATATGTTTAAACGGGTCGAACGCAGGGTCCATTGAGACCCTTAACATTACAAATAAAGGTCGATAGGGACCCTAGTAGAGAAAGTTTTTAGGGCAATATGACTTATTTGGTGCAAGGACACTTAAAATTATCTTTTCGGTATAGTGGTCACATAATCTATTTTTTCCGGTAAAAACCTCTTTTAAATAAAAATTATATTTAAAAACTAGGTTACTTTATTATACAACTAAATGGAGAAAACCTGTCCTTTTTAAGTAAAAAAGTTACATTTTCATTTCACCAAATGAAAAAAAAACCATTACTTTATTATTTGACACTCTTCTTTTATTTTCCTATTCATTTGATCCTTCATCTCATTTCACTTTAATAGCAAAGTTTTCAAATAGGGACACGATTCTGTTCATGCTGCATAAAATAGGTTTCGTGGAAATGTAAAAGTTTCCTGACCTTTCATATAAATTTAGTTTTAGGAGAATTATGAAAAACTTAGCTCATTTTCGAGCTTTTCCATGAGATTGATGATGGAAATTATTATTGTTATAAATTTTACAAGATTGATGATGAAAATTATCATTATAATAATGAATCAGGAGCTCTTTAGTGATTTTAGGCATTCTACCCTTTTCTTTTCTTTTTTCCGCTTAAGGCAATTGTAATTGAACTAAAAAGAAAGGGAGGAACACAGGCAAAAAGCCCAAACAAGAAGAGTCACCAAGGCATGCTATCTACTGATTTCCATTGATTTTCTTAATTATCCAATAAGGAGTGGAGATTATGAATCATCGATAAAGATATGCCCAAACAATATGAAAACTCACCACAGTAATGGAGAATTGGATTTCCCCATGGCTCCAACTTCAATTCCTTATTTAATCCTATGATTTGTGTGTGTGTGTGTGTCTAGTGTTTTAATGTTTTTATGGGCATTAACTTTAATTAATTACTATATATTACAAATTTGGTTCTCTTATATATTTTAAATAATACTTCCATTTGTTAAAAAAAGTGATGAACATCATGCTAGTATATAAATAAACTAAGGAGGATTTTACCAAAAAAAGATACTGTTGGTGGCCATTGCACAAAAAATGTAACTTTAGCCAAACTCATAGCAAACCAACCTTTCCGCCCAAAAACCATTATTTTTTTAACTTTTTTTTCGAGGGTTAGTTTTCTCTCTGTCTTCACTGTAATACTTGCTCAGAATTTTATTATACATTTATCTTTATTTATTTATTTTATCTAAGATCGAGTTCATTTGTGTAACATTTGATATTTTGCAATGCCAGAAGCTGCTTAAATACATGAAAAGAAAAGTGATTAAGATTCCCGAAACGACCATCATATAAATTATAAAGATTCTTTTTAAAGAAGATCAATTTGAACTTTTCTCCTTTCACACATAAAAGCAAAGCGTAAAATATGTGAGCTCGATAAATTGGCGCTTTTTTTTTTTTTTTTTGGCATCTTGTAATCCATCATAATATGAAAATGTGGTCCAAATGTATTCTTTCTTTGTGTTTCTTTCTTTCATAAAATCCACCATTTTCAATAATTTATTTCTTTATCATTCCTTCCCTTGTGGAGCTATGTATGCACTGCTTCTCCTTTTTCTTCTTTTTATTTTTTCTTTTTATTGGGCCTATAATCTATATCCTCTCAAGTCTGGTACTCATAATTAGCACATCTTGAACACTTATATGTTTAAATTATAATCACATTTTGAACTTTTAGAATATTAATTCAGAATCTGAATTAAATTAAAATTAATCTTATGAGATTTTTGCAAGAAAAATCTCCTTAAACTTTAAAAATGGTGGTTGAGGACCCAAACGTTTTGTATGGACACCAAAAGCCCTGTTGCCTCTTCTGTCAATTTGACATTTTTTCCATGGACACCAAATGCTGGTTGTTTTTCTTCTTCTACATGTTTTCCTCTTACAACCAATCCATGATTCTTCTTAGAAAAATTTTCAAATAAGGACTGAAGTTTTTGTCTTATTTCAAAACAGGACACAAGTTTTAAGACTTTTCAAATTAGTCCTTAAGTTTTCCAAAAATTTTTCAATTAAGGAAATTCGTCCATTTAAAACAATTTTTCAGAAAATTTTCCTTCAAAAATTTTAAATTACCCAAATTAGCCTTCGTTGAAATAAAATCTTCCTTCATTTTCTCTCTACTCTCTTCCTTTTCTTCATCAGCATACGCACAGTGATTAGGGACAACTTCCATCTCCACGGCGATTGGCTGATTATAGTTGCTGATAGAACTATGTTATGGCATTAAATAAAGGGTACTTTGTGTATTTTAAAAAAATTGAGGAAAAAAGTCATAAAATTTTTTCACTAAATGGCCGGATGTCCTTAATTGAAAACTTACTGAAAAACTTAAGGGTTAATTTGAAAAGTTTTGAAAATTGTGTCCTTTTTTTAAATAAGAAAAACACTTAAGCCCTTATTTGAAGTTTTCCCTTCTTCTTATCAATTGTGAAGCTCGCAGATCAGGAAGCAATAGGACCAATTACCAAACACCATATGTTTGCAAGTAAGAGTTGTTGAAGAGTGTGGGGCCCACACGTTTTGCCCATAATCCTCCATGGTTATTTTACGTGGTCAACGTCAATCCCTTAATTTGCTCACGTGTTTTGCATAATTGGAGAGCTATTTCCCCGACTTTGATGGATAAATCCGATCTCCAAAGAGTATTATATGTAGCAAAAAAAAAAAAAAAAAAAGTATGGGTGTTGAGGTCCATGAACATATAGAAAAACATACATCCAAGAGAGATCTGAAGAGAAAATATCTGTCGGCAATCACCAGCCTCACGGTATCCCCTCCAATCATGCAGTCGTTGGGTTCTCCAAGAGTCACAAGCTTTGGTGTAGGATCTAGTGCTGGTGGTGTGGAGTCTGGTGCATAGCAGTTGGAGTGGTATTGGGTTTTGTTCAATGGGTATTGGATCAATTAAAATGGGTTATCCTTTCTTATAGTTTATGCCAAAGACAAAAGGGTACCAGGGAATTAGGCGAGGCATCCAGAAAATCCAGTCTCATGGACACCTGTATGAAGGTACTACACAATTTACCCAAAATGGTTTACCCCAACTAGTATCACATTATTTTCATAATGTCACCAATAATTAAAAATATTACGAAAAAATCATGATAATACCCTAGTAAAATTAAGAAAAATGGGAAAACCCGATAAAAATCATTTTAAAAATATCTTGCATCATTTTTGTTATGAAGTAACTTAATTTAGGCAACATTTCCCAATAATGTCTTGAAGAAAGCACAAACTTAAGAAACCTAGGGATGTGATCAAGTTTTTTTTTTTTTTTTCTTTAAGGTAAATTTGTATTGAGAAAAGAAAGGGAAATGGGCAAAGAGCCCCCATAAAACAGAGGAAAAACAAAAAGGAAGGCTAACAGAAAAAGCAAACCAAACTTGACAAAGTGCTATAGAATTAGCCAGCCTAACTAAAAAACAAGAGAAGACGGGAAAGGAGGAAAACAAGACCTCCAGACACTGCACATAGCAAAGCTCGGAACTAGCAACTCTCTACATTGCACAGGGGGAAAAAAGGAACCTCAAAACTATGCACTACAAAAAATAATGATCAGCCAGCACTTCAATGCTCTCCACCGCACAGCTCTGCACACCCATTACACTGCATGCCAAAGCATTTCACTGCACTACACAACACAGACAGAATAACTCCACCAAGCAAGGCACAACACACCCTGAAGACCCCAGAGGCCTTAAGCAGCTGATCAAACCATTCCCAAAGCTCGCAGGATAGGATAAGGGTAAAAGGAGGCTGTTGTCCCTTTGGACATAGAGATTATCATACCTTTAATACTATTTACGAAGACTGCCTTCGCACATTGAAGAGAAGCCTTCTTATTGCTGTGTTTGGCTTCATTCTGGAGATCCCAGAGAATGGAGATGGCCTAGAAAAAGATGGCAGCAGCATACTTTCTTCCAGAGCCGTCTCTAACCTTAGAGAAAACCTTCCAAATAGCAGCAGTGGAGAAAGGCCCTGGGAGAGAATGGCTGCAAAGGTGAACAAGCCAAGACCAAAAGGCTGTAGCCAGGCTACAGCAAAAGAAGAGGTGGGAGTCTGACTCTTCCCCAAGATGGTAGATATAACATTTGGAAGCTAAGATACAGCCTCTTTTTTTAGCCAGCAAATCAGAAGGCGTTTTCCTAAGCATTAAACGTCAGGCAAAGCAGTCTAAACGGGGATTTACATGATTGTTCCATATCAAGCCTATCCAAGGAGGAGGAGAAGCTTGATTCCGAAGAAGGTCTTAGGAAGCCTTGAGAGAGAGGTTCCCTGTGGTGGAGTCCTTCCAAGAAATGTCGTCTGTTCTATGATCCTCCACTAGCAAAATATCTCTAGTGGCTTGTTCCAGATAGTCCTTGAGATTAGAAGGCAGAAGAGGAGGAAAGGACCAAGAGTTATTTTAGATAATGTCACTAACCCTGTCCGAAGAAGAGAATTGGAATGCAGGGAATTTGGAGGAGATAGATTGATGATCACACCAATTGTCACACCATAGACTGATTTAGAGCCCGTTACTCACCTTCCAAATACTTCCAGGCTGCAAGAAGGAAGATTGATAACGCAGTTTTCTCCAAATACAAGAGGCCCTTTCGGATTGCCATTGAACCAGATAGATGAAGCCTTAAAGTGTCTAGTTCGGAACCAGGCAGCCCATAGGGAATCTGCTGTTGCAGCTGACCAACCTAAATTGAGTAGGCAAGCTTCATTGAGCTCCTTGATCCTCTGGAGGCCGCCCCCCCGCCCCCCTCTTTTTTTTTTTTGGAATATAGACAATTTCCCAATTTACTAGAATACTCCTTGATTCGTCCGGAGATGTTGAAGTTCCTCATAAGTCTTTTCGGAGAGAGAGAAGTTTTACCAAGGATGGGAATTACCATTGAGATGTGGAGGGGAATGGAGAAGAGAACATGTTTAATCAAGGTTCGTCTGCTTGCAAAGAGAGACATCTTAGCTTCCAACCTAAGAGCTTTACTCTAAAGGAGTCCAGCATCTTGAGGAACAGCCTATGTCTGGGGCTGTGATATGAAATTTCGCAAGTGTACGAAATCGTTCAAGTAATATAGTATGAAAATACAGATATCGAACCCTAGAGAATTACTTATTATCAATTACCAAAATAAATTATTCCTATTACTATTTGATTAAACGAAAATTGAATGGATTAGAAAACTAAAAATAACAATAAAAAAATTTAAAAAAAAATGAAATCACAATTTGAAAAGGAAACAAGTTGTAAAACAATATGACCAAACCTAAGGCATATACTTCACACCAATTTACTCCTATGTTTTGACAAACTATGCTATTATTGCTAAGCCTTCACTAAAGATCAAATTCCCTTAAGTTCCAATATTTTCTCTCGAACAATTACCGGATTAACCCTCACTTACCAACTCAAAATATCTATAAATTGAATTTAGACCCTAAGAATGTGTTAAGCCTTTTGAAAATTTGAAAAGTCACATAGGTCACATTTGGTATCTCTATTATTAATGTAACCTACGGTAATTATTATTTAGACTAGCTAGATTTTATCACTTGATCTCAACCTAGCTCATTAAATCAATCAACTCTCAGTACCAAAAGAATTGAAAGCAATAAGAACAATAATAAAAACTTAGAGAAGGTTTGCTCAACAAAATTTAACATGAATCCATCAAAACAGAATCATAAATTGGGCTACATCTTAGCCCTAGAAAATAAATTTTAGTTCATATTCACAAGAAGAGAAACAACAATTGAAAAATTAAACATCATGAATTCTAGAGAAGAGTATCAAAAGACTTCACAAAGCGATAGACCAAGACTCCAATGAAGAAATTAAGACTTGAACTCCAAAATCTCCCTGCACCATCGTCTCTATCTGCTCCCCTTTACCTCCAATCCCTCTGTTCCATTTCCTCCAAATCCTCCAACGCCTCCTCCCCTTTTTTCTCTAAGTCCCAGCCTCCCTTTTCGAAATATGCCCTCTTTTCTCATAGAAAGATTCGGCCAGCTCATATTAAGGGAGATCATTTTTTTTTCTTTTTGACTCCAAACTTTCTTCTTATTTGTAAATTGGACCAAGACTTCTAAGTTGGGTTTCTAATCTAATGGGCTTCAATTCTGATCCAAGCTTTATTCTAAGATCCAATTAGGTCCAGTTCAAATGTGAAAATTGGGTTTTGCCCTCTATTCTTCCTTCTTGCTCAAATCTGTCCAGATTTCGTAGTCTTCAAAGATGGCTGATTTCGAGCATGATAACTCCAGAATCTGGCAAAGTCGTGAACATGAAAATTGTGACCCTTTGAGTTATCTTTCCAACGCTTCAAGAATCTCCCAATTCCGAGGTCTACAGCTCAAGTTATTGCAGAGATACGGAAACATGTTCTAGAACTCGTGAATTGCATTCAAATCTTCTTGTTTTATTCAAAACCTAATAAAATCATAAAAGAGATAAAAATAAGAATAATCTATTGAAATTAAGACCTAAAAAATAAATATAGGGGTAATAAAGGCATGAAATGGATATACAAATTTAAGCCTACCAAGCTGCCAAGGAAAATTGGAACCGCTAGGTAAGAGGAGGGAAGAGCTGCTTGAGAGATGGACAACAGCCCTGAAATCATATTTGCTCGCCTTGTTGAGACATTCCCCACAAACAGTTGACTCTTGAGAAGATTGAAGGACTACCCGGAAGAGTCTTGGTAGAGGTTGAGAAGTTCTTTAAGGCGCCTCAGACATGTTTTATTAGCCTTTAAGAAAAGTAGGATATCATCTGCATATAGCAAATGACATGGAGTGGATAGAACCGCAGAGATCGGAACTATCCCTCCCACTTGCCTGAGAAAATCCACATTGAGGCTAGGGATTTCTTTTGCTAAGATGAACAGGCAAGGGGAGAGGGGGTCTCCCTGCCGCAAGCCACAAAAGGAGTTGAAGAATCCAGAAGGACTACTGTTGATTAGAATTGAACCTTTCCTTATGCAAATCAATTCCTTAACCAAGTTAATCCAAGCTGAAGAGAATTTGAAGAACTAAAGAGCTTTGAAGAGGAAATTCCATTGAGTCTTATCAAAAGCCTTAGTGATATCCAATTTCAAGCACATTGATCCTCCACTGCCTTTACTATTCAACTTTTGGAAAAGATCATGAGCGAGAGCAACATGATGATGAATGGATCTCCCCATAACAAAAGCAGCCTGATGCTTAGAAATTACGGAAGGGAGAAGGAGGGAAATTAAGTCTTTGAGCCTAGATTTTGGAGAATACTTTATAAGAAGAATTTAGAAGAGTGATTGGCCGGAAATATCCCAAGGATTGAGGAGAACGACTCTTGGGAATGAGGGTCAGAAAGTAAGGATTGGTGGCCCGCAGAAGCTTCCCAGAGTTGAAGAAATGAGTGACTGCTGAAATCACATCTTAGCCAACTATACTCCAACAATTGGTAAAGAAGACCCCAGAGAATCCATCTGGCCTAGGAGAGCTACTCCTCTTAAGCTTGAACACAACCTCACGGATCTCTAATGCAGAAGGAACAACTATAAGGCTGGCATTTTGCACTTCAGAAATAGGAGGACCTGTGATCTAGAAAAGGGTTTCTGAAGGAGTGATAGGAGGAGATTGAAACAAATTGGAGAAAAAGAGCTCCGCTTGGTCTCTGATTTGGCCTTCCTCAGTAAAAGTAGAGCCATTTTCTAAGATCTTGTCTATGCGGTTAAAAATGCCACTGGACTTGGCTGATTGGTGGAAGAAGTTCGTATTCCTATCTCCGTCCTGAAGCCACTTAATTTTGGACCTTTGCTTCCAAAGGTCTAATTCAGCCTTGAGCCAATTATGGAGGTAGGACTTAGCTTTGATCAGCTCCAGAAGGGAGGCCTCTGAAGGGCCAACTTCCAAGGCAATTTGACAGTCCATGACGGCTTTCTCTGCTTCAGAAATTCTAACTTTTACCTGCCCAAAAGATGTGATCAAGATTAATGTATTCAAAATATGAAGCTATATATAGTTTTGGAGTCTGGATCACTATTTCATAGAAAGAGGGAGATATTGTTTCACCTATTATAAATTCGCCAACTGTTTAAAATCTCATGCCAGCTAATGCACTCTCAACTGCTTTCTTGGAATGAGAAAATAAAGAAAGAGGTTTTACACTGTCGGCGAATTTAGATCGGGTGAAACAACGTCTCTATTTCTACGAAAAAAGGATCCAAAGTCATAGTTTTGATATCCATAAAAACTGGACTAATTGTCCAATTTTAACTTCCATTTAGAGCAAGCATCACTTCCCTTGTATCCATCAAAATGACAACTTTAGAAAGCCCAATGTCTTTATATTTACTCAATGCAAAGAGGCCTGCCCTCATTTCAGTCTCCTTGGAAGATAAGATCTTCGGTCCTTGTTTGGCTTCTGCACCAGTAATGTAACCACTTGAATACATCATAAGATTACAAGAGGTTTTCCATTAGCTGCCCTAAAGGCTGTGTCATAGAAGATTGGAATAGCCTCCTCATTTGGGATCACTCGAGAGGCAAAATTCCAACCTTTGCTCTCACAGGTGACTTTATTGAGGAATAAACTACTCCCCTCTATCATCCTTTTAATAAAGGAGATCACAATAGTGGGGTTTAGGGGGTACCTTTGAAAAGAAAGTTATTTCTCGCTCTCCAAATTACCCACCGAGTATCAAAGATCGACAATTTAGAATGATCGATGGATTAGAGGTGAAGTTAGCCGGTCATTCTCACAAAAGTTTTCCACTATTCCACCAAACTAGATGATTGAAAATTATGGGTTATAAGAATCCAATATGAGAGCCAAACTTATTAACTTGCCCTGCCATGATCAGTGTCATTACATATAGGGGATATATAAAGCATCAACTAGATTAATTTTTCAACTCTTACGAGGATGACCTTTTAAGACACTTCAGTAGAACCCTTTGAGGCAAAGGGAGTCTTCTTATTGCCTTCCAATTTATAGAAAACCTATTATTATCCTCACTAGTTTTTATGATCGACTTGGGTATGTTTGGCAATTAACTAGTTAAGTTAAGGTGAAGTGAATCCAGACAAGAAAAGACAATGGATCATATCAAAAGTACACATTTTCAAAATTTTCACTATCTTTAAAAAAAAAAAAAAAGCAAAAAAAGCAATCTTCTTTCTCCACTAAAAGACAAAAAAATTTCATCTTTTTATACAAAAAGTAAAAAATATTTCATACCAAACAACTAAAAATAAAATACCATCATAACCTCTTATATTTTATTCTTTCTTGATTTGATGCTTCACTTCACTTCAATTCACCATACATTCAAACTTAAGATGACCTGGTAAATCAGAAAACTTAAAGAGTATTAGAACTCCATTTTGACATCCTTTGTGTTCTATTTTTATTTCCAGTCTCACCCAAAATTGAAGACTTATTCTTTTGGTAGAATATAAATTAACTGAAGAAAACTATATTTTTTCTGATTTATTTTTCAAGTTTTTTTCTTCTAGTGGAAGACTGTACACATTCCTCAAACTAGGTGGCTGTAGTTTAATGGTAAGAACATATTTTTAATAGAATGGACCCAAAGAAACTACAAATATCTGTAGTACAAATCTATTGATATATCGATTCACGTGTAAAGGTTTTTAGCAAAAAAAAAAAAAAAAAAAAGAGTCATGACCTTTTGGCCAATGGGGTCCCAAATCATGTTTTAGAAGCATGATAGAACTGATAATCTAGCCAATGATATTACTAAAGGAATTAAATAAATAAAGGGTCTGATTTATACTTTAATCAGTTGACGCAAGTGTATAATATATTTGATTTTTCTAATGTCAATGAATCAGAGGTCCAATGAAGCAAGTCAAAAAGTCTAAAAAAGTATTTTTGTGCCTTAATGCATGGGTAGATCCAAAGCTAGTTACAAATCCCATGTGAGAGGAGTGATATTATATATGGGATAGTCATAGTACCAAAGCTGGTTGGAGATCCAATGTAAGAGAGTAATGTAAAATATATGGGATAGTCATATTACCAAAGCTGGTTGGAGATCCAATGTAAGAGAGTAATGTAAAAGTTGTGCTTTGACTTGTTGGGTCCAAAAGTTTGATAAGAGTTAGGATGCAAAAGGAGTTCAATGTAGCCCATGGATTGTGGCGAACTCAATTAACGCGGACAAATAAGCATGAGAACGTGGGGCTGCTCACTTAGGTGGCAAGCCTGATCAGGAGTTGACCTTAGTCTCGCCCACTTTTTTCGCATGTGCGAATTCTTAATTACAGTGTATGGGTTCTCCCTCCTTGCACGTGCAAGTTTCACTCCTAGCATTTAAGTTCTCTCCTCGTATGACTATATGACTGAGTCTATATCGAGTGGTTTGGATTTTAACGATGAAGTATAGTGCATGTGGACTAAAAATGACTTCCCATGCCCTATTCATGCGTTGTACTTTTATTCCCTTTTGGCCTTGGGGAGCGCATGCCTAGACATTGTGCTACTACTTACAGAGAAAAAAAAAGTGCATTTAACCTTCTACAAGAAGAGTTTAAAATTAGCCTCTTGGTCCCGTCCTCCCATTGGATCCTTAAAATTTAATTTGGATGGAGGCGGCAGGCAATAAACCAAGAGGTCCTTCGCAATTGAAAGGGAGAGACTTTATTCATGCTTTTCAAGCATGTGGTGGGGTAAATTCTAATGAAGCATGGGTGTTAGACATTCTTAAAGCTTTTCATGTGAGAACGGCTCCTTACCCGAGTCGTAAGGAGTTGCGGTCCTCACCTGGCAAAGTTCGAACTCTGGGTACACCACCTCTTTCTATATGTGCATGCTCCTTTCCTACTTGTGTTAGCTTTCTTTCTGTGTGTGCGAGCTCATTTCCCACGTAAGTGGGCTATCTTCCCATGTATGCGGACTCCTTTCCCATGTGAGTGGGCTATCTTCTGGTATATGCAGGCTCTCTCTCTGGGGTCTCAACCCCCTTGGCTGGTGGAACAAATAAAAATAAAAGGATCTTCATGCATTTTTCAAGTTTTTTTTTTAGTGGAGCTTATTGTGGAGAGTGACTCCCTTAATGAGAAATCTTGGGTTAATTCAATGTAGGCGAGTCCTTGCAAATTTTGTTTCTAATACAATGAAATTAAGCTTCTATCTTTATCCACTTTGGTAGTTTTTCGTCATGGTTACTATTCCACCAATCCAATGGAGGATGCTCTAGCGAAATAAGGGATAAATAGGGTTGTTCCTTTTGAAGCATGGCTTTTGTAGTTGTTTGCAATTGGTATAATACTCTTATACTGATGCTTGGTTTTCCTGTATTCTTTTATTTATGTTGTTTGGACCTTCTTTTAATATAATTTTACCGTTATTGATAAAAAGCACTTTAAAATGTGCAAGAAAGTCTCAATAATTAACTACAAGAAAGTTGGCTTTTAGTGGCAACTTTTTTTGCCGCCGTCTAAATTTCGCCACTAAAAACCCACATTTAGTAACAAATATTTGATGTCGCCACTGAAGGTATTATAATGCCCACATTTAGTGGCAACGTATATGTCATAGCTAAATTTCGCCACTAATTCTTTGGCGGGGATTTTTGGCGCCATGGGATTTTGGAAGGAAAGAGATTTAGTGGCAAGTTTTGATTTATCGCCACTAATGGTGTATGGTTTTAGTGACAACTGTTTATGATCGCCACTAATTTCTTAGATTCTTACATTTAGCCGCGGTATATGCTTTGCCACTGTATGTTCTATTTTTTGTGGCTACTTTATATTGCCACTAAAGATATATCACAAGAAATTTGACTTTTAATGGCAACAGTTTTTGCTATAATTTAATTTTTGCCACTAAAAGCTTACCTTTAGTGGTGAAGCTTGATGTTGACACTAAAGGTATTATGTGATCATATTTAATGACAACTTATATGTTGTAGCTAAAAGTCATTTTGGAGGGGAAGGAGATTTAGTGGCGAGTTTTCTTTTTTTGCCACTAATGGTCTACGAGTTTAGTGGCAACTTTTTATTTTCGTGGCTAGATGCTTAGTTGTCTTATTTTCGCCACCTTTTGCGGCGACTTTCTATTGCCACTAAAATCAAACCATACGGTATCACTGTTTAATATTTATCAATTTAATATGCTCATATTATAATTTTTTTCTGGTCTTCTTTTTAATTTACAGATTAATTATGTAGCCCACATTGACTAATAGAACACTACTTGAACTTTTTCTTAATAATTTATTGATAGTTTTTAAAATAATAAATATGACATTGAACCTGGCTCCTATAGGAATAAAATCTATTTGAGTGTTTATTAGGGAGGCATTTGTTATGAGTGATTTAGTTTTTTTCTAAGTGGGTCTATTACAAGAGTGTAGGTCAAGAAAAAATTTTGATACCCGATGGGATTTTCATTGGATTAACTACTATAAAGCATTTGAATTTTACCTTTTAAATTTTTAATCAGGTGACTTAATAAGTGACAAATCCGATGGGCTCAATTTTAGTTCAATAAAAATTTGTTGAGGACCCACTTCAAAAGGAGGCATTTATTTTTAATGCTTTATATTTTTATAAGTAGGCTCACTATAAAATCTTTCAATTAAAAATTTTAACTTGGGTCATTAGATAAAAGAGGGGGATTCCCCAAGGACTTGGTCCTGCCATCATATATATTTTTTATTCGAATGGCTTAAAAGTGATAAATTTGATGGACCCAATTTTAATTTGATTAAAATTTGTTTAGGGCCAATATCAAGCGGAGGCATTTATTTTTAATGGCTTATGTGTTTATGAATAGGCACATATGATAAAGTATTTTGATTAACAAAATAACTTCCGTTCACTAAAATAAAGGTGAATTCTGAAGGACTTTGGTCTCCTAATCCTACCATTATACACCTTTCATTACTCAATTAATAAATCCCGCCAAAAACCCTGTCCTTCCCGCCCTCAATTTTATTCTCTAATCGTAGAAAGGAACTTCTCTCCGTCTTTGTCTCTCTCTCAATTCCGAAAAGCACAAGGGGAGAAACTCCACTCTCGGTCTCTGTCTCTCTCTCAATTCAGAAAGCCAGAAGGGGAAAAACTCGATCGGTCTTTGTCTCTCTCTCCGATCTAAAGCTACGGCGCCTGGGTATCCTCCACAGCAGATCCAAACCCTCTCTCTATCTCGGTAACCCTCCCTGTATAACTCTTTTTTTGTTTTTGTAAACCCCTCTCTATCTCAGTAACCCTCTCCCTTTCTCTTTGAATTTGGATTCTCTCCAACATCAACACAAAAGAATTGAGGATCTACTTAAAAAATTGTAACTTCTTTCTTGTTCTATTTGTGAGGGTTTCGGGTTTTTTTTTTTTAGAGGTTTCCTCACTTGGGGATTTACACTTGTTTGGGTTTTTCTCTTTAATGGGGTTTGATATGGAACTTGTGTTATTGGATAATTGAATTTTGATTTCATTGGTTTTAAGTGTGGTTAATTGTAATCTGACAATCCTTGACAATCCTCTTTTTTTTCTACTTGTGGGTGGCTATTTCATATATTGTGGGGTGTGGCTGGTGGTGTGGGGTTTCATTGCCCTTTTCGCCAACAAGAATTCGCAATGGAAGTTCTTTAGCACAGTGGACAGGTGCTTTGATTCCAGCTATCTGAACCTTGAACATTCACATGTTTCGATTATACTTAAAAAATTCTTGTTGTAATTGAGATTGTAATTCTGTTTGGACTATAAGTGGGTGGCAGGTTATCTTGATATGAAACATTAATATTGAACATTTATATATTTGAGGTGAACGTTTGTTTTTCTGACCAAGCCAAATTAATTTTTTGGACAACCGAATTGAATGCTAGAATACAAGATTCACCAAGGAAGACTATATTTTTTTTCCATGTAGGAGAGTTGTAGATATAAATTAGACTGTTACAATATGTTTGTGACATTTTATACTAAATTCCTATACTTTAACTTGAACTCTACATTTTCAAAATCTTTTCTTTTTTTGCAAACATCGTTTGGTAAAGCACCTGTTCAAATTTACCATTTTGATCAGATTGAGGTCCAAGGAGGGTCTTATTTTTTTTTTTCCCACATATCAATGAATAATGCAATTTAACGGTTTGCAGAATTCATGTCCTGGGTGTTCATTGGAAAAGTACACATTGGATATTAGAATCCTTAGAATCTAAGGTTATTCTAAAAGGTGTTCTGAAAATACATGGACTTTGGAGCTAGGTCCCTAATCATGTGGTCTTTCTTCAAATATATACCGTTTGGGTGTGTCAGGTTATTAGGTGGTTTGCTTGCTAGCCTGTGCTGGTAGTGCCCCAGTGTCGTGCTGTTGCTTGTAGTGGTGTTTCTCTGTGCAGTGCCGTGCTGAGTTTTGAAGCCCCCTTCACGCTGGTTCTGCTGTGAAGTGTGTTTGCTTCCTGTCTTCCTCTCAAAGTGCAGCAAAGTTAGTGAAGTGCATTGTAGTGCTGTGTTGTGCTGTTCGGATCTTCTATTCTGTTCCGTGCTTGTATAGTGCTGTTTTCCTTCTTTCTTGTCCCTTTTTTCAGCCTGTTCTTTGTCCCCTTTTTTCAGCTGTTCTTCCTTTGTTTTTGTTGGCTTTTGGTTTCTTGGATTGGCTTTTTATGTAGCCTTTTGTCTTTTGGGCTGGCATTTTTTGTAAGCTTTCCCTTACTGTTCTATCCTTGTTTTTTGGGGGCTCTTTGCCCTGTTCCCTCTTTTCTTTTTAACTCCATTACCTTTTAGGAAAAAAAAAAAAGGGTTATTAGCTATGGATGTTCTGTCTTCAATGGTGCCGAGAGTGCTTGAATAGAACAAGAGGTGGGCTTTGGCATAGATCACAGGCTCTGTGACCATTCAAATGGCTCTTCTTCTCTGATTTTTTTTCCTCTACCTTTTCAAGAATTGCGAAACTGAAGATATACATTTTATTTTGACTTCATTTTCTTTTTTCATTTTCTTTTTCAATTATGATGATTACAATGGCCTAAAACAGAGTAGAAGATCATAACATATAGGGGTTAAATCAAAGACTTTTCATATTTCAATCAATTGCATTTTTTCTGTTGGCCTTCTTTGATGTTCATTACCTCAAATAGGTATTGGGCATAGTTTTTCAAGATCAGAGAGTTGCATGGATTCTCCTTTGCTAGTTTTTCAAAATGTTTCTCCATCTGCTCATCTTCAGTCTTATTTACTTGGGTGTATGCTGCAGTCCCACCAATTCCCAGCCTTGTTGCCGTATACATAGCACTTGGATTCTCCCATAAGCTGTGTCCATACACTGCACCATTCAGAATGTTACAAAACGATCTGAACCGCCCAATGCCACTCCCTTTAACAGACGTATCAGAGGCAGGAAAGCCGAATTTCTCTTCATTACACACATTTTCATAGTCATTGTCATATTGCTTGTCCTCTCCTCTTTTGTACAATGAGAATGATGGGGTTGTCTCCAGCTTTGGCACAGACTGCAAATTCTAACCCACTCTCGGCATCTTTCAATAATGTGCAATGAACCGGTTTCAGTCAATTATGCCTCCTATCCTTTTTTCTTTCTTTTTCTTTTTATTTTTATTTTTTAAAGAGTGATATTATATTATACAGTAAAGTAGTACACTGGCTGGTGTAAGGCGTAGAACTAGTTAGAACTGTAATAGTAGGGAAGAACCTATGTTCTAGCGGATGGGTAGTTGTATTTGTTGATCTCCCACGCCATTGAATCTCCCAGTTAGGGAATTTGTGGAATAGGTTCTGAATGTTTTTCCAAATATGTAGTAGATTCAATGAGAGAGATCTTTGGCATTTGGTTGTTTCCGCCTTTCTATCTTATTCTTGCTGCATTACATTTTTTTTTCGGATCCAGGCAAGGGATATGGTACATTAAAAACCTATGGAGATGCTGTGCGAGTTTTGAATCTCTGGTGCAAACAAAAGTAAAAAATAAACCTACATTTCTTCGAGTCAGATGAACTGAAGTCTTCCCTTAAACATCGTCTCATATATCATCACCTAATTGACCTTGCTGATTGTGCTATGAAAGATGAGAGTTTCTCATGTCTCTTCATGAAGATCATTTGAATCTAAATGGTCTTCTAGCCAGTCAAATGCCATCGGAGTGGTTTTATATAATACAAACGACCCCTTAGTGTGGCTTGCATTTCTCTATAACTTACAAGCATCCAAAAAGAATAGTTGTGTGCGATTTCCATACTCAAGTAGTAGAACAGGTATCTTTAATGACGATATGTTACCTTGGAGCCCAACATGATATTACACCCTTAACAAATAGCCTTTAGTTTTTAGGCAAAACACAATTGTTAAAAAAAGGTTTTATTTATTTACTTTGAAATATTAGAAACATGATGTCACTAAGTTCTAACATAATCTCAATTTGGTTATGTTAAATTTAGTACTCAGATGGATGACTATAGCAAAATATTACTATAGCCACTGCTCATTTCCACAAGCTTTGATATTGTATTACTCATTTCTAAAAGTGATGATGACTTTTTAATGCTATTAATCTAGCTGATGCTGTAATTCACCTTTGTTATGTTAAGTGGGGGAATTGAATGAATATTTTATCTTTTTTAAATTGATAATTAATTTGAATATGATTTTTAATTAAACTATTTGATTTGGATGGTATTTAATCTATGCATCGCATGGGCTTTAATGCTAGTCATTATAATTTCCTGTAGCCCCTCAACACTTTCTAATTGATGCATACATTTCTTTTCATGATATCTGAACATGCTTTTCCATTTTCACTTGGGAAGGTTGACTTTGTGATTACGTTGTTGCAGTGACCTCTTTGCCATGTTTGTTCACTTTTATCTTTGTACATTATTAATATAGTATTCCATTGATCTTGATGAATATATATAGAATGAGATCAGATTGTGATAACAATGTTTGAAAAAAAACTTCCATGTCAAGGCAAGCGTCCTTATTGATGTTGTGATCTTTATACTCACTGGATCTCATTTGATGTGATGAAAACTTGTTATTTGCATTCTTAGGCAGGTCATCTCTTTTTATTGTCATAAATATTTGGTAGTAAGGTGGCATGCATGTACACTAGAGTACAAAAAGCCACACGGAGTACAATGAACTGTAGATAGTTTTAACTGTGGACAGTTTCTTACAGAGTGCAATGAACTGGGAACCGTTTTCTACAGCTCCATTTTTTCTTTCTGGCTTTTCTCATCCAAAACTGATACTAAATGATCCTTCTGAGTTTTCACTATAGTTTACATTAGATGATGTCTCATATCACACCACCATATCCATATATTCCTATGCCAAATGTAACTACTTATTTAATGTAGAAGAGTTTCTATTATAGCAAGACATTCTTTTTTGTTGTTTCTGGAGGAGGGCACTTGTAGTCTACTAAACCTGAGTTTATGCACATTTTCTTGATAGCTTTCACATCATTGGACATTAGTAGGAAATAAATATGAACCATTTTAGTATGGCTTTCTTACATATGTACCCTTATTCCGACATGCTTGAAAAAAAGGATGACTGAAAGTTAAATTGCACATCAATAATTTTTTTCATTAACTAAGCATGTGGTTAATTGTAGCTAAGGCTCTGCCATCGGTGGTGGCGTTAGGGGTCGATCAAAGGAAAGAACAGTCGTCAGCAACTAGTACCAAAAGTTGGGTGCATAAGAAGTTGGATGCTAGAAACAAGAGCATAAAGAGATTGTGAAGGATGTTGGGACTTTGTATCGCTATTAATATTGTTGTATCATGATAAATCTCTAATGCCTTGTTTGGAAAGTCTTATTTGTATGAATCAGACTTATGCGAGCTGTAGGAATCAATGCTCAAGCATTAATAATTGAGTGTGGTATTATTGTCAGACAGATGGCCCCACTCCAGTTTTCCAAATGGAAGACAATCCCAGATGACAAGAAGACTAAGATGTGGCAAGATACACAAGTGAGTCATTTAAATTAAGAAGCTTATGTGTCGGTTCGAGAAATTCTACTTAGATTTGATGTTACTAACTTACATCAATGTGTACTTACTCATACAATAATGTGCAACGAAAATTTACTCTCCAGGATGAACCCCATATCAAGGAAGCTGTGTATCAACAGCTAAATCGCCAATATAGGGATTTTCGACACATGTTGCATAAGGATTATTATTGCAAGTATGACATTGATGAGATGAGACTGGAGAATCCTCCCTAGTGTGTGAGCAATGATGATTGTGTTGATCTTGTTAGGTATTTCAGATCTAAGGACTTTAAGGTATGCATGTTAATTAAGTAATATTGTCTGTCCTTTTAATCTATCTATCATACATGTATTGCTTATAATTTATAGTACTCGAATGCAAAAAATGAGTAATAGAAATAAGGAGAACCGGGAAAAGCAAAAAATCTGCTATGTTGCTGGGACGAAGGCTTTTGCTCGAATCAGCTATGCTAGTGTAAACTTCTCTCATAGTGTTTTTGGAACTTTATTATTAAATATAGATTATTTGTGTTAACTTGTATGATGACAGCGTAATCTTGAGACGGGGGACGAGCCTTCTCGGACTAGGTTGTAGTTCACTACTCGGTATAGCATGAAGAAAAAAGTTTTGGTGGATTCGACTTCGCAAAAAGTCTATGTAACTTATTGTTCCCTTCTCTATTTTCTTATCAATTTTCTTATATTATATATAATACTAAATTGATAAATAATAGCAATTGGTTTTTGAATGTAGGACGAGCTTAAGAGATTAGAGTCTCAACCACTAGAGGAGGGCACTCCACCCATGACTGAGGACCAGAGGTTCGAGACAGTGCTCGGACCAGAGCGATCAGGATATATACGTGGTCGTGGGGCTGGACCAAAGCCCAAGGCCTCTACAGTTGGGTAGCGAATCCATGCGCAACTAGAGAGAGAGAATGAGGAGTTTAGAAGGCGAGCTAAGGCGGATACAAGGTGCTTGGAGTTATTGGAAAAGGAGAATAGTGAGATAGCTTCGCGAATGGAGTCCTAAGAATCCCAACTAGCCTCGCAGCAGGCACAAGTGTAAGCTCAGGTGCAGGCAGCGCTCCAGTCCCAAGCAGAATCGCAGCAGACACAAGTGCATGCTCAGGTGAAAGCCGCGTTACAGTCCCAGCTTAACATCCTCCTCCAACAGTTTAAGGAGTCAGGCCAAATTTCAATGTAATGCATAACTACTCAAAAGTCGGATGATAATGATTTTTTTATATTTTATTTATATTTTTTCTATGCTGATGTAAACTTTACTCTTGCTACTCAAGTACCTTAGAACTTAATGTTTTTAAATTTGAGCTTATTTTCTAATATTTGAAGGTGATGAAGTTTTCATTTTCTCATATTATATAAGCAGGTTCATGAAAATTTGAAAAGGGATCAATAAATTAATTTTATTCTTCCCTTTAAATAATTTTAACCTTTTAGTCGCGGGAACAAGTCGTCGATAGAACTATTATACTTAATATATTTAGTGATGACTTGTTGTCGTAGCTGAAAATATTACATTTAGTTGCAGTTGCAAGTCGCTGCTAAAATTACCAATGAAGGTTTTATACCTCGTACTTCTAGTGGCGATTTACGTCGCAGCTAAAATTTAAATATTTAGCCGTAATAACAAGTTGCCACTAAAATTACTATACACAATATTTTTAGTGGCGACTTATAGTGGCCGCTAAAATTAAACTTTTAGTTGCGACTTAAGATTGCCCCTAAAACCCTACTTTCATATGTTTATAAGAAATTTTTAGCGGCGATTTTACACTTTTAGTGACAACAAATTTTTAAATAAGTGGCAATAAAGCTTGCGGCTAATTATTACACTTTTAGCTACAATTTTGGAGTTGTGGGTAAAAGTCTAACTTTTAGCTGCGATGTTTTAAAATAGCGGCTAAAACAATTAGTGACAACACTTTTAGCAACGATTCAGCGGTGATCAAAATATTGCCGCTAAAACTTTTAGCCGCAACTTTAAGACCTTTAGCCGCGAAAAATTTCACAGCTAAATGTCAACTTTCTTGTAGTGATTAGTGATGGTCCTTAAAAAAGATTCCATCCATCAAAGAGTCACCAATTATATATATAAATATTTATATAAGGGATATTCCTATGCATCCTTACCTCACCATATGGTGAGGGACAAACTTAATGGGGCCCACCTAGGTACCCACTGATTATAAGACTTGTGGGGGATCTGAAGAGGCATCTTGGATGAGACCATCTATCAAATTCGGGGTCAATCCCATCCCTTTAACCCCTTCATCCATGGCCCACAAGTCTAATGATTTTATATTAAAGGAAAAAAATTGACCCTGGATCCAACGGTCCAATCCATTTGGATAGGTGAAAATTCAATGGGTCTAGTGAACTTAAGGGGGTTCTATGTGTGTAGATGGTTCGAATGTGTTATAAAGCCAACCGTACTATGTTGTCCCTCACCATAACATTGAGAGGGATGAATGCACATGAATATTTTTCATATATATATATATATATATAAAGCGAACGGGCTTCAATTTAAATCGGTACCAATTCCTCCCAATTGATCTTGACCTTTCCCACATATTGGACCTGTGGACACTCCATGGGGATAACCTTTGATGTAATTGACCATCTAATGTCTTGAATTAAAGACCATGACCACATTTTGAATCCCTGTTTTAAATGTCCTTCCCAAGTTATGTCTCCCATAACTGAAGACTTCACTCCTCAAGGGCTATATCGACTGCTTTTCCTGGAATTGATGCAGAGGGAACTGTTTTTACCGTGGAATGTAACCCATCTCCTCATGATTTCTGTAACATACAAATGTTTCTATGCGATCCCATATTGGTATGATGCAAACGCTCTCTCCTCTCTTTTACATCTCTCCTCTGTTTCACAAATCCTCACCTCTTCCTTCCCTCTACATCTCTCATTTCAAGATCTTCTTCATCGCCATAACTACAGACCGCTGCCCATCATCTCTACCGGCCGCTTCCAACGGCTTGGCTGCATTTCGGGTTCTGCTTCAAAGTTGCCCCAATCATTGAGCACTCCTTGGGCATTGTCCGCATTTGCAGGTAATGTTTGTTTTCTGCTCTCTTCTTTGTTTTTAGCATGTACTTTTGTCTGGACATGCATATGGTGTTTGACAAAATGCCAAAGTCCCTTACCAAATAAGGACAATCATGATAATCCCCATTGCTTTATATATAGAGGCCCCCTATCCTCAGCTCAAGCTGAGGATAAGGGCGTCAGCTCAATGGCATGGGGCTCACCTGGGGACCCATATGGGAATGGGGATTAGGGGAATTTGGGGGCCCTCCTCGGACCCTCTTCTCTACAAAAAACCAGCCCTAAAGATAATTTCTATCATTTCCATCTGTGGCACAAAATTTTTATGGTGTACAATGCATTTGGATGGGTGTCACTCAATCCAACGGTCCAGTTTAATCGAACGGGGCCAAATTTTTGTGGACATATGCAACTTGGGGGGACCTTAAGTGCGGTCCATTTGGATGGACCAAATAGTGGGCCCAACCTAGGCAGCGGACAGCCCTCTCCCGTCCGCTTGAGCTGAGGAGAGGGATGGGCTTATATATATATATATATATATATATATGTATGTACATGTATATAATGTATATGTATATATATATGTATATAATGTATATGTATATATATATATATAAATATATAAATATATACAATATATATTTATATATATATATATATATATTTAGACACACATGTAGGGGGATATTCTTGTGCATCCTTCCCTCACACATGTAGGGACCCACTGTTCATGGCAATTGCGGGGGATGGAAAGAAGCATATTGGATGGGCCCATATAAATTTGGGGTCAATCCCATGCTTCAAACCTTTTTATTTGTGGCCCACAAATTTAACAACTTTATATTAAAGGAAAAAATTTGACCATTGATCCAACACTCCAATCCATTTGGATAAATGGAAAATCAATGGGTTTCGTATTCTTAAGTGGGTTCCATGTGTATGAATAATTCAAATGTATCATAAAGTCGGCCCAACTATGTTGTCCGTCACCAAAACATAGTGAGGTATGGATGCACATAAATATTTATATATATATATATATTTATATATATTATTGCTTAACTGCATTACATGAACTTTCCAATTAGCAAAAGTAGCATCTCAGTAGTTCACTTCTATATGTTGTGCATCATGTTTAACGGGATTTTATTTTTTCTGTTGAAGATCCTCCACAGTAGTCGTGCTATCTTTTTCTTGCACAACAGTAATTTCTGTCTGCTCATGCAATCACTCTATCTTCTAGCTGCCTTTTTATATAATGTTTTTTTCCCTTTGGTTCTCTCTCTTTTTTTTCCCTCTGTAAATGCTTCTTGAATGTAATTTGACTTAATTAAGCAACATACCAGTTATGTCACTAATGGAAAGATAGATTAGTGTCATTGGCTAGATGTTAATCTGGGATTCAACATCCTCTTGAAAGTCTATATAAAGAACAGGTTCTTGGTGACTATCCTCCCTATATGCATGTCAATAAACGAGCTTATCAAATTTCTTTGCATTCTTATCCATGGTCAAATCTCCCCTGTTTTAAGGTGAAGATCTTCTCGAAGTAACTCTCATTCCAATAATTTTACTCTCTAGCAGAGCTTGCTCATAAGAGGCACTAACCTATATCAAACATGCATCACAAAGTTGATTGTCAACTTCAGAATCTTAAGATTCGTAGTATAAACTCAGAAAAAGCATATATAAGAAACTGATTAGACAGTTGGGATAAAATTCTGCAGAAGAAACCAAAATATTTAAATTATATAATTGATACTGGCATTGTTTTAAACTAACTATGATGTCAAAAGCTAAGGGTGCTTATGGTCATGGGCTTGGCCCACCTACTATGGGCCTGCTTTGGATCTTAGGTTCGATCAGGCTAGGCTCAGGCTCAGGAATCCGACATGTGGGTGCACTCGAAAAATAGCTATATCTTGAAATTATAAAAGCAGATTTTTTTTTTTGGGATAAAAACTCAGGAATCCGACATGTGGGTGCACATGATTGAGTGATAAATAAGATTCAGTTACTGATATATCCAGAATTATATTCATTTGAACTTGTTTGAGGATGGAACAAGAACAGGACATGTAAAGGTTCCCGCATATACTGACTAACAACTGAGACCTACATGAATCTCTCTATGGTATGCTCATATGGATCATTCAGCTTATGTTCGAGAGGACCATTGCTAAGAAAGACTCACTTTATTTGATCAATATGGGGCCCACATTAGTCTGAGGGGTTCATATGGACTATTGGGCTTATGTTCGAGATGACTTTTAGCATTTTTCTCCGGAGAAGATAGAAACTGTAAGGACAAGGACATCATATCAGAAGCAATTAAGATCTCACAGAAGGATATTGACCTGGCTTCGCTAGGTTTACTTAGCTACACTTTAAAATCAAACAAAAATCAATAAAGATGCATTGTGGGGGATAGAGATGAAAGAGCATGAATTAAAATACCCGTAACTGAACCTCAAGGTTGGCCGAGTGGTCAGGACCACAGTTCCTCTCTCCTTCGGAGTTAGAGGTTCTGATATCAATCCCTAATTCCCCATTCTTCAAGAACCGAAGGTTGAGTCCAGCAGTGCTACCACCTGGGGCCACAGGGGTTTTACCTGGCTTCTCTCTGGGCCTGGAGGGATTATTTCAGCCCAAAGGATTAGTAACCATCCATTCGCAAAAAAAAAAAAAAAAAAAAAACCATAATTGACAATTAATAATGCGTCAAAGGATTTTAGTGGAAAGGTTAAATATAGGAATCAGCTGATTTAATTCCTGGCTGTCACTCTTCTGATTGCGAGAGTGAAAATTTGTTACAATCGAATGAAGAAGAATACATTCCATCACCGAGGAGTTGGGATTTCTCCATCGAAATCATGAACATGGATGTAAGAAAGAAAACAGGACCGGCTTCTTGCGACACCCAGGAAAGCCGAAAACTCCTTGCTTTGGTACATCAACCAGAAGACCCATGCACTCTCCTACGTCCATCTGTTCACTTGAGAAATATGGACATAGAAGAAACAGAGGAACTCATGAAATGATTGTGGATGATGAAACGAAACTACTCTTGTTGAACTAAAAGTATTACAGCCCTAATAGAAAACCAGAACTAATTTCTAGCTCTCCAATCTGTCTATTACGTTTAAATAGCAAATGAAATGAATGGCTAGCTATTCAAATCAAATTATTAGAAACTTGACTGTTCGATTGTTTGAATGATCACTAGCCATTGTAATGTAGGAGAATTGCGGTGAATGCTTCTGCAAATTCCAGCCATGGGAGTTTAGCGAATTAGTCCTTACTTTCATTGATTCATGAGATCATTTGAGGATTTTGAATTATAAATTCATGACTTATTTTATATTTTCTATAACTTTTATAGAAATAATATATATATATATATATAAAATAATGAAGGAGACTGATTTCAATGTGAAATCAACTCCAATTAATTTTCATCGTCCTTCATAATTTTGACCAAAGGACCATCATCAATACCAATACACAATCCTCCTTTAATCTTATTTAATCTAATTCAATCCAATAAAAATGTCATTTATTGAATGACATTTATTGTTGCAATGAATGATAATGTGCTATTAGATCTATGATGTTTAAGGTAGACACAAATATTATGATGGGAAAATCCTAAATTTGAATCTATCTATTATATTTTTCAACTTAAACAAGTTTTTAGAATAATTTATTTTTTTAATCTATGAGCAATTAATGAATAGTTTCATGGTATAGCTTAGCATCCAACTTAATTAATTATATTATTTCATAAAGACCTATTGCTATTATAACTTTTCAGCATAAAATTTGTCATGAAGAAAGACAAGTGGTGAGGATTTTATTAATATTGTTAATGGAGGTGAGTCAAGCAAACTAAAACTTTCTGTCGTGAGACCGGCTTGAGTGAAAGTTCAAAAACCCACAGCTACCCTAAATCCAACCAACTCACTACAAAACCAGCTTCTAATTGGGAAATACCATATTTTGAATTTCTTATAAAATTTTCTCAACTCAATATAATTTATAAAAAAATATCATATTTCAAGCCTCTATTAAAATCTCAAGATTTTTGTGTTAATTATTTACTTAAACTTTCAATTTTGTGATTTCTAAAAAAACCTATTAGTCCGTGTTTCATGATTAGGACACAAGACATAGCATCCTTTCTATCGATGATTATAATTTTAAGCGTATAATTTTTTTCTTGGGAAATATTTATATTTTAGATTTTCTATAATATAAACGTATGAAATCAAAATCAATTTCTCTTCTTTCTATCATAAAATAAAATAATATTTTTTTTGTTTGACTTCAATTGCCAGTGTTAAGAATGGGAGCATTTTGCTAGTAATATTGAAGCAAAACTTAATAAACCAATACAAATTGAACATTTGCAAGTAGATGAAATTGATGTGGGATATATTATTATGAAGTTTTGGCCCCAATGGTGGGCGGAAATCATACAAGATTCTTGGTGCCCCCCTTTAATTTAAAAGAATTCTGCTATGTGAATTGTCAAAATTGAAAATCCTACCCCACTTGTACTCTGCAGGTAAATAAAAAAAAAGCGCAATTGGTGCATAAGAGGAAAGTTCACAAACACCATAAAACAGACACTATTTACATGGTTCACAACTTAGGGCTTCCTCCACTGATAAGGAGACATCCACACTACTGGGTTAAAAAACAATAAAAGGAAAAGGACACTTGAAGTCTGTCGCACATCCAAGTCTCCTTCCTTTTGTATAATTCTTAATCAAAAGCCAAAAGAGGAAAATCTCATATACTTCCATCTCGAAAGTCAATCCCATTTTTGAATAAAGGAATTTTATAAAGTAAAATATTCATGGAGGTCGAGGTTTCCACTACAAAGGGTTAGGGCCTGTGTGTTTGTTTGTAGTACAATACATAGGAATTTAACACGTAAGATTTAAGTGGTTAAAATGAATATCAAAGGCGAATGTCCAAAAACAAGTATCAATTGACCTTTCCTTATGTGGAAATCAAATCAAGGAAGGTGAAAATGAATAACTAGGAGAGATGGCTGGTTATTCATTTTCCATTTTTATTTGATTCTATAATCATGAAAGAAATTGTTATTTGATACTCATATTTTAAACTTCACACGTGGTCCTATTTTTAACTACTTACGGCATAAATCCCATGCATTCAATTCCAATGTATTTTAATATAAACAAACAGGCCCTAGAGTTCTTGTGAAGGTTGAGCCTGTAATCTTTCTAAACAAGGCACCCTAACTAACGGAGACTGTGCATTTAGAGGCCTCCCTACATCAGTTCACTTCCAGGAGGATACCAAGGCATGGAATGAGGTATAAGACTTGCAACTCCAAGTTGGAAGAGGTATAAGACTTGCAACTCTAAGTTGGAATGCTCATTCCAACTTAGAGTTGCAAGTCTTATACCTCATTCCATGCCTTGTGTCTTACTCAATCCTTTTGAATGGGCCCCCCTTTGGAAACTTCTATATATCAAGAGATCTAAGACATGGAGAACCCTTTCCCCTTACTTGTTCATTTTGGGGGTGGGAGTCTTATCCCACATGCTCACTAATGCTGAATATATGGGTACCATTCAAGGGATTAGGGTGGCTAGAGGTGCCGCTAATATTTCGCATATGTTCTTTGTTGATGATAGCTTTATTTTTTATAATGCTAGACTTAGTGAAGCTAGGAAAATTAAGGAGTTATTGGAAGACTAATGTGAGATATTAGGGCAACTTATTAATTACCATAAATCTGCAGTTTTTTTTAGCAAAGGGGCTTGCCATAAGAGATGCAGATGCATTGCTTCCATTCCTGGCATGAAAATCATGGATAAGGATGGAAAATACCTTGAGAATCCTTTATCCATCAGAAAAAAAGGAATTTGAAATTTAAAGCTCTTACTAATAAATTTAAAAGTAGATAAAGCTCTTGGCAAATTCCCCTGCTTTCTCAAGCTGGTAGAAATACTTTAATTAAATCTGTAGCCTCTGTCATTTCTATTTATAGCATGTTTGTTCTCTGCCTTCCTACTAAAACCTTAGATTCTATTGATAAAATGCTAAGAGCCTTTTGGTGGGGTGAGAATGACGGTAAAAGAAAGTTCCATACTGTCAAATGGGTAGAATTGTGTTAGCCTATATTTGACGGGGGCTTGGGAGTGAGAGATACCAAAAGTAATAATCTAGCCCTCCTAGCCAAAACATGCTGAATGTGTTTGAATAACGAGGGAACTCCTTTGCTCAAAAAATCTTAGAGCCAAATACTGTCCTAGTAGTAACCTATGGGAGGCAAAGTATAGAAGAGGTAGCCCCTAGTTTTAGAAGGGCTTTGTAGAGGGGATTGATTTCAATAATAAAATGGTAGGATGAATTATTGGTAATGGAAAAAATACTTCTATGCAGAAGTGAAACTGGATCCCTTACAAAAATGGATTGAGAAAGCCCTTCTCTTCTATGACTATCCCAGACCTTAAAGTTAAACACCTGTGGGATGTGGAAAAGATATGGGATTTAAATGTTCTCAAAGACCTTTTTAATAACCATGTTGACGTGGAGGACATTGGTAAAACTTATTTCCCAAAATACTTTAGTGAGGATAAAAGGATCTGGCCTTATTCAAAAAATGGTTAGTTCACTACAAAATCAGCTTATAAAGTAATTTACTATAGAAATGAGTCTAACCCCAATCTAATTGTCAACTAGAAAGCTCTTTGGAGACTCCCTCTCCTGCAAAGGGTTCTTATCTTTGATTGGAAATCCCTCAACAATGTTATCTCGGTAAGAGCTATTATTATATCAAAAATTAACTCTATAGATGATAAATGTCCTATATGTGAAAAAGAGGAGGACTCAATTGAGCATGCTCCCATGTTATGAGATTATGCTATGGCGAGTTGGTTTGGCTCGCAGTGGGACACTTATTCCGATTTTTTATGCCCATTGGAGTTATTGGGTTGGTGGAAGAACTTATGTAAGCATAGGCATCCGAATCCCACTCTTGGTGATGATCTCTAAAAAATGTGGGTTCTTTATATGTGGTGGTCTATTTGGAAAGCTAGAAATGAGTTCCTTCATAAGGGTAAGTCGTTAGACCCCTCCTACGTCATTGAAACAGTCAATAAAATGCTTCAAAACCACATAGCCCATGTTATGAACCATTCTTTACGAAATGACGGGATTCGTGTTGAAATCCCTAAAGTTTTATCTAGCAAAGAAGACATTATAATCTTCTCGAATGCCTCATACAAGGATAATAATGGAATGACCTCATTTGGTTTTGTTATGACATTAAATGGAACTATTGTAGATGCAGGTGCAAACCAAGGACTAGAAGTTGCCTATTCAAAAGAGGCGAAAGCGATGGTCATATTAATTGCATTAGAAAAGGCAAAGGCAAATGATCTTGATAAGGTATGTCTGTTGATGGATGCTAAAGAAGTGGTGCAAAATTTGAAGGGAGATCAAGATAGGTCCATCAACCCCATTATTTCAAACATTAAAGCCTTGGCTACTTTATTTCATTGTGTAGAATTTAACTATATTCCCAGAGCTCTAAATTTGCAGGCGCATATGCTCGCTAATTTTTATTTTTCTACCAGGCAAGATGTAAGTTGGAAAGGGCTTCTTTGATTTTTAGGAGAGTGGGGTTTAAGTCTTTATCTTTTGCTGTCGATTTTCCTCTGTTGGTAGGTGCTTTTTCTTCATTTAATGAGACTTTATTAAAAAAGAAAAAAGAAAAAAAAAAAAGGAAGGAAGCCGACCCTTGCAAATATAACCTACTTCCATGAATCAGATGCATTCATGTGGGTCCCACAGAAGAAAGGGGCAAATTTTGATAAGTGCACCGTGTTGACAGAAGTCGAGGCACCCACAACCACGAGAAGGTGCCCTGCTCCACGCAACATTCCATTTAAAAGCCCTGCCCTGTATATACGTCTGAACCCCTTCACATCTCCCATTTCTTTCATCTAAAAAACAAACATCTCATTAAACACCACAGCTGTAGCCCTGCAACCCTTCTCATCTTTTGTTTCTCTGCCTCCTATTTTTCTTTCTTCTATCTTCTTCCAATCCAATCCTCCCACCCCACCATATATTGTTAAAAGAGGCATGGGAAATAGGATTCCAGTTATCCTGTTCAAGGAAATCCGATTTATTTAGGTTCAGATTAGGAAACCCAATTCGTTCGTGGATCTTGATGGATGCAGCAACATATTCTTATCAAATGGAGGGATTCTAAGTGATTGGCAAAAGGGAAGAGCTAGAAAAATCTGATTGATCAACTGATGATCTGATCAGGTCTACAGCCACGCACACCAAATCCAATTGTTGGCTCACATACTAGAACCAAAAATGAATAAACAAATTCTTGATTTTGTTCTGGTGCCATTGGGCCTCTTTGTGATGGTAGCCTACCACGTATGGCTCTTCTATCGCATCGGGAAGCACCCCATGAAGACAGTGATAGGGATCAATGCAGTCAACCGTCAGATATGGGTCCGAACTATGATGCAGGTAAATCTCTTTCTCCTTCAATTATTTCATTCTTATTCCACTGTACAATGACCACAACATATCTTGTTGTGGCACATGATGTATGGTCTCGTCCGATTTTTTAAACCATGGTTTAATTTTTGTTAATGCACGTAGGACACATCCAAGAATGGGGTTCTCGCGGTGCAGACACTTAGAAACAACATAATGGCATCCACTCTTTTGGCGTCGACGGCGATCATGCTCAGCTCCCTGATCGCCGTGCTGATGACCGGGGGTGGAGGGATGTTGGCGGTCCGGAGGCACGGGCTGGTCTATGGGGATACAAGTGATCTAGGGTTTGCAATCAAGTCCTTCTCCATCTTGATATGCTTCCTTGTTGCATTCCTATTCAATGTGCAATCTATAAGGTACTACAGCCATGCAAGCATTCTCATCAACGTGGGGAGGTCACCCCACCTTTCGGCAGACTATGTGGGGAGGGCTGTCAATAGGGGAAGCTATTTTTGGTCGTTGGGCTTGCGGGCCTTTTACTTCTCTTTCCCAATGTTCTTGTGGGTGTTTGGGCCCATACCCATGTTTGTTTGTTGCTTGGTTCTGGTCTTTCTGCTCTATTTTCTGGATCTGTCTTTTGATTGGAGAGTGATTGGGGATGAGAAGCATGAGGAGGAGTGTTGAAGGTTTGTGATGTTGGGTGGTTTATGTGGGCTTGGAGAAGTTTTTGGTTTTAAGGGGATTGACTCCAATTCAACCCAAGTTGAATTGAGTTAAGAGATTTGTGTGGTGTGGATTGATTGCCATGAAACCCCTATAGTGGTGTATGGTGGGGCCTTCTAACATATGGTAGTGTAGCTTGTGAGATAATTTAATAGAAGAATTAATGATACTATTTGGCTTTGTTCATGCCAGGATATTATGTCTTCTCTATTTGCTATGTTTTGTGGATTGGGATTATGCTTTTAATAATAGAGGCCAAGTTTAAAGCTAGAGCCCACGTGCCTACACAAAAACAGGTACATAGCTCTAAGAAAATGATTGTAATTATATGTAACATGTAATAGTTTTTGCAGGGTCTTCAAATGTAACCTTCCGGTTGCAGTTTTGGATTTAAATCTGTCTGGCATTTGGATCTGGATCTTCAATCGAATTTAGATCTGTATCCAGCATATAAGATCCATGGCTGATCAGATCAGCATTTTAATTTAAGAAGCCAAGATATGGGATTTGAATCTTATACAGGTCCACCAATTCCAACCCATTTACACCCCTCCACGCCCATTGGCCTCATCTGTTTTCTTTTTCTGGTTCCTTTTACTGAAACTCAAAACCCAGATAAACACAGCCCAAGTGAGAACCTCTTTCCTTTCCCCCTGGAGGCAGCCATGGTTTTAACTAGACGAAACTGAGTTGTATTAGCCATTGAGAAAAGGTTTCAGCCATGACTAAGCGTCTTCCTGTGTCCTACTGTAAAAAAAAAAAAAGTACTAAAACCTCATTTTGACCTCTCCTTGGTATTCTATTTCTATTTCCACAAATAAAGCCCCCCAAAATAAATTGAAGAATTTTTTTTCTTTTGGTAAATTATATATATATATATATATATAAAAATATACATATACATATACGTACATGTATGTATCTATGTTATGGATGTATATATATATATATATATATATGGGAGATGCTTCTATGAGAGATATCTCTCATCTTATATGAGAGATTGGGTGGTGGCCCTCACCCACCCAATCTCTCATATAAGATGAGAGATATCTCTCATAGAAGCATCTCCCTATATATATTTATATATTTATATATATATGGGAAATGCTCATGACACTCTCACCAAGTTAGTGAGAGATAGGTGAGAGCCCTCACATAAATATTTGGGATCACTGCATTTAAGTTGGTGATAGTGGATATTTATGTGAGGGCCCCCACCCATCTCTCAATAACTTAGTGAGTATCTCTCACATGAGCATTTTCCTATATATATATATATATATATATATATTGAACAATAGTGGCCTAAAGCATGTTTTAGCAGCATATGATGGCACTGAGAATCTAGCCAACGATATTACTAAAGGAATTAAATAAATAAAGGGTCTGATTTATACTTTAATCAGGTGACGCAAGTGTATAAAATATTTAATATTTTAATGTCAATGAGCCAGAGGTCCAAGATCAGGGAAGTCAGAAAGTGTTGAATCCTTTTTGTGCCTTAATGTATGGGTAGTTTCAAAGCTTGTTGTAAATTCCATATGAGAGGACTGAGGAGTGATATTGCATGGGATACAGCATCAAAGCTCCCGGAGATCCAATGTGAGAGAATCAGTTTAGTAAGTAGGCTATGGTTTGACTGGCTGGTTTGAATCGTTTGCTTGAGTTACCATGCAAAAGGAGTTTTAATGTAGCCCATGGATTGTGCAAACTTATTATACAAGCACAAGTAACCATGTTTATGGAAATATTTCTTGTTTGTGTAAAGCCGTGGAAAATAAAACATGAAATGCCTTTTAGATGGGATTGGTTGGATTCATATTTTATCTTATATGGAAAAGATCCCATAAATATAGAAGATTTTCCGCGCATGTTCTATTTGCACTGAACAACAAAAATGGACTGTAGATTTTAAAGAAGCATCACGTTTCCCTTTCTGCACAAATGTGCCCTTAGGGGGTATTTGCTTCTGCCCTAAAATCTGGTTCTTTTGGCTTATTTTTCCTATGTAAAATGAAAATCTTTCACATGTGAAAACAACGAAGCTCCATTTTCAAATAACAAAGTAGACTACCGAAGTGTGGATAGAGCTAAATTTCATTTTAGGTTTAAGATTAAAAGCCATAGTACTTTACATCAGTCGTACCCGAAACCTATACACCTTAGTACATACTGAGCTTAGCCCAGTTGTAAAACCGTGGAACTAACTGGCCATCGATATCCCTTCACCAAATAATAATAATAATAATAATCTCACAATTTATGAACACTCTAGTTTAAGACCAAAGTTCCGAAGTAAAGGCTTTGGCTACACCAATAAAAGACTAACAACAAGGGGTTGCTTAGTTTGTTGGTAACCTCACATGTCACCCAGTTGCTCAGGGATTGATTTCTGGGTTTGTCACTTACCCACTTGTGTAGGCTTTCGTTCTTTGATTATGCCATTTCTCCACTCGCGTGGACTTCTCATCCCATTTGTGTGGGCTCTCTGCGCCCTTGCCTCCTGGATTGGAGTAAAAAAAAAAAAAAACTAGTTCATTTGCGAATGTAACCAAGTCAGAAGTGAAGTCCTAGAGCTACTGCGATTGGAAGATATGTCCATTAGAAAACTGTAGATAGATGAACAAGAAGCCTGGATCCTATGAGTGTATCAATAGTGCTTCCGGCTATGAAGGAAATGAAACTCTACAGGGGGTCCACCTATTGAGAATCTGAACTTATCAATGTGATAGCCCTCCCCTTGAGTGGAGTATTTCAAAATTTCACTCAAATAGACGTTTTTTCAGAGTGAGACTAAGCATATGATCAATAATATTATTAATATAATCTTATAAATTATTAATTACATGCATAAATCACATTACTAATCAAATTTTCAAACTTACAATGAGACCTACTTCTAAGCTCCTTGAACATTCTATGAGGAGAGGACACTCAATTTAAGTGGTTTGAGTCTTAAATAGGTGAGCCCCACTGTATAGTTCCACACTCTTGACTCGCAAGGAGCATTAGCGATCAATTCAACAAAAAAAAAAAGCCAAGAAGATTGGAATTGAAGCATAAGTCCCCATGTGTATTCATCTGTGTACTTTTTTTTTTTTTATTAGGGATTTTTCCTGTACAGCCACCATTAGCCATGGAAATCCATGCATGGTGATGAAAGTTGAAAAAATTTCCGAGATGTTTCTACCACTACTTTGTTGCGATATCGCAACAACTTTTTTGTGATACTCAAAAATTTTAATTGAATTATGTGATAATTGCCTTGTTAAAAACTCAAATAGGCACCTTTGTCTTTGTATTTTATGCAATATCACATGATTCAATTAAAATCTTACAAAATCGATATTGCAAAAAAGTAGCAGTTTGAATAGCATCTTAGGAATTTTCTCAACTTTTATCACCTAGCATGGATTTCAATAGCTACAGGAAAAACCCTTTTATTATTTTATTTTTTCCTTTTCGCCTTGTGGTGTGTGTGTGGGTGGGTTTTTCCTTTTTCGCCTTGTGCCGGTGGTGGTGGGGAGTGGGGACATCCTGCCAAGCACTTGATTGATTTATGTGCACATTGAACCTTGCAAGAATACTTTAAAATGTGCAAAAAAGTCTCACCCATTACTGATGGCCTATAGCAAAAATTCTATCCAACAAAGTCGGCAATAACATTGAAGCAAAACTAAATATAGTAGCACCAATTAAACCTTTGCAAGCAGATGAAATTGATGGGGGATATATTATTACTAGTGTGACCACCCGTGCTTAAATCATAGGCATATATATCCATAATAATAATAAATAGTCATGGGGGTTCAACATTTAAAAAATATGATTAGTTTTATGCCTCAGTTGAAATGAAAACTTTATCACACCAATTTTTAACATTTGAAAATACAAAGTAAAATTTCGTTTACCAAAAAAACTAATTGAAGTTATTTTAAATGAAAGTCGTTGATTTTGATTATGAATTTGGAACTTGATTTCTCAATTGATTGCGAAATCGACTCCCAATTTCGTAATTGATTTTAATCTTGACTAGTTTAAGTGATTTTAACTTTAAATGGAGCTTGTATAAAATTCTCATAAACACATGCTTAAATAATAAGTTATAAAGACTCGAACTCACAGCCTTTCAGTTTTTAAAACTTTAAATTCAACCACTACTCCACATTAAGAAATAGTCAAAAGTAGTTATCTATCCCATAAGAATTAGAGTTTACTTTTAACCATCATAATCTTTACAAATCATGTTCTTGACCCACCACCACCATGTGTATTTATATATGTTCCACTTACCCCCATAAGAATTAGAACTTACTGTTAATGATTATTATTTTTTCAAATCGTGTTCTTGGCCCACCACTATCATGCCCATCTATGTGTCCCACTAGATCTTATCCATCCACCTACACACGTAGGTCCCACTTAGCCTTGCATCTGTATATCAACATGGGACCCACATGCCTATTTGATATATTCGATCCAATAAATCCACCTATCTGTTGGACCCGTATTGCTTGAATTATTTTACCCATCCACCGTATAACTATTTAGGTTGGACCCAATAGTTGAAGATCCTGCAAATCTCATCTTACCTAAATGGGATCCACTGTTATCAACCCACTTCAAGCCTTGCATTTGTGCAGCTATATGGGAACCAACACCACCTTCATGTCTATATACAATCCGTCACCCACTTATGAATCATTTCACTCAACCACCCATATTACCATTTATATGGGACCCAATAGATGAATTACAAGTTAGAGTTCATGTGGAGTGGGCAGACTTGAACCTGGCTCAAACCAATCAAAAGCCCATTGCAACCGGCCCTAATTTCTCAAGATTGTTATTAGGAACACAATAAATTTAATTTTAGAAATTACAAACCGATTAGAAAACAGGGGCTGGTTGGGCTGGCGGCAAGAAGCCTAGAACTTGTTCAAGACCAACCCATTTAATTATCGGCCCTAATATTTAGGGCCCATCCAACCTGTGGGTCTGAACTTTACACAGACACCAAACATTTAATTTTAGGCCCGACTCGTTGCTGGGCTGTATCAGAGCCTAGTTTTCTGACTTGATTACTGAATTGAACAGGCCTAGGCTTATAATTGTTCAAAGGCTTTGCCAACATTTAACACAAAGGGGTGCGTATATTTTGCAAATGGGCATGTCCTGGTCCTAAATATTTTACACACTCCAACCTTTCAATAGGAATTCAAAATTTTCTCTTTCAAGGAAAATTACTTTTTTTTTTTTCTTTCACAAGGAAAATGTGTCATAATCATAGCAATTTTCCTCTCTATCTCAAATCCTTTTGTTGCACCAATGCACCCTTGAGATTACTAAGTTTGGAGTCTTAACTTGGCAACTTTCCTATCTCATAATTGTTGACTACATTGAGCTATGTCCATTCTCCATCAACTTCAATCTCCTAAGCAGCAGCTCTACCTATACTACCTTCAAAGCCTGATAATAGCTAACAAAGAGAGCAACAAGAAACAATATATTTTAACAGCAGAGAACAATCAAGTTCGAAATATTGTCTGCACTACAAACGTGGAGACCTGAAATCGTCTACCAAGCCGAAAACGAACACCTTTGAGAGGGATGATCATACAAACAGCAGTGGAGGATACTAGCCTCTTATCCCTTAATAAAAAGAAGACGTGAGACTTGAGAGAGAGATTCTAATCTCCTTTCCCTCTAATAACTCGATTCCTTGTTGTTGGCAATTTATGCGAGGGCATCATTTCTGTTGGTTGGGGCTTGGGATCCCTCCTTCATGATATCACATGTAGGCCCAACTAACAAATGCAACAATAATTAACGGGGACTGATTCATGACTGTCTATGTTATTACTTATTTGAAGCTTCATTAATTACACCCAAGTTCCTTATTTTTGCCTCCCAAGTCCCAACACTATCTAATTAAACTGAATTTTTTTTTTCAATTTTGTACCCTTTTCTCATAAAAAGATGCAAAGGGCGGCTGTGGCGGATCCAAGATTTTTATTTGATGTGGGAAGCTATCCAACCAGGTAGTTAGGTTTTGTGTGTAAGCCCAGAATTTTCATGTGAGGTTTGGGGGCAGACCCTTGATTTTCATGTAAATTTTGGAGGCATTTCATGTAATTGGTTTTGGAGACAAATCCGAGTTCCTCATGTGTGTTCCCAATTGCCCAAGTCCGGCAGGGCCGACCAACCCCCATTAGTATTTACGTTGAATTGTCGGTCCACCCCTGAAGGGCATGGTACTGCTACCTTTTAATCTTTTGTTTTTCCTTTTTTCTTTTGCAAAAGACAAATAGAAAAACAAAAAGGAAAAGTGTTCTTATGCCATTTTTCTTTCCAGAAGGTGTAGTTCATGGGTGGACCTATTGCCTGAGAGCCAAGGTAGTGACTCAGACTCGACTCGTTCAATGCAAAAAGTTTGACTCGGATAGAGTTGATGTAGTGACTCGAGCGAGTCATGTTTTTTTTTAAAAAAAACCAACTCAAATTAATAAATTTATCTATGAAATAAGATACTATAATATAGAAAATAAAAGATCAATAAAATATTGCATATTACATAATTCGTTTGTCCAAATGTCAGATGAAAAGATCAAATATAAGTTTCAAATTACATTTCAATTATCATTTTTAAACTACCGACTCCAAATATCATGCACATTTACTTGAAATAAGCATTAAATGTTTAAAATTAAATCTACTTATTAAATAGTTTAAAAAAATATATTAAAATGAGATGACTCGGCCAATATTTGACTCAATCATATGTTAAAACAATATAGTTCGGAGAGTTTTCCAACCTTGCTGAAAACTTTGCTTCTTTCTTATGAACCATACATTCTATTAAGTGCTATTTAAGCAACAATTGAAAGATATTTTTCGACATTGTCCTTCGTTTTTATTTATTTATTTATTTCTTTCCATTTAATAAATGCTATATAAGAAAAGACTGCGTATAAAAATCATATAAGTTTGTATCACATTGGGTCAATTTGGGGGTGATCAATACTAGTATGAGTCTGGAAGACTTGGCCGATCGAGTTGGACAAAATCAAAGCGGCTTACAGCCTCAGGCACGAACTGGTACAGATTGACACAGGACTAGCATGGGCTAAGCTGGTAATTCATTTTTTTTCTTCATCTTGTAAGGCAAGTACATGCAACACTCTATCATCAGCCTACAGCTGGGGATTAAAGGCATGCGTCGAGCTACCATTGAAATGGCAAAATAGCTACAATATTTTACAAAGACTATAGTCGGTTCATTTTACCTCATTGAGTTTGAACTTCATGTGAAAGGTCTTGCCAAAAAAAATTAAAATAAAAACTTGATGTGAAAGGAATGCGTACCTTGGATGCTATCCAAAATAATATTTTATACACAACTTGTATAATTATGGTTGTGAATATTACAAGATTGATGACGTTAATCATCATTATGACAATGATTCTTGAATTTTTTTTATAATTTTAGTCGCTTTATCCATTAATTAATCATCCAATAAGGAAAGGAGATTATGAAAATAGTGATCATCACGGCAGATCCATCCCTAGTTAATACTTTGATTTTTATGCGTGTGCAAGAATGCATGCATATGCGCGTACTATAGGTTGGTAATTTAGTGCCCTATACAATGTTAAACAACACTTTATTAGTTAAAAGAAGCGATGAACATCGTGCTAGTATAAAAATATATATACATTTCTATAATTAATGTAATATTAATCAAATGATTACATCTAGAGGAAATTACCGGTAAAATCACCTTAGACGTCTCGTGCACCAAAAAGACCACCGTAGTTCTTTTATAACAGTAAAGGCCCTCCCTCCAATTTTCAGTACTTTGTCAAGCGACGATATCATAGCTCTCTCGTCTCTTCTTCTTGTTCTACTTTCTCCATCTCCCACACTCCATCCCTCACCAACCTGTCTATAAACTCTACTATTCAATGTTGTGAATTTATGTGCTTCGTTGGATTGATCTGAAAACCTCCACAATATGAATTCCTCAACAAGAGTAGTGAGATTCGAGAAGCCCCATTACCCTAAATGGAAGAAGATGAAGAAGAAGGAGATGAATCCCCTGGAGAAATCTAGCATTGTCATTTTTTAGAAAAACCCATTTCATGAAACTGATTTTCTTACAATGGGTGCCTCAAGATTTTTTAGATAGAGATCTTTTTTATGGGGATGAAGGGTTAATGTGTGTTTTTGAGATGGGAAGAAAAAAGAGTTTTAGAGGGTGAATGAGAAGTGTTTTTTTATGAAAATGGAAGCCTGTTATGTGAGTTTTCTGATAATGAAAAAAAGATGATGGAATGAAGATGATAGAATGATGATGCGGTAATCTGAGAGCTAATTTTGATGAAAGTGAAGGCCTAGCGTGGGTTTCTTCGAATGGAAGGAAGATGGATGATCATTAGAGAGAGAGAGAGAGAGCCCATGCGCAGAGGGGGCAGGTTGGGCGAGAGATTTAGTAGGGGAGATACATAAAGAGGAGGGAGACGAGGAAGAAGAAAGATGAGTGACGATATTGTCGCTCGACTGAAATGAGCGATGATATCGTCGCTCCACAGAAGTACTGAAATTAGTAGGAGGGCCTTTATTGTTACAAAGAAACTATGAGAGCCTTTTTAGTGCACGGGACATCTAAAGAGATCTTTTCAATAATTTCCACTTATATCTAGCCTTTTTCTACATTTCATTAATTTAATGTTTGTACTTATGATTCTTCAAGTTGGCATGTTTCTATAATAGGGAGAGATTATTCGTAATTGTTGAGCTTCGCACCTTCTTTAGTTTTAGTCCCTCCTATGAGAAGACAACTCTTTTTTTATGATAATAGGAAATATATTAAAAAGATCAAACAAGCACTACAAAAGCAAAAAAGAAATGAAAAACAAAGAGGAAGAAAGGCACAGAAGCCTTATACCACACCCCTCTTACAAAAGAAAAATAAAATAAAATGCCACAAAACATCAAATATCTATAGAAGGACATCCCAATCCACACCTTGCGTAGCTAATTAATTTGCAATGTCATTTGTTGAATGGATCATACGTTTAGAAATTGACCGCATTAAAGATGACAAAGCGCTAATCTCAATGAGAATGTAGAGAGTTTTCCAAAGAGCCTTATATATCATTCCGTTAGACCTAAGATATTGCATTAGAAAGAATCACTTTCCACAATCAAGCTTTAGCTGGATGACCCACAATAGATTCTCTATGCCTCTAGAATAGCAAGCACCTCCATCTCACTAGAGTAATCTTTAATTCCAATTGGCATTAGAAAGAGAATTCAACACCTTGTCTTTGAAATTACAAAGCATCCCTCCAATATCCATTGGACCCATTTTACCTCTTGCCACCCCCATCTACTTTAAACTTGAGCACCCTTTCCAAAGGCGATGACCATTTACCTATCCTACAGATTTGGGCTCGGGCTGCTTTTGTTTTTGCATGTTTTGTTGTCTTTTGTATGGCCCCTTGTGTATCTTTTGTAGTCCTGTCTCTTTTTTAATGAATCTTTCCTCTTTCAAAAAAAGGTAAACCTAGGTAGGCGCGGCTAGGGAGGGTCTTCCTTAAGTCATCCACCGACTTTCATTTAAAATCATTATTTTACTACACTTCATTTTGTATAGTAGGGCCCACCTTGACAAATCCAATCCATTCACAGTCACATGCCCCAAATTTACACTGATCCGGCCCTTTTAACGATAGCTTAATTCAATCACAAAAATAATTGCACTCAGGAAACCATCAACATTTTGAGGCTTCAAATTCAGAGTAATGATTATTTGATAAATATGATATTTGGCCTACCCTCTATAGTCAATGATCCTAGCACATAAAATCTACTTCCATGAATCAGATCCATCCCAGGTGGGTCCCAAGATAGAGAGAGATTTTGGAAAGTGCACGAATTGACAGGACAAGTCAAGGCCCCAACAAGAGAAGGTGCCCTACTCGACGTGGCATTAAGTTTAGAAGCCCTCTATAAAAGTCTGAAACTAGTCTCATTTTTCTTTCTTTCATCCAAAACCAAGCATCCCATTAAGCACCAAAGCATGTACACTTCAAACCTTAACATCTTTCTTCTCTAGTCTTCTTCCAATCCAATCCTCCCATCCCACTATTCTTACAAAAAGTATGGTTTTACCACCAGTGCAGATTGATCAACTGATGATCTGATCAGCTGGTCTACAGCCGCGCGCACCAAACCCAGTTGTTGGCTCATATACTACACCCCCTAGCACCAAAAATGAAGAAAGAAGTCCTTGATATTGTTCTGGTGCCATTGGGCTTCTCTGTAATGGTAGCCTACCACATATGGCTCTTCTATCGCATATTGAAGCACCCCATGAAGACAGTCGTCGGGATCAATGCAGCAACTCGCTTGCTATGGGTCCAAACTATGATGCAGGTAATTCTATGCGCGCTCTCTTTCTCCTTCAATCGTTCTTATTCTACGATACAATGACCACAACATATATTGTTGTGGCACATAATGTATGGTCTAGTCCGATTTTTAAAACCTTGGTTTTATTCTTACTAATGCATAAAGGATACATCCAAGAATGGAATCCTGGCGGTGCAGACACTTAGAAACAACATAATGGCGTCGACCCTTTTGGCGTCCATGGCGATCATGCTCAGCTCCCTGATCGCCCTGCTGATATCCGGTGGTACTGGTATGTCGGAGGTTCGGAGCCACGGGCTGGTCTACGGCGACTCGAGTGATCTAGGTTTTGCAATCAAGGCCTTCTCCATCTTGTTGTGCTTCCTGGTGTCATTCTTATTCAACGTGCAATCCATAAGGTACTACAGCCATGCAAATATTCTCATCAACGTGCGGAGGTCACCCTACCTCTCGGCAGACTATGTGGGGAGGGCGCTTAATAGGGGAGGCTATTTTTGGTCATTGGGCTTGCGGGCGTTTTACTTCTCCCTCCCAATGTTCTTGTGGATGTTTGGGCCCATACCCATGTTTGTTTGTTGCTTGGTCCTGGTCTTTCTGCTCTTTTTCCTGGATATGTCTTTTGATTGCAGGGTGATTGGGGATGAGAAGGATGAGGAGGAGTGTTGAAGGTTTGTGGTTGAAGTTATAGGTTTTGTATTAATAAGGGGTCTCGCTCCAATTCAACCGAAGTTGAATTGAGTTGAGAGATTTGTCTAGTGTGGATTGATTGCCATGAACCCACATAGTAGTGTATGGTGGGCCTTCTAATACATAGTAGTAGGTTTTGTAATAAGTGTTCTCACTCCAATTCAACCGAAGTTGAATTGAGTTGAGAGATTTGTCCGGTGTGGATTGATTGCCATGAACCCACATAGTAGTGTATAGTGGTCGGCCTTCTACTACATTGTAGTAGGTTTTGTAACAAGGGGTCTGACTACAATTCAACCCAAGTTGAATTGAGTTAGAGACTTGTCTGGTGTGGATTGGTTGTCATGAACCCACGCACATAGTAGTGTACGGTGGGCCTTCTAATATATAGCAGCGTATGTTGTGAGAGAACTTAATAGAATGAAACTATTTGGCATTAATCTTGGTTGTGGCAGGACAATGTCTGCTTGTAACTGCTATTTGATATGTTTGGCTGATTGGAATTATGTTTTGGGCTTTTGACATATGAGTTCTCCTTAAATTCAATTTTACCAATTTCATGATCGAAATCTAAATAATGTCACTATAGCACTTTACTATGGTCAACATTTTTTTGTTAAGTTTTTTTTGCCACAAATCCTAAGATGTCATGGGAATGGTGCCGGTCACAGAAACTAATAAATCCCATTATATCATAAGAGTGTCCCATGATGTCATAGCTTCTATGCAGCATCTTAGGGAAAGTCTTTTCCAAATGATAAATACCGAGAAATGGTGGTCAGGCGTGTATTTACTTTTTACAAAATATCATTTTTTAAAGTTCTATAAAAAAATGAAACCGTTTGCTGGTGCAAAAGTATATAATATAGAAACTGATAAACCCCATGATATCATGGAATATGACGCTAAAATGTTAAAAAAAATATTGACCAGAGTCAAACGCCATGGTGACATTATCTGAGTTTCGGTCTTAAAATTGACAAAACAAAATTTAATGAGGACCAATATGTCAAAACCCCTTATGTTTTTAATTATAGAAGCTAAAAGTAGAGTCCACATGCCTCGTCCATACTCGACTATCTAACACCAACCGAAAAACATCACATTGTTCTAAGAAAATTATTGTAATTTTACATAATATGTAACAATTTTTGCGGGGTCTTCAAATGAAACCTACCTCTTACAGGTTTGGATTTAAATCTGGTTGGCATTTGGATCTGGATCCTCAAATGAACTTAGATTTGTAGTTAGCTTATAAGATCGGAGGTAGATTCAGAATCAGCATTTTGATTGAAGACCCACTTGGATCGAATCTAAACATCACCCGATCCAATTTGACCCCTCAACCCCCATTGCATTCACCGTTTTTCTTTTCTTCTCTCTGTTTTTCTTTTATATATTGTTCTTAACTCAAAAACCATTTAAACACAGTCCGACAGAAAGGGTTTCAGCCATGACTACAGCCATCTCCTCTGTCCTACTAAAAAAGAAGTGTTTTTTTTTTCCTTACCTCCTTTGTATTCTATTTCTATTTCTACATATACAGCACTCCAAATTTAATTATAGGTTTAAGACTTGAAAATTATATTTTGCAGAAATATATTTTTCAAATTTCTTCTACTAGTTGGAAAATTGTACACACCTCAATCAAATACATGCAGCATTTAGGTGGCTGTAGTTTAGTAGTAACAATATTTTTTTGGCATATTAATCGTACAACTACCATTAGATCTGATATTTGCCCCAAAACAATTAAAATTTAAATATATCCCGCAATGTGATTCGTACACGGTGCAATATCGCACGGCCGTAAGATATCGCATAGGATGATATATCATAAAGACGAAATATTACGCGAACAACACTGTAGAAAAGACATAAACTTTGACCTAAAGGCGAAATTCAGGCCCAAGGGCAGCTCTCCGGGACTGCCCAAAGAAACTACACGATAAATAACAATAGTACAAATCTACTGATATTTCTACTGACGGGTTTTGACTTTTTGGCCACTGGTGCACAGAGCATGTTTTAAAAGCATGACGGAACTGATAATCAAGCTAATGATATTACTTTTGTGATTAAATAAATAGGACAGTCTGATTTATATTTTAATCCAGCGACGCAAGTGTATATCATCTTTAATATTTTAATGTCAATGAGTCAGAAGTCCAGTGACGAAAGCCAGAAAGTCCAGAAATTTTTTTGTGCCTTAACGCATGGCACTGGTGCCTCAGGAGATACTGAGCCCAGCCAAGTTGTAGAACACTGGTAAGTAACTGGCCATTGGTATCCATGGTCAATACGTATTAAACTTTAATGCTGCCAAAATCAATCAGGTGGGGTTGATTGTTTGGCACCCCAGTCTATAAGGAGACCTTTGCATCTGCCCTCCTATAAATGACAGAAATATATCTAAGTGAGCCCCACGAGCTAGACTTCATATATTTTAGCAATATGCATTCTACTCGTAGGATGAACACAAGCTAAGCAAATTCCTTCTGGAAAGACGGTGCTATTTGGAGTTCTCCCCTCTATATAAGATCTCTTTTGTGAAGAATATATGTTAGTCCAACTCAAGGCACATGAAATGAGGTACAAATCTTGCAACTCCAGAGGTTGGATGCTTAGAATGAGTACCTTAACTTGAGACCATGGTAAACAAAGATTGAAACAATTGTTCAGTCCCCACCAGCTACATCCTTGAATTCACCATGGACTCCTGAACGTGTACCTGATGACCAGCCACAAATTTCCATAATCACGGCAAGTTAGCCACAAAGTCTACTTTTTTTAATGGAAAACAAGTGGCCAAAAAATTTATAAAAAAAACAGAGAATAACCTAACTGCCACTTCAGACCCTTTTAACATTAATCTGGATGATGAGGTCTTTTAAGCAACAAAGTGATACAAACGTGTCTGCGCAAAGTACATATACATCTAAAAGATGTGCAATTACATCTAGTTTCCACTAAAAACAACTTTCCATGAGACGAAGGTGCCCTTTAAATTAGTGAGAAGGTCATCATAGTGCATGAAAGCAAACTGTTTTGTGTATTCTCACTCTAATAACTATGCCCATCCCAAGATTGGGACTCGCAAAAATGAATGCCTCATATTACAACAACAACAACAACAAAAAGAAAAAAAAAAAAAAAAAAAGGAGAACGCACCACAGCTAGAGGAATGGAAATGGGCCAGAAATCCCAATCATGAATCACATAACACCACCAATCTATATGCTTCTACCATTACATCCTCACCTACGGGCTTCAACATCAGTTAAGTTCAACCTAAACTTCATGTTGTTAGCTTGAACTACGATTTCTCCTCTGGAAGGATCCACTTTTAACACTGTTGCTTTCTTACGAAGCGAAGACACATGCACCAGATCACCGACCTTTGGAATTTTAGTCTGCTTCTCTGCATAGTAGGCAGGTGGAAGAAACTAGTTAGTGAGATCTATAACAAGCATGGTAGATGGTGGTCAAGATCCTGTCAAATCTTTAAGAACAGTACCAGATACAGATTGCTTGAGTTCTTCAGTTGAGTATGCACCATTGTCCCTTTTTCTATCTGCTCTCACACCCACAGATTCTTTGAGATCTTCAGTAGAGCATGCAACATTATCTGCTTTCTTATCTGCTACCACACTCACGGGAGGTCGAGTTCCAGAAGCACGAAACTGTCGTAATTTTCTGTGAAGAACAGAACGTGCGTTGGCTGCAGTTTGGGCAATTTCTTGTAACTTCTTATACCTTAGAGTGACAACATGCTCTGTGATTTTCTGCTTCGATGCCAACAATTTTTTATGAAGCTCTCGGGAGAGCCTACAATTACAATATAAATTTACAAATTAGCTGCCACCATTAGAACTGCTTTTTTTTTTTTTAATAAGACAGGAATTAAACTTGACCCTGCTTTGTTATATGGATCTGAACGTTGATTGACCAAGAAAAGAAGCAGAAGTATATACTGCTGAGCTGCACATGCATGAGAATATCAAGAAATGTTGCTTGATATGGTTTGGGCACACTAATAGATGAAATAGCTCTTTGTACAGTGTCTTGAAGAATAACAAGTTCAAGAACTGGGAGAAGGGGAGACCAAATGACCCGAATGAAGTGGGCATGAAGAACATCATGGACTGTGGCAATAAGAGATGGTTTCAAACAGGGTTGAGCAGAAAGCCAGACTCACAAAACTGACACTATAAAGATGGTACAAGCCTTTTAACGAACATGATGAAGAAATGACACCATCACTTGGATAACAAACAACTTTAGGACCCTAGGCCTTTCCATCTCACGGTTTATGTTCATCTACGAAAAGTTGCATCCAGGAACCCACATCTTTACAGAAATAAAAATGGAGTAACATGGAAGATCAACAAAATATTTACTTCATATCATGTTCATGAAAGGAAATGAGGCAAATTGTATTGGTAATACCATGCTTGAGAAAGAATTGCATGCGATATTGACAATAAAATGAATAAATAAAAAAAGCATTTGATTCTTACTGATTCAGTGAAGGTCTACAATACAGTGCCAGTGCCATTTGAAGATTTTGAAGGGGAAAAGGGATCTCAAATCAATATATCAAAATCATGCAAGGCATGCATGAACTGACCGTAACGTGTGGAAACCATGAGTAGACAGATCTCATTTGGAGCTGGATAGCACCAAGGGACAGTTTTGAACCTAGATATACTCACCTTGATCGTAGACAACGTAGTGGTAGATATCCAAGATGAAGTTCCTTGATCAAACAAGAAATTTAGTAAATCACAATTTAGAACTTTGGACATTCAAGTCAAATGGGTTGAAATGACCAAAAGACAAGATTATAAGGCAAGGTTTAGTGGAGCATGTTATAAGGAATATTAGTTGGTTAAACACGACAATGACTTAGGGCCACAATGTAATACATTTAATTAGTTGGAAGCTACAAACAAATAAAGGGTTTGAGTTAGATGTCGCAAATAAGATCAGCACTACAAGCAAATTGAACAAGACAAACAGATTGCTGTGCAATCATCAAGTGCCATTCCAACCAAAGAGGCACGTTTATAAGATGACAGTTACTTTATTGGTCAAATGTCAAATCATTATTACACGTGCGCGCACGGAAATATTCAGGTGAAACTAGTTCGCACGGTCCAAACAGGTGATTGGACATCCATAGCCAAAGGAGTCTTTTTCCCTCTGAATTTTGTTATCTATTTAATTATTTTTCTTTGATGAGTTGTGATTAGGACTCTTAGTTAGACATTGATTAGATTGGAATGTAATTTCCCATTTCCAATAGAAATCTTTTAATTACCCCTTTTATATATGGGCATGTAAAAAAGATATGAGTGCATAGTTGGAAATAGAAGCATTTTTTTTCTCTTATGAGGGTCATCTTGCCTTTGCAGAAGTCCCTAGCAGACGCAAGTTTTTTGTGCTTTGGCACTTAGCACAGAATCGATCAAGTCCTTTGTGTGGAAGTCTCAAGTAAATGTAGTCGCACTTTGCATCATTCCCCTTGGGTTTCAAAAGAGCTCAACCTCGAGCTTGAACCTCATTTGTATTTCCGATATAGGCAAGTCATACCTAAAGCGATTCCTCTGCAGCACCAGAACTCAAACCTTTCTTTGCTGGTTCCAGCTTCACAGGATATAGAGTGACCTAATTTCCATTTTCAAGAAGTGTGATGGATTCCGTCCTTGTTGCACATCCACAGTCATTCAAGTAGGATGTCCCCAACATCCATCGGCACTACATTGCACCACACCTTGGTCTTGTAGTCATCACCTATAACAAAGTTACTTGACAACTACATCAAGTTTGCACTTAATCAATCACCTTTCATCAACCATCCAACAAAATATGGCCGTGGGTGCTTGTGCACCCTCATTCGAAGGCAACCCACAAGAGCTTGTGACAAAATATTGTCCGAGAAGAGGTTCCACCATCAACAACATCCTTTGATTCATCAAACATCAACATCAGAATCGCCTTAAAGATTAGCTCACTCTTATCTTTTATTCTTTCTTTGTTTCTATGGATATTTGTTCCTTAGATTTTGGGTTCCGCATGCTTCTTAGTTTCTTGTTCCTCTGCCACATTGGGACAGAACCGTCATAGGTTTAGTCGACCCCAAGGAAGGATTTGGCCAAAGCTATTGTCGACCTTAGGATAATAGGAAAAAAAAAAAACCATCATACAGCACTTGCAAAGTCAACGATGCTAAACAAATATCCAGAAACCTTAGATATCGAAGTACATACCTTCTACAACCCTGAATAGAAGTTGTACAATAGTTGACACTCAAAGGTGGGTTTGGCCAAGCTCCAATCACACACCTTGGATTTTCTTTTTTTGACAACAGCACCTTGGATTTTCTTTCAAATCTAAAGTTATGTACTTGAATACTACGAAATAGGAAATGTATCTTGGTATATCAAATCCAATACTTCACTTTCTATGGGGAAAACCCATATCCCAGCCATATCCATCCTGTCCCTGCATACACAGCATAGATCTAAAGCTGCCAATCAAACCTCAGATCCTCATTGTAAAATCACTTTTCACTTGTGTTCTACCCTCCATCAAACCTCTAAAAAACGCCATCAATCCTCCTACAAGTTTCAACTAGGCTTAACTCTTGAAAACCCTTGCTACTTCCTCCAATTCACACCACTAGATCTCCTTGAATGACAGTCCCCTACTTATTTGAGTGCTCCATTACCAAGTTTGGGCTAGAGAGAGAGAGAGAGAGAGAGAGAGAGAGAGAGGGCCTATCCACTGCGAAAGGTGAATATGGGAGAGGAGGAGTGGTTGGGTGGTTTCGATTCATCTGGCTGGGCCCTCCCAGTGTACAGTGGTGGTGGCTCAAGTGATAATCCTAACCCATTGATCAACAGCCCACAAGTTTCACCCCTTAAAAAATTGACGTATCGATGCAACGATGCAGCTCATTTGGATAGGTGTGAAAAAATGGGATCGGTGACTAGCAGAGGGTGTGTATGTGATCCATTTGGATGGGTCATCAAGTGTGCAAAGTATGAGGGGTGCAAAGGAAAACTTTTGCATACATATATAAATATATATTATTGCATTTTTCAACATTTACAAAGAAAAAATCCCATTAAATCTTTCATTGTATATTAGTCCTTTGGACTATTTTTGTAAATATTGACTAGTATATTGATTAAATACTCTCTCTCAACAAATGGTAAGTATCTAGGATGGAAATTCATGTTGCATGCTGTTCGGTTATATAGTACTACTTAGTCAACCAAAAAAAAATGGTGAACGATAAATTGGAACTTTGAAGAAGGATGTCTAGTAAAATGGGTTGAACAGTACATCCGAGAAAAAAATATATGAAGTGCAAGGTTAGTGAATTTAAAAGCAGATATGTTGAGACAACCTAGCAAGTATTGATAAGTTTTTCTACTTAGAAGTTATCATAGAACAAAATGGAGGTTATGAGTTAGATGGAGCTAGTTGAATCATTATAACATAGGCTGAGTGCAGACAAGCTCGATGCATGTTATGTGATCATCATAAGGCTTAAGCCTGTTGTGTTTGAATGTTGGAAGAGAGAGAAATGTGAAGAAGCAATTAAGGCTTAAGCATGTGTCTGAAACGCACACAGAAGGATTTGCGGAGTTGTAGAAAATGAAAAGAGGTAGAAACAAGAACATTAGAAGCAACCAAAGAATAGCCACAATCGAAAACAAAGTCAAAATAATTTCATGTGAGATCAATTCATGTTGTGAGTTACATTTCTAAAAGGCCAGAACTGCCTTGTGAGTTATGAGACATACTGAAGAGTTAAAACTGGTAGTGTCTAGGAAAAGAGAAGGGGTAGTGGGGTGGAGGGAGGTTGGGGTTGCACTTTATACCCTAGATGAAGGGGTGAGAAAAGGAAATGTCATTATATAAGGTTGCTGATAAAATGGCATTGGATAGAACAGAGTTAAAGAAAAAAACACGCAAAAGTTGATCCTAAGTAGATGGGATTTGCTATGGTATAGTTAGGTATATCCTTTCAAGTCAGAGGGTGATTGTTTAACATGTATCATATTCTAGGCTGAAAATCTCTCATTTCTTACATATACAGTAAGAGTGAGAGAGACTGTACTTTCTAGTTTATGATATATATTTATATTTTGTGGCATTGAGGCTTGATCCTTTTTTTTTTTTTTTTTCGAGTTTAAGTAGAACTCTTCTAGCAGATCCAAATTGATATGATAAGGCGTCACTGTCGTCATTGTTGTGGTGTTGTCGTCGTCATCGTTATTGTTGTTGTTGAGGATGATGATGGTCAGTCTTGTGAAAGACCATAGCTAGGAGTGACAAGAATTATCAGATCCTCACATAAGATAATTTTGTGCTTGATGCATATGCTGCTGAAAGTCTTGCTTGAATCTTTCCATATCAACTATGACCTGCATTGAGCGAAATCAATTCAGTTATGCAATTATCCATGGAGAGTAGAGTAAACAAATCTTAGTTAGCTAAGGCACTTGGCAGTAAAGGTAATTATGACGTCATTGGGAACTTCAAGGTATGACCAACCAACCTTGGTGTTGATTAGATGCAACTTGGAGAAAGACCCAAATACTTCAAAATGATATTAAAACAGGTTGTTCTGATGGAAGAATATCTGATATGTGAAGAAAAAACTAAGGTCACTAGTGAATATTGTCAAATGGTTGTTTTTTTTTTTTTTTTTTTTCCTTCTTACTTATTTTCTAACCTAATTTTCATGTGTCAAATGCTATTTGCTTCTCTTATCTAGTATCTTACATTTCTCTTTAATCTTCACTTCTCCTACTCTCCTCTTTTTAACACTAAAGACAAATGAAAATTCCAGAATGTAAACCTGTAGACTGATAATCCAATGAGCCCAGGACTATGCAATTTGGTGTGCTCTAGAAAGTTATTCCACAAATACAAGTTAGGTTACAGATTGGTAAGAGTAATGGGGTATCATCGTTTTTACGTTAGGTAAGAGAAATGAGGTATCATAGTTATTACTTCAGTTTAAATGAACTAATAGTGAAGAATCAGTGCATGGCTTATAGTTCAGACAAGTTACAGTTGAATCAAACTCAACACCTACCGAGTCAAACCCCAATTGAATCCTATGGGAAAGGACCAAATTGATATTTTCATCCCAATTTCATGTTGGGAGAAGACGTGAGAGGATTTTGGGGTCCTGCATTCATTTTTGAAGATTAAAAAAACATTTTGTCGAAAATTTAATCATTCTAAATTAGAGGACCGTTCATTCAACTCAAGAAAAACAAATACAACCACCTATAATAAAATTTATTATGTCTTAAAATTCTAATTTCATAGGACACCATTTTCTCTTTTCTTTTAGGTTTTTTTTTTATATCATTTTTACATAAATTTTAAGGCTTCTAGGGCTCTAGGATGCGACTGGGTCCAACTCGATCATGTCCCATTTCACTCAACCAAGCCAACTCGGCTCAAGAAAGACCGAGACTGAGTTTCAAAACCTTGATCATATATGGTTGTTGATTGAAAATGCCACAGCTGGAGACTGGTTCCTCAATTGGTTGAGCAATGTTAAGAACAAAAGTGGATAAATTCATGGTCTTACAAAGACTACTTTTACCTTTTACTTGTGTTTTTGTTGCATCAATTTGGTACGAGGTTCAAAATCATGTTGATCATTGTGATCCTATGCTAAACACCTTCAGCAGTGTGGTATCAATTTCTTCCTAGCCTTCTTTTTCTTCATCTTTCCCCCAGGCCAGCCATCTCCCAGCCACCAAATCATTACCTCCTCCTCCTCCCATGCTGCCATGGGTGGTAAGATGAAGTCCTCTCCCAGGCACTCCTCCACCCCCTCCCATACCCTGGCCGTTCTCAAGGATTCAAACTCCACTGCCATGCGCTTGGCATTAAAAGAGGACACAAAAATGCAATAGGTGGTTATGGCCATCAAAAGCAAGCAGTTACATGCTTTGCCATCAAGTGTTGGAGCTGACATTATCTAAAAGGCAAGGCAATGGATTAAGGAAGAAAAGTTGAAAGATAAAAATGCCTCAGCTGGAATTCCTACTGCTGCAACCTTCAATACTGCAACAGCCCAAAAGCATTCAACAACCTCCATCCAGGAGTGAAATCAAGGACACGCAGGTGAGCATTAATGCTTCTACTTCTACTAACTCTACTCTCCGCCAGTCGCCACTGAAGCTACTGCAGTCAGTTTTTAAATGTGGAGAGGGAAGAATCTTGAACTGAGTTTTCAGCCATTCCTAATGGGCTTCAAGACGCCATTGTAACCAAGGAAAGATTTTGTAACAATCTGAATCCAAACAGAAAGGATTTCAGAGGTCCACTGAAGGCTTCAAGGATCATCATTCAGAACAGGGTTTCTGCTACTGCAGCTGTGGAAGACGATGGGCTCGATGTAATTTCTCAGTCTCCCAAGGGCATTTCTGTCAAGGGTCATGGTCAAAGAGGAAAAGACAGTCCTTCCCACCCAGAAAAGGGCAAAAAAAAAAAAAAAAAGGCAGAACTTTCAAAGAAGCAAGAGCCACCAGACTTTTCAGCTTTGAATTTGAATTCAAAAGAGGGTAATCTGAGTTTCCCTCCATTCCCAAAATCGAACAGTAGCAACCTCAACAGAGAAGCTACAGACTGCAACAGCTCATGCCAAAAAGTATGCCAAATTGATCATGTGATCCAACTATCGCCTGGGTTATATGGACTACTAAATTATAGATTCTATCAACTAGCCAACGTCTCTTGTCTGTCAAGACTGATTCGAAGTCAAAGAAATAAATCTTTTCCTCGGCATTAATCCTATCAAATAATGTTAAGTTCCTCCTCTCCATTGGAAAAAGAAAAAAAGAAAAAAGAAAAAAAAAGGTGGGCATAGTTTGCTTGCAAATAAGAGGAATCTCAGCTTTCTTGCAAATATGAAGCCATTTTGGATTAAAATCATTTAATTTGGAGAAAAGAATCCTAAGGACATTACATAATGAGTTGGTTGTTTGCTCTTTGAGAAAATAAAATCCTGCCAAAAGACATTTTTCATCTTTCTGAGATTCCAGCTGGATTTCAAGCTTCCATCCTCGTTCTCAGGAATTCAGCTGACTATTCTCAACCACAAATATGGCGATAGAATTTGAGGAACCCAAGATTTCCCTCCTTTTGCATTGTAATAACCACTATGACACCACTAAAATTACAAACTAGGTGAAGATATGGTTGAGCTACATTACCATTGAAGAAATATATTTAATAAAGAACAGTTCCAAGCAAATAAATGAAGTTCTAGTGAGCCAATACAGTCATTAGAAGCTTAAATATGCATAGAAACTAAGGAACTTTACCCCATTAATTTCTGCACTAGCAGATCCATAGAGTCTCCGGGCATTTTCTGCTACAACGTGGGGCAATCCTAATCTTTCAGCAACAGTAATGGCATTTGAACGGCCTGCAGTGTTAATGTTTCACCACGGTTGTCATAGATAGTGACTGTAATTGATTATCCACAGCACAACTAGTATCAGAGAAATTCGGTTAATATATCTAAGCTATGAAGCACGGACACAGATACGGGACACGGATACGATACGACACGGATACGCAGATACGCCATTTCTCAAAAAAGTAGGATACGACACGTTGGGGATACGTTGAAATTTTTTTTTTTAAATATTTTTTATATGACTATGCAATAAAAATCTAATATCATTTCAATCAAAATAGCCATAAAATATGCACTTTCATTGATTTAATCATCATTAAACATTACATTCGATACTTCCAAGTTCCAACTTCCAAGTTCAAAATCTAAGTTTCACCAACTACTATGGAAACATAAGCATATAACCCAAACAAACAGACAATGTATAAACTTAAACTTCAATTGGCTCGCCACTAGGTCCACCACCATCACCTCCATCATCTTCTTCACGAAAGAGCACGGCCTCCAATTCCGGTTCATCAAGGGAGAGTTGTGCAATCTCAAGCTCTCCAACATCATCAAACGAATCAAAAGAATCTCCAGCAATATCCCACATCTTGGTTTCTCCTTTCATATATTGTGGAGTTCTTCTTGAAAGAAGGCGAAGATTGCTATGAATGAAAACCAAGTCTTCAGCACGTTTTGGTGTCATCTTATTCCTTCTCACCGAGTGCACAAAGGAATAAGTACTCCAATTCCTCTCTGCACATGATGACGAAGAAGGTTGCACAAGCAGCTTGAAAGCTAGAGTTTGAAGCAAAGGTGCACACGCACCATAGGTGACCCACCAACTTTTAGGATCCATGTCATAGCGATCACGAATGGAATCAACATCCGCAAACTCTCCAGACTTGCTAGAGAAGTCAGCAAATTCTGTGATTATCCTTTTGCGCTGCTCCAAATTAGGAAAATATTTTTTAAGAATTTTCATTCTTTCTCTAGCAACCTCCATATCTCTATGTGGAGCAACTCGACTAGGATCCTCATGAAGCCAATGCTCACTATAGTACCTTGAATAGGAAAAAAAAAAGAATTAAGAATAAGTTTATGATTAAGACTAAGAGGGAGAAGAAAAAAGTTAAAGACTAGAAGTCACCTTGGATTTAGTGAATGAGCTAAGCAATGGAGAGGAGTGTTGTTCTTGTTCCAACGATCCACAAGAATTTTATGCACCACATCATAAAAGGTAGATGTCTCATCGAGTCTCTTTCCTTCATGCCTATATATTGCACCCTTCACTTTTTCTATCATGGTATCCCACATGTCATACACCAAGTGAAGACAAGGCCTATCCGTGTCACAAACCCTTAGCATATCATATATAGGAGCCGTAAAAGAAAGTACGTAAGTCATTTTGTCCCACCAAATGTCATCTAACACAAAATCTTTCACAGCTTTGGCTTTCTCCTTATCATCATCTCTGTAGAGACTCCACCTTTCACTAATAACCATGGCTTGAAGACTTCCTTTTATGAGCTTGAATCTCTTAAGCATGACAAGGACCGAAGCAAAACGTGTACTTGCAACCGAAAGCAGCTTCAAAGGCACAAATTCATTAAAAATAGCCAATCTCATAGAGTGATTCATGATGTAGTTCTTAACAAAAACAACATCCTCTGCCAAGTCCGTGATCCAACTACACTCCTCATATGTCAGTTGATTGTTTTCAATATTCTTTGCCATACAAATGTTTTGCAAGGCAAGGTTGAGTGTATGAACCACACATGGTGTCCAAACAATATTTTCAAATTGTGTTTCAATGAGATGCCCCGCACCCGCACAATTCTTAGCATTATCAGTTATCACTTGAATCACATTTTGGGGACCAACATCTTCTATCACTTCTTTTAACAAACCATAAATAAAGAACTTATCTTTAATTTCACCCGTACAATCCACGGCTTTAAGGAACATAGGCCCACTTTCCGTCACAGCCATAAAATTAATCAAGGGCCTCCTCTGCGAGTCACTCCATCCATCACTCACAATGCTTACACCTTTTTCTTTCCATGTGCCTTTAATTGGTTGTAGCAATCTATCAATGTGAGCCCTTTCTTGTTGGAGTAGACTTGTCCTTAGCTTATTATACCCCGGTGGCACATAGCTTGCAAGAGCATTGTTTGCGGCAAATTGGATACAACTCACATAATAAGGGCTCCTTGCTAGGTGAAATGGCAAGCCCGATGCATAGAACATCCTAGCAATCTCCGCATCCATTTGGTCACGCAACTTCAGGTTAAATGACTTCCCAATAGCCGTATTACTATCAGTTCCACTCCAACTTCCACTTCCACTCGCCTTCCTTTTTTTTGAATCATAATCCACATTAGAAGCTGGCAATGGTACTTTCTTGGGTGCTCTGTTCCTCAATTTCTCATTGCATTCTTCCTCTAACCTTTTCATCTCCGCAATATCACTGCTCTTAACTTTTGGACAGAATGCAACAGCATGACCAGGCTCATGTATCAAATGAGCCCTCACCCTTGTGTATGAACTTTTCTTGGTTTGATGGCAAAAATTGCATTGCCATGACATATTTCCCCCTCCATCACCAAGTTTTTGTTGTTTTGTCACATACCTCCAAAGAGGGTTGTGAGCATCTTCTTCAATAGCTGGAGAAGACACACTAGTACTATGGCTACCACCCGTAGTAGAAGCCATTCCAATAAACTTTGGTTGCTTGCTGGAAACACAAAATAGTGGCCCCATCAAGCCACCTAAAATAACTCAAAAAAAAAGAAAAGAAAAGAAAACAAGAATAATCTAATAGTAAAAGAAAAAGATGGATACATATACACATTATATATCTATTCATTTGTCCCATTCACAAATCAGTTGGGTATTAATAAGACATTAAGACAGCATAAATAATGCAGTAAAATGAGTAAATGCATACACCAAAGAATAAGGTTACTGCCTAGTGTACATTACACAGAATCACAAGGATTCCATAAATAAAATCAAACAAAACAGCATTAATCATAATCAGTTGTGTTGATTTTAGAAATAAACCAAACAAAACAACATTAATCATCAATGATAAAATAATTAGAAATAAACCAAACAAAACAGCCAAGGGAACACTTTGAGAAGCCAACTCGTTTAAGAATAGAAAAAAGCCAAGGAACTGGGAACTCCAGAAACGGAATCATAGAACAGAAAAAAAAAAAGAATACACCCTAAAAATGTTGTCTTATTCATTTTTCCCATTTCCATAAGCTGTTTCTTCATTTTTTTCAGGGGAATTGAGTCTTCTCCAAACAAACCCTAAAAAACAAACAGTAGAGAATAGTTCCAACTTGCAGCAATGAAACAGTAGAGAAAAAAGGAAAAAAAAAAGATGTAGCAACTGTAGCAAAGAAGCAGTAGAGAAAAAAGGAAAAAAAAAGATGTAGCAACTGTAGCAACAAAGCAGTAGAGAAAAAAGGGAAAATAAAGCAGAGAAAAGAACCTGACGGAGCTGTAGCAACTGATAGAGAGAGAGAGACAAGACTTTGATAACTGATGTAGCAGCAGCAGTGACGCAGCAGCAGCAGCGACGCAGCAGCAGCAGCAGCGGTGGAGCAGCAGCAGCGGCGGTGTAGCAGCAGCAGCAGCGGTGTAGCAGCAGCAGCGGTGTAGCAGCAGCAGCAGCGACGAAGTAGCAGCAGCAGCAGCGACGGTGTAGCAGCGGCAGCGGCAACGATGTAGCAGGAGAGGCAGCGATGGCGATGGCGATGGAGCAGGAGCGGCAGCGTCTAGGGCTTTCTTTCCCTTTCTCTTCTTTCTCTTCTTTCCCTTTTCTCTTTCCCTTTCTCTTCTTTTCCTTTTCTCTTTTTCTCCTCGCTTTCTCCTCTTCTCTTTTCATGTTACTTAAAACGTGTCCGGCACGTGTCCGGGACGTATCCCGCGCGTGTCGCGCGTGTGTCCGGCACGTGTCCGGATTTCTTTTTTTTTTTTTTTAAATCGGATACGCAGAATGCGTATCCTGATCGTATCCAAGGCGTATCCGGGCGTATCCGTGTCCGATACGCCCGGGATACGGATACGCCCACCAATTCCATGTATCCGTGCTTCATAGTATCTAAGCAAAATAATAATATCAGTGAGACAGCCAAAAGGTGTTAGAGAAGTGCGAACATCCTGGAACAAATATATTCATATTAGGATCCAACTGAACGTATTAGTTTAGTCACAAACTGACAATATTGAACTCGAGTGACACATTTTTTATTTATTTTTTCAGTTTCCCTAAGACAAGAACCACCAACATGGAATAGCCTATTAATCATCAATATAGACCTTCTATATGACGTTTTTATATTATATATTTTCATATAAGACACTGCAACAATTAACTTACTATGATAACAAAGCTTCCCCCTCGAATCATGACCACCCTGTAATCACTTGCCAAGATCCAATGGCCTCCATCTTCAGATATTAATGAAGATGATGTTGGAGCATGGATAGGAGTACAGATTAGTTGTAACATAAAACAAGAATTAGCCATTTCAATGCATGAGCAGTACAATGGTATTCGAGGAATGATCTGGCTTAACAGAAGGCCATTCAAGTCTTGGACACTATAGTTCGCTGTTCGCAATTAAGAGAACATTGTGATGTGGCCTTGCACTACACAGCCATAATCATTCCAATGTGGGGGTCATATGGCAGGAGAGTTATGGGGAGACCCCGGGCCCAGTATAAGGGCTAGATTATTTTCTGATATTTAATATTTAATTTTCTTGACTTTTCTTAGAATTATTGGGACCCATAGTTTGATGGAGGAATTCGAGTGGGACTTGTGTTTGTTATACCATATACTCCTAGTAATGTTAGGAATAGAATTGGCATGTGAGAAGGAAATAATAAAATTAGGAAGAGGACTTTGGGAAGGATTCTAACTTTAGCTTCTATATATATTGATCGACCCCAAGCCTCTCTCAATCCATTCTCTCTTTTCCACTTTCTTATTCATCAAGCCAAAGCCTAGTTTAGTATTAGCCTTGAAGAAAATAGGAGGAAGAACCAATTTCTAGTTAGCTAAAACAGGTGAGTAGAAATTCTGATCTAATTGTGTGGTTCTGAATTTCTGACCTTGCTCTTGTGTATATTTTTATTCCTCTATTTTATGGTGAGTAGAATTCCTCATACACACTTTGTGTTGTCTTTCCTATATGAAGATGTGTATCGATTGTTGTTTTGCTATGTAAATTTGTACTGCTTGTTTTCCCAGAACTGTTCGAAGCTAACCATGGATAAATTGAATTCTCCACAATAGATTACATGTTTGAGGACTAGAATGGCAGTGTCGACAAACCCATATCATGGTTATGGGTCCAATAACATTCAAATTTTGTTGGTAGATCTGATGACTGGGGTTCCTATGATTTAGACTATTTCCAGACTTTGTTGTATTGCTAAGATGATCAAATCACTTGGAGATACAGTGCAGAATTTAGAAAATTCCAGTTACTGCACGACAGAAATCAGTTTGGGTTGACTGGGGCTGTGTGACCCCATGGCTCACTTGAAGATAGATTGGGGCCATGGATCTGAATGTAGACCCATGGTCAACCTCTAAGGTCCAGGACCCATATGGAGTGGGCCACTATCGAACTGATTCAGATCATAGGAGGCGGAAGACCTACAGAAGAACAGTTGTTTTGGTCGACGGGGGTTGTGGGACTCCATGGGCCACTTGATGATTGATCTGATCCATGGATCTAGTTGTGGACCCAGGGGCGACCTAGAGTTGGTGGACCCATGAGGAGTGAACCCCATCTGACCCACCATCTAAGGGTTTCAAAAGTTAGGGGCGTGAGTCACTTGGTGTTTCCTCTTACTTAATCTTGCAGTGGGGCCCAAGGGATGTAACTTGATGGTCGATCGGGTCCCTACATCTGGTAGAGGGGGCCTGGACGACCTTATTGGTGGGACTGATCTTGGAGTTTTGACCGATGGAGCCCACCATCCAATTGACCCGGTAGTACTAAGCGTGGAGGCCATCGTTTGATGAAGGTTGTGTGTGTGTGATGCTTACGAGTCTCGGCATGGAATTCGAAGGGCCCCGGATTCTGGGTCGTTACAGTTACCCATGAGGTGTGGGTAGTTGTTTTGCATGAGTCATGGGAAAAGTAGTGGGTCATGGGAAGTTAGTTGGTTTGCCTATGAGTAGCAGTTTTCATATTTGTAGGAGTGTAAGTAGTGGGTGCAGTTGTGGTACATATATATTAGAGGTGGAGGTATTAGTTATAAAGAGTGGGTCATATTGTGGTAGTTGTAAGTGCAAGTATTTTGTATTTAAAGAAGGCATAGATTAATGAAAGGGATATCCCATCTTATAGAAACTTTTTGTTAAGTTTTGGAGGGCCAAGGTTCCTCTCGAAGTGAACCTACAGATTTTCTTTTACTCTTTAGGAAAATAGGGTGACAGAAGAAGTGTGAACATAATAGTTGGTATCAGAGCCAGGCATGGCAGAACTACGACTTGAGCGAATAGAGATGGAGGCCCTTTGACTAGAAGTCAAGAATGGATACTTAAAGAAATGCAGAAGATGTTCGCTGCAATGGATAACAAGTTCAATAGCTTGGTGGCGAGCCAAACTTTGAAACACAGAGAAAGCTCTTTCAACTAGTATAAAAACGGTGGACGACAAAGCAATAACTGCTCTGGGGAAGGACATTTTGGAATGCATCAACCTTGATTTGTTCCATTTCAATGGAGGGGAAGATCCAACGAGCTGGGTTTGTCATGTCAGGAACATAATAGAGAGGAACTTTTGGATTTGAATCGTCTATCCTACATGGGGGACTTTCATTCAATATATATAAAAGTAGCCTTTCTTGCTAAGGATACAAAATTGTAATCTCAATCTAAACATCCCTAAAGACACTCACACAGTTATGAACTGTACGCGCAACCCACCCCCCCCCCCCCCCCCCCCCCCAAACACACACACACACAATTGATGTTGTTGAGCCAACGGGCAGCAATATACGAACCAAGAACTAATGGCGATGTCTTGGTAGACTCTTGGTGAAAATATCTGCAACTCGAAGTACGGATGAGATATGCGGAAGACTGATGGTGTTATGTTTATATTCATCTAGGATGAAGTGACAATCAACCTCAATATGCTTTGTACGTTCATGAAAAACAGGATTTGATGTTATCCGGGTAGCACTAGTATTATCCGCAAAAAGAGGTGTTGGAGATGTCTGGGGAAATCCAAGTTCAGACAGCAACCCACAAAGCCATACGATTTCAGCAGAAGCGGCAGACATAGCACTATATTCAACTTCAGTAGAAGGTTTGGACACTTCATCCTGTTTTTTACATTTCCAAGAAATCAAAGAATCTCCCAAGACCATGCACCATGTAGTCGTTGATCGTCTAGTATCTGAACAACCTGCCCAGTCCGCGTCCCAGTCTGCTATAAGACAGAGAGTATTGCCAACTGGAAAGAACAAGCCACGATTCAGAGTGCCAAGAATGTAACGGATAATAAGTCGGAAAGTAGTTAGATGGAGATGATGCGGGTTGAGACATAAACTGGGTAACAAGATTTACTACATAAGAGATATCAAGCCGAGTAACTGTGAGGTATACCAAGCTACTGACCAATTTCCAATATAACGTGGCATCCGGAAGATCTCTCATATCTTGAGACAATTTGAAATTAACCTCAAGAGGTGTGCCAACGGGAGAAGAGTTCTAGAAACCGGCCATCTCAATAAGGTCCAAAGCATATTTGTGCTGATTAAGAATTAAACTTTGTTGGAGTGATGGACTTCCAAACCCAAGAAATAGGTAAGTGGGCCTAAATCTTTCATATGGAATTCGTGAAAAGAAGTTTGAAGCTGCTGAATCATAGAGGAATCGGCTCCAGATATGATGACATCATCCACATATACTAGTAACACAGTAATCCCATTTGACATATGATGAAGAAACAGATCAGAGTCATATGGACTCTGATAAAAATCAAACCAAAGAACAATATCTTGAAAATTTTTGAACCAGGCCATCGACGCTTGTTTCATACCAAAGAGAGCGACGCAAACAAGCAACATCACCACTAGACGTACCCGAAATGCCTTGTGGAATTCTCATTTGTACTTCTTCTTTTAGATCTCCACAGAGAAATGCATTCTTGACGTTGAACTGATAGAGAGGCCAAGATTGCGATACTAGCATGGTGCGAACCGTTGTCATCTTGGCGACCAGAGCAAATGTCTTGTCATAGTCAATGCTATATTCTTGGCGGTTACCAAGAGCAACTAGGCGAGCTTTATGACAATCCAAAGAGCCATCAGGTTTAAGTTTGATAGAAAAAACTCATTTATAGGTACAACCAATAGGTTTCACATGAGATGGACAAGAAACAATATCCCGGGTATGGTTTGCCTGAAGAACATCTAATTCTTTCATTGCTTTCTTCCAACAATCATGTTTTGCTTCCTGTGAATAAGAGTTACGAATGGCAACTGTAGAAAAGGTAGCAAGCTGTGAAGTATGAGTGAAACCATATTTGTCTGGAGGACGAGTGAGGCGAGTGGAATGCCTAAGCTGAATTGGAGGCGCAAGAGCAGGAGGATTAGGTACCGGTAGAGGATCAGGAGGCGGGGAATGATCCATGGAGGAGAGAAGCTAAGGAACATCTTTGGGACGACGCCTTTCATAGATGAGAAGCGGTGGAGGAGAAGCATCATCAACAAAATTTGGTAAGAGAGAAAAAGAAGGAAATGAATCATTGTTATTTGAAAAGAAGAATTGATTTTCAAAGAAAATAACATTCCGAGAAATGCGGATGTGACAAATCGCAGGATCATAACAAAGAAATCCATTTTGGTGAGAAGCATAGCCGAGAAAAGCACATATTGCAGATTGAGAGAACAACTTTTTCCGTTCAGACGAAGGAAGATGGACAAAACACACACAACCAAAGGTTCGTAAATGAGATGGGGATTGATGAGATAGCAAAGGAGAGGGAAGACGATTGATTAAGTGAACCACAGTCGCCAATGCTTATGGCCAAAACTTACCTGGAACAGATGATTCTAAAAGAAATGAACGAACAATATCGAGAAGATGTCTGTTTTTCCGTTCATCAGCTCCATTCTGTTGGTGTGGTGGGGGGGGGGGGGGGAAATGTGGAAACTGATGGGATATAACACGCGCCCACCCCCCCCCCCCCCCCCCCCCCCCCAACATTAAAGATAACATCTTGGCATGAAGATGGCCTAATATATTATGCCCAAGCCTCCAAACATCTTGAGAAGATAAACAAGAGAAAGCAAAAGCATTTTTAACAAGAGAAGTAGAAGATAAATGAATAGGAAAAAGACAACCGCATTTAGGGCCCTTCGCAATCACTCTCCCCGACACTTGATCAGGCACAACACAGCAAGATCGAGAAAAAGACACATTACAATCATCATCAAGAAGTTGTCCAATAGATACAAGATCGGTAGTTAAGGATTGAGAAAGGAAAACATTTTTCAGAGGCATGGAATGGGAAACATCACCAACTGCTGTAATGGGAAGCTTTCACCATCTGCAATATGAACTCATAAATCACCAGTATACTTTTGAATTTTAAAAAGATGAGCAAAGGATGAAGTCATATGATTTGAAGCACCGGAGTCATAAAGTACCAAAGATTGGATAGAGGTTGATGATTACCTTAAATGCCAAGAGCTGAAAAGGCATTAAGGATCATTTGTTGGATGACCTCAAAAGTGATAGAGGAAGATTGGCCGGAAGTAAATGGTGGCGAAGACATGACTTAAGTAAAAGCAGTATCGGAAAAAGCAGCGGCAATGGTAGTATGATAGGCTCAAGAGGTGCGATTTTGTGGCCTTTTTCTACAATCATAAATAACATGTCCATTGGCTTTGAAATAATTACAGAATTTCTGCTTACACTATGATGCATAATGACCAAAAGACTTGCAACCATAGCATTGGACTTTACTTAAATCTTATCCCTGAGTGTCCTTTCGCAACATAGGCTACCTGATCTAGTCCACCTACTATGAACGGAGAGTGAACATGTAAAGGTTTTCCAGTAGTGACACAAGCAACCTTAAGAGCAATGGAGACATGTTTCAATGCATGTTGTATCAGTCGACTCTACTCCTCACGCAGTAGTTCATTAAGACAGTTATCTAAGGAAGGAGATTGGAATCTGCTCAAAATAAGACTAGAACGAACAGCCTCATTCTGGTCTTTGAGTTTCATAAGAAATTGATCTCGATGGCTAATGTCATGTAATTGTTGTATCTCTGAAATTGTTGCATCAGACACATTAGCATATTATATCTCATCATATTCAGCCCACAAATTTAGAATCCCCGAGTAATAATCCTAAATTGAAGAATTTCCTTGGGAATATCAAGCAATCTCAAGTTCTAATTGATACTGCTCGCCTGCCGATAAACTTTCTTCAAGTACTCCCACATGGCCTTGGAAGTTTAGTATGGTTTGAAATTGAGTTTTTACTAAGGTTCAACAGAGCCAAGAATCTAGGTTTTGATTTTGGCATCTTTAGTATTCCATAATAAGATTTTTTTTCTCAGCATCTTGTGGTTTAGAATCTGTCCCAGAGATGTGTCCCCACATTTCCTTGCCTTCCAAATACACTTGAAAATGGTAGGACCATGAAGTATAGTTTTTTCCATTGAATTTAATGAACGCAATGTCAGATTTTTTCCCATGTGAAAAAATGTCTAAAGAGGACAGATAGTGTTAGATAGATTGTACCAAAACCAAGAAAGATAGTTGAAACTCTCAGTATAAAGGTCTGTCAGAGAAATAACAGAAAGCAGTAGCAGAAAATTCCGATGAACTGTCCCAAAAAGGACCTTCCAGACAACCCTGTCGTCAGTGAATATTACTCCACGTGGGCCCCACCAACTGATCTCTGGACTGATCAGAGGCAAAGGGTGAGTAGACTACTGTTTACCACAACTGATGGAAGAAATACCCCTCAAGAATATTCGAGATCCAAGAAACTGGACAGTTGTGAACTTGTGATTAAATCTAATGGACAAAACTGAAAATCCACAAAATGAGCAGATGGCCTACCTCTGATGTGCAAAAAATGCTGGAAAATCACCATAAATGAGAATGGACTGTCGACCATGCCGGTTGATATCAGCTGGTGCAGTGGTGAAAATCACAGGTGGGTCACAGCTGATCACCAATGATCAGATCTGCATTCTGCAGAAATTATTCTGCCAGACTGAATATAGATTACTCCAGAAGATGAAATAAGAGAGATCTATAGATGATAAAATGATTATAGTCGATCATAGCTCTGATACCATGTCACAAACATAATAGAGAGAAATTTTTGGATTTGAATCATCAGTCCTCTATGGGACTGTCATTCAATATATATAGAAGTTGCCTTTCTTGCAAAGGATACAAAATTGTAATCTCAATCTAAAAACCCAAAACACACACCCACACGGTTATGCACTGTAATCGTTGACTAATTCTTTTACATGTTACAAATGGGCTGGATACAAGTGGGATGGGATTATAATATAGGTTTAATGGGCTGGGCTGCTAGGCTTCTTAACATGTCACGCTCGCCAATTCTTTGACTTCCATCAAACCCCGGATAGAGAACGTGTTCCATTAGCTTCCTTCCATTTGGAGGGTGATGTTCAACTGTCGCATCTAGTTTTAAAGAAGAAAGGTGATGACTTGGCTACTTTAATCCCAAAGAAGATTCTCAATCGTAGGATAAATGGAAAAATAGATGGTCGAAGTTCCCATGCGATGGCAAGGAAAAGATCCTGAAGATACCATGTGGGTTCCATTTCGGGCTTTTGAGGAATGTTACCCAGATTTCAACCTTGAGTTCAAGGGGGGAGGAATGATGTGGCCTTGCGTTACACAACCATAATCATTCCTATGTGGGGCCATATGGCAGTAGTAGAATTACGGAGAGTTACCCATGAGGTGTGGGTAGTTGTTTTGCATGAGTCATGGCATCGGAAGTTAGTTGATTTGCCTATGAGTAGTAGTTTTCATATATGTAGGAGTGTTAGTGGGTGAAGTTGTGGTGTGTATATATTAGAGGTGGAGGTATTTGTTATAAAGAGTGGATCAAATTGTGGTAGTAATTGTGAACAAGGATGAAAATAGCGGTAGCGGCGGGCGTAGCGGCCTGCCGCCAAAACGCTACGTAGCGGGCGATACGTAGCGTAGCGGCGCTACGTAGCGGCGTAACGGTGCGATTTGGAAAAATCGTCAAAAAAATATGAAAAAATTCTAGAAAATCTAGAATATTGGAAAATGAGAGAAAATGTATTTTTTTTGCAAAAGTAACTAAGGTAAGGGGGCGTAGCGGTCCCCTCACTATATGAGGTCCTGTATCGCTATATAAATAGAAAAGAATAGTAATGATCGTTTTTTTCACATGTGTTCATGTTGCTTGATTATGCTAACTTAGAAACTAATGAAAGGCTCAGAAAAGAAAAAAACTGATCATGAAATCAAGACTTAAGAGTACATAGAGAAAAAAATACATCTACCAAAGGGGGTGTCTAATAGGATGTACTTAGAGAAGAACTCTCTGTATCGACTGTAATTCGGCAAGATCATGTGCTTTTTGGTGTTCTTTTAAACATAAAAGGGTAGAAGAGTTGTGTAGAAATGTTATTTGAAGAAAAGAAGAAAAGAAATCATTCTTATTATGTATTTAAAAAAAAATTGAAAAGTAGGAATTTTTCTCACCCCGTAGCGGCCCCGTAGCGGTCGTAGCGGCTCGTAGCGGGCCTGTAGCGGCCCCGTAGCGGATGTAGCGGCCGCTACGGGTGCGGCGGCCGATAAATCGGCCGTAGCGTAGCGGTGGCGGCCGCTACGGCCGATATAGCAGCCGCTACGTAGCTATTTTCATCAATGATTGTGAAGAAGCCCAGCTCAGTCCACTTGTTGTACAAACCCAGCCCATTTGTAACATTTGCAGGATTTAGCCAAATCTGCAGAAGTCATAACCGTGTGATATAGGATATTTTAAATTGTGATAGCTAATATGTAGCCTAAACAAGGAATGTAATCTCTATATATATTGAATGGAAATTCCAAAGAGGAAGAGACAATTCAAATCCAAAACTCTCTCCCTCTCATGTGCATGACATGGTATCAGAGCATAAGGTCGTCTACTATCTTCTACTAAATACGTTGAGTCTCCTAAAGATATAGAGATCTACAGATCTCTCCTCTTTCATCATCCAGTCTTGGAAGCCTTTGGAGCATTCGTTATTCAGTCAGGAAGAAAAATCTGATCAAATCCAAAATCTGATCTCTCTTTGATAAAACATGGCCCATCTGCAATCATCGTCATTGCACCAGCCAGATCCTCCCAGCATGGTCGACTATCTGCTCCCTTATTTATGGTGATTTTTCCAGCATTTTTGGCTCATCAGAGGTAGGCCATCTACCTTTTTGTGGTTTTTCAGTTTCGTCTAATAGATTCCATCACAGCCGTCCAATATCTTGGATCTTGATTAGATTTGTGTGGTACTTCTTCCAATATCACAGCCTATGATCTGTCCAAAGATCATCTTGTGGAAGCCACGTGCAAAAACCACCATTGACAGCAGGGTCGTCTGTACTGTGTGGTTGTTCTGTGCAACAGTTTCGTGCACTATTTTGTGGACTGTTCATCAAGGAAATTTTCCTTGTTGCTGCTGCTGCTATTTCTCTTCCGACAGAATGATATCTGAGTTTTTTTAGACTCTCTTGATTATAATAGTCTGCTTCTATTAAATCAGTCAGTGTGATCAGTCTTGACCTCTTGAGACTTTCTTTTGCAATGGAGAAATCTGAACTTACATTAATTAAACTCAATGGAAAAAAATATACAAACTAGTCTTACCAGTTTCAAGTGTACTTGGAAGGCAAGGAAATGTGGGGACATTTCTGGCACTGATTCTAAACCACGATCAAAACCAGGATTCATGGCTCAGTTGAACCTTAGTAAAAACTCAATCTCAAACCATAATAAACTTCCAAGGCCATGTGGGAGTACTTGAAGAAAGTCTATCATCAAGGGAACTCTGCCCGTCAATATCAGCTTGACTTGAGATTGCTCAATATTCTCAAGGAACTTCAATTCAGGATTATTACTCAGGTTTTCTGAATTTGTGGGCTGAATATGATAAGAAAAAAATATGCCAATGTATCTGACGCAATACTTTCAGAGATACAATAACTACAAGACATTAGTCATCGGGATCAGTTTCTTATGAAACTAAGACTGGAATATGAGGCTGTTCGCTCTAGCCTTTTGAGCAAGATCCTCTTCTTCCTTAGATGAATGTCTTAATGAACTTCTGCGGGAGGAACAGAGCCAATTGACACAACATGCATTGAAACAACATATCTCCACTACTCCCCTTGAGATTGCTTACGTCAATGATGGCAAACCTTCACCTATACACTCTCCGGGCATAGTAGTAGGACTCAATCAGGTGGCCTATGCTGCAAAAGGACATTCTCAAGGGCGCAACTTAAGTAAAGCTCAATGCTATGGTTGCAAGTCGTTTGGTCATTATGCATCACAATGCAAGCAAAAACTCTGTAATTATTGCAAAGCCAATGGGCATGTTATTGCTGAATGCAGAAAGAGGCCACAAAATCGCACTACTCAAGCCTATCATGCTATCTCTGCAAGTGCCTCTTCCGATGCTTCTTCTACTTCAGTCATTTCTTCACAACCACCTGTCTCCAGCCCACCTTCTTCAATTGCTCCTGAGGTTATCCAACAAATGATCATTAATGCTTTTTCAACTCTTGAAATTTCAGGTAATCGTCAACCTCTATCCACTCATTGGTACTTTGACTCCGGTGCTTCCAATTATATGACTTCATTTCCTACTCATCTCTTTAATATTCAAAAGTATACTCGTGATTTACAAGTTCATACTGCGGATGGTGAAAAGCTTCCCATTATAGCAGTTGGTGATGTTTCCCATTCCATGCCTCTAAAAAATGTTTTCCTTTCTCCATATTTAACCACCAATCTTGTCTTTGTGGGACAACTTGTTGATGATGATTGTTATGTTCATTTTTCTTGCTCTTGTTGTGTTGTGCAGGATCAAGCGTTGGGGAGAGTGATCGCGAATGGGCCTAAATGTGGTCATCTTTTTTCCTATTCATATGTCTTCTCCTGCTACTAAAAATGCCTTTGCTTTCTCTTGTTTATCTTCTTAGGATGTTTTGGAGGCTCTGGCATAACAGATTAGGCCATCCTCATGCTAAGATGTTTTCTTTTATGTTGAATAATGTGATCATTAATAACAATAAAGTTTCTTTTTGCTATGTCTGATCATTAATAACAATAAAGTTTCTTTTTGCTATGTCTGTTGATTGTACTGCTTGCAAACTTGGAAAAAGTAAGGTGCTTCCTGTTCCTATGCATCATTCTGTAGCTTCACAATATTTTCGCATTATTCATAGTGATGTATGGGGAATTACTCCCATAATTTCTCATAATAACTACAAGTATTTTGTCACTTTTATTGATGACCATAGTATAGGTTCACATGGGTATATTTTTTGCATTCCAAATCGGAAGTATTTTGTGTTTTCCAAAAATTTATTACTTAAGTTGAGAATCAATTTTCAACTAGAATCAAGATTCCTCGTTCTGACCTGGGGGGGGGGGGGGGGGGGAGATATCCCATCGGTTTCAACTTTTTTTGCAAACAAAAGGGGTTTTATCGCAGAGATCATGTCCATATATCCCAACAGAATGGGGTTGCTGAACGGATCTTCTTGATACCGTTCATTCCCTTCCTTTAGAATCATCTGTTCCGGCAAAGTTCTGGCTAGAAGCATTAGCTATCGTGGTTTACTTAATCAATTGTCTTCCCTTTCCTTTGCTATCTCGTCAATCTCCATATTATAGACTTTTTAACACATAGCAAACATACGCTCATTTGCCAACCTTTGGTTCTGTGTGCTTTGTCCATCTTCATCCAACTAAACGAACAAAGCTGTCAGCTCAATCTGCAAAATGTGCTTTCTTGGCTATGCTTCTCACCAAAAGGGATTTCTTTGTTATGATCCTATGATTCATTGCATCCAAGTTTCTCAAAATGTTGTTTTTTTATTTAAATCAATTTTTCTTTTTAGGTCACAATGATTCACTGCCTTCTTTTTCCCCCTAACCAAATTTTACTGAAGATGTTTCCCCTCCACCTCTCCTTGTCTATGAAAGGCGTTGTCACAAAGATGTTTCACACCTTCCCTCCCCTATGGATCATTCCCTTCCGCCTAATTCTCTCCCCCAGAACCTGATCCTTCTCCTGCTCCTACTCCTACACCAATTCAATTTAGGCAATCCACTCGCCCCACTTGTCCTCTAGACAAATATGGTTTCACCCACACCTTACTTGCTACCTTATCTACAGTTGTTATTCCTAACTCGTATTCATAGGCAAGGAAGAAAGCTATGCAGGAAGAGTTAAATGCGCTTGAGGCGAATCACACCTGGGATATTGTTCCTTGTCCATGTCATGTGAAATCTATTGGCTATAAATAGGTTTTTTCCACCAAACTTAAACCCGATGGCTCTTTGGATCGTCATAAGGCACGCCTAGTTGCACTTGGTAATCGCCAAGAATATGGTATTGACTATGACGAGACGTTTACTCCGGTCACAAAGATGACAAATGTTCACACTATGTTAGCAATTGCAGCATTGCAGTCTTGGCCCCTGTATCAGTTTGACGTCAAGAATGCATTTCTCGATGGGGATCTAAAAGATGAAAGTTCCATAAGGCATATCAAACTCTTCTAGTAGCAACGTTACTCGTTTATGGCGATCTCCCTATGGTCTCAAACAAGCACCTAGGGCCTGGTTCCAAAAGTTTCGAGACACTCCTATTCGGCATGATTTTATCAGAGTCCATATGACTCTTCTCTATTTCTTCATCACACATCAGATGGGATTACTGTATTACCGGTCTATGTGGATGACATCATCATAGCTGGAACAGATTCATCTATGATTCGGCAGCTTCAAACTTCACTTAATGAATCGTTCCATATGAAAGATTTAGGACCACTTAACTATTTCTTGGGTTTGGAATTTCATCATCATAGCTAGAACCGATTCATCTATGATTCGGCAGCTTCAAACTTCACTTACTGAATTGTTCCATATGAAAGATTTAGGACCACTTACTTATGTCTTGGGTTTGGAAGTTCATCACTCCGACAAAGACTTAGTTCTTGATCGGCACAAATATGCACTAGACCTTATTGAAATGGCAAGTTTACAGAACTCTACCCTGGTCGACACTCCTCTTGAGGTTAATGTTAAACTGTCTTGAGATACGGGAGATCTTCTTTTGGATGACACCTTATATCGGAGATTAGTCGGCAGCTTGGTATATGTCATAATTACTATCTCTTATGCAGTCTTGTTAGCAAGTTTATGACACAATCACATCATCTACATCTAACTGATGTCCGGTGCATTATTTGTTACATTTTTGGCACTCCAAGTCGTGGGTTATTCTTTCCAGTCGACAATACACTCTCTCCTACTGCATACTCTGATGCGGACTGGGCTAGTTGTCCAAACACTAGACGATCAACGACTCAGTGGTGCATGTTCTTGGGGGACTCGTTGATTTCTTAGAAATGTAAAAAAACAAGATAAAGTGTCCAAATCCTCCACTAAAGCAAAATATCGTGCTATGTCTGCCACATCCGCTAAAATCGTATAGCTTCGTGGGTTGCTTTTTGAGCTTCGCTTTCTGCAGACATCTCCAACGCCTCTTTATGCTGATAATACTAGTGTAGTGCCATCTGGATAACCTCAAATCCTGTTTTTCATAGCATACAAAGCAATATTGAGGTTGATTCCCATTTTATCCGAGATGAATTTAAACATAACACCAACAACCTTCCACATATCTCCTCCGGACTTCAAGTTGCAGATATCTTCACCAAGAACCTACCAAGACCCCGACATCAGTTTTTGGTTGGCAAATTGTTGCTTGTTGACTCAACAGCATAAATTTGAGAGGGGTGTTAAGAAGCCCAGCTCAGTCCACTTGTTGTAGAAGCCCAGCCCATTTGTAACATATGCAGGATTCAGTCAAATCTGTACAAGTCATAACTGTGTGATATAGGATATTTTAGATTGTGATTGCTAATTTGTAGCCTAAACAAGGAATGTAATATCTATATATTGAATGGAAATCCCAAAGAGGAAGAGACGATTCAAATCCAAAACTCTCTCCCTCTCATGTGCATGACAGTTATAAGTGCATGTATTTTGTATTTAAAGAGGGCATAGATTAATGACAGGGATATCCTATCTTCTAGCAACTTTTTGTTAAGTTATTGGAGGGCCAAGGTTCCCCTCGAAGTGAACCTACAGATTTTCTTTTACTCTTTGGGCTCGTTTGGAAATTTACTAGGTCAGTAAAAGTAATGTAAAGCCTCTATTTTTCAAACAAGGGGTCACATCAAAAGTACACACCTTCAAAATTCTCTCTTTTCTAAAAAAAAAAAAAAGTCAAAAAGCAACCTCCTTTCTCCACTAAAAGACAAAAAAACACTCACACAAAAAGTCAAAAAGATTCCTACCAATCCACTAAAGACAAAATACCATCATAACCCCCTTATATTTTATTCTCTCTTGATTTGAAGCTTTACATTACTTCTACTTTAACAATAAACTAGCACAAAAACCAGTGCTAATCACGGGTATACATGAAGAGGTAGGATTCTATGTATGTCAAAAGGGGGGGGAATGGGAGTCCATAAGTGGGGAAAGTATATTAGAGGAAAGTGGAAAGAGAGTGTTAGTAGTTGTAAAAACTGAGTAACTTTCGGTCAAAATAGAAAGTAGAGTCACAATTGGATCCAAAACCTTCTAGCTTAATATATTATAATTGCCAAACGGGCCCTTAAGAAAATAGGGTGAAAGAAGAAGTGTGCACATAACACAATGCCTCTAAACTACACGTGACTTCTAAACATGTTTTAATGGATGCAAATTAAGCAGCAAGCTTCCTGGGGTGAGTGTAATATGTATGATTGACATTGCATTGGTTTTGTATGTTATCATGGATCAAACGACATGATGCAGAACATTTGGACCACTTTTGATCTGTCTAGGTTATGCTAACCTGTAGTTCTTACATTTGGCCAGCCTGACGTAAACATACGTCCACAGTTCTTTGTTCTTTATTACAACCAATTACAGGTAATTTGAGTATGCTAATGAAGTTCCAGGGATTCAAGCAGTCCGCTCTTTTAAACCTGTTACTGTTTAGATCTGAAAATATCTTGTTTGAAAAAAAAAATTGTTTTTTACACCATACCCTTTTGGTCATCTGCAAAAATAAACTTCTGATTATCTAATTCACTTCTTACTCTTCTGGGTTTTTTTCTCTTTTTTCAGGGTGTTTGTAAAAGAAATCCCTGAGGTTCCAAATTCTTGTAGAAAGCTAAGACTTAAAAGTCGGACACCAGGTGCGACTTAGACATCCTCAAGATGAGTCCAAGTACACCCAAAAATCTGATTCAACCAGTTGAGTCATCCCCAACAGCCCCTTTTGTCCGTTCAAATCAGAGCATTTCCAACTTGGCCAATAAACTTAGGACTCGGTAGTGTCCTATATAAATTTCAACTTACTTGTGTGTGCACTGTGCACCATGGTGGTTGGGTGTGTTGACAACCACATGGTCTAAAAGCTTAAGCAGAGAGAACGGTGCGACAATGTATATCAAGACCCCGACAAAGCGCCCCCCCCCCCCCCCCCACCGCCCCACCAAAAAAAAAAAAAAAAAAGCCCACCACACATGCAGGCTCATTCACGGGAATTACACCCACAATGGGAGAATATAAGGGCTCCACACGAGAATCACACCCTCCGTGGGATAATACAAGGCACAACAGCCCTGGGGATGCAAACACGCAACCTCCCACTTTGATACCATATTGACAACTACTTACTCTAAAAGCTTAAGCTAATAGACAATGGTGTAACAATGAATATCAAGGTTACAACAAGGTGATGCAGTACGGAAGGCCCTGGGCCCACATGATGGACCCATCCATCCAACCAAGCTTTGGGTTCAGTCCAGAGGCCCAAATTGACTGAGAAGGCTACTGTGGCAGTCTAAATTTATCTTAGGATTGATTAGGAATTGTTTCTTGTTTTGTTATTTGATGAGAATTACTAGTTTTCTATTTTCTTACAGTTTACTGTCTTAGTAGCCTTATTACATAATAAATAGAAGCCCTCCATTGTAATAGGTATGCTTAATTTTCAATCAATAAGATTTTCTTGAGTTGCTCACGTGAGTTTATGAGTTGTTTCATGGTTATGCTTGTGCTTTCGTGGCTGGAATCCATCTTTGGATTCGATCAATCCTTCGGAAGATTGATCTATTGTTTGATCGTGGATCTTGGCTGCGTCACAGGGTGATGGTGGGGGTTGTGGTTTGACTGATTATCGTTCAAGTCCAAGGTGACTTGAACAACCTATTTTTAAAACCATGGTAGAAATCCTACTGAATAGTTCGAGCTGATGTGTTGTTAATGACGGTGACAAAAATGTATAAGACTGAAGAATCATCACATGCAATTATGCATGTATTCTTCTTAGAAGAAAAACAAATCTATAAAAATAAATAAATATAAAACAATAAGAGAGAGAGAGAGAGAGAGAGAGAAACGGAAATCTATTAGAAGCTAAATATACAGCTCTTTAGATTGTATATCAAATCCTACTACAAAAATTTTAATGAAAACGAAAATCCCAGAAAACTAAAATGAAGAAAACCCAAAATCCATACATGTTCTATAACTAAGCGTAAATCATTCAAATCCAAAATTTCAAATTTGGGAATCCAATTCTGGAACCAAATCAAAGAAAACCAAAGATCATCAATGTTATCAGATTCTCATTGGCATCTACTTATATTTTTGTATTCTAAAGGCAAGCGTGTGGGTGGGTGGAGGGAGAGGGAGAGAGAGAGAGAGAGAGACCCCTGACAAGGACACATGAAATGGTCTTAAACAGCAAGAGAGGGGCCATTTTCTCATTTCACAATTGCATGAAATGGTCCCCAGAACATTACACATTTTCATCACAATCATTCAACAGTATACCTCCACAAGGTCACTTTTTTCCAATGGAGGGTCACAAAAACAAAATTGCCAAAGGCTTTTAAAAGTTGCAAAAAGGCAAACTCTGTCAGTTTGTTGTAACTAGTTGTCCCAAGCCCAAATAGAGGGGGGGTTACTGGTATAAAACATTTGTCACAACTACAACATGAATTATAAGACACTGGCATTCCATGATCAAGCTAAGGTGTTTGCCTCAAGAAGCTACATGCAGCAGCAGGGGTCTAGAAGCGACATGCAGGGGAAAAGGCTATATGCCCATATGGTCTTTATCGATTCATAGAAAGTTTAAAACAAGGTGAATAGAGATTTGATTCGGTGGGTCTAGATAAAAGAAGTGTCTCGAGAGGTTTATCCGACATTATTAAAGACATGTATGAGGGAGAAGTAATTAGTATGAGAACCACTTGTAGAGAGATGGGTGAGTTTCAAGTGACCATAGGCTTGAAGGGGTAAGCTTTAAGTCCATATCTTTTTAGCATTAATCATAGAGTTAACCCCTCATATTCAAGAGGACTCACCTTGGTTATGTTGTCTGTAGTGTTGGCGGATGAATTGAGAGATGGCGTGAATGCAAAACTTGAGAGATGGAAATAGGTGTTAGAACCCAAGGGCCTTAAAAAAGTTGTATAAAAACAAAATATATGAATTGCAACTGCAGTGGATATGTGTAAAGAGCTGAAACTCCTATGAGAATTGAAGCTCAAAATGTCACAAAAATATTCACAAAAATATTCATTCTAATACCTTCGCCCGATAACTAGTAAGGATAGAGAGATTAGAGCAAGATGGTTGAAGTGGAGACTTGTTTCTAGAGTACTTTGCGAGCAACGCATACCAAATAAGATTAAAGGGAAAATTTTACAAGAAAGACCACTTATGACTCATGGAGCAGAACATTGGCTAATCCGGAAGCAACAAATGCAAAAAATGAGTGTAGCAAAGATAATAATGCAGAGATGGATGTGTGGTAAAACTAGGGAAGGTCAAAGTAGAAATGAGTGCATTTGGAGGCATTTAAAGGTAGCATTAATAGGTGTAAATTAAGAAATAGGTTGAGATGCTATGGACATGTCCAACGCAAAACAACGGTGCTTGAGAAAAAGTTTTTCTATGCAAGTTCATGGACCTTAATCTGAAGGGGACATGGATGGAAGCAATAAGGGCAAGGCAAATCTGAAGAAGGGCAACCAATCCGAGTATTTGGCCTAGGATAGACTAGACTGGCGAAACAAAATTCATGTAGTTGACCAAACATAGTTGGGACAGGATAATAAATAATGAAAATCTAGCAACTTGCACATCATGATACAGTAGCCAAGTAGAAAAACATCTGCCATTATGGTTTTCAAAACATATGCCATTATGTTTTCAATCAATCTTTTTGGAATAGCTCATAAAAGGCCATATCGGGCAACGAAAAAGGAGGATGTCTATTTTGGTGATGTTAAATTTCAGATAAATTTAACTTAGATTTAATATGTCTCTCATTATTCTCCTTCCTATCTGTAAGCATCCGTTACAAGTTCTTTACATCAATGGATTTGAAATGTTTAACCCCCCATCATCCATACTGATTTTATTTCATAAACCCCTCTAAACAAATGAAAGTCGTTACCCTATATGAGAGATGGTTCAAATGCAAATAAAAAAGTGTACCATAAGTACAAAGTGGTCATGTTGCTAATTAGAGGAGAGAGGAGGCCCGAGGGAGGGGTGGGGGGAGGGATTTGGATTTCATGTGTTCAAAGCCCAATATGATGCTCCAAGTGACAAAATTTTAAAGTATGCCTTTCCATTCTTGCAAAACATTTACAAAAAGATTACAAAATATAAGTTACACAAAATAAAGAAAAAAGAATGAACCTGGCAATCCCCAGAGTATTTTATAAGTTGGCTTCAAGTTCACTTCATCGAATTCAACACATGCATTCTCGAATGCACCATTACTGCAAAATATGTCATTAATGAACATAAAATAAGCAATGGAAAGGGAAAACATTCATGATTTCAGTCAAAATAAAGATCCATGCAAATGCCTTTTAGATGATAGAGTCTAACCACTATAATGGATAAGTATGAGCATGAACATCCGTGGTTCCAAACAGGCCATCACAAATCTATGGGTATGGCCAGAACATGAAAATGGGAAGGGTCAGGCACAGCAATTGGGTTACTGACAACTCAACAATCAGAAGTCTTACATTTCATATAATTGACTTTGTCATTTTAACATAAATAACGGATACCTGTATTTTAGAGTTTTGAGCTCTCCATGATGAGTTGTAGCTAATGTCAATAAAGAACCAGTTTCAGCAAAAGCTTCTAGAAGTGACATCCCTAAAGCTGCACCTTCCAAGGGATTTGTCCCTGCACCAACCTAATTACATGACTAAAGCATAAATATATTGTTTTAAAAGTGAGAAATCAATAATCTCAATCTTTTACCCCAAGAAAAATCTATCAAATCAATAATCTCAATGTTTTACCCCAAAAAAAAAAAAAAAAAGAATCTCAAATTGGAAATGCACAAAGCTCCACTAAATGCACATTTGTTTCTAGGGGTGCAACTTTGGCCACTCCAAACTCAAACCCACATGACCTGACTTTGCGAGAACTGCAATTAGGATACAGATTGTTTGTATTCGAGGCAGGCTGGGGCCCAAAATCTGAAACCATGTGATTTTTTCTCAGGCTTGGTTTTGGGCCTTGGTGCCAGAGCTCACTTGTTACATGTTTTGTATATTTTTGTGTTGCATCACATGGAACATTCTTGTACATACTGTTTAAAAGCTAAAATGAAACCAATGATCCTTGAAACCCTTCTATATTCTCTTCTTATCGGTAATGGGTAAACTATATTTAAGAAAAGGGAGCTATATAGTCATATAGCTTGTTCTGGGTCCCATTGAACTTGACCTGAAGAGGCAAGAGAAGCAAAGGAATATAAGGGTAGAGGCACTTGTTTCATCCCTGGGTGTTTCAAACCAATTGCTTGGATCCGATTCCACCATCATTGGCAAAGGCAGGAGTTGAAAAAACAATACCAGGAGCAAAGTTAGCTTATGTATTTGGCTCTCTGCCTCCCTTTTCCCTCTCCCCTTAATGAGTTTCCACCTCTCTTCTACATGCCTCTCCTACTCCATTCTCAGTGCCACAAACAACTACAGCTGGATCGCTCACATACTTAGAATAAAAAAACTACTGTTGGACATTTTGGCTTGTCTTTTGGGTTACCCAAATTAATGTTATTGGAAATGTTGAATTCTGGTTTGATAAACAATAAACACCATACTTTTTGTTCACATAATTCTCTTGCTCTAGTATTATACAAGGTAGAACAATTCCTTCTCAATGATCCCGCAAAAAACAAAAGCTGACTTGGTTCACAAAAAAGTAGGGGGATTAACACTTCACATTTCAATCAAGGTTTTCATTATTTTTTAATTCTTTTGATTTCAATCAGTACGCACAGTTTTATTTCCTAAACTTTAAATTTTTCTTATGCTTAAACAATTTTCCGTATTTAAAATTCCTTCTAATCATGCAACAAGATCTTAGGGTCTACCTGATAGGAAATACAGGTCCCAAAACTTCCAGACATTTCCTAAACCTCAAGGTATAGTTTCTCAATTTTTTTGACAAAATACCAGTAACGGAATGGGGTAACAAAAAGAAAGCGCCACCATGTCTTTAGCATAGAAAGTAGTATTATCAGTTGAGAAACATTCATTAACATGTTACCACGAGTTCCCAACATTAGCATGTGACTATTAGTAACTGAGAAATTATTGTATTCATGCCAGATCCATCAATCACAATGAAGTGACTGAAATCTGAACTATGAGGCATACTTCTTGTCCAAGCAAAGAGCTGGGTCAAACGTGTAATAAACCATGTGCCAACCCAAAAGCTTAAGCTCATAGGTGGAAGGCCCAAACAGGAAAATATGAAGCCTTACCAAGGGCATTACTTAGGCAATGTGGGATGTAGGGCTTTACTTTACCAACACTCGCCCTCACTTGAAGGCCCAACAGTTTTCATGGACGGGCGTGCCACGTGGGCTACATGAGAACGACGGGATCAGAACCCGCTCTGATATCATGTAATAAACCATGTACCAACCCAAAAGCTTAAGCTCATAGGTGAAAGGCCCAAACAGGTATATATGAAGCCTTGCCAAGGGCATTACTTAGGCGATGTGGGATGTGGGGCTTTACCATACCAACAAAATGCACCTCCATAAATGCCGCCAGAATAAAAATAAGATAAGATTGATATTTAATTTCAATAGAAGTCATCTTATTCACCCAGGATAAAATTATACAATCAACATGTGAAGAAAATTATTTGAATCCAAATAGGAACAAGTTTAGAGCAGTTGCATTTATTAAATTTCCTCCACCAACCAATTAATGCAGAGTTAATATTAGAGTATGAATTTGCATCTGAATCCTACTTGAAGCAATTTGAGCATCCCAAGAGGGTCCGCAATGGTCCTGACAATAATTGATCGAGATTTGGAGACCAAACAGTCCGAGTTTCTGTTTAGATTTAAATATCAGGGGCTGTTTTGGGAATAAAAGACAGCACAGGCTGTTTCACAATTTCCGGATGATTTCATGACACAAATAGGCAGTCGCGTGCAGGTCTATGGGCAGCAGATTAAGTGAGTCAAAACAGACCCAAGCAGTTAAAGAAAAGCACCACTAGGGTTGCCTATGCATGCACCTTAAAAACGTACAGGTGTTTTCACACAAGGGTGGGGCATGTGGTCCCCACAGGCCATCTAGTAAAAAGTGTCCGGAACGACCAGAATCTGGAATTTCATCATGTTTCTTTAATTCCTTAAGTAATTTTTTATTGGTTTGATTAGGAAACAATGGCTAAAGACTTCTATTTGTATAAGGATTCAATTTTAGCAGGATTGTTAGGGTTTTATGGTGTTTTGAATGCTATATATACATAGCTATGGTTGACAGTCACTATTCATGGTACAGTACAGTTTTCAGAACTAATAAAAGCAGTGCTTTTATGAGTTTTTTCTTCTTTCTCTTGTATCACATGGATGCTAGAAGTTTAAGAAGGCTCGATTAAGGTGTGTTTGGTGTTCTTTACATCATTCCTTGCATTGTTTAATTCTAGAATTTCTGTTATTTTACTGCAATCAATAGAAGTTGCTGGTTATTTTTGGGTTTGGATTATTTGGGCCCTAGACAAATCCGATTGTGTCAAATCAGGACTGCGTCATCAATCCTACCAAAGCCTTGATGCATTAGTAGAGGTTGCAGTAATACTTTTTCACACTCCTCAGGTGGAACCCAGTTGGTGTACTTTTGGCGACACATTTCAGCGCCGTTCCTCCTGGAATTTGAACCCACGGCCAGTTGACTCTGATACCATATTAAATTTCCTCCACTAGCCAATCCTACCAAAACCTCAAGGCATTCATAGAGGCTGCAGTAATACTTTCCAACAGCATTGGAAGGAATATTGATCCAGACGTCTACTGTGACAGTAACGAGAACTACAATGCAGATTTTACTCGCCTAAGTTGAGATTTCAATATTGCCACTTGTATATAACAATTTCTCTTGGTAAAAACTTATTAATGTTGGATTGGGATGACAAATAACACTTACTTCATCTAACAGCACCAATGACCTACTAGTTGATTGTGCCCGTATTGCCTGCAAAATAATAAATTAAAAACAGTATGCAAGAGTTTCAATGAAACCAAAATTAACGATACACCTTGTAAGTCCTTAAAATGCCTCTTCTAATAAGGAGATCGTTGTTTAATGACGTTATTCTTTTAAATGGTGACAAAATATAATTAATAAAGCACAAGAAATACGGGCAAATTACAAGCCCATTACTGGAAAAGTCAGAAAAAGAAAGAACAAAAAGTCCCACATCACCATAACAAACTCGTAGCCAAAGATCAGAAACAGAAACATCTACAAATTCTTTAGAACTTAAAAGCCATGGCCCAAGAAATAACCATCATTAAGACCACCTGATTATGAAATGTTCTCCATTTTTTCAAACCATATAGACCAATGGGCAATAGCAAAAATGCAATTCCATGAAATAGCACCTCCACAAGTAGGAAATCCAAATCGACAACTATCCAGAATAGTCTTCAACAAACTAGGCATAAACCCATGAAAAACAAATAGGTAGAAGAAATGATTCCACATTGCTCTTGCAAAAGAAAAGAACAAGAACATGTGAGAACTGTCCTCTTTGCACGCCGAGGCACAAAATACACAACCATTTACCATGGGCAACTTCTCAATATATCAGCAAATAGAATCAGTAGTCAAAGTTTTGCCCAGTATAGCTGTCCAACAGAACACATTGACTTTGGAGAGCTTTTATGGTTAAATAAGATGAAGCCGTAGGAAGAACTTTAGTAGTGACCATCTTCTCAATTCTCATGTCATAACACGCCTTCACTATTGAAGACAGGAAAGGCTACAGGTCCAGATGACATCCCGATTGAGGCTTGGAAATGCTTAGAAGTTGGAGAGAATTGGTTAAATAGACACTTCAATAAAATTTTAATGACAAAGAAAATGCCAGGTGAATAGAGAAGAAGTGTTGTAGTACCTATTTATAAGAACAAAGGAGATATACAAAACTATACCAACTATCGTGGGATTAAACTTATGAGTCATACTATGAAACTTTGGGAGAGAGTAATGGAGCAAAGACTTAGACTAAAGACCAAGATATCTGAAAAACAATTTGATTTTATGCTAGGGAGGTCAACGATGGAAGCTATCTTCTCAGTTGGGCAATTAATGGAAAAATATCGAGCAAAGAGGAAAAATTTGCATTTGGTCTTCATCAATTTAGAAAAAGCCTACGATAGGGTACACCTAGAGATTTAATTTGATGGGTTTTAAATAAAAAATAATGTTCGAAGAGATTATATTAAAATTATTAAAGACACGTATGAAGAAACAGTAACGAGTGTGAGAACTACTCGTGGAGAGACAGGGGAATTCCCAATGACCATAGGTTTGCATCAAGGGTTAGCCCTAAGCCCTTATCTCTTTGCACTTATTATGGATGAGTTACCTGCTCATATTCTAGAAGAGGTACCTTGGTGCATATTATTTGCAAATGATATTGTATTGGTAGACGAAACAAGAGATGGTGTGAATGCAAAACTCGAGAGATGACAGAAAGCTTTAGAATCCAAAGGCTTTAAAATAAGCCGTATAAAGACGGAATATACGGTTTGCAACTTCAGTGGGCATATAAAAAGGATTGAAACTACTGTGAGAATTGAAGACCATGAGATACCACAAAGTGATTCTTTCCACTACCTTGGCTCTATAATTAGTAAGGATGGGGAGATTGATGAAGATGTCAAACATAGGATTAAAGCGGGATGGTTGAAGTGGAGACTTGCTTTGGGAGTGCTTTGTGACCGACAAATGCCAACAAGATTGAAGGAAAAAATTTACGGGACAATAATTATACCAGCTATTACCTATGTAAAAGAATGTTGGCCAACCAAGAAGCATCGTATGCACAAAATGGATGTAGCAGAGATGAGATGCAGAGGTGGATATGTGGTACAACTAGGAAGGATAGAATTAGAAATGAGTGCTTTCGAGAGCATTTAGGGATAGCAACAATAGGGGATAAAATTAGATAAACTCGTCTGAGATGGTTTGGGCATGTCCAATGTAGGCCAGTAACGGCGCCGGTAAGGAAAAGTTTAGCCATGAAGGTTGATAGCCCACCAAGGGGAAGGGGTAGGCCAAAGAGGACGTGGATGGAGGTAGTAAAAATAGATATGAAGAAGTGTAACTTATCTGAGGATTTGGTTCAAGATAGATAGGAATGGAGAAATAGAATTCGTGTAGCCGACCTCAACATAGTTGGGACAAGGCTTTGATGATGATGATGAAAACACGCCTTCACTAAAAATTCTCCATTACCACCCAAGACCCAGACACGAATACACAATAATTATTACCTTTTCAAAAAATGTGAATGCATTGTAACTGCAACAGAGGTAAGCCAAAGACTCAATTCTCTTCTTCATTAAGATTTAGAAGGAACTTGGGCACCCAAACACATGAACCTCCCTCGACTTCAAGTAGTCAAACAATCGCCAAGCAATTTAAGATGATAAAAAAACAATGGCGGATGGGCTTTTGCCAATGGATAATCACCCAACAATTTGTCTTCCCAAAAATGAACCTAAGCCCCCTGTTGGATAGAATATGAAACATCAGGGAAAAACATTCTCCTGAAGATATCAACTCTTTCCGGCAACCAGATGACAATCAGGTGCTTCATTCACCACCCAACCATCATTATATAGCTTGCACTCAGAGATGATAACATTCCACCACAAGCTACGATCGTCCTTGCCGACATTCAATAGCCATTTTCCTAAAACACACAATTAAACTTCCTCATTTCCCGAATTCCAAGACCTTTCTCATTAATTGTTTTACAAACTATGTTCAAACAAAGTGGTATCTTCTTTTACCTTCCCTTATCATTCCAAAGAAATGATTTTCGGGTACTGCCTATTAGTGAACGACTTAATGAACGACAGAACAATGTATGTCAAAGGGACTCGTGACACCCTCACGTGCGGGGCTCCACATGTGGACAGAAACACATTCTCGGGGATTCAAACACATGACCCCCGGCTCTGGTATCATGTTAATAATCAGAAATTCCAAAAGCTCAAACGAGAGAACAATGTATATCAAAGGGTCCTGACAAGTACATCCTATTTCTACTACATCAAAGATCATGCATTCTTTAAAACTCTACAAGGGACTCTCCTTTTTTAAATGCTTAGATGAATAAGGATAAATAAAAAATGACATTCAAGAAAGGACAAGAGCTTTGTTTACCATTAGAAAACTAATGAGTACGTCAAAAAACCCAAGACAACTAAATGTTTCACTTTTGCAAGCATCAAATTATTGTTGTTAAGTGCAAGGGGATGTTTCCATTTACAAGAGGCAACATGATGACGCATCATCATACATGGGTCATTGACAGTAGCTATTAACAAACTTGCATGAAGTTACAGATCTCAATGAGTCAAAGCTTTGGACTCGCTTGAGCCCCATGTTCTAGAAAACAGTGAGATGGATAATGTTAAGTAGTTCTAGCATAGAAAAAAAAATGTTAAGTACTTCTAGGTTTGATATGGTACAGTTAATCTATTTTTGTATTAGACATGGATCTGGATATTATAGAAAAGGAAAATCCAAGTTGAATATAGATAATGGTGCCATATAAATATGTAATAAGTAATAACTCCAAAGATCTTACACTAATCTGTTTCAAGCGACCAGTGAAGGTAGACAAAGACTGGGCCAAGGATTGCTCATCGCCTATATCAGCAAAAATAGAATCAAACCAAGGGATTCTAACTGGTTCAGAAGCTAGGATGTAAAGGCCTGCAGTACAAGAAAAATTAGAATGGTGAGAAGATAATACTAGGGGTTCCATTTCAAAAGACACAAAATAAGGTAATAAGCAGATATTCATATTAGAGTATCTGGCCCCCGAGCACCATATACCTCAGGATCTTTTTGGACGTTCAGAAAATGCAAATGTGAACAAATATGAGAAGAAGGGGGGGCAGGGGGTGTTGGGGGGGCGGTGGGGTGGGGGGTTGGTGAGGTGGGGGGTTGAGAACAGATTTCTGAGATGATCTTAGGCATTGAATTCCACCACAAATAGCAAGCTCTCTTCAGATTTCGGCAGATATCATAAGAACGTTGTGCCCCCACAGGTGCTTCAGTTCAGAGTGCAAATTAACATACACTAGGTCAATTAGCATATAAACGATTTCTGTTGGAAGGATTTAAGATAACGTACAAGTACAACAAAGCAATCAATGAGAGTTTACTTAGTTATGATTAAATGTACACTAAAGTCTTTGACATTTTAAACACAGGAATGATGAAATTTGAATCATAAATACCAAACAATCTAGGTTTTAGAATCATCAAAGCTCATCCTGTCTATCACACTTTGGCTGTTTGGGTTCTACTTTTCTACTCAATTTTATTCAAAGCCAGTAAGCCACATTAAGTCCTAACGGAAGCGAAGATTTGCTTGAAAAGAACCATACAGTGATCGTATTGTCACCCAATTTATCTTCCCAATTAGTACAGTCGTGTGCATCAACTGCTTCTCATCATGATCTCACAGTAGTGAAATTTAACCATACAAGAACTTCCCAAGGAGTGGTTTGTATAAGTTCCCTTATAACACTGAATCGTAATTTAATTGATCAACTAGTAATAATACAAACAACAACATAGTAATAAAGAAAAAAAAACAAGAATAATAAATCGCTCTAAAACTTTCCCTGTAATTCAAGATGCTTCTCTAATACTCATGTTTAAAAGAATGCACATGTTCCAAGATCATTTAAATAACATAAGATCCACAAAAACATTTTAGGTAACAAACTGCTACAACCCAGGTATTGGGCACATGCAGAATGCCAAGAGTCCAAAATCTAGTAATTAAGTTCCATTTTTTAATCTCGAATACCGTAAAAGGAACTAAGGACCTGTTTCTTTACTGGAATTCAGAGAATTCCTGTCTGGGGAATTTCTGAATTCCCAGGCATAGTGGAATTCCCGGATTCTACTTTGTACTTGAGCATCCTGAAATTCCACTAAAAAGTAAAGAGGCTGGAGTTTCAAAATTTTGCTGGGAAATTTGAGACCTTTTAGATGGCTGGGATTTTGAGATTCTTGCAAAGAAACATGGCATTTGCAAATGCCAGGGGCCAAGCCATCACATCATGTCAAAAAACAATCAACACCTCAAATTCTTGTTAGAAATTGTAGCAAAGAAAAAGGCCCTACCGTACTAACCATCTATCTAGGGGACACAAAATAGGGTGGAGCATAAAATTTAAAAAATATAAAAGTTCAACAACTGCCAGAACAAGATGGAATGAGTACGTCTCCAGCAAATTAAAGAATTCTATTGACATGTATGAACAATAAAAGCAAAGCATCGAAGAATTTACAAGACCTGATTTTGCCATCAATGCAGCTAGGCCAACCGTCTTCAAACTAATAGTTTTTCCCCCTGTATTGGGGCCAGTAATAACAAGAACCTTAGCTCTTGTAGAAATAAGGAAATCAACAGGGACAGGACGAGCTTCTTCCAATTGAGCAACCTGAAATTAGAATCAAACTTGGTTTATGAACAGAATGCTATAGGGATTCCACAAAACTCCATATTAAAAACTGGTTAAAATGTCTATTATTCCACCAAGTTTTGACTATTACTCGATTTTTCAAGGATTTAAGATGTTCATCCAGATTTTCTTCCGACTCCACATTCTCCCACTGCAATTTTTTCCTCCTGATTTCCTGAGGATTCATAGCCAGTGCACTATTATAACATGAGTAAAACAGAATTTTAAGTTGCAGTAGAAATTAATGCAGTTGTGTTAACAACGCCTATCCTGATATCTGCGATGCAGAAGCAACTAGAGTAGGCAGTCCCAATCCAATTAGCACATCTCTAGAATAAAATCAGCTTTTTTATTAAAAAAAAATGATGCCACTTCAACTTTAAGGCACTAGACATCAAGATAGCAACTTATTAGTCTAATACCAAATAACTTACAGCAGCAAAATCACTGACATCCTTTCTGGCACTTTGCAAAGTTTCTCGATGCTGCTTAAGTAAGAGAGGATGATAAGCATTTCGCATACACAATGCCCATTCACTTTGACTATGATACGACAAAGATGTGTCATTGATCCTCTCTGATGAATGGCTTTCGACGAATCCGCCTTTATCATCTGTGACAGAAAAATCTGGGTATGTGCCTCCAAATGCAAGACTATAACGTGCTCGAGCAGTGACCTACACACATCCCAAGGGTATCACGACTAAGTTTTGCGAAACAACCAAGTAGGAGAACACGATCTTTAAAAGAAATTTAGAATTGCTAGGAATGCTCAAATTACAGATATCACCACCAATGTATTTTAAAATGCAGGATATGCACTTAGTTTCAATATATTCAAGAAACTTGTCAGTATACACGACGTTTAGCCACGTATTGTCGACACTGTATAAGAAAAAGGAGAAGTTTTAGTGGGATATTACCATGCTTCAAAGGAAAATATCTAACAGTCACATGACAACTGTAGAACACAAACACTATGATGCCCCATTACATATGCAGGTGAGAACGGGCATGAAATCAGAGATATGATTGCACTTTGTAAAATTCAGACCTGGATACAGATACAGCCATGCAGGTATATCCTATCCATAACATGATATTTCATATTTAATATTATGATCCTATTGAAAAATGTTCACACCACATAAGTAACTTGAATTTTTTTTTCTGCAAAGGGTTTTCTCTTTAAAACACAAAATTATTAATGGAATATCATTATCCCTTCCTCTTTAAACTTTTTATGTTAAAGAAGGCTACTGGAACTCTAAGAAATGATGGGCCTCGTACAGTACATATGCAAAAATATTGTTCTTAAGTATCCATTTAGTACATAGTACCAGTATTTGTATCATGTCTAATATATATATGTGTGTGTGTGTGTGTGTGTGTGTGTGTGTGATGCTCCTACGAGAGCATCTCTCACCTTACTATGAGAGATAGGGTGGGGGCCCTCACATTTAAGTTGTTGGCATTAGATATGGATGTGAGGGCCCCCACCTTATCTCTCATAGTAAGGTGAGAGATGCTCCTATGCCCTCACCTTATCTCTCATAGTAAGGTGAGAAATGCTCTCATAAGAGCATCTCCCTCTGTTTGTGTGTGTGGCATATACAAGCACCTAGGCACCATAGACAAAAATAAAGTAAATATATAAACATCTTAAATATTAAAGAAATGCCAGATGGTATGCTCTTAAGTACACTAAAATTTAAATAAATGTATAAGCACCAATAATAGCATAACTATATATGATGTCATTTAATCCTAGTGGAGGATATATGAGTAGTTACATACCACATCCAGTTGAATTATAGCATGCAACAAATTTTGGATGTCATCAAGGTGTGCCTGCATCTGTAAAAGAAGGTGTCAACTGAATTAATAGAATAACAAAGGGATACCTAGAACTTCCACAAGTATGGTTTGAAAAGCTATGGAACCTTTTCCGTTAGCCTAGAAAGCACTCCATCTTCAGCCTTAGCTACTAATGCCCTTGCTTGTTGCAACTCATCATTTAATGGAACAGCAGAGATTGGCTCCACCAAGCTCTCAACACCTGAACCACTAGAAGAAATGTTATCCGTTAGGAATTAAATAATTAAAAAATTGAATCAACAGTCAAAACACAGAAAAAGGTCTGCAATAATCACCAAGTTCAAAGAAACCTCAAATTAAAGAAAATCAATCATTTTGACCAAAACAAATGAACTTGTAAGTGGCCCAATAAATACATGCAGTTTATATGGATTGCACATCACTTAATTAGAAGCTACAAAAACTTGCTGCTGGCATGATGCTTTTTGGGATTACCACAGGGACCAAGACCTTTAGCATAACGCTAGTGATCATTAAAGGCCGCTGGCCGGTAGTCATTAATTAACAAGACAGCAGGCTGGAGGGTGCCAGTTGTGCCTGGACTCTTTTGCTTCACAGTGCTGTGGTAGATCTCCAATTGCGTGGTCACTCAAAGGGCCTAACGCAAAAAAATTCAGGTATGGATCATCTTTTTAAACCCGACTGATAATCAGGCATGGGTCCATATCTAGTCGGGTTTGGATATCTGTATGCCTGAGTTTATAGTACATATAATGTATAATAATATTCTATATAATACATAATATATATTATATGTAACATATAAAATATAATAATAAAATCTTAGATTAAAGTTATTCTTTAATAGCAATAAAACATAATAATATAATGGCCTTTGAGTCAGACCTGGAGTTGGGCCCAACCAGATCCAGCTGAAGTCAGGTACAGGCCTTTATACATTAGACCCATGTTGAGTCTGAGTCCAAGTCTGGGTACACAAAACATTAACCAAGACCAGGTCCTGCACCTCCATGAACCCAGGCTGAACCCAACCTACTTACATCCCTTACACAACCCTACAGGGATGCAACCAAGCCTTGTTGGCTTTGCTCAGCCAATGGAAGTATTAGTGTCTGATAAACTAAAATCTAGATCTGTTTTTTTTTTTTTTTTTTAATGATAAAATCTAGATCTGTTTTTTTAAATGAATCCAGACACATGGTCCATGACAATTTTTTTCAGGTCAATTGCCACACCAAGTATTAGGGTTTTAAGAAAAATGAGATTACATATTAAGTACACAATATTTTAAAACATAATTTTTATTACAAAAATGAGAGAAGAAACAAGTAAGTCCGACCTACCTGGATCCAACCCAAATATTATTATTAATTGGAATTAAATCTGTAGAATAGATCTAAATCTGATTACAAAACAGAGTACAGAAGAAGTCTGTACCCCTTTTTTTCTGAGGTTGGATCTCTGAGTAATGGAGTAATAGTCCCTAAAATTGCAGCAATCCAGCATAATGTTCAACAGCTGCAAGAGGTAAAACCCCCACATTGTGTGTCTCAATTGGGCATGTAAATGCAAAACAATATCCATAGTTCATTATTCTTTATTTTGTAATCAGTGTCGACTATTGAAAGTTACACGCCTCCACAATGTCAATAGTCATTGAATATCTATCAGCACACAGCCTATTCATCGTACCTGGACAACAATAAACCATTAAAAGTGGTAAGCTCGTCAGCCTCTGATTTTATACACCATCTTCCGTCAATGTTACTCACTTCCTGGGGAATGGGGAAAATAGTTTAGAACCATAAACTTGTAAATACATAGAAAATGCATTTGTATTCAACTGCACCTCACCATATTAGGTGTTTCACTCGATTCTTTCCTAATTAAGTGGTCCATCAGCTGATATAACTGCATAAGAGGACAAGAAAACAGCATGAGTAACATCAATTTTAAAGATTAACTTAAACATTTGTTTCTAGATAGAAAGCATACATATACAAAGTTGTAGCAATGCACTACCAAATCTACCACTCTGATAAAAAGTTTCTTACAAATATAAGTTAAAAAAAACGCTAAGAAAAACTGCATGTACAACTTATTGGAGTGATCAATGTAAATTTTAACTACAATATGCAGGGAATTTCATTTGCAGAGATTATTAAAAATGATGCCTGTTGATTATGAAAGGTAATACCAATCAAAAAAATTATGATAGGTAATAAAGTGGAAAAGGTTTATTTGGCTGTTTGATTGCAATACCCAGAAGACGATTGGGAATCAGGAGTATAAAATTCATGGGACAGCAAAAGGAAGTCTCAGTCGAAAGTGTTACGGGATGATGCAGGTTGCACAGTGTTTTTGGGGCTACACTTTATGAGCAAGTGGGGATTTTATAAAGCAGAAGCTGATAAATACATTCATGGAAAATATTAACCTATGCACTGCACATCTAGACCGTCCGAGGAGCGGGACCCACCTCAGTAGTTCACTCACGGACTGTCCAAATGCAGAGTGTGCAAACATTTTCCATGCATATACATATATATGTTCCCAATCACGGGCATGGACCTCTCCATGCGCACCTCATGTGGGGCCCACCAGGAGATAGGGCTAGGTGGGATCGAAATATATGGTTGGGACCTACCCATGTACAAAATATGGGGCCCAACTGATCATCCTAACCCCTTGGTCAACAGCCAACAAATTTTCACCCCTTAAAAATGTGTACAAAGTTGATCCAATAGTCCAGTCCATTCAAATGGGTGTAAAAAATGGGATCAGTGTAACTCGTGGGGGTCTTCTGTGTGGCGTCCATTCAAATGGGTGATCAAGTGTGCCCCACTATGAGGTGCACACCAAATGTTCCATACACACCATGTGCGCTAGATAATTTGAGGGGCGGGAGTGGGGGGGGGCAGCCTCGTGTGTATGGATGGTTCGTATGGATCATAAGGTGGGCCCTACTACGTTGCATGCCCATAAGACGGTGAACACAGTTCTCATAGGAGCATCTCCCTCTCGCTAAGATGGTCCCGTGGGTGTGGACAGTTCAGATGGATAATTCTGGGGCGTCCCATGTGTGTGGACAGTTCTCACAAATTTTTAGGCCTGCTCATATCGTCTAAATTTGGATTTGGTGAGTTCCAATGTCATCAAGTATGCATCACCTCACCTGCTAGATGGTTGTTCTCCTACATCGTTAGTGAATGATATCTTATATAGTTAATAGCGTCCAGCCCTTGATATGATATGGGAATAGGGAAGGATTAAGGAAAGATCAATCCTCAAGCCGAAGCTCAAGCCATCAAACAATCCACTGGAGTCGTCACCAATGGAACAAACACCAAGATAGGGGGAGAGAAAAAATCTCTTACCTGAATTGAATGTGTAGAAGCGCTGTACACAACCCCTTACAAAAAGGGTTGAACATCCTCTTCCCTTTCGAAGTTTACATCGGATTCTCCATTTACTACTATGACAAATATCACAATTCTCTTGAAAATATCTATCCAAGACTCTTTGGTTACATGGAAATTAAATATATAAAAGGATATAGGGAAAAAGTTTTCTAGAAGTCCAGATATGTGGTCCCCCTGTAAACGTGCAACTAATTAAGTCACTTAAGGGGGCTACTAGTATAAGCTGGTCAAGCAGGCCCTTTCATTTACTCCTATGAGTGACGTCCATGGGCTTGGGCTCCATCAGAATAATCTCCCCTTCCATTTCAACCTTTTGTCTGATTCTCATAAGTTAATCTCAACATTAAAAGAGCCTATTGATGCCATCAATTGAATCAGCAAATGTTCTTAAATATGAAAACGAAAAAAGAAGTATACCTTCCGTTCAAGCATTCGAACCTGCTCACGGTGCCGCCTGAGATCTGCACTCTGAAATTAAATATTGTTTCAAAAAAAATGAAAACTCAGACAAGAGGGCCTGTTTGTTTCATGTAATTGAATTCCTAGATATTCCAAGGCACTATTTCTGTAAGCAGTTAAGAATGAAGAATCAAAGATGAATATCCAAAAGCAACCATCAAATAACCTCCCCCTTAATGGAGATTTTGAATAAAGGGAAGATGGGAAATTAATACCCAGCCACTATCCTAGTAATTCAAATACTAGGAAAGTCAAGGTCCCATCTACATCGCCACCTTATATTAGTCACGCCTCACCTCTTTAATAATCCTTCAGAGGAGCTTATTGGACCATGAATTCCTATGTATTCTATGCAAGAAAACAAGCCCTTAACACATAAAGCAGAAAGAAAACAACCACTCTGGTGAACATCCAGCTAAGTGAAACTAGATATCAACAATCAATCCTAGTAACCAAAAACTCAAGTAGAGATACAGCATCAAGAAACATATTCAGTTTGCATGGCAAATTGATAGAAGTGGACAGTATAAGCTATAAATTTAAGTTTAAGCAATCATAAACATTTTAATAATATGCAAAATGACTATTTAGGAGTGCTTAATTCAATAATGAAAATTGCAAATCTGGAATTTTCCGAGATCCATGCTCTAACTAAACTATTGTGATACAACTGTATCAGTTAAAACGAACGACCTGCATAACTTGCTGAGTACATCACAGTTCACAGGCATAAAATGCTCATCTAAAACTCAGTTTCAGAGTAAGAATCACCTGGGCACAAATCAAAAATTACGTCTGGACAAAACCATGAGACTACTTCAGACTTAAAATTTAACAGATACAAGGAATGCATGAATTATGACTTAATGAGTAGTGTTCCAATTGATAGGCTTCTGGTCTTTTTTTCAATAATGAATAGAAGAAAATGAATTAGTTTGAAAGTTCTAATTAAACCTGACATAAGCAAGTCGTGCAATTAATTGTTGCAACCTAAACCCATCAGAGGCAACTAGCAAAAAGGTCAATTTTGCATCTAAAGGTCAATTTTGCATTAGATGCAAACAGCAGACCTCGAGATGGGAACTCATACACATGGCAAGAGCCCAATGGGACCCACCATTGATCACACTCCCAAGCCCCCCTCCTTTCTTCTCTCTCTCTTCCCCCCTCTTTCACTCACTGAACCCCATGAATTGCCACCATACCCAGTTTACAGTCATTCAAATTTTTCTACCACTCGATTTGGGGTTCATTTTTCACTGCTAATTTCATTGGGCCCCCATATCACCACCTCACTCCCAAAAAAATAAAAAAATCCTTCTAAGGGGGGCCTACTGGGCTCTCACCCATTAAAGCCATATGGGGGATCTAGCATAAGAGACTCAAATGTGACCCTTTATCCATGGTTTTGCATAGGGTCCTCAAGCATTAAATTTGTTTATGGAGGACCAATGTTTCGGTGCTCAAACACTGGTAACATGGTGGATGGGCCATACCTCGCGTTGGCAAACTATATTATGGCTAGATAGCCATTTCCTCGATTCATCCACCGAAAGCCCCTTGAGGATTGACACATTGTGGACAGGATCCTCAAACATGGGCTATTTTTGGTTCATTTCTATCCATGGTGGGACACATGAGGATTGACACATTATGGGTCCCACATGTACAACTATGGCTTGAGGATACTATGAAACCTCTCGCAGGATCATCTATTCCTCCTTTTTGAATGACAATTGTGTGGGAGCAATCCCGCAGCACCAACATCATGCTAAGCTTCAGTAATAGTACCAGCTGGGTTTGTCTTGGTTTAGGTTCATGTGCAGCTCGGCAATAGTGTCAGTTCGGCAATAGTACCAGCTCGGTAACAGTACCGGTTATACTCAACTCAGCAGTAGTGCCAGCTATGTGCGTCTCGGCAACAGTGCCAGGACGCATCCCTCCCATGGCTACTTCTAATCTCAGTACGAGTACTGGGTGTCAGTCAAGTATAACCATGCTCCTATAAAAAGTACGGACACGTTATAGGACGTGCTGTCAGATAGTGTGGGCGACTGATAGCAAAAAGGAGATGTCCTTATCAGGCGGTCACGTCAGTAGTCCTGGAAGGAATGGGAAGCCGTCCGATGGGACTCTCCCTCCACCTACCACCATGTCAGGGTAAGGTCCAATGGGACTTCACCACCAACTACCTCCACTCAGGAAAAGGTTAATGGGACTCCCGTCTATATATATATGCAAAGGGTCAGTCCCCAAAAGGTACGCTTATACGCACAAACGCATATACCCAAGCATACACACTCTTCCCCCATCACTCATCCTTTGTTTAGTTGCAGAACTAACTTAGGCATCGGAGTGCCTTCGGCTGACAGCAGCCAAGGCCTCTGACCTTTATTTCTCTCCTTCCCTTTCAAGTCTCAGGCATTCGGTATTTCCCAAAGAGTTCTACATTCATCTAATCAAGTTCGTGTCAATTTTGGCACTTACAACAATAATTGTAATAAAAGAAATAGTTCCTCCCTTTAAGTAAAAGGTCCCTCAAATCCCTCTGATAACCGAAAGTGGCGATAGCCTCAAGCAGAGAGCTAGGAGGCCAAAGGTTCAGATTTCAGCATTGCCAATGAAAATTTTAAAAAAATAATAATAAAATGGCTGTCATCGTAATCAGATAGCAAACTTCAAATTGATCCAAAACCACTACTTAATTATTATAATCCTTTCATCAAATGAAACAGTAACAATTTGCAAGAGCCTAAAAAGGAGAAATGGAAATAATACTAACGGTTTACAGAACCCACCGCAGAATCTTTAACAGTGCCATCCTCGTCTATTACTTGCTGTACAGACTTAACCAATGGTTGATTTATGACAAAGCCCATTATCTACAATCAAATTCAGAAAAGTCCATTACCATAAACGGACAGCAGAACAATGAGTTTACCAACTGAAATCCCAGTGAAAAAATTACCACTTCTGTTAGAGGCATGAACCGGTTGTACCGATCTGGGTCTTCTTTAATTGCCACTTTGAGAGTAGATTGCAAGATGTCAGCAAACTGTAGAAGGCTAGAGACAGCCAATGCTTCGAGTCCATCCACTGGAAGGGCCCTCGAGGCGTCATCTATAGCAGTTTTCACCTTTAATATTCAAACATGTACAATTCCATCAAATATAGGTATATGGATAGGCAACAGCATGGGCATCTTCAGAAAAAAAATAAAAGCATCAACTTGTCCATTAGTTCAGGACTATTTTGATCTTTTTCACACCAAAAGCATCTAAATCACAGCTTTGTTTTTGTCATGGATTCACTTCAAAAAGGGCTCTGACTCGGTGTGGTTGATAATTGAAATATTAGAAAATTCAAGTGATTTATAGTGGTCATTCTAACAGTGGACCTAAAATCGACTTTAACACGTTATCAAATCACCCATGACAATTCTCACGTCACATGAACCACATCTTCAATCAGATCAACACTTTATACAAACAAGAATCACATACTTATCCAAGGATCACCAGTAAGGCCTCGTTCAAATGCGGAAAGGAAGAAAAAAAAAAAAAAAGAGATAAAAAGAGAATCTAAACTTTCCCCAGTAAAAACTTAAACTTTCTAAAGTTTTCTCTACATCCAAAAACGGCCCTTGAATCTTTCCAGACTCCCTAATTCACCAATAACATCAATCCAAGCCCAACTATCTATATGATCGCAAAATCTCACCCGACCAACATCAAGACCGCTGAAATCCACACCACCGGCACCATACTTCATCAATTCAACCACAGCATTCGTTTCTGCCAACAAATTCTTACTCTCATCGTAGCTCCTATCCACCGCCCATAGCTGCGCCTGAGATAAAATGCCGAATCAGGTCAAATTCACCAAATTTTATTCAAATCAAAGCCCAAATCAAATAAGAACACAAAGTAGAAGATACCTTAGTTGCTTCTCGGCCTAAGGACGTACCGGCGAAAGAGGCAACGGAATCGCAGACCTTGTCCCATTCCAAGACTTTGAGGGTATCAGAGAGGATCGAGGGTTTTGCGGAAGCTTTGTATGGATCGGATTGGAGGGGTTTGAGGTAGGCTAGGGTTTTGAATGGGAAGACGGTTCTTCTTGTTGTTGCTGCGGAGGGGATGAGAAGAGAAAAGGAAGGATTTTTAAGGAATGGAGTAGAAATGGTATCTGGGAAATGGAGAGACAAGTACATGTTGTTGTCGGGGAGAAGAAAGTGGAGTGGTTGCTTTAATGGCGCGTGAAGGGATGAGATTAGAAGGGTTTCGAGTTTGAGCGTGGGAAGGATACAGTGCAAGTGGTAACCGTCAGCTGGTCTGCTCTCACAGGTGTAAAATGTAACTTGCCATCTGTGTTTTAGAGCGGGCGATTGCTACCGGCACACAAAATAATATTTTCCCCGTATAAAGAATTTAACTCTTTCTTTAATATATTTTAACTTCTTTATGAAATGATCAAAATATCCAATCTCTTTCCAAAATTTAAAAGATATTTTTTTTTACACACAACTCTTCTTCTTTCTTAAAAATACTCTCACTCATCTAACTCTTCACTTCTCATTCCACTTCTCATTCTCCACTTCATTATTATTTTGGACAACTCATCTTCCTTTATTTTCTGTTCTTAGCTAACTCATTTTCCTCCATCTCCTTCATCTTTCCTTTTTCTTGTAGTTAACTTTTTTCATTAGATCTTTCTAGTGCAATGAAGGAATAAAAGAACAATGAAATGGTGCCTTTCAATCAGAGCAGCAGTGAAAAGGTCCGTTTCTATGTTATTTTTTCGTTTTTTTTTTTTTTTTTGCCATTTTTGTGAAAATTTTCTTGCATGGGAACAAGTAGAGTTTCCGGTGTGTACGGTAGTTCAGGTCCAAACAGAATGCATTTGTTTGGTTTTTAAGTTCCGAACAAAATGCCTTTGTTTGGTTTTGAAGTTCCGAACATTATAGGTTAGTTCAGACCTGTGTATCCGAGTAGCATTATGTAATTCATAAGTTTGACTCCGAATATTTCTTCTGCAAGTATCTACACAGCAAGTATCTACACAGGAAAGTCAGGTTGGATCAGACTTTATCATGGATTATACTAATGAGTTTATAACTCAAGAGGTAAAGTCTACTATGAATTTATTACTCAAATTACAATTGTTCGTTACTAAATTCGTAATAAATTTGTTTATTGTAGATATTTCACAGTCGGGATTCGTTGATTAGTTGGGCTCGTTGTTTAGGAAGGAAAAACGGTTTTGTCATTGTCATAAAGGTTTCAAATGCCGCTCGGGTAGGTGTCAAAGCTAAAGTGCTCCTTGCATGCGAGAGAAGCGGACAATATAAAGCATGAACAAGGTCAGAAGCGAAAAAGGATCAAACAAACAGGTTCCAAAAAATGTCGATGCCCTTTCGCATTAAGGGGCAAAAAGTTAGACTCAAATGATGATTGGATGTTGGAGGTCCTATGTGGCGTGCATAATCACTTGGCCGCGAAACATTTAGAGGGACATTCATTTGCAGGCAGATTATCAGAGGAGGAAACAAAGTTGCTGGTTGATATGTCCAAGAGCATGGTTAGATCAAAAGAAATTTTGGTTACGTTGAAACAAAGAAGTGAATTAAACGTAACCATAATGAAAACAATATACAATGCATGTTACAAATATAAAGTTAATGAGCGGGGTGGAAGAAGTCAGATGCAACAACTGCTTGGGAAGTTGGCAGAGCACAATTACATAGAATGGCATACGAATTGTGAGAATAGCGAGACTGTAACTTACTTGATTTGGACGCACCCAAGCAGTTTAGATTTGTTGCGTGCATTTCTACATGTTTGAATAATGGGTTGTACTTACAAGACCAATCGTTATCGCATGCATCTGTTGGAGATTGTTGGAGTCGCATCCATAGACATGAAGTTTTCTGTATGCTTTGCATACCTTCAAGCGGAACGTGAAGAGAATTATGTATGGGCACTGGGTGTACTGCGTTCTATTATTGGTGATGGTATTCTCCCCGATGTGATTGTGACAGACAGAGAATTGTCACTTATTAAAGTTATTAGCACTGCATTCCCTGGTGCTGCTCATTTATTATGCAAATGGCACATTATTAATAGAAACGTATTGGCGAGATGCAAGAAATTATTTGAAACGAAAGAAAAATGTGACAGGTTTATTATAAGTTGGAATATGCTGGTGTCTTCATCAACAGAGGATGAGTTTGGTGAACAAGTCTGTAAGCTAAATCAAGAATTTAGTACGTATCCCGGTGCACTAAATTATGTTAAAGGTACTTGGTTGGATGCATACAAGGAAAGATTTGTCTCTGCATGGACAGACAAATATATCCATTTTGGTAATACTACATCGAACATGTATTGTTTAACGACTAATGATCATTTGATTTATGCATATTAATTACTATGCCCCGCCTCTTAACAATTCTATGCAGGGCTGAGAGTTCACATGCACAGCTCAAGAGGCAACTTGGATCAAGTTGTCGCGACTCCGGACCGAGATTCCCCAGTCCGGGCCCCGCGACGGTGATGTCCATCCAATTATGATTAACCCACAGGTTTCCGCGGTGAGGATTCCCAAAAACGAACATGTAACAATCTCACACAAACAATGATTTGCAGAAGCGTGCAAGTAATCTCATCACAATTTAATGACATAAACCTTATGATTCCAAATTGCATAAGTTAAATCATCATTAAGACAATAATCAGAGGAGGAAACATAAGCATAGCATTACCAAGTTTAGTTCAAGTTTCAAGATAACAAAAAGTGTTAAGTTACATAACCCCAAAAGCATGAAAAGGTCAACAAAGGCCATACATCCCAAGATAACAAAATAATCCCGTCTATGTGTATCGTACTCAAGACCTCGCCCAACGTCTAGAGGACGTCGTCGGGTTGCCACTCACTGGCTGGGGGTGGCTCAAAAGCCTCCTCCGGGCACTCCTCCGCAATAGCAACGGCGCCTGCATCTAAACACCAAAACAAAAGGATCAGACACGACGGTCTGGCAGGTGATCAGTTTAGACATAATACAAGTCAGTTAATATGAAAGTAATCAGCACTCAAAACATGACATGAGTTCTGAACAAAACATGTATAAAGTGCAATTCAAAACTAATATGCTTTTCAATAAAACATCATGGTTCACGAATCCACATTGAGCTCATCCTTTCTCCGCCGTACGTGATGACAAGAGCAAGCGAAACGAAACAAAACGAGACGAAATGAAACAAAAGTCCGAGCCACACAAGGTGGTCGGAAAAACCGGCCGTGGAACCGGACAAAACAAAGATGTGTATAAATACACGACTAATCTGCAGATTGCCCTTAGGTTTAAGGACCCCCTAACTAGTGGATCAGACTGAGAGGGCAGTCCAAGCTCAGCGGTATTCTATGATATCCATGTATGCATAAAACATATCAATACTTGTACAAAACTTAGCGAAAAATGGGGAAAAACACTTATCAAAACAATGCAAGACGAGACTAAACAAGAATAGCATAAGCTATAACAACAAGGCTGGAAAAGCGTCCCCAATATATTCTTGAAACAAATCAAAAGCTAAACACCTGCTTGTAAATCAAAACAGGTACGAAACGGTATTCTTCGTGTCAAAATTCAAGATTTCGAAACAATTATGTCAAGTATATGCTAAGACTCTTTATTTGATTCTTGTGAAGTTGAAACCCAAATGTTGGAGTTTAAAATGAATTGGTGTCCCCGAAGCTAGACAACATTTCATGTTTCAATTGCACAACATCAAGCTAAAGACCCCTTAACATATTCTAGTTTTTCTCTCCCATCGAAGCCCCTTCAAAATTCTCCTTCTGTACACTCGGTCACCACGCGGCTACCTGGCGGCTAGCCGCAGGTTGGCTGGTCGGCTGGCCGACCAACTGACCGACCGCTGACCGACTGTTCATGAGCAATACTACTTTTCAGTTTTCTTGCGCAGGTCGGCTAGCCGCCTACTGACCGCCCGCGGGCCGACCACGCCCTGTGCAGAAACTGGGTTACTGTTATTCTGACCGACACAGGGGCGGCTAGCCGTGGGCCAACAGTCGGCTAGCCGACGGCTGACCGCCGATCTGCGGCAGCCTCAATTTGATTCAGATTTCTCACACATTTCACCCATTTTACATCCTTCCATTCCTTTGTCAAATCCCTGCATATCCCCTGAGCCTCCATGCTCTCCAAGGGGCAATTTCCATTCAAATTCTAACAATCCACACTTCAAATCATCTCACAACATTTCCTCCATTCTTTCATCCATTTATAAAATATTTTGGCAAGATAAAAGCAACTTCAAATGAATGAAAACCATTAAGACAACCCATTAGCATATGCATTTCAATTAAAACAAGATTTCAAACTATATCACATCTTTGAGACAAGTCATTGCCCAAATCAGAATGGAAAAAGAATCAAACAATGAAAGCTAAAATAATCAAATATTGCATGCATCATGAAGCTAAGTTGATCATTTGCCTTTACCAAAATCCAAGCCCAACAATCTCAGAAAAATCCTACCAAATGTACTCCACGAAATCTACAAGAAAACCCATGAAAAGAACTTCAAAAATCCACCAAAAAGTGAAGACAATGACCCATTTCGAAATGGGTGTTGCATGCTTGAAAAATGGGCTCCTAAGGAACTCAAAAGACTACATTGAAGAGGAGAAAGAGATCCATTACCTGAAGCTCACTAAACCAGAAGAGGAGAAGAAAATGGAGTGGAAACACAGCTGGGATCTCCAAGAAAATGGTAGCAATGGATTCCTTGAGTTGAGAGGAAGAAGAGGGTATGATCAGTTTTTGGTTTGAGGCTTTCTAGCTTAGGCATGCAAGGAGAAGAAGGGAGAGGAAGAAGCAGAACTCTCAGCTGAGTATAAGAGAATTGCAAGGAAAACCGAAGTGAATAGAATGAGGGAGAAGAAGACTCATTTCAAATGGGTTCTTGTGGGCCCCATTGCTCAAAACTTGCAATGGTTAAAACACTATTTGTAGGCCCCCGATGAAAATGACGAAGAAGACTAAAATGATCGTCGAAAAATCTAGTTTCCAAAAAGTATAGATTTGGCATAGTTTTGAGATTTCGAAATTTGAGTCCAGATTTGGTGTGAAAAGACTGATTTACCCCTTTGGGCCAAAACTTGGGTTTCTGGGCCTCATACACAGACGAGCTAAACACAAAAGTTAATCAATAAAATAAAACCATTCAAGAGAGATCGAAATCACGATTAAAATCAGAAAACTGGAATTTCCTCCCAAGCTTACACGTACACTCAAGGCACCCTTAAGTGTGACCAAATAGCACAAAACGCTCTCAAAATTTTCCAAAGCTAATTCTAGACTAAATCGGACCAATTTCTAATCCCACGAACACTAAACTCACATTACAACTAAACACGCACTTAGTTGACACTAATTGCGCTAATCCTACGTCGGGGTTTGACACAAGTCAATGAAATTTTGAAGCTTGTTGGACTAAGATCCACAGTTTGCTTGAGTTGCAGCATACCAGTATCAAAGCTCCGTTTGAGAAAAGTAAGACAATTGTGCATCATAATTTCAAGCTGGTTGAATACAAAGAGCTTCACGGTAATGTCTCAAAAAATGCACTTGAAAAAATCTTAACAGAAATCAAGAGAGCCAACCTAGTTGGAATTAACGTCAGTGTTTGTGGTTGTGTTATTCGACGCACACATGGATTACCCTGTGCGCACGAGATTGCAGAATATATAAGTCAAGGGCGGCCTACTCCTCTAAGTTGTATACATTCGCATTGGTGTAAGCTTGATATGTTGCCAACTGTCCCACCAAAAAGTTCTTCTATGGGGTTGGATTGTAAGGCAGATTTGGAGTTGCTTGAACAACAGTTCGATGAGTATGATTCCACGAGAAAACTGTAACTCCTAAAGAAGATACGAGAGCTAATTATGCCAGACAGTACTCATTTGATAGAACCTGAAGTCAAAACAAGAACAAGAGGTAGACTAACTATGAAAGTTGACACCTCAACTCGACGAGAACCAAGCTTTTCGAGTTGGTACCATCTGCACAGGATAGCTACTCTCCTAAATCAGTTTCAAAGATAAAAGCAAAGGATAAATAACGGCTGGAATGCAAACCGAAAATAAGAACAAAGGTGTTAGTCAAACATCTTCAAATTTCTTCAGGTGTTCATTCCCCTTGTTGACCTGCTGCCTGATGGACCCGGCCTCTAGCCTTCCTCTGCCCTGGGTCCGCCGGGGTGTGGCTGGGCGAAAAAGCGGGCATCAACATTTTTTTGTACGGGTATGCCAGATTTTCTATTCTACTTGGAATTTAGAAATGGTGATCCGGAGATCCACCTTCACAAGTAGAAAGGAAATCAAACTTTTTTCTAACTTTCCATTGCATATATATTTTTAAGAAAAGAGACAGCTTTTGAATGCCGTGAGAAGCGATTTTCTTTTGTTTGCCGTGAAAGGCGGTTTGGTACCGTAGGAGGCGATTTTGTCGTGAAAGGTGATTTACAAATCTCATCAATAATGAAAGACAAGAATTGTGATTTTTTTTCTCTTTAAAAAAAATACAAAGTACAACGGAAAAGTAAGAAAAGGAATTTAACTTCTCAAGAGATTGTGGGGACTTGTTCAGATCGACGGTCGTGAGTCATGTATAGACTCCGCCATCGTCCTTCAGATGAGAACGTTTGATGCTTTGATTCATTTGGCTTGGCTTGGACCTCAGATTTTTAGAGGATAAAGACCAAAGGAAGGTCCTACATCCAATAAAAAACCGAGTAGACGGGCTGAAGAGCCACGTCTAGCCATGTTGGATAGAAGGAGGGGGGAAACCTTGGGGGGTGGCCCCCAAGGGACTTCAATCACCTTGTGGTGTTTGTTGCAGCAGAGTTTCTTCAGAGTAGCGGAGCTTCTTTGAGCAGAGATTTCTCCGAGAATTTTCTAGCAATTTTTCGAGGATTTTTCCAGGACCCTTTCTCCTTGGAATGACCGCCTTTTATAGGCTTTTGGTGGCCATTTGATGAGTTTATGGGCATTGATTACATTAATGCTCCATGATGGGAGGAATTACGAGTATTTAATTCTTGATTTTGTAACTCTTTTTTCTTAGCTTTTGATTGGCCGATGGAGAATGATGGGCATTTAATCGCCTTTAATCTCCATGATGAGGGGAGTTACATGGTTTAATGCCATGATTGCTTGGATTTGTAACTCATTTTTCCTTGCTTTTGATTGGGCCGTCCAAAATAATGAGTTAATGACCGCATTAACTTGTCATAAACGGGTCAATTAACAGCATTAAAGTGGTCGCCAAGTCGCTTGAAGAGTCGCAGGCCGCCCGCGTCTTTTGGAATTCTTTTTACGATGATCGCAGATGGATCCACATGTTGTTTGATATCCGATGGCAATGCAATTTCGGACATTGGTTGACACCAATGGGCCGCCGACATTTGTCCAGTCGATTTCTTGATCGATCGGGCAGAATGTGTGCTTTCTTGGTCGGCCGGTTGGCGATTCCGAAGCGTCGGATGATGATTTCATGATTCTGACGGCGGATCCGTGATGTTGACGAAGATCGACGGATTTCATGCTCCAAAAATTAGATTATGGAAAAATCACAGGGGCCAAATGACTTGAAACGCGAAAAGGGACAGAAAATCGCCTTTTCAGCGGAAATCCGGCAACTCGGATTTCCAGGGTCACTACCGGGGACCATGGGCCAAGGTTGCTGCCGGCGACCATGGGGGTTTTTCCCCTTTTGGTCGCTGTTTCTCGGCCGTTTTCGGGCTTTTTTTGTCCTTCTTTCTCCTGTTTCTTTCTTGACATTTTTCCTCACTTATTGACTTGATTTTCTTGAGGAAAACCTGAAGAGAAGCTGCGTAAATCAGAACACAAAGTTTCCTATTTTTTGAAAAGCCAAAGACTTTGCAGCTGATTTTCCGTCAAGAGTCGAAACTAGGTCAAACGATGTCGAAATGACTTGAATTTTGAGGTGAAGCTTCATGAGCAATAGATAGGACCAATCATGGGCTTTTGTTTGAGTTTTGAAGCCGTTTGGGGTCCCGTTGATGCTAGACTTGATTTCACCGCGCGGAAGATGTCGAGCTTTGATGTACGGTCAACCGATGTCCGATTGACCTGAAATTTGACAGGGAGCCTATTGGAGTCATTTTGAGACAATCCATTAACTCCGATTTGGATGCCATGGTCCCGGGGAGCTCCGCCGCAGGTAGGCTTGATTTTGTTTCCGAGCGTCAAAGCCGGGTCAAACGTTGTCGGAATGACTTGAAATTTGACGTGTAGCCCTTTGGGAGCATGTAGAAGCTACCCATGTGCTTTGTTTGATTAGTGGAGGCAACGGAGAGGCTTGATTTCGCCGTTCGAGAGTTGATGGAGGGTCAAATGGTGTCGGTTTGACTTGAAATTTGACGTGGATCCTTTTGGAGGTATTTTGAGACTATCCATAGGCTCTGATTGAAGATTTGATATCTTTGACACTGTCGCCGCTGGGGGCTCCTGCTCAGCCGTTGGAGGATTGAAGTTAGGCCAAATGGTACTGAAATGGCCCGAAACATCATGTCTACCCTTCTTTTGGCTATTTTGAAGGATCTTGCAGTTTTTGTTTGATTCTGACAAGATCTGATGCTTGAACCGGCTCTGCCTGTCTGTAGTAGGATGCGGCTCTATGTAGCTTTTGATGTTGAAGAGGCAAAGTGACATTTTTGGTGTCAACAATGCTTAGATTTGGAAACTCTCTGAACCTAACCAACTGACCCTAGGACTGATGGAACTGGTCAAGTCAAGCTCGATAACAGCTTTGGACCGCAGTAGAACACCCCATAGTTGTTCACATGCACAGAAAAGCAACCATGCATCGACTACTAGGGCATGTTTGCAAGTATAGGATTTTTTTCTCTGGTTGTCCTGTTGAAATGAAGATTTTGCTGGTTTCACTTATATTCTCAATCGTAGGTATCGGAATCTCTGGTTTTGTTAAGGTAACGATTCTGGTAAGCTTACTTTGCTTGTTAAGCTAAGTGAGGGGCTAATACGAGAGAAATTTGATTTATTGTGTTTTTATTATGATTTGATATTATTTCACCCAATTGTTATTCACACATGTCCATCCTTCATTTTGTGGAACTAAGCCCCGACCCATTACCCACCAACAAGCAAAAGAAGGGGAAAAAAGGATAAAAAATCGGATTGAAAGATTTCCGCCACATGCACCCGCAGCATAAATGCAATTTCCAGTTTTCCGCCGATGGGGGCTGCGGTAAAGCTGCAATTGCCAATTTTCTTTCTCTCAGAGCGGAGGAAAACTGGAAAATCGACTTTACCGCTGATGGGTGCGGTGGTAAAGCTGCAATTGCCAGTTTTCCTCCTCTCAGAGAGGAGGAAAACTAGAAAATCCAATTTACCGCCAATGAGAGCGAAGGTAAAGCTGCAATTGCCAATTTTTCTCTTCTCATAGTGGAGGAAAACCGGAAAATGCGAGTTTACCGACCATGCAAGCGGTGGTAAAGCTGCTTTAGTGTCCGAATAGAGTCGCAAGACCTTTCCATTTCCAATTAACATAAAATAAAATGAAAGAATCAATAGTTCCGTTTTTTCTTGTAGTCCATATCTAGTGAACTCCCATATGATATGAATGGAGAGAAAAAAAATCACAGAAGCTGACTTTGGCAATTGACACATGCTGAATTGAATTCTAGGCTTTTGAATATATATACTGCCCCAGAAACAATTGCAGAAATATATAAATGGTCATCAAATGACATCCCCATAATGAAACAATAAAATCCGAGATATCACTCTATTAAAGCAATTCGCTCCCGTCTGCAACTCCATCCTTAAATCTTTCATCACTCGTACTCTTTAATGATCATCGGTATGATTCACTTGATAATAAGTTCTTAAGAATTCAATTCCATGCAAACAGAGGGGCCCTTAAGAGAACACTTGTATGAATGAAATTCTAAAGGCATTGAGTGTTATCACGTTTCTAATATAAAGCAGTGACACAAGAGATTTAGTAATCTTGCAATCAACATCTAAACTTTATTTTTTTTACACGCTTAGATTTGGAAACTCTCTGGACCTAACCAACAGGCCCTAGGATTGATGGAACTGATCAAGTCAAGCTCGATAACAGCTTTGGACCGCAGCAGAACACCCCATAGTTGTTCACATGCACAGAAAAGCAGCGATGCATCGACTACTAGGGCATGTTTGCAAGTATATAATTTTTTTTCTGGTTGTCCTGTTGAAATGAAGATTTTGCTGGTTTCACTTATATTCTCAATCGTACATATCAGGATCTCTGGTTTTGTTAAGGTAACGGTTCTGGTGAGTTCACTTTGCTTGTTAAGTAAAGTAAAGGGCTAATACAAGAGACATTTGATTTATTGTGTTTTTGTTGTGATTTGATATTATTTCACTCAATTGTTATTCACACAGGTCTATCCTTTATTTTGTGGAACTCAGTCCCGACCCATGACCCACCAACAAGCAAAAGAAGGGAAAAAAATTATAAAAAACCGGATTGAAAGATTTCTGCCACATGCACCTGCAGCATAAATGCAATTTCTAGTTTTCCTCCTCTCAGAGTGGAGGAAAACTGGAAAATCGACTTTACCGCCGATGAGAACGGCATTAAAGCTGCAATTGCTCGTTTTCCTCCTCTCAGAGTGGTGGAAAACTGGAAAATCCAGTTTACCGCCGATGAGAGTAGCGGTAAAGTTGCAATTGCCGGTTTTCCTCCTCTCATAGTGAAGGAAAACAGGAAAATACTACTTTACCGCCAATGCAAGTGGCGGTAAAGCTGCGTGAGTGTCCGAATAAAGTCGCAAGACCTTTCCATTTCCAATTAACATAAAATCAAATGAAAGAATCAATAGTTCTATTTTTTCTTGTTGCCCATATCTAGCGAACTCCCATATGATATAAATGGAGAGAAAAAAATCACACAAGCTGACTTTGGCAATTGACACATGCAGAATTAAATTTCTAGGCTCTTGAATGTATATACTGCCCCAGAAACAAATGCAGAAATATATAAATGGTTATCAAATAACGTCCCTATAATGAAACAATAAAATCCGAGATATCACTCTATTAAAGCAATTCGCTCCTGTCTGCAACTCCATCCTTAAATCATTCATCACTCGTACTCTTTAATGATCATCGGTGTGATTCACTTGATAATAAGTTCTTAAGAATTCAATTCCATGCAAACAGAGGGGCCTTTAAGAGAACACTTGTATGAAAGAAATTTTAAAGGCATTGAGTGTTATCACGTTTCTAATCTAAAGAAGTGACACAAAAGATTTTGTAATCTTGCAATCAACATCTAAACTTTATTTTTTTTTGACACGCTTAGATTTGGAAACTCTTTGGACCTAACCAACAGGCCCTAGGACTGATGGAACTGGTCAAGTCAAGCTCGATAACGGCTTTGGACCGCAGCAGAACACCCCATAGTTGTTCACATGCACAGAAAAGCAGCGATGCATCGACTACTAGGGCATGTTTGCGAGTATAGGATTTTTTTTTCTGGTTGTCCTGTTGAAATGAAGATTTTGCTGGTTTCACTTATATTCTAAATCGTACATATCAGGATCTCTGGTTTTGTTAAGGTAACGGTTCTGGTAAGCTTACTTTGCTTGTTAAGTAAAGTGAAGGGCTAATACGAGAGACCTTCGATTTATTGTGTTTTTATTGTGATTTGAGATTATTTCACCCAATTGTTATTCACACATGTCCATCCCTCATTTTGTGGAACTAAGCTTCGAACCATGACCCACCAACAAGCAAAAGAAGGGAAGAAAGGATAAAAACCGGATTAAAAGATTTCCGCCGCATGCACCCGCAGCAAAAATGCAATTTCTGGTTTTCCTCCTCTCAGAGCGGAGGAAAACTGGAAAATCGACTGTACCGCCGATGGGAGAGGCGGTAAAGCTGCAATTGCCAGTTTTCCTCCTCTCAGAGCGGCGGAAAAGTTTACTGCCAATGAGAGCGGCGGTAAAGCTGCAATTGCCAGTTTTCCTCCTCTCATAGTGGAGGAAAACCGGAAAATGCTGTCGGATGTGAATTTTGACCCCCCCTCTCCAAGAGAGACAGGGTTTGGGGAAATCTCCATTCATCTATATATATTATTTAAATTTTACATCGAAAATGAGGATTCCAATTACCCTCAAAATCGACGGTCACGATCGCCAGCTACGGTAACGGCTGTAACACCGTTCTTCGACGGAAGTCGCAGAAATATGGGGAAAAAATAATAAGGTGAGTTCTTCCTCTCGTCTAATGTACTGCCGGTAACACACGACGGTTGTCCTGTCACATTAATTTGGGTCTCTTTAATTTTGGGTCAATTCAGGGTCATGAGTTAAAGTTCGAATAAAGGTTAATCCTCACATAGCATAATCATAATATATCTAAGTAAAATAAAATAAAAAAAATAAAGAAAATAAAATAAAAAGGGGGGAGGTGCCAAATATTTAAGAAGAGGATTGGCCCCGTTCCTGGGTACCCCCTTCAGATCCCTTGGCAAAATAGGGTTTAAAGGTTGATTTTTCAAACCAAAATGATGATGCAAATGAGACTTTGACTTGTGATTTCTGTGTTTTTCGTGTGCGATAAATGAGTGATAAAAGTAAAAGGACGATGGGCCATAATTGAATGAAGGTGGCCGATGGGCCAGGATTGATTGGAGATGGCCGATGGGCCAGTGTTTGTTTTAGGATGGCCGATGGGCCGTGATTGATTAAAAGTGTGTGCGAAATCACTCATCTCATCTCGTTATTCTCATTTGTTCAATTTTAGAAATCAGTTCTTTATTCCTTTTTATCATTAAGTTCAATTAAATATCTGGCAACTGAGGTGGAGGAAGAAACAAAAGGAAAATCTTTTTGGGTTTATTTTGTTGGTTTTATAGTTTTTATGGCTTTTCAATATGGGGCTAGAAGGGCCTAACTAGGGGATTTTACTTGGATTTACGTGATTAATGCTTTATTACTGATCATCGGATTAACCTAACCTAAGGTCCTAGACCGCCCATATCAACTCTCCCAGTCCCCTAAAGGAACAGGAAGGGTGGTGGGGCGAAGCCTAATGCTCTAAGCTACCTAACTAGGTAATCCGATCTAATCCTAGGGTGTGGGCAACCTAAGCTTGGTGTTTCAGCGCCTAAGCAACTTGTTGGGTGTGACTTTAATTGGTTCGGTTTATTTTAAGTTATGAGTTGATTAGGAGTAATTTAGGGATGGATTAAGAGTGTCTTAGAGTTCTGATTAGTGTGTTTTTAAGTACTTTAGGGTTATGGAATTTAAGGTTTGAATTTAAAAGGTGAAATAATGTCAAAATCGGCTGAACGGGGCTGATGGAGGACTTGGGGGCACACAGTGGCGCCTAGGTCACTCTGGTGACTTGGGCGCACCTACAGTCGCGCCCAAGTGTCTGGTTCTGTGTGGCTGGGCTTGTGGTGATGATATCGATGTTAATTTCGGAATTCGGGGAGTTCCTACTTAGGGTGGGTCTGTGTTATGATATTGTTTTAGGTTTTGGTGGATTTTATTGTACTGATTCTAAGTCCGGAACTCGAAATGGGACTGAAATTCACAACCTAGGCGAGACAAAGGACTTGGGCGCACCTGTGTGGGCGCCTAAGTGGTTCTGTGCACTTGGGCGCACTAGCAGTGGCGCCCAAGTCTTAGTTTAATGTTCTTTGCACCTCTGAGTTCGGTTCAAGGTTCCGGATGGACTTAAGTTGATTAAAATTTTAATTCCAAGGCTACTATCGGTTCTGTAAAGGTTCTGGAATGTTGTTTCGGGTTGAGATGTGAAGTGAATAGGGATACGATGGTCCCTAGGGATAAGATGTGACTTGGGCGCACTTGTGGTGGCGCCCAAGTGTTGGCCTACTAGGGTGGCTTCTTGTTCGATGGTTTCTAGGGTATTTCTAAGTTGGCTTCGGGTATTTGACTTCGGTTTTGGTTAGGAGATGTTTTTATTTTCGGAATGTGATTGATTTATCATTCTAATTAAGTTTTGATTAGGGTTTAATTTAAGGTTGGTAATTAAGGTTTAATTAAGGTTTGGTTAAGGTTTGAATTTGGGGTTGTTAATTGTACTTCGTTGATTAGGGTCTCAATAGATTAGAGCTTATTGATTAGGTTTGTTGTTTAGGATCTTAATTGGGACTTATTTATTAGAGTTTTGCTTAATTAGGGATTTTATTAGGGGCTGTTGATCAGTTTTTGGGTTTGATTAATTAAAGTTTAATTAATTAAGTCTGTGGATTTTAATTGGATGTTTTTATTTAGGCTTTTTGAATTAGGTTAATTAATCTACTTAGGCACGAGTACAATAACCTAGGATCACCTATTGAACATCTACTCTATTTTTGTTTGAATTTTTATATTTCTTTTATTCTTTTTTTTTTGTTCTCTTCTCTAATTACTAAAGAGTAAGATGAGAAGGGAAGAGTTTTATGATTTTGTGATTTTTTTTGGTTTTTTATGCAAAAGTAATGCAACCTAGGCTAATTTGTGATGATTTAGCAATTCAGAGTTCGGAAGTTTAGCAATAATTCATATTCATCACAGAGATTCAATAGCAAGCTAAATAAAAATGCAAAATATGGAAAATGCGATTAGAAGATGAACTGGGGACTTGGGCGCACCCACAGTGGTGCCCAAGTGTCTCCCTACGAATTGGGATGCACTTGTAACTTTCGACGATACTTCGACGTAATTTCTAACTCTTTATGACTAAATGCGGGGTCCTATTGTTAACTACTGATGTCAAAGACTTCGGATCTAAGAGTAATGACATGAGGATCCAAATTAAAGGGGTGAATACCCTTGGCAGAGACTTGGGCGCACCCACAGTGGCGCCCAAGTGCACTGTCTGTTTTTCTCTTATTTTCCTTCTCTTTTGGTAATGTGTTTGTTTATCTTTTCGTTCCTTTTCAAATTTAAAATGTAAATTTACAGATCCGAGGGCTCTGATGTCAACTTATACGAAGAAAGAACGGTATTTGAGAAGTAGAATGCAAGTAATACGAAAAAAGGGGTAGAAACCCAACTCCTGGGACTTGGGCGCACCCACAGTGGCGCCTAAGTGCTTTTCAACACTTTTTATCTTCCTTTCCTCTTTTGTAATATTTTTATGTATTCTTATGATGCCTTTTATGCAATTTAGAACACGAAGTTACAGATCCGAGGGTCTTGATATCAACTTACATGAAGAAAACCCGAATTTGAGAGATAAAATATACGTATGACGGAAAACGGGTTCGAAACCCAGCACTTGGGACTTGGGAGCAACTGTATATGCGACAAAGTGCTTTTTTGCAGTTTTCTCTTTCAAGTTCAGACTTTTCTTAATGAGGATGATATGGATGCAAGATTTAACCTAATCACGAGTTCGGGATGATGAAAATGATGCAAATCTATTACTTATGACTGATCCTAGGCATGTTCCTAATAATGGATGATTACTGAAAATCAGATCTACTGTGAAACTATTATTATTAATGAAGATCTACTATGTATGAATGACCCTAAACAAATTTCTAAGCATGTATAGCAATGGAATGCAATAAAAGAAGGGAGATCTAGGAATACCGGTATAGCGAAGTGTTTGTTAAGTTCCAAGCTTTCATGAACTCTCATAGCTCTAGCTGAAGGTGTGAGAGCCCCCTCCTCTATTTCCTCTTCTTCTTCTCTAGATCTGAAGCTTTCTCTCTCTAATGGTGGCTACCTTTCTTCTTCTTGTTCTTTATTCTCTCTTTTCTCTCCTTTCTTAGGGTTTTTGGGTAGCCTCCTTGTAACTGAAGTTAAGAGATCCTTAAATAAGGGTTTAGGGCGTGCAAGAGGGATTAAGGCTGCTGTTTGCACGAATTTCTAGAAGGTTTTCGCACTACAAGAAGGTTTTCGCACTACAAGGCTTCAAGGGACTTGGGCGCACCTGTGGTGGCGCCTAAGTGGGTCCCATGAGTGAGGCCCCCCATATGGTGGCGCCCATGTCCTGTTTCGAAGCTTAATGAGTCTCGGGTTCGGTTTCGGATTGTTTTTGGGTCTAAACTGAGTCGGAACTGCGAAGAGTAGAGTAGGACATACCTAGGTATACACTGAAGTGCATGTTTAACATTACTGGGGACCTAGGCGCACCTATGTGTGCGCCCAAGTACATGGGCGCACCTGTGGTGGCGCCCATGTGTGTCTTGAGTGGGGGCCGCTAGGGCAATCTTCCGAGGGTCATATCTTTTGATCCAATGGTCGGATTTGGGCATTCTATATATCGTCGGAAAGCTCTCGAAGCGAGGAATCCAAAGGTTAAATTTTCCCGATGACTATGGGTTAGGAAAAGTGAGGGATATCTGGATCAATGGATTTAGTTTCCTAACTTAAGCTAATCGGGTGACATTTTGGCAAACTAAGTACGGTCTTTGTAGGAATTGGCCTAAGCATGTCTTAAGTGGTCCGGAAAAAGGTTTGAATAGTATCACGGTTCACTACTTGTGTAAGTAGTGGGGTTGGACTTGAGATCTCGACGCGACTCGGCTTTTCTCTCACGAATTTTTAGAAATCATCGAACTAAGTCTAGAATTATCAACAAGCATCTTCGTCGTCATTAATTAATCTGAATTATGTCATTAATCATTCAATTATGGGTGAAATGGGGGCACCGCTATATATGATAGGTATTTAAGGCTATCATGGGGGCCAAATGAGGTGTCTACTGTATGCCCCTCTTTGGAGAGCAACACGTGGAGAGTTGTGTTCCAAAGAAAGTAGACACACCACTCATGGCTCACGGGAGCTTTTGAGCTCGCGGGAGTGGCCACCTATGGATGTATGCAATTGCAAACTCGTTCTAAATGTGAGGTTCACTTTTCTAGGATTGATCCTGATTCAGGGAGAAAAAGAAAAAAGAAGAAGTTACGTGCCTACTGATTTGATTGGAAACCCGAGATCTGTGCCTCGGTGCCCGTGGTATTGCCACGTGGCGGGTTGGGAACTGTGCCCCGGTTGCTTAATTTAAAATGATGGTGGGAACTGTGCCCCGGTGGTCTGAATCGGAAGTCGATCTTTCTATTGGCTAGGTCACTATTAGAATTTCCTTTGTTCATGCAATAGAGTTTAATTCAAGTTGTCATATATAGCATCTTTTAGCTTTCATCCACAGTTGAATGTTTAAGGCATAGTTGAAACTAACTAGCAATAATGGGGATCTTGAAGGCAATCACAAACATAGTTCAAGCAATAGTGTGAGGCGCATGTGAGAATGAGACGCATTTTTGAAAAGATGTTTTTGAAACTTAGGTATGCATCGAAAAAGTTAAATCAATGGAAGATGGTCATTAGAATAATCGTCACTCTCTAGGGATCTTGGTCTTCACCTAAGCTTGGATGAGAACCTGGGATAGATTCGATCATCTCTTTGATGCTTATCATGGAGAGTTTCAAGTTACACGGTTTCCATCTTCCAACGTCAAGATTTGAGTTGGCGAACACACAATTCGTGAAAACACGGTATTATGGCTGCCATACCAATCATAAGCACTTAAGGGAGGCCTACGGCGACTCAATTTCTAGACGCGAGGTAAAATCATGAAAATCATAGTTAGGGGTACTTACCTCGAGAGCTTTCCGTAAATCCAACGTTGGGGATCATTGCTGCTTTCTTTCATTGTTTGTTTGCCGAAGCTTGTGCACTTGTCATCATTCTCCATCAGTGTGCTTAAAGGCCCTTTACCTTTGGTGTTTTCGCTTTCGCTTTAGGGACTTGTATTGACCCAACACTAAAAGAATTCTGCATTTTTTGTCATTAGTACATGATTTCCATAGTTTGAAAGGTAATCATTCCAATTTTATCGATGGTGATGACCTGAGATATAATGCACGATGTATGTGTGATGGGACTGAAGTGTATGTGATGAGCTTTCATGTGATGGGATAAATGCTTGACGCGCGAGCTTTCGCAATTTATCTTCTTTTGTTATTCTTTTGCTGTTTTTTTTTTGGTTTCATTACTGATCATCATCAAGCTATCTCGATCTCAAATTCAAGCTTTGGGAGGCTCTTCGGGCTGGGAAAAAGAGTTAGGCGCACATGGAGGGGCGCCCATGTGTCTCTGGGTACTTGGGCGCACTTGTGTGTGCGCCCAAGTAGTCTTCTACTTGGTTTCAGATTCTTTAAGAAGGGAAGTTCTGTAGGAAATGAAATTAGACAGTTGGAGGGACTTGGGCGCCACTGGGTGTGCGCCCAAGGGGTACTTCGTCTCCTTCTCAATTTGGGACACTAATCTATATAAGGAAGTGTTGCCTATGGGCCTTCTTACACTAATCAGCCTATTCTTCCAGATTTCGGATTTCAAGGTGTTTGGTCTCTCTCTTGTTCCTAAGTAAGCATTCTTTACTCTCTTTTGGCTCTAGTTCATGCAACATCTTCTATCTTGTTTTGTCCTTGTTTTTGGGTATGGCGTAATGTTTTCATTATGCTTAAGTTTCAGATTTGTTTTGGGTTTATCAAATTATGCCTTTTTGTCTTAATTAGGTTAGATCATCTTTACTTATTCTTTTTCTCTTTCTCCTTTCAAAAAACAAAGATGTTTCTTTTCTTTGTCGATGTTATGTAAGGTTTCTTGTTGTTATATCACATTCTTTTAAGATTCTGAGATTTATGATGATATTAAATTGGTAATCCTTCACTTTGCTTATTCGTAATTGTTGATGATCTTTTAATTTAATCGAAATTGGATTCAAATGTAGCTTTAAGAATAGGATTTCACCATTTGATCCAAGTATCTCTAGGCTTTTTTTTTTTGATTTGTTGTAAGGTGCTGTTATTTCTTACATCTTATAGATTTCTCTTGTCCAAGTTTTATGCTATTTAATTGTTCTTCAGGGTGTTGCATTACATGAGTACTTAACTTGGACTTGTTTAAACAAAGAGCTTATGTTTTTGGTTCCTTAGCGATCTCAAAGTGACATAACAGTATCTTTGCGATGTTTGTTTCACGAATTTCAAAAGACCTAATGGGTTGACCAAAGCTGAACCGGACCCATGCGGGATGGATCTCCCGGAATTGACATGGGCGCCACCCCTGGTGTGCCCAAGTGGCTTTCCTGCTCTTTTTTTTTCTGTTGTTTTTTTTTTTTTTGAACTTATTATTATTATTATTATTGATCATCGTCAAGTCTTATTTAGGTTCGACCTTCTCAGGATTCCATGACAACTTGGTTCAAAGAGGCATTTGGTTCTCTAAAGTGACGGATAGGCGCCACAGGGGTGGTGCCCAGCCTGCTCGGGCTTTGGTTCAAGGATTCTAAAAGAAGACAACTTGGATGCCCAGGGGATGGTGCCTAGGTGGAACTGTATAAACAGAGTCGGTCTTGAAGTAGAATGCTAGATTTGGAAGACAAGTCACTTGAACGTTCAAGGAGTGGCGTCCATACTGCATTTAGAGTTGGTCTTGAAGTAGAATTTAGAATTCAGGGAAATAGGTGACCTGGGCGCCCAAGGAGTGGTGCCCATATTGTATTTAGAGTTAGTCTCGAAGTAGAGTCTGTGCTCAACCTATCACACTAAGAGTCTTTGTCGGAGTGAAAACCTGAATTTTAGAAAATAGGTGATATAGGTGCCCAGGGTGTGGTGCCTAAACTGTATTTCACCTCTAAGACTTAGAGTCCATTGTAGACTAAAGTTCTGAATGTAGAAGATAAGTGACCTGGGTGCCCAGGGAGTGGCGCCCAAGCTGTATTTCAAGCTCTATTTAATTCCTTGTGGGATTCGAACCCTAATCTATATAAGGGAATCAAGGCTATGAATTTCTGACAGCTCCTGCTCTTTCAGACTCTGAATTTAAGAATTCTTGAGCTCCTCTTTGCTTCTAAGTAAGTTTCCAAGGTAGAATAGGGACATATGCACGAGAAGGGTGTCGCTTTGCCTTCTCAGAACCTTGATCTTTCTCATATTGTTTGTATAGGGATTCTCTCTAGTCTCTTTTTTTGGACACGTCCCAGTAGTCTGGAACTCTACATTTCAGAGCATTCAACTCCTTCTTCCAAGTGAGTATTTTTTTTGTTTAAGTTAATTATTTAGGTTTGATTAATTAGTTTGTTTTAGATTAGTTGTTTTGGGATATGTGTTGGTGGCTTTTATCATATTTAGGTTAAGGTTTAAGTTCCTTAAACTTTTTTATTACTATTATTGTCGTTTTAAATCGGTTTGTGATTTTTTGATTGATTGTGCTTTTGTTCTTGAATTGGACATGGTCCCCTCTTTTCTTTTCACTTTCCATCATTTTTGCCCAAAAAATTATCAACCCAAGTGTTCTAGTCCTAATAATATTGTAAGGTGGGTAGTTATTGATCAAAGACAACTAATAGGAGTGGGCCATGGGTTAGGCTTGATCAGATTCTATGGCACAGGCCTCCAAGTTTTCCATCCCCTTTTTTTTTTTAGTTCTAAGATATGGAATGAGGTTCGACCATCGGCTGTGATGGCCATAGAAGTGATGGGTCTTCATAAAAATGGTGGGACATGTTTGTTTCAGTTCGGGGGTGAAGGTCCTAGCCTCTGATTTCATTAAAAATTGCCTTGTTGATGGGGAGATCAAGGCCTAACAGGATTTAGGCAAGTTTGGGGGAAAAGGGAATTTTGTGCAGTTTGTGGGAATTAATGAAATTAATGGGCGTGATTAGGTTTGTTGACTATCTTAGTTGATTTAGATTCAGTTTTGGTGATTTTTAGATGTGTTTTTTTTTTTTTTTTTTTTTTTGTGGATTTAAGGGGGCATTTTTTATTCTCCTTTTTTTTTGTGTGTGTGCTTATGTGTGATGTGTGGGGGAGTGGTAAAGTTCTATTTCCTATAAATGATGTATGCATGCAAACCATTGAAAACCGAACTTAAGTGTGGTTATGTTGAGTTGGATTAAAAATGTGTGTTTTATTATTATCTATTGCTGATTGCATTTATGAGGTGTATTTTAACTTTGCTTCTTAGCTTAGTTATGGATTAATTGAATTTTAAAATTGGTTTTGTTTAGTTTTATTCACTTTTGTTGGTTTCATTTTATTAGCTTGGTTTTAAATGTTGATTTAGGTTTAATTTAATTTTTAGTTTATTATTTTGACTTTTATGCTTTATGTGGTTTTAAGTTTGTCATGGTTTGTTTTGGTTTGGTTGTGAGTTAATTGGTCTTGTTTTTTTTTTGGTTAAGTTTTGTTGTTTATGTTTTAGGTTGATGAGTTGGTGTTTTTTTTTTTTTTCTTTAATGTGGTTTTAGTTATTTGGTTTATCTGCTAGTTCATTCATTGTTTTTTTTTTCTCTATTTTTAGTCGGGTTTTCTTCTATTTTGTCATTAGTCATTTTTGAGTTGTTTTTTTTTTTTCTTTTGGTTATGTTCATTTCTGCTATGTCTAGTCGTTTTTAAATTAAGTTCATTATCATTGGTTGGTTGATGAATTTTATTGATTGTTAATCTTTTTATTTTTGCAGAGAAAACCAAAAAGAGGGTGGAGGGTGTTCCATGACAACCTCGATTGATTTCGGCATGGAGAGGCAAGAAGGAGCACAACAAAGCTACCATTTCATCTTGAATGAGCTAGGGAACCACAAGGCATGCATCCTTTTTCTTTGCTTTGTTGGGTTAAGTCTTTAATTTAGGTTTAAGTTTAAGTTTAATTTTAATTTTAAGTCTGTTAGTTTCAATTTAAAGTTTGGTTTTAACTTTAAATTTGAGTTTGGTTTTAGCTCTTCACTTAGTGAGTTGATTTCTCTTATGGAATTTAATTTGGTAGGTCACTTGGCGTCCTTATCAAGGTGGCTTGGGTGATGAATTGATTGCGGTATTGGAGGGGTGTGATTTATTTGAGATGGACATATGGCTCCACGCACCATAGATTGCTATTAGGCATGTCGTTAACAGGGTTGCATGACAGCTAGGGCGTTATAAGGTCATTTTGGTTGATGAGGCGGTCATTTCGGTTGTATTTGGGATGGGTCCCTTAAAGATCTAAGAACAATTTCAGAGCATTGGGGAATTATGTTAGATGTTGGAGGGATTCTCCATACCGGTACATACTCTCGGAGTCATACTCTTACGAGGCCCCCTATTCTATTGGGAATTGTGTAGAGACGATCGAGGCCCTATTGTTGTTGGTGTAGTAGTTATGATTGATGTTGATTATTAGTTGTTGATCATTAGTGTTATACCTATGATGGAGGGATGTTGTTTCTAAGTCCATTCCATCACTTTGATGTATGTATTATGATGTATATGATGTGTACAAGTGCATGTGACATCCATGATGCGAACATGTGACTCATGACTTGATAGTGGCTGTGATGATTGACCTAGGAGTGCCATGGTTGTGTATGATGATGAAATGATGCTTATGAGGGGTACTGAGGACTTAAATGAAGTATCTCTCTTACAAGTGACAAGTTTTGTACACGATGATTTTTAGAGGTCTAAAAAAATAAGGGAGACATTGGCGAAATCTCTTTATAGTTCCTCGAAATCCGTGTCTAGGCATGGGGATCTCATAAAGGGAGCATTAGTAGTTCAGGATAAATAAAGTGAGATTCATATAATAAAAATCAAATAGGCACAGTCTCACATTATTTCCAACATATTAAGCAACATAGAATTGGGTTCTCAAAGAACAAGGAGTGCCTAAGTGTGTGACATTTGTGACCTAGGCAATTCTATGTCTTGAGGCATCCATAATATCAAGTATAGATATGAAGGCATATGCTAACGATCATCATATTTTATCAAGAAATCCCATGGCAGACACCGTCCGTGGTATATAAATAGTAGTCAAATTCAATCTACACCAGTAAACAGACATGATCCACAATTTCCATTAATCATTATCATATTTCAAGTTATAGGGAGTTATGCACGAAATAGTACCCGTGATGTGATCCCAAAGAGAATAAATAAAAATGCCCCAGCATGAGGGGTGTTTTGAATATGGCCGGGGTTGGTTTTCCTGCAAAGGTCTCAAAACTAACTTGTTAGTACTGTACTTTTGGTCCCCTGCATGGTTTGTTTGAAGCAAGATTTTTCTTTCTTAGTAAAAATGTCAGGGGGTCATTTTGGCGTTCAAGCTTTGGGAAACAACAAGCTGGAATTGGGACCTTAGGGATATATATTTCCTGCATCCAACCGAAGGTCATTAGTAAGAAGGGCATGCATGAAGTGAGTGTGTGTGCAACCTAGTGAGTGCTCGTGGCAGTTGTGTATGCGATGAGGGCCCAGATTTGGAAGCCGTGCGAGATAGATAGATGTTAATATGTATGTACATATATATATAAAAATGCCCCAGCATAAGACTAGTGTTCAATTTGGTTGTGGGTAGGAATGTGCCCTCGCTCCATGGTTGTCACCTTGGCGGTAACATGATCTTCCCTAACTATCTTTTGGAGGTTGAGCCCTCACAAGCCTCCTTTTGTAGCTGCATAGTCTTTTCGGTTGAATTTCGGAAAGCGCTTGACCTCCCTCGGGGCTCGTTCGTGAATCATGTTTGTGTGCGGGGAGGTAAGTCGCTATGCCTCTTTAGTGTTGTGGTTTTTGACCACCTTCTGCTCAGTTCGTCCGATGAGTACCCATGCCACTCCAGCTGGCCTAGTTTTAATATTTCTTTTTCTTTTTCTTTTTCTTTTTTGGGTAATGGGGTTGAAAGGAAATGGGATCCTAGGGTAATGGCTTCTGAAGCATTAGCCATGGGGAGCATACCCACACCTCATGAGACTCCACCGTGGCTTATCTCCTCTCTTTTCTCTCTCTGTTTTTTTTCTTTTTAACATGTAACTGTGCAATGTCTAGGTCCTTTAGGCTTTCTAATTAACCCATGTAACGAGCATTAGGCTAATGACTCCCAAACCAGATGGCTTTAGGGCACTAGGTATGCAAATACCCGTACAGGCTTATTGGCTTGGGTTAAAAAGGCTACGAACCCAAACTAGTTACGAATATATTTTTTTTTAGGGCTTTCTAATTAACTTTTTTTTTTATTTTTTTCTGTAAACGGTTGAAATGCTTTCATGACATGGGCGAACTCACCTTCAAACCTTCACATCGAATGGCTTTAACAGTGCGGAATTTGTGCCGGGAGGACTCACCTATTTGTGTATTTTTAAGTTAGTGTGTGTCCGAGTTCCAAGTTTGATCAGAGTGCACCTCTTCGGTCCTCCTATGGGATTTCCACAACTACGCCGAGAGCTAAGGAGGGTCATATTCTGCAAGAAGTAAGGAAGGGTCATACATACCTTTTCAGGTACATAGCGTTCTATGGATCGAGGATTTATTCCCCTTCTGAATTTACTAATCTTTGAGCATTGCCATAATATACTTCTTTGATTATATAAGGGCCTTCCCAATTTGGTCATAACTTACCTCTGGTATGCGGGAGTTGAGATGCGTTTCATTATGAGGTCACAAACTTTGAAAATTTTTTTTTGACATGTTTGTCTTAGGCTTTGGCAATCCGCTTCCGGTATACTTGTGTGTGTTTTGCTTCTTTCATTCTCTTCTCGTCAAGTAGGTCTAGTTGAAGTAGCAATGCTTCTCTCCTCTGGTCTTCTGTCATATCTTCATCTAGCTGGATGCGCAGCGATGGGTGAAGGACTTTGAGGGGAAGGGCTGCTTCCATTCCGTAAGTCAAAGAGTATGGGGTTTCTCCAGTAGGAGTTTTTTCATGGAAGTTTGGTATGCCTACAATGCTTTGACCAAATGGTACGGCCAGTCACTACCTTTGGGGGTAATATGGGGTTGAATGATGTGGTTCTATCATATTTTGTGCATAACTCGTTTATTTGTTGGGATGTAGATTGGGGACCATTGCCAGTCATGAATACCTTGGGGATGCCAAGTCAAGCTATTATGTTTTTCTTAATGAATTTGACCACTATTTTAGCTTTGATGTTGACATATGCCTTATTTCTTGTTAGTATGAATGCTTCTAATGTAGCCAAACGAATCACCATCTTTGGTGCTCACTAATTTATAAACATCCATCCATCATTAGTAATTGTGGTTCCTAAGGCAGTCCCTGATGGAAGTGGGTGGACCTCTTGGGTAGGTTTCAAAAACTTTTCACCAACTAGAAGTGATGAACACCTATCCAAAAGCCATCAAAACCCAATCCAGGATGCATGTCCTCAAACTCAGCCATCATGATCAGCAAACAAACCTATCAAAAGGATAGAAACAGCACTAAACATGCAACCACGAAATTCCATAACATATAAGGAGTAGAAAATACCTATGGAGCTTGGTTGTGCTCTAATGGAGAACTTGATTCAACTCTTTGATGAAGAGCTCTTCTAAGATCAGAATCTCCAATGCCCAATTGTCTTCCACGCTATGACCTGCTTCAGATCTCTTTCCTCAAGAGAGATGGTGGGATCTCCAAGAGAAAGACTAACTAGAATCACTAAGGAAACTAGAAGGGAACTAGAAGAGAGAGAGGGGAAGGAGAAGAAGTGCAACTCTTGCACAAGGGGATGATGGGCGTGAATCCCTAGGAGGAATTGTGCATGGACGTCCAAGGGTGCTCCCTTCTCTTCCTTTTATAGCTTTTCAACCTTCTCTCTTAGTGTATAATTAGAAGTCCAACTTCCATTACACTTAGTAACCCTTTGCTCTACTATTACCACTATTAGAAGTCTCACTTCAAATAGAAATAGTAGCTTTCCTTTTTGAGTTCAAATAGAATTAGTAAATATCCAATCTTGGGCTAGCGTGGGGACCACTAGGGATTCCATAGAAAGCTGGCTCCAACTGGGACACCACGACCCCACATTTCATGTGCAATCCGGGCCCACAGTTAATTGCAAATAACTCCACTATATAAATGCAATTGAACTCCAATCTTAGGAATAAATTACATGAAGACTCTAAACTTCCCTATTACTACAAGTGGGCCCCTCTATCATTATCCATGGATTAATTGGACAGACCGTCCCACCAATTTTGATCCATATCTTATTATCCTTGAGACCCAATTAATTATAGTAATCATTAGTACCATCCAATTAACTCTTAATTGAGATGGGTGTACACTTACCAATGATAAATCCACTAATTGGCACAAGGGGATAATAGAGATAGATTCCATTTTGACCATTAAATGTTCCCACAGTCCTACTACCACGTACCCAAGACACTGAGGTGTTGACCTACAGTTGGCCTCACTCATTGGTGACTCAAAGCAAATAAATAGATAGAAACTTGAGTTTATAAATGTCTCAGGGTTGAGAGCCTATTGCTAGGGAATTATGAGAGCAGACCTTAACGTAAAGATAGTATTTATAAGGTGCTTCTCATGGTCCTTCAATACATTCAATGTACCAGCACTATGATCCAGAATCTTACATTCTGATGATCGAGACAAATTACACTATCTCATAGTAATCAAAGTACTGCAACCTTGTCAGATGAGATGTCCAATCTCATCACTGGTTGTGAAGATATTCAAGTATAAGATTTGCTATACATGTCTCCCGTATGTGGATCTCATCCATACACATGTATTGCATCTAGTATACTTATGGACTCGAGTTCATCTCATGAACCATCATGTCATTCATATTGGTTATATGCATTTAAGTAATAAACACCATTCATCTCATGAAATGATAACATGAATATATTGATAAATAAAGAAATTAATCAATTTATTACATCAATCTTAATGGATTGAGACCATAAAACTAACAGTCCCGGTTTTGAAGTAATGGGAAAAAAAATCACAATTCGTCTCATTAGTCCCACTCATGATCTCTTCTAGTCGTGATTGTTCTAGTAGAGGGATTTTATGTTGCTCTAGTTCACCTATGCCTTTTATGATGATCAGACAATTGTGTTTTTATATTGTTTATACTCTTTGTTTTTTTTTGGGTTTATGATTTTTTTTTGGGTTTTTAGGGTTTTCTGATTTTTATGGGTTTTTTTTTTTTTTTTTTTTGTAATAATCCTAAGTAATAGCTAATTTATGTGGGCTTGCTTGAATTTCCAGTCCTTCATTGGTGTGAAGCCAGGGATTTGTCTAGCATGCTTATGATTTCTCATTGTGTGTGCTAGTGATGTGTTGCGCACTTCAAATTTTTTGACCATTCGAAAACGCGTGCGTTTAAGACCTCTCCACCTACGTGTTATAATCAATAGGTGTTTGGTCTGGGTCTTATCATTTTGCCCTCTTCGGAAACGAGAGCGTTGAAACACCTTTGACCTCCGCCATTTGGGCCTTGGTCTGATGACAACACATTTTACTTTGTTATGGCATTTTCTTTTACGGCTTTGAATTGTTCTAGGTGATAGGATAATGTGTTTAGCCCATAAGTCTTTATTTTGGTCCATCCGAAAACGAGACAGTTGAAATATTTTAGACCTCCACCACTTGGGCCTTGGTCTTATGTTAAAAGGTTTTATGTGTGTCTCATTATGTTTCTGTGTTTGATAATGTAGATATGATTTCATTTGTTGATGCATTAAGATAAAGCTCTTATATTGGGGATCTTTAGTTTGCTCTCGCTGAAAACGAGAGCGTTGAAATGTTTTAGACCTCTGCCACTTGGGCCTTCGCCTTAAAGAGTTTAAACAATTAGTGGATCTGAGATCTTTAAAAGATGATTTTCTGTTTTTCCTTAATGATCTCTGGTCATTTGTTTTCCTAATTGTTTGACCCTCATCTTTTCTACAAACCGTGTGATTTTCCCTTTTTCTTCGGGCTCTAGGTTTTGTTGTAGTGTGTCTAGCTTCCTTAAATGTAGTTTGTCCATGTTTTGCTAGGCGTGCTTTAAATTTTCTTTATAGCCTAGTAGACTTACATCATGAGAGTTTTTGAGCGACTGAGTAATTTTGACATTTTGGTTGTGCCACTACTTGACGGTCATGTGGGACAAGACTTCCTTTAGTCGTGTGGATTTTTGCATTGCTCTTTGGGACTGCTAGAATCTTAGGTGGCACATTTGGGCAAATACCAGAAAGTTCTTCTATGGTCAAGTCTCCAAAGGTCTTTCCTAAAGCTTCAGGAGTGGTCTCATTCCTTTCGTGAAGACTAATTAGATCACACTCTATTTGGCTTTCTAGTTCGGGAATGATCTCTGCTGTTGTGCTTGGATTTTTCTCTTTATGGGCAAGGTACCATTCTAGGTGAAGGATCGGAGTTGGATCAACTTTTGGTAGTTGTCTCTTCTCAAAGTATTCTATGTAATCTTGGCTCATGATTATTGGATTGGTTAAGGGCGGGCATGGTAAACCTTTTAGAATACTCTGAAGTCTCAGTCTCGCATTTAAATGGGCCTTAATAAGGGCTAATACATGATTATGCTCTATCTCATTATGGAAGTTATGCTTGTCCTCTAAGATCGATTCAATCATATCATTATCCTTTGATCTTCTAAGAGGGTTCGTCCCATTAGGCTCATTAGTCAAGACATCAAGTAATTGTGGTGCTTTTTCTATGGCCGTTTCCAGCTGGTAGGTAGGATGTATGAGGGGGCTTCCTTGTTGAATTTCGGTGCAAGGCCTAACAAGCTCTTGGTGTTGATTCTTAGGTGGTGTGTTGGACTCATTAATAGGATCGGATGGATTAACTCGTTCTAGTGGCATGCTCGATAAGATCGACTTCTTCCTAATCTCAGATTTAAGTTTCTCTATGTCTATTTGTAATTCACTAAACATACTGGGACCGAGAAATTCAACTCCAGATTCTTTTTCATTCTTCCTTGTCTCAACTGGTGTTGGGATGGGTTCAAGATGCTTTGGTTTTGGTTTAGGGAAATTTTGTTCATCATTTGGTTGAATGTTTGTTTGTTTTTGGATCAGGACTTGGGTTTTGCATGATGGCGTATGATCTAAGTTCTTTTGTTTGTATTGTGGTCTTTGTCTCTTAGTGGTATTGGTCATGGATTGAGGTTTTGTATCTTGTATGATTTTTTTCGTTTGGGTTTGGTATTTTATTTCAAATGAAAATGGTTTAACCAGTTTATGAGTTTCCACACTTGATTCTAAGTCATTCGATTCAAACCCGATTGGTTCGTGTGTTTCAGATCTTATGACATCAAAATCCTTAATTAATTCATCCACTCGTTCCATTTGATGGTCAAGCATCTTCATAGTCGTCATGAGTTCAGATTCTTCATGTAAATCATTAGGTTGTATTGTCCCTTGTGTGCCTTCGGTTGAATCATTTTGTCTTTTATTTGTTTCGTCGAGTGATCTATGTTTGGTTGTGTTTGAGGTGGCATTTGTTGTTTTGGTATTTTTGATGGGATGGCTGTTTGTGATTGATCTAATTCGTTCATTTGATGCGTAGTGATCTAGGTTTTACCATCCCAAGGTGTTTCATGTTGTTCGTAATCTTCATTAAGCATATCATAAAATTCCTCAGGAGGCATGTCTTTAAAGATGGGATTGTAGATCTCGTCGGAAGATTCAAAAGTTTGGTCATATGGTGGATAATAGGTTACTTCAGGGGCTAAAGTAGTCAAATATGGAGGATCATAGGTCCAATTCTTGAGAACATGATCTGGTGGGCAATTAATTATGGGATATGGTGTGTCTATGATTTTTTCGTTTTCGAGTTGATGAAAGGGAGCAAAATACGTTCTAAGAATTCGTATCCCCTCTTCTACCTCATAGCCTTTCCATAATGTTGGGATCTTGATCTCTTCAGTCATAAGTCTTCTTAGAGTTTATGAGATTAATCCAAGTTCCCATTCTAGGTATTCACCACCTATGAATTGTTCTTCTAGGGGCTTCCCCGTATTTGCATATAGATCATTTTTTGGAGTAATACTCTAAAACCAGTCCAGATTGGGTAACTCTAGTCCATTTATATCCACCATTTTAGCAAACTCTTCTTGGATCTGCTTTCGAGATACTTTGGTTTTGAGTGGTAAAAACGGGTTTGGGTTTTTTGCATTTGTGGGTGAGTTTTTGTCTTGGTTTTGATTGGATGTTTGACTAAGTTGGTTGGTCGAAGCCTGAGTGGATTGTTGATATATGATCGTTGGAGATTGGGTTGGTTGATGGATTGAGTTGGATGGTATGGTTGGGTATGGTTGGGCATGGCTGGAATTGGTCAACGATCATGGCAGGTGGTGTTGTTTGGTTGAATGGTGAGGGTTGGGTGGGATGATGGCTTTCATTGGATGGCGGGGATTGGAATGATTGATAGGTCAGATAAGGATGCATGGTTATGGAAGGTTGGATAAGTTGGTAAGGTTGATTGGATCGGACGCTTTGGATTGGTGAGGGGGTTTGATCGTGCGAGATGGTCATGGGAGGTTGAATGGTTTGGATTGGTGAAGGAACTTGATTGGGTGGGATGGTTGGGATGGACTGGTATGTTTGATTAAGACAAGAAGTTTGATTGAATGGAATGGTTTGGATTGATTGGTAGGTTTGAATGGGGGAGGGAGTCTGATTGGATGGGATGGTTTGGATAGATTGATAGGTTTGATTAGGATGGATTAGGATTTGGTTTGTTGTTACATATTGTGTATTTTGGATGTAGATTTGTTGATTATTAAAGTTTAAATTCTGATTTGTGTCGTAATTAGTGTTTTGATAGTTTGAGTTCGTGTGCATTGGGTTTGGATTTGATTGAGTGTAATGTTGAGTTGGTTGAGAAGTGGTTTGATATGATTGGGGATGATGGATTGGGCCATGGTTTGATCTCTTGTGTTCGTAAGAGGTGGGATTGTTTAAGTCTTCACTTGTGTAAAAGTATCGTGTAGATCTAAGGGAAAAGGTTTGAGTCATTACAGTTTGGTTGGAAAAGTATCGATAATTTTGTGTTTCATTGTGGTAGTGTCGGTTTATATTCGTGTATGAGTTGTTTAAGTTTTGAAAATCTTGAGTCAGGTGAGATTGGTAATTTGAGTCAAGCATGTACGATGTTTGAGATGCAACTGTTCGATGTGGATTTTGATAGGCCATCCTATATTTGATTTCCAAAGCAATTCTCAAAGAACATCATGTAGCACCATGAGAATTTTATGGCTTAAATTAGAAGGGAAGGAAAAGGAAAGAGAGTTTATTTATTTTTTTTTTTTGGAATTTTATTTTAGTAATGAAAGCAGATAGTTTTAATGATGGTTTTTTCTTATGTTATAATTAGGGAAGGCTTCAATAGGCGGTATATTCGAACCTTAGGTTTAATTTTTGAACTGCACTCATAATGACCCTAAACTGAACGGGACACGGACAACTAATCATTGGTCGGATGTTCGTGTCTTAGAATGAAGTTTTAGAAATACCCAAATAAGTGACGGGAAAACACAAGAGGTCTCATCACGATCGCCAGGCTGTCGGATGTGAATTCTGACCCCCCCTCTCCAAGAGAGACATGGTTTGGGGAAATCTCCATTCATCTATATATATTATTTAAATTTTACATAAAAAATGAGGATTCCAACTACCCTCAAAATCGACGGATTACGATCGCCAGCTACGGTAATGGCCGTAACACCGTTCTTCGACGAAAGTCGAAGAAATAAGGGGAAAAAATAATAAGGTGGGTTCTTCCTCTCGTCTAATGTACTGCCAGCAACACACGACGGTTGTCCTGTCACATTAATTTGGGTCTCTTTAATTTTGGGTCAATTCAGGGTCATGAGTTAAAGTCCGAATAAAGGTTAATCCTCACATAGCATAATCATAATATATCCAAGTAAAATAAAATAACAAAAATAAAGAAAATAAAATAAAAAGGGGGGAGGTGCCAAATATTTAAGAAGAGGATTGGCCCCGTGTAAGACCCCGCCCCGAGAGTTTCCTTTTAGTGTTAATTAAGACGCGTTTAAACTATTAGTGAGATTAGTGGAATGGGTTAAATCTGGATTAGAATAGCTTTTTATAGCTTTGAATAATTTTGGGGACTCTTTTGATCTAGTGGGGCCCTTTGAGGGTTCCTTTTACTGTGTCTTGATTAGTTTTGGGATTTATTTAATAATTCTGGAAATCTGTAAATTACTCCGTTTGATGTATGTTATGATTCCTAACAACTTTCGTATTTGTTCCGTTTCCATTCGAGACCTCTAAACCCTACTTTGCCATTGATAGGGGTAAAACAGTCTTTTTGCACAAAATCTGGACACTAATTTCAATGTCTCCGAAACTCGTAAAATATATACTTTTTGGAAAGTAGAAATTTCGACGATCAATTCTTCCTTCTTCGTCGAATCCGTCCGAAGCCCGTAGAACGATGTTTTAGCACAATTGGATTCTTAAGTTGTGGGACCCCTTGCCACTATCTATATAAGGAGGAGTCCTTTTCCCCCTTCCTCTTCTTGCAACTTCTTGAGAAAAAGAGGGAATTCCAGCCCAGCCTAGGGTTTTCTTCAAGCTATCTTGCTCCTTGCTTCTCCATCTCTCAATCTCTCTCAAATCTATTTCTAAAGGCAAAATGGAGGTGGTAATCTTCTTCCCCTCCATGAGAGCTTCCTCTTGATATCTTTTTTTGAGAGAACCTTCCATTCCAAGCTACCTTTGGAGCAAACTCTTGCCATTAGAGGACTTTTCATGTAAGTTCTTCTTCTCATCTCTTGGTTGTGTAGTCTTCTAGTCATGGAGGTGCTTCACCTTGATTATTGGAAGCTATCTCCATCTATTTCTTGATTTTTGACATTCTAGGGTTGTAATGAATGTATTTTGGGGATTTTTGTGTAGATTGTAGATTTTGAGCTTGATAGTGGATTAGAGCTTGACTAGCATACTTTGGAGACCAAGGCAAGTGGATGAATGGATTCGATTTGAATAAGTTCTTATTTTGTTGAAAATGTGGATTTTCACTATTCCTATTTCACTTGGTTCATTATGTTTCATAATGCTTTTGGAAATGTACTTATTGACATGGTTTTTCTCTTAGTTAGTTTTATGAGAATATATGCATTCATCATCAAAGTTATTTTGGTCATTATGAACCTCTTAAATGATATTTGTACTTGCATTGAATGAGATTTGTATGGGTAGGAGAATTAAATGCATAGATGGATTGGTGGTTGGTGGAAAGAATTAAATGTTAAATGGAAGGGAATAGACCCATTTCATGTTAGGGAATGGTTGGAGTTGAGGTGAAATGGTTTGGGAAAGAAAGGACTGAAATCTGCACTTGATGTGTAGTTCCCGCAGCTGGGCGGTCAGCGGGCGGTCACCTTGGCGGCTAGCCGACGGGTGACCGGCGGCCAGCCGACCCAGATACGGTTAGAAACACAGAATGCTGTGTTTTGACAGGCGAACCGCGGTCAGCCGCGCGGTAAGCTTGCGGCTAACCGCCAACCAAAAACCCTGTGACCGCTAGGTAGCCGAGATGCGCGGTTAGAAACATAGAATGCTATATTTTAGCAGGGTGAACCGCGGTCAGCCCCGCGGTCAGCCAGCGGCTAACCGCCGATCACATCGGCGGCTAACCGCCAGATGACCGACAGGTAACCGAGTTTCACCCAGAATTCCTGAGTCTTTTCTATTGGTTTCAGATATGGTATTTAAAGGTTTGGATGGGTTGTTTTGATGCCCTACCACCTTGGAAAGACCCAGGGGATGACATAAGGAGATTGACATAAAAAGAGACATCATTTCGGAAAGGTATTGGGACTTGTAAATTCATCAACGTGCATAAGGAAACTTAGTATGTCCCCTATCATTCGAGTACCATACTAAGGGTATTATAGACATACAAGATCCTTATACATGTCGTTTGAATATGGATGCCCCAATACATAGTCCCTAATGACATAAGGATTCATTGCATTGTTTTATCCAGATTATACGTATAATTACCCGATCCTTCTGATTTTATCTCAAATTCTGATTTATACACCTGATATGTCCTGCCAGCCCCGTTTATGCATGAACAAATAATAATATGAAATGTGTGCCTACGAGCACCATGCCCCGCCTACCCGAATGTTTTATACCGATATGTTTTGTATACGTTTTGATTTCTCATGTAACCTATGAGTCGGCACCACTAAGCTTGGACGTCCTTGTCAGTCTGATCAACTGACTTGGGCCTCCCCCTTGTGCTCCCGCCAGTTGCAACTTGGATCTTGTCCTGTCCCGTTACCCGGTTCCGCGGCCGTGGTCTTGCCTAGCTATATGTATATGTATATGTATATAATGTTGGCTCTCGTCACTTCGCATGCTCGAGCCCAATGCACTGAATGTGCTCTCATCACCTTAGTGATGGAGAGGATTTAGCTCTAGTGTGGTTGCCATCTAGTCAGTTCCTGTACCTTGAATACCCCACATGATTTATATTGCATATGTACTTTAAATGAACCATGCATCCTATTTTACGACAGTTTTCATTATGTCTATGATATGCTTTGATTTCTTTCTTGGTATATCTATTCACCCACCTGCCAGACCGTCATGTCTGACCCATTTTTGTGGTACTCAGGTCCAGCTCCCGTTATTACCTTTGAGGAGGAGCCAGAGGAGGCGGTTGATGAACCGCAACGATTAGTGGAGTGGCAAGCTGACGATGTCATGTAGACATTTGGTTTAGCTTTGAGCTGCGAACATTTTGGGAGATTATAGACTGATTACTGATTTTATACTTTTGGTTGTACTGGCCTTTGTTGGCCATTATTTTTGGGGAATGTTAATTTAACTTGATCTTTTGTTTAAACTTTAACTTCATATTTTGGGAATGCTAATGAGATCATTGCTCACTCTGACATCATGTCATACCTGTGTATTATCAGTCTTATTTGATGAGATTGGATTAAGAGTTTGATTTGCTACACGCTTCCGCACCAATATAAATGTTCTATGAGTGTAAGTGGAATCCTCACCGCGGAAACCTGTGGGAAATTAAGGAAATGTATAATTATTATTAAGGGGTAGTTCTTTATCCACACCACACCGTCGCGGTCCCGGGTCCCGGTTTGGGGTCGCAACACCCCGTTCCTGGGTACCCCCTTCAGATCCCTTGGCAAAATAGGGTTTAAAGGTTGATTTTTCAAACCAAAATGATGATGCAAATGAGACTTTGACTTGTGATTTCTGTGTTTTTCGTGTGCGATAAACGAGTGATAAAAGTAAAAGGCCGATGGGCCATAATTGAATGAAGGTGGCCGATGGGTCAAGATTGATTGGAGATGGCCGATGGGCCAGTATTTGTTTTAGGATGGCCGATGGGCCGTGATTGATTAAAAGTGTGTGCGAAATCACTCATCTCATCTCGTTATTCTCATTTGTTCAATTTTAGAAATCAGTTCTTTATTCCCTTTTATCATTAAGTTCAATTAAATATCTGGCACCTGAGGTGGAGGAAGAAACAAAAGGAAAATCTTTTTGGGTTTATTTTGTTGGTTTTATAGTTTTTATGGCTTTTCAATATGGGGCTAGAAGGGCCTAACTAGGGGATTTTACTTGGATTTACGTGATTAATGCTTTATTACTGATCATCGGATTAACCTAACCTAAGGTCCTAGACCGCCCATATCAACTCTCCCAGTCCCCTAAAGGAACAGGAAGGGTGGTGGGGCGAAGCCTAATGCTCTAAGCTACCTAACTAGGTAATCCGATCTAATCATAGGGTGTGGGCAACCTAAGCTTGGTGTTTCAGCGCCTAAGCAACTTGTTGGGTGTGACTTTAATTGGTTTGGTTTATTTTAAGTTATGAGTTGATTAGGAGTAATTTAGGGATGGATTAAGAGTGTCTTAGAGTTCTGATTAGTGTGTTTTTAAGTACTTTAGGGTTATGGAATTTAAGGTTTGAATTTAAAAGGTGAAATAATGTCAAAATCGGCTGAACGGGGCTGATGGAGGACTTGGGCGCACACACAGTGGCGCCTAGGTCACTCTGGTGACTTGGGCGCACCAACAGTCGCGCCCAAGTGTCTGGTTCTGTGTGGCTGGGCTTGTGGTGATGATATCGATGTTAATTTCGGAATTCGGGGAGTTCCTACTTAGGGTGGGTTTGTGTTCTGATATTGTTTTAGGTTTTGGTGGATTTTATTGTACTGATTCTAAGTCCGGAACTCGAAATGCGACTGAAATTCACAACCTAGGCGAGACAAAGGACTTGGGCACACCTGTGTGGGCACCTAAGTGGTTCTGTGCACTTGGGCGCACTAGCAGTGGCGCCCAAGTCTTAGTTTGATGTTCTTTGCACCTCTGAGTTCGGTTCGAGGTTCCGGATGGACTTAAGTTGATTAAAATTTTAATTCCAAGGCTACTATCGGTTCTGTAAAGGTTCTGGAATGTTGTTTTGGGTTGAGATGTGAAGTGAATAGGGATACGATGGTCCCTAGGGATAAGATGTGACTTGGGCGCACCTGTGGTGGCGCCCAAGTGTTGGCCTACTAGGGTGGCTTCTGGTTCGATGGTTTCTAGGGTATTTCTAAGTTGGCTTCGGGTATTTGACTTCGGTTTTGGTTAGGAGATGTTTTTATTTTCGGAATGTGATTGATTTATCGTTCTAATTAAGTTTTGATTAGGGTTTAATTTAAGAGTTGGTAATTAAGGTTTAATTAAGGTTTGATTAAGGTTTGAATTTGGGGTTGTTAATTGTACTTCGTTGATTAGGGTCTCAATAGATTAGAGCTTATTGATTAGGTTTGTTGTTTAGGATCTTAATTGGGACTTATTGATTAGAGTTTTGCTTAATTAGGGGTTTTATTAGGGGTTGTTGATCAGTTTTTGGGCTTGATTAATTAAAGTTTAATTAATTAAGTCTATGGATTTTAATTGGATGTTTTTATTTAGGCGTTTTGAATTAGGTTAATTAATCTACTTAGGCACGAGTGCAATAACCTAGGATCACCTATTGAACATCTACTCTATTTTTGTTTGAATTTTTATGTTTCTTTTATTCTTTTTTTTTTGTTCTGTTCTCTAACTTCTAAAGAGTAAGATGAGAAGGGAAGAGTTTTATGATTTTGTGATTTTTTTTGGTTTTTTATGCAAAAGTAATGCAACCTAGGCTAAAGTGTGATGATTTAGCAATTCAGAGTTCGGAAGTTCAGCAATAATTCATATTCATCACAGAGATTCAATAGCAAGCTAAATAAAAATGCAAAATATGGAAAATGCGATCAGAAGATGAACTGGGGACTTGGGCGTACCCACAGTGGCTCCCAAGTGTCTCCCTGCGAATTGGGATGCACTTGTAACTTTCGACGATACTCCGACGCAATTTCTAACACTTTACGACTAAATGCGGGGTCCTATTGTTAACTACTGATGTCAAAGACTTCGGATCTAAGAGTAATGACATGAGGATCCAAATTAAAGGGGTGAATACCCTGGGCAGAGACTTGGGCGCACCCACAGTGGCGCCCAAGTGCACTGTCTGTTTTTCTCTTCTTTTCATTCTCTTTTGGTAATGTGTTTGTTTATCTTTTCGATCCTTTACATATTTAAAATGTAAATTTACAGATTCGAGGGCTCTGATGTCAACTTATACGAAGAAAGAACCGTATTTGAGAAGTATAATGCAAGTAATACGAAAAAAAGGGTAGAAACCCAACTCCTGGGACTTGGGCGCACCCACAGTGGCGCCCAAGTGTTTTTCTGCACTTTTTCTCTTCATTTCCTCTTTTGTAATATTTTTATGTATTCTTATGATGCCTTTTATGCAATTTAGAACATGAAGTTACAGATCCGAGGGTCTTGATATCAACTTACACGAAGAAGAACCTGAATTTGAGAGATAAAATATACGTATGACGGAAAACGAAATCGGAACCCAGCACTTGGGAATTGGGCGCAACTGTATATGCGCCCAAGTGCTTTTTTGCACTTTTCTCTTTCAAGTTCGGATTTTTCTTAATGAGGATGATATGGATGCAAGATCTAACCTAATCACGAGTTCGGGATGATGAAAATGATGCAAATTTATTACTTATGACTGATCTTAGGCATGTTCCTTATAATGGATGATTATTGAAAATCAGATCTACTGTGAAACTATTATTATTAATGAAGATCTACTATGTATGAATGATCCTAAATAAATTTCTAAGCACGTATAGCAATGGAATGCAATAAAAGAAGAGAGATCTAGGAATATCGGTATAGCGAAGTGTTTGTTAAGTTCCTAGAATGAAGCTTTCATGAACTCTCATAGCTCTAGTTGAAGGTGTGAGAGCTCCCTCCTCTATTTCCTCTTCGTCTTCTCTAGGTCTGAAGCTTTCTCTCTCTAATGGTGGCTACCTTTCTTCTTCTTCTTCTTTATTCTCTCTTTTCTCTCATTTCTTAGTGTTTTTGGGTAGCCTCCTTGTAAATGAAGTTAAGAGATCCTTAAATAAGGGTTTAGGGTGTGCAAGAGGGATTAGGGCTGCTGTTTGCACGAATTTCTAGAAGGTTTTTGCACTACAAGGCTGATCTAGGGCTTCTCGGGACTTGGGCGCACCTGTGGTGGCGCCCAAGTGGGTCCCATGAGTTGGGCGCCCATATGGTGGCGCCCATGTCCTGTTTCGAAGCTTAACGAGTCCTAGGTTCGGTTTCGGAATGTTTTTGGGTCTAAATTGAGTCGGAACTGCGAAGAGTAGAGTAGGACATACCTAGGGTATACACCGAAGTGCATTTTTAACATTACTGGGGACCTGGGCCCACCTGTGTGTGCGCCCAAGTACAAGGGCGCACCTGTAGTGGCGCCCATGTGTGTCTTGAGTGGGGGCCGCTAGGGCAATCTACCGAGGGTCATATCTTTTGATCCAATGGTCGGATTTGGACATTCTATATATCGTCGGAAAGCTCTCGAAGCGAGGAATCCAAAGGTTCAGTTGTCCGGATGATTATGGTTTAGGAAAAGTGAGGGATATCTGGATCAATGGATTTAGTTTCCTAACTTAGACTAATCGGGGTGACATTTTGGCAAACTAAGCACTGTCTTTGTAGGAATTGGCCTAAGCATGTCTTAAGTGGTCTAGAAAAAGGTTTGAATAGTATCACGTCTCACTACTTGTGTAAGTAGTGGGGTTGGACTCGAGATCTCGACGCGACATGGCTTTTCTCTCACGAATTTTTAGAAATCATCGAACTAAGTCTAGAATTATCAACAAGCATCTTCGTCGTCATTAATTAATTTGAACTATGTCATTAATCATTCAATTATGGGTGAAATGGGGGCACCGCTATATATGATAGGTATTTAAGGCTATCATGGGGGCCAAATGAGGTGTCTACAAATGCGAGTTTACCGCCCATGCAAGCGGCGATAAAGCTGCATGAGTGTCCGAATAAAGTCGCAAAACCTCTCCATTTCCAATTAACATAAAATAAAATGAAAGAATCAATAGTTCCATTTTTTCTTGTAGCCCATATCTAGCGAACTACTATATGATATGAATGGAGAGAAAAAAATTACGCATGACTTTGGCAATTGACACATGTTGAATTGAATTTCTAGGCTCTTGAATATATATACTGCCCCAGAAATATATGTAGAAATATATAAATGGTCATCCTATAACATCCCCATAATGATACAATAAAATTTGAGATATCACTCTGGTAAAGAATTTCGCTCCTGTCTACAACTCCATCCCTAAATCATTCATCGCTCGTACTCTTAAATGATCATCGGAGTGATTCACTTGATAATAAGTTCATACGAATTCAATTCCATGCAAACAGAGGGGCCCTTAAGAGAACACTTGTATGAAAGAAATTTTAAAGGCATTGAGTGTTATCATGCTTCTAATCTAAAGCAGTGACACAAAAGATTTTGTAATCTTGCAATCAACATCTAAACTTTATTTTTTTTTGACACGTTAGATTTGGAAACTCTCTGGACCTAACCAACAGGCCCTAGGACTGATGGAACTGGTCAAGTCAAGCTTGATAACAACTTTGGACTGCAGCAGAACAGCCCATAGTTGTTCACATGCACAGAAAAGCAGCGATCTATTGACTACTAGGGCATGTTTGCGAGTATAGGATTTTTTTTCTGGTTGTCCTGTTGAAATGAAGATTTTGCCGGTTTCACTTATATTCCAATCGTACATATCGGGATCTCTAGTTTTGTTAAGGTAACAGTTCTGGTAAGCTTACTTTGCTTGTTAAGTAAAGTGAAGGGCTAATACGAGAGACATTCGATTTATTTTATTTTTATTGTGATTTGAGATTATTTCACCCAATTGTTATTTACACATGTCCATCCTTCTTTTTGTGGAACTAAGCCCCGACCCATGACACACCAACAAGCAAAAGAAGGGAAAAACGGATAAAAAACCAAATTAAAAGATTTCCACCACATGCACCTGCAGCATAAATGCAATGTCCAGTTTTCCACCTCTCAGAGCGGAGGAAAACTGGAAAATCGACTTCACCGCCGATGGGAGTGGAGGTAAAGCTGCAATTGCCAGTTTTCCTCCTCTTAGAGCGGAGGAAAACCGGAAAATCCAGTTTCCCGCTGATGAGAGCGTCGGTAAAGTTGCAATTGCCAGTTTTCCTCCTCTCATAGTGGAGGAAAACCGGAAAATGCGAGTTTACCGACCATGCAAGCGGCGGTAATGCTGCGTCAGTGTCGAATAGAGTCTCAAGACCTTTCCATTTCCAATTAACATGAAATAAAATGAAAGAATCAATAGTTCCATTTTTTCTTGTAGCCCATATCTAGCGAACTCCCATATGATATGAATGGAGAGAAAAAAATCACACAAGTTGACTTTGGCAATTGACACATGTTGAATTGAATTTATAGGCTTTTGAATATATATACTGCCCTAGAAACAATTGTAGAAATATATAAATGGTCATCAAATAACATCCCTATAATGAGACAATAAAATCCGAGATATCACTCTATTAAAGTAATTCGATCCTGTCTGCAACTCCATCCTTAAATCTTTCATCACTTGTACTCTTTATTGATCATCGGTATGATACACTTGACAATAAGTTCTTAAGAATTCAATTCCTTGCAAACAGAGGGGCCCTTAAGAGAACACTTATATGAAAGAAATTTTAAAAGCATTGAGTGTTATCACGTTTCTAATATAAAGTAATGACACAAGAGATTTTGTAATCTGGCAATCAACATCTAAACTTTATTTTTTTTTGACATGCTTAGAGTTGGAAACTCTCTGGACCTAACCAATAGGCCCTAGGATTGATGGAACTGGTCAAGTCAAGCTCGATAACAGCTTTGGACCACAGCAGAACACCCCATAGTTGTTCACATGCACAGAAAAGCAGCGATGCATCGACTACTAGGGCATGTTTGCGTGTATAGGATTTTTTTTTCTGGTTGTCCTGTTGAAATGAAGATTTTGCTGGTTTCACTTATATTCACAATCGCACATATCAGGATCTCTGGTTTTGTTAAGCTAACGGTTCTGGTAAGCTTACTTAGCTTGTTAAGTAAAGTGAAGGGCTAATACGAGAGAGATTCGGTTTATTGCGCTTTTATTGTGATTTGAGATTATTTCACCCAATTGTTATTCACACATGTCCATCCTTCTTTTTGTGGAACTAAGCCCCGACCCATGACCCACCAACAAGCAAAAGAAGGGAAAAAATGATAAAAATCGGATTGAAAGATTTCCGCTGCATGCACCCGTAGCATAAATGCAATTTCCAGTTTTCCTCCTCGCAGAGCGGAGGAAAACTGGAAAATCGACTTCACCGCCGATGGGAGCGGAGGTAAAGCTGTAATTGCCAGTTTTCCTCCTCTCAGAGCGGAGGAAAACCGGAAAATCTAGTTTATCGCCGATGAGAGCGTTGGTAAAGCTGCAATTGCCAGTTTTCCTCCTCTCATAGTGGAGGAAAACCGGAAAATGTGAGTTTACAGCCCATACAAGCGGCGGTAAAGCTGCGGAGTGTCCGAATAAAGTTGCAAGACCTTTCCATTTCCAATTAACATAAAATAAAATGAAAGAATCAATAGTTCCGTTTTTTCTTGTAGCCCATCTCTAGGGAACTCCCATATGATATGAATGGAGAGAAAACATCACACAAGCTGTCTTTGGCAATTGACACATGCTGAATTAAATTTCTAGGCTCTTGAATATATATACTGCCCAAGAAACAAATCTAGAAATATATAAATGGGCATTAAATAACATCCCCATAATGAAACAATAAAATCCGAGATATCACTCTATTAAAGCAATTCGCTCCTGTCTACAACTCCATCCTTAAATCTTTCATCACTCGTACTCTTTAATGATCATCGCTGTGATTCACTTGATAATAAGTTCTTAAGAATTCAATTCCATGCGAACAGAGGGGCCCATAAGAGAACACTTGTATGAGGGAAATTTTAAACGCATTGAGAGTTATCACGTTTCTAATCTAAAGCAGTGACACAAAAGATTTTGTAATCTTCCAATCAACATCTAAACTTTATTTTTTTCTTGACGCGCTTAGATTTGGAAATTCTCTGGACGTAACCAACAGGCCCTAGGACTGATGGAACTGGTCAAGTCAAGCTCGATAACAGCTTTGGACCGCAACAGAACACCCCATAGTTGTTCATATGCATAAAAAAACAGTGATGCATTGACTTTTAGGGCATGTTTGCGAGTATAGGATCTTTTTTTTCTGGTTGTCCTGTTGAAATGAAGATTTTGCAGGTTTCACTTATATTCTCAATCGTACATATCGGGATCTCTGGTTTTGTTAAGGTAACGGTTCTTGTAAGCTTACTTTGCTTTTTAAGTAAAGTGAAGGGCTAATATGAGAGACATTCGGTTTATTGCGCTTTTATTGTGATTTGAGATTATTTCACTCGGTTTTTATTCACACACGTCCATCCTTCATTTCGTGGAACTAAGCCCCGACCCATGACCGACCAACAAGCAAAGGAAGGGAAAAAAGGATAAAAAATCAGATTGAAAGATTTCCGCCACATGCACATGCAGCATAAAAGCAATTGCCTGTTTTCCTCCTCTCAGAGCGTAGGAAAACTGAAAAATCGACTTTACTGCCGATGGGAGCAGCGATAGAGCTGCAATTGCCAGTTTTCCTTCTCTCAGAGCGGAGCAAAACTGGAAAATCCAGTTTACCGCCGATGAGAGAGGCGGTAAAGCTGCAATTGCCAACTTTCCTCCTCTCATAGTGGAAGAAAACCGGAAAATGCGAGTTTACCGCCCATGCAAGCGGCGGTGAAGCAGTGTGAGTGTCCGAATAAAGTCGCAAGACTTATCCATTTCCAATTAACATAAAATAAGATGAAAAAATCAATAGTTTCATTTTTTTTGTAGCCCATATCTAGCGAACTCCCATATGATAGGAATGTAGAGAAAAAAAATCACACAAGCTGACTTTGGCAATTGACACATGCAGAATTGAATTTCTAGGCTCTTGAATATATATACTGCCCTAGAAACAAATGTAGAAATATATAAATGGTCATCAAATTAAATCCCCATAATGAAATTTTAAAATCCGAGATATCACGCTATGAAAGTAATTCGCTCCAGTCTATAGCTACATCCTTAAATCTTTCATCACTCGTACTCTTTAATGATCATCGGTGTGATTCACTTGATAATATGTTCTTAAGAATTCAATTCCATGCAAACAGAGGGGCCCTTAAGAGAACACTTGTATTAAAGAAATTTTAAAGGCATTGAGTGTTATCACGTTTCTATTCTAAAGCAGTGGCACTAAAGATTTTGTAAACTTGCAATCAATATCTAAACTTTATTTTTTTTTTCACACGCTTAGATTTGGAAACTCTCTGGACAAAACCAACAGGCCCTAGGATTGATGGAACTGGTCAAGTTAAGCTCGATAACGGCTTTGGACCGCAGGAGAGATGACCATTTATATATTTCTACATTTGTTTCTGGGGCAGTATAAATATATATATATATATATTTATATTCAAAAGCCTCGAAATTCAATTCAGCATGTGTCAATTGCCGAACTCAGCTTGTGTGATTTTTTTTCTCTCCATTCACATCATGTGGGAGTTCACTAGATATGGGCTACAAGAAAAAACGGAACGTTTGATTCTTTCATTTGATTTTATGTTAATTGGAAATGGAAAGGTCTTGCGACTTTATTCGGACACTCATGCAGTTTTACCGCCGCTCCCATCGGCAGTAAACTGGATTTTCCAGTTTTCCTCCGCCCCGAGAGGAAGAAAACTGGAAATTGTAATTATGCTGCGGGAGCATGTGGCGGAAATCTTTCAATCCGGTTTTTTATCCTTTTTCCCCTTCTTTTGCTTGTTGGTGGGTCTTGGGTCGGGGCTTAGCTCCACAAAATGAACGATGGACGCGTGTGAATAACAATTGGGTGAAATAATCCCAAATCACAATAAAAACGCAATAAATCGAACGTCTCACGTATTAGCCCTTCACTTTACTTAACAAGCAAAGTAAGCTTACCAGAATAACATCCCATAATGAAACAACAAAATCCGAGATATCACTCTATTAAAGCAATTCGCTCCTGTCTACAACTCCATCATAGATCTTTCATCACTCGTACTCTTCAATGATCATCGGTGTGACTCACCTGGTAATAAGTTCTTAAGAATTCAATTCCATGCGAACAGAGGGGCCCTTAAGCGAACACTTGTATGAAAGAAATTTGAAAAGCATTGAGTGTTGTCACGTTTCTTATCTAAAGCAGTGACACAGAACATTTTGTAATCTTGCAATCAACATCTAAGCTTTATTTTTCCTTTTTTTTCGACAAGCATAGATTTGGAAACTCTCTGGACCTAACCAACGGGCCTTAGGACTGATGGAAATGGTCAAGTCAAGCTCGATAACAGCTTTGGACCGCAGCAGAACGCCCCATAGTTGTTCACATGCACAGAAAAGCAGCGATGCATCGACCACCGGGGCATGTCTGCGAGTATAGGATTTGCTTTTCTGGTTGTCCTGTTGAAATGAAGATTTTGCTGGTTTCACTTATTTTCTAAATTGTACATATCCGGATCTCTGGTTTTGTTAAGGTAATGGTTCTGGTAAGCTTACTTTGCTTGTTAAGTAAAGTGAAGGGCTAATACGAGACACGTTCGATTTATTTCGTTTTTATTGTGATTTGGGATTATTTCACCCAATTGTTATTCACACGCGTCCATCGTTCGTTTTGTGGAGCTAAGCCCCGACGCAAGACCCACCAACAAGCAAAAGAAGGGGAAAAAGGATAAAAAACCGGATTGAAAGATTTACGCCACATGCGCCCGCAGCATAAATGCAATTTCCAGTTTTCCTCCTCACGGAGCGGAGGAAAACTGGAAAATCGACTTTACCGCCGATGGGAGCAGCGGTAAAGCTGCAATTGCCAGATTTCCTCCTCTCGGAGCAGAGGAAAGCTGGAAAATTCAGCTTACCGCCGATGAGAGCGGCGGTAAAGCTGCAACTGCCAGTTTTCCTCCTCTCACGGTGGAGGAAAACTGGAAAATGCGATTTTACCGCCCATGCAAGCGGCGGTAAAGCTGCGTGAGTGTCCGAATAAAGTCGCAAGACTTTTCCATTTCCAATTAACATAAAACCAAATGAAAGAATCAAACGTTCCGTTTTTTCTTGTAGCCGATATCTAGTGAACTCCCACATGATGTGAATGGTGAGAAAAAAAATCACACAAGCTGACTTCGGCAATCGACACATGCAGAATTGAATTTCGAGGCTTTAGAATATAAATATATATATATATATATTTATACTGCCCCAGAAACAAATGTAGAAATATATAAATGGTCATAAAAAAACATCCCCATAATGAAACAACAAAATCCGAGATATCACTCTATTAAAGCAATTCGCTCCTGTCTACAACTCCATCTTAGATCTTTCATCACTCGTACTCTTTAATGATCATCGGTGTGACTCACCTGATAATAAGTTCTGAAGAATTCAATTCCATGCGAACAGAAGGGCCCTTAAGTGAACACTTGTATGAAAGAAATTTGAAAAGCATTGAGTGTTATCACGTTTCTTATCTAAAGCAGTGACACAGAATATTTTGTAATCTTGCAATCAACATCTAAGCTTTATTTTTCTTTTTTTTTCCGACACGCATAGATTTGGAAACTCTCTGGACCTAACCAACGGGCCATAGGACTGATGGAAATGGTCAAGTCAAGCTCGATAACAGCTTTGGACCGCAGCAGAACGTCCCATAGTTGTTCACATGCACAGAAAAGCAGCGATGCATCGACCACCGGGGCATGTCTGCGAGTATAGGATTTGCTTTTCTGGTTGTCCTGTTGAAATGAAGATTTTGCTGGTTTCACTTATTTTCTAAATCGTACATATCCGGATCTCTGGTTTTGTTAAGGTAACGGTTCTGGTAAGCTTACTTTGCTTGTTAAGTAAAGTGAAGGGCTAACACGAGAGACGTTCGATTTATTGCGTTTTTATTGTGATTTGGGATTATTTTCACCCGATTGTTATTCACACCCGTCCATCGTTCGTTTTGTGGAGCTAAGCCCCGATCCAAGACCCACCAACAAGCAAAAGAAGGGGAAAGAGGATAAAAAACCGGATTTAAAGATTTCCGCCACATGCGCCCGCAGCATAAATGCAATTTCCAGTTTTCCTCCTCTCGGAGTGGAGGAAAACTGGAAAATCAACTTTACCGCCGATGGGAGCGGCCGTAAAGCTGCAATTGCCAGATTTCCTCCTGTCGGAGCAGAGGAAAGCTGGAAAATCCATCTTACCGCCGATGAGAGCGGCGGTAAAGCTGCAACTGCCAGTTTTCCTCCTCTCACAGTGGAGGAAAACTGGAAAATGCGATTATACCGCCCATGCAAGCGGCGGTAAAGCTGCGTGAGTGTCCGAATAAAGTCGCAAGACTTTTCCATTTCCAATTAACATAAAACCAAATGAAAGAATCAAACGTTCCGTTTTTTCTTGTAGCCGATATCTAGTGAACTCCCACATGATGTGAATGGTGAGAAAAAAAATCACACAAGCTGACTTCGGCAATCGACACATGCAGAATTGAATTTCGAGGCTTTAGAATATAAATATATATATATATATATTTATACTGCCCCAGAAACAAATGTAGAAATATATAAATGGTCATCAAATAACATCCCAATAATGAAACAATAAAATCCGAGATATCACTCTATTAAAGCAATTCGCTCCTGTCTACAACTCCATCTTAGATCTTTCATCACTCGTACTCTTTAATGATCATCGGTGTGACTCACCTGATAATAAGTTCTGAAGAATTCAATTCCATGCGAACAGAGGGGCCCTTAAGCGAACACTTGTATGAAAGAAATTTGAAAAGCATTGAGTGTTGTCACGTTTCTTATCTAAAGCAGTGAAACAGAATATTTTGTAATCTTGCAATCAACATCTAAGCTTTATTTTTCTTGTTTTTTCGACACGCATAGATCTGGAAACTCTCTGGACCTAACCAACGGGCCATAGGACTGATGGAAATGGTCAAGTCAAGCACGATAACAGCTTTGGACCGCAGCAGAACGCCCCATAGTTGTTCACATGCACAGAAAAGCAGCGATGCATCGACCACCGGGGCATGTCTGCCAGTATAGGATTTGCTTTTCTGGTTGTCATGTTGAAATGAAGATTTTGCTGGTTTCACTTATTTTCTAAATCGTATATATCCGGATCTCTGGTTTTGTTAAGGTAACGGTTCTGGAAAGCTTACTTTGCTTGTTAAGTAAAGTGAAGGGCTAATACGAGAGACGTTCGATTTATTGCGTTTTTATTGTGATTTGGGATTATTTCACCAAATTGTTATTCACACGCGTCCATCGTTCGTTTTGTGGAGCTAAGCCCCGATCCAAGACCCACCAACAAGCAAAAGAAGGGGAAAAAGGATAAAAAACCGGATTGAGAGATTTCTGCCACATGCGCCCGAAGCATAAATGCAATTTCCAATTTTCCTCTTCTCGGAGCAGAGGAAAACTGGAAAATCGACTCTACCGCCGATGGGAGCGGCGGTAAAGCTGCAATTGCCAGATTTCCTTCTCTCGGAGCAGAGGAAAGCTGGAAAATTCAGCTTACCGCCGATGAGAGCGGCGGTAAAGCTGCAACTGCCAGTTTTCCTCCTCTCACGGTGGAGGAAAACTGGAAAATGCGATTTTACCGCCCATGCAAGCGGCGGTAAAGCTGCGTGAGTGTTCGAATAAAGTCGTAAGACCTTTCCATTTCCAATTAACTAAAAATCAAATGAAAGAATCAAACGTTCCCATTTTTCTTGTATCCCATATCTAGTGAACTCCCACATGATGTGAATGGAGAGAAAAAAAATCACACAAGCTGACTTCGGCAATCGACACATGCTGAATTGAATTTAGAGGCTTTTGAATATAAATGTATATATATATATTTATACTGCCCCAGAAACAAATGTAGAAACATATAAATGGTCATCAAATAACATCCCCATAATGAAACAACAAAATCCGAGATATCACTCTATTAAAGCAATTCGCTCCTGTCTACAACTCCATCTTAGATCTTTCATCACTCGTACTCTTTAATGATCATCACTGTGACTCACCCGATAATAAGTTCTTAAGAATTCAATTCCATGCGAACAGAGGGGCCCTTAAGCGAACACTTGTATGAATGAAATTTGAAAAGCATTGAGTGTTATCACGTTTCTTATCTAAAGCAGTGACACGGAATATTTTGTAATCTTGCAATCAACATCTAAGCTTTATTTTTCTTTTTTTTTCGACACGCATAGATTTGGAAACTCTCTGGACCTAACCAACGGGCCTTAGGACTGATGGAAATGGTCAAGTCAAGCTCGATAACAGCTTTGGACCGCAGCAGAACGCCCCATAGTTGTTCACATGCACAGAAAAGCAGCGATGCATCGACCACCGGGGCATGTCTGCGAGTATAGGATTTGCTTTTCTGGTTGTGCTGTTGAAATGAAGATTTTGCTGGTTTCACATATTTTCTGAATCGTACATATCCGGATCTCTGGTTTTGTTAAGGTAACGGTTCTGGTAAGCTTACTTTGCTTGTTAAGTAAAGTGAAGGGCTAATACGAGAGACGTTCGATTTATTGCATCTTTATTGTGATTTGGGATTATTTTCTCCTGATTGTTATTCACACGCGTCCATCCTTCGTTTTGTGGAGCTAAGCCCCGACCCAAGACCCACCAACAAGCAAAAGAAGGGGAAAGAGGATAAAAAACCGGATTGAAAGATTTTCGCCACATGCGCCCGCAGCATAAATGCAATTTCCAGTTTTCCTCCTCTCGGAGCGGAGGAAAACTGGAAAATCGACTTTACTGCCGATGGGAGCGGCGCTAAAGCTGCAATTGCCAGATTTTCTCCTCTCGGAGCGGAGGAAAACTGGAAAATCCAGCTTACGGCCGATGAGAGCGGAGGTAAAACTGCAACTGCCAGTTTTCCCCCTCTCACAGTGGAGGAAAAATGGAAAATGCGATTTTACCGCCCATGCAAGCGGTGGTAAAGCTGCGTGAGTGTCCGAATAAAGTCGTAAGACCTTTCCATTTCCAATTAACTTAAAATCAAATGAAAGAATCAAACGTTCCCATTTTTCTTGTAGCCCATATCTAGTGAACTCCCACATGATGTGAATGGAGAGAAAAAAAATCACACAAGCTGACTTCGGCAATCGACACATGCTGAATTGAATTTCGAGGCTTTTGAATATAAATGTATATATATATATATTTATACTGCCCCAGAAACAAATGTAGAAATATATAAATGGTCATCAAATAACATCCCCATAATGAAACAACAAAATCCGAGATATCACTCTATTAAAGCAATTCGCTCCTGTCTACAACTCCATCTTAGATCTTTCATCACTCGTACTCTTTAATGATCATCACTGTGACTCACCTTATAATAAGTTCTTAAGAATTCAATTCCATGCGAACAGAGGGGCCCTTAAGCGAACACTTGTATGAAAGAAATTTGAAAAGCATTGAGTGTTATCACGTTTCTTATCTAAAGCAGTGACACGGAATATTTTGTAATCTTGCAATCAACATCTAAGCTTTATTTTTCTTTTTTTTTCGACACGCATAGATTTGGAAACTCTCTGGTCCTAACCAACGGGCCTTAGGACTGATGGAAATAGTCAAGTCAAGCTCGATAACAGCTTTGGACCGCAGCAGAACGCCCCATAGTTGTTCACATGCACAGAAAAGCAGCGATGCAACGACCACCGGGGCATGTCTGCGAGTATAGGATTTGGTTTTCTGGTTGTCCTGTTGAAATGAAGATTTTGCTGGTTTCACTTATTTTCTAAATCGTAAATATCCGGGTCTCTGGTTTTGTTAAGGTAACGGTTCTGGTAAGCTTACTTTGCTTGTTAAGTAAAGTGAAGGGCTAATACGAGAGACGTTCGATTTATTGCGTTTTTATTGTGATTTGGGATTATTTCACCAAATTGTTATTCACACGCGTCCATCGTTCGTTTTGTGGAGCTAAGCCCCGACCCAAGACCCACCAACAAGCAAAAGAAGGGGAAAAAGGATTAAAAACCGGATTGAAAGATTTCCGCCACATGCGCCCGCAGCATAAATGCAATTTCCAGTTTTCCTCCTCTCGGAGCGGAGGAAAACTGGAAAATCGACTTTACTGCCGATGGGAGCGGCGGTAAAGCTGCAATTGCCAGATTTCCTCCTCTCGGAGCGGAGGAAAGCTGGAAAATCCAGTTTACTGCCGATGAGAGCGGCGGTAAAGCTGCAACTGCCAGCTTTCCTCCTCTCATAGTGGAGAAAAACTGGAAAATGCGATTTTACCGCCCATGCAAGCGGCGGTAAAGCTGCGTGAGTGTCCGAATAAAGTCGCAAGACCTTTCCATTTCCAATTAACATAAGATCAAATGAAAGAATCAAACGTTCCGTTTTTTCTTGTAGCCCATATCTAGTGAACTCCCACATGATGTGAATGGAGAGAAAAAAAATCACAGCAGCTGACTTCGGCAATCGACACATGCTGAATTGAATTTCGAGGCTTTTGAATATAAATGTATATATATATATATTTATACTGCCACAGAAACAAATGTAGAAATATATAAATGGTCATCAAATAACATCCCCATAATGAAACAACAAAATCCGAGATATCACTCTATTAAAGCAATTCGCTCCTGTCTACAACTCCATCTTAGGTTTTTCATCACTCGTACTCTTTAACGATCATCGGTGTGACTCACCTGATAATAAGTTTTTAAGAATTCAATTCCATGCGAACAGAGGGGCCCTTAAGCGAACACTTGTATGAAAGAAATTTGAAAAGCATTGAGTGTTATCACGTTTCTTATCTAAAGCAGTGACACAGAATATTTTGTAATCTTGCAATCAACATGTAAGCTTTATTTTTCTTTTTTTTTCGACACGCATAGATTTGGAAACTCTCTGGACCTAACCAACGGGCCTTAGAACTGATGGAAATGGTCAAGTCAAGCTCGATAACAGCTTTGGACCGCAGCAGAACGCCCCATAGTTGTTCACATGCACAGAAAAGTAGCGATGCATCGACCACCGGGGCATGTCTGCGAGTATAGGATTTGCTTTTCTGGTTGTGCTGTTGAAATGAAGATTTTGCAGGTTTCACATATTTTCTGAATCGTACATATCCGGATCTCTGGTTTTGTTAAGGTAACGGTTCTGGTAAGCTTACTTTGCTTGTTAAGTAAAGTGAAGGGCTAATACGAGAGACGTTCGATTTATTGCATTTTTATTGTGATTTGGGATTATTTTCACCCGATTGTTATTCACACGCGTCCATCCTTCGTTTTGTGGAGCTAAGCCCCGACCCAAGACCCACCAACAAGCAAAAGAAGGGGAAAGAGGATAAAAAACCGGATTGAAAGATTTTCGCCACATGCGCCCGCAGCATAAATGCAATTTCCGGTTTTCCTTCTCTCGGAGCGGAGGAAAACTGGAAAATCCAGTTTACCGCCGATGAGAGCGGCGGTAAAGCTGCAACCGCCAGTTTTCCTCCTCTCACAGTGGAGGAAAACTGGAAAATGCGATTTTACCGCCCATGCAAGCGGCGGTAAAGCTGCGTGAGTGTCCGAATAAAGTCGCAAGACTTTTCCATTTCCAATTAACATAAAACCAAATGAAAGAATCAAACGTTCCGTTTTTTCTTGTAGCCGATATCTAGTGAACTCCCACATGATGTGAATGGTGAAAAAAAAAATCACACAAGCTGACTTCGGCAATCGACACATGCAGAATTGAATTTCGAGGCTTTAGAATATAAATATATATATATATATATATTTATACTGCCCCAGAAACAAATGTAGAAATATATAAATGGTCATCAAAAAACATCCCCATAATGAAACAACAAAATCCGAGATATCACTCTATTAAAGCAATTCGCTCCTGTCTACAACTCCATCTTAGATCTTTCATCACTCGTACTCTTTAATGATCATCGGTGTGACTCACCTGATAATAAGTTCTGAAGAATTCAATTCCATGCGAACAGAAGGGCCCTTAAGTGAACACTTGTATGAAAGAAATTTGAAAAGCATTGAGTGTTATCACGTTTCTTATCTAAAGCAGTGACACAGAATATTTTGTAATCTTGCAATCAACATCTAAACTTTATTTTTCTTTTTTTTTTCGACACGCATAGATTTGGAAACTCTCTGGACCTAACCAACGGGCCATAGGACTGATGGAAATGGTCAAGTCAAGCTCGATAACAGCTTTGGACCGCAGCAGAACGTCCCATAGTTGTTCACATGCACAGAAAAGCAGCGATGCATCGACCACCGGGGCATGTCTGCGAGTATAGGATTTGCTTTTCTGGTTGTCCTGTTGAAATGAAGATTTTGCTGGTTTCACTTATTTTCTAAATCGTACATATCCGGATCTCTGGTTTTGTTAAGGTAACGGTTCTGGTAAGCTTACTTTGCTTGTTAAGTAAAGTGAAGGGCTAACACGAGAGACGTTCGATTTATTGCGTTTTTATTGTGATTTGGGATTATTTTCACCCGATTGTTATTCACACCCGTCCATCGTTCGTTTTGTGGAGCTAAGCCCCGATCCAAGACCCACCAACAAGCAAAAGAAGGGGAAAGAGGATAAAAAACCGGATTTAAAGATTTCCGCCACATGCGCCCGCAGCATAAATGCAATTTCCAGTTTTCCTCCTCTCGGAGTGGAGGAAAACTGGAAAATCAACTTTACCGCCGATGGGAGCGGCCGTAAAGCTGCAATTGCCAGATTTCCTCCTGTCGGAGCAGAGGAAAGCTGGAAAATCCATCTTACCGCCGATGAGAGCGGCGGTAAAGCTGCAATTGCCAGTTTTCCTCCTCTCACAGTGGAGGAAAACCGGAAAATGCGATTATACCGCCCATGCAAGCGGCGGTAAAGCTGCGTGAGTGTCCGAATAAAGTCGCAAGACTTTTCCATTTCCAATTAACATAAAACCAAATGAAAGAATCAAACGTTCCGTTTTTTCTTGTAGCCGATATCTAGTGAACTCCCACATGATGTGAATGGTGAGAAAAAAAATCACACAAGCTGACTTCGGCAATCGACACATGCAGAATTGAATTTCGAGGCTTTAGAATATAAATATATATATATATATATATTTATACTGCCCCAGAAACAAATGTAGAAATATATAAATGGTCATCAAATAACATCCCAATAATGAAACAATAAAATCCGAGATATCACTCTATTAAAGCAATTCGCTCCTGTCTACAACTCCATCTTAGATCTTTCATCACTCGTACTCTTTAATGATCATCGGTGTGACTCACCTGATAATAAGTTCTGAAGAATTCAATTCCATGCGAACAGAGGGGCCCTTAAGCGAACACTTGTATGAAAGAAATTTGAAAAGCATTGAGTGTTGTCACGTTTCTTATCTAAAGCAGTGAAACAGAATATTTTGTAATCTTGCAATCAACATCTAAGCTTTATTTTTCTTGTTTTTTCGACACGCATAGATCTGGAAACTCTCTGGACCTAACCAACGGGCCATAGGACTGATGGAAATGGTCAAGTCAAGCACGATAACAGCTTTGGACCGCAGCAGAACGCCCCATAGTTGTTCACATGCACAGAAAAGCAGCGATGCATCGACCACCGGGGCATGTCTGCGAGTATAGGATTTGCTTTTCTGGTTGTACTGTTGAAATGAAGATTTTGCTGGTTTCACTTATTTTCTAAATCGTACATATCCGGATCTCTAGTTTTGTTAACGTAACGGTTCTGGTAAGCTTACTTTGCTTGTAAAGTAAAGTGAAGGGCTAATACGAGAGACGTTCGATTTATTTCGTTTTTATTGTTATTTGGGATTATTTCACCCAATTGTTATTCACACGCATCCATCGTTCGTTTTGTGGAGCTAAGCCCCGACCCAAGACCCACCAACAAGCAAAAGAAGGGGAAAAAGGATAAAAAACCGGATTGAAAGATTTACGCCACATGCGCCCGCTGCATAAATGCAATTTCCAGTTTTCCTCCTCACGGAGCGGAGGAAAACTGGAAAATCGACTTTACCGCCGATGGGAGCGGCGGTAAAGCTGCAATTGCCAGATTTCCTACTCTCGGAGCGGAGGAAAACTGGAAAATGAAGCTTACCGCCGATGAGAGCGGCGGTAAAGCTGCAACTGCCAGTTTTCCTCCTCCCACAGTGGAGGAAAACTGGAAAATGCGATTTTACAGCCCATGCAAGCGGCGGTAAAGCTGCGTGAGTGTCCGAATAAAGTCGCAAGACCTTTCCATTTCCAATTAACTTAAAATAAACTGAAAGAATCAAACGTTCCGTTTTTTCATGTAGCCCATATCTAGTGAACTCCCACATGATGTGAATGGAGAGAAAAGAAATCACACAAGCTGAATTCGGCAATTGACACATACTGAATTGAATTTCGTGGCTTTTGAACATAAATATATATATATATATATTTATACTGCCCCAGAAACAAATGTAGAAATATATAAATGGTCATCAAATAACATCCCCATAATGAAACAACAAAATCCGAGATATCACTCTATTAAAGCAATTCGCTCTTGTCTACAACTCCATCTTAGATCTTTCATCACTCGTACTCTTTAATGATCATCGGTGTGACTCACCTGATAATAAGTTCTTAAGAATTCAATTCCATGCGAACAGAGGGGCCCTTAAGCGAACACTTGTATGAAAGAAATTTGAAAAGCATTGACTGTTATCACGTTTCTTATCTAAAGCAGTGACACAGAATATTTTGTAATCTTGCAATCAACATCTAAGCTTTATTTTTCTTCTTTTTTCGACACGCATAGATTTGGAAACTCTCTGGACCTAACCAACGGGCCTTAGGACTGATGGAAATGGTCAAGTCAAGCTCGATAACAGCTTTGGGCCGCAGCAGAACGCCCCATAGTTGTTCACATGCACAGAAAAGCAGCGATGCAACGACCACCGGGGCATGTCTGCCAGTATAGGATTTGCTTTTCTGGTTGTCCTGTTGAAATGAAGATTTTGCTGGTTTCACTTATTTTCTAAATCGTATATATCCGGATCTCTGGTTTTGTTAAGGTAACGGTTCTGGAAAGCTTACTTTGCTTGTTAAGTAAAGTGAAGGGCTAATACGAGAGACGTTCGATTTATTGCGTTTTTATTGTGATTTGGGATTATTTCACCAAATTGTTATTCACACGCGTCCATCGTTCGTTTTGTGGAGCTAAGCCCCGATCCAAGACCCACCAACAAGCAAAAGAAGGGGAAAAAGGATAAAAAACCGGATTGAAAGATTTCTGCCACATGCGCCCGAAGCATAAATGCAATTTCCAATTTTCCTCTTCTCGGAGCAGAGGAAAACTGGAAAATCGACTCTACCGCCGATGGGAGCGGCGGTAAAGCTGCAATTGCCAGATTTCCTCCTCTCGGAGAGGAGGAAAACTGGAAAATCCAACTTACGGCTGATGAGAGCGGCGGTAAAACTGCAACTGCCAGTTTTCCCCCTCTCATAGTGGAGGAAAACTGGAAAATGCGATTTTACCGCCCATGCAAGCGGCGGTAAAGCTGCGTGAGTGTTCGAATAAAGTCGTAAGACCTTTCCATTTCCAATTAACTAAAAATCAAATGAAAGAATCAAACGTTCCCATTTTTCTTGTATCCCATATCTAGTGAACTCCCACATGATGTGAATGGAGAGAAAAAAAATCACACAAGCTGACTTCGGCAATCGACACATGCTGAATTGAATTTAGAGGCTTTTGAATATAAATGTATATATATATATTTATACTGCCCCAGAAACAAATGTAGAAACATATAAATGGTCATCAAATAACATCCCCATAATGAAACAACAAAATCCGAGATATCACTCTATTAAAGCAATTCGCTCCTGTCTACAACTCCATCTTAGATCTTTCATCACTCGTACTCTTTAATGATCATCACTGTGACTCACCCGATAATAAGTTCTTAAGAATTCAATTCCATGCGAACAGAGGGGCCCTTAAGCGAACACTTGTATGAATGAAATTTGAAAAGCATTGAGTGTTATCACGTTTCTTATCTAAAGCAGTGACACGGAATATTTTGTAATCTTGCAATCAACATCTAAGCTTTATTTTTCTTTTTTTTTCGACACGCATAGATTTGGAAACTCTCTGGACCTAACCAACGGGCCTTAGGACTGATGGAAATGGTCAAGTCAAGCTCGATAACAGCTTTGGACCGCAGCAGAACGCCCCATAGTTGTTCACATGCACAGAAAAGCAGCGATGCATCGACCACCGGGGCATGTCTGCGAGTATAGGATTTGCTTTTCTGGTTGTGCTGTTGAAATGAAGATTTTGCTGGTTTCACATATTTTCTGAATCGTACATATCCGGATCTCTGGTTTTGTTAAGGTAACGGTTCTGGTAAGCTTACTTTGCTTGTTAAGTAAAGTGAAGGGCTAATACGAGAGACGTTCGATTTATTGCATCTTTATTGTGATTTGGGATTATTTTCTCCTGATTGTTATTCACACGCGTCCATCCTTCGTTTTGTGGAGCTAAGCCCCGACCCAAGACCCACCAACAAGCAAAAGAAGGGGAAAGAGGATAAAAAACCGGATTGAAAGATTTTCGCCACATGCGCCCGCAGCATAAATGCAATTTCCAGTTTTCCTCCTCTCGGAGCGGAGGAAAACTGGAAAATCGACTTTACTGCCGATGGGAGCGGCGGTAAAGCTGCAATTGCCAGATTTTCTCCTCTCGGAGCGGAGGAAAACTGGAAAATCCAGCTTACGGCCGATGAGAGCGGAGGTAAAACTGCAACTGCCAGTTTTCCCCCTCTCACAGTGGAGGAAAAATGGAAAATGCGATTTTACCGCCCATGCAAGCGGTGGTAAAGCTGCGTGAGTGTCCGAATAAAGTCGTAAGACCTTTCCATTTCCAATTAACTTAAAATCAAATGAAAGAATCAAACGTTCCCATTTTTCTTGTAGCCCATATCTAGTGAACTCCCACATGATGTGAATGGAGAGAAAAAAAATCACACAAGCTGACTTCGGCAATCGACACATGCTGAATTGAATTTAGAGGCTTTTGAATATAAATGTATATATATATATTTATACTGCCCCAGAAACAAATGTAGAAACATATAAATGGTCATCAAATAACATCCCCATAATGAAACAACAAAATCCGAGATATCACTCTATTAAAGCAATTCGCTCCTGTCTACAACTCCATCTTAGGTTTTTCATCACTCGTACTCTTTAACGATCATCGGTGTGACTCACCTGATAATAAGTTTTTAAGAATTCAATTCCATGCGAACAGAGGGGCCCTTAAGCGAACACTTGTATGAAAGAAATTTGAAAAGCATTGAGTGTTATCACGTTTCTTATCTAAAGCAGTGACACAGAATATTTTGTAATCTTGCAATCAACATGTAAGCTTTATTTTTCTTTTTTTTTCGACACGCATAGATTTGGAAACTCTCTGGACCTAACCAACGGGCCTTAGAACTGATGGAAATGGTCAAGTCAAGCTCGATAACAGCTTTGGACCGCAGCAGAACGCCCCATAGTTGTTCACATGCACAGAAAAGTAGCGATGCATCGACCACCGGGGCATGTCTGCGAGTATAGGATTTGCTTTTCTTGTTGTGCTGTTGAAATGAAGATTTTGCAGGTTTCACATATTTTCTGAATCGTACATATCCGGATCTCTGGTTTTGTTAAGGTAACGGTTCTGGTAAGCTTACTTTGCTTGTTAAGTAAAGTGAAGGGCTAATACGAGAGACGTTCGATTTATTGCATTTTTATTGTGATTTGGGATTATTTTCACCCGATTGTTATTCACACGCGTCCATCCTTCGTTTTGTGGAGCTAAGCCCCGACCCAAGACCCACCAACAAGCAAAAGAAGGGGAAAGAGGATAAAAAACCGGATTGAAAGATTTTCGCCACATGCGCCCGCAGCATAAATGCAATTTCCGGTTTTCCTTCTCTCGGAGCGGAGGAAAACTGGAAAATCCAGTTTACCGCCGATGAGAGCGGCGGTAAAGCTGCAACCGCCAGTTTTCCTCCTCTCACAGTGGAGGAAAACTGGAAAATGCGATTTTACCGCCCATGCAAGCGGCGGTAAAGCTGCGTGAGTGTCCGAATAAAGTCGCAAGACCTTTCCATTTCCAATTAACATAAGATCACCCTAAAGAATGAAACGTTCCGTTTTTTCTTGTAGCTCATATCTAGTGAACTCCCACATGATGTGGATGGAGAGAAAAAAAATCAAAGCAGCTGACTTCGGCAATTGGCACATGCTGAATTGAACCTCGAGGCTTTTGAATATAAATATATATATATTTATACTGCCCCGGAAACAAATGTAGAAATATATAAATGGTCATCAAATAACATCCCCATAATGAAACAACAAAATCCGAGATATCACTCTATTAAACCAATTCGCTCCTGTCTACAACTCCATCTTAGGTCTTTAATCACTCGTACTCTTTAATGATCATCGGTGTGACTCACCTGATAATAAGTTCTTAAGAATTCAATTCCATGCGAACAGAGGGGCCCTTAAGCGAACACTTGTATGAAAGAAATTTGAAAAGCATTGAGTGTTATCACGTTTCTTATCTAAAGCAGTGACACGGAATATTTTGTAATCTTGCAATCAACATCTAAGCTTTATTTTTCTTTTTTTTTCGACACGCATAGATTTGGAAACTCTCTGGACCTAACCAACGGGCTTTAGGACTGATGGAAATGGTCAAGTCAAGCTCGATAACAGCTTTGGACCGCAGCAGAACGCCCCATAGTTGTTCACATGCACAGAAAAGCAGCGATGCATCGGCCACCGGGGCATGTGTGCGAGTATAGGATCTGCTTTTCTGGTTGTCCTGTTGAAATGAAGATTTTGCTGGTTTCACTTATTTTCTGAATCGTAAATATCCGGATCTCTTGTTTTGTTAAGGTAACGGTTCTGGTAAGCTTACTTTGCCTGTTAAGTAAAGTGAAGGGCTAATACGAGAGACGTTCGATTTATTGCGTTTTTATTGTGATTTGGGATTATTTTCACCCGATTGTTATTCACACGCGTCCATCCTTCGTTTTGTGGAGCTAAGCCCCGACCCAAGACCCACCAACAAGCAAAAGAAGGGGAAAGAGGATAAAAAACCGGATTGAAAGATTTCCGCCACATGCGCCCGCAGCATAAATGCAATTTCCAGTTTTCCTCCTCTCGGAGAGGAGGAGAACCGGAAAATCGACTTTACCGCCGATGGGAGCGGCGGTAATGCTGCAATTGCCAGATTTCCTCCTCTCGGAACGGAGGAAAACTGGAAGATCCAGTTTACCGCCGATGAGAGCGGCCGTAAAGCTGTAACTGCCCGATTTCCTCCTCTCTCAGTGGAGGAAAACTGGAAAATGCGATTTTACCGCCCATGTAAACGGCGGTAAAGCTGCGTGAGTGTCCGAATAAAGTCGCAAGACCTTTCCATTTCCAATTAACATAAGATCAAATGAAAGAATCAAACGTTCCGTTTTTTCTTGTAGCCCATATCTAGTGAACTCCCACATGATGTGAATGGAGAGAAAAAAAATCACAGCAGCTGACTTCGGCAATTGACACATGCTGAATTGAATTTCGAGGCTTTTGAATATAAATATATATATTTATACTGCCCCAGAAACAAATGTAGAAATATATAAATGGTCCTCAAATAACATCCCGAGATATCACTCTATTAAAGCAATTCGCTCCTGTCTACAGCTCCATCTTAGGTCTTTCATCACTCGTACTCTTTAATGATCATCGGTGTGACTCACCTGATAATAAGTTCTTAAGAATTCAATTCCATGCGAACAGAGGGGCCCTTAAGCGAACACTTGTATGAAAGAAATTTGAAAAGCATTGAGTGTTATCACGTTTCTTATCTAAAGCAGTGACACGGAATATTTTGTAATCTTGCAATCAACATCTAAGCTTTATTTTTCTTTTTTTTTCGACACGCATAGATTTGGAAACTCTCTGGACCTAACCAACGGGCTTTAGGACTGATGGAAATGGTCAAGTCAAGCTCGATAAAAGCTTTGGACCGCAGCAGAACGCCCCATAGTTGTTCACATGCACAGAAAAGCAGCGATGCATCGACCACCGGGGCATGTCTGCGAGTATAGGATTTGCTTTTCTGGTTGTCCTGTTCAAATGAAGATTTTGCTGGTTTCACTTATTTTCTGAATCGTACATATCCGGATCTCTGGTTTTTTTAAGGTAACGGTTCTGGTAAGCTTACTTTGCGTGTTAAGTAAAGTGAAGGGCTAATACGAGAGACGTTCGATTTATTGCGTTTTTATTGTGATTTGGGATTATTTTCACCCGATTGTTATTCACACGCGTCCATCCTTCGTTTTGTGGAGCTAAGCCCCGACCCAAGACCCACCAACAAGCAAAAGAAGGGGAAAGAGGATAAAAAACCGGATTGAAAGATTTCCGCCACATGCGCCCGTAGCATAAATGCAATTTCCAGTTTTCCTCCTCTCGGAGCGGAGGAAAACTGGAAAATCGACTTTACCGCCGATGGGAGCGGCGGTAAAGCTGCAATTGCCAGATTTCCTCCTCTCGGAGCGGAGGAAAACTGGAAGATCCAGTTTACCGCCGATGAGAGCGGCCGTAAAGCTGCAACTGCCAGCTTTCCTCCTCTCTCAGTGGAGGAAAACTGGAAAATGCGATTTTACCGCCCATGCAAGCGGCGGTAAAGCTGCGTGAGTGTCCGAATAAAGTCGCAAGACCTTTCCATTTCCAATTAACATAAGATCAAATGAAAGAATCAAACGTTCCGTTTTTTCTTGTAGCCCATATCTAGTGAACTCCCACATGATGTGAATGGAGAGAAAAAAAATCACAGCAGCTGACTTCGGCAATTGACACATGCTGAATTGAATTTCGAAGCTTTTGAATATAAATAAATAAATTTATACTGCCCTAGAAACAAATGTAGAAATATATAAACGGGCATCAAATAACATCCCGAGATATCACTCTATTAAAGCAATTCGCTCCTGTCTACAACTCCATCTTAGGTCTTTCATCACTCGTACTCTTTAATGATCATCGGTGTGACTCACCTGATAATAAGTTCTTAAGAGTTCAATTCCATGCGAACAGAGGGGCCCTTAAGCGAACACTTGTATGAAAGAAATTTGAAAAGCATTGAGTGTTATCACGTTTCTTATCTAAAGCAGTGACACGGAATATTTTGTAATCTTGCAATCAACATCTAAGCTTTATTTTTCTTTTTTTTTCGACACGCATAGATTTGGGAACTCTCTGGACCTAACCAACGGGCCTTAGGACTGATGGAAATGGTCAAGTCAAGCTCGATAACAGCTTTGGACCGCAGCAGAACGCCCCATAGTTGTTCACATGCACAGAAAAGCAGCGATGCATCGACCACCGGGGCATGTCTGCGAGTATAGGATTTGCTTTTCTGGTTGTCCTGTTGAAATGAAGATTTTGCTGGTTTCACTTATTTTCTGAATCGTACATATCCGGATCTCTTGTTTTGTTAAGGTAACGGTTCTGGTAAGCTTACTTTGCTAGTTAAGTAAAGTGAAGGGCTAATACGAGAGACGTTCGATTTATTGCGTTCTTATTGTGATTTGGGATTATTTTCACCAGATTGTTATTCACACGCGTCCATCGTTCGTTTTGTGGAGCTAAGCCCCGACCCAAGACCCACCAACAAGCAAAAGAAGGGGGAAAAGGATAAAAAACAGGATTGAAAGATTTCCGCCACATGCGCCCGCAGCATAAATGCAATTTCCGGTTTTCCTCCTCTCGGAGCGGAGGAATACTGGAAAATCGACTTTACCGCAGATGGGAGCGGCAGTAAAGCTGCAATTGCCAGATTTCCTCCTCTCGGAGCTGAGGAAAACTGGAAAATCCTGGAAAATGCGATTTTACCGCCCATGCAAGCGGCGGTAAAGCTGCGTGAGTGTCCGAATAAAGTCGCAAGACCTTTCCATTTCCAATTAACATAAGATCAAATGAAAGAATCAAACGTTCCGTTTTTTCTTGTAGCCCATATCTAGTGAGCTCCCACATGATGTGAATGGAGAGAAAAAAAATCACAGCAGCTGACTGCGGCAATTGACACATGCTGAATTGAATTTCGAGGCTTTTGAATATAAAGATATATATTTATACTGCCCCAGAAACAAATGTAGAAATATTTAAATGGTCATCAAATAACATCCCGAGATATCACTCTATTAAAGCAATTCGCTCCTGTCTACAACTCCATCTTAGGTCTTTCATCACTCGTACTCTTTAATGATCATCGGTGTGACTCACCAGATAATAAGTTCTTAAGAATTCAATTCCATGCGAACAGAGGGGCCCTTAAGCGAACACTTGTATGAAAGAAATTTGAAAAGCATTGAGTGTTATCACGTTTCTTATCTAAAGCAGTGACACGGAATATTTTGTAATCTTGCGATCAACATCTAAGCTTTATTTTTCTTTTTTTTTCGACACGCATAGATTTGGAAACTCTCTGGACCTAACCAACGGGCCTTAGGACTGATGGAAATGGTCAAGTCAAGCTCGATAACAGCTTTGGACCGCAGCAGAACGCCCCATAGTTGTTCACATGCACAGAAAAGCAGCGATGCATCGACCACCGGGGCATGTCTGCGAGTATAGGATTTGCTTTTCTGGTTGTGCTGTTGAAATGAAGATTTTGCGGGTTTCACTTATTTTCTGAATCGTACATATCCGGATCTCTGGTTTTGTTAAGGTAACGGTTCTGGTAAGCTTACTTTGCTTGTTAAGCAAAGTGAAGGGCTAATACGAGAGACGTTCGATTTATTGCGTTTTTATTGTGATTTGGGATTATTTTCACCCGATTGTTATTCACACGCGTCCATCCTTCGTTTTGTGGAGCTAAGCCCCGACCCAAGACCCACCAACAAGCAAAAGAAGGGGAAAGAGGATAAAAAACCGGATTGAAAGATTTCCGCCACATGCGCCCGCAGCATAAATGCAATTTCCAGTTTTCCTCCTCTCGGAGCGGAGGAAAACTAGAAAATCGACTTTACCGCCGATGGGAGCGGCGGTAAAGCTGCAATTGCCAGATTGCCTCCTCTCGGAGCTGAGGAAAACTGGAAAATCCTGTTTACCGCCGATGAGAGCGGCGGTAAAGCTGCAACTGCCAGTTTTCCTCCTCTCACAGTGGAGGAAAACAGGAAAATGTGATTTTACCGCCCATGCAAGCGGCGGTAAAGCTGCGTGAGTGTCCGAATAAAGTCGCAAGACGTTTCCATTTCCAATTAACATAAGATCAAATGAAAGAATCAAACGTTCCGTTTTTTCTTGTAGCCCATATCTAGCGAACTCCCACATGATGTGAATGGAGAGAAAAAAAATCTCAGCAGCTGACTTCGGCAATTGACACATGCTGTATTGAATTTCGAGGCTTTTGAATATAAATATATATATTTATACTGCCCTACAAAAAAATGTAGAAATATATAAATGGTCATCAAATAACATCCCGAGATATCACTCTATTAAAGCAATTCGCTCCTGTCTACAACTCCATCTTAGGTCTTTCATCACTCGTACTCTTTAATGATCATCGGTGTGACTCACCTGATAATAAGTTCTTAAGAATTCAATTCCATGCGAACAGAGGGGCCCTTAAGCGAACACTTGTATGAAAGAAATTTGAAAAGCATTGAGTGTTATCACGTTTCTTATCTAAGGCAGTGACACAGAATATTTTGTAATCTTGCAATCAACATCTAAGCTTTATTTTTCTTTTTTTTTCGACACGCATAGATTTGGAAACTCTCTGGACCTAACCAACGGGCCTTAGGACTGATGGAAATGGTTAAGTCAAGCTCGATAACAGCTTTGGACCGCAGCAGAACGCCCCATAGTTGTTCACATGCACAGAAAAGCAGCGATGCATCGACCACCGGGGCATGTCTGCGAGTATAGGATTTGCTTTTCTGGTTGTGCTGTTGAAATGAAGATTTTGCTGGTTTCACTTATTTTCTGAATCGTACATATCCGGATCTCTGGTTTTGTTAAGGTAACGGTTCTGGTAAGCTTACTTTGCTTGTTCAGTAAAGTGAAGGGCTAATACGAGAGACGTTCGATTTATTGCGTTTTTATTGTGATTTGGGATTATTTTCACCCGATTGTTATTCACACGCGTCCATCCTTCGTTTTGTGGAGCTAAGCCCCGACCCAAGACCCACCAACAAGCAAAAGAAGGGGAAAGAGGATAAAAAACCGGATCGAAAGATTTCCGCCACATGCCCCCGCAGCATAAATGCAATTTCCAGTTTTCCTCCTCTCGGAGCGGAGTAAAACTGGAAAATCGACTTTACCGCCGATGAGAGCGGCGGTAAAGCTGCAATTGCCAGATTGCCTCCTCTCGGAGCTGAGGAAAACTGGAAAATCCAGTTTCCCGCCGATGAGAGCGGCGGTAAAGCTCCAACTGCCAGCTTTCCTCCTCTCACAGTGGAGGAAACCTGGAAAATGCGATTTTACCGCCCATGCAAGCGGCGGTAAAGCTGCGTGAGTGTCCGAATAAAGTCGCAAGACCTTTTCATTTCCAATTAACATAAGATCAAATGAAAGAATCAAACGTTCCGTTTTTTCTTGTAGCCCATATCTAGTGAACTCCCACATGATGTGAATGGAGAGAAAAAAAATCAAAGCAGCTGACTTCGGCAATTGGCACATGCTGAATTGAATTTCGAGGCTTTTGAATATTAATATATATATTTATACTGCCTCAGAAAAAAATGTAGAAATATATAAATGGTCATCAAATAACATCCCCATAATGAAACAACAAAATCCGAGATATCACTATATTAAAGCAATTCGCTCCTGTCTACAACTCCATCTTAGGTCTTTCATCACTCGTACTCTTTAATGATCATTGGTGTGACTCACCTGATAATAAGTTCTTAAGAATTCAATTCCATGCGAACAGAGGGGCCCTTAAGCGAACACTTGTATGAAAGAAATTTGAAAAGCATTGAGTGTTATCACGTTTCTTATCTAAAGCAGTGACACGGAATATTTTGTAATCTTGCAATCAACATCTAAGCTTTATTTTTCTTTTTTTTTCGACACGCATAGATTTGGAAACTCTCTGGACCTAACCAACGGGCCTTAGGAGTGATGGAAACGGTCAAGTCAAGCTCGATAACAGTTTTGGACCGCAGCAGAACGCCCCATAGTTGTTCACATGCACAGAAAAGCAGCGATGCATCGACCACCGGGGCATGTCTGCGAGTATAGGATTTGCTTTTCTGGTTGTGCTGTTGAAATGAAGATTTTGCCGGTTTCACTTATTTTCTGAATCGTACATATCCGGATCTCTGGTTTTGTTAAGGTAACGGTTCTGGTAAGCTTACTTTGCTTGTTAAGTAAAGTGAAGGGCTAATACGAGAGACGTTCGATTTATTGCGTTCTTATTGTGATTTGGGATTATTTTCACCCGATTGTTATTCACACGCGTCCATTGTTCGTTTTGTGGAGCTAAGCCCCGACCCAAGACCCACCAACAAGCAAAAGAAGGGGAAAGAGGATAAAAAACCGGATTGAAAGATTTCCGCCACATGCGCCCGCAGCATAAATGCAATTTCCAGTTTTCCTCCTCTCGGAGCGGAGGAAAATTGGAAAATCGAATTTACCGCCGATGGGAGCGGCGGTAAAGCTGCAATTGCCAGATTTCCTCCTCTCGGAGCAGAGGAAAACCGGAAAATCCAGTTTACCGCCGACGAGAGCGGCGGTAAAGCTGCAACTGCCAGCTTTCCTCCTCTCACAGTGGAGGAAAACTGGAAAATGCGATTTTACCGCCCATGCAAGCGGCGGTAAAGCTGCGTGAGTGTCCGAATAAAGTCGCAAGACCTTTCCATTTCCAATTAACATAAGATCAAATGAAAGAATCAAACGTTCCGTTTTTTCTTGTAGCCCGTATCTAGTGAACTCCCACATGATGTGAATGGAGAGAAAACAAATCACAGCAGCTGACCATGGCAATTGACACATGCTGAATTGAATTTCGAGGCTTTTGAATATAAATATATATATTTATACTGCCCCAGAAACAAATGTAGAAATATATAAATGGTCATCGAATAACATCCCGAGATATCACTCTATTAAAGCAATTCGCTCCTGTCTACAACTCCATCTTAGGTCTTTCATCACTCGTACTCTTTAATGATCATCGGTGTGACTCACCTGATAATAAGTTCTTAAGAATTCAATTTCATGCGAACAGAGGGGCCCTTAAGCGAACACTTGTATGTAAGAAATTTGAAGAGCATTGAGTGTTGTCACGTTTCTTATCTAAAACAGTGACACGGAATATTTTGTAATCTTGCAATCAACATCTAAGCTTTATTTTTCTTTTTTTTTCGACACGCATAAATTTGGAAACTCTCTGGACCTAACCAACGGGCCTTAGGACTGATGGAAATGGTCAAATGAAGCTCGATAACAGCTTTGGACAGCAGCAGACCGCCCCATTGTTGTTCACATGCACAGAAAAGCAGCGATGCATCGACCACCGGGGCATGTCTGCGAGTATAGGATTTGCTTTTCTGGTTGTCCTGTTGAAATGAAGATTTTGCTGGTTTCACTTATTTTCTGAACCGCACATATCCGGATCTCTGGTTTTGTTAAGGTAACGGTTCTGGTAAGCTTACTTTGCTTGTTAAGTAAAGTGAAGGGCTAATACGAGAGACGTTCGATTTATTGCGTTTGTATTGTGATTTGGGATTATTTTCACCCGATTGTTATTTACACGCGTCCATCCTTCGTTTTGTGGAGCTAAGCCCCGACCCAAGACCCACCAACAAGGAAAAGAAGGGGAAAGAGGATAAAAAACCGGATTGAAAGATTTCCGCCACATGCGCCCGCAGCATAAATGCAATTTCCAGTTTTCCTCCTCTCGGAGCGGAGGAAAACTGGAAAATCGACTTTACCGCCGATGGGAGCGGCGGTAAAGCTGCAATTGCCAGATTTACTCCTCTCGGAGCGGAGGAAATCTGGAAGACCCAGTTTACAGCCGATGAGAGCGGCCGTAAAGCTGCAACTTCCAGTTTTCCTCCTCTCTCAGTGGAGGAAAACTGGAAAATGCGATTTTACCGCCCATGCAAGCGGCGATAAAGCTGCGTGAGTGTCCGAATAAAGTCGCAAGACCTTTCCATTTCCAATTAACATAAGATCAAATGAAAGAATCAAACGTTCCGTTTTTTCTTGTAGCCCGTATCTAGTGAACTCCCACATGATGTGAATGGAGAGAAAAAAAATCACAGCAGCTGACTTCGGCAATTGACACATGCTGAATTGAATTTCGAGGCTTTTGAATATAAATATATATATTTATACTGCCCCAGAAACAAATGTAGAAATATATAAATGGTCATCGAATAACATCCCGAGATATCACTCTATTAAAGCAATTCGCTCCTGTCTACAACTCCATCTTAGGTCTTTCATCACTCGTACTCTTTAATGATCATCGGTGTGACTCACCTGATAATAAGTTCTTAAGAATTCAATTCCATGCGAACAGAGGGGCCCTTAAGCGAACACTTGTATGAAAGAAATTTGAAAAGCATTGAGTGTTGTCACGTTTCTTATCTAAAACAGTGACACGGAATATTTTGTAATCTTGCAATCAACATCTAAGCTTTATTTTTCTTTTTTTTTCGACACGCATAGATTTGGAAACTCTCTGGACCTAACCAACGGGCCTTAGGACTGATGGAAATGGTCAAATGAAGCTCGATAACAGCTTTGGACAGCAGCAGACCGCCCCATTGTTGTTCACATGCACAGAAAAGCAGCGATGCATCGACCACCGGGGCATGTCTGCGAGTATAGGATTTGCTTTTCTGGTTGTCCTGTTGAAATGAAGATTTTGCGGGTTTCACTTATTTTCTAAATCGTACATATCCGGATATCTGGTTTTGTTAAGGTAACGGTTCTGGTAAGCTTACTTTGCTTGTTAAGTAAAGTGAAGGGCTAATACGAGAGACGTTCGATTTATTGCGTTTGTATTGTGATTTGGGATTATTTTCACCCGATTGTTATTTACACGCGTCCATCCTTCGTTTTGTGGAGCTAAGCCCCGACCCAAGACCCACCAACAAGCAAAAGAAGGGGAAAGAGGATAAAAAACCGGATTGAAAGATTTCCGCCACATGCGCCCGCAGCATAAATGCAATTTCCAGTTTTCCTCCTCTCGGAGCGGAGGAAAACTGGAAAATCGACTTTACCGCCGATGAGAGCGGCGGTAAAGCTGCAATTGCCAGATTTACTCCTCTCGGAGCGGAGGAAATCTGGAAGACCCAGTTTACCGCCGATGAGAGCGGCCGTAAAGCTGCAACTTCCAGTTTTCCTCCTCTCTCAGTGGAGGAAAACTGGAAAATGCGATTTTACCGCCCATGCAAGCGGCGATAAAGCTGCGTGAGTGTCCGAATAAAGTCGCAAGACCTTTCCATTTCCAATTAACATAAGATCAAATGAAAGAATCAAACGTTTCGTTTTTTCTTGTAGCCCGTATCTAGTGAACTCCCACATGATGTGAATGGAGAGAAAAAAAATCACAGCAGCTGACTTCGGCAATTGACACATGCTGAATTGAATTTCGAGGCTTTTGAATATAAATATATATATTTATACTGCCCCAGAAACAAATGTAGAAATATATAAATGGTCATCAAATAACATCCCGAGATATCACTCTATTAAAGCAATTCGCTCCTGTCTACAACTCCATCTTAGGTCTTTCATCACTCGTACTCTTTAATGATCATCGGTGTGACTCACCTGATAATAAGTTCTTAAGAATTCAATTCCATGCGAACAGAGGGGCCCTTAAGCGAACACTTGTATGAAAGAAATTTGAAAAGCATTGAGTGTTATCACGTTTCTTATCTAAGGCAGTGACACAGAATATTTTGTAATCTTGCAATCAACATCTAAGCTTTATTTTTCTTTTTTTTTCGACACGCATAGATTTGGAAACTCTCTGGACCTAACCAACGGGCCTTAGGACTGATGGAAATGGTTAAGTCAAGCTCGATAACAGCTTTGGACCGCAGCAGAACGCCCCATAGTTGTTCACATGCACAGAAAAGCAGCGATGCATCGACCACCGGGGCATGTCTGCGAGTATAGGATTTGCTTTTCTGGTTGTGCTGTTGAAATGAAGATTTTGCTGGTTTCACTTATTTTCTGAATCGTACATATCCGGATCTCTGGTTTTGTTAAGGTAACGGTTCTGGTAAGCTTACTTTGCTTGTTCAGTAAAGTGAAGGGCTAATACGAGAGACGTTCGATTTATTGCGTTTTTATTGTGATTTGGGATTATTTTCACCCGATTGTTATTCACACGCGTCCATCCTTCGTTTTGTGGAGCTAAGCCCCGACCCAAGACCCACCAACAAGCAAAAGAAGGGGAAAGAGGATAAAAAACCGGATCGAAAGATTTCCGCCACATGCCCCCGCAGCATAAATGCAATTTCCAGTTTTCCTCCTCTCGGAGCGGAGTAAAACTGGAAAATCGACTTTACCGCCGATGAGAGCGGCGGTAAAGCTGCAATTGCCAGATTGCCTCCTCTCGGAGCTGAGGAAAACTGGAAAATCCAGTTTCCCGCCGATGAGAGCGGCGGTAAAGCTCCAACTGCCAGCTTTCCTCCTCTCACAGTGGAGGAAACCTGGAAAATGCGATTTTACCGCCCATGCAAGCGGCGGTAAAGCTGCGTGAGTGTCCGAATAAAGTCGCAAGACCTTTTCATTTCCAATTAACATAAGATCAAATGAAAGAATCAAACGTTCCGTTTTTTCTTGTAGCCCATATCTAGTGAACTCCCACATGATGTGAATGGAGAGAAAAAAAATCAAAGCAGCTGACTTCGGCAATTGGCACATGCTGAATTGAATTTCGAGGCTTTTGAATATTAATATATATATTTATACTGCCTCAGAAAAAAATGTAGAAATATATAAATGGTCATCAAATAACATCCCCATAATGAAACAACAAAATCCGAGATATCACTATATTAAAGCAATTCGCTCCTGTCTACAACTCCATCTTAGGTCTTTCATCACTCGTACTCTTTAATGATCATTGGTGTGACTCACCTGATAATAAGTTCTTAAGAATTCAATTCCATGCGAACAGAGGGGCCCTTAAGCGAACACTTGTATGAAAGAAATTTGAAAAGCATTGAGTGTTATCACGTTTCTTATCTAAAGCAGTGACACGGAATATTTTGTAATCTTGCAATCAACATCTAAGCTTTATTTTTCTTTTTTTTTCGACACGCATAGATTTGGAAACTCTCTGGACCTAACCAACGGGCCTTAGGAGTGATGGAAACGGTCAAGTCAAGCTCGATAACAGTTTTGGACCGCAGCAGAACGCCCCATAGTTGTTCACATGCACAGAAAAGCAGCGATGCATCGACCACCGGGGCATGTCTGCGAGTATAGGATTTGCTTTTCTGGTTGTGCTGTTGAAATGAAGATTTTGCCGGTTTCACTTATTTTCTGAATCGTACATATCCGGATCTCTGGTTTTGTTAAGGTAACGGTTCTGGTAAGCTTACTTTGCTTGTTAAGTAAAGTGAAGGGCTAATACGAGAGACGTTCGATTTATTGCGTTCTTATTGTGATTTGGGATTATTTTCACCCGATTGTTATTCACACGCGTCCATTGTTCGTTTTGTGGAGCTAAGCCCCGACCCAAGACCCACCAACAAGCAAAAGAAGGGGAAAGAGGATAAAAAACCGGATTGAAAGATTTCCGCCACATGCGCCCGCAGCATAAATGCAATTTCCAGTTTTCCTCCTCTCGGAGCGGAGGAAAATTGGAAAATCGAATTTACCGCCGATGGGAGCGGCGGTAAAGCTGCAATTGCCAGATTTCCTCCTCTCGGAGCAGAGGAAAACCGGAAAATCCAGTTTACCGCCGACGAGAGCGGCGGTAAAGCTGCAACTGCCAGCTTTCCTCCTCTCACAGTGGAGGAAAACTGGAAAATGCGATTTTACCGCCCATGCAAGCGGCGGTAAAGCTGCGTGAGTGTCCGAATAAAGTCGCAAGACCTTTCCATTTCCAATTAACATAAGATCAAATGAAAGAATCAAACGTTCCGTTTTTTCTTGTAGCCCGTATCTAGTGAACTCCCACATGATGTGAATGGAGAGAAAACAAATCACAGCAGCTGACCATGGCAATTGACACATGCTGAATTGAATTTCGAGGCTTTTGAATATAAATATATATATTTATACTGCCCCAGAAACAAATGTAGAAATATATAAATGGTCATCGAATAACATCCCGAGATATCACTCTATTAAAGCAATTCGCTCCTGTCTACAACTCCATCTTAGGTCTTTCATCACTCGTACTCTTTAATGATCATCGGTGTGACTCACCTGATAATAAGTTCTTAAGAATTCAATTTCATGCGAACAGAGGGGCCCTTAAGCGAACACTTGTATGTAAGAAATTTGAAGAGCATTGAGTGTTGTCACGTTTCTTATCTAAAACAGTGACACGGAATATTTTGTAATCTTGCAATCAACATCTAAGCTTTATTTTTCTTTTTTTTTCGACACGCATAAATTTGGAAACTCTCTGGACCTAACCAACGGGCCTTAGGACTGATGGAAATGGTCAAATGAAGCTCGATAACAGCTTTGGACAGCAGCAGACCGCCCCATTGTTGTTCACATGCACAGAAAAGCAGCGATGCATCGACCACCGGAGCATGTCTGCGAGTATAGGATTTGCTTTTCTGGTTGTCCTGTTGAAATGAAGATTTTGCTGGTTTCACTTATTTTCTGAACCGCACATATCCGGATCTCTGGTTTTGTTAAGGTAACGGTTCTGGTAAGCTTACTTTGCTTGTTAAGTAAAGTGAAGGGCTAATACGAGAGACGTTCGATTTATTGCGTTTGTATTGTGATTTGGGATTATTTTCACCCGATTGTTATTTACACGCGTCCATCCTTCGTTTTGTGGAGCTAAGCCCCGACCCAAGACCCACCAACAAGGAAAAGAAGGGGAAAGAGGATAAAAAACCGGATTGAAAGATTTCCGCCACATGCGCCCGCAGCATAAATGCAATTTCCAGTTTTCCTCCTCTCGGAGCGGAGGAAAACTGGAAAATCGACTTTACCGCCGATGGGAGCGGCAGTAAAGCTGCAATTGCCAGATTTACTCCTCTCGGAGCGGAGGAAATCTGGAAGACCCAGTTTACAGCCGATGAGAGCGGCCGTAAAGCTGCAACTTCCAGTTTTCCTCCTCTCTCAGTGGAGGAAAACTGGAAAATGCGATTTTACCGCCCATGCAAGCGGCGATAAAGCTGCGTGAGTGTCCGAATAAAGTCGCAAGACCTTTCCATTTCCAATTAACATAAGATCAAATGAAAGAATCAAACGTTCCGTTTTTTCTTGTAGCCCGTATCTAGTGAACTCCCACATGATGTGAATGGAGAGAAAAAAAATCACAGCAGCTGACTTCGGCAATTGACACATGCTGAATTGAATTTCGAGGCTTTTGAATATAAATATATATATTTATACTGCCCCAGAAACAAATGTAGAAATATATAAATGGTCATCGAATAACATCCCGAGATATCACTCTATTAAAGCAATTCGCTCCTGTCTACAACTCCATCTTAGGTCTTTCATCACTCGTACTCTTTAATGATCATCGGTGTGACTCACCTGATAATAAGTTCTTAAGAATTCAATTCCATGCGAACAGAGGGGCCCTTAAGCGAACACTTGTATGAAAGAAATTTGAAAAGCATTGAGTGTTGTCACGTTTCTTATCTAAAACAGTGACACGGAATATTTTGTAATCTTGCAATCAACATCTAAGCTTTATTTTTCTTTTTTTTTCGACACGCATAGATTTGGAAACTCTCTGGACCTAACCAACGGGCCTTAGGACTGATGGAAATGGTCAAATGAAGCTCGATAACAGCTTTGGACAGCAGCAGACCGCCCCATTGTTGTTCACATGCACAGAAAAGCAGCGATGCATCGACCACCGGGGCATGTCTGCGAGTATAGGATTTGCTTTTCTGGTTGTCCTGTTGAAATGAAGATTTTGCGGGTTTCACTTATTTTCTAAATCGTACATATCCGGATATCTGGTTTTGTTAAGGTAACGGTTCTGGTAAGCTTACTTTGCTTGTTAAGTAAAGTGAAGGGCTAATACGAGAGACGTTCGATTTATTGCGTTTGTATTGTGATTTGGGATTATTTTCACCCGATTGTTATTTACACGCGTCCATCCTTCGTTTTGTGGAGCTAAGCCCCGACCCAAGACCCACCAACAAGCAAAAGAAGGGGAAAGAGGATAAAAAACCGGATTGAAAGATTTCCGCCACATGCGCCCGCAGCATAAATGCAATTTCCAGTTTTCCTCCTCTCGGAGCGGAGGAAAACTGGAAAATCGACTTTACCGCCGATGGGAGCGGCGGTAAAGCTGCAATTGCCAGATTTACTCCTCTCGGAGCGGAGGAAATCTGGAAGACCCAGTTTACCGCCGATGAGAGCGGCCGTAAAGCTGCAACTTCCAGTTTTCCTCCTCTCTCAGTGGAGGAAAACTGGAAAATGCGATTTTACCGCCCATGCAAGCGGCGATAAAGCTGCGTGAGTGTCCGAATAATGTCGCAAGACCTTTCCATTTCCAATTAACATAAGATCAAATGAAAGAATCAAACGTTTCGTTTTTTCTTGTAGCCCGTATCTAGTGAACTCCCACATGATGTGAATGGAGAGAAAAAAAATCACAGCAGCTGACTTCGGCAATTGACACATGCTGAATTGAATTTCGAGGCTTTTGAATATAAATATATATATTTATACTGCCCCAGAAACAAATGTAGAAATATATAAATGGTCATCAAATAACATCCCGAGATATCACTCTATTAAAGCAATTCGCTCCTGTCTACAACTCCATCTTAGGTCTTTCATCACTCGTACTCTTTAATGATCATCGGTGTGACTCACCTGATAATAAGTTCTTAAGAATTCAATTCCATGCGAACAGAGGGGCCCTTAAGCGAACACTTGTATGAAAGAAATTTGAAAAGCATTGAGTGTTATCACGTTTCTTATCTAAAGCAGTGACACGGAATATTTTGTAATCTTGCAATCAACATCTAAGCTTTATTTTTCTTTTTTTTTCGACACGCATAGATTTGGAAACTCTCTGGACCTAACCAACGGGCCTTAGGACTGATGGAAATGGTTAAGTCAAGCTCGATAACAGCTTTGAACCGCAGCAGAACGCCCCATAGTTGTTCACATGCACAGAAAAGCAGCGATGCATCGACCACTGGGGCATGTCTGCGAGTATAGGATTTGCTTTTCTAGTTGTGCTGTTGAAATGAAGATTTTGCTGGTTTCACTTATTTTCTGAACCGTACATATCCGGATCTCTGGTTTTGTTAAGGTAACGGTTCCGGTAAGCTTACTTTGCTTGTTAAGTAAAGTGAAGGGCTAATACGAGAGACATTCGATTTATTGCGTTTTTATTGTGATTTGGGATTATTTTCACCCGATTGTTATTCACACGCGTCCATCCTTCGTTTTGTGGAGCTAAGCCCCGACCCAAGTCCCACCAACAAGTAAAAGAAGGGGAAAGAGGATAAAAAACCGGATTGAAAGATTTCCGCCACATGCGCCCGCAGCATAAATGCAATTTCCAGTTTTCCTCCTCTCGGAGCGGAGGAAAATTGGAAAATCGACTTTACCGCCGATGGGAGCGGCGGTAAAGCTGCAATTGCCAGATTTCCTCCTCTCGGAGCAGAGGAAAATTGGAAAATCCAGTTTGCCGCCGACGAGTGCGGCGGTAAAGCTGCAACTGCCAGCTTTCCTCCTCTCACAGTGGAGGAAAACTGGAAAATGCGATTTTACCGCCCATGCAAGCGGCGGTAAAGCTGCGTGAGTGTCCGAATAAAGTCGCAAGACCTTTCCATTTCCAATTAACATAAGATCAAATGAAAGAATCAAACGTTCCGTTTTTTCTTGTAGCCCGTATCTAGTGAACTCCCACATGATGTGAATGGAGAGAAAAAAAATCACAGCAGTTGACTTCGGCAATTGACACATGCTGAATTGAATTTCGAGGCTTTTGAATATAAATATATATATTTATACTGCCCCAGAAACAAATGTAGAAATATATAAATGGTCATCGAATAACATCCCGAGATATCACTCTATTAAAGCAATTCGCTCCTGTCTACAACTCCATCTTAGGTCTTTCATCACTCGTACTCTTTAATGATCATCGGTGTGACTCACCTGATAATAAGTTCTTAAGAATTCAATTCCATGCGAACAGAGGGGCCCTTAAGCGAACACTTGTATGAAAGAAATTTGAAAAGCATTGAGTGTTGTCACGTTTCTTATCTAAAGCAGTGACACGGAATATTTTATAATCTTGCAATCAACATCTAAGCTTTATTTTTCTTTTTTTTTCGACACGCATAGATTTGGAAACTCTCTGGACCTAACCAACGGGCCTTAGGACTGATGGAAATGGTCAAGTGAAGCTCGATAACAGCTTTGGACCGCAGCAGAACGCCCCATTGTTGTTCACATGCACAGAAAAGCAGCGATGCATCGACCACCGGGGCATGTCTGCTAGTATAGGATTTGCTTTTCTGGTTGTCCTGTTGAAATGAAGATTTTGCGGGTTTCACTTATTTTCTAAATCGTACATATCCGGATATCTGGTTTTGTTAAGGTAACGGTTTTGGTAAGCTTACTTTGCTTGTTAAGTAAAGTGAAGGGCTAATACGGAGACGTTCGATTTATTGCGTTTGTGTTGTGATTTGGGATTATTTTCACCCGATTGTTATTTACACGCGTCCATCCTTCGTTTTGTGGAGCTAAGCCCCGACCCAAGACCCACCAACAAGCAAAAGAAGCGGAAAGAAGTAAAAAAACCGGATTGAAAGATTTCCGCCACATGCGCCCGCAGCATAAATGCAATTTCCAGTTTTCCTCCTCTCGGAGCGGAGGAAAACTGGAAAATCGACTTTACCGCCGATGGGAGCGGCGGTAAAGCTGCAATTGCCAGATTTACTCCTCTCGGAGCGGAGGAAATCTGGAAGACCCAGTTTACCGCCGATGAGAGCGGCCGTAAAGCTGCAACTTCCAGTTTTCCTCCTCTCTCAGTGGAGGAAAACTGGAAAATGCGATTTTACCGCCCATGCAAGCGGCGATAAAGCTGCGTGAGTGTCCGAATAAAGTCGCAAGACCTTTCCATTTCCAATTAACATAAGATCAAATGAAAGAATCAAACGTTCCGTTTTTTCTTGTAGCCCATATCTAGTGAACTCCCACATGATGTGAATGGAGAGAAAAAAAATCACAGCAGCTGACTTCGGCAATTGACACATGCTGAATTGAATTTCGAGGCTTTTGAATATAAATATATATATTTATACTGCCCCAGAAACAAATGTAGAAATATATAAATGGTCATCAAATAACATCCCGAGATATCACTCTATTAAAGCAATTCGCTCCTGTCTACAACTCCATCTTAGGTCTTTCATCACTCGTACTCTTTAATGATCATCGGTGTGACTCACCTGATAATAAGTTCTTAAGAATTCAATTCCATGCGAACAGAGGGGCCCTTAAGCGAACACTTGTATGAAAGAAATTTGAAAAGCATTGAGTGTTGTCACGTTTCTTATCTAAAGCAGTGACACGGAATATTTTGTAATCTTGCAATCAACATCTAAGCTTTATTTTTCTTTTTTTTTCGACACGCATAGATTTGGAAACTCTCTGGACCTAACCAACGGGCCTTAGGACTGATGGAAATGGTCAAGTCAAGCTCGATAACAGCTTTGGACCGCAGCAGAACGCCCCATTGTTGTTCGCATGCACAGAAAAGCAGCGATGCATCGACCACCGGGGCATGTCTGCTAGTATAGGATTTGCTTTTCTGGTTGTCCTGTTGAAATGAAGATTTTGCGGGTTTCACTTATTTTCTAAATCGTACATATCCGGATATCTGGTTTTGTTAAGGTAACGGTTCTGGTAAGCTTACTTTGCTTGTTAAGTAAAGTGAAGGGCTAATACGAGAGACGTTCGATTTATTGCGTTTGTATTGTGATTTGGGATTATTTTCACCCGATTGTTATTTACACGCGTCCATCCTTCGTTTTGTGGAGCTAAGCCCCGACCCAAGACCCACCAACAAGTAAAAGAAGGGGAAAGAGGATAAAAAACCGGATTGAAAGATTTCCGCCACATGCGCCTGCAGCATAAATGCAATTTCCAGTTTTCCTCCTCTCGGAGCGGAGGAAAACTGGAAAATCGACTTTACCGCCGATGGGAGCGGCGGTAAAGCTGCAATTGCCAGATTTCCTCCTCTCGGAGCAGAGGAAAACTGGAAAATCCAGTTTGCCGCCGACGAGAGCGGCGGTAAAGCTGCAACTGCCAGCTTTCCTCCTCTCACAGTGGAGGAAAACTGGAAAATGCGATTTTACCGCCCATGCAAGCGGCGGTAAAGCTGCGTGAGTGTCCGAATAAAGTCGCAAGACCTTTCCATTTCCAATTAACATAAGATCAAATGAAAGAATCAAACGTTCCGTTTTTTCTTGTAGCCCGTATCTAGTGAACTCCCACATGATGTGAATGGAGAGAAAAAAAATCACAGCAGGTGACTTCGGCAATTGACACATGCTGAATTGAATTTCGAGGCTTTTGAATATAAATATATATATTTATACTGCCCCAGAAACAAATGTAGAAATATATAAATGGTCATCGAATAACATCCCGAGATATCACTCTATTAAAGCAATTCGCTCCTGTCTACAACTCCATCTTAGGTCTTTCATCACTCGTACTCTTTAATGATCATCGGTGTGACTCACCTGATAATAAGTTCTTAAGAATTCAATTCCATGCGAACAGAGGGGCCCTTAAGCGAACACTTGTATGAAAGAAATTTGAAAAGCATTGAGTGTTGTCACGTTTCTTATCTAAAGCAGTGACACGGAATATTTTGTAATCTTGCAATCAACATCTAAGCTTTATTTTTCTTTTTTTTTCGACACGCATAGATTTGGAAACTCTCTGGACCTAACCAACGGGCCTTAGGACTGATGGAAATGGTCAAGTGAAGCTCGATAACAGCTTTGGACCGCAGCAGAACGCCCCATTGTTGTTCACATGCACAGAAAAGCAGCGATGCATCGACCACCGGGGCATGTCTGCTAGTATAGGATTTGCTTTTCTGGTTGTCCTGTTGAAATGAAGATTTTGCGGGTTTCACTTATTTTCTAAATCGTACATATCCGGATATCTGGTTTTGTTAAGGTAACGGTTCTGGTAAGCTTACTTTGCTTGTTAAGTAAAGTGAAGGGCTAATACGGAGACGTTCGATTTATTGCGTTTGTATTGTGATTTGGGATTATTTTCACCCGATTGTTATTTACACGCGTCCATCCTTCGTTTTGTGGAGCTAAGCCCCGACCCAAGACCCACCAACAAGCAAAAGAAGCGGAAAGAAGTAAAAAAACCGGATTGAAAGATTTCCGCCACATGCGCCCGCAGCATAAATGCAATTTCCAGTTTTCCTCCTCTCGGAGCAGAGGAAAACTGGAAAATCGACTTTACCGCCGATGGGAGCGGCGGTAAAGCTGCAATTGCCAGATTTACTCCTCTCGGAGCGGAGGAAATCTGGAAGACCCAGTTTACCGCCGATGAGAGCGGCCGTAAAGCTGCAACTTCCAGTTTTCCTCCTCTCTCAGTGGAGGAAAACTGGAAAATGCGATTTTACCGCCCATGCAAGCGGCGATAAAGCTGCGTGAGTGTCCGAATAAAGTCGCAAGACCTTTCCATTTCCAATTAACATAAGATCAAATGAAAGAATCAAACGTTCCGTTTTTTCTTGTAGCCCATATCTAGTGAACTCCCACATGATGTGAATGGAGAGAAAAAAAATCACAGCAGCTGACTTCGGCAATTGACACATGCTGAATTGAATTTCGAGGCTTTTGAATATAAATATATATATTTATACTGCCCCAGAAACAAATGTAGAAATATATAAATGGTCATCAAATAACATCCCGAGATATCACTCTATTAAAGCAATTCGCTCCTGTCTACAACTCCATCTTAGGTCTTTCATCACTCGTACTCTTTAATGATCATCGGTGTGACTCACCTGATAATAAGTTCTTAAGAATTCAATTCCATGCGAACAGAGGGGCCCTTAAGCGAACACTTGTATGAAAGAAATTTGAAAAGCATTGAGTGTTATCACGTTTCTTATCTAAAGCAGTGACACGGAATATTTTGTAATCTTGCAATCAACATCTAAGCTTTATTTTTCTTTTTTTTTCGACATGCATAGATTTGGAAACTCTCTGGACCTAACCAACGGGCCTTAGGACTGATGGAAATGGTTAAGTCAAGCTCGATAACAGCTTTGAACCGCAGCAGAACGCCCCATAGTTGTTCACATGCACAGAAAAGCAGCGATGCATCGACCACTGGAGCATGTCTGCGAGTATAGGATTTGCTTTTCTAGTTGTGCTGTTGAAATGAAGATTTTGCTGGTTTCACTTATTTTCTGAACCGTACATATCCGGATCTCTGGTTTTGTTAAGGTAACGGTTCCGGTAAGCTTACTTTGCTTGTTAAGTAAAGTGAAGGGCTAATACGAGAGACGTTCGATTTATTGCGTTTTTATTGTGATTTGGGATTATTTTCACCCGATTGTTATTCACACGCGTCCATCCTTCGTTTTGTGGAGCTAAGCCCCGACCCAAGACCCACCAACAAGTAAAAGAAGGGGAAAGAGGATAAAAAACCGGATTGAAAGATTTCCGCCACATGCGCCTGCAGCATAAATGCAATGTCCAGTTTTCCTCCTCTCGGAGCGGAGGAAAACTGGAAAATCGACTTTACCGCCGATGGGAGCGGCGGTAAAGCTGCAATTGCCAGATTTCCTCCTCTCGGAGCAGAGGAAAACTGGAAAATCCAGTTTGCCGCCGACGAGAGCGGCGGTAAAGCTGCAACTGCCAGCTTTCCTCCTCACAGTGGAGGAAAACTGGAAAATGCGATTTTACCGCCCATGCAAGCGGCGGTAAAGCTGCGTGAGTGTCCGAATAAAGTCGCAAGACCTTTCCATTTCCAATTAACATAAGATCAAATGAAAGAATCAAACGTTCCGTTTTTTCTTGTAGCCCGTATCTAGTGAACTCCCACATGATGTGAATGGAGAGAAAAAAAATCACAGCAGCTGACTTCGGCAATTGACACATGCTGAATTGAATTTCGAGGCTTTTGAATATAAATATATATATTTATACTGCCCCAGAAACAAATGTAGAAATATATAAATGGTCATCAAATAACATCCCGAGATATCACTCTATTAAAGCAATTCGCTCCTGTCTACAACTCCATCTTAGGTCTTTCATCACTCGTACTCTTTAATGATCATCGGTGTGACTCACCTGATAATAAGTTCTTAAGAATTCAATTCCATGCGAACAGAGGGGCCCTTAAGCGAACACTTGTATGAAAGAAATTTGAAAAGCATTGAGTGTTATCACGTTTCTTATCTAAAGCAGTGACACGGAATATTTTGTAATCTTGCAATCAACATCTAAGCTTTATTTTTCTTTTTTTTTCGACACGCATAGATTTGGAAACTCTCTGGACCTAACCAACGGGCCTTAGGACTGATGGAAATGGTTAAGTCAAGCTCGATAACAGCTTTGAACCGCAGCAGAACGCCCCATAGTTGTTCACATGCACAGAAAAGCAGCGATGCATCGACCACTGGAGCATGTCTGCGAGTATAGGATTTGCTTTTCTAGTTGTGCTGTTGAAATGAAGATTTTGCTGGTTTCACTTATTTTCTGAACCGTACATATCCGGATCTCTGGTTTTGTTAAGGTAACGGTTCCGGTAAGCTTACTTTGCTTGTTAAGTAAAGTGAAGGGCTAATACGAGAGACGTTCGATTTATTGCGTTTTTATTGTGATTTGGGATTATTTTCACCCGATTGTTATTCACACGCGTCCATCCTTCGTTTTGTGGAGCTAAGCCCCGACCCAAGACCCACCAACAAGTAAAAGAAGGGGAAAGAGGATAAAAAACCGGATTGAAAGATTTCCGCCACATGCGCCCGCAGCATAAATGCAATTTCCAGTTTTCCTCCTCTCGGAGCGGAGGAAAACTGGAAAATCGACTTTACCGCCGATGGGAGCGGCGGTAAAGCTGCAATTGCCAGATTTCCTCCTCTCGGAGCAGAGGAAAACTGGAAAATCCAGTTTGCCGCCGACGAGAGCGGCGGTAAAGCTGCAACTGCCAGCTTTCCTCCTCTCACAGTGGAGGAAAACTGGAAAATGCGATTTTACCGCCCATGCAAGCGGCGGTAAAGCTGCGTGAGTGTCCGAATAAAGTCGCAAGACCTTTCCATTTCCAATTAACATAAGATCAAATGAAAGAATCAAACGTTCCGTTTTTTCTTGTAGCCCGTATCTAGTGAACTCCCACATGATGTGAATGGAGAGAAAAAAAATCACAGCAGCTGACTTCGGCAATTGACACATGCTGAATTGAATTTCGAGGCTTTTGAATATAAATATATATATTTATACTGCCCCAGAAACAAATGTAGAAATATATAAATGGTCATCGAATAACATCCCGAGATATCACTCTATTAAAGCAATTCGCTCCTGTCTACAACTCCATCTTAGGTCTTTCATCACTCGTACTCTTTAATGATCATCGGTGTGACTCACCTGATAATAAGTTCTTAAGAATTCAATTCCATGCGAACAGAGGGGCCCTTAAGCGAACACTTGTATGAAAGAAATTTGAAAAGCATTGAGTGTTGTCACGTTTCTTATCTAAAGCAGTGACACGGAATATTTTGTAATCTTGCAATCAACATCTAAGCTTTATTTTTCTTTTTTTTTCGACACGCATAGATTTGGAAACTCTCTGGACCTAACCAACGGGCCTTAGGACTGATGGAAATGGTCAAGTGAAGCTCGATAACAGCTTTGGACCGCAGCAGAACGCCCCATTGTTGTTCGCATGCACAGAAAAGCAGCGATGCATCGACCACCGGGGCATGTCTGCTAGTATAGGATTTGCTTTTCTGGTTGTCCTGTTGAAATGAAGATTTTGCGGGTTTCACTTATTTTCTAAATCGTACATATCCGGATATCTGGTTTTGTTAAGGTAACGGTTCTGGTAAGCTTACTTTGCTTGTTAAGTAAAGTGAAGGGCTAATACGAGAGACGTTCGATTTATTGCGTTTGTATTGTGATTTGGGATTATTTTCACCCGATTGTTATTTACACGCGTCCATCCTTCGTTTTGTGGAGCTAAGCCCCGACCCAAGACCCACCAACAAGCAAAAGAAGGGGAAAGGGGTAAAAAAACCGGATTGAAAGAATTCCGCCACATGCGCCCGCAGCATAAATGCAATTTCCAGTTTTCCTCCTCTCGGAGCGGAGGAAAACTGGAAAATCGACTTTACCGCCGATGGGAGCGGCGGTAAAGCTGCAATTGCCAGATTTACTCCTCTCGGAGCGGAGGAAATCTGGAAGACCCAGTTTACCGCCGATGAGAGCGGCCGTAAAGCTGCAACTTCCAGTTTTCCTCCTCTCTCAGTGGAGGAAAACTGGAAAATGCGATTTTACCGCCCATGCAAGCGGCGATAAAGCTGCGTGAGTGTCCGAATAAAGTCGCAAGACCTTTCCATTTCCAATTAACATAAGATCAAATGAAAGAATCAAACGTTCCGTTTTTTCTTGTAGCCCATATCTAGTGAACTCCCACATGATGTGAATGGAGAGAAAAAAAATCACAGCAGCTGACTTCGGCAATTGACACATGCTGAATTGAATTTCGAGGCTTTTGAATATAAATATATATATTTATACTGCCCCAGAAACAAATGTAGAAATATATAAATGGTCATCAAATAACATCCAGAGATATCACTCTATTAAAGCAATTCGCTCCTGTCTACAACTCCATCTTAGGTCTTTCATCACTCGTACTCTTTAATGATCATCGGTGTGACTCACCTGATAATAAGTTCTTAAGAATTCAATTCCATGCGAACAGAGGGGCCCTTAAGCGAACACTTGTATGAAAGAAATTTGAAAAGCATTGAGTGTTATCACGTTTCTTATCTAAAGCAGTGACACGGAATATTTTGTAATCTTGCAATCAACATCTAAGCTTTATTTTTCTTTTTTTTTCGACACGCATAGATTTGGAAACTCTCTGGACCTAACCAACGGGCCTTAGGACTGATGGAAATGGTTAAGTCAAGCTCGATAACAGCTTTGAACCGCAGCAGAACGCCCCATAGTTGTTCACATGCACAGAAAAGCAGCGATGCATCGACCACTGGGGCATGTCTGCGAGTATAGGATTTGCTTTTCTGGTTGTGCTGTTGAAATGAAGATTTTGCTGGTTTCACTTATTTTCTGAACCGTACATATCCGGATCTCTGGTTTTGTTAAGGTAACGGTTCTGGTAAGCTTACTTTGCTTGTTAAGTAAAGTGAAGGGCTAATACGAGAGACGTTCGATTTATTGCGTTTTTATTGTGATTTGGGATTATTTTCACCCGATTGTTATTTACACGCGTCCATCCTTCGTTTTGTGGAGCTAAGCCCCGACCCAAGACCCACCAACAAGTAAAAGAAGGGGAAAGAGGATAAAAAACCGGATTGAAAGATTTCCGCCACATGCGCCCGCAGCATAAATGCAATTTCCAGTTTTCCACCTCTCGGAGCGGAGGAAAACTGGAAAATCGACTTTACCGCCGATGGGAGCGGCGGTAAAGCTGCAATTGCCAGATTTCCTCCTCTCGGAGCAGAGGAAAACTGGAAAATCCAGTTTGCCGCCGACGAGAGCGGCGGTAAAGCTGCAACTGCCAGCTTTCCTCCTCTCACAGTGGAGGAAAACTGGAAAATGCGATTTTACCGCCCATGCAAGCGGCGGTAAAGCTGCTTGAGTGTCCGAATAAAGTCGCAAGACCTTTCCATTTCCAATTAACATAAGATCAAATGAAAGAATCAAACGTTCCGTTTTTTCTTGTAGCCCGTATCTAGTGAACTCCCACATGATGTGAATGGAGAGAAAAAAAATCACAGCAGCTGACTTCGGCAATTGACACATGCTGAATTGAATTTCGAGGCTTTTGAATATAAATATATATATTTATACTGCCCCAGAAACAAATGTAGAAATATATAAATGGTCATCGAATAACATCCCGAGATATCACTCTATTAAAGCAATTCGCTCCTGTCTACAACTCCATCTTAGGTCTTTCATCACTCGTACTCTTTAATGATCATCGGTGTGACTCACTTGATAATAAGTTCTTAAGAATTCAATTCCATGCGAACAGAGGGGCCCTTAAGCGAACACTTGTATGAAAGAAATTTGAAAAGCATTGAGTGTTGTCACGTTTCTTATCTAAAGCAGTGACACGGAAAATTTTGTAATCTTGCAATCAACATCTAAGCTTTATTTTTCTTTTTTTTTCGACACGCATAGATTTGGAAACTCTCTGGACCTAACCAACGGGCCTTAGGACTGATGGAAATGGTCAAGTGAAGCTCGATAACAGCTTTGGACCGCAGCAGAACGCCCCATTGTTGTTCACATGCACAGAAAAGCAGCGATGCATCGACCACCGGGGCATGTCTGCTAGTATAGGATTTGCTTTTCTGGTTGTCCTGTTGAAATGAAGATTTTGCGGGTTTCACTTATTTTCTAAATCGTACATATCCGGATATCTGGTTTTGTTAAGGTAACGGTTCTGGTAAGCTTACTTTGCTTGTTAAGTAAAGTGAAGGGCTAATACGAGAGACGTTCGATTTATTGCGTTTGTATTGTGATTTGGGATTATTTTCACCCGATTGTTATTTACACGCGTCCATCCTTCGTTTTGTGGAGCTAAGCCCCGACCCAAGACCCACCAACAAGCAAAAGAAGGGGAAAGAGGTAAAAAAAACGGATTGAAAGAATTCCGCCACATGCGCCCGCAGCATAAATGCAATTTCCAGTTTTCCTCCTCTCGGAGCGGAGGAAAACTGGAAAATCGACTTTACCGCCGATGGGAGCGGCGGTAAAGCTGCAATTGCCAGATTTACTCCTCTCGGAGCGGAGGAAATCTGGAAGACCCAGTTTACCGCCGATGAGAGCGGCCGTAAAGCTGCAACTTCCAGTTTTCCTCCTCTCTCAGTGGAGGAAAACTGGAAAATGCGATTTTACCGCCCATGCAAGCGGCGATAAAGCTGCGTGAGTATCCGAATAAAGTCGCAAGACCTTTCCATTTCCAATTAACATAAGATCAAATGAAAGAATCAAACGTTCCGTTTTTTCTTGTAGCTCATATCTAGTGAACTCCCACATGATGTGAATGGAGAGAAAAAAAATCACAGCAGCGGACTTCGGCAATTGACACATGCTGAATTGAATTTCGGGGCTTTTGAATATAAATATATATATTTATACTGCCCCAGAAACAAATGTAGAAATATATAAATGGTCATCAAATAACATCCCGAGATATCACTCTATTAAAGCAATTCGCTCCTGTCTACAACTCCATCTTAGGTCTTTCATCACTCGTACTCTTTAATGATCATCGGTGTGACTCACCTGATAATAAGTTCTTAAGACTATAATTCCATGCGAACAGAGGGGCCCTTAAGCGAACACTTGTATGAAAGAAATTTGAAAAGCATTGAGTGTTATCACGTTTCTTATCTAAAGCAGTGACACGGAATATTTTGTAATCTTGCAATCAACATCTAAGCTTTATTTTTCTTTTTTTTTCGACACGCATAGATTTGGAAACTCTCTGGACCTAACCAACGGGCCTTAGGACTGATGGAAATGGTTAAGTCAAGCTCGATAACAGCTTTGAACCGCAGCAGAACGCCCCATAGTTGTTCACATGCACAGAAAAGCAGCGATGCATCGACCACTGGAGCATGTCTGCGATTATAGGATTTGCTTTTCTAGTTGTGCTGTTGAAATGAAGATTTTGCTGGTTTCACTTATTTTCTGAACCGTACATATCCGGATCTCTGGTTTTGTTAAGGTAACGGTTCCGGTAAGCTTACTTTGCTTGTTAAGTAAAGTGAAGGGCTAATACGAGAGACGTTCGATTTATTGCGTTTTTATTGTGATTTGGGATTATTTTCACCCGATTGTTATTCACACGCGTCCATCCTTCGTTTTGTGGAGCTAAGCCCCGACCCAAGACCCACCAACAAGTAAAAGAAGGGGAAAGAGGATAAAAAACCGGATTGAAAGATTTCCGCCACATGCGCCCGCAGCATAAATGCAATTTCCAGTTTTCCTCCTCTCGGAGCGGAGGAAAACTGGAAAATCGACTTTACCGCCGATGGGAGCGGCGGTAAAGCTGCAATTGCCAGATTTCCTCCTCTCGGAGCAGAGGAAAACTGGAAAATCCAGTTTGCCGCCGACGAGAGCGGCGGTAAAGCTGCAACTGCCAGGTTTCCTCCTCTCACAGTGGAGGAAAACTGGAAAATGCGATTTTACCGCCCATGCAGGCGGCGGTAAAGCTGCGTGAGTGTCCGAATAAAGTCGCAAGACCTTTCCATTTCCAATTAACATAAGATCAAATGAAAGAATCAAACGTTCCGTTTTTTCTTGTAGCCCGTATCTAGTGAACTCCCACATGATGTGAATGGAGAGAAAAAAAATCACAGCAGCTGACTTCGGCAATTGACACATGCTGAATTGAATTTCGAGGCTTTTGAATATAAATATATATATTTATACTGCCCCAGAAACAAATGTAGAAATATATAAATGGTCATCGAATAACATCCCGAGATATCACTCTATTAAAGCAATTCACTCCTGTCTACAACTCCATCTTAGGTCTTTCATCACTCGTACTCTTTAATGATCATCGGTGTGACTCACCTGATAATAAGTTCTTAAGAATTCAATTCCATGCGAACAGAGGGGCCCTTAAGCGAACAATTGTATGAAAGAAATTTGAAAAGCATTGAGTGTTATCACGTTTCTTATCTAAAGCAGTGACACGGAATATTTTGTAATCTTGCAATCAACATCTAAGCTTTATTTTTCTTTTTTTTTCGACACGCATAGATTTGGAAACTCTCTGGACCTAACCAACGGGCCTTAGGACTGATGGAAATGGTTAATTCAAGCTCGATAACAGCTTTGAACCGCAGCAGAACGCCCCATAGTTGTTCACATGCACAGAAAAGCAGCGATGCATCGACCACTGGGGCATGTCTGCGAGTATAGGATTTGATTTTCTAGTTGTGCTGTTGAAATGAAGATTTTGCTGGTTTCACTTATTTTCTGAACCGTACATATCCGGATCTCTGGTTTTGTTAAGGTAACGGTTCTGGTAAGCTTACTTTGCTTGTTAAGTAAAGTGAAGGGCTAATACGAGAGACGTTCGAATTATTGCGTTTTTATTGTGATTTGGGATTATTTTCAACCGATTGTTATTCACACGCGTCCATCCTTCGTTTTGTGGAGCTAAGCCCCGACCCAAGACCCACCAACAAGTAAAAGAAGGGGAAAGAGGATAAAAAACTGGATTGAAAGATTTCCGCCACATGCGCCCGCAGCATAAATGCAATTTCCAGTTTTCCTCCTCTCGGAGCGGAGGAAAACTGGAAAATCGACTTTACCGCCGATGGGAGCGGCGGTAAAGCTGCAATTGCCAGATTTCCTCCTCTCGGAGCAGAGGAAAACTGGAAAATCCAGTTTGCCGCTGAGGAGAGCGGCGGTAAAACTGCAACTGCCAGCTTTCCTCCTCTCACAGTGGAGGAAAACTGGAAAATGCGATTTTACCGCCCATGCAAGCGGCGGTAAAGCTGCGTGAGTGTCCGAATAAAGTCGCAAGACCTTTCCATTTCCAATTAACATAAGATCAAATGAAAGAATCAAACGTTCCGTTTTTTCTTGTAGCCCGTATCTAGTGAACTCCCACATGATGTGAATGGAGAGAAAAAAAATCACAGCAGCTGACTTCGGCAATTGACACATGCTGAATTGAATTTCAAGGCTTTTGAATATAAATATATATATTTATACTGCCCTAGAAACAAATGTAGAAATATATAAATGGTCATCGAATAACATCCCGAGATATCACTCTATTAAAGCAATTCGCTCCTGTCTACAACTCCATCTTAGGTCTTTCATCACTCGTACTCTTTAATGATCATCGGTGTGACTCACCTGATAATAAGTTCTTAAGAATTCAATTCCATGCGAACAGAGGGGCCCTTAAGCGAACACTTGTATGAAAGAAATTTGAAAAGCATTGAGTGTTGTCACGTTTCTTATCTAAAGCAGTGACACGGAATATTTTGTAATCTTGCAATCAACATCTAAGCTTTATTTTTCTTTTTTTTTCGACACGCATAGATTTGGAAACTCTCTGGACCTAACCAACGGGCCTTAGGACTGATGGAAATGGTCAAGTGAAGCTCGATAACAGCTTTGGACCGCAGCAGAACGCCCCATTGTTGTTCACATGCACAGAAAAGCAGCGATGCATCGACCACCGGGGCATGTCTGCTAGTATAGGATTTGCTTTTCTGGTTGTCCTGTTGAAATGAAGATTTTGCGGGTTTCACTTATTTTCTAAATCGTACATATCCGGATATCTGGTTTTGTTAAGGTAACGGTTCTGGTAAGCTTACTTTGCTTGTTAAGTAAAGTGAAGGGCTAATACGAGAGACGTTCGATTTATTGCGTTTGTATTGTGATTTGGGATTATTTTCACCCGATTGTTATTTACACGCGTCCATCCTTCGTTTTGTGGAGCTAAGCCCCGACCCAAGACCCACCAACAAGCAAAAGAAGGGGAAAGAGGTAAAAAAACCGGATTGAAAGAATTCCGCCACATGCGCCCGCAGCATAAATGCAATTTCCAGTTTTCCTCCTCTCAGAGCGGAGGAAAACTGGAAAATCGACTTTACCGCCGATGGGAGCGGCGGTAAAGCTGCAATTGCCAGATTTACTCCTCTCGGAGCGGAGGAAATCTGGAAGACCCAGTTTACCGCCGATGAGAGCGGCCGTAAAGCTGCAACTTCCAGTTTTCCTCCTCTCTCAGTGGAGGAAAACTGGAAAATGCGATTTTACCGCCCATGCAAGCGGCGATAAAGCTGCGTGAGTGTCCGAATAAAGTCGCAAGACCTTTCCATTTCCAATTAACAGAAGATCAAATGAAAGAATCAAACGTTCCGTTTTTTCTTGTAGCCCATATCTAGTGAACTCCCACATGATGTGAATGGAGAGAAAAAAAAAATCACAGCAGCTGACTTCGGCAATTGACACATGCTGAATTGAATTTCGAGGCTTTTGAATATAAATATATATATTTATACTGCCCCAGAAACAAATGTAGAAATATATAAATGGTCATCAAATAACATCCCGAGATATCACTCTATTAAAGCAATTCGCTGCTGTCTACAACTCCATCTTAGGTCTTTCATCACTCGTACTCTTTAATGATCATCGGTGTGACTCACCTGATAATAAGTTCTTAAGAATTCAATTCCATGCGAACAGAGGGGCCCTTAAGCGAACACTTGTATGAAAGAAATTTGAAAAGCATTGAGTGTTATCACGTTTCTTATCTAAAGCAGTGACACGGAATATTTTGTAATCTTGCAATCAACATCTAAGCTTTATTTTTCTTTTTTTTTCGACACGCATAGATTTGGAAACTCTCTGGACCTAACCAACGGGCCTTAGGACTGATGGAAATGGTTAAGTCAAGCTCGATAACAGCTTTGAACCGCAGCAGAACGCCCCATAGTTGTTCACATGCACAGAAAAGCAGCGATGCATCGACCACTGGAGCATGTCTGCGAGTATAGGATTTGCTTTTGTAGTTGTGCTGTTGAAATGAAGATTTTGCTGGTTTCACTTATTTTCTGAACCGTACATATCCGGATCTCTGGTTTTGTTAAGGTAACGGTTCCGGTAAACTTACTTTGCTTGTTAAGTAAAGTGAAGGGCTAATACGAGAGACGTTCGATTTATTGCGTTTTTATTGTGATTTGGGATTATTTTCACCCGATTGTTATTTACACGCGTCCATCCTTCGTTTTGTGGAGCTAAGCCCCGACCCAAGACCCACCAACAAGCAAAAGAAGGGGAACGAGGATAAAAAACCGGATTGAAAGATTTCCGCCACATGCGCCCGCAGCATAAATGCAATTTCCAGTTTTCCTCCTCTCGGAGCGGAGGAAAACTGGAAAATCGACTTTACCGCCGATGGGAGCGGCGGTAAAGCTGCAATTGCCAGATTTACTCCTCTCGGAGCGGAGGAAATCTGGAAGACCCAGTTTACCGCCGATGAGAGCGGCCGTAAAGCTGCAACTTCCAGTTTTCCTCCTCTCTCAGTGGAGGAAAACTGGAAAATGCGATTTTACCGCCCATGCAAGCGGCGATAAAGCTGCGTGAGTGTCCGAATAAAGTCGCAAGACCTTTCCATTTCCAATTAACATAAGATCAAATGAAAGAATCAAACGTTCCGTTTTTTCTTGTAGCCCATATCTAGTGAACTCCCACATGATGTGAATGGAGAGAAAAAAAATCACAGCAGCTGACTTCGGCAATTGACACATGCTGAATTGAATTTCGAGGCTTTTGAATATAAATATATATATTTATACTGCCCCAGAAACAAATGTAGAAATATATAAATGGTCATCAAATAACATCCCGAGATATCACTCTATTAAAGCAATTCGCTCCTGTCTACAACTCCATCTTAGGTCTTTCATCACTCGTACTCTTTAATGATCATCGGTGTGACTCACCTGATAATAAGTTCTTAAGAATTCAATTCCATGCGAACAGAGGGGCCCTTAAGCGAACACTTGTATGAAAGAAATTTGAAAAGCATTGAGTGTTATCACGTTTCTTATCTAAAGCAGTGACACGGAATATTTTGTAATCTTGCAATCAACATCTAAGCTTTATTTTTCTTTTTTTTTCGACACGCATAGATTTGGAAACTCTCTGGACCTAACCAACGGGCCTTAGGACTGATGGAAATGGTTAAGTCAGGCTCGATAACAGCTTTGAACCGCAGCAGAACGCCCCATAGTTGTTCACATGCACAGAAAAGCAGCGATGCATCGACCACTGGAGCATGTCTGCGAGTATAGGACTTGCTTTTCTAGTTGTGCAGTTGAAATGAAGATTTTGCTGGTTTCACTTATTTTCTGAACCGTACATATCCGGATCTCTGGTTTTGTTAAGGTAACGGTTCTGGTAAGCTTACTTTGCTTGTTAAGTAAAGTGAAGGGCTAATACGAGAGACGTTCGATTTATTGCGTTTGTATTGTGATTTGGGATTATTTTCACCCGATTGTTATTTACACGCGTCCATCCTTCGTTTTGTGGAGCTAAGCCCCGACCCAAGACCCACCAGCAAGCAAAAGAAGGGGAAAGAGGTAAAAAAACCGGATTGAAAGAATTCCGCCACATGCGCCCGCAGCATAAATGCAATTTCCAGTTTTCCTCCTCTCGGAGCGGAGGAAAACTGGAAAATCGACTTTACCGCCGATGGGAGCGGCGGTAAAGCTGCAATTGCCAGATTTACTCCTCTCGGAGCGGAGGAAATCTGGAAGACCCAGTTTACCGCCGATGAGAGCGGCCGTAAAGCTGCAACTTCCAGTTTTCCTCCTCTCTCAGTGGAGGAAAACTGGAAAATGCGATTTTACCGCCCATGCAAGCGGCGATAAAGCTGCGTGAGTGTCCGAATAAAGTCGCAAGACCTTTCCATTTCCAATTAACATAAGATCAAATGAAAGAATCAAACGTTCCGTTTTTTCTTGTAGCCCATATCTAGTGAACTCCCACATGATGTGAATGGAGAGAAAAAAAAAATCACAGCAGCTGACTTCGGCAATTGACACATGCTGAATTGAATTTCGAGGCTTTTGAATATAAATATATATATTTATACTGCCCCAGAAACAAATGTAGAAATATATAAATGGTCATCAAATAACATCCCGAGATATCACTCTATTAAAGCAATTCGCTCCTGTCTACAACTCCATCTTAGGTCTTTCATCACTCGTACTCTTTAATGATCATCGGTGTGACTCACCTGATAAAAAGTTCTTAAGAATTCAATTCCATGCGAACAGAGGGGCCCTTAAGCGAACACTTGTATGAAAGAAATTTGAAAAGCATTGAGTGTTATCACGTTTCTTATCTAAAGCAGTGACACGGAATATTTTGTAATCTTGCAATCAACATCTAAGCTTTATTTTTCTTTTTTTTTCGACACGCATAGATTTGGAAACTCTCTGGACCTAACCAACGGGCCTTAGGACTGATGGAAATGGTTAAGTCAAGCTCGATAACAGCTTTGAACCGCAGCAGAACGCCCCATAGTTGTTCACATGCACAGAAAAGCAGCCATGCATCGACCACTGGAGCATGTCTGCGAGTATAGGATTTGCTTTTGTAGTTGTGCTGTTGAAATGAAGATTTTGCTGGTTTCACTTATTTTCTGAACCGTACATATCCGGATCTCTGGTTTTGTTAAGGTAACGGTTCCGGTAAGCTTACTTTGCTTGTTAAGTAAAGTGAAGGGCTAATACGAGAGACGTTCGATTTATTGCGTTTTTATTGTGATTTGGGATTATTTTCAACCGATTGTTATTCACACGCGTCCATCCTTCGTTTTGTGGAGCTAAGCCCCGACCCAAGACCCACCAACAAGTAAAAGAAGGGGAAAGAGGATAAAAAACCGGATTGAAAGATTTCCGCCACATGCGCCCGCAGCATAAATGCAATTTCCAGTTTTCCTCCTCTCGGAGCGGAGGAAAACTGGAAAATCGACTTTACCGCCGATGGGAGCGGCGGTAAAGCTGCAATTGCCAGATTTCCTCCTCTCGGAGCAGAGGAAAACTGGAAAATCCAGTTTGCCGCTGACGAGAGCGGCGGTAAAACTGCAACTGCCAGCTTTCCTCCTCTCACAGTGGAGGAAAACTGGAAAATGCGATTTTACCGCCCATGCAAGCGGCGGTAAAGCTGCGTGAGTGTCCGAATAAAGTCGCAAGACCTTTCCATTTCCAATTAACATAAGATCAAATGAAAGAATCAAACGTTCCGTTTTTTCTTGTAGCCCGTATCTAGTGAACTCCCACATGATGTGAATGGAGAGAAAAAAAATCACAGCAGCTGACTTCGGCAATTGACACATGCTGAATTGAATTTCAAGGCTTTTGAATGTAAATATATATATTTATACTGCCCCAGAAACAAATGTAGAAATATATAAATGGTCATCGAATAACATCCCGAGATATCACTCTATTAAAGCAATTCGCTCCTGTCTACAACTCCATCTTAGGTCTTTCATCACTCGTACTCTTTAATGATCATCGGTGTGACTCACCTGATAATAAGTTCTTAAGAATTCAATTCCATGCGAACAGAGGGGCCCTTAAGCGAACACTTGTATGAAAGAAATTTGAAAAGCATTGAGTGTTGTCACGTTTCTTATCTAAAGCAGTGACACGGAATATTTTGTAATCTTGCAATCAACATCTAAGCTTTATTTTTCTTTTTTTTTCGACACGCATAGATTTGGAAACTCTCTGGACCTAACCAACGGGCCTTAGGACTGATGGAAATGGTCAAGTGAAGCTCGATAACAGCTTTGGACCGCAGCAGAACGCCCCATTGTTGTTCACATGCACAGAAAAGCAGCGATGCATCGACCACCGGGGCATGTCTGCTAGTATAGGATTTGCTTTTCTGGTTGTCCTGTTGAAATGAAGATTTTGCGGGTTTCACTTATTTTCTAAATCGTACATATCCGGATATCTGGTTTTGTTAAGGTAACGGTTCTGGTAAGCTTACTTTGCTTGTTAAGTAAAGTGAAGGGCTAATACGAGAGACGTTCGATTTATTGCGTTTGTATTGTGATTTGGGATTATTTTCACCCGATTGTTATTTACACGCGTCCATCCTTCGTTTTGTGGAGCTAAGCCCCGACCCAAGACCCACCAACAAGCAAAAGAAGGGGAAAGAGGTAAAAAAACCGGATTGAAAGAATTCCGCCACATGCGCCCGCAGCATAAATGCAATTTCCAGTTTTCCTCCTCTCGGAACGGAGGAAAACTGGAAAATCGACTTTACCGCCGATGGGAGCGGCGGTAAAGCTGCAATTGCCAGATTTACTCCTCTCGGAGCGGAGGAAATCTGGAAGACCCAGTTTACCGCCGATGAGAGCAGCCGTAAAGCTGCAACTTCCAGTTTTCCTCCTCTCTCAGTGGAGGAAAACTGGAAAATGCGATTTTACCGCCCATGCAAGCGGCGATAAAGCTGCGTGAGTGTCCGAATAAAGTCGCAAGACCTTTCCATTTCCAATTAACATAAGATCAAATGAAAGAATCAAACGTTCCGTTTTTTCTTGTAGCCCATATCTAGTGAACTCCCACATGATGTGAATGGAGAGAAAAAAAAAATCACAGTAGCTGACTTCGGCAATTGACACATGCTGAATTGAATTTCGAGGCTTTTGAATATAAATATATATATTTATACTGCCCCAGAAACAAATGTAGAAATATATAAATGGTCATCAAATAACATCCCGAGATATCACTCTATTAAAGCAATTCGATCCTGTCTACAACTCCATCTTAGGTCTTTCATCACTCGTACTCTTTAATGATCATCGGTGTGACTCACCTGATAATAAGTTCTTAAGAATTCAATTCCATGCGAACAGAGGGGCCCTTAAGCGAACACTTGTATGAAAGAAATTTGAAAAGCATTGAGTGTTATCACGTTTCTTATCTAAAGCAGTGACACGGAATATTTTGTAATCTTGCAATCAACATCTAAGCTTTATTTTTCTTTTTTTTTCGACACGCATAGATTTGGAAACTCTTTGGACCTAACCAACGGGCCTTAGGACTGATGGAAATGGTTAAGTCAAGCTCGATAACAGCTTTGAACCGCAGCAGAACGCCCCATAGTTGTTCACATGCACAGAAAAGCAGCGATGCATCGACCACTGGAGCATGTCTGCGAGTATAGGATTTGCTTTTGTAGTTGTGCTGTTGAAATGAAGATTTTGCTGGTTTCACTTATTTTCTGAACCGTACATATCCGGATCTCTGGTTTTGTTAAGGTAACGGTTCCGGTAAGCTTACTTTGCTTGTTAAGTAAAGTGAAGGGCTAATACGAGAGACGTTCGATTTATTGCGTTTTTATTGTGATTTGGGATTATTTTCACCCGATTGTTATTTACACGCGTCCATCCTTCGTTTTGTGGAGCTAAGCCCCGACCCAAGACCCACCAACAAGCAAAAGAAGGGGAACGAGGATAAAAAACCGGATTGAAAGATTTCCGCCACATGCGCCCGCAGCATAAATGCAATTTCCAGTTTTCCTCCTCTCGGAGCAGAGGAAAACTGGAAAATCGACTTTACCGCCGATGGGAGCGGCGGTAAAGCTGCAATTGCCAGATTTACTCCTCTCGGAGCGGAGGAAATCTGGAAGACCCAGTTTACCGCCGATGAGAGCGGCCGTAAAGCTGCAACTTCCAGTTTTCCTCCTCTCTCAGTGGAGGAAAACCGGAAAATGCGATTTTACTGCCCATGCAAGCGGCGATAAAGCTGCGTGAGTGTCCGAATAAAGTCGCAAGACCTTTCCATTTCCAATTAACATAAGATCAAATGAAAGAATCAAACGTTCCGTTTTTTCTTGTAGCCCATATCTAGTGAACTCCCACATGATGTGAATGGAGAGAAAAAAAAATCACAGCAGCTGACTTCGGCAATTGACACATGCTGAATTGAATTTCGAGGCTTTTGAATATAAATATATATATTTATACTGCCCCAGAAACAAATGTAGAAATATATAAAAGGTCATCAAATAACATCCCGAGATATCACTCTATTAAAGCAATTCGCTCCTGTCTACAACTCCATCTTAGGTCTTTCATCACTCGTACTCTTTAATGATCATCGGTGTGACTCACCTGATAATAAGTTCTTAAGAATTCAATTCCATGCGAACAGAGGGGCCCTTAAGCGAACACTTGTATGAAAGAAATTTGAAAAGCATTGAGTGTTATCACGTTTCTTATCTAAAGCAGTGACACGGAATATTTTGTAATCTTGCAATCAACATCTAAGCTTTATTTTTCTTTTTTTTTCGACACGCATAGATTTGGAAACTCTCTGGACCTAACCAACGGGCCTTAGGACTGATGGAAATGGTTAAGTCACGCTCGATAACAGCTTTGAACCGCAGCAGAACGCCCCATAGTTGTTCACATGCACAGAAAAGCAGCGATGCATCGACCACTGGGGCATGTCTGCGAGTATAGGATTTGCTTTTCTGGTTGTGCTGTTGAAATGAAGATTTTGCTGGTTTCACTTATTTTCTGAACCGTACATATCCGGATCTCTGGTTTTGTTAAGGTAACGGTTCTGGTAAGCTTACTTTGCTTGTTAAGTAAAGTGAAGGGCTAATACGAGAGACGTTCGATTTATTGCGTTTTTATTGTGATTTGGGATTATTTTCACCCGATTGTTATTTACACGCGTCCATCCTTCGTTTTGTGGAGCTAAGCCCCGACCCAAGACCCACCAACAAGCAAAAGAAGGGGAACGAGGATAAAAAACCGGATTGAAAGATTTCCGCCACATGCGCCCGCAGCATAAATGCAATTTCCAGTTTTCCTCCTCTCGGAGCGGAGGAAAACTGGAAAATCGACTTTACCGCCGATGGGAGCGGCGGTAAAGCTGCAATTGCCAGATTTACTCCTCTCGGAGCGGAGGAAATCTGGAAGACCCAGTTTACCGCCGATGAGAGCGGCCGTAAAGCTGCAACTTCCAGTTTTCCTCCTCTCTCAGTGGAGGAAAACTGGAAAATGCGATTTTACCGCCCATGCAAGCGGCGATAAAGCTGCGTGAGTGTCCGAATAAAGTCGCAAGACCTTTCCATTTCCAATTAACATAAGATCAAATGAAAGAATCAAACGTTCCGTTTTTTCTTGTAGCCCATATCTAGTGAACTCCCACATGATGTGAATGGAGAGAAAAAAAATCACAGCAGCTGACTTCGGCAATTGACACATGCTGAATTGAATTTCGAGGCTTTTGAATATAAATATATATATTTATACTGCCCCAGAAACAAATGTAGAAATATATAAATGGTCATCAAATAACATCCCGAGATATCACTCTATTAAAGCAATTCGCTCCTGTCTACAACTCCATCTTAGGTCTTTCATCACTCGTACTCTTTAATGATCATCGATGTGACTCACCTGATAATAAGTTCTTAAGAATTCAATTCCATGCGAACAGAGGGGCCCTTAAGCGAACACTTGTATGAAAGAAATTTGAAAAGCATTGAGTGTTATCACGTTTCTTATCTAAAGCAGTGACACGGAATATTTTGTAATCTTACAATCAACATCTAAGCTTTATTTTTCTTTTTTTTTCGACACGCATAGATTTGGAAACTCTCTGGACCTAACCAACGGGCCTTAGGACTGATGGAAATGGTTAAGTCAAGCTCGATAACAGCTTTGAACCGCAGCAGAACGCCCCATAGTTCTTCACATGCACAGAAAAGCAGCGATGCATCGACCACTGGAGCATGTCTGCGAGTATAGGACTTGCTTTTCTAGTTGTGCTGTTGAAATGAAGATTTTGCTGGTTTCACTTATTTTCTGAACCGTACATATCCGGATCTCTGGTTTTGTTAAGGTAACGGTTCTGGTAAGCTTACTTTGCTTGTTAAGTAAAGTGAAGGGCTAATACGAGAGACGTTCGATTTATTGCGTTTGTATTGTGATTTGGGATTATTTTCACCCGATTGTTATTTACACGCGTCCATCCTTCGTTTTGTGGAGCTAAGCCCCGACCCAAGACCCACCAACAAGCAAAAGAAGGGGAAAGAGGATAAAAAACCGGATTGAAAGATTTCCGCCACATGCGCCCGCAGCATAAATGCAATTTCCAGTTTTCCTCCTCTCGGAGCGGAGGAAAACTGGAAAATCGACTTTACCGCCGATGGGAGCGGCGGTAAAGCTGCAATTGCCAGATTTCCTCCTCTCGGAGCTGAGGAAAACTGGAAAATCCAGTTTACCGCCGAAGAGAGCGGCGGTAAAGCTGCAACTGCCAGCTTTCCTCCTCTCACAGTGGAGGAAAACTGGAAAATCCGATTTTACCGGCCATGCAAGCGGCGGTAAAGCTGCGTGAGTGTCCGAATAAAGTCGCAAGACCTTTCCATTTCCAATTAACATAAGATCAAGTGAAAGAATCAAACGTTCCGTTTTTTCTTGTAGCCCGTATCTAGTGAACTCCCACATGATGTGAATGGAGAGAAAAAAAATCACAGCAGCTGACTTCGGCAATTGACACATGCTGAATTGAATTTCGAGGCTTTTGAATATAAATATATATATTTATACTGCCCCAGAAACAAATGTAGAAATATATAAATGGTCATCGAATAACATCCCGAGATATCACTCTATTAAAGCAATTCGCTCCTGTCTACAACTCCATCTTAGGTCTTTCATCACTCGTACTCTTTAATGATCATCGGTGTGACTCACCTGATAATAAGTTCTTAAGAATTCAATTCCATGCGAACAGAGGGGCCCTTAAGCGAACACTTGTATGAAAGAAATTTGAAAAGCATTGAGTGTTGTCACGTTTCTTATCTAAAGCAGTGACACGGAATATTTTGTAATCTTGCAATCAACATCTAAGCTTTATTTTTCTTTTTTTTTCGACACGCATAGATTTGGAAACTCTCTGGACCTAACCAACGGGCCTTAGGACTGATGGAAATGGTCAAGTGAAGCTCGATAACAGCTTTGGACCGCAGCAGAACGCCCCATTGTTGTTCGCATGCACAGAAAAGCAGCGATGCATCGACCACCGGGGCATGTCTGCTAGTATAGGATTTGCTTTTCTGGTTGTCCTGTTGAAATGAAGATTTTGCGGGTTTCACTTATTTTCTAAATCGTACATATCCGGATATCTGGTTTTGTTAAGGTAACGGTTCTGGTAAGCTTACTTTGCTTGTTAAGTAAAGTGAAGGGCTAATACGAGAGACGTTCGATTTATTGCGTTTGTATTGTGATTTGGGATTATTTTCACCCGATTGTTATTTACACGCGTCCATCCTTCGTTTTGTGGAGCTAAGCCCCGACCCAAGACCCACCAACAAGCAAAAGAAGGGGAAAGGGGTAAAAAAACCGGATTGAAAGAATTCTGCCACATGCGCCCGCAGCATAAATGCAATTTCCAGTTTTCCTCCTCTCGGAGCGGAGGAAAACTGGAAAATCGACTTTACCGCCGATGGGAGCGGCGGTAAAGCTGCAATTGCCAGATTTACTCCTCTCGGAGCGGAGGAAATCTGGAAGACCCAGTTTACCGCCAATGAGAGCGGCCGTAAAGCTGCAACTTCCAGTTTTCCTCCTCTCTCAGTGGAGGAAAACTGGAAAATGCGATTTTACCGCCCATGCAAGCGGCGATAAAGCTGCGTGAGTGTCCGAATAAAGTCGCAAGACCTTTCCATTTCCAATTAACATAAGATCAAATGAAAGAATCAAACGTTCCGTTTTTTCTTGTAGCCCATATCTAGTGAACTCCCACATGATGTGAATGGAGAGAAAAAAAATCACAGCAGCTGACTTCGGCAATTGACACATGCTGAATTGAATTTCGAGGCTTTTGAATATAAATATATATATTTATACTGCCCCAGAAACAAATGTAGAAATATATAAATGGTCATCGAATAACATCCCGAGATATCACTCTATTAAAGCAATTCGCTCCTGTCTACAACTCCATCTTAGGTCTTTCATCACTCGTACTCTTTAATTGTCATCGGTGTGACTCACCTGATAATAAGTTCTTAAGAATTCAATTCCATGCGAACAGAGGGGCCCTTAAGCGAACACTTGTATGAAAGAAATTTGAAAAGCATTGAGTGTTATCACGTTTCTTATCTAAAGCAGTGACACGGAATATTTTGTAATCTTGCAATCAACATCTAAGCTTTATTTTTCATTTTTTTTCGACACGCATAGATTTGGAAACTCTCTGGACCTAACCAACGGGCCTTAGGACTGATGGAAATGGTTAAGTCACGCTCGATAACAGCTTTGAACCGCAGCAGAACGCCCCATAGTTGTTCACATGCACAGAAAAGCAGCGATGCATCGACCACTGGGGCATGTCTGCGAGTATAGGATTTGCTTTTCTGGTTGTGCTGTTGAAATGAAGATTTTGCTGGTTTCACTTATTTTCTGAACCGTACATATCCGGATCTCTGGTTTTGTTAAGGTAACGGTTCTGGTAAGCTTACTTTGCTTGTTAAGTAAAGTGAAGGGCTAATACGAGAGACGTTCGATTTATTGCGTTTTTATTGTGATTTGGGATTATTTTCACCCGATTGTTATTTACACGCGTCCATCCTTCGTTTTGTGGAGCTAAGCCCCGACCCAAGACCCACCAACAAGTAAAAGAAGGGGAAAGAGGATAAAAAACCGGATTGAAAGATTTCCGCCACATGCGCCCGCAGCATAAATGCAATTTCCAGTTTTCCACCTCTCGGAGCGGAGGAAAACTGGAAAATCGACTTTACCGCCGATGGGAGCGGCGGTAAAGCTGCAATTGCCAGATTTCCTCCTCTCGGAGCAGAGGAAAACTGGAAAATCCAGTTTGCCGCCGACGAGAGCGGCGGTAAAGCTGCAACTGCCAGCTTTCCTCCTCTCACAGTGGAGGAAAACTGGAAAATGCGATTTTACCGCCCATGCAAGCGGCGGTAAAGCTGCTTGAGTGTCCGAATAAAGTCGCAAGACCTTTCCATTTCCAATTAACATAAGATCAAATGAAAGAATCAAACGTTCCGTTTTTTCTTGTAGCCCGTATCTAGTGGACTCCCACATGATGTGAATGGAGAGAAAAAAAATCACAGCAGCTGACTTCGGCAATTGACACATGCTGAATTGAATTTCGAGGCTTTTGAATATAAATATATATATTTATACTGCCCCAGAAACAAATGTAGAAATATATAAATGGTCATCGAATAACATCCCGAGATATCACTCTATTATTGCAATTCGCTCCTGTCTACAACTCCATCTTAGGTCTTTCATCACTCGTACTCTTTAATGATCATCGGTGTGACTCACTTGATAATAAGTTCTTAAGAATTCAATTCCATGCGAACAGAGGGGCCCTTAAGCGAACACTTGTATGAAAGAAATTTGAAAAGCATTGAGTGTTGTCACGTTTCTTATCTAAAGCAGTGACACGGAAAATTTTGTAATCTTGCGATCAACATCTAAGCTTTATTTTTCTTTTTTTTTCGACACGCATAGATTTGGAAACTCTCTAGACCTAACCAACGGGCCTTAGGACTGATGGAAATGGTCAAGTGAAGCTCGATAACAGCTTTGGACCGCAGCAGAACGCCCCATTGTTGTTCACATGCACAGAAAAGCAGCGATGCATCGACCACCGGGGCATGTCTGCTAGTATAGGATTTGCTTTTCTGGTTGTCCTGTTGAAATGAAGATTTTGCGGGTTTCACTTATTTTCTAAATCGTACATATCCGGATATCTGGTTTTGTTAAGGTAACGGTTCTGGTAAGCTTACTTTGCTTGTTAAGTAAAGTGAAGGGCTAATACGAGAGACGTTCGATTTATTGCGTTTGTATTGTGATTTGGGATTATTTTCACCCGATTGTTATTTACACGCGTCCATCCTTCGTTTTGTGGAGCTAAGCCCCGACCCAAGACCCACCAACAAGCAAAAGAAGGGGAAAGAGGTAAAAAAAACGGATTGAAAGAATTCCGCCACATGCGCCCGCAGCATAAATGCAATTTCCAGTTTTCCTCCTCTCGGAGCGGAGGAAAACTGGAAAATCGACTTTACCGCCGATGGGAGCGGCGGTAAAGCTGCAATTGTCAGATTTACTCCTCTCGGAGCGGAGGAAATCTGGAAGACCCAGTTTACCGCCGATGAGAGCGGCCGTAAAGCTGCAACTTCCAGTTTTCCTCCTCTCTCAGTGGAGGAAAACTGGAAAATGCGATTTTACCGCCCATGCAAGCGGCGATAAAGCTGCGTGAGTATCCGAATAAAGTCGCAAGACCTTTCCATTTCCAATTAACATAAGATCAAATGAAAGAATCAAACGTTCCGTTTTTTCTTGTAGCTCATATCTAGTGAACTCCCACATGATGTGAATGGAGAGAAAAAAAATCACAGCAGCTGACTTCGGCAATTGACACATGCTGAATTGAATTTCGGGGCTTTTGAATATAAATATATATATTTATACTGCCCCAGAAACAAATGTAGAAATATATAAATGGTCATCAAATAACATCCCGAGATATCACTCTATTAAAGCAATTCGCTCCTGTCTACAACTCCATCTTAGGTCTTTCATCACTCGTACTCTTTAATGATCATCGGTGTGACTCACCTGATAATAAGTTCTTAAGACTATAATTCCATGCGAACAGAGGGGCCCTTAAGCGAACACTTGTATGAAAGAAATTTGAAAAGCATTGAGTGTTATCACGTTTCTTATCTAAAGCAGTGACACGGAATATTTTGTAATCTTGCAATCAACATCTAAGCTTTATTTTTCTTTTTTTTTCGACACGCATAGATTTGGAAACTCTCTGGACCTAACCAACGGGCCTTAGGACTGATGGAAATGGTTAAGTCAAGCTCGATAACAGCTTTGAACCGCAGCAGAACGCCCCATAGTTGTTCACATGCACAGAAAAGCAGCGATGCATCGACCACTGGAGCATGTCTGCGAGTATAGGATTTGCTTTTCTAGTTGTGCTGTTGAAATGAAGATTTTGCTGGTTTCACTTATTTTCTGAACCGTACATATCCGGATCTCTGGTTTTGTTAAGGTAACGGTTCCGGTAAGCTTACTTTGCTTGTTAAGTAAAGTGAAGGGCTAATACGAGAGACGTTCGATTTATTGCGTTTTTATTGTGATTTGGGATTATTTTCACCCGATTGTTATTCACACGCGTCCATCCTTCGTTTTGTGGAGCTAAGCCCCGACCCAAGACCCACCAACAAGTAAAAGAAGGGGAAAGAGGATAAAAAACCGGATTGAAAGATTTCCGCCACATGCGCCCGCAGCATAAATGCAATTTCCAGTTTTCCTCCTCTCGGAGCGGAGGAAAACTGGAAAATCGACTTTACCGCCGATGGGAGCGGCGGTAAAGCTGCGATTGCCAGATTTCCTCCTCTCGGAGCAGAGGAAAACTGGAAAATCCAGTTTGCCGCCGACGAGAGCGGCGGTAAAGCTGCAACTGCCAGGTTTCCTCCTCTCACAGTGGAGGAAAACTGGAAAATGCGATTTTACCGCCCATGCAGGCGGCGGTAAAGCTGCGTGAGTGTCCGAATAAAGTCGCAAGACCTTTCCATTTCCAATTAACATAAGATCAAATGAAAGAATCAAACGTTCCGTTTTTTCTTGTAGCCCGTATCTAGTGATCTCCCACATGATGTGAATGGAGAGAAAAAAAATCACAGCAGCTGACTTCGGCAATTGACACATGCTGAATTGAATTTCGAGGCTTTTGAATATAAATATATATATTTATACTGCCCCAGAAACAAATGTAGAAATATATAAATGGTCATCGAATAACATCCCGAGATATCACTCTATTAAAGCAATTCACTCCTGTCTACAACTCCATCTTAGGTCTTTCATCACTCGTACTCTTTAATGATCATCGGTGTGACTCACCTGATAATAAGTTCTTAAGAATTCAATTCCATGCGAACAGAGGGGCCCTTAAGCGAACAATTGTATGAAAGAAATTTGAAAAGCATTGAGTGTTATCACGTTTCTTATCTAAAGCAGTGACACGGAATATTTTGTAATCTTGCAATCAACATCTAAGCTTTATTTTTCTTTTTTTTTCGACACGCATAGATTTGGAAACTCTCTGGACCTAACCAACGGGCCTTAGGACTGATGGAAATGGTTAATTCAAGCTCGATAACAGCTTTGAACCGCAGCAGAACGCCCCATAGTTGTTCACATGCACAGAAAAGCAGCGATGCATCGACCACTGGGGCATGTCTGCGAGTATAGGATTTGCTTTTCTAGTTGTGCTGTTGAAATGAAGATTTTGCTGGTTTCACTTATTTTCTGAACCGTACATATCCGGATCTCTGGTTTTGTTAAGGTAACGGTTCTGGTAAGCTTACTTTGCTTGTTAAGTAAAGTGAAGGGCTAATACGAGAGACGTTCGATTTATTGCGTTTTTATTGTGATTTGGGATTATTTTCAACCGATTGTTATTCACACGCGTCCATCCTTCGTTTTGTGGAGCTAAGCCCCGACCCAAGACCCACCAACAAGTAAAAGAAGGGGAAAGAGGAGAAAAAACAGGATTGAAAGATTTCCGCCACATGCGCCCGCAGCATAAATGCAATTTCCAGTTTTCCTCCTCTCGGAGCGGAGGAAAACTGGAAAATCGACTTTACCGCCGATGGGAGCGGCGGTAAAGCTGCAATTGCCAGATTTCCTCCTCTCGGAGCAGAGGAAAACTGGAAAATCCAGTTTGCCGCTGAGGAGAGCGGCGGTAAAACTGCAACTGCCAGCTTTCCTCCTCTCACAGTGGAGGAAAACTGGAAAATGCGATTTTACCGCCCATGCAAGCGGCGGTAAACCTGCTTGAGTGTCCGAATAAAGTCGCAAGACCTTTCCATTTCCAATTAACATAAGATCAAATGAAAGAATCAAACGTTCCGTTTTTTCTTGTAGCCCGTATCTAGTGAACTCCCACATGATGTGAATGGAGAGAAAAAAAATCACAGCAGCTGACTTCGGCAATTGACACATGCTGAATTGAATTTCAAGGCTTTTGAATATAAATATATATATTTATACTGCCCCAGAAACAAATGTAGAAATATATAAATGGTCATCGAATAACATCCCGAGATATCACTCTATTAAAGCAATTCGCTCCTGTCTACAACTCCATCTTAGGTCTTTCATCACTCGTACTCTTTAATGATCATCGGTGTGACTCACCTGATAATAAGTTCTTAAGAATTCAATTCCATGCGAACAGAGGGGCCCTTAAGCGAACACTTGTATGAAAGAAATTTGAAAAGCATTGAGTGTTGTCACGTTTCTTATCTAAAGCAGTGACACGGAATATTTTGTAATCTTGCAATCAACATCTAAGCTTTATTTTTCTTTTTTTTTCGACACGCATAGATTTGGAAACTCTCTGGACCTAACCAACGGGCCTTAGGACTGATGGAAATGGTCAAGTGAAGCTCGATAACAGCTTTGGACCGCAGCAGAACGCCCCATTGTTGTTCACATGCACAGAAAAGCAGCGATGCATCGACCACCGGGGCATGTCTGCTAGTATAGGATTTGCTTTTCTGGTTGTCCTGTTGAAATGAAGATTTTGCGGGTTTCACTTATTTTCTAAATCGTACATATCCGGATATCTGGTTTTGTTAAGGTAACGGTTCTGGTAAGCTTACTTTGCTTGTTAAGTAAAGTGAAGGGCTAATACGAGAGACGTTCGATTTATTGCGTTTGTATTGTGATTTGGGATTATTTTCACCCGATTGTTATTTACACGCGTCCATCCTTCGTTTTGTGGAGCTAAGCCCCGACCCAAGACCCACCAACAAGCAAAAGAAGGGGAAAGAGGTAAAAAAACCGGATTGAAAGAATTCCGCCACATGCGCCCGCAGCATAAATGCAATTTCAAGTTTTCCTCCTCTCGGAGCGGAGGAAAACTGGAAAATCGACTTTACCGCCGATGGGAGCGGCGGTAAAGCTGCAATTGCCAGATTTACTCCTCTCGGAGCGGAGGAAATCTGGAAGACCCAGTTTACCGCCGATGAGAGCGGCCGTAAAGCTGCAACTTCCAGTTTTCCTCCTCTCTCAGTGGAGGAAAACTGGAAAATGCGATTTTACCGCCCATGCAAGCGGCGATAAAGCTGCGTGAGTGTCCGAATAAAGTCGCAAGACCTTTCCATTTCCAATTAACATAAGATCAAATGAAAGAATCAAACGTTCCGTTTTTTCTTGTAGCCCATATCTAGTGAACTCCCACATGATGTGAATGGAGAGAAAAAAAAAATCACAGCAGCTGACTTCGGCAATTGACACATGCTGAATTGAATTTCGAGGCTTTTGAATATAAATATATATATTTATACTGCCCCAGAAACAAATGTAGAAATATATAAATGGTCATCAAATAACATCCCGAGAAATCACTCTATTAAAGCAATTCGCTGCTGTCTACAACTCCATCTTAGGTCTTTCATCACTCGTACTCTTTAATGATCATCGGTGTGACTCACCTGATAATAAGTTCTTAAGAATTCAATTCCATGCGAACAGAGGGGCCCTTAAGCGAACACTTGTATGAAAGAAATTTGAAAAGCATTGAGTGTTATCACGTTTCTTATCTAAAGCAGTGACACGGAATATTTTGTAATCTTGCAATCAACATCTAAGCTTTATTTTTCTTTTTTTTTCGACACGCATAGATTTGGAAACTCTCTGGACCTAACCAACGGGCCTTAGGACTGATGGAAATGGTTAAGTCAAGCTCGATAACAGCTTTGAACCGCAGCAGAACGCCCCATAGTTGTTCACATGCACAGAAAAGCAGCGATGCATCGACCACTGGAGCATGTCTGCGAGTATAGGATTTGCTTTTGTAGTTGTGCTGTTGAAATGAAGATTTTGCTGGTTTCACTTATTTTCTGAACCGAACATATCCGGATCTCTGGTTTTGTTAAGGTAACGGTTCCGGTAAGCTTACTTTGCTTGTTAAGTAAAGTGAAGGGCTAATACGAGAGACGTTCGATTTATTGCGTTTTTATTGTGATTTGGGATTATTTTCACCCGATTGTTATTTACACGCGTCCATCCTTCGTTTTGTGGAGCTAAGCCCCGACCCAAGACCCACCAACAAGCAAAAGAAGGGGAACGAGGATAAAAAACCGGATTGAAAGATTTCCGCCACATGCGCCCGCAGCATAAATGCAATTTCCAGTTTTCCTCCTCTCGGAGCGGAGGAAAACTGGAAAATCGACTTTACCGCCGATGGGAGCGGCGGTAAAGCTGCAATTGCCAGATTTACTCCTCTCGGAGCGGAGGAAATCTGGAAGACCCAGTTTACCGCCGATGAGAGCGGCCGTAAAGCTGCAACTTCCAGTTTTCCTCCTCTCTCAGTGGAGGAAAACTGGAAAATGCGATTTTACCGCCCATGCAAGCGGCGATAAAGCTGCGTGAGTGTCCGAATAAAGTCGCAAGACCTTTCCATTTCCAATTAACATAAGATCAAATGAAAGAATCAAACGTTCCGTTTTTTCTTGTAGCCCATATCTAGTGAACTCCCACATGATGTGAATGGAGAGAAAAAAAATCACAGCAGCTGACTTCGGCAATTGACACATGCTGAATTGAATTTCGAGGCTTTTGAATATAAATATATATATTTATACTGCCCCAGAAACAAATGTAGAAATATATAAATGGTCATCAAATAACATCCCGAGATATCACTCTATTAAAGCAATTCGCTCCTGTCTACAACTCCATCTTAGGTCTTTCATCACTCGTACTCTTTAATGATCATCGGTGTGACTCACCTGATAATAAGTTCTTAAGAATTCAATTCCATGCGAACAGAGGGGCCCTTAAGCGAACACTTGTATGAAAGAAATTTGAAAAGCATTGAGTGTTATCACGTTTCTTATCTAAAGCAGTGACACGGAATATTTTGTAATCTTGCAATCAACATCTAAGCTTTATTTTTCTTTTTTTTTCGACACGCATAGATTTGGAAACTCTCTGGACCTAACCAACGGGCCTTAGGACTGATGGAAATGGTTAAGTCAGGCTCGATAACAGCTTTCAAACCGCAGCAGAACGCCCCATAGTTGTTCACATGCACAGAAAAGCAGCGATGCATCGACCACTGGAGCATGTCTGCGAGTATAGGACTTGCTTTTCTAGTTGTGCTGTTGAAATGAAGATTTTGCTGGTTTCACTTATTTTCTGAACCGTACATATCCGGATCTCTGGTTTTGTTAAGGTAACGGTTCTGGTAAGCTTACTTTGCTTGTTAAGTAAAGTGAAGGGCTAATACGAGAGACGTTCGATTTATTGCGTTTGTATTGTGATTTGGGATTATTTTCACCCGATTGTTATTTACACGCGTCCATCCTTCGTTTTGTGGAGCTAAGCCCCGACCCAAGACCCACCAACAAGCAAAAGAAGGGGAAAGAGGTAAAAAAACCGGATTGAAAGAATTCCGCCACATGCGCCCGCAGCATAAATGCAATTTCCAGTTTTCCTCCTCTCGGAGCGGAGGAAAACTGGAAAATCGACTTTACCGCCGATGGGAGCGGCGGTAAAGCTGCAATTGCCAGATTTACTCCTCTCGGAGCGGAGGAAATCTGGAAGACCCAGTTTACCGCCGATGAGAGCGGCCGTAAAGCTGCAACTTCCAGTTTTCCTCCTCTCTCAGTGGAGGAAAACTGGAAAATGCGATTTTACCGCCCATGCAAGCGGCGATAAAGCTGCGTGAGTGTCCGAATAAAGTCGCAAGACCTTTCCATTTCCAATTAACATAAGATCAAATGAAAGAATCAAACGTTCCGTTTTTTCTTGTAGCCCATATCTAGTGAACTCCCACATGATGTGAATGGAGAGAAAAAAAATCACAGCAGCTGACTTCGGCAATTGACACATGCTGAATTGAATTTCGAGGCTTTTGAATATAAATATATATATTTATACTGCCCCAGAAACAAATGTAGAAATATATAAATGGTCATCAAATAACATCCCGAGATATCACTCTATTAAAGCAATTCGCTCCTGTCTACAACTCCATCTTAGGTCTTTCATCACTCGTACTCTTTAATGATCATCGGTGTGACTCACCTGATAATAAGTTCTTAAGAATTCAATTCCATGCGAACAGAGGGGCCCTTAAGCGAACACTTGTATGAAAGAAATTTGAAAAGCATTGAGTGTTATCACGTTTCTTATCTAAAGCAGTGACACGGAATATTTTGTAATCTTACAATCAACATCTAAGCTTTATTTTTCTTTTTTTTTCGACACGCATAGATTTGGAAACTCTCTGGACCTAACCAACGGGCCTTAGGACTGATGGAAATGGTTAAGTCAAGCTCGATAACAGCTTTGAACCGCAGCAGAACGCCCCATAGTTCTTCACATGCACAGAAAAGCAGCGATGCATCGACCACTGGAGCATGTCTGCGAGTATAGGACTTGCTTTTCTAGTTGTGCTGTTGAAATGAAGATTTTGCTGGTTTCACTTATTTTCTGAACCGTACATATCCGGATCTCTGGTTTTGTTAAGGTAACGGTTCTGGTAAGCTTACTTTGCTTGTTAAGTAAAGTGAAGGGCTAATACGAGAGACGTTCGATTTATTGCGTTTGTATTGTGATTTGGGATTATTTTCACCCGATTGTTATTTACACGCCTCCATCCTTCGTTTTGCGGAGCTAAGCCCCGACCCAAGACCCACCAACAAGCAAAAGAAGGGGAAAGAGGATAAAAAACCGGATTGAAAGATTTCCGCCACATGCGCCCGCAGCATAAATGCAATTTCCAGTTTTCCTCCTCTCGGAGCGGAGGAAAACTAGAAAATCGACTTTACCGCCGATGGGAGCGGCGGTAAAGCTGCAATTGCCAGATTTCCTCCTCTCGGAGCTGAGGAAAACTGGAAAATCCAGTTTACCGCCGAAGAGAGCGGCGGTAAAGCTGCAACTGCCAGCTTTCCTCCTCTCACAGTGGAGGAAAACTGGAAAATCCGATTTTACCGGCCATGCAAGCGGCGGTAAAGCTGCGTGAGTGTCCGAATAAAGTCGCAAGACCTTTCCATTTCCAATTAACATAAGATCAAATGAAAGAATCAAACGTTCCGTTTTTTCTTGTAGCCCGTATCTAGTGAACTCCCACATGATGTGAATGGAGAGAAAAAAAATCACAGCAGCTGACTTCGGCAATTGACACATGCTGAATTGAATTTCGAGGCTTTTGAATATAAATATATATATTTATACTGCCCCAGAAACAAATGTAGAAATATATAAATGGTCATCGAATAACATCCCGAGATATCACTCTATTAAAGCAATTCGCTCCTGTCTACAACTCCATCTTAGGTCTTTCATCACTCGTACTCTTTAATGATCATCGGTGTGACTCACCTGATAATAAGTTTTTAAGAATTCAATTCCATGCGAACAGAGGGGCCCTTAAGCGAACACTTGTATGAAAGAAAATTGAAAAGCATTGAGTGTTGTCACGTTTCTTATCTAAAGCAGTGACACGGAATATTTTGTAATCTTGCAATCAACATCTAAGCTTTATTTTTCTTTTTTTTTCGACACGCATAGATTTGGAAACTCTCTGGACCTAACCAACGGGCCTTAGGACTGATGGAAATGGTCAAGTGAAGCTCGATAACAGCCTTGGACCGCAGCAGAACGCCCCACTGTTGTTCACATGCACAGAAAAGCAGCGATGCATCGACCACCGGGGCATGTCTGCGAGTATAGGATTTGCTTTTCTGGTTGTCCTGTTGAAATGAAGATTTTGCGGGTTTCACTTATTTTCTAAATCGTACATATCCGGATATCTGGTTTTGTTAAGGTAACGGTTCTGGTAAGCTTACTTTGCTTGTTAAGTAAAGTGAAGGGCTAATACGAGAGACGTTCGATTTATTGCGTTTGTATTGTGATTTGGGATTATTTTCACCCGATTGTTATTTACACGCGTCCATCCTTCGTTCTGTGGAGCTAAGCCCCGACCCAAGACCCACCAACAAGCAAAAGAAGGGGAAAGAGGATAAAAAACCGGATTGAAAGATTTCCGCCACATGCGCCCGCAGCATAAATGCAATTTCCAGTTTTCCTCCTCTCGGAGCGGAGGAAAACTGGAAAATCGACTTTACCGCCGATGGGAGCGGCGGTAAAGCTGCAATTGCCAGATTTACTCCTCTCGGAGCGGAGGAAATCTGGAAGACCCAGTTTACCGCCGGTGAGAGCGGCCGTAAAGCTGCAACTTCCAGTTTTCCTCCTCTCTCAGTGGAGGAAAACTGGAAAATGCGATTTTACCGCCCATGCAAGCGGCGATAAAGCTGCGTGAGTGTCCGAATAAAGTCGCAAGACCTTTCCATTTCCAATTAACATAAGATCAAATGAAAGAATCAAACGTTCCGTTTTTTCTTGTAGCCCATATCTAGTGAACTCCCACATGATGTGAATGGAGAGAAAAAAAATCACAGCAGCTGACTTCGGCAATTGACACATGCTGAATTGAATTTCGAGGCTTTTGAATATAAATATATATATTTATACTGCCCAACAAACAAATGTAGAAATATATAAATGGTCATCAAATAACATCCCCATAATGAAACAACAGAATCCGAGTTATCACTCTATTAAAGCAATTCGCTCCTGTCTACAACTCCATCTTATTCTTTCATCACTCATACTCTTTAATGATCATCGGCGTGACTCACCTGATGATAAGTTCTTAAGAATTCAATTCCATGCGAACAGAGGGGCCCTTAAGCGAACACTTGTATGAAAGAAATTTGAAAGGCATTGAGTGTTGTCACGTTTCTTATCTAAAGTAGTGACACAGAATATTTTGTAATCTTGCAATCAACATCTAAGCTTTATTTTTCTTTTTTTTTCGACACGCATAGATTTGGAAACTCTCTGGACCTAACCAACGGGCCTTAGGACTGATGGAAATGGACAAGTCAAGCTCGATAACAGCTTTGGACCGCAGCAGAGCGCCCCATAGTTGTTCACATGCACAGAAAAGCAGCGATGCATCGACCACCGGGACATGTCTGCGAGTATAGGATTTGCTTTTCTGGTTGTCCTGTTGAAATGAAGATTTTGCCGGTTTCACTTATGTTCTGAATCGTACATATCCGGATCTCTGGTTTTGTTAAGGTAACGGTTCTGGTAAGCTTACTTTGCTTGTTAAGTAAAGTGAAGGGCTAATACGAGAGACGTTCGATTTATTGCGTTCTTATTGTGATTTGGGATTATTTTCACCCGATTGTTATTCACACGCGTCCATCGTTCGTTTTGTGGAGCTAAGCCCCGACCCAAGACCCACCAACAAGCAAAAGAAGGGGAAAGAGGATAAAAAACCGGATTGAAAGATTTCCGCCACATGCGCCCGCAGCATAAATGCAATTTCCAGTTTTCCTCCTCTCGGACCGGAGGAAAACTGGAAAATCGACTTAACCGCCGATGGGAGCGGCGGTAAAGCTGTAATTGCCAGATTTCCTCCTCTCGGAGCTGAGGAAAACTGGAAAATCGACTTTACCGCCGATGGGAGCGGCGATAAAGCTGCAATAGCCAGATTTACTCCTCTCGGGGCGGAGGAAATCTGGAAGATCCAGTTTACCGCCGATGAGAGCGGCCGTAAAGCTGCAACTGCCGGCTTTCCTCCTCTCTCAGTGGAGGAAAACTGGAAAATGCGATTTTACCGCCCATGCAAGCGGCGGTAAAGCTGCGTGAGTGTCCGAATAAAGTCGCAAGACCTTTCCATTTCCAATTAACATAAGATCAAATGAAAGAATCAAACGTTCTGTTTTTTCTTGTAGCCCATATCTAGTGAACTCCCACATGATGTGAATGGAGAGAAAAAAAATCACAGCAGCTGACTTCGGCAATTGACACATGCTGAATTGAATTTCGAGGCTTTTAAAGATAAATATATATATTTATACTGCCCCAGAAATAAATGTAGAAATATATAAATGGACATCAAATAACATCCCCATAATGAAACAACAAAATCCGAGATATCACTCTATTAAAGCAATTCGCTCCTGTCTACAACTCCATCTTAGGTCTTTCAACACTCGTACTCTTTAATGATCAACGGTGTGACTCACCTGATAATAAGTTCTTAAGAATTCAATTCCATGCGAACAGAGGGGCCCTTAAGCGAACACTTGTATGAAAGAAATTTGAAAAGCATTGAGTGTTGTCACGTTTCTTATCTAAAGCAGTGACACGGAATATTTTGTAATCTTGCAATCAACATCTAAGCTTTATTTTTCTTTTTTTTTCGACACGCATAGATTTGGAAACTCTCTGGACCTAACCAACGGGCCTTAGGACTGATGGAAATGGTCAAGTGAAGCTCGATAACAGCTTTGGACCGCAGCAGAACGCCCCATTGTTGTTCACATGCACAGAAAAGCAGCGATGCATCGACCACCGGGGCATGTCTGCGAGTATAGGATTTGCTTTTCTGGTTGTCCTGTTGAAATGAAGATTTTGCTGGTTTCACTTATTTTCTAAATCGTACATATCCGGATATCTGGTTTTGTTAAGGTAACGGTTCTGGTAAGCTTACTTTGCTTGTTAAGTAAAGTGAAGGGCTAATACGAGAGACGTTCGATTTATTGCGTTTTTATTGTGATTTGGGATTATTTTCACCCGATTGTTATTCACACGCGTCCATCGTTCGTTTTGTGGAGCTAAGCCCCGACCCAAGACCCACCAACAAGCAAAAGAAGGGGAAAGAGGATAAAAAACCGGATTGAAAGATTTCCGCCACATGCGCCCGCAGCATAAATGTAATTTCCAGTTTTCCTCCTCTCGGAGCGGAGGAAAACTGGAAAATCGACTTTACCGCCGATGGGAGCGGCGATAAAGCTGCAATAGCCAGATTTACTCCTCTCGGGGCGGAGGAAATCTGGAAGATCCAGTTTACCGCCGATGAGAGCGGCCGTAAAGCTGCAACTGCCAGCTTTCCTCCTCTCACAGTGGAGGAAAACTGGAAAATGCGATTTTACCGCCCATGCAAGCGGCGGTAAAGCTGCGTGAGTGTCCGAATAAAGTCGCAAGACCTTTCCATTTCCAATTAACATAAGATCAAATGAAAGAATCAAACGTTCTGTTTTTTCTTGTAGCCCATATCTAGTGAACTCCCACATGATGTGAATGGAGAGAAAAAAAATCACAGCAGCTGACTTCGGCAATTGACACATGCTGAATTGAATTTCGAGGCTTTTGAATATAAATATATATATTTATACTGCCCCAGAAACAAATGTAGAAATATATAAATGGTCATCAAATAACTTCCCCATAATGAAACAACAAAATCCGAGATATCACTCTATTAAAGCAATTCGCTCCTGTCTACAACTCCATCTTAGGTCTTTCATCACTCGTACTCTTTAATGATCAACGGTGTGACTCACCTGATAATAAGTTCTTAAGAATTCAATTCCATGCGAACAGAGGGGCCCTTAAGCGAACACTTGTATGAAAGAAATTTGAAAAGCATTGAGTGTTGTCACGTTTCTTATCTAAAGCAGTGACACGGAATATTTTGTAATCTTGCAATCAACATCTAAGCTTTATTTTTCTTTTTTTTTCGACACGCATAGATTTGGAAACTCTCTGGACCTAACCAACGGGCCTTAGGACTGATGGAAATGGTCAAGTGAAGCTCGATAACAGCTTTGGACCGCAGCAGAACGCCCCATTGTTGTTCACATGCACAGAAAAGCAGCGATGCATCGACCACCGGGGCATGTCTGCGAGTATAGGATTTGCTTTTCTGGTTGTCCTGTTGAAATGAAGATTTTGCTGGTTTCACTTATTTTCTAAATCGTACATATCCGGATATCTGGTTTTGTTAAGGTAACGGTTCTGGTAAGCTTACTTTGCTTGTTAAGTAAAGTGAAGGGCTAATACGAGAGACGTTCGATTTATTGCGTTTTTATTGTGATTTGGGATTATTTTCACCCGATTGTTATTCACACGCGTCCATCGTTCCTTTTGTGGAGCTAAGCCCCGACCCAAGACCCACCAACAAGCAAAAGAAGGGGAAAGAGGATAAAAAACCGGATTGAAAGATTTCCGCCACATGCGCCCGCAGCATAAATGCAATTTCCAGTTTTCCTCCTCTCGGAGCGGAGGAAAACTGGAAAATCGACTTTACCGCCGATGGGAGCGGCGGTAAAGCTGCAATAGCCAGATTTACTCCTCTCGGGGAGGAGGAAATCTGGAAGATCCAGTTTACCGCCGATGAGAGCGGCCGTAAAGCTGCAACTGCCAGCTTTCCTCCTCTCTCAGTGGAGGAAAACTGGAAAATGCGATTTTACCGCCCATGCAAGCGGCGGTAAAGCTGCGTGAGTGTCCGAATAAAGTCGCAAGACCTTTCCATTTCCAATTAACATAAGATCAAATGAAAGAATCAAACGTTCTATTTTTTCTTGTAGCCCATATCTAGTGAACTCCCACATGATGTGAATGGAGAGAAAAAAAATCACAGCAGCTGACTTCGGCAATTGACACATGCTGAATTGAATTTCGAGGCTTTTGAATATAAATATATATATATTCATACTGCCCCAGAAACAAATGTAGAAATATATAAATGGTCATCAAATAACATCCCCATAATGAAACAACAAAATCCGAGATATCACTCTATTAAAGCAATTCGCTCCTGTCTACAACTCCATCTTAGGTCTTTCATCACTCGTACTCTTTAATGATCAACGGTGTGACTCACCTGATAATAAGTTCTTAAGAATTCAATTCCATGCGAACAGAGGGGCCCTTAAGCGAACACTTGTATGAAAGAAATTAGAAAAGCATTGAGTGTTGTCACGTTTCTTATCTAAAGCAGTGACACGGAATATTTTGTAATCTTGCAATCAACATCTAAGCTTTATTTTTCTTTTTTTTTCGACACGCATAGATTTGGAAACTCTCTGGACCTAACCAACGGGCCTTAGGACTGATGGAAATGGTCAAGTGAAGCTCGATAACAGCTTTGGACCGCAGCAGAACGCCCCATTGTTGTTCACATGCACAGAAAAGCAGCGATGCATCGACCACCGGGGCATGTCTGCGAGTATAGGATTTGCTTTTCTGGTTGTCCTGTTGAAATGAAGATTTTGCTGGTTTCACTTATTTTCTAAATCGTACATATCCGGATATCTGGTTTTGTTAAGGTAACGGTTCTGGTAAGCTTACTTTGCTTGTTAAGTAAAGTGAAGGGCTAATACGAGAGACGTTCGATTTATTGCGTTTTTATTGTGATTTGGGATAATTTTCACCCGATTGTTATTCACACGCGTCCATCGTTCGTTTTGTAGAGCTAAGCCCCGACCCAAGACCCACCAACAAGCAAAAGAAGGGGAAAGAGGATAAAAAACCGGATTGAAAGATTTCCGCCACATGCGCCCGCAGCATAAATGCAATTTCCAGTTTTCCTCCTCTCGGACCGGAGGAAAACTGGAAAATAGACTTAACCGCCGATGGGAGCGGCGGTAAAGCTGCAATTGCCAGATTTCCTCCTCTCGGAGCGGAGGAAAACTGGAAAATCCTGTTTACCGCCGATGAGAGCGGCGGTAAAGCTGAAACTGCCAGTTTTCCTCCTCTCTCAGTGGAGGAAAACTGGAAAATGCGATTTTACCGCCCATGCGAGCGGCGGTAAAGCTGCGTGAGTGTCCGAATAAAGTCGCATGACCTTTCCATTTCCAATTAAGATAAGATCAAATGAAAGAATCAAACGTTCCGTTTTTTCTTGTAGCCCATATCTAGTGAACTCCCACATGATGTGAATGGAGAGAAAAAAAATCACCGCAGCTGACTTCGGCAATTGACACATGCTGAATTGAATTTCGAGGCTTTTGAATATAAATATATATATTTATACTGCCCCAGAAACAAATGTAGAAATATATAAATGGTCATCAAATAACATCCCCATAATGAAACAACAAAATCCGAGATATCACTCTATTAAAGCAATTCGCTCCTGTCTACAACTCCATCTTAGGTCTTTCATCACTCGTACTCTTTAATGATCATCGGTGTGACTCACCTGATAATAAGTTCTTAAGAATTCAATTCCATGCGAACAGAGGGGCCCTTAAGCGAACACTTGTATGAAAGAAATTTGAAAAGCATTGAGTGTTGTCACGTTTCTTATCTAAAGCAGTGACACGGAATATTTTGTAATCTTGCAATCAACATCTAAGCTTTATTTTTCTTTTTTTTCCGACACGCATAGATTTGGAAACTCTCTGGACCTAACCAACGGGCCTTAGGACTGATGGAAATGGTCAAGTGAAGCTCGATAACAGCTTTGGACCGCTGCAGAACGCCCCATTGTTGTTCACATGCACAGAAAAGCAGCGATGCATCGACCACCGGGGCATGTCTGCGAGTATAGGATTTGCTTTTCTGGTTGTCCTGTTGAAATGAAGATTTTGCTGGTTTCACTTATTTTCTAAATCGTACATATCCGGATATCTGGTTTTGTTAAGGTAACGGTTCTGGTAAGCTTACTTTGCTTGTTAAGTAAAGTGAAGGGCTAATACGAGAGACGTTCGATTTATTGCGTTTGTATTGTGATTTGGGATTATTTTCACCCGATTGTTATTCACACGCGTCCATCGTTCGTTTTGTGGAGCTAAGCCCCGACCCAAGACCCACCAACAAGCAAAAGAAGGGGAAAGAGGATAAAAAACCGGATTGAAAGATTTCCGCCACATGCGCCCGCAGCATAAATGCAATTTCCAGTTTTCCTCCCCTCGGACCGGAGGAAAACTGGAAAATCGACTTAACCGCCGATGGGAGCGGCGATAAAGCTGCAATTGCCAGATTTCCTCCTCTCGGAGCTGAGGAAAACTGGAAAATCTAGTTTACCGCCGATGAGAGCGGCGGTAAAGCTACAACTGCCAGCTTTTCTCCTCTCACAGTGGAGGAAAACTGGAAAATGCGATTTTACCGCCCATGCAAGCGGCGGTAAAGCTGCGTGAGTGTCCGAATAAAGTCGCAGGAACTTTCCATTTCCAATTAACATAAGATCAAATGAAAGAATCAAACGTTCCGTTTTTTCTTGTAGCCCATATCTAGTGAACTCCCACATGATGTGAATGGAGAGAAAAAAAATCACGGCAGCTGACTTCGGCAATTGCCACATGCTGAATTGAATTTCGAGGCTTTTGAATATAAATATATATATTTATACTGCCCCAGAAACAAATTTAGAAATATATAAATGGTCATCAAATAACATCCCCATAATGAAACAACAGAATCCGAGATATCACTCTATTAAAGCAATTCGCTCCTGTCTACAACTCCATCTTAGGTCTTTCATCACTCGTACTCTTTAATGATCATCGGTGTGACTCACCTGATAATAAGTTCTTAAGAATTCAATTCCATGCGAACAGAGGGGCCCTTACGCGAACACTTGTATGAAAGAAATTTGAAAGGCATTGAGTGTTGTCACGTTTCTTATCTAAAGCAGTGACACGGAATATTTTGTAATCTTGCAATCAACATCTAAGCTTTATTTTTCTTTTTTTTTCGACACGCATAGATTTGGAAACTCTCTGGAGCTAACCAACAGGCCTTAGGACTGATGGAAATGGTCAAGTGAAGCTCGATAACAGCTTTGGACCGCAGCAGAACGCCCCATAGTTGTTCACATGCACAGAAAAGCAGCGATGCATCGACCACTGGGGCATGTCTGCGAGTATAGGATTTGCTTTTCTGGTTGTCCTGTTGAAATGAAGATATTGCCGGTTTCACTTATTTTCTGAATCGTACATATCCGGATCTCTGGTTTTGTTAAGGTAACGGTTCCGGTAAGCTTACTTTGCTTGTTAAGTAAAGTGAAGGGCTAATACGAGAGACGTTCGATTTATTGCGTTCTTATTGTGATTTGGGATTATTTTCACCCGATTGTTATTCACACCCGTCCATCGTTCGTTTTGTGGAACTAAGCCCCGACCCAAGACCCACCAACAAGCAAAAGAAGGGGAAAGAGGATAAAAAACCGGATTGAAAGATTTCCGCCACATGCGCCCGCAGCATAAACGCAATTTCCAGTTTTCCTCCTCTCGGAGCGGAGGAAAACTGGAAAATCGACTTTACCGCCGATGGGCGCGGCGGTAAAGCTGCAATTGCCAGATTTCCTCTTCTCGGAGCTGAGGATATCGGGAAAATCCAGTTTACCGCCGATGAGAGCGGCGGTAAAGCTGCAACTGCCAGTTTTCCTCCTCTCACAGTGGAGGAAAACTGGAAAATGCGATTTTACCGCCCATGCAAGCGGCGGTAAAGCTGCGTGAGTGTCCGAATAAAGTCGCAAGACCTTTCCATTTCCAATTAACATAAGATCAAATGAAAGAATCAAACGTTCCGTTTTTTCTTGTAGCCCATATCTAGTGAACTCCCACATGATGTGAATGGAGAGAAAAAAAATCACAGCAGCTGACTTCGGCAATTGCCACATGCTGAATTGAATTTCGAGGCTTTTGAATATAAATATATATATTTATACTGCCCCAGAAACAAATTTAGAAATATATAAATGGTCATCAAATAACATCCCCATAATGAAACAACATAATCCGAGATATCACTCTATTAAAGCAATTCGCTCCTGTCTACAACTCCATCTTAGGTCTTTCATCACTCGTACTCTTTAATGATCATCGGTGTGAGTCACCTGATAATAAGTTCTTAAGAATTCAATTCCATGCGAACAGAGGAGCCCTTAAGCGAACACTTGTATGAAAGAAATTTGAAAGGCATTGAGTGTTGTCACGTTTCTTATCTAAAGCAGTGACACGGAATATTTTGTAATCTTGCAATCAACATTTAAGCTTTATTTTTCTTTTTTTTTCGACACGCATAGATTTGGAAACTCTCTGGAGCTAACCAACGGGCCTTAGGACTGATGGAAATGGTCAAGTGAAGCTCGATAACAGCTTTGGACCGCAGCAGAACGCCCCATAGTTGTTCACATGCACAGAAAAGCAGCGATGCATCGACCACTGGGGCATGTCGGCGAGTATAGGATTTGCTTTTCTGGTTGTCCTGTTGAAATGAAGATTTTGCCGGTTTCACTTATTTTCTGAATCGTACATATCCGGATCTCCGGTTTTGTTAAGGTAACGGTTCTGGTAAGCTTACTTTGCTTGTTAAGTAAAGTGAAGGGCTAATACGAGAGACGTTCGATTTATTGCGTTCTTATTGTGATTTGGGATTATTTTCACCCGATTGTTATTCACACGCGTCCATCGTTCGTTTTGTGGAGCTAAGCCCCGACCCAAGACCCACCAACATGCAAAAGAAGGGGAAAGAGGATAAAAAACCGGATTGAAAGATTTCCGCCACATGCGCCCGCAACATAAATGCAATTTCCAGTTTTCCTCCTCTCGGAGCGGAGGAAAACTGGAAAATCGACTTTACCGCCGATGGGCGCGGCGGTAAAGCTGCAATTGCCAGATTTCGTCTTCTCGGAGTTGAGGATATCGGGAAAATCCAGTTTACCGCCGATGAGAGCGGCGGTAAAGCTGCAACTGCCAGTTTTCCTCCTCTTACAGTGGAGGAAAACTGGAAAATGCGATTTTACCGCCCGTGCAAGCGGCGGTAAAGCTGCGTGAGTGTCCGAATAAAGTCGCAAGACCTTTCCATTTCCAATTAACATAAGATCAAATGAAAGAATCAAACGTTCCGTTTTTTCTTGTAGCCCATATCTAGTGAACTCCCACATGATGTGAATGGAGAGAAAAATAATCAGAGCAGCTGACTTCGGCAATTGCCACATGCTGAATTGAATTACGAGGCTTTTGAATATAAATATATATATTTATACTGCCCCAGAAACAAATTTAGAAATATATAAATGGTCATCAAATAACATCCCCATAATGAAACAACATAATCCGAGATATCACTCTATTAAAGCAATTCGCTCCTGTCTACAACTCCATCTTAGGTCTTTCATCACTCGTACTCTTTAATGATCATCGGTGTGACTCACCTGATAATAAGTTCTTAAGAATTCAATTCCATGCGAACAGAGGGGCCCTTAAGCGAACACTTGTATGAAAGAAATTTGAAAGGCATTGAGTGTTGTCACGTTTCTTATCTAAAGCAGTGACACGGAATATTTTGTAATCTTGCAATCAACATTTAAGCTTTATTTTTCTTTTTTTTTCGACACGCATAGATTTGGAAACTCTCTGGAGCTAACCAACGGGCCTTAGGACTGATGGAAATGGTCAAGTGAAGCTCGATAACAGCTTTTGACCGCAGCAGAACGCCCCAAAGTTGTTCACATGCACAGAAAAGCAGCGATGCATCGACCACTGGGGCATGTCTGCGAGTATAGGATTTGCTTTTCTGGTTGTCCTGTTGAAATGAAGATTTTGCCGGTTTCACTTATTTTCTGAATCGTACATATCCGGATCTCCGGTTTTGTTAAGGTAACGGTTCTGGTAAGCTTACTTTGCTTGTTAAGTAAAGTGAAGGGCTAATACGAGAGACGTTCGATTTATTGCGTTCTTATTGTGATTTGGGATTATTTTCACCCGATTGTTATTCACACGCGTCCATCGTTCGTTTTGTGGAGCCAAGCCCCGACCCAAGACCCACCAACAAGCAAAAGAAGGGGAAAGAGGATAAAAAACCGGATTGAAAGATTTCCGCCACATGCGCCCGCAGCATAAATGCAATTTCCAGTTTTCCTCCTCTCGGAGCGGAGGAAAACTGGAAAATCGACTTTACCGCCGATGGGAGCGGCGGTAAAGCTGCAATTGCCAGATTTCCTCCTCTCGGAGCTGAGGAAAACGGGAAAATCCAGTTTATCGCCGATGAGAGCGGCGGTAAAGCCGCAACTGCCAGTTTTCCTCCTCTCAGAGTGGAGGAAAACTGGAAAATGCGATTTTACCGCCCATGCAAGCGGCGGTAAAGCTGCGTGAGTGTCCGAATAAAGTCGCAAGACCTTTCCATTTCCAATTAACATAAGATCAAATGAAAGAATCAAACGTTCCGTTTTTTCTTCTGGCCCATATCTAGTGAACTCCCACATGATGTGAATGGAGTGAAAAAAAATCACAGCAGCTGACTTCGGCAATTGCCACATGCTGAATTGAATTTCGAGGCTTTTGAATATAAATATATATATTTATACTGCCCAGAAACAAATTTAGAAACATATAAATGGTCATCAAATAACATCCCATAATGAAACAACAGAATCCGAGATATCACTCTATTAAAGCAATTCGCTCCTGTCTACAACTCCATCTTAGGTCTTTCATCACTCGTACTCTTTAATGATCATCGGTGTGACTCACCTGATAATAAGTTCTTAAGAATTCAATTCCATGCGAACGGAGGAGCCCTTAAGCGAACACTTGTATGAAAGAAATTTGAAAAGCATTGAGTGGTGTCACGTTTCTTATCTAAAGCAGTGACACAGAATATTTTGTAATCTTGCAATCAACATCTAAGCTTTATTTTTCTTTTTTTTTCGACACGCACAGATTTGGAAACTCTCTGGACCTAACCAACGGGCCTTAGGACTGATGGAAATGGTCAAGTCAAGCTCGATAACAGCTTTGGACCGCAGCAGAACGCCCCATAGTTGTTCACATGCACAGAAAAGCAGCGATGCATCGACCACCGGGGCATGTCTGCGAGTATACGATTTGCTTTTCTGGTTGTCCTGTTGAAATAAAGATTTTGCGGGTTTCACTTATTTTCTAAATCGTACATATCCGGATCTCTGGTTTTGTTAAGGTAACGGTTCTGGTAAGCTTACTTTGCTTGTTAAGTAAAGTGAAGGGCTAATACGAGAGACGTTCGATTTATTGCGTTTTTATTGTGATTTGGGATTATTTTCACCCGATTGTTATTCACACGCGTCCATCGTTCGTTTTGTGGAGCTAAGCCCCGACCCGAGACCCACCAACAAGCAAAAGAAGGGGAAAGAGGATAAAAAACCGGATTGAAAGATTTCCGCCACATGTGCCAGCAGCATAAATGCAATTTCCTGTTTTCCTCCTGTCGGAGCGGAGGAAAACTGGAAAATCGACATTACCGCCGATGGGAGTGGCGGTAAAGCTGCAATTGCCAGATTTCCTCCTCTCGGAGCGGAAGGAAAACTGGAAAATCCAGTTTACCGCCGATGGGAGCGGCGGTAGAGCTACAACTGTCAGCTTTCCTCCACTCACAGTGGAGAAAAACTGGAAAATGCGATTTTACCGCCCATTCAAGCGGCGGTAAAGCTGCGTGAGTGTCCGAATAAAGTCGCAAGACCTTTCCATTTCCAATTAACATAAGATCAAATGAAAGAATCAAACGTTCCGTTTTTTCTTATAGCCCATATCTAGTGAACTCCCACATGATGTGAATGGAGAGAAAAATAATCACAGCAGCTGACTTCGGCAATTGACACATGCTAAATTGAATTTCGAGGCTTTTGAATATAAATATATATATTTATACTGCCCCAGAAGCAAATGTAGAAATATATAAATGGTCATCAAATAACATCCCCATAATGAAACAACAAAATCCGAGATATCACACTATTAAAGCAATTTGCTCCTGTCTACAACTCCAGCTTAGGTCTTTCATCACTCGTACTCTTTAATGATCATCGGTGTGACTCACCTGATAATAAGTTCTTAAGAATTGAATTCCATGCGAACAGAGGGGCCCTTAAGCGAACACTTGTATGAAAGAAATTTGAAAAGCATTGAGTGCTGTCACGTTTCTTATCTAAAGCAGTGACACAGAATATTTTGTAATCTTGCAATCAACATCTAAGCTTTATTTTTCTTTTTTTTTCGACACGCACAGATTTGGAAACTCTCTGGACCTAACCAACGGGCCTTAGGACTGATGGAAATGGTCAAGTCAAGCCCGATAACAGCTTTGGACCGCAGCAGAGCGCCCCATAGTTGTTCACATGCACAGAAAAGCAGCGATGCATCGACCACTGGGGCATGTCTGCGAGTATAGGATTTGCTTTTCTGGTTGTCCTGTTGAAATGAAGATTTTGCCGGTTTCACTTATTTTCTGAATCGTACATATCCGGATCTCCGGTTTTGTTAAGGTAACGGTTCTGGTAAGCTTACTTTGCTTGTTAAGTAAAGTGAAGGGCTAATACGAGAGACGTCCGATTTATTGCGTTCTTATTGTGATTTGGGATTATTTTCACCCGATTGTTATTCACACGCGTCCATCGTTCGTTATGTGGAGCTAAGCCCCGACCCAAGACCCACCAACAAGCAAAAGAAGGGGAAAGAGGATAAAAAACCGGATTGAAAGATTTCCGCCACATGCGCCCGCAGCATAAATGCAATTTCCAGTTTTCCTCCTCTCGGAGCGGAGGAAAACTGGAAAATCGACTTTACCGCCGATGGGAGCGGCGGTAAAGCTGCAATTGCCAGATTTCCTCCTCTCGGAGCTGAGGAAAACGGGAAAATCCAGTTTATCGCCGATGAGAGCGGCGGTAAAGCTGCAACTGCCAGTTTTCCTCCTCTCACAGTGGAGAAAAACTGGAAAATGCGATTTTACCACCCATGCAAGCGGCGGTAAAGCTGCGTGAGTGTCCGAATAAAGTCGCAAGACCTTTCCATTTCCAATTAACATAAGATCAAATGAAAGAATCAAACGTTCCGTTTTTTCTTCTAGCCCATATCTAGTGAACTCCCACATGATGTGAATGGAGAGAAAAAAAATCACAGCAGCTGACTTCGGCAATTGCCACATGCTGAATTGAATTTCGAGGCTTTTGAATATAAATATATATATTTATACTGCCCCAGAAACAAATTTAGAAACATATAAATGGTCATCAAATAACATCCCATAATGAAACAACAGAATCCGAGATATCACTCTGTTAAAGCAATTCGCTCCTGTCTACAACTCCATCTTAGGTCTTTCATCACTCGTACTCTTTAATGATCATCGGTGTGACTCACCTGATAATAAGTTCTTAAGAATTCAATTCCATGCGAACGGAGGAGCCCTTAAGCGAACACTTGTATGAAAGAAATTTGAAAAGCATTGAGTGGTGTCACGTTTCTTATCTAAAGCAGTGACACAGAATATTTTGTAATCTTGCAATCAACATCTAAGCTTTATTTTTCTTTTTTTTTCGACACGCACAGATTTGGAAACTCTCTGGACCTAACCAACGGGCCTTAGGACTGATGGAAATGGTCAAGTCAAGCTCGATAACAGCTTTGGACCGCAGCAGAGCGCCCCATAGTTGTTCACATGCACAGAAAAGCAGCGATGCATCGACCACTGGGGCATGTCTGCGAGTATAGGATTTGCTTTTCTGGTTGTCCTGTTGAAATGAAGATTTTGCCGGTTTCACTTATTTTCTGAATCGTACATATCCGGATCTCCGGTTTTGTTAAGGTAACGGTTCTGGTAAGCTTACTTTGCTTGTTAAGTAAAGTGAAGGGCTAATACGAGAGACGTTCGATTTATTGCGTTCTTATTGTGATTTGGGATTATTTTCACCCGATTGTTATTCACACGCGTCCATCGTTCGTTTTGTGGAGCTAAGCCCCGACCCAAGACCCACCAACATGCAAAAGAAGGGGAAAGAGGATAAAAAACCGGATTGAAAGATTTCCGCCACATGTGCCCGCGGCATAAATGCAATTTCCAGTTTTCCTCCTCTTCGAGCGGAGGAAAACTGGAAAATCGACTTTACGGCCGATGGGAGCGGCGGTAAAGCTGCAATTGCCAGATTTCCTCCTCTCGGAGCGGAGGAAAACTGGAAAATCCAGTTTACCGCCGATGAGAGCGGCGGTAAAGCTACAATTGCCAGCTTTTCTCCTCTCACAGTGGAGGAAAACTGGAAAATGCGATTTTACCGCCCATGCAAGCGGCGGTAAAGCTGCGTGAGTGTCCGAATAAAGTCGCAGGAACTTTACATTTCCAATTAACATAAGATCAAATGAAAGAATCAAACGTTCCGTTTTTTCTTGTAGCCCATATCTAGTGAACTCCCACATGATGTGAATGGAGAAAAAAAAAATCACGGCAGCTGACTTCGGCAATTGCCACATGCTGAATTGAATTTCGAGGCTTTTGAATATAAATATATATATTTATACTGCCCCAGAAACAAATTTAGAAATATATAAATGGTCATCAAATAACATCCCCATAATGAAACAACATAATCCGAGATATCACTCTATTAAAGCAATTCGCTCCTGTCTACAACTCCATCTTAGGTCTTTCATCACTCGTACTCTTTAATGATCATCGGTGTGACTCACCTGATAATAAGTTCTTAAGAATTCAATTCCATGCGAACAGAGGGGCCCTTAAGCGAACACTTGTATGAAAGAAATTTGAAAGGCATTGAGTGTTGTCACATTTCTTATCTAAAGCAGTGATACGGAATATTTTGTAATCTTGCAATCAACATCTAAGCTTTATTTTTCTTTTTTTTTCGACACGCATAGATTTGGAAACTCTCTGGAGCTAACCAACAGGCCTTAGGACTGATGGAAATGGTCAAGTGAAGCTCGATAACAGCTTTGGACCGCAGCAGAACGCCCCATAGTTGTTCACATGCACAGAAAAGCAGCGATGCATCGACCACTGGGGCATGTCTGCGAGTATAGGATTTGCTTTTCTGGTTGTCCTGTTGAAATGAAGATTTTGCCGGTTTCACTTATTTTCTGAATCGTACATATCCGGATCTCTGGTTTTGTTAAGGTAACGGTTCTGGTAAGCTTACTTTGCTTGTTAAGTAAAGTGAAGGGCTAATACGAGAGACGTTCGATTTATTGCGTTCTTACTGTGATTTGGGATTATTTTCACCCGATTGTTATTCACACGCGTCCATCGTTCGTTTTGTGGAGCTAAGCCCCGACCCAAGACCCACCAACAAGCAAAAGAAGGGGAAAGAGGATAAAAAACCGGATTGAAAGATTTCCGCCACATGCGCCCGCAGCATAAATGCAATTTCCAGTTTTCCTCCTCTCGGAGCGGAGGAAAACTGGAAAATCGACTTTACCGCCGATGGGAGCGGCGGTAAAGCTGCAATTGCCAGATTTCCTCCTCTCGGAGCTGAGGAAAACGGGAAAATCCAGTTTATCGCCGATGAGAGCGGCGGTAAAGCCGCAACTGCCAGTTTTCCTCCTCTCAGAGTGGAGGAAAACTGGAAAATGCGATTTTACCGCCCATGCAAGCGGCGGTAAAGCTGCGTGAGTGTCCGAATAAAGTCGCAAGACCTTTCCATTTCCAATTAACATAAGATCAAATGAAAGAATCAAACGTTCCGTTTTTTCTTCTGGCCCATATCTAGTGAACTCCCACATGATGTGAATGGAGTGAAAAAAAATCACAGCAGCTGACTTCGGCAATTGCCACATGCTGAATTGAATTTCGAGGCTTTTGAATATAAATATATATATTTATACTGCCCAGAAACAAATTTAGAAACATATAAATGGTCATCAAATAACATCCCATAATGAAACAACAGAATCCGAGATATCACTCTATTAAAGCAATTCGCTCCTGTCTACAACTCCATCTTAGGTCTTTCATCACTCGTACTCTTTAATGATCATCGGTGTGACTCACCTGATAATAAGTTCTTAAGAATTCAATTCCATGCGAACGGAGGAGCCCTTAAGCGAACACTTGTATGAAAGAAATTTGAAAAGCATTGAGTGGTGTCACGTTTCTTATCTAAAGCAGTGACACAGAATATTTTGTAATCTTGCAATCAACATCTAAGCTTTATTTTTCTTTTTTTTTCGACACGCACAGATTTGGAAACTCTCTGGACCTAACCAACGGGCCTTAGGACTGATGGAAATGGTCAAGTCAAGCTCGATAACAGCTTTGGACCGCAGCAGAACGCCCCATAGTTGTTCACATGCACAGAAAAGCAGCGATGCATCGACCACCGGGGCATGTCTGCGAGTATACGATTTGCTTTTCTGGTTGTCCTGTTGAAATAAAGATTTTGCGGGTTTCACTTATTTTCTAAATCGTACATATCCGGATCTCTGGTTTTGTTAAGGTAACGGTTCTGGTAAGCTTACTTTGCTTGTTAAGTAAAGTGAAGGGCTAATACGAGAGACGTTCGATTTATTGCGTTTTTATTGTGATTTGGGATTATTTTCACCCGATTGTTATTCACACGCGTCCATCGTTCGTTTTGTGGAGCTAAGCCCCGACCCGAGACCCACCAACAAGCAAAAGAAGGGGAAAGAGGATAAAAAACCGGATTGAAAGATTTCCGCCACATGTGCCAGCAGCATAAATGCAATTTCCTGTTTTCCTCCTGTCGGAGCGGAGGAAAACTGGAAAATCGACATTACCGCCGATGGGAGTGGCGGTAAAGCTGCAATTGCCAGATTTCCTCCTCTCGGAGCGGAAGGAAAACTGGAAAATCCAGTTTACCGCCGATGGGAGCGGCGGTAGAGCTACAACTGTCAGCTTTCCTCCACTCACAGTGGAGAAAAACTGGAAAATGCGATTTTACCGCCCATTCAAGCGGCGGTAAAGCTGCGTGAGTGTCCGAATAAAGTCGCAAGACCTTTCCATTTCCAATTAACATAAGATCAAATGAAAGAATCAAACGTTCCGTTTTTTCTTATAGCCCATATCTAGTGAACTCCCACATGATGTGAATGGAGAGAAAAATAATCACAGCAGCTGACTTCGGCAATTGACACATGCTAAATTGAATTTCGAGGCTTTTGAATATAAATATATATATTTATACTGCCCCAGAAGCAAATGTAGAAATATATAAATGGTCATCAAATAACATCCCCATAATGAAACAACAAAATCCGAGATATCACACTATTAAAGCAATTTGCTCCTGTCTACAACTCCAGCTTAGGTCTTTCATCACTCGTACTCTTTAATGATCATCGGTGTGACTCACCTGATAATAAGTTCTTAAGAATTGAATTCCATGCGAACAGAGGGGCCCTTAAGCGAACACTTGTATGAAAGAAATTTGAAAAGCATTGAGTGCTGTCACGTTTCTTATCTAAAGCAGTGACACAGAATATTTTGTAATCTTGCAATCAACATCTAAGCTTTATTTTTCTTTTTTTTTCGACACGCACAGATTTGGAAACTCTCTGGACCTAACCAACGGGCCTTAGGACTGATGGAAATGGTCAAGTCAAGCCCGATAACAGCTTTGGACCGCAGCAGAGCGCCCCATAGTTGTTCACATGCACAGAAAAGCAGCGATGCATCGACCACTGGGGCATGTCTGCGAGTATAGGATTTGCTTTTCTGGTTGTCCTGTTGAAATGAAGATTTTGCCGGTTTCACTTATTTTCTGAATCGTACATATCCGGATCTCCGGTTTTGTTAAGGTAACGGTTCTGGTAAGCTTACTTTGCTTGTTAAGTAAAGTGAAGGGCTAATACGAGAGACGTCCGATTTATTGCGTTCTTATTGTGATTTGGGATTATTTTCACCCGATTGTTATTCACACGCGTCCATCGTTCGTTATGTGGAGCTAAGCCCCGACCCAAGACCCACCAACAAGCAAAAGAAGGGGAAAGAGGATAAAAAACCGGATTGAAAGATTTCCGCCACATGCGCCCGCAGCATAAATGCAATTTCCAGTTTTCCTCCTCTCGGAGCGGAGGAAAACTGGAAAATCGACTTTACCGCCGATGGGAGCGGCGGTAAAGCTGCAATTGCCAGATTTCCTCCTCTCGGAGCTGAGGAAAACGGGAAAATCCAGTTTATCGCCGATGAGAGCGGCGGTAAAGCTGCAACTGCCAGTTTTCCTCCTCTCACAGTGGAGAAAAACTGGAAAATGCGATTTTACCACCCATGCAAGCGGCGGTAAAGCTGCGTGAGTGTCCGAATAAAGTCGCAAGACCTTTCCATTTCCAATTAACATAAGATCAAATGAAAGAATCAAACGTTCCGTTTTTTCTTCTAGCCCATATCTAGTGAACTCCCACATGATGTGAATGGAGAGAAAAAAAATCACAGCAGCTGACTTCGGCAATTGCCACATGCTGAATTGAATTTCGAGGCTTTTGAATATAAATATATATATTTATACTGCCCCAGAAACAAATTTAGAAACATATAAATGGTCATCAAATAACATCCCATAATGAAACAACAGAATCCGAGATATCACTCTGTTAAAGCAATTCGCTCCTGTCTACAACTCCATCTTAGGTCTTTCATCACTCGTACTCTTTAATGATCATCGGTGTGACTCACCTGATAATAAGTTCTTAAGAATTCAATTCCATGCGAACGGAGGAGCCCTTAAGCGAACACTTGTATGAAAGAAATTTGAAAAGCATTGAGTGGTGTCACGTTTCTTATCTAAAGCAGTGACACAGAATATTTTGTAATCTTGCAATCAACATCTAAGCTTTATTTTTCTTTTTTTTTCGACACGCACAGATTTGGAAACTCTCTGGACCTAACCAACGGGCCTTAGGACTGATGGAAATGGTCAAGTCAAGCTCGATAACAGCTTTGGACCGCAGCAGAGCGCCCCATAGTTGTTCACATGCACAGAAAAGCAGCGATGCATCGACCACTGGGGCATGTCTGCGAGTATAGGATTTGCTTTTCTGGTTGTCCTGTTGAAATGAAGATTTTGCCGGTTTCACTTATTTTCTGAATCGTACATATCCGGATCTCCGGTTTTGTTAAGGTAACGGTTCTGGTAAGCTTACTTTGCTTGTTAAGTAAAGTGAAGGGCTAATACGAGAGACGTTCGATTTATTGCGTTCTTATTGTGATTTGGGATTATTTTCACCCGATTGTTATTCACACGCGTCCATCGTTCGTTTTGTGGAGCTAAGCCCCGACCCAAGACCCACCAACATGCAAAAGAAGGGGAAAGAGGATAAAAAACCGGATTGAAAGATTTCCGCCACATGTGCCCGCGGCATAAATGCAATTTCCAGTTTTCCTCCTCTTCGAGCGGAGGAAAACTGGAAAATCGACTTTACGGCCGATGGGAGCGGCGGTAAAGCTGCAATTGCCAGATTTCCTCCTCTCGGAGCGGAGGAAAACTGGAAAATCCAGTTTACCGCCGATGAGAGCGGCGGTAAAGCTACAATTGCCAGCTTTTCTCCTCTCACAGTGGAGGAAAACTGGAAAATGCGATTTTACCGCCCATGCAAGCGGCGGTAAAGCTGCGTGAGTGTCCGAATAAAGTCGCAGGAACTTTACATTTCCAATTAACATAAGATCAAATGAAAGAATCAAACGTTCCGTTTTTTCTTGTAGCCCATATCTAGTGAACTCCCACATGATGTGAATGGAGAAAAAAAAAATCACGGCAGCTGACTTCGGCAATTGCCACATGCTGAATTGAATTTCGAGGCTTTTGAATATAAATATATATATTTATACTGCCCCAGAAACAAATTTAGAAATATATAAATGGTCATCAAATAACATCCCCATAATGAAACAACATAATCCGAGATATCACTCTATTAAAGCAATTCGCTCCTGTCTACAACTCCATCTTAGGTCTTTCATCACTCGTACTCTTTAATGATCATCGGTGTGACTCACCTGATAATAAGTTCTTAAGAATTCAATTCCATGCGAACAGAGGGGCCCTTAAGCGAACACTTGTATGAAAGAAATTTGAAAGGCATTGAGTGTTGTCACATTTCTTATCTAAAGCAGTGATACGGAATATTTTGTAATCTTGCAATCAACATCTAAGCTTTATTTTTCTTTTTTTTTCGACACGCATAGATTTGGAAACTCTCTGGAGCTAACCAACAGGCCTTAGGACTGATGGAAATGGTCAAGTGAAGCTCGATAACAGCTTTGGACCGCAGCAGAACGCCCCATAGTTGTTCACATGCACAGAAAAGCAGCGATGCATCGACCACTCGGGCATGTCTGCGAGTATAGGATTTGCTTTTCTGGTTGTCCTGTTGAAATGAAGATTTTGCCGGTTTCACTTATTTTCTGAATCGTACATATCCGGATCTCTGGTTTTGTTAAGGTAACGGTTCTGGTAAGCTTACTTTGCTTGTTAAGTAAAGTGAAGGGCTAATACGAGAGACGTTCGATTTATTGCGTTCTTACTGTGATTTGGGATTATTTTCACCCGATTGTTATTCACACGCGTCCATCGTTCGTTTTGTGGAGCTAAGCCCCGACCCAAGACCCACCAACAAGCAAAAGAAGGGGAAAGAGGATAAAAAACCGGATTGAAAGATTTCCGCCACATGCGCCCGCAGCATAAATGCAATTTCCAGTTTTCCTCCTCTCGGAGCGGAGGAAAACTGGAAAATCGACTTTACCGCCGATGGGAGCGGCGGTAAAGCTGCAATTGCCAGATTTCCTCTTCTCGGAGCGGAAGGAAAACTGGAAAATCCAGTTTACCGCCGATGGGAGCGGCGGTAGAGCTACAACTGTCAGCTTTCCTCCACTCACAGTGGAGGAAAACTGGAAAATGCGATTTTACCGCCCATGCAAGCGGCGGTAAAGCTGCGTGAGTGTCCGAATAAAGTCGCAAGACCTTTCCATTTCCAATTAACATAAGATCAAATGAAAGAATCAAACGTTCCGTTTTTTCTTCTAGCCCATATCTAGTGAACTCCCACATGATGTGAATGGAGAGAAAAAAAATCACAGCAGCTGACTTCGGCAATTGCCACATGCTGAATTGAATTTCGAGGCTTTTGAATATAAATATATATATTTATACTGCCCTAGAAACAAATTTAGAAACATATAAATGGTCATCAAATAACATCCCATAATGAAACAACAGAATCCGAGATATCACTCTGTTAAAGCAATTCGCTCCTGTCTACAACTCCATCTTAGGTCTTTCATCACTCGTACTCTTTAATGATCATCGGTGTGACTCACCTGATAATAAGTTCTTAAGAATTCAATTCCATGCGAACGGAGGAGCCCTTAAGCGAACACTTGTATGAAAGAAATTTGAAAAGCATTGAGTGGTGTCACGTTTCTTATCTAAAGCAGTGACACAGAATATTTTGTAATCTTGCAATCAACATCTAAGCTTTATTTTTCTTTTTTTCTCGACACGCACAGATTTGGAAACTCTCTGGACCTAACCAACGGGCCTTAGGACTGATGGAAATGGTCAAGTCAAGCTCGATAACAGCTTTGGACCGCAGCAGAACGCCCCATAGTTGTTCACATGCACAGAAAAGCAGCGATGCATCGACCACCGGGGCATGTCTGCGAGTATACGATTTGCTTTTCTGGTTGTCCTGTTGAAATAAAGATTTTGCGGGTTTCACTTATTTTCTAAATCGAACATATCCGGATCTCTGGTTTTGTTAAGGTAACGGTTCTGGTAAGCTTACTTTGCTTGTTAAGTAAAGTGAAGGGCTAATACGAGAGACGTTCGATTTATTGCGTTTTTATTGTGATTTGGGATTATTTTCACCGGATTGTTATTCACACGCGTCCATCGTTCGTTTTGTGGAGCTAAGCCCCGACCCGAGACCCACCAACAAGCAAAAGAAGGGGAAAGAGGATAAAAAACCGGATTGAAAGATTTCCGCCACATGTGCCAACAGCATAAATGCAATTTCCTGTTTTCCTCCTCTCGGAGCGGAGGAAAACTGGAAAATCGACATTACCGCCGATGGGAGTGGCGGTAAAGCTGCAATTGCCAGATTTCCTCCTCTCGGAGCGGAAGGAAAACTGGAAAATCCAGTTTACCGCCGATGGGAGCGGCGGTAGAGCTACAACTGTCAGCTTTCCTCCACTCACAGTGGAGGAAAACTGGAAAATGCGATTTTACCGCCCATTCAAGCGGCGGTAAAGCTACGTGAGTGTCCGAATAAAGTCGCAAGACCTTTCCATTTCCAATTAACATAAGATCAAATGAAAGAATCAAACGTTCCGTTTTTTCTTGTAGCCCATATCTAGTGAACTCCCACATGATGTGAATGGAGAGAAAAATAATCACAGCAGCTGACTTCGGCAATTGACACATGCTAAATTGAATTTCGAGGCTTTTGAATATAAATATATATATTTATACTGCCCCAGAAGCAAATGTAGAAATATATAAATGGTCATCAAATAACATCCCCATAATGAAACAACAAAATCCGAGATATCACACTATTAAAGCAATTTGCTCCTGTCTACAACTCCATCTTAGGTCTTTCATCACTCGTACTCTTTAATGATCATCGGTGTGACTCACCTGATAATAAGTTCTTAAGAATTCAATTCCATGCGAACGGAGGAGCCCTTAAGCGAACACTTGTATGAAAGAAATTTGAAAAGCATTGAGTGGTGTCACGTTTCTTATCTAAAGCAGTGACATAGAATATTTTGTAATCTTGCAATCAACATCTAAGCTTTATTTTTCTTTTTTTTTCGACACGCACAGAGTTGGAAACTCTCTGGACCTAACCAACGGGCCTTAGGACTGATGGAAATGGTCAAGTCAAGCTCGATAACAGCTTTGGACCGCAGCAGAACGCCCCATAGTTGTTCACATGCACAGAAAAGCAGCGATGCATCGACCACCGGGGCATGTCTGCGAGTATACGATTTGCTTTTCTGGTTGTCCTGTTGAAATAAAGATTTTGCGGGTTTCACTTATTTTCTAAATCGTACATATCCGGATCTCTGGTTTTGTTAAGGTAACGGTTCTGGTAAGCTTACTTTGCTTGTTAAGTAAAGTGAAGGGCTAATACGAGAGACGTTCGATTTATTGCGTTTTTATTGTGATTTGGGATTATTTTCACCTGATTGTTATTCACACGCGTCCATCGTTCGTTTTGTGGAGCTAAGCCCCGACCCGAGACCCACCAACAAGCAAAAGAAGGGGAAAGAGGATAAAAAACCGGATTGAAAGATTTCCGCCACATGTGCCAGCAGCATAAATGCAATTTCCTGTTTTCCTCCTCTCGGAGCGGAGGAAAATTGGAAAATCGACATTACCGCCGATGGGAGTGGCGGTAAAGCTGCAATTGCCAGATTTCCTCCTCTCGGAGCGGAAGGAAAACTGGAAAATCCAGTTTACCGCCGATGGGAGCGGCGGTAGAGCTACAACTGTCAGCTATCCTCCACTCACAGTGGAGGAAAACTGGAAAATGCGATTTTACCGCCCATTCAAGCGGCGGTAAAGCTGCGTGAGTGTCTGAATAAAGTCGCAAGACCTTTCCATTTCCAATTAACATAAGATCAAATGAAAGAATCAAACGTTCCGTTTTTTCTTGTAGCCCATATCTAGTGAACTCCCACATGATGTGAATGGAGAGAAAAATAATCACAGCAGCTGACTTCGGCAATTGACACATGCTAAATTGAATTTCGAGGCTTTTGAATATAAATATATATATTTATACTGCCCCAGAAGCAAATGTAGAAATATATAAATGGTCATCAAATAACATCCCCATAATGAAACAACAAAATCCGAGATATCACACTATTAAAGCAATTTGCTCCTGTCTACAACTCCATCTTAGGTCTTTCATCACTCGTACTCTTTAATGATCATCGGTGTGACTCACCTGATAATAAGTTCTTAAGAATTCAATTCCATGGAAACGGAGGAGCCCTTAAGCGAACACTTGTATGAAAGAAATTTGAAAAGCATTGAGTGGTGTCACGTTTCTTATCTAAAGCAGTGATACGGAATATTTTGTAATCTTGCAATCAACATCTAAGCTTTATTTTTCTTTTTTTTTCGACACGCACAGATTTGGAAACTCTCTGGACCTAACCAACGGGCCTTAGGACTGATGGAAATGGTCAAGTCAAGCTCGATAACAGCTTTGGACCGCAGCAGAACGCCCCATAGTTGTTCACATGCACAGAAAAGCAGCGATGCATCGACCACCGGGGCATGTCTGCGAGTATACGATTTGCTTTTCTGGTTGTCCTGTTGAAATAAAGATTTTGCAGGTTTCACTTATTTTCTAAATCGTACATATCCGGATCTCTGGTTTTGTTAAGGTAACGGTTCTGGTAAGCTTACTTTGCTTGTTAAGTAAAGTGAAGGGCTAATACGAGAGACGTTCGATTTATTGCGTTTTTATTGTGATTTGGGATTATTTTCACCCGATTGTTATTCACACGCGTCCATCGTTCGTTTTGTGGAGCTAAGCCCCGACCCGAGACCCACCAACAAGCAAAAGAAGGGGAAAGAGGATAAAAAACCGGATTGAAAGATTTCCGCCACATGTGCCAGCAGCATAAATGCAATTTCCTGTTTTCCTCCTCTCGGAGCGGAGGAAAACTGGAAAATCGACATTACCGCCGATGGGAGTGGCGGTAAAGCTGCAATTGCCAGATTTCCTCCTCTCGGAGCGGAAGGAAAACTGGAAAATCCAGTTTACCGCCGATGGGAGCGGCGGTAAAGCTGCAACTGTCAGCTTTCCTCCACTCACAGTGGAGGAAAACTGGAAAATGCGATTTTACCGCCCATTCAAGCGGCGGTAAAGCTGTGTGAGTGTCCGAATAAAGTCGCAAGACCTTTCTATTTCCAATTAACATAAGATCAAATGAAGGAATCAAACGTTCCGTTTTTTCTTGTAGCCCAAATCTAGTGAACTCCCACATGATGTGAATGGAGAGAAAAAAAATCACAGCAGCTGACTTCGGCAATTGCCACATGCTGAATTGAATTTCGAGGCTTTTGAATATAAATATATATATTTATACTGCCCCAGAAACAAATTTAGAAACATATAAATGGTCATCAAATAACATCCCATAATGAAACAACAAAATCCGAGATATCACACTATTAAAGCAATTCGCTCCTGTCTACAACTCCATCTTAGGTCTTTCATCACTCGTACTCTTTAATGATCATCGGTGTGACTCACCTGATAGTATGTTCTTAAGAATTCAATTCCATGCGAACGGAGGAGCCCTTAAGCGAACACTTGTATGAAAGAAATTTGAAAAGCATTGAGTGGTGTCACGTTTCTTATCTAAAGCAGTGACACAGAATATTTTGTAATCTTGCAATCAACATCTAAGCTTTATTTTTCTTTTTTTTTCGACATGCACAGATTTGGAAACTCTCTGGACCTAACCAACGGGCCTTAGGACTGATGGAAATGGTCAAGTCAAGCTCGATAACAGCTTTGGACCGCAGCAGAGCGCCCCATAGTTGTTCACATGCACAGAAAAGCAGCGATGCATCGACCACTGGGGCATGTCTGCGAGTATAGGATTTGCTTTTCTGGTTGTCCTGTTGAAATGAAGATTTTGCCGGTTTCACTTATTTTCTGAATCGTACATATCCGGATCTCCGGTTTTGTTAAGGTAACGGTTCTGGTAAGCTTACTTTGCTTGTTAAGTAAAGTGAAGGGCTAATACGAGAGACGTTCGATTTATTGCGTTCTTATTGTGATTTGGGATTATTTTCACCCGATTGTTATTCACACGCGTCCATCGTTCGTTTTGTGGAGCTAAGCCCCGACCCAAGACCCACCAACAAGCAAAAGAAGGGGAAAGAGGATAAAAAACCGGATTGAAAGATTTCCGCCACATGCGCCCGCAGCATAAATGCAATTTCCAGTTTTCCTCCTCTCGGAGCGGAGGAAAACTGGAAAATCGACTTTACCGCCGATGGGAGCGGCCGTAAAGCTGCAATTGCCAGATTTCCTCCTCTCGGAGCTGAGGAAAACGGGAAAATCCAGTTTATCGCCGATGAGAGCGGCGGTAAAGCTGCAACTGCCAGTTTTCCTCCTCTCACTGTGGAGGAAAACTGGAAAATGCGATTTTACCGCCCATGCAAGCGGCGGTAAAGCTGCGTGAGTGTCCGAATAAAGTCGCAAGACCTTTCCATTTCCAATTAACATAAGATCAAATGAAAGAATCAAACGTTCCGTTTTTTCTTGTAGCCCATATCTAGTGAACTCCCACATGATGTGAATGGAGAAAAAAAAAATCACGGCAGCTGACTTCGGCAATTGCCACATGCTGAATTGAATTTCGAGGCTTTTGAATATAAATATATATATTTATACTGCCCCAGAAACAAATTTAGAAATATATAAATGGTCATCAAATAACATCCCCATAATGAAACAACATAATCCGAGATATCACTCTATTAAAGCAATTCGCTCCTGTCTACAACTCCATCTTAGGTCTTTCATCACTCGTACTCTTTAATGATCATCGGTGTGACTCACCTGATAATAAGTTCTTAAGAATTCAATTCCATGCGAACAGAGGGGCCCTTAAGCGAACACTTGTATGAAAGAAATTTGAAAGGCATTGAGTGTTGTCACATTTCTTATCTAAAGCAGTGATACGGAATATTTTGTAATCTTGCAATCAACATCTAAGCTTTATTTTTCTTTTTTTTTCGACACGCATAGATTTGGAAACTCTCTGGAGCTAACCAACAGGCCTTAGGACTGATGGAAATGGTCAAGTGAAGCTCGATAACAGCTTTGGACCGCAGCAGAACGCCCCATAGTTGTTCACATGCACAGAAAAGCAGCGATGCATCGACCACTCGGGCATGTCTGCGAGTATAGGATTTGCTTTTCTGGTTGTCCTGTTGAAATGAAGATTTTGCCGGTTTCACTTATTTTCTGAATCGTACATATCCGGATCTCTGGTTTTGTTAAGGTAACGGTTCTGGTAAGCTTACTTTGCTTGTTAAGTAAAGTGAAGGGCTAATACGAGAGACGTTCGATTTATTGCGTTCTTACTGTGATTTGGGATTATTTTCACCCGATTGTTATTCACACGCGTCCATCGTTCGTTTTGTGGAGCTAAGCCCCGACCCAAGACCCACCAACAAGCAAAAGAAGGGGAAAGAGGATAAAAAACCGGATTGAAAGATTTCCGCCACATGCGCCCGCAGCATAAATGCAATTTCCAGTTTTCCTCCTCTCGGAGCGGAGGAAAACTGGAAAATCGACTTTACCGCCGATGGGAGCGGCGGTAAAGCTGCAATTGCCAGATTTCCTCTTCTCGGAGCGGAAGGAAAACTGGAAAATCCAGTTTACCGCCGATGGGAGCGGCGGTAGAGCTACAACTGTCAGCTTTCCTCCACTCACAGTGGAGGAAAACTGGAAAATGCGATTTTACCGCCCATGCAAGCGGCGGTAAAGCTGCGTGAGTGTCCGAATAAAGTCGCAAGACCTTTCCATTTCCAATTAACATAAGATCAAATGAAAGAATCAAACGTTCCGTTTTTTCTTCTAGCCCATATCTAGTGAACTCCCACATGATGTGAATGGAGAGAAAAAAAATCACAGCAGCTGACTTCGGCAATTGCCACATGCTGAATTGAATTTCGAGGCTTTTGAATATAAATATATATATTTATACTGCCCTAGAAACAAATTTAGAAACATATAAATGGTCATCAAATAACATCCCATAATGAAACAACAGAATCCGAGATATCACTCTGTTAAAGCAATTCGCTCCTGTCTACAACTCCATCTTAGGTCTTTCATCACTCGTACTCTTTAATGATCATCGGTGTGACTCACCTGATAATAAGTTCTTAAGAATTCAATTCCATGCGAACGGAGGAGCCCTTAAGCGAACACTTGTATGAAAGAAATTTGAAAAGCATTGAGTGGTGTCACGTTTCTTATCTAAAGCAGTGACACAGAATATTTTGTAATCTTGCAATCAACATCTAAGCTTTATTTTTCTTTTTTTCTCGACACGCACAGATTTGGAAACTCTCTGGACCTAACCAACGGGCCTTAGGACTGATGGAAATGGTCAAGTCAAGCTCGATAACAGCTTTGGACCGCAGCAGAACGCCCCATAGTTGTTCACATGCACAGAAAAGCAGCGATGCATCGACCACCGGGGCATGTCTGCGAGTATACGATTTGCTTTTCTGGTTGTCCTGTTGAAATAAAGATTTTGCGGGTTTCACTTATTTTCTAAATCGAACATATCCGGATCTCTGGTTTTGTTAAGGTAACGGTTCTGGTAAGCTTACTTTGCTTGTTAAGTAAAGTGAAGGGCTAATACGAGAGACGTTCGATTTATTGCGTTTTTATTGTGATTTGGGATTATTTTCACCGGATTGTTATTCACACGCGTCCATCGTTCGTTTTGTGGAGCTAAGCCCCGACCCGAGACCCACCAACAAGCAAAAGAAGGGGAAAGAGGATAAAAAACCGGATTGAAAGATTTCCGCCACATGTGCCAACAGCATAAATGCAATTTCCTGTTTTCCTCCTCTCGGAGCGGAGGAAAACTGGAAAATCGACATTACCGCCGATGGGAGTGGCGGTAAAGCTGCAATTGCCAGATTTCCTCCTCTCGGAGCGGAAGGAAAACTGGAAAATCCAGTTTACCGCCGATGGGAGCGGCGGTAGAGCTACAACTGTCAGCTTTCCTCCACTCACAGTGGAGGAAAACTGGAAAATGCGATTTTACCGCCCATTCAAGCGGCGGTAAAGCTACGTGAGTGTCCGAATAAAGTCGCAAGACCTTTCCATTTCCAATTAACATAAGATCAAATGAAAGAATCAAACGTTCCGTTTTTTCTTGTAGCCCATATCTAGTGAACTCCCACATGATGTGAATGGAGAGAAAAATAATCACAGCAGCTGACTTCGGCAATTGACACATGCTAAATTGAATTTCGAGGCTTTTGAATATAAATATATATATTTATACTGCCCCAGAAGCAAATGTAGAAATATATAAATGGTCATCAAATAACATCCCCATAATGAAACAACAAAATCCGAGATATCACACTATTAAAGCAATTTGCTCCTGTCTACAACTCCATCTTAGGTCTTTCATCACTCGTACTCTTTAATGATCATCGGTGTGACTCACCTGATAATAAGTTCTTAAGAATTCAATTCCATGCGAACGGAGGAGCCCTTAAGCGAACACTTGTATGAAAGAAATTTGAAAAGCATTGAGTGGTGTCACGTTTCTTATCTAAAGCAGTGACATAGAATATTTTGTAATCTTGCAATCAACATCTAAGCTTTATTTTTCTTTTTTTTTCGACACGCACAGAGTTGGAAACTCTCTGGACCTAACCAACGGGCCTTAGGACTGATGGAAATGGTCAAGTCAAGCTCGATAACAGCTTTGGACCGCAGCAGAACGCCCCATAGTTGTTCACATGCACAGAAAAGCAGCGATGCATCGACCACCGGGGCATGTCTGCGAGTATACGATTTGCTTTTCTGGTTGTCCTGTTGAAATAAAGATTTTGCGGGTTTCACTTATTTTCTAAATCGTACATATCCGGATCTCTGGTTTTGTTAAGGTAACGGTTCTGGTAAGCTTACTTTGCTTGTTAAGTAAAGTGAAGGGCTAATACGAGAGACGTTCGATTTATTGCGTTTTTATTGTGATTTGGGATTATTTTCACCTGATTGTTATTCACACGCGTCCATCGTTCGTTTTGTGGAGCTAAGCCCCGACCCGAGACCCACCAACAAGCAAAAGAAGGGGAAAGAGGATAAAAAACCGGATTGAAAGATTTCCGCCACATGTGCCAGCAGCATAAATGCAATTTCCTGTTTTCCTCCTCTCGGAGCGGAGGAAAATTGGAAAATCGACATTACCGCCGATGGGAGTGGCGGTAAAGCTGCAATTGCCAGATTTCCTCCTCTCGGAGCGGAAGGAAAACTGGAAAATCCAGTTTACCGCAGATGGGAGCGGCGGTAGAGCTACAACTGTCAGCTATCCTCCACTCACAGTGGAGGAAAACTGGAAAATGCGATTTTACCGCCCATTCAAGCGGCGGTAAAGCTGCGTGAGTGTCTGAATAAAGTCGCAAGACCTTTCCATTTCCAATTAACATAAGATCAAATGAAAGAATCAAACGTTCCGTTTTTTCTTGTAGCCCATATCTAGTGAACTCCCACATGATGTGAATGGAGAGAAAAATAATCACAGCAGCTGACTTCGGCAATTGACACATGCTAAATTGAATTTCGAGGCTTTTGAATATAAATATATATATTTATACTGCCCCAGAAGCAAATGTAGAAATATATAAATGGTCATCAAATAACATCCCCATAATGAAACAACAAAATCCGAGATATCACACTATTAAAGCAATTTGCTCCTGTCTACAACTCCATCTTAGGTCTTTCATCACTCGTACTCTTTAATGATCATCGGTGTGACTCACCTGATAATAAGTTCTTAAGAATTCAATTCCATGGAAACGGAGGAGCCCTTAAGCGAACACTTGTATGAAAGAAATTTGAAAAGCATTGAGTGGTGTCACGTTTCTTATCTAAAGCAGTGATACGGAATATTTTGTAATCTTGCAATCAACATCTAAGCTTTATTTTTCTTTTTTTTTCGACACGCACAGATTTGGAAACTCTCTGGACCTAACCAACGGGCCTTAGGACTGATGGAAATGGTCAAGTCAAGCTCGATAACAGCTTTGGACCGCAGCAGAACGCCCCATAGTTGTTCACATGCACAGAAAAGCAGCGATGCATCGACCACCGGGGCATGTCTGCGAGTATACGATTTGCTTTTCTGGTTGTCCTGTTGAAATAAAGATTTTGCAGGTTTCACTTATTTTCTAAATCGTACATATCCGGATCTCTGGTTTTGTTAAGGTAACGGTTCTGGTAAGCTTACTTTGCTTGTTAAGTAAAGTGAAGGGCTAATACGAGAGACGTTCGATTTATTGCGTTTTTATTGTGATTTGGGATTATTTTCACCCGATTGTTATTCACACGCGTCCATCGTTCGTTTTGTGGAGCTAAGCCCCGACCCGAGACCCACCAACAAGCAAAAGAAGGGGAAAGAGGATAAAAAACCGGATTGAAAGATTTCCGCCACATGTGCCAGCAGCATAAATGCAATTTCCTGTTTTCCTCCTCTCGGAGCGGAGGAAAACTGGAAAATCGACATTACCGCCGATGGGAGTGGCGGTAAAGCTGCAATTGCCAGATTTCCTCCTCTCGGAGCGGAAGGAAAACTGGAAAATCCAGTTTACCGCCGATGGGAGCGGCGGTAAAGCTGCAACTGTCAGCTTTCCTCCACTCACAGTGGAGGAAAACTGGAAAATGCGATTTTACCGCCCATTCAAGCGGCGGTAAAGCTGTGTGAGTGTCCGAATAAAGTCGCAAGACCTTTCTATTTCCAATTAACATAAGATCAAATGAAGGAATCAAACGTTCCGTTTTTTCTTGTAGCCCAAATCTAGTGAACTCCCACATGATGTGAATGGAGAGAAAAAAAATCACAGCAGCTGACTTCGGCAATTGCCACATGCTGAATTGAATTTCGAGGCTTTTGAATATAAATATATATATTTATACTGCCCCAGAAACAAATTTAGAAACATATAAATGGTCATCAAATAACATCCCATAATGAAACAACAAAATCCGAGATATCACACTATTAAAGCAATTCGCTCCTGTCTACAACTCCATCTTAGGTCTTTCATCACTCGTACTCTTTAATGATCATCGGTGTGACTCACCTGATAGTATGTTCTTAAGAATTCAATTCCATGCGAACGGAGGAGCCCTTAAGCGAACACTTGTATGAAAGAAATTTGAAAAGCATTGAGTGGTGTCACGTTTCTTATCTAAAGCAGTGACACAGAATATTTTGTAATCTTGCAATCAACATCTAAGCTTTATTTTTCTTTTTTTTTCGACATGCACAGATTTGGAAACTCTCTGGACCTAACCAACGGGCCTTAGGACTGATGGAAATGGTCAAGTCAAGCTCGATAACAGCTTTGGACCGCAGCAGAGCGCCCCATAGTTGTTCACATGCACAGAAAAGCAGCGATGCATCGACCACTGGGGCATGTCTGCGAGTATAGGATTTGCTTTTCTGGTTGTCCTGTTGAAATGAAGATTTTGCCGGTTTCACTTATTTTCTGAATCGTACATATCCGGATCTCCGGTTTTGTTAAGGTAACGGTTCTGGTAAGCTTACTTTGCTTGTTAAGTAAAGTGAAGGGCTAATACGAGAGACGTTCGATTTATTGCGTTCTTATTGTGATTTGGGATTATTTTCACCCGATTGTTATTCACACGCGTCCATCGTTCGTTTTGTGGAGCTAAGCCCCGACCCAAGACCCACCAACAAGCAAAAGAAGGGGAAAGAGGATAAAAAACCGGATTGAAAGATTTCCGCCACATGCGCCCGCAGCATAAATGCAATTTCCAGTTTTCCTCCTCTCGGAGCGGAGGAAAACTGGAAAATCGACTTTACCGCCGATGGGAGCGGCCGTAAAGCTGCAATTGCCAGATTTCCTCCTCTCGGAGCTGAGGAAAACGGGAAAATCCAGTTTATCGCCGATGAGAGCGGCGGTAAAGCTGCAACTGCCAGTTTTCCTCCTCTCACTGTGGAGGAAAACTGGAAAATGCGATTTTACCGCCCATGCAAGCGGCGGTAAAGCTGCGTGAGTGTCCGAATAAAGTCGCAAGACCTTTCCATTTCCAATTAACATAAGATCAAATGAAAGAATCAAACGTTCCGTTTTTTCTTCTAGCCCATATCTAGTGAACTCCCACATGATGTGAATGGAGAGAAAAAAAATCACAGCAGCTGACTTCGGCAATTGCCACATGCTGAATTGAATTTCGAGGCTTTTGAATATAAATATATATATTTATACTGCCCCAGAAACAAATTTAGAAACATATAAATGGTCATCAAATAACATCCCCATAATGAAACAACAAAATCCGAGATATCACACTATTAAAGCAATTTGCTCCTGTCTACAACTCCATCTTAGGTCTTTCTTCACTCGTACTCTTTAATGATCATCGGTGTGTCTCACCTGATAATAAGTTCTTAAGAATTGAATTCCATGCGAACAGAGGGGCCCTTAAGCGAACACTTGTATGAAAGAAATTTGAAAGGCATTGAGTGCTGTCACGTTTCTTATCTAAAGCAGTGACACAGAATATTTTGTAATCTTGCAATCAACATCTAAGCTTTATTTTTCTTTTTTTTTCGACACGCACAGATTTGGAAACTCTCTGGACCTAACCAACGGGCCTTAGGACTGATGGAAATGGTCAAGTCAAGCTCGATAACAGCTTTGGACCGCAGCAGAACGCCCCATAGTTGTTCACATGCACAGAAAAGCAGCGATGCATCGACCACCGGGGCATGTCTGCGAGTATACGATTTGCTTTTCTGGTTGTCCTGTTGAAATGAAGATTTTGCTGGTTTCACTTATTTTCTAAATCGTACATATCCGGATCTCTGGTTTTGTTAAGGTAACGGTTCTGGTAAGCTTACTTTGCTTGTTAAGTAAAGTGAAGGGCTAATACGAGAGACGTTCGATTTATTGCGTTTTTATTGTGATTTGGGATTATTTTCACCCGATTGTTATTCACACGCGTCCATCGTTCGTTTTGTGGAGCTAATCCCCGACCCAAGACCCACCAACAAGCAAAAGAAGGGGAAAGAGGATAAAAAACCGGATTGAAAGATTTCCACCACATGGGCCCGCAGCATAAATGCAATTTCCAGTTTTCCTCCTCTCGGAGCGGAGGAAAACTGGAAAATCGACTTTACCGCCGATGGAAGCGGCGGTGAAGCTGCAATTGCCAGATTTCCTCCTCTCGGAGCGGAGGAAAACTGGAAGATCCAGTTTACCGCCGATGAGAGCGGCGGTAAAGCTGCAACTGCCAGCTTTCCTCCTCTCACAGTGGAGGAAAACTGGAAAATGCGATTTTACCGCCCATGCAAGCCGCGGTAAAGCTTCGTGAGTGTCCGAATAAAGTCGCAAGACCTTTCCATTTCCAATTAACATAAGATCAAATGAAAGAATCAAACGTTCCGTTTTTTCTTGTAGCCCATATCTAGTGAACTCCCACATGATGTGAATGGAGAGAAAAAAAATCACAGCTTCTGACTTCGGCAATTGACACATGCTGAATTGAATTTCGAGGCTTTTGAATATAAATATATATTTATACTGCCCCAGAAACAAATGTAGAAACATATAAATGGTCATCAAATAACATCCCCATAATGAAACAACAAAATCCGAGATATCACACTATTAAAGCAATTTGCTCCTGTCTACAACTCCATCTTAGGTCTTTCTTCACTCGTACTCTTTAATGATCATCGGTGTGTCTCACCTGATAATAAGTTCTTAAGAATTCAATTCCATGCGAACAGAGGGGCCCTTAAGCGAACACTTGTATGAAAGAAATTTGAAAAGCATTGAGTGTTGTCACGTTTCTTATCTAAAGCAGTGACACAGAATATTTTGTAATCTTGCAATCAACATCTAAGCTTTATTTTTCTTTTTTTTTTCGACACACACAGATTTGGAAACTCTCTGGACCTAACCAACGGGCCTTAGGACTGATGGAAATGGTCAAGTCAAGCTCGATAAGAGCTTTGGACCGCAGGAGAACGCCCCATAGTTGTTCACAAGCACAGAAAAGCAGCGATGCATCGACCACCGGGGCATGTCTGCGAGTATACGATTTGCTTTTCGGGTTGTCCTGTTGAAATGAAGATTTTGCTGGTTTCACTTATTTTCTAAATCGTACATATCCGGATCTCTGGTTTTGTTAAGGTAACGGTTCTGGTAAGCTTACTTTGCTTGTTAAGTAAAGTGAAGGGCTAATACGAGAGACGTTCGATTTATTGCGTTTTTATTGTGATTTGGGATTATTTTCACCCGATTGTTATTCACACGCGTCCATCGTTCGTTTTGTGGAGCTAAGCCCCGACCCGAGACCCACCAACAAGCAAAAGAAGGGGAAAGAGGATAAAAAACCGGATTGAAAGATTTCCGCCACATGTGCCAGCAGCATAAATGCAATTTCCTGTTTTCCTCCTCTCGGAGCGGAGGAAAACTGGAAAATCTACATTACCGCCGATGGGATTAGCGGTAAAGCTGCAATTGCCAGATTTCCTCCTCTCGGAGCGGAAGGAAAACTGGAAAATCCAGTTTACCGCCGATGGGAGCGGCGGTAAAGCTACAACTGTCAGCTTTCCTCCACTCACAGTGGAGGAAAACTGGAAAATGCGATTTTACCGCCCATTCAAGCGGCGGTAAAGCTGCGTGAGTGTCCGAATAAAGTCGCAAGACCTTTCCATTTCCAATTAACATAAGATCAAATGAAAGAATCAAACGTTCCGTTTTTTCTTGTAGCCCATATCTAGTGAACTCCCACATGATGTGAATGGAGAGAAAAATAATCACAGCAGCTGACTTCGGCAATTGACACATGCTAAATTGAATTTCGAGGCTTTTGAATATAAATATATATATTTATACTGCCCCAGAAGCAAATGTAGAAATATATAAATGGTCATCAAATAACATCCCCATAATGAAACAACAAAATCCGAGATATCACACTATTAAAGCAATTTGCTCCTGTCTACAACTCCATCTTAGGTCTTTCTTCACTCGTACTCTTTAATGATCATCGGTGTGACTCACCTGATAATAAGTTCTTAAGAATTGAATTCCATGCGAACAGAGGGGCCCTTAAGCGAACACTTGTATGAAAGAAATTTGAAAAGCATTGAGTGCTGTCACGTTTCTTATCTAAAGCAGTGACACAGAATATTTTGTAATCTTGCAATCAACATCTAAGCTTTATTTTTCTTTTTTTTTCGACACGCACAGATTTGGAAACTCTCTGGACCTAACCAACGGGCCTTAGGACTGATGGAAATGGTCAAGTGAAGCTCGATAACAGCTTTGGACCGCAGCAGAACGCCCCATAGTTGTTCACATGCACAGAAAAGCAGCGATGCATCGACCACCGGGGCATGTCTGCGAGTATACGATTTGCTTTTCTGGTTGTCCTGTTGAAATGAAGATTTTGCTGGTTTCACTTATTTTCTAAATCGTACATATCCGGATCTCTGGTTTTGTTAAGGTAACGGTTCTGGTAAGCTTACTTTGCTTGTTAAGTAAAGTGAAGGGCTAATACGAGAGACGTTCGATTTATTGCGTTCTTACTGTGATTTGGGATTATTTTCACCCGATTGTTATTCACACGCGTCCATCGTTCGTTTTGTGGAGCTAAGCCCCGACCCAAGACCCACCAACAAGCAAAAGAAGGGGAAAGAGGATAAAAAACCGGATTGAAAGATTTCCGCCACATGCGCCCGCAGCATAAATGCAATTTCCAGTTTTCCTCCTCTCGGAGCGGAGGAAAACTGGAAAATCGACTTTACCGCCGATGGGAGCGGCGGTAAAGCTGCAATTGCCAGATTTCCTCTTCTCGGAGCTGAGGAAAACAGGAAAATCCAGTTTACCGCCGATGAGGGCGGCGGTAAAGCTGCAACTGCCAGTTTTCCTCCTCTCACAGTGGAGGAAAACTGGAAAATGCGATTTTACCGCCCATGCAAGCGGCGGTAAAGCTGCGTGAGTGTCCGAATAAAGTCGCAAGACCTTTCCATTTCCAATTAACATAAGATCAAATGAAAGAATCAAACGTTCCGTTTTTTCTTGTAGCCCATATCTAGTGAGCTCCCACATGATGTGAATGGAGAGAAAAAAAATCAGAGCAGCTGACTTCGGCAATTGCCACATGCTGAATTGAATTTCGAGGCTTTTGAATATAAATATATATATTTATACTGCCCCAGAAACAAATTTAGAAATATATAAATGGTCATAAAAAAACATCCCCATAATGAAACAACATAATCCGAGATATCACTCTATTAAAGCAATTCGCTCCTGTCTACAACTCCATCTTAGGTCTTTCATCACTCGTACTCTTTAATGATTATCGGTGTGACTCACCTGATAATAAGTTCTTAAGAATTCAATTCCATGCGAACCGAGGGGCCCTTAAGCGAACACTTGTATGAAAGAAATTTGAAAGGCATTGAGTGTTGTCACGTTTCTTATCTAAAGCAGTGACACGGAATATTTTGTAATCTTGCAATCAACATTTAAGCTTTATTTTTCTTTTTTTTTCGACACGCATAGATTTGGAAACTCTCTGGAGCTAACCAACGGGCCTTAGGACTGATGGAAATGGTCAAGTGAAGCTCGATAACAGCTTTGGACCGCAGCAGAACGCCCCATAGTTGTTCACATGCACAGAAAAGCAGCGATGCATCGACCACTGGGGCATGTCTGCGAGTATAGGATTTGCTTTTCTGGTTGTCCTGTTGAAATGAAGATTTTGCCGGTTTCACTTATTTTCTGAATCGTACATATCCGGATCTCCGGTTTTGTTAAGGTAACGGTTCTGGTAAGCTTAGTTTGCTTGTTAAGTAAAGTGAAGGGCTAATACGAGAGACGTTCGATTTATTGCGTTCTTATTGTGATTTGGGATTATTTTCACCCGATTGTTATTCACACCCGTCCATCGTTCGTTTTGTGGAGCTAAGCCCCGACCCAAGACCCACCAACAAGCAAAAGAAGGGGAAAGAGGATAAAAAACCGGATTGAAAGATTTCCGCCACATGCGCCCGCAGCATAAATGCAATTTCCAGTTTTCCTCCTCTCGGAGCGGAGGAAAACTGGAAAATCGACTTTACCGCCGATGGGAGCGGCGGTAAAGCTGCAATTGCCAGATTTCCTCCTCTCGGAGTTGAGGAAAACGGGAAAATCCAGTTTATCGCCGATGAGAGCGGCGGTAAAGCTGCAACTGCCAGTTTTCCTCCACTCGCAGTGGAGGAAAACTGGAAAATGCGATTTTACCGCCCATGCAAGCGGCGGTAAAGCTGCGTGAGTGTCCGAATAAAGTCGCAAGACCTTTCCATTTCCAATTAACATAAGATCAAATGAAAGAATCAAACGTTCCGTTTTTTCTTCTGGCCCATATCTAGTGAACTCCCACATGATGTGAATGGAGAGAAAAAAAATCACAGCAGCTGACTTCGGCAATTGCCACATGCTGAATTGAATTTCGAGGCTTTTGAATATAAATATATATATTTATACTGCCACAGAAACAAATTTAGAAACATATAAATGGTCATCAAATAACATCCCATAATGAAACAACAGAATCCGAGATATCACTCTATTAAAGCAATTCGCTCCTGTCTACAACTCCATCTTAGGTCTTTCATCACTCGTACTCTTTAATGATCATCGGTGTGACTCACCTGATAATAAGTTCTTAAGAATTCAATTCCATGCGAACGGAGGAGCCCTTAAGCGAACACTTGTATGAAAGAAATTTGAAAAGCATTGAGTGTTGTCACGTTTCTTATCTAAAGCAGTGACACAGAATATTTTGTAATCTTGCAATCAACATCTAAGCTTTATTTTTCTTTCTTTTTCGACACGCACAGATTTGGAAACTCTCTGGACCTAACCAACGGGCCTTAGGACTGATGGAAATGGTCAAGTCAAGCTCGATAACAGCTTTGGACCGCAGCAGAACGCCCCATAGTTGTTCACATGCCCAGAAAAGCAGCGATGCATCGACCACCGGGGCATGTCTGCGAGTATACGATTTGCTTTTCTGGTTGTCCTGTTGAAATGAAGATTTTGCCGGTTTCACTTATTTTCTGAATCGTACATATCCGGATCTCCGGTTTTGTTAAGGTAACGGTTCTGGTAAGCTTATTTTGCTTGTTAAGTAAAGTGAAGGGCTAATACGAGAGACGTTCGATTTATTGCGTTCTTATTGTGATTTGGGATTATTTTCACCCGATTGTTATTCACACGCGTCCATCGTTCGTTTTGTGGAGCTAAGCCCCGACCCAAGACCCACCAACAAGCAAAAGAAGCGGAAAGAGGATAAAAAATCGGATTGAAAGATTTCCGCCACATGCGCCCGCAGCATAAATGTAATTTCCAGTTTTCCTCCTCTCGGAGCGGAGGAAAACTGGAAAATCGACTTTACCGCCGATGGGAGCGGCGGTAAAGCTACAATTGCCAGATTTCCTCCTCTCGGAGTTGAGGAAAACGGGAAAATCCAGTTTATCGCCGATGAGAGCGGCGGTAAAGCTGCAACTGCCAGTTTTCCTCCACTCGCAGTGGAGGAAAACTGGAAAATGCGATTTTACCGCCCATGCAAGCGGCGGTAAAGCTGCGTGAGTGTCCGAATAAAGTCGCAAGACCTTTCCATTTCCAATTAACATAAGATCAAATGAAAGAATCAAACGTTCCGTTTTTTCTTCTGGCCCATATCTAGTGAACTCCCACATGATGTGAATGGAGAGAAAAAAAATCACAGCAGCTGACTTCGGCAATTGCCACATGCTGAATTGAATTTCGAGGCTTTTGAATATAAATATATATATTTATACTGCCCCAGAAACAAATTTAGAAACATATAAATGGTCATCAAATAACATCCCATAATGAAACAACAGAATCCGAGATATCACTCTATTAAAGCAATTCGCTCCTGTCTACAACTCCATCTTAGGTCTTTCATCACTCGTACTCTTTAATGATCATCGGTGTGACTCACCTGATAATAAGTTCTTAAGAATTCAATTCCATGCGAACGGAAGAGCCCTTAAGCGAACACTTGTATGAAAGAAATTTGAAAAGCATTGAGTGGTGTCACGTTTCTTATCTAAAGCAGTGACACAGAATATTTTGTAATCTTGCAATCAACATCTAAGCTTTATTTTTCTTTTTTTTTCGACACGCACAGATTTGGAAACTCTCTGGACCTAACCAACGGGCCTTAGGACTGATGGAAATGGTCAAGTCAAGCTCGATAACAGCTTTGGACCGCAGCAGAACGCCCCATAGTTGTTCACATGCACAGAAAAGCAGCGATGCATCGACCACCGGGGCATGTCTGCGAGTATACGATTTGCTTTTCTGGTTGTCCTGTTGAAATGAAGATTTTGCCGGTTTCACTTATTTTCTTAATCGTACATATCCGGATCTCCGGTTTTGTTAAGGTAACGGTTCTGGTAAGCTCACTTTGCTTGTTAAGTAAAGTGAAGGGCTAATACGAGAGACGTTCGATTTATTGCGTTCTTATTGTGATTTGGGATTATTTTCACCCAATTGTTATTCACACGCGTCCATCGTTCGTTTTGTGGAGCTAAGCCCCGACCCAAGACCCACCAACAAGCAAAAGAAGGGGAAAGAGGATAAAAAATCGGATTGAAAGATTTCCGCCACATGCGCCCGCAGCATAAATGTAATTTCCAGTTTTCCTCCTCTCGGAGCGGAGGAAAACTGGAAAATCGACTTTACCGCCGATGGGAGCGGCGGTAAAGCTACAATTGCCAGATTTCCTCCTCTCGGAGTTGAGGAAAACGGGAAAATCCAGTTTATCGCCGATGAGAGCGGCGGTAAAGCTGCAACTGCCAGTTTTCCTCCACTCGCAGTGGAGGAAAACTGGAAAATGCGATTTTACCGCCCATGCAAGCGGCGGTAAAGCTGCGTGAGTGTCCGAATAAAGTCGCAAGACCTTTCCATTTCCAATTAACATAAGATCAAATGAAAGAATCAAACGTTCCGTTTTTTCTTGTAGCCCATATCTAGTGAACTCCCACATGATGTGAATGGAGAGAAAAAAAATCACAGCAGCTGACTTCGGCAATTGCCACATGCAGAATTGAATTTCGAGGCTTTTGAATATAAATATATATATTTATACTGCCCCAGAAACAAATTTAGAAACATATAAATGGTCATCAAATAACATCCCATAATGAAACAACAAAATCCGAGATATCACACTATTAAAGCAATTCGCTCCTGTCTACAACTCCATCTTAGGCCTTTCATCACTCGTACTCTTTAATGATCATCGGTGTGACTCACCTGATAATAAGTTCTTAAGAATTCAATTCCATGCGACCAGAGGGGCCCTTAAGCGAACACTTGTATGAAAGAAATTTGAAAAGCATTGAGTGGTGTCACGTTTCTTATCTAAAGCAGTGACACAGAATATTTTGTAATCTTGCAATCAACATCTAAGCTTTATTTTTCTTTTTTTTTCGACACCCACAGATTTGGAAACTCTCTGGACCTAACCAACGGGCCTTAGGACTGATGGAAATGGTCAAGTCAAGCTCGATAACAGCTTTGGACCGCAGCAGAGCGCCCCATAGTTGTTCACATGCACAGAAAAGCAGCGATGCATCGACCACCGGGGCATGTCTGCGAGTATAGGATTTGCTTTTCTGGTTGTCCTGTTGAAATGAAGATTTTGCCGGTTTCACTTATTTTCTGAATCGTACATATCCGGATCTCCGGTTTTGTTAAGGTAACGGTTCTGGTAAGCTTATTTTGCTTGTTAAGTAAAGTGAAGGGCTAATACGAGAGACGTTCGATTTATTGCGTTCTTATTGTGATTTGGGATTATTTTCACCCGATTGTTATTCACACGCGTCCATCGTTCGTTTTGTGGAGCTAAGCCCCGACCCAAGACCCACCAACAAGCAAAAGAAGGGGAAAGAGGATAAAAAACCGGATTGAAAGATTTCCGCCACATGTGCCAGCAGCATAAATGCAATTTCCAGTTTTCCTCCTCTCGGAGCGGAGGAAAACTGGAAAATCGACTTTACCGCCGATGGGAGCGGCTGTAAAGCTGCAATTGCCAGATTTCCTCCTCTCGGAGCGGAAGGAAAACTGGAAAAAATCCAGTTTACCGCCAATGGGAGCGGCGGTAAAGCTACTACTGTCAGCTTTCCTCCACTCACAGTGGAGGAAAACTGGAAAATGCGATTTTACCGCCCATTCAACCGGCGGTAAAGCTGCGTGAGTGTCCGAATAAAGTCGCAAGACCTTTCCATTTCCAATTAACATAAGATCAAATGAAAGAATCAAACGTTCCGTTTTTTCTTCTAGCCCATATCTAGTGAACTCCCACATGATGTGAATGGAGAGAAAAAAAATCACAGCAGCTGACTTCGGCAATTGCCACATGCTGAATTGAATTTCGAGGCTTTTGAATATAAGTATATATATTTATACTGCCCCAGAAACAAATTTAGAAACATATAAATGGTCATCAAATAACATCCCATAATGAAACAACAGAATCCGAGATATCACTCTATTAAAGCAATTCGCTCCTGTCTACAACTCCATCTTAGGTCTTTCATCACTCGTACTCTTTAATGATCATCGGTGTGACTCACCTGATAATAAGTTCTTAAGAATTCAATTCCATGCGAACGGAGGAGCCCTTAAGCGAACACTTGTATGAAAGAAATTTGAAAAGCATTGAGTGGTGTCACGTTTCTTATCTAAAGCAGTGACACAGAATATTTTGTAATCTTGCAATCAACATCTAAGCTTTATTTTTCTTTTTTTTTCGACACGCACAGATTTGGAAACTCTCTGGACCTAACCAACGGGCCTTAGGACTGATGGAAATGGTCAAGTCAAGCTCGATAACAGCTTTGGACCGCAGCAGAACGCCCCATAGTTGTTCACATGCACAGAAAAGCAGCGATGCATCGACCACCGGGGCATGTCTGCGAGTATAAGATTTGCTTTTCTGGTTGTCCTGTTGAAATAAAGATTTTGCGGGTTTCACTTATTTTCTAAATCGTACATATCCGGATCTCTGGTTTTGTTAAGGTAACGGTTCTGGTAAGCTTACTTTGCTTGTTAAGTAAAGTGAAGGGCTAATACGAGAGACGTTCGATTTATTGCGTTTTTATTGTGATTTGGGATTATTTTCACCCGATTGTTATTCACACGCGTCCATCGTTCGTTTTGTGGAGCTAAGCCCCGACCCGAGACCCACCAACAAGCAAAAGAAGGGGAAAGAGGATAAAAAACCGGATTGAAAGATTTCCGCCACATGCGCCCGCAGCATAAATGCAATTTCCAGTTTTCCTCCTCTCGGAGCGGAGGAAAACTGGAAAATCGACTTTACCGCCGATGGGAGCGGCGGTAAAGCTGCAATTGCCAGATTTCCTCCTCTCGCAGCTGAGGAAAACGGGAAAATCCAGTTTACCGCCGATGGGAGCGGCGGTAAAGCTACAACTGTCAGCTTTCCTCCACTCACAGTGGAGGAAAACTGGAAAATGCGATTTTACCGCCCATTCAAGCGGCGGTAAAGCTGCGTGAGTGTCCGAATAAAGTCGCAAGACCTTTCCATTTCCAATTAACATAAGATCAAATGAAAGAATCAAACGTTCCATTTTTTCTTGTAGCCCATATCTAGTGAACTCCCACATGATGTGAATGGAGAGAAAAATAATCACAGCAGCTGACTTCGGCAATTGACACATGCTAAATTGAATTTCGAGGCTTTTGAATATAAATATATATATTTATACTGCCCCAGAAGCAAATGTAGAAATATATAAATGGTCATCAAATAACATCCCCATAATGAAACAACAGAATCCGAGAAATCACACTATTAAAGCAATTTGCTCCTGTCTACAACTCCATCTTAGGTCTTTCATCACTCGTACTCTTTAATGATCATCGGTGTGACTCACCTGATAATAAGTTCTTAAGAATTCAATTCCATGCGAACAGAGGGGCCCTTAAGCGAACACCTGTATGAAAGAAATTTGAAAAGCATTGAGTGCTGTCACGTTTCTTATCTAAAGCAGTGACACAGAATATTTTGTAATCTTGCAATCAACATCTAAGCTTTATTTTTCTTTTTTTTTCGACACGCACAGATTTGGAAACTCTCTGGACCTAACCAACGGGCCTTAGGACTGATGGAAATGGTCAAGTCAAGCTCGATAACAGCTTTGGACCGCAGCAGAGCGCCCCATAGTTGTTCACATGCACAGAAAAGCAGCGATGCATCGACCACCGGGGCATGTCTGCGAGTATACGATTTGCTTTTCTGGTTGTCCTGTTGAAATGAAGATTTTGCCGGTTTCACTTATTTTCTGAATCGTACATATCCGGATCTCCGGTTTTGTTAAGGTAACGGTTCTGGTAAGCTTACTTTGCTTGTTAAGTAAAGTGAAGGGCTAATACGAGAGACGTTCGATTTATTGCGTTCTTATTGTGATTTGGGATTATTTTCTCTCGATTGTTATTCACACGCGTCCATCGTTCGTTTTGTGGAGCTAAGCCCCGACCCAAGACCCACCAACAAGCAAAAGAAGGGGAAAGAGGATAAAAAACCGGATTGAAAGATTTCCGCCACATGCGCCCGCAGTATAAATGCAATTTCCAGTTTTCCTCCTCTCGGAGCGGAGGAAAACTGGAAAATCGACTTTACCGCCGATGGGCGCGGCGGTAAAGCTTCAATTGCCAGATTTCCTCTTCTCGGAGCTGAGGATATCGGGAAAATCCAGTTTACCGCCGATGAGAGCGGCGGTAAAGCTGCAACTGCCAGTTTTCCTCCTCTCACAGTGGAGGAAAACTGGAAAATGCGATTTTACCGCCCATGCAAGCGGCGGTAAAGCTGCGTGAGTGTCCGAATAAAGTCGCAAGACCTTTCCATTTCCAATTAACATAAGATCAAATGAAAGAATCAAACGTTCCGTTTTTTCTTGTAGCCCATATCTAGTGAACTCCCACATGATGTGAATGGAGAGAAAAAAAATCAGAGCAGCTGACTTCGGCAATTGCCACATGCTGAATTGAATTTCGAGGCTTTTGAATATAAATATATATATTTATACTGCCCCAGAAACAAATTTAGAAATATATAAATGGTCATCAAATAACATCCCCATAATGAAACAACATAATCCGAGATATCACTCTATTAAAGCAATTCGCTCCTGTCTACAACTCCATCTTAGGTCTTTCATCACTCGTACTCTTTAATGATCATCGGTGTGACTCACCTGATAATAAGTTCTTAAGAATTCAATTCCATGCGAACCGAGGGGCCCTTAAGCGAACACTTGTATGAAAGAAATTTGAAAGGCATTGAGTGTTGTCACGTTTCTTATCTAAAGCAGTGACACGGAATATTTTGTAATCTTGCAATCAACATTTAAGCTTTATTTTTCTTTTTTTTTCGACACGCATAGATTTGGAAACTCTCTGGAGCTAACCAACGGGCCTTAGGACTGATGGAAATGGTCAAGTGAAGCTCGATAACAGCTTTGGACCGCAGCAGAACGCCCCATAGTTGTTCACATGCACAGAAAAGCAGCGATGCATCGACCACTGGGGCATGTCTGCGAGTATAGGATTTGCTTTTCTGTTGTCCTGTTGAAATGAAGATTTTGCCGGTTTCACTTATTTTCTGAATCGTACATATCCGGATCTCTGGTTTTGTTAAGGTAACGGTTCTGGTAAGCTTACTTTGCTTGTTAAGTAAAGTGAAGGGCTAATACGAGAGACGTTCGATTTATTGCGTTCTTATTGTGATTTGGGATTATTTTCACCCGATTGTTATTCACACGCGTCCATCGTTCGTTTTGTGGAGCTAAGCCCCGACCCAAGACCCACCAACAAGCAAAAGAAGGGGAAAGAGAATAAAAAACCGGATTGAAAGATTTCCGCCACATGCGCCCGCAGCATAAATGCAATTTCCAGTTTTCCTCCTCTCGGAGCGGAGGAAAACTGGAAAATCGACTTTACCGCCGATGGGAGCGGCGGTAAAGCTGCAATTGCCAGATTTCCTCTTCTCGGAGCTGAGGAAAACAAGAAAATCCAGTTTACCGCCGATGAGAGCGGCGGTAAAGCTGCAACTGCCAGTTTTCCTCCTCTCACAGTGGAGGAAAACTGGAAAATGCGATTTTACCGCCCATGCAAGCGGCGGTAACGCTGCGTGAGTGTCCGAATAAAGTCGCAAGACCTTTCCATTTCCAATTAACATAAGATCAAATGAAAGAATCAAACGTTCCGTTCTTTCTTGTAGCCCATATCTAGTGAACTCCCACATGATGTGAATGGAGAGAAAAAAAATCACAGCAGCTGACTTCGGCAATTGCCACATGCTGAATTGAATTTCGAGGCTTTTGAATATAAATATATATATTTATACTGCCCCAGAAACAAATTTAGAAATATATAAATGGTCATCAAATAACATCCCGATAATGAAACAACAGAATCCAAGATATCACTCTATTAAAGCAATTCGCTCCTGTCTACAACTCCATCTTAGGTCTTTCATCACTCGTACTCTTTAATGATCATCGGTGTGACTCACCTGATAATAAGTTCTTAAGAATTCAATTCCATTCGAGCAGAGGGGCCCTTAAGCGAACACTTGTATGAAAGAAATTTGAAAGGCATTGAGTGTTGTCACGTTTCTTATCTAAAGCAGTGACACGGAATATTTTGTAATCTTGCAATGAACATCTAAGCTTTATTTTTCTTTTTTTTTCGACACACATAGATTTGGAAACTCTCTGGAGCTAACCAACGGGCCTTAGGACTGATGGAAATGGTCAAGTGAAGCTCGATAACAGCTTTGGACCGCAGCAGAACGCCCCATAGTTGTTCACATGCACAGAAAAGCAGCGATGCATCGACCACTGGGGCATGTCTGCGAGTATAGGATTTGCTTTTCTGGTTGTCCTGTTGAAATGAAGATTTTGCCGGTTTCACTTATTTTCTGAATCGTACATATCCGGATCTCCGGTTTTGTTAAGGTAACGGTTCTGGTAAGCTTACTTTGCTTGTTAAGTAAAGTGAAGGGCTAATACAAGAGACGTTCGATTTATTGCGTTCTTATTGTGATTTGGGATTATTTTCACCCGATTGTTATTCACACGCGTCCATCGTTCGTTTTGTAGAGCTAAGCCCCGACCCAAGACCCACCAACAAGCAAAAGAAGGGGAAAGAGGATAAAAAACCGGATTGAAAGATTTCCGCCACATGCGCCCGCAGCATAAATGCAATTTCCAGTTTTCCTCCTCTCGGAGCGGAGGAAAACTGGAAAATCGACTTTACCGCCGATGGGAGCGGCGGTAAAGCTGCAATTGCCAGATTTCCTCTTCTCGGAGCTGAGGAAAACAGGAAAATCCAATTTACCGCCGATGAGAGCGGCGGTAAAGCTGCAACTGCCAGTTTTCCTCCTCTCACAGTGGAGGAAAACTGGAAAATGCGATTTTACCGCCCATGCAAGCGGCGGTAAAGCTGCGTGAGTGTCCGAATAAAGTCGCAAGACCTTTCCATTTCCAATTAACATAAGATCAAATGAAAGAATCAAACGTTCCGTTCTTTCTTGTAGCCCATATCTAGTGAACTCCCACATGATGTGAATGGAGAGAAAAAAAATCACAGCAGCTGACTTCGGCAATTGCCACATGCTGAATTGAATTTCGAGGCTTTTGAATATAAATATATATATTTATACTGCCCCAGAAACAAATTTAGAAATATATAAATGGTCATCAAATAACATCCCGATAATGAAACAACAGAATCCGAGATATCACTCTATTAAAGCAATTCGCTCCTGTCTACAACTCCATCTTAGGTCTTTCATCACTCGTACTCTTTAATGATCATCGGTGTGACTCACCTGATAATAAGTTCTTAAGAATTCAATTCCATGCGAGCAGAGGGGCCCTTAAGCGAACACTTGTATGAAAGAAATTTGAAAGGCATTGAGTGTTGTCACGTTTCTTATCTAAAGCAGTGACACGGAATATTTTGTAATCTTGCAATCAACATCTAAGCTTTATTTTTCTTTTTTTTTCGACACGCATAGATTTGGAAACTCTCTGGAGCTAACCAACGGGCCTTAGGACTGATGGAAATGGTCAAGTGAAGCTCGATAACAGCTTTGGACCGCAGCAGAACGCCCCATAGTTGTTCACATGCACAGAAAAGCAGCGATGCATCGACCACTGGGGCATGTCTGCGAGTATAGGATTTGCTTTTCTGGTTGTCCTGTTGAAATGAAGATTTTGCCGGTTTCACTTATTTTCTAAATCGTACATATCCGGATCTCCGGTTTTGTTAAGGTAACGGTTCTGGTAAGCTTACTTTGCTTGTTAAGTAAAGTGAAGGGCTAATACGAGAGACGTTCGATTTATTGCGTTCTTATTGTGATTTGGTATTATTTTCACCTGATTGTTATTCACACGCGTCCATCGTTCGTTTTGTGGAGCTAAGCCCCGACCCAAGACCCACCAACAAGCAAAAGAAGGGGAAAGAGGATAAAAAACCGGATTGAAAGATTTCCGCCACATGCGCCCGCAGCATAAATGCAATTTCCAGTTTTCCTCCTCTCGGAGCGGAGGAAAACTGGAAAATCGACTTTACCGCCGATGGGTGCGGCGGTAAAGCTGCAATTGCCAGATTTCCTCCTCTCGGAGCTGAGGAAAACGGGAAAATCCAGTTTATCGCCGATGAGAGCGGCGGTAAAGCTGCAACTGCCAGTTTTCCTCCTCTCAGAGTGGAGGAAAACTGGAAAATGCGATTTTACCGCCCATGCAAGCGGCGGTAAAGCTGCGTGAGTGTCCGAATAAAGTCGCAAGACCTTTCCATTTCCAATTAACATAAGATCAAATGAAAGAATCAAACGTTCTGTTTTTTCTTCTGGCCCATATCTAGTGAACTCCCACATGATGTGAATGGAGAGAAAAAAAATCACAGCAGCTGACTTCGGCAATTGCCACATGCTGAATTGAATTTCGAGGCTTTTGAATATAAATATATATATTTATACTGCCCCAGAAACAAATTTAGAAACATATAAATGGTCATCAAATAACATCCCATAATGAAACAACAGAATCCGAGATATCACTCTATTAAAGCAATTCGCTCCTGTCTACAACTCCATCTTAGGTCTTTCATCACTCGTACTCTTTAATGATCATCGGTGTGACTCACCTGATAATAAGTTCTTAAGAATTCAATTCCATGCGAACGGAGGAGCCCTTAAGCGAACACTTGTATGAAAGAAATTTGAAAAGCATTGAGTGGTGTCACGTTTCTTATCTAAAGCAGTGACACAGAATATTTTGTAATCTTGCAATCAACATCTAAGCTTTATTTTTCTTTTTTTTTCGACACGCACAGATTTGGAAACTCTCTGGACCTAACCAACGGGCCTTAGGACTGATGGAAATGGTCAAGTCAAGCTCGATAACAGCTTTGGACCGCAGCAGAACGCCCCATAGTTGTTCACATGCACAGAAAAGCAGCGATGCATCGACCACCGGGGCATGTCTGCGAGTATATGATTTGCTTTTCTGGTTGTCCTGTTGAAATGAAGATTTTGCCGGTTTCACTTATTTTCTGAATCGTACATATCCGGATCTCCGGTTTTGTTAAGGTAGCGGTTCTGGTAAGCTTACTTTGCTTGTTAAGTAAAGTGAAGGGCTAATACGAGAGACGTTCGATTTATTGCGTTCTTATTGTGATTTGGGATTATTTTCACCCGATTGTTATTCACACGCGTCCATCGTTCGTTTTGTGGAGCTAAGCCCCGACCCAAGACCCACCAACAAGCAAAAGAAGGGGAAAGAGGATAAAAAACCGGATTGAAAGATTTCCGCCACATGCGCCCGCAGCATAAATGCAATTTCCAGTTTTCCTCCTCTCGGAGCGGAGGAAAACTGGAAAATCGACTTTACCGCCGATGGGAGCGGCGGTAAAGCTGCAATTGCCAGATTTCCTCCCCTCGGAGTTGAGGAAAACGGGAAAATCCAGTTTATCGCCGATGAGAGCGGCGGTAAAGCTGCAACTGCCAGTTTTCCTCCACTCACAGTGGAGGAAAACTGGAAAATGCGATTTTACCGCCCATGCAAGCGGCGGTAAAGCTGCGTGAGTGTCCGAATAAAGTCGCAAGACCTTTCCATTTCCAATTAACATAAGATCAAATGAAAGAATCAAACGTTCCGTTTTTTCTTGTAGCCCATATCTAGTGAACTCCCACATGATGTGAATGGAGAGAAAAAAAATCACAGTAGCTGACTTCGGCAATTGCCACATGCTGAATTGAATTTCGAGGCTTTTGAATATAAATATATATATTTATACTGCCCCAGAAACAAATTTAGAAACATATAAATGGTCATCAAATAACATCCCATAATGAAACAACAAAATCCGAGATATCACACTATTAAAGCAATTCGCTCCTGTCTACAACTCCATCTTAGGTCTTTCATCACTCGTACTCTTTAATGATCATCGGTGTGACTCACCTGATAATAAGTTCTTAAGAATTCAATTCCATGCGACCAGAGGGGCCCTTAAGCGAACACTTGTATGAAAGAAATTTGAAAAGCATTGAGTGGTGTCACGTTTCTTATCTAAAGCAGTGACACAGAATATTTTGTAATCTTGCAATCAACATCTAAGCTTTATTTTTCTTTTTTTTTCGACACGCACAGATTTGGAAACTCTCTGGACCTAACCAACGGGCCTTAGGACTGATGGAAATGGTCAACTCAAGCTCGATAACAGCTTTGGACCGCAGCAGAGCGCCCCATAGTTGTTCACATGCACAGAAAAGCAGCGATGCATCGACCACCGGGGCATGTCTGCGAGTATAGGATTTGCTTTTCTGGTTGTCCTGTTGAAATGAAGATTTTGCCGGTTTCACTTATTTTCTGAATCGTACATATCCGGATCTCCGGTTTTGTTAAGGTAACGGTTCTGGTAAGCTTACTTTGCTTGTTAAGTAAAGTGAAGGGCTAATACGAGAGACGTTCGATTTATTGCGTTCTTATTGTGATTTGGGATTATTTTCACCCGATTGTTATTCACACGCGTCCATCGTTCGTTTTGTGGAGCTAAGCCCCGACCCCAGACCCACCAACAAGCAAAAGAAGGGGAAAGAGGATAAAAAACCGGATTGAAAGATTTCCGCCACATGCGCCCGCAGCATAAATGCAATTTCCAGTTTTCCTCCTCTCGGAGCGGAGGAAAACTGGAAAATCGACTTTACCGCCGATGGGAGCGGCGGTAAAGCTGCAATTGCCAGATTTCCTCTTCTCGGAGCTGAGGAAAACAAGAAAATCCAGTTTACCGCCGATGAGAGCGGCGGTAAAGCTGCAACTGCCAGTTTTCCTCCTCTCACAGTGGAGGAAAACTGGAAAATGCGATTTTACCGCCCATGCAAGCGGCGGTAAAGCTGCGTGAGTGTCCGAATAAAGTCGCAAGACCTTTCCATTTCCAATTAACATAAGATCAAATGAAAGAATCAAACGTTCCGTTCTTTCTTGTAGCCCATATCTAGTGAACTCCCACATGATGTGAATGGAGAGAAAAAAAATCACAGCAGCTGACTTCGGCAATTGCCACATGCTGAATTGAATTTCGAGGCTTTTGAATATAAATATATATATTTATACTGCCCCAGAAACAAATTTAGAAATATATAAATGGTCATCAAATAACATCCCGATAATGAAACAACAGAATCCGAGATATCACTCTATTAAAGCAATTCGCTCCTGTCTACAACTCCATCTTAGGTCTTTCATCACTCGTACTCTTTAATGATCATCGGTGTGACTCACCTGATAATAAGTTCTTAAGAATTCAATTCCATGCGAGCAGAGGGGCCCTTAAGCGAACACTTGTATGAAAGAAATTTGAAAGGCATTGAGTGTTGTCACGTTTCTTATCTAAAGCAGTGACACGGAATATTTTGTAATCTTGCAATCAACATCTAAGCTTTATTTTTCTTTTTTTTTTCGACACGCACAGATTTGGAAACTCTCTGGACCTAACCAACGGGCCTTAGGACTGATGGAAATGGTCAAGTCAAGCTCGATAACAGCTTTGGACCGCAGCAGAGCGCCCCATAGTTGTTCACATGCACAGAAAAGCAGCGATGCATCGACCACCGGGGCATGTCTGCGAGTATAGGATTTGCTTTTCTGGTTGTCCTGTTGAAATGAAGATTTTGCCGGTTTCACTTATTTTCTGAATCGTACATATCCGGATCTCCGGTTTTGTTAAGGTAACGGTTCTGGTAAGCTTACTTTGCTTATTAAGTAAAGTGAAGGGCTAATACGAGAGACGTTCGATTTATTGCGTTCTTATTGTGATTTGGGATTATTTTCACCCGATTGTTATTCACACGCGTCCATCGTTCGTTTTGTGGAGCTAAGCCCCGACCCCAGACCCACCAACAAGCAAAAGAAGGGGAAAGAGGATAAAAAACCGGATTGAAAGATTTCCGCCACATGCGCCCGCAGCATAAATGCAATTTCCAGTTTTCCTCCTCTCGGAGCGGAGGAAAACTGGAAAATCGACTTTACCGCCGATGGGAGCGGCGGTAAAGCTGCAATTGCCAGATTTCCTCTTCTCGGAGCTGAGGAAAACAAGAAAATCCAGTTTACCGCCGATGAAAGCGGCGGTAAAGCTGCAACTGCCAGTTTTCCTCCTCTCACAGTGGAGGAAAACTGGAAAATGCGATTTTACCGCCCATGCAAGCGGCGGTAAAGCTGCGTGAGTGTCCGAATAAAGTCGCAAGACCTTTCCATTTCCAATTAACATAAGATCAAATGAAAGAATCAAACGTTCCGTTCTTTCTTGTAGCCCATATCTAGTGAACTCCCACATGATGTGAATGGAGAGAAAAAAAATCACAGCAGCTGACTTCGGCAATTGCCACATGCTGAATTGAATTTCGAGGCTTTTGAATATAAATATATATATTTATACTGCCCCAGAAACAAATTTAGAAATATATAAATGGTCATCAAATAACATCCCGATAATGAAACAACAGAATCCGAGATATCACTCTATTAAAGCAATTCGCTCCTGTCTACAACTCCATCTTAGGTCTTTCATCACTCGTACTCTTTAATGATCATCGGTGTGACTCACCTGATAATAAGTTCTTAAGAATTCAATTCCATGCGAGCAGAGGGGCCCTTAAGCGAACACTTGTATGAAAGAAATTTGAAAGGCATTGAGTGTTGTCACGTTTCTTATCTAAAGCAGTGACACGGAATATTTTGTAATCTTGCAATCAACATCTAAGCTTTATTTTTCTTTTTTTTTCGACACGCACAGATTTGGAAACTCTCTGGACCTAACCAACGGGCCTTAGGACTGATGGAAATGGTCAAGTCAAGCTCGATAACAGCTTTGGACCGCAGCAGAGCGCCCCATAGTTGTTCACATGCACAGAAAAGCAGCGATGCATCGACCACCGGGGCATGTCTGCGAGTATAGGATTTGCTTTTCTGGTTGTCCTGTTGAAATGAAGATTTTGCCGGTTTCACTTATTTTCTGAATCGTACATATCCGGATCTCCGGTTTTGTTAAGGTAACGGTTCTGGTAAGCTTACTTTGCTTGTTAAGTAAAGTAAAGGGCTAATACGAGAGACGTTCGATTTATTGCGTTCTTATTGTGATTTGGGATTATTTTCACCCGATTGTTATTCACACGCGTCCATCGTTCGTTTTGTGGAGCTAAGCCCCGACCCCAGACCCACCAACAAGCAAAAGAAGGGGAAAGAGGATAAAAAACCGGATTGAAAGATTTCCGCCACATGCGCCCGCAGCATAAATGCAATTTCCAGTTTTCCTCCTCTCGGAGCGGAGGAAAACTGGAAAATCGACTTTACCGCCGATGGGAGCGGCGGTAAAGCTGCAATTGCCAGATTTCCTCTTCTCGGAGCTGAGGAAAACCGGAAAATCCAGTTTACCGCCGATGAGAGCGGCGGTAAAGCTGCAACTGCCAGTTTTCCTCCTCTCACAGTGGAGGAAAACTGGAAAATGCGATTTTACCGCCCATGCAAGCGGCGGTAAAGCTGCGTGAGTGTCCGAATAAAGTCGCAAGACCTTTCCATTTCCAATTAACATAAGATCAAATGAAAGAATCAAACGTTCCGTTCTTTCTTGTAGCCCATATCTAGTGAACTCCCACATGATGTGAATGGAGAGAAAAAAAATCACAGCAGCTGACTTCGGTAATTGCCACATGCTGAATTGAATTTCGAGGCTTTTGAATATAAATATATATATTTATACTGCCCCAGAAACAAATTTAGAAATATATAAATGGTCATCAAATAACATCCCGATAATGAAACAACAGAATCCGAGATATCACTCTATTAAAGCAATTCGCTCCTGTCTACAACTCCATCTTAGGTCTTTCATCACTCGTACTCTTTAATGATCATCGGTGTGACTCACCTGATAATAAGTTCTTAAGAATTCAATTCCATGCGAGCAGAGGGGCCCTTAAGCGAACACTTGTATGAAAGAAATTTGAAAGGCATTGAGTGTTGTCACGTTTCTTATCTAAAGCAGTGACACGGAATATTTTGTAATCTTGCAATCAACATCTAAGCTTTATTTTTCTTTTTTTTTCGACACGCATAGATTTGGAAACTCTCTGGAGCTAACCAACGGGCCTTAGGACTGATGGAAATGGTCAAGTGAAGCTCGATAACAGCTTTGGACCGCAGCAGAACGCCCCATAGTTGTTCACATGCACAGAAAAGCAGCGATGCATCGACCACTGGGGCATGTCTGCGAGTATAGGATTTGCTTTTCTGGTTGTCCTGTTGAAATGAAGATTTTGCCGGTTTCACTTATTTTCTGAATCGTACATATCCGGATCTCCGGTTTTGTTAAGGTAACGGTTCTGGTAAGCTTACTTTGCTTGTTAAGTAAAGTGAAGGGCTAATACGAGAGACGTTCGATTTATTGCGTTCTTATTGTGATTTGGGATTATTTTCACCCGATTGTTATTCACACGCGTCCATCGTTCGTTTTGTGGAGCTAAACCCCGACCCAAGACCCACCAACAAGCAAAAGAAGGGGAAAGAGGATAAAAAACCGGATTGAAAGATTTCCGCCACATGCGCCCGCAGCATAAATGCAATTTCCAGTTTTCCTCCTCTCGGAGCGGAGGAAAACTGGAAAATCGACTTTACCGCCGATGGGAGCGGCGGTAAAGCTGCAATTGCCAGATTTCCTCCTCTCGGAGCTGAGGAAAACGGGAAAATCCAGTTTATCGCCGATGAGAGCGGCGGTAAAGCTGCAACTGCCAGTTTTCCTCCTCTCAGAGTGGAGGAAAACTGGAAAATGCGATTTTACCGCCCATGCAAGCGGCGGTAAAGCTGCGTGAGTGTCCGAATAAAGTCGCAAGACCTTTCCATTTCCAATTAACATAAGATCAAATGAAAGAATCAAACGTTCTGTTTTTTCTTCTGGCCCATATCTAGTGAACTCCCACATGATGTGAATGGAGAGAAAAAAAATCACAGCAGCTGACTTCGGCAATTGCCACATGCTGAATTGAATTTCGAGGCTTTTGAATATAAATATATATATTTATACTGCCCCAGAAACAAATTTAGAAACATATAAATGGTCATCAAATAACATCCCATAATGAAACAACAGAATCCGAGATATCACTCTATTAAAGCAATTCGCTCCTGTCTACAACTCCATCTTAGGTCTTTCATCACTCGTACTCTTTAATGATCATCGGTGTGACTCACCTGATAATAAGTTCTTAAGAATTCAATTCCATGCGAACGGAGGAGCCCTTAAGCGAACACTTGTATGAAAGAAATTTGAAAAGCATTGAGTGGTGTCACGTTTCTTATCTAAAGCAGTGACACAGAATATTTTGTAATCTTGCAATCAACATCTAAGCTTTATTTTTCTTTTTTTTTCGACACGCACAGATTTGGAAACTCTCTGGACCTAACCAACGGGCCTTAGGACTGATGGAAATGGTCAAGTCAAGCTCGATAACAGCTTTGGACCGCAGCAGAACGCCCCATAGTTGTTCACATGCACAGAAAAGCAGCGATGCATCGACCACCGGGGCATGTCTGCGAGTATACGATTTGCTTTTCTGGTTGTCCTGTTGAAATGAAGATTTTGCCGGTTTCACTTATTTTCTGAATCGTACATATCCGGATCTCCGGTTTTGTTAAGGTAGCGGTTCTGGTAAGCTTACTTTGCTTGTTAAGTAAAGTGAAGGGCTAATACGAGAGACGTTCGATTTATTGCGTTCTTATTGTGATTTGGGATTATTTTCACCCGATTGTTATTCACACGCGTCCATCGTTCGTTTTGTGGAGCTAAGCCCCGACCCAAGACCCACCAACAAGCAAAAGAAGGGGAAAGAGGATAAAAAACCGGATTGAAAGATTTCCGCCACATGCGCCCGCAGCATAAATGCAATTTCCAGTTTTCCTCCTCTCGGAGCGGAGGAAAACTGGAAAATCGACTTTACCGCCGATGGGACCGGCGGTAAAGCTGCAATTGCCAGATTTCCTCCTCTCGGAGTTGAGGAAAACGGGAAAATCCAGTTTATCGCCGATGAGAGCGGCGGTAAAGCTGCAACTGCCAGTTTTCCTCCACTCACAGTGGAGGAAAACTGGAAAATGCGATTTTACCGCCCATGCAAGCGGCGGTAAAGCTGCGTGAGTGTCCGAATAAAGTCGCAAGACCTTTCCATTTCCAATTAACATAAGATCAAATGAAAGAATCAAACGTTCCGTTTTTTCTTGTAGCCCATATCTAGTGAACTCCCACATGATGTGAATGGAGAGAAAAAAAATCACAGCAGCTGACTTCGGCAATTGCCACATGCTGAATTGAATTTCGAGGCTTTTGAATATAAATATATATATTTATACTGCCCCAGAAACAAATTTAGAAACATATAAATGGTCATCAAATAACATCCCATAATGAAACAACAAAATCCGAGATATCACACTATTAAAGCAATTCGCTCCTGTCTACAACTCCATCTTAGGTCTTTCATCACTCGTACTCTTTAATGATCATCGGTGTGACTCACCTGATAATAAGTTCTTAAGAATTCAATTCCATGCGACCAGAGGGGCCCTTAAGCGAACACTTGTATGAAAGAAATTTGAAAAGCATTGAGTGGTGTCACGTTTCTTATCTAAAGCAGTGACACAGAATATTTTGTAATCTTGCAATCAACATCTAAGCTTTATTTTTCTTTTTTTTTCGACACGCACAGATTTGGAAACTCTCTGGACCTAACCAACGGGCCTTAGGACTGATGGAAATGGTCAAGTCAAGCTCGATAACAGCTTTGGACCGCAGCAGAGCGCCCCATAGTTGTTCACATGCACAGAAAAGCAGCGATGCATCGACCACCGGGGCATGTCTGCGAGTATAGGATTTGCTTTTCTGGTTGTCCTGTTGAAATGAAGATTTTGCCGGTTTCACTTATTTTCTGAATCGTACAAATCCGGATCTCCGGTTTTGTTAAGGTAACGGTTCTGGTAAGCTTACTTTGCTTGTTAAGTAAAGTGAAGGGCTAAAGCGAGAGACGTTCGATTTATTGCGTTCTTATTGTGATTTGGGATTATTTTCACCCGATTGTTATTCACACGCGTCCATCGTTCGTTTTGTGGAGCTAAGCCCCGACCCCAGACCCACCAACAAGCAAAAGAAGGGGAAAGAGGATAAAAAACCAGATTGAAAGATTTCCGCCACATGCGCCCGCAGCATAAATGCAATTTCCAGTTTTCCTCCTCTCGGAGCGGAGGAAAACTGGAAAATCGACTTTACCGCCGATGGGAACGGCGGTAAAGCGGCAATTGCCAGATTTCCTCCTCTCGGAGCGGAAGGAAAACTGGAAAATCCAGTTTACCGCCGATGGGAGCGGCGGTAAAGCTACAACTGTCAGCTTTCCTCCACTCACAGTGGAGGAAAACTGGAAAATGCGATTTTACCGCCCATTCAAGCGGCGGTAAAGCTGCGTGAGTGTCCGAATAAAGTCGCAAGACCTTTCCATTTCCAATTAACATAAGATCAAATGAAAGAATCAAACGTTCCGTTTTTTCTTCTAGCCCATATCTAGTGAACTCCCACATGATGTGAATGGAGAGAAAAAAAATCACAGCAGCTGACTTCGGCAATTGCCACATGCTGAATTGAATTTCGAGGCTTTTGAATATAAATATATATATTTATACTGCCCCAGAAACAAATTTAGAAACATATAAATGGTCATCAAATAACATCCCATAATGAAACAACAGAATCCGAGATATCACTCTATTAAAGCAATTCGCTCCTGTCTACAACTCCATCTTAGGTCTTTCATCACTCGTACTCTTTAATGATCATCGGTGTGACTCACCTGATAATAAGTTCTTAAGAATTCAATTCCATGCGAACGGAGGAGCCCTTAAGCGAACTCTTGTATGAAAGAAATTTGAAAAGCATTGAGTGGTGTCACGTTTCTTATCTAAAGCAGTGACACAGAATATTTTGTAATCTTGCAATCAACATCTAAGCTTTATTTTTCTTTTTTTTTCGACACGCACAGATTTGGAAACTCTCTGGACCTAACCAACGGGCCTTAGGATTGATGGAAATGGTCAAGTCAAGCTCGATAACAGCTTTGGACCGCAGCAGAACGCCCCATAGTTGTTCACATGCACAGAAAAGCAGCGATGCATCGACCACCGGGGCATGTCTGCGAGTATACGATTTACTTTTCTGGTTGTCCTGTTGAAATAAAGATTTTGCGGGTTTCACTTATTTTCTAAATCGTACATATCCGGATCTCTGGTTTTGTTAAGGTAACGGTTCTGGTAAGCTTACTTTGCTTGTTAAGTAAAGTGAAGGGCTAATACGAGAGACGTTCGATTTATTGCGTTCTTATTGTGATTTGGGATTATTTTCACCCGATTGTTATTCACACGCGTCCATCGTTCGTTTTGTGGAGCTAAGCGTCGACCCAAGACCCACCAACAAGCAAAAGAAGGGGAAAGAGGATAAAAAACCGGATTGAAAGATTTCCGCCACATGTGCCAGCAGCATAAATGCAATTTCCAGTTTTCCTCCTCTCGGAGCGGAGGAAAACTGGAAAATCGACTTTACCGCCGATGGGAGCGGCGGTAAAGCTGCAATTGCCAGATTTCCTCCTCTCGGAGCGGAAGGAAAACTGGAAAATCCAGTTTACCGCCGATGGGAGCGGCGGTAAAGCTACAACTGTCAGCTTTCCTCCACTCACAGTGGAGGAAAACTGGAAAATGCGATTTTACCGCCCATTCAAGCGGCGGTAAAGCTGCGTGAGTGTCCGAATAAAGTCGCAAGACCTTTCCATTTCCAATTAACATAAGATCAAATGAAAGAATCAAACGTTCCGTTTTTTCTTCTAGCCCATATCTAGTGAACTCCCACATGATGTGAATGGAGAGAAAAAAAATCACAGCAGCTGACTTCGGCAATTGCCACATGCTGAATTGAATTTCGAGGCTTTTGAATATAAATATATATATTTATACTGCCCCAGAAACAAATTTAGAAACATATAAATGGTCATCAAATAACATCCCATAATGAAACAACAGAATCCGAGATATCACTCTATTAAAGCAATTCGCTCCTGTCTACAACTCCATCTTAGGTCTTTCATCACTCGTACTCTTTAATGATCATCGGTGTGACTCACCAGATAATAAGTTCTTAAGAATTCAATTCCATGCGAACGGAGGAGCCCTTAAGCGAACTCTTGTATGAAAGAAATTTGAAAAGCATTGAGTGGTGTCACGTTTCTTATCTAAAGCAGTGACACAGAATATTTTGTAATCTTGCAATCAACATCTAAGCTTTATTTTTCTTTTTTTTTCGACACGCACAGATTTGGAAACTCTCTGGACCTAACCAACGGGCCTTAGGACTGATGGAAATGGTCAAGTCAAGCTCGATAACAGCTTTGGACCGCAGCAGAACGCCCCATAGTTGTTCACATGCACAGAAAAGCAGCGATGCATCGACCACCGGGGCATGTCTGCGAGTATACGATTTACTTTTCTGGTTGTCCTGTTGAAATAAAGATTTTGCGGGTTTCACTTATTTTCTAAATCGTACATATCCGGATCTCTGGTTTTGTTAAGGTAACGGTTCTGGTAAGCTTACTTTGCTTGTTAAGTAAAGTGAAGGGCTAATACGAGAGACGTTCGATTTATTGCGTTTTTATTGTGATTTGGGATTATTTTCACCCGATTGTTATTCACACGCGTCCATCGTTTGTTTTGTGGAGCTAAGCCCCGACCCGAGACCCACCAACAAGCAAAAGAAGGGGAAAGAGGATAAAAAACCGGATTGAAAGATTTCCGCCACATGCGCCCGCAGCATAAATGCAATTTCCAGTTTTCCTCCTCTCGGAGCGGAGGAAAACTGGAAAATCGACTTTACCGCCGATGGGAGCGGCGGTAAAGCTGCAATTGCCAGATTTCCTCCTCTCGGAGCTGAGGAAAACGGGAAAATCCAGTTTACCGCCGATGGGAGCGGCGGTAAAGCTACAACTGTCAGCTTTCCTCCACTCACAGTGGAGGAAAACTGGAAAATGCGATTTTACCGCCCATTCAAGCGGCGGTAAAGCTGCGTGAGTGTCCGAATAAAGTCGCAAGACCTTTCCATTTCCAATTAACATAAGATCAAATGAAAGAATCAAACGTTCCATTTTTTCTTGTAGCCCATATCTAGTGAACTCCCACATGATGTGAATGGAGAGAAAAATAATCACAGCAGCTGACTTCGGCAATTAACACATGCTAAATTGAATTTCGAGGCTTTTGAATATAAATATATATATTTATACTGCCCCAGAAGCAAATGTAGAAATATATAAATGGTCATCAAATAACATCCCCATAATTAAACAACAGAATCCGAGATATCACACTATTAAAGCAATTTGCTCCTGTCTACAACTCCATCTTAGGTCTTTCATCACTCGTACTCTTTAATGATCATCGGTGTGACTCACCTGATAATAAGTTCTTAAGAATTCAATTCCATGCGAACAGAGGGGCCCTTAAGCGAACACTTGTATGAAAGAAATTTGAAAAGCATTGAGTGCTGTCACGTTTCTTATCTAAAGCAGTGACACAGAATATTTTGTAATCTTGCAATCAACATCTAAGCTTTATTTTTCTTTTTTTTTCGACACGCACAGATTTGGAAACTCTCTGGACCTAACCAACGGGCCTTAGGACTGATGGAAATGGTCAAGTCAAGCTCGATAACAGCTTTGGACCGCAGCAGAGCGCCCCATAGTTGTTCACATGCACAGAAAAGCAGCGATGCATCGACCACCGGGGCATGTCTGCGAGTATACGATTTGCTTTTCTGGTTGTCCTGTTGAAATGAAGATTTTGCCGGTTTCACTTATTTTCTGAATCGTACATATCCGGATCTCCGGTTTTGTTAAGGTAACGGTTCTGGTAAGCTTACTTTGCTTGTTAAGTAAAGTGAAGGGCTAATACGAGAGACGTTCGATTTATTGCGTTCTTATTGTGATTTGGGATTATTTTCACCCGATTGTTATTCACACGCGTCCATCGTTCGTTTTGTAGAGCTAAGCCCCGACCCAAGACCCACCAACAAGCAAAAGAAGGGGAAAGAGGATAAAAAACCGGATTGAAAGATTTCCGCCACATGCGCCCGCAGCATAAATGCAATTTCCAGTTTTCCTCCTCTCGGAGCGGAGGAAAACTGGAAAATCGACTTTACCGCCGATGGGAGCGGCGGTAAAGCTGCAATTGCCAGATTTCCTCCTCTCGGAGCTGAGGAAAACGGGAAAATCCAGTTTACCGCCGATGGGAGCGGCGGTAAAGCTACAACTGTCAGCTTTCCTCCACTCACAGTGGAGGAAAACTGGAAAATGCGATTTTACCACCCATTCAAGCGGCGGTAAAGCTGCGTGAGTGTCCGAATAAAGTCGCAAGACCTTTCCATTTCCAATTAACATAAGATCAAATGAAAGAATCAAACGTTCCATTTTTTCTTGTAGCCCATATCTAGTGAACTCCCACATGATGTGAATGGAGAGAAAAATAATCACAGCAGCTGACTTCGGCAATTGACACATGCTAAATTGAATTTCGAGGCTTTTGAATATAAATATATATATTTATACTGCCCCAGAAGCAAATGTAGAAATATATAAATGGTCATCAAATAACATCCCCATAATGAAACAACAGAATCCGAGATATCACACTATTAAAGCAATTTGCTCCTGTCTACAACTCCATCTTAGGTCTTTCATCACTCGTACTCTTTAATGATCATCGGTGTGACTCACCTGATAATAAGTTCTTAAGAATTCAATTCCATGCGAACAGAGGGGCCCTTAAGCGAACACTTGTATGAAAGAAATTTGAAAAGCATTGAGTGCTGTCACGTTTCTTATCTAAAGCAGTGGCACAGAATATTTTGTAATCTTGCAATCAACATCTAAGCTTTATTTTTCTTTTTTTTTCGACACGCACAGATTTGGAAACTCTCTGGACCTAACCAACGGGCCTTAGGACTGATGGAAATGGTCAAGTCAAGCTCGATAACAGCTTTGGACCGCAGCAGAGCGCCCCATAGTTGTTCACATGCACAGAAAAGCAGCGATGCATCGACCACCGGGGCATGTCTGCGAGTATACGATTTGCTTTTCTGGTTGTCCTGTTGAAATGAAGATTTTGCCGGTTTCACTTATTTTCTGAATCGTACATATCCGGATCTCCGGTTTTGTTAAGGTAACGGTTCTGGTAAGCTTACTTTGCTTGTTAAGTAAAGTGAAGGGCTAATACGAGAGACGTTCGATTTATTGCGTTTTTATTGTGATTTGGGATTATTTTCACCCGATTGTTATTCACACGCGTCCATCGTTTGTTTTGTGGAGCTAAGCCCCGACCCGAGACCCACCAACAAGCAAAAGAAGGGGAAAGAGGATAAAAAACCGGATTGAAAGATTTCCGCCACATGCGCCCGCAGCATAAATGCAATTTCCAGTTTTCCTCCTCTCGGAGCGGAGGAAAACTGGAAAATCGACTTTACCGCCGGTGGAAGCGGCGGTAAAGCTGCAATTGCCAGATTTCCTCTTCTCGGAGCGGAGGAAAACGGGAAAATCCAGTTTATCGCCAATGAGAGCGGCGGTAACGCTGCAACTGTCAGCTTTCCTCCACTCACAGTGGAGGAAAACTGGAAAATGCGATTTTACCGCCCATGCAAGCGGCGGTAAAGCTGCGTGAGTGTCCGAATAAAGTCGCAAGACCTTTCCATTTCCAATTAACATAAGATCAAATGAAAGAATCAAACGTTCCGTTTTTTCTTCTAGCCCATATCTAGTGAACTCCCACATGATGTGAATGGAGAGAAAAAAAATCACAGCAGCTGACTTCGGCAATTGACACATGCTGAATTGAATTTCGAGGCTTTTGAATATAAATATATATATTTATACTGCCCCAGAAACAAATTTAGAAACATATAAATGGTCATCAAATAACATCCCATAATGAAACAACAAAATCCGAGATATCACTCTATTAAAGCAATTCGCTCCTGTCTACAACTCCATCTTAGGTCTTTCATCACTCGTACTCTTTAATGATCATCGGTGTGACTCACCTGATAATAAGTTCTTAAGAATTCAATTCCATGCGAACGGAGGAGCACTTAAGCGAACACTTGTATGAAAGAAATTTGAAAAGCATTGAGTGGTGTCACGTTTCTTATCTAAAGCGGTGACACAGAATATTTTGTAATCTTGCAATCAACATCTAAGCTTTATTTTTCTTTTTTTTTCGACACGCACAGATTTGGAAACTCTCTGGACCTAACCAACGGGCCTTAGGACTGATGGAAATGGTCAAGTCAAGCTCGATAACAGCTTTGGACCGCATTAGAACGCCCCATAGTTGTTCACATGCACAGAAAAGCAGCGATGCATCGACCACCGGGGCATGTCTGCGAGTATACGATTTGCTTTTCTGGTTGTCCTGTTGAAATAAAGATTTTGCGGGTTTCACTTATTTTCTAAATCGTACATATCCGGATCTCTGGTTTTGTTAAGGTAACGGTTCTGGTAAGCTTACTTTGCTTGTTAAGTAAAGTGAAGGGCTAATACGAGAGACGTTCGATTTATTGCGTTTTTATTGTGATTTGGGATTATTTTCACCCGATTGTTATTCACACGCGTCCATCGTTCGTTTTGTGGAGCTAAGCCCCGACCCGAGACCCACCAACAAGCAAAAGAAGGGGAAAGAGGATAAAAAACCGGATTGAAAAATTTCCGCCACATGTGCCAGCAGCATAAATGCAATTTCCTGTTTTCCTCCTCTTGGAGCGGAGGAAAACTGGAAAATCGACATTACCGCCGATGGGAGTGGCGGTAAAGCTGCAATTGCCAGATTTCCTCCTCTCGGAGCGGAAGGAAAACTGGAAAATCCAGTTTACCGCCGATGGGAGCGGCGGTAAAGCTACAACTGTCAGCTTTCCTCCACTCACAGTGGAGGAAAACTGGAAAATGCGATTTTACCGCCCATTCAAGCGGCGGTAAAGCTGCGTGAGTGTCCGAATAAAGTCGCAAGACCTTTCCATTTCCAATTAACATAAGATCAAATGAAAGAATCAAACGTTCCGTTTTTTCTTGTAGCCCATATCTAGTGAACTCCCACATGATGTGAATGGAGAGAAAAATAATCACAGCAGCTGACTTCGGCAATTGACACATGCTAAATTGAATTTCGAGGCTTTTGAATATAAATATATATATTTATACTGCCCCAGAAGCAAATGTAGAAATATATAAAAGGTCATCAAATAACATCCCCATAATGAAACAACAAAATCTGAGATATCACACTATTAAAGCAATTTGCTCCTGTCTACAACTCCATCTTAGGTCTTTCATCACTCGTACTCTTTAATGATCATCGGTGTGACTCACCTGATAATAAGTTCTTAAGAATTGAATTCCATGCGAACAGAGGGGCCCTTAAGCGAACACTTGTATGAAAGAAATTTGAAAAGCATTGAGTGCTGTCACGTTTCTTATCTAAAGCAGTGACACAGAATATTTTGTAATCTTGCAATCAACATCTAAGCTTTATTTTTCTTTTTTTTTCGACACGCACAGATTTGGAAACTCTCTGGACCTAACCAACGGGCCTTAGGACTGATGGAAATGGTCAAGTCAAGCTCGATAACAGCTTTGGACCGCAGCAGAACGCCCCATAGTTGTTCACATGCACAGAAAAGCAGCGATGCATCGACCACCGGGGCATGTCTGCGAGTATACGATTTGCTTTTCTGGTTGTCCTGTTGAAATGAAGATTTTGCTGGTTTCACTTATTTTCTAAATCGTACATATCCGGATCTCTGGTTTTGTTAAGGTAACGGTTCTGGTAAGCTTACTTTGCTTGTTAAGTAAAGTGAAGAGCTAATACGAGAGACGTTCGATTTATTGTGTTTTTATTGTGATTTGGGATTATTTTCACCCGATTGTTATTCACACGCGTCCATCGTTCGTTTTGTGGAGCTAATCCCCGACCCAAGACCCACCAACAAGCAAAAGAAGGGGAAGGAGGATAAAAAACCGGATTAAAAGATTTCCGCCACATGTGCCCGCAGCATAAATGCAATTTCCAGTCTTCCTCCTCTTGGAGCGGAGGAAAACTGGAAAATCGACTTTACCGCCGATGGGAGCGGCGGTAAAGCTGCAATTGCCAGATTTCCTCCTCTCGGAGCGGAGCAAAACTGGAAAATTCAGTTTACCGCCGACGAGAGCGGCGGTAAAGCTGTAACTGCCAGCTTTCCTCCTCTCACAGTGGAGGAAAACTGGAAAATGCGATTTTACCGCCCATGCAAGCGGCGGTAAAGCTGCGTGAGTGTCCGAATAAAGTCGCAAGACCTTTCCATTTCCAATTAACATAAGATCAAATGAAAGAATCAAACGTTCCGTTTTTTCTTGTAGCCCATATCTAGTGAACTCCCACATGATGTGAATGGAGAGAAAAAAAATCACAGCAGCTGACTTCGGCAATTGACACATGCTGAATTGAATTTCGAGGCTTTTGAATATAAATATATATATTTATACTGCCCCAGAAACAAATGTAGAAATATATAAATGGTCATCAAATAACACCCCCATAATGAAACAACAAAATCCGAGATATCACTCTATTAAAGCAATTTGCTCCTGTCTACAACTCCATCTTAGGTCTTTCATCACTCGTACTCTTTAATGATCATCGGTGTGACTCACCTGATAATAAGTTCTTAAGAATTCAATTCCATGCGAACAGAGGGGCCCTTAAGCGAACACTTGTATGAAAGAAATTTGAAAAGCATTGAGTGTTGTCACGTTTCTTATCTAAAGCAGTGACACAGAATATTTTGTAATCTTGCAATCAACATCTAAGCTTTATTTTTCTTTTTTTTTTCGACACGCACAGATTTGGAAACTCTCTGGACCTAACCAACGGGCCTTAGGACTGATGGAAATGGTCAAGTCAAGCTCGATAACAGCTTTGGACCGCAGCAGAACTGTCGCGACCCCGGACCGGGGGTCCCGGGACCGCGACGGGGGCGGCGTGGAAGAACAACGAACCGCCCCTTGTAGAATAAGGATTATACATTCCTTTAATTTCCCACAGGTTTCGGCGGTGAGGATTCCTCATGCACTCATAGAACATTTGTATTGGTGCGGAAGCGTGTAGCAAATCAAATTCTTAGTCCAATCACATCATATGAGACTGATAATAAACAGGTATAGCATGATGTCAGAGTGAGCAATGATCTCATTAGCATTCCCAAAGTATTAAGTTAAAGTTTAAACAAAAGAACAAGTTAATTAACATTTCCCCAAAATAATGGCCAACAAAGGCCAATACAACCCAAAAGTATAAAACAATATCATTCTCAAAATTCCCAAAATGTTCGCAGCTCCGAGCTAAACCGAATGTCTACATGACATCGTCAGCTTGCCACTCCACTAATCTTTGTGGCTCAACAACCGCCTCCTCTGACTCCTCCTCAAGGGCAAAGACGGGAGCTGGACCTGAGTACCACAGAGATGGGTCAGACACGACGGTCTGGCAGGTGGGTGAATAGATAATCCAAGAAAGAAATTAAAACATATCATAGTTATAACGAAGACTGTCATAAAACAGGATGCATAGTTCATTTAAAGTAAAGATGCAATACAAATCATGCGGGGTAATCAAGGTACAGGAACTGACTAGGTGGCAACCACACTAAAGCTACATCCTCTCTATCACTAAAGTGATGAGAGCACATTGAGTGCGTTGGGCTCAATCACACGAAGTGACGAGAACCAATATTATAAACATATACATATACATATAGCTAGGCAAGACCACGGCCGCGGACCGGGTAACGGGACAGTACGGGATCCAAGTTGCAACTGGCGGGAGCACAGGGGGAGACCCAAGTCAGTTGATCAGACTGACAAGGATGTCCAAGCTTAGTGGTGCCGACTCATAGGTTACATGATAAATCAAAACATATACAAAACTATATCAATATAAAACATACGGGCAGGCGGGGTATGGTGCTCGTAGGCACACATCTCATATCATTAACAGTTCATGTATACACGGGCTGGCAGGACATAACGGTTGTACAAATCGGAATTTGAGACAAAACCATTAAGATCGGGTAATTATATATATAATTTTGAGTAAAACAAAGCAATAATTTCTAATATCATTAGGGGCTAAATATTGAGGCTTCCATATTCAAGCAACATGTATAAGGATCTTGTATGTCCCTATTACCCTAAATATGGTACTCGAATGATAGAGGACATACTAAGTCTCCTTATGCACGTGAATGAATCTAAAGGTCCCAATACCTTTTCCGAAATGGTGCTTCTATCTATGTCAATCTCCTTATGTCATCCCCTGGGTCTTTCCAAGGTGGTAGGGCATCAGAACAACCCATCCAAACCTTTAAATACCATATCTGAAACCAGTGGAAAAGACTCAGGAATTCTGGGTTAAACTCGGTCACCTGTCGGTCAGATGGCGGTTAGCCGCCGAGGTGATCGGCGGTTAGCCGCTGACTGACCGCGGGGCTGACCGCGGTTTCCCTGCTAAAAATGTAGTATTCTGTGTTTCTAACCGCGCCTCTCGGCTACCTGGCGGTCACTGGGTTTGGGATTGGCGGTTAGCCGCGAGCTGACCGCGCGGCTGACCGCGGTTCGCCTGTCAAAATGCAGCATTCTGTGTTTCTAACCGCATCTGGGTCGGCTAGCCGCCGGTCACCTGTCGGCTAGCCGCCGAGGTGACCGCCCGCTGACCGCCCAGCTGCGAGGACTACACATCAGGTGCAGATTTCAGTCAATTCTCTCCCAACCTATTTCCCATCATCTCCAACCCTTTCCTAACATGAAATAGGTCCATTCCCTATCATTCAACAATGAATTCATTCCACCAACTACCCTTCTCATCAATCCATTTATTTCTTCTTCCCATGCAAATCTCATTCAAGAGGTCATACCAACCCAAAATAAACTTTCATGAATGCATGCATATATTCTCCTAGAATTAACTAAGAGAAAACCATAACAATAAATACATTTCCAAAAGCATTATAACATACTAAATCAAATGAAATAGGAATAGTAAAAATCCACATTTTCCACAAAATAAGGACTTATTCAAATCGAATCCATTCATCCACTTGCCTTGGTCTCCAAGAATGCTAATCAATCTCTAATCCTTCAATCAAGCTCACAAACTACAATCTACACAAAAATCCCCAAAATACATTCATTACAAGCCCTAAAATGGCAAAACTATGAAATAGAAAGGAATAACTTCCAATAATGGAAATGTAGCATCTTCAAGACTAGAAGAATCCAAATCTAAAAGACGAGAAGGAGAGCTTACATGGAAGTTCTCCAAATACACAAGGCTTGTTCAAAGAGGGTCCTTGAATGGTGGTTTCTCTCTAAAAATGGTACCAAGAAGGAGCACTCATGGAGGGGAAGAAGATTGAAGCATCCATTCTTCCTTTAGCAAGAGATTTGAAAGAGATTGAGAGATGGGGAAGCAAGGAGCAATGGAAGAACTCTAGGGCTGGGCTGGGATTCCTCTTTTCCTCAAGAAGTTGCAAGAAGAGGAAGAAGAAGAAGACTTCTCCTTATATAGCTAAGGCAATGGGTCCCACAACTTAAAAGTCCAAAATGGGCTAGAACCTCGATCTACGGGCTTCGGATGGATTCGACGAAGGAGGAAGAATTGATCGTCGAAATTTCTACTTTCCAAAAAGTATATATTTTACTAGTTTCGGAGACGTCGAAAATGGTGTCCAGATTTTGTGTAAAAAGACTGTTTTACCCCTATCAATGGCAAAGTAGGGTTTAGAGGTCTCGAATGGAAACGGAGCAAATACGAAAGTTGTGGGGAATCATAAAATACATTCAACGGAGCAATTTACCGATTTCCAGAATTATATCTAAATCCCAAAACAAATCGAGACTCAATAAAAAGGAACCCCCAAAGGGCCCCACTAGATCAAAAGAGTCCCCAAAATTATTCAAAGCTATAAAAAGCTATTCTAATCCAGATTTGACCCATTTCCTCTAATCTCCCATATAGCTAAAACACGTCTTAATTAACACTAATCGGAAACTCTCGGGGCGGGGTCTTACAAGAACGCCCCATAGTTGTTCACATGCACAGAAAAGCAGCGATGCATCGACCACCGGGGCATGTCTGCGAGTATACGATTTGCTTTTCTGGTTGTCCCGTTGAAATGAAGATTTTGCTGGTTTCACTTATTTTCTCAATCGTACATATCCGGATCTCTGGTTTTGTTAAGGTAACGGTTCTGGTAAGCTTACTTTGCTTGTTAAGTAAAGTGAAGGCCTAATACGAGAGACGTTTGATTTATTGCGTTTTTCTTGTGATTTGGGATTATTTTCACCCGATTGTTATTCACACGCGTCCATCGTTCGTTTTGTGGAGCTAATCCCCGACCCAAGACCCACCAACAAGCAAAAGAAGGGGAAAGAGGATAAAAAACCGGATTGAAAGATTTCCGCCACATGCGCCCGCAGCATAAATGCAATTTCCAGTTTTCCTCCTCTCGGAGCGGAGGAAAACTGGAAAATCGACTTTACCGCCGATGGAAGCGGCGGTGAAGCTGCAATTGCCAGATTTCCTCCTCTCGGAGCGGAGGAAAGCTGGAAGATCTAGTTTACCGCCGATGAGAGCGGCGGTAAAGCTGCAACTGCCAGCTTTCCTCCTCTCACAGTGGAGGAAAACTGGAAAATGCGATTTTACCGCCCATGCAAGCGGCGGTAAAGCTGCGTGAGTGTCCGAATAAAGTCCCAAGACCTTTCCATTTCCAATTAACATAAGTTCAAATGAAAGAATCAAACGTTCCGTTTTTTCTTGTAGCCCATATCTAGTGAACTCCCACATGATTTGAATGGAGAGAAGAAAAATCACAGCTGCTGACTTCGGCAATTGACACATGCTGAATTGAATTTCGAGGCTTTTGAATATAAATATATATATTTATACTGCCCCAGAAACAAATGTAGAAATATATAAATACTCATCAAATAACATTCCCATAATGAAACAACAGAATCCGAGATATCACTCTATTAAAGCAATTCGCTCCTGTCTACAACTCCATCTTAAGTGTTTCATCACTCGTACTCTTTAATGATCATCGGTGTGACTCACCTGATAATAAGTTCTTAAGAATTCAATTCCATGCGAAGAGAGGGGCCCTTAAGCGAACACTTGTATGAAAGAAATTTGAAAAGCATTGAGTGTTGTCACGTTTCTTATCTAAAGCAGTGACACAGAATATTTTGTAATCTTGCAATCAACATCTAAGCTTTATTTTTCTTTTTTTTTTCGACACGCACAGATTTGGAAACTCTCTGGACCTAACCAACGGGCCTTAGGACTGATGGAAATGGTCAAGTGAAGCTCGATAACAGCTTTGGACCGCTGCAGAACGCCCCATAGTTGTTCACATGCACAGAAAAGCAGCGATGCATCGACCACCGGGGCATGTCTGCGAGTATAGGATTTGCTTTTCTGGTTGTCCTGTTGAAATGAAGATTTTGCTGGTTTCACTTATTTTCTAAATCGTACATATCCGGATCTCTGGTTTTGTTAAGGTAACGATTCTGGTAAGCTTACTTTGCTTGTTAAGTAAAGTGAAGGGCTAACACGAGAGACGTTCGATTTATTGCGTTTTTATTGTGATTTGGGATTATTTTCACCCGATTGTTATTCACACCCGTCCATCGTTCGTTTTGTGGAGCTAAGCCCCGATCCAAGACCCACCAACAAGCAAAAGAAGGGGAAAGAGGATAAAAAACCGGATTTAAAGATTTCCGCCACATGCGCCCGCAGCATAAATGCAATTTCCAGTTTTCCTCCTCTCGGAGTGGAGGAAAACTGGAAAATCGACTTTACCGCCGATGGGAGCGGCGGTAAAGCTGCAATTGCCAGATTTCCTCCTCTCGGAGCAGAGGAAAACTGGAAAATCCAGTTTACAGCCGATGAGAGCGGCGATAAAGCTACAACTGCCAGGTTTCCTCCTTTCACAGTGGAGGAAAACTGGAAAATGTGATTTTACCGCCCATGCAAGCGGCGGTAAAGCTGGGTGAGTGTCCGAATAAAGTCGCAAGACGTTTCCATTTCCAATTAACATAAGATCAAATGAAAGAATCAAACGTTCCATTTTTTCTTGTAGCCCATATCTAGGGAACTCCCACATGATGTGAATGGAGAGAAAAAAAATCACAGCAGCTGACTTCGGCAATTGACACATGCTGAATTGAATTTCGAGGCTTTTGAATATAAATATATATATATTTATACTGCCCCAGAAACAAATGTAGAAATATATAAATGGTCATCAAATAACATCCCCATAATGAAACAACAAAATCCGAGATATCACTCTATTAAAGCAATTCGCTCCTGTCTACAACTCCATCTTAGGTCTTTCATCACTCGTACTGTTTAATGATCATCGGTGTGACTCACCTGATAATAAGTTCTTAAGAATTCAATTCCATGCGAACAGAGGGGCCCTTAAGCGAACACTTGTATGAAAGAAATTTGAAAAGCATTGAGTGTTGTCACGTTTCTTATCTAAAGCAGTGACACATAATATTTTGTAATCTTGCAATCAACATCTAAGCTTTATTTTTCTTTTTTTTTTTCGACACGCACAGATTTGGAAACTGTCTGGACCTAACCAACGGGCCTTAGGACTGATGGAAATGGTCAAGTCAAGCTCGATAACAGCTTTGGAACGCAGCAGAACGCCCCATAGTTGTTCACATGCACAGAAAAGCAGCGACGCATCGACCACCGAGGCATGTCTGCGAGTATAGGATTTGCCTTTCTGGTTGTCCTGTTGAAATGAAGATTTTGCTGGTTTCACTTATTTTCTGAATCGTACATATCCGGATCTCTGGTTTTGTTAAGGAAACGGTTCTGGTAAGCTTACTTTGCTTGTTAAGTAAAGTGAAGGGCTAATACGAGAGACGTTCGATTTATTGCGTTTTTATTGTGATTTGGGATTATTTTCACCCAACTGTTATTCACACGCGTCCATCGTTCGTTTTGGGGAGCTAAGCCCCGACCCAAGACCAACCAACAAGCAAAAGAAGGGGAAAAAGGATAAAAAACCGGATTGAAAGATTTCCGCTACATGCGCCCGCAGCATAAATGCAATTTCCAGTTTTCCTCCTCTCGGAGCGGAGGAAAACTGGAAAATCGACTTTACCGCCGATGGGAGCGGCGGTAAAGCTGCAATTGCCAGATTTCCTCCTCTCGGAGCGGAGGAAAACTGGAAAATCCAATTTACAGCCGATGAGAGCGGCGGTAAAACTACAACTGCCAGGTTTCCTCCTCTCACAGTGGAGGAAAACTGGAAAATGCGATTTTACCGCCCATACAAGCGGCGGTAAAGCTGCGTGAGTGTCCGAATAAAGTCGCAAGACCTTTCCATTTCCAATTAACATAAGATCAAATGAAAGAATCAAACGTTCCGTTTTTTCTTGTAGCCCATATCTAGTGAACTCCCACATGATGTGAATGGAGAGAAAAAAAATCACAGCAGCTGACTTCGGCAATTGACACATGCTGTATTGAATTTCGAGGCTTTTGAATATAAATATATATATTTATACTGCCCCAGAAACAAATGTAGAAATATATAAATAGTCATCAAATAACATCCCCATAATGAAACAACAGAATCCGAGATATCACTCTATTAAAGCAATTCGCTCCTGTCTACAACTCCATCTTAAGTCATTCATCACTCGTACTCTTTAATGATCATCGGTGTGACTCACCTGATAATAAGTTCTTAAGAATTCAATTCCATGCGAACAGAGGGGCCCTTAAGCGAACACTTGTATGAAAGAAATTTGAAAAGCATTGAGTGTTGTCACGTTTCTTATCTAAAGCAGTGACACAGAATATTTTGTAATCTTCCAATCAACATCTAAGCTTTATTTTTCTTTTTTTTTTCGACACGCACAGATTTGGAAACTCTCTGGACCTAACCAACGGGCCTTAGGACTGATGGAAATGGTCAAGTGAAGCTCGATAACAGCTTTGGACCGCTGCAGAACGCCCCATAGTTGTTCACATGCACAGAAAAGCAGCGATGCATCGACCACCGGGGCATGTCTGCGAGTATAGGATTTGCTTTTCTGGTTGTCCTGTTGAAATGAAGATTTTGCTGGTTTCACTTATTTTCTAAATCGTACATATCCGGATCTCTGGTTTTGTTAAGGTAACGGTTCTGGTAAGCATACTTTGCTTGTTAAGTAAAGTGAAGGGCTAATACGAGAGACGTTCGATTTATTGCGTTTTTATTGTGATTTGGGATTATTTTCACCCGATTGTTATTCACACGCGTCCATCGTTCGTTTTGTGGAGCTAATCCCCGACCCAAGACCCACCAACAAGCAAAAGAAGGGGAAAGAGGATAAAAAACCGGATTGAAAGATTTCCGCCACATGTGCCCGCAGCATAAATGCAATTTCCAGTTTTCCTCCTCTCGGAGCGGAGGAAACCTGGAAAATAGACTTTACCGCCGGTGGGAGCGGCGGTAAAGCTGCAATTGCCAGATTTCCTCCTCTCGGAGCGGAGGAAAAATGGAAAATCCAGTTTACCGCCGATGAGAGCGGCGGTAAAGCTACAACTGCCAGCTTTCCTCCTCTCACAGTGGAGGAAAACTGGAAAATGCGATTTTACCGCCCATGCAAGCGGCGGTAAAGCTGCGTGAGTGTCCGAATAAAGTCGCAAGACCTTTCCATTTCCAATTAACATAAGATCAAATGAAAGAATCAAACGTTCCGTTTTTTCTTGTAGCTCATATCTAGTGAACTCCCACATGATGTGAATGGAGAGAAAAAAAATCACAGCAGCTGACTTCGGCAATTGACACATGCTGAATTGAATTTCGAGGCTTTTGAATATAAATATATATATATTTATACTGCCCCAGAAACAAATGTAGAAATATTTAAATGGTCATCAAATAACATCCCCATAATGAAACAACAAAATCCGAGATATCACGCTATTAAAGCAATTCGCACCTGTCTACAACTCCATCTTAGGTCTTTCATCACTCGTACTCTTTAATGATCATCGGTGTGACTCACCTGATAATAAGTTCTTAAGAATTCAATTCCATGCGAACAGAGGGGCCCTTAAGCGAACACTTGTATGAAAGAAATTTGAAAAGCATTGAGTGTTGTCACGTTTCTTATCTAAAGCAGTGACACAGAATATTTTGTAATCTTGCAATCGACATCTAAGCTTTATTTTTCTTTTTTTTTCGACACGCACAGATTTGGAAACTCTCTGGACCTAACCAACGGGCCTTAGGACTGATGGAAATGGTCAAGTGAAGCTCGATAACAGCTTTCGACCGCAGCAGAACGCCCCATAGTTGTTCACATGCACAGACAAGCAGCGATGCATCGACCACCGGGGCATGTCTGCTAGTATAGGATTTGCTTTTCTCGTTGTCCTGTTCAAATGATGATTTTGCTGGTTTCACTTATGTTCTAAATCGTACATATCCGGATCTCTGGTTTTGTTAAGGTAACGGTTCTGGTAAGCTTACTTTGCTTGTTAAGTAAAGTGACGGGCTAATACGAGAGACGTTCGATTTATTGCGTTTTTATTGTGATTTGGGATTATTTTCACCCGATTGTTATTCACACGCGTCCATCGTTCGTTTTGTGGAGCTAAGCCCCGACCCAAGACCCACCAACGAGCAAAAGAAGGGAAAGAGGATAAAAAACCGGATTGAAAGATTTCCGCCACATGCGCCCGCAGCATAAATGCAATTTCCAGTTTTCCTCCTCTCGGAGCGGAGGAAAACTGGAAAATCGACTTTACGGCCGATGGGAGCGGCGGTAAAGCTGCAATTGCCAGATTTCCTCCTCTCGGAGCGGAGGAAAACTGGAAAATCCAGTTTACCGCCGATGAGAGCGGCGGTAAAGCTACAACTGCCAGCTTTCCTCCTCTCACAGTGGAGGAAAACTGGAAAATGGGATTTTACCGCCCATGCAAGCGGCGGTAAAGCTGCGTGAGTGTCCAAATAAAGTCGCAAGACCTTTCCATTTCCAATTAACATAAGATCAAATGAAAGAATCAAACGTTCCGTTTTTTCTTGTAGCCCATATCTAGTGAACTCCCACAAGATGTGAATAGAGAGAAAAAAAATCACAGCAGCTGACTTCGGAAATTGACACATGCTGAATTGAATTTCGAGGCTTTTGAATATAAATATATATATTTATACTGCCCCAGAAACAAATGTAGAAATATATAAATGGTCATCAAATAACATCCCCATAATGAAACAACAAAATCCGAGATATCACTCTATTAGAGCAATTCGCTCCTGTCTACAACTCCATCTTTGGTCTTTCATCACTCGTACTCTTTAATGATCATCGGTGTGACTCACCTAATAATAAGTTCTTAAGAATTCAATTCCATGCGAACAGAGGGGCCCTTAAGCGAACACTTGTATGAAAGAAATTTGAAAAGCATTGAGTGTTGTCACGTTTCTTATCTAAAGCAGTGACACATAATATTTTGTAATCTTGCAATCAACATCTATGCTTTATTTTACTTTTTTTTTTTCGACACGCACAGATTTGGAAAGTCTCTGGACCTAACCAACGGGCCTTAGGACCGATGGAAATGGTCAAGTCAAGCTCGATAACAGCTTTGGAACGCAGCAGAACGCCCCATGGTTGTTCACATGCACAGAAAAGCAGCGATGCATCGACCACCGGGGCATGTCTGCGAGTATAGGATTTGCTTTTCTGGTTGTCCTGTTTAAATGAAGATTTTGCTGGTTTCACTTATTTTCTAAATCGTACATATCCGGATCTCTGGTTTTGTTAAGGTAACGGTTCTGGTAACCTTACTTTGCTTGTTAAGTAAAGTGAAGGGCTAATCCGAGAGACGTTCGATTTATTGCGTTTTTATTGTGATTTGGGATTATTTTCACCCGATTGTTATTCACACGCGTCCATCGTTCGTTTTGTGGAGCTAATCCCCGACCCAAGACCCACCAACAAGCAAAAGAAGGGGAAAGAGGATAAAAAACCGGATTGAAAGATTTCCGCCACATGTGCCCGCAGCATAAATGCAATTTCCAGTTTTCCTCCTCTCGGAGTGGAGGAAACCTGGAAAATAGACTTTACCGCCGGTGGGAGCGGCGGTAAAGCTGCAATTGCCAGATTTCCTCCTCTCGGAGCGGAGGAAAAATGGAAAATCCAGTTTACCGCCGATGAGAGCGGCGGTAAAGCTACAACTGCCAGCTTTCCTCCTCTCACAGTGGAGGAAAACTGGAAAATGCGATTTTACCGCCCATGCAAGCGGCGGTAAAGCTGCGTGAGTGTCCGAATAAAGTCGCAAGACCTTTCCATTTCCAATTAACATAAGATCAAATGAAAGAATCAAACGTTCCGTTTTTTCTTGTAGCTCATATCTAGTGAACTCCCACATGATGTGAATGGAGAGAAAAAAAATCACAGCAGCTGACTTCGGCAATTGACACATGCTGAATTGAATTTCGAGGCTTTTGAATATAAATATATATATATTTATACTGCCCCAGAAACAAATGTAGAAATATTTAAATGGTCATCAAATAACATCCCCATAATGAAACAACAAAATCCGAGATATCACGCTATTAAAGCAATTCGCACCTGTCTACAACTCCATCTTAGGTCTTTCATCACTCGTACTCTTTAATGATCATCGGTGTGACTCACCTGATAATAAGTTCTTAAGAATTCAATTCCATGCGAACAGAGGGGCCCTTAAGCGAACACTTGTATGAAAGAAATTTGAAAAGCATTGAGTGTTGTCACGTTTCTTATCTAAAGCAGTGACACAGAATATTTTGTAATCTTGCAATCGACATCTAAGCTTTATTTTTCTTTTTTTTTCGACACGCACAGATTTGGAAACTCTCTGGACCTAACCAACGGGCCTTAGGACTGATGGAAATGGTCAAGTGAAGCTCGATAACAGCTTTCGACCGCAGCAGAACGCCCCATAGTTGTTCACATGCACAGACAAGCAGCGATGCATCGACCACCGGGGCATGTCTGCTAGTATAGGATTTGCTTTTCTCGTTGTCCTGTTCAAATGATGATTTTGCTGGTTTCACTTATGTTCTAAATCGTACATATCCGGATCTCTGGTTTTGTTAAGGTAACGGTTCTGGTAAGCTTACTTTGCTTGTTAAGTAAAGTGACGGGCTAATACGAGAGACGTTCGATTTATTGCGTTTTTATTGTGATTTGGGATTATTTTCACCCGATTGTTATTCACACGCGTCCATCGTTCGTTTTGTGGAGCTAAGCCCCGACCCAAGACCCACCAACGAGCAAAAGAAGGGAAAGAGGATAAAAAACCGGATTGAAAGATTTCCGCCACATGCGCCCGCAGCATAAATGCAATTTCCAGTTTTCCTCCTCTCGGAGCGGAGGAAAACTGGAAAATCGACTTTACGGCCGATGGGAGCGGCGGTAAAGCTGCAATTGCCAGATTTCCTCCTCTCGGAGCGGAGGAAAACTGGAAAATCCAGTTTACCGCCGATGAGAGCGGCGGTAAAGCTACAACTGCCAGCTTTCCTCCTCTCACAGTGGAGGAAAACTGGAAAATGGGATTTTACCGCCCATGCAAGCGGCGGTAAAGCTGCGTGAGTGTCCAAATAAAGTCGCAAGACCTTTCCATTTCCAATTAACATAAGATCAAATGAAAGAATCAAACGTTCCGTTTTTTCTTGTAGCCCATATCTAGTGAACTCCCACAAGATGTGAATAGAGAGAAAAAAAATCACAGCAGCTGACTTCGGAAATTGACACATGCTGAATTGAATTTCGAGGCTTTTGAATATAAATATATATATTTATACTGCCCCAGAAACAAATGTAGAAATATATAAATGGTCATCAAATAACATCCCCATAATGAAACAACAAAATCCGAGATATCACTCTATTAGAGCAATTCGCTCCTGTCTACAACTCCATCTTAGGTCTTTCATCACTCGTACTCTTTAATGATCATCGGTGTGACTCACCTAATAATAAGTTCTTAAGAATTCAATTCCATGCGAACAGAGGGGCCCTTAAGCGAACACTTGTATGAAAGAAATTTGAAAAGCATTGAGTGTTGTCACGTTTCTTATCTAAAGCAGTGACACATAATATTTTGTAATCTTGCAATCAACATCTATGCTTTATTTTACTTTTTTTTTTTCGACACGCACAGATTTGGAAAGTCTCTGGACCTAACCAACGGGCCTTAGGACCGATGGAAATGGTCAAGTCAAGCTCGATAACAGCTTTGGAACGCAGCAGAACGCCCCATGGTTGTTCACATGCACAGAAAAGCAGCGATGCATCGACCACCGGGGCATGTCTGCGAGTATAGGATTTGCTTTTCTGGTTGTCCTGTTTAAATGAAGATTTTGCTGGTTTCACTTATTTTCTAAATCGTACATATCCGGATCTCTGGTTTTGTTAAGGTAACGGTTCTGGTAACCTTACTTTGCTTGTTAAGTAAAGTGAAGGGCTAATCCGAGAGACGTTCGATTTATTGCGTTTTTATTGTGATTTGGGATTATTTTCACCCGATTGTTATTCACACGCGTCCATCGTTCGTTTTGTGGAGCTAATCCCCGACCCAAGACCCACCAACAAGCAAAAGAAGGGGAAAGAGGATAAAAAACCGGATTGAAAGATTTCCGCCACATGTGCCCGCAGCATAAATGCAATTTCCAGTTTTCCTCCTCTCGGAGTGGAGGAAACCTGGAAAATAGACTTTACCGCCGGTGGGAGCGGCGGTAAAGCTGCAATTGCCAGATTTCCTCCTCTCGGAGCGGAGGAAAAATGGAAAATCCAGTTTACCGCCGATGAGAGCGGCGGTAAAGCTACAACTGCCAGCTTTCCTCCTCTCACAGTGGAGGAAAACTGGAAAATGCGATTTTACCGCCCATGCAAGCGGCGGTAAAGCTGCGTGAGTGTCCGAATAAAGTCGCAAGACCTTTCCATTTCCAATTAACATAAGATCAAATGAAAGAATCAAACGTTCCGTTTTTTCTTGTAGCTCATATCTAGTGAACTCCCACATGATGTGAATGGAGAGAAAAAAAATCACAGCAGCTGACTTCGGCAATTGACACATGCTGAATTGAATTTCGAGGCTTTTGAATATAAATATATATATATTTATACTGCCCCAGAAACAAATGTAGAAATATTTAAATGGTCATCAAATAACATCCCCATAATGAAACAACAAAATCCGAGATATCACGCTATTAAAGCAATTCGCACCTGTCTACAACTCCATCTTAGGTCTTTCATCACTCGTACTCTTTAATGATCATCGGTGTGACTCACCTGATAATAAGTTCTTAAGAATTCAATTCCATGCGAACAGAGGGGCCCTTAAGCGAACACTTGTATGAAAGAAATTTGAAAAGCATTGAGTGTTGTCACGTTTCTTATCTAAAGCAGTGACACAGAATATTTTGTAATCTTGCAATCGACATCTAAGCTTTATTTTTCTTTTTTTTTCGACACGCACAGATTTGGAAACTCTCTGGACCTAACCAACGGGCCTTAGGACTGATGGAAATGGTCAAGTGAAGCTCGATAACAGCTTTCGACCGCAGCAGAACGCCCCATAGTTGTTCACATGCACAGACAAGCAGCGATGCATCGACCACCGGGGCATGTCTGCTAGTATAGGATTTGCTTTTCTCGTTGTCCTGTTCAAATGATGATTTTGCTGGTTTCACTTATGTTCTAAATCGTACATATCCGGATCTCTGGTTTTGTTAAGGTAACGGTTCTGGTAAGCTTACTTTGCTTGTTAAGTAAAGTGACGGGCTAATACGAGAGACGTTCGATTTATTGCGTTTTTATTGTGATTTGGGATTATTTTCACCCGATTGTTATTCACACGCGTCCATCGTTCGTTTTGTGGAGCTAAGCCCCGACCCAAGACCCACCAACGAGCAAAAGAAGGGAAAGAGGATAAAAAACCGGATTGAAAGATTTCCGCCACATGCGCCCGCAGCATAAATGCAATTTCCAGTTTTCCTCCTCTCGGAGCGGAGGAAAACTGGAAAATCGACTTTACGGCCGATGGGAGCGGCGGTAAAGCTGCAATTGCCAGATTTCCTCCTCTCGGAGCGGAGGAAAACTGGAAAATCCAGTTTACCGCCGATGAGAGCGGCGGTAAAGCTACAACTGCCAGCTTTCCTCCTCTCACAGTGGAGGAAAACTGGAAAATGGGATTTTACCGCCCATGCAAGCGGCGGTAAAGCTGCGTGAGTGTCCAAATAAAGTCGCAAGACCTTTCCATTTCCAATTAACATAAGATCAAATGAAAGAATCAAACGTTCCGTTTTTTCTTGTAGCCCATATCTAGTGAACTCCCACAATATGTGAATAGAGAGAAAAAAAATCACAGCAGCTGACTTCGGAAATTGACACATGCTGAATTGAATTTCGAGGCTTTTGAATATAAATATATATATTTATACTGCCCCAGAAACAAATGTAGAAATATATAAATGGTCATCAAATAACATCCCCATAATGAAACAACGAAATCCGAGATATCACTCTATTAAAGCAATTCGCACCTGTCTACAACTCCATCTTAGGTCTTTCATCACTCGTACTCTATAATGATCATCGGTGTGACTCACCTGATAATAAGTTCTTAAGAATTCAATTCCATGCGAACAGAGGGGCCCTGAAGCGAACACTTGTATGAAAGAAATTTGAAAGGCATTGAGTGTTATCATGTTTCTTATCTAAAGCAGTGACACAGAATATTTTGTAATCTTGCAATCAACATCTAAGCTTTATTTTTCTTTTTTTTTCGACACGCATAGATTTGGAAACTCTCTGGACCTAACCAACGGGCCTTAGGACTGATGGAAATGGTCAAGTGAAGCTCGATAACAGCTTTGGACCGCAGCAGAACGCCCCATAGTTGTTCACATGCACAGAAAAGCAGCGATGCATCGACCACCGGGGCATGTCTGCGAGTATAGGATTTGCTTTTCTCGTTGTCCTGTTCAAATGAAGATTTTGCTGGTTTCACTTATGTTCTAAATCGTACATATCCGGATCTCTGGTTTTGTTAAGGTAACGGTTCTGGTAAGCTTACTTTGCTTGTTAAGTAAAGTGAAGGGCTAATACGAGAGATGTTCGATTTATTGCGTTTTTATTGTGATTTGGGATTATTTTCACCCGATTGTTATTCACACGCGTCCATCGTTCGTTTTGTGGAGCTAAGCCCCGACCCAAGACCCACCAACAAGCAAAAGAAGGGGAAAGAGGATAAAAAACCGGATTGAACGAGTTCCGCCACATGCGCCCGCAGCATAAATGCAATTTCCAATTTTCCTCCTCTCGGAGCGGAGGAAAACTGGAAAATCGACTTTACCGCCGGTGGGAGCGGCGGTAAAGCTGCAATTGCCAGATTTCCTCCTCTCGGAGCGGAAGGAAAACTGGAAAATCCAGTTTACCGCCGATGACAGCGGCGGTAAAGCTACAACTGCCAGCTTTCCTCCTCTCACAGTGGAGGAAAACTGGAAAATACGATTTTACCGCCCATGCAAGCGGCGGTAAAGTTGCGTGAGTGTCCGAATAAAGTCGCAAGACCTTTCCATTTCCAATTAACATAAGATCAAATGAAAGAATCAAACGTTCCGTTTTTTCTTGTAGCCCATATCTAGTGAACTCCCACATGATGTGAATGGAGAGAAAAAAAATCACAGCAGCTGACTTCGGCAATTGACACATGCTGAATTGAATTTCGAGGCTTTTGAATATAAATATATATATATTTATACTGCCCCAGAAACAAATGTAGAAATATATAAATGGTCATCAAATAACATCCCCATAATGAAACAACAAAATCCGAGATATCACGCTATTAAAGCAATTCGCACCTGTCTACAACTCCATCTTAGGTCTTTCATCACTCGTACTCTTTAATGATCATCGGTGTGACTCACCTGATATTAAGTTCTTAAGAATTCGATTCCATGCGAACAGAGGGGCCCTTAAGCGAACACTTGTATGAAAGAAATTTGAAAAGCATTGAGTGTTATCACGTTTCTTCTCTGAAGCAGTGACACAGAATATTTTGTAATCTTGCAATCAACATCTAAGCTTTATTTTTCTTTTTTTTTCGACACGCATAGATTTGGAAACTCTCTGGACCTAACCAACGGGCCTTAGGACTGATGGAAATGGTCAAGTGAAGCTCGATAACTACTTTGGACCGCAGCAGAACGCCCCATAGTTGTTCATATGCACAGAAAAGCAGCGATGCATCGACCACCGGGGCATGTCTGCGAGTATAGGATTTGCTTTTCTGGTTCTCCTGTTGAAATGAAGATTTTGCTGGTTTCACTTATTTTCTAAATCGTACATATCCGGATCTCTAGTTTTGTTAAGGTAACGGTTCTGGTAAGCTTACTTTGCTTGTTAAGTAAAGTGAAGGGCTAATACGAGAGACGTTCGATTTATTGTGTTTTTATTATGATTTGGGATTATTTTCACCCGATTGTTATTCACACGCGTCCATCGTTCGTTTTGTGGAGCTAAGCCCCGACCCAAGACCCACCAACAAGCAAAAGAAGGGGAAAGAGGATAAAAAACCGGATAGAAAGATTTCCGCCACATGCGCCCGCAGCATAAATGCAATTTCCAGTTTTCCTCCTCTCGGAGAGGAGGAAAACTAGAAAATCGACTTTACCGCCGGTGGGAGCGGCGGTAAAGCTGCAATTGCCAGATTTCCTCCTCTCGGAGCGAAGGAAAACTGGAAAATCCAGTTTACCGCCGATGAGAGCGGCGGTAAAGCTGCAACTGCCAGCTTTCCTCCTCTCACAGTGGAGGAAAACTGGAAAATGCGATTTTACCGCCCATGCAAGCGGCGTTAAAGCTGCGTGAGTGTCCGAATAAAGTCGCAAGACCTTTCCATTTCCAATTAACATAAGATCAAATGAAAGAATCAAACGTTCCGTTTTTTCTTGTAGCCCATATCTAGTGAACTCCCACATGATGTGAATGGAGAGAAAAAAAATCACAGCAGCTGACTTCGGCAATTGACACATGCTGAATTGAATTTCGATGCTTTTGAATATAAATATATATATTTATACTGCCCCAGAAACAAATGTAGAAATATATAAATGGTCATCAAATAACATCCCCATAATTAAACAACAAAATCCGAGATATCACTCTATTAAAGCAATTCGCACCTGTCTACAACCCCATCTTAGGTCTTTCATCACTCGTACTCTTTAATGATCATCGGTGTGACTCACCAGATATTAAGTTCTTAAGAATTCAATTCCATGCGAACAGAGGGGCCCTTAAGCGAACACTTGTATGAAAGAAATTTGAAAAGCATTGAGTGTTATCACGTTTCTTATCTGAAGCAGTGACACAGAATATTTTGTAATCTTGCAATCAACATCTAAGCTTTATTTTTCTTTTTTTTTCGACACGCATAGATTTGGAAACTCTCTGGACCTAACCAACGGGCCTTAGGACTGATGGAAATGGTCAAGTGAAGCTCGATAACAGCTTTGGACCGCAGCAGAACGCCCCATAGTTGTTCAAATGCACAGAAAAGCAGCGATGCATCGACCACCGGGGCATGTCTGCGAGTATAGGATTTGCTTTTCTGGTTGTCCTGTTGAAATGAAGATTTTGCTGGTTTCACTTATTTTCTAAATCGTACATATCCGGATCTCTAGTTTTGTTAAGGTAACGGTTCTGGTAAGCTTACTTTGCTTGTTAAGTAAAGTGAAGGGCTAATACGAGAGACGTTCGATTTATTGCGTTTTTATTATGATTTGGGATTATTTTCACCCGATTGTTATTCACACGCGTCCATCGTTCGTTTTGTGGAGCTAAGCCCCGACCCAAGACCCACCAACAAGCAAAAGAAGGGGAAAGAGGATAAAAAACCGGATTGAAAGATTTCCGCCACATGCGCCCGCAGCATAAATGCAACTTCCAGTTTTCCTCCTCTCGGAGCGGAGGAAAACTGGAAAATCGACTTTACCGCCGGTGGGAGCGGCGATAAAGCTGCAATTGCCAGTTTTCCTCCTCTCGGAGCGAAGGAAAATTGGAAAATCCAGTTTACCGTCGATGACAGCGGCGGTAAAGCTGCAACTGCCAGCTTTCCTCCTCTCACAGTGGAGGAAAACTGGAAAATGCGATTTTACCGCCCATGCAAGCGGCGGTAAAGCTGCGTGAGTGTCCGAATAAAGTCGCAAGACCTTTCCATTTCCAATTAACATAAGATCAAATGAAAGAATCAAACGGTCCGTTTTTTCCTGTAGCCCATATCTAGTGAACTCCCACATGATGTGAATGGAGAGAAAAAAAATCACAGCAGCTGACTTCAGCAATTGACACATGCTGAATTGAATTTCGAGGCTTTTGAATATAAATATATATATTTATACTGCCCCAGAAACAAATGTAGAAATATATAAATGGTCATCAAATAACATCCCCATAATGAAACAACAAAATCCGAGATATCACGCTATTAAAGCAATTCGCACCTGTCTACAACTCCATCTTAGGTCTTTCATCACTCGTACTCTTTAATGATCGTCGGTGTGACTCACCTGATATAAAGTTCTTAAGAATTCAATTCCATGCGAACAGAGGGGCCCTTAAGCGAACACTTGTATGAAAGAAATTTGAAAAGCATTGAGTGTTATCACGTTTCTTATCTAAAGCACTGACACATAATATTTTGTAATCTTGCAATCAACATCTAAGCTTTATTTTTCTTTTTTTTTCGACACGCATAGATTTGGAAACTCTCTGGACCTAACCAACGGGCCTTAGGACTGATGGAAATGGTCAAGTGAAGCTCGATGACAGCTTTGGACCGCAGCAGAACGCCCCATAGTTGTTCAAATGCACAGAAAAGCAGCGATGCATCGACCACCGGGGCATGTCTGCGAGTATAGGATTTGCTTTTCTGGTTGTCCTGTTGAAATGAAGATTTTGCTAGTTTCACTTATTTTCTAAATCGTACATATCCGGATCTCTGGTTTTCTTAAGGTAACGGTTCTGGTAAGCTTACTTTGCTTGTTAAGTAAAGTGAAGGGCTAATACGAGAGACGTTCGATTTATTGCGTTTTTATTGTGATTTGGGATTATTTTCACCCGATTGTTATTCACACGCGTCCATCGTTCGTTTTGTGGAGCTAAGCCCCGACCCAAGACCCACCAACGAGCAAAAGAAGGGGAAAGAGGATAAAAAACCGGATTGAAAGATTTCAGCCACATGCGCCCGCAGCACAAATGCAATTTCCAGTTTTCCTCTTCTCGGAGCGGAGGAAAACTGGAAAATCTACTTTACCGCCGGTGGGAGCGGCGGTAAAGCTGCAATTGCCAGATTTCCTCCTCTCGGAGCGGAGGAAAACTGGAAAATCCAGTTTACCGCCGATGACGGCGGCGCTAAAGCTGCAACTGCCAGCTTTCCTCCTCTCACAGTGGAGGAAAACTGGAAAATGCGATTTTACCGCCCATGCAAGCGGTGGTAAAGCTGCCTGAGTGTCCGAATAAAGTCACAAGACCTTTCCATTTCCAATTAACATAAGATCAAATGAAAGAATCAAACGTTCCGTTTTTTCTTGTAGCCTATATCTAGTGAACTCCCACATGATGTGAATGGAGAGAAAAAAAATCACAGCAGCTGACTTCGGCAATTGACACATGCTGAATTGAATTTCGAGGCTTTTGAATATAAATATATATATTTATACTGCCCCAGAAACAAATGTAGAAATATATAAATGGTCATCAAATAACATCCCCATAACGAAACAACAAAATCCGAGATATGACTCTATTAAAGCAATTCGCACCTGTCTACAACTCCATCTTAGGTATTTCATCACTCGTACTCTTTAATGATCATCGGTGTGGCTCACCTGATAATAAGTTCTTAAGAATTCAATTCCATGCGAACAGAGGGGCCCTTAAGCGAACACTTGTATGAAAGAAATTTGAAAAGCATTGAGTGTTATCACGTTTCTTATCTGAAGCAGTGACACAGAATATTTCAGCATTAAAGGCAAACAGAATGGTGTCTAGTGGTTGTGAAGCTTTTATAGCGTTTATCACGGAGGATAAACGGTCCAAAGGGGTGGAGGAAATCCCCGTTGTATGTGAGTTTCCAGATGTTTTTCCGGAAGAAATCCCAGGATTACCACCAATTCGGGAGGTTGAGTTCACGATTGAGCTCCTTCCAGGGACAGCTCCAATTTCTATTGCACCTTACAGGATGGCTCCAGCAGAATTAGGCGAACTAAAACTCCAATTGCAAGAACTATTGAGTAAAGGTTTCATTAGACCAAGCGTTTCACCTTGGGGAGCACCAGTGTTGTTTGTGAAAAAGAAGGATGGAAGCTGGAGAATGTGCATAGACTATAGAAGACTGAACCACATGACTGTCAAGAACAAGTATCCGTTGCCGAGAATAAATGAATTGTTTGATCAATTGCAAGGAGCAGCATATTTTTCCAAGATAGATTTGAGGTCTGGGTATTATCAGCTGCGAGTTAGAGAGACAGACGTGCCTAAAACAGCTTTTCGAACAAGATACGGGCACTATGAGTTTCTGGTGATGCCATTTGGGTTGACTAATGCACCCGCGGTATTTATGGCTCTCATGAACAAAGTCTTTGCGGAGTACTTGGATCACTTTACAGTGGTGTTTATTGATGACGTTCTCGTGTATTCTAAGAGTAAGGAAGAGCATGAAGAGCACTTGAGGACATCATTACAGCTTTTGAAGGACAACCAGCTCTATGCAAAGCTAAGTAAGTGTGAATTTTGGTTAGAGCAAGTGGCTTTTCTAGGCCACGTTATTTCGAAAAAAGGCTTAGCAGTGGATCAGTCCAAAGTTGAAGCAGTTGTCAGTTGGAAAAGGCCAAGCAGTGTGACGGAAATCAGAAGCTTTTTGGGACTAGCAGGTTACTACAGGAGGTTTGTCCAGGGATTTTCATCTATTGCAGCACCATTGACTAAGTTAACTAGGAAAAATGTGCCTTTTGTATGGACAGACCATTGTGAAGAAAGTTTTCAAGAGCTGAAGAAAAGATTGACTACAGCTCCGATCCTCACTTTACCGTCAGGAAGTGGAGGATTTGTTATCTATACAGATGCTTCAAATGTAGGATTGGGTTGTGTGTTGATGCAGAATGACAAAGTAGTTGCTTATGGTTCAAGGCAGTTGAAAGAGCATGAAAAGAATTATGCAACTCACGATTTGGAATTAGCAGCGGTTGTATTCGCTTTGAAAATGTGGAGACATTACCTCTATGGAGAGAAATTTGAAGTACATTCAGATCACCGGAGTCTACAGTATCTATTTTCGCAGAAAGAGTTGAACATGAGGCAGAGACGATGGATGGAGTACATCAAAGACTATGACTTTCCAATCAAGTATCATCCGGGTAAGGTGAATGTAGTAGCTGATGCATTGAGCAGAAAATCAGTGGTTATGGCTAGCTTGAGAGGAGTCAGTGTTTTGTGTCAATTTGAAGAACTGGGACTAGAAGTGCATCCGTTAAGGCAGGGCGTGATGTTGGCAAGTATGATAGCGTCTGAACCTACTTTCATCCAGAAAATCAAAGACAGTCAATTGCAAGACCCGGACTTGGCCAAGATTGTGGAACACATTTCCGAACGACCAGACTTCAGGATTGTAGATGGAGTGTTGTACTTCCGTGACCGTTTGTGTGTGCCTAACCTCGAGGACTTGAAGAATGAAATTATGACTGAAGCTCATAACACGAGATACTCTATGCATCTTGGAAGTACAAAGATGTACCAAAATTTGAGGAACCGATTCCGGTGGAATAACATGAAGCGTGAGATTGCAGCTTTTGTATTTCGGTGCCTCACGTGTCAGCAGATTAAGGCAGAACACCAAAAACCTCCAGGGTTGTTGCAACCATTGGACATTCCGGAGTGGAAATGGGAACACATCACTATGGATTTCGTCTCCGGTTTGCCTACTACCAAGAAAGGGAACAATGCTATATGGGTTATAGTAGATCGCCTTACGAAGTCTGCTCACTTCATTCCTATGAAGACAGGGAGTAAGATGCATATGGCACCACTTGCAGATTTATTTGTGACTGAGATAGTCAGCAGACATGGACAGCCCGTCTCCATCACTTCCGACAGAGATAGCAGATTTGTTTCGAGGTTTTGGAAGACCCTATTCGAATCTATGGGCACTAAGTTGCAATTCAGCACTGCATACCATCCTCAGACTGATGGCCAGTCAGAGCGGACTATACAGACTTTATAGGACATGCTACGGGCTTGGGTGCTAGATTTCAAGGTTCAATGGGATGAGTACTTACCTCTGTGTGAGTTTGCATATAACAACAGCTACCATTCCAGTATTGGGATGGCACCGTTCGAAGCACTCTATGGTAGGAGATGCAGAACTCCTGTTTGCTGGGAAGAAGTCGGTGTTCGTAGCTTTCACGGACCGACAATAGTGGGAGAGACAAGTGATAAGATCAAGTTGATTCAAGAACGGTTAAAAGTTGCTCGAAGTAGACAAAAGAGTTATGCTGATACTCGCAGAAGAGATTTGCAGTTTAAAGAAGGTGACAAGGTATTTTTGAAAGTATCTCCGGTTAGAGGAACTCTAAGATTTGGACAGAAAGGCAAGCTTGCGAGGAGGTACATCGGACCGTATGAGATTTTGAGCAAGATAGGAGACGTTGCCTATAGACTTGCGTTACCGCCGGAACTCTCCTGGGTACACAATGTTTTTCACGTTTCTATGTTGAAGAAATACGTCCCAAATCCTTCACATGTTTTGCGGCACGAACCATTGGAAATTCGAGAAGATGCATCGTATGTGGAGAAACCGGTTAGAATTGTGGACACCAAAGAACAAGAATTAAGAAATCGGACAATTCACTGGGTCAAAGTACAGTGGGAAAATCATGAGCCAGAAGAAGCGACATGGGAACTACGAGAGCAAGTCCAGAGAAAGTATCCTGAACTATTACCAGAGGTATATTTATTTTTTATTTGGAGGACCAAATAACCTAAGGGGTGGAGGATGTCAAACCCCGACCCAGGATTAGCGCGATTAGTGTTAACTAAGTGCGGGTTTAGTTGTAATGTGAGTTTAGTGTACGTGGGATTAGAAATTGGTCCGATTTAGTCTAGAATTAGCTTTGGGGAATTTTGAGAGCGTTTTGTGCTATTTGGTCACACTTAAGGATGCCTTGAGTGTACGTGTAAGCTTGGGAGGAAATTCCAGTTTTCTGATTTTGATCATGGTTTCGATCTCTTTTGAATGGTTTTATTTTATTAATAAACTTTTGTGTTCAGCTTGTTTGTGTTTTAGACCCAGAAACCCAAGTTTTGGCCCAAAGGGGTAAATCAGTCTTTTCACACCAAATCTGGACTCAAATTTCGAAATCTCAAAACTATGCCAAATTTATACTTTTTGGAAACTAGATTTTTCGGCGATCATTTTAGTCTTCTTCGTCGTTTTCATCCGGGACCCACAAGTTAGTGTTTTAACCATTGCAAGTTCTGAGCAATGGGGCCCACAAGAAACCACTTGAATCAAATCTCCTTCTCCCTCATTCTTTTTCACTCACGGTTCTAAACTCTCCCTGCAACTTCTCAACTCGGCTGAGACTCTTCTTCTTCCCTTCCTTTCTTCTCATTGCATGCCTAAGCTAGAGAGCTTCAAAGCACAAACCAACCCTATCATCTTCTTCCTCTCCACTCAAGGAATCCATTGCTACCATTTTCTTGGAGATCCCAGCTGTGTTCCCACTCCATTTTCTTCTCCTCTTCTTGTTTAGCAAGCTTCAGGTAATGGATCTCTTCCTCCTCTTCAATGTAGTCTTTTGAGCTCCTTAGGAACCCATTTTTCAAGCATGCAACACCTATTTCGAAATGGGTCATCGTCTTCTCTTTTTGGTGGATTTTTGAAGTTCTTTTCATGGGTTTCTTGTAGATTTCGTGGAGTACATTTGGTAGGCTTTGTTCTGAGATTGTTGGGCTAGGACTTTGGTAAAGGCAAGTGAACAACTTAGACTCATGATGCATGCAATGTTTGATTACTTTAGCTTTTATGATTTGATTTCTCTTCCATGATAATTTGGGCAATGTATGTTTCCAAAGGTGTTATAGTCTGAAATTTTGTTTTAATTGAAATGCATATGCTAATGGGTTGTGTTAATGGTTTTTCATTCATTTGAAGTTGCTTTTATCTTGCCAATGTGTTTTATAAATGGATGAAAGAATGGAGGAAAGGTTGTGAGGTGATTTGGAAGTGTGGATTGTTAGATTTTGAATGGAAATTGCCCTTGGAGAGCTTGGAGGCTCAGGGGATATGCAGGGATTTGACAAAGGAAAGAAATGGTGAGAAGGGAGTGGAAATTTTGAATCTGACTGAAGCTGCCGCAGACAGGCGGTTAGCAGTCGGCCAGCAGTCGGCTAGCCGACTGTTGACCCACGGCTAACCGACCCTGTGTCGGTTAGAATTACAGTAACTCAATTTCTGCACAGGGCGTGGTCGGCCAGCGGGCGGTCAGCAGGCGGCTAGCCGACCTGCGCAAGAAATTGAAAAGTAGTATGTTTCCTGATCAGTCGGTCAGCAGTCGGTCAGTTGGTCGGTCAGCCGACCAGCAACCGGCGGCCAGCCGCCGGGTAGCCGCGTGGTGACCGAATTGCACAGAAGGAAAAATTTTGAAGGGGCTTAGATGGGAGAGAAAAAAACTAGAATATGTTATGGGGTCTATAGCCTGATGCTGTGCAGTTGAAACAAGAAATGTTGTCCAGCTTCGGGAACACCAATTCATTTAAACTCCAACATTTGGGTTTCAACTTCACGAGAATCAAACAAAGAACCTTAGCATATACTTGACATAATTGTTTCGAAATCTTGAATTTTGACACGAAGAATACGTTCTGTACCTGTTTTGATTTACAAGCATGTATTTAACTTTTGATTTGTTTCAAGGACTGTATTGGGGACACTTTTCCAGCTTTGATGTTATAGCTTATGCTATTCTTGTTTAGTCTCGTCTTGCATTGTTTTGATAAGTGTTTTCCCTATTTTTCGCTAAGTTTTGTACAAGTATTGATCAGTTTTATGCATACATGAATGTCATAGAGTACCACTGAGCTTGGACTGCCCTCTCAGTCTGATCCACTAGTTAGGGGGTCCTTAAACATAAGGGCAATCTGCAGATTAGCCGTGTATTTATACACATCTTTGTTCTGTCCGGTTCCGCGGCCGGTTTTCCGCCCACCTTGTGTGGCTCGGACTTCTGTTTTGTTTTGTCTCGTTCTGTTTCGTTTTGCTTGCTCTTGTCATTGCGTATGACGGAGAAAGGATGAGCTCAATGTGGATTCGTGAATCATGTTATTTTATTGAAAAGCATATTAGTTTTGAATTACACCTTAAACATGTTTTGTTCAGAACTCATGCCATGTTTAAGTGCTGATTACTTTCATATTTCTGACTTGTATTATGTCTAAACTGTTCACCTGCCAGACCGTCGTGTCTGATCTCTTTGTTTTGGTGTTTAGATGCAGGCGCCGTTGATTTTGCGGAGGAGCGCCCGGAGGAGGCTTTTGAGCCACCCCCAGCCCGTGAGTGGCAACCCGACGATGTCCTCTAGATGTCGGGCGGGGTCTTGAGTACGATGCACATAGGGGGAATTATTTTGCTATTTTGGGAATGTATGGCCTTTGTTGGCTTTTTTTTTTCACTTTTGGGGTTATGTAACTTAACACTTTATTATCTTGAAACTTGAACTGAATTGGTAATGCTATGCTTACATTTTCTCCTCTGATTACTATTTTAATGATGATTTAACTTATGCAATTCGATATCATAATGTTTATGTTATTGATTGTGATGAGATTAATTGCACGCTTCCGCAAATCATTGTTCGTGTGAGATTGTTACATGTTCGTTTTTTTTTGGGAATCCTCACCGCGGAAACCTGTGGGTTAATCATAGTTGGATGGACAACAACCGTCGCGGGTCCCGGGCTTTGGGAAAACCTCGATCCGGGGTCGCGACAACACATGCTGAATTGAATTTCGAGGCTTTTGAAAATAAATATATATATATATATATATATTTACACTGCCCCAGAAACAAATGTAGAAATATATAAATGGTCATCAAATAACATCCCCATAATGAAACAACAAAATCCGAGATATCACTCTATTAAAGCAATTCGCACCTGTCTACAACTCCATCTTAGGTCTTTCATCACTCGTACACTTTAATGATCAACGGTGTGACTCACCTGATAATAAGTTCTTAAGAATTCAATTCCATGCGAACAGAGGGGCCCTTAAGCGAACACTTGTATGAAAGAAATTTGAAAAGCATTGAGTGTTATCACGTTTCTTATCTGAAGCAGTGACACAGAATATTTTGTAATCTTGCAATCAACATCTAAGCTTTATTTTTCTTTTTTTTTCGACACGCATAGATTTGGAAACTCTCTGGACCTAACCAACGGGCCTTAGGACTGATGGAAATGGTCAAGTCAAGCTCGATAACAGCTTTGGACCGCAGCAGAACGCCCATAGTTGCTCACATGCACAGAAAAGCAGCGATGCATCGACCACCGGGGCATGTCTGCGAGTATAGGATTTGCTTTTCTCGTTGTCCTGTTCAAATGAAGATTTTGCTGGTTTCACTTATTTTCTAAATCGTACATATCCAGACCTCTGGTTTTGTTAAGGTAACGGTTCTGGTAAGCTTACTTTGCTTGTTAAGTAAAGTGAAGGGCTAATACGAGAGACGTTCGATTTATTCCGTTTTTATTGTGATTTGGGATTATTTTCACCCGATTGTTATTCACACGCGTCCATCGTTCGTTTTGTGGAGCTAAGCCCCGACCCAAGACCCACCAACAAGCAAAAGAAGGGGAAAGAGGATAAAAAACCGGATTGAAAGATTTCCGCCACATGCGCGCGCAGCATAAATGCAATTTCCAGTTTTCCTCCTCTCGGAGCAGAGGAAAACTGGAAAATCGACTTTACCGCCGGTGGGAGCGGCGGTAAAGCTACAATTGCCAGATTACCTCCTCTCGGAGCGGAGGAAAACTGGAAAATCCAGTTTACCGCCGATGAGAGCGGCGGTAAAGCTGCAACTGCCAGCTTTCCTCCTCTCACAGTGGAGGAAAACTGGAAAATGCGATTTTACCGCCCATGCAAGCGGCGGTAAAGCTGCGTGAGTGTCCGAATAAAGTCGCAAGACCTTTCCATTTCCAATTAACATAAGATCAAATGAAAGAATCAAACGTTCCGTTTTTTCTTGTAGCCCATATCTGGTGAACTCCCACATGATGTGAATGGAGAGAAAAAAAATCACAGCAGCTGACTTCGGCAATTGACACATGCTGAATTGAATTTCGAGGCTTTTGAATATAAAAATATATATATATATATAAATATTTACAATGCCCCAGAAACAAATGTCGAAATATATAAATGGTCATCAAATAACATCCCCATAACGAAACAACAAAATCCGGATATCACTCTATTAAAGCAATTCGCACCTGTCTACAACTCCATCTTAGGTATTTCATCACTCGTACTCTTTAATGATCATCGGTGTGGCTCACCTGATAATAAGTTCTTAAGAATTCAATTCCATGCGAACAGAGGGGCCCTTAAGCGAACACTTGTATGAAAGAAATTTGAAATGCATTGAGTGTTATCACGTTTCTTATCTGAAGCAGTGACACGGAATATTTTGTAATCTTGCAATCAACATCTAAGCTTTATTTTTCTTTTTTTTTCGACACGCATAGATTTGGAAGCTCTCTGGACCTAACCAACGGGCCTTAGGACTGATGGAAATGGTCAAGTCAAGCTCGATAACAGCTTTGGACCGCAGCAGAACGCCCCATAGTTGTTCACATGCACAGAAAAGCAGCGATGCATCGACCACCGGGGCATGTCTGCGAGTATAGGATTTGCTTTTCTGGTTGTCCTGTTGAAATGAAGATTTTGCTGGTTTCACTTATTTTCTAAATCGTACATATCCGGATCTCTGGTTTTGTTAAGGTAACGGTTCTGGTAAGCTTACTTTGCTTGTTAAGTAAAGTGAAGGGCTAATACGAGAGACGTTCGATTTATTGCGTTTTTATTGTGATTTGGGATAATTTTAACCCGATTGTTATTCACACGCGTCCATCGTTCGTTTTGTGGAGCTAAGCCCCGACCCAAGACCCACCAACAAGCAAAAGAAGGGGAAAGAGGATAAAAAGCCGGATTGAAAGATTTCCGCCACATGCGCCCGCAGCATAAATGCAATTTCCAGTTTTCCTCCTCTCGGAGCGGAGGAAAACTGGAAAATCGACTTTACCGCCGGTGGGAGCGGCGGTAAAGCTGCAATTGCCAGATTACCTCCTCTCGGAGCGGAGGAAAACTGGAAAATCCAGTTTACCGCCGATGAGAGCGGCCGTAAAGCTGCAACTGCCAGCTTTCCTCCTCTCACAGTGGAGGAAAACTGGAAAATGCGATTTTACCGCCCATGCAAGCGGCGGTAAAGCTGCGTGAGTGTCCGAATAAAGTCGCAAGACCTTTCCATTTCCAATTAACATAAGATCAAATGAAAGAATCAAACGTTCCGTTTTTTTTGTTGTAGCCCATATCTAGTGAACTCCCACAGGATGTGAATGGAGAGAAAAAAAATCACAGCAGCTGACTTCGGCAATTGACACATGCTGAATTGAATTTCGAGGCTTTTGAATATAAATATATATATATATATATATATTTACACTGCCCCAGAAACAAATGTAGAAATATATAAATGGTCCTCAAATAACATCCCCATAATGAAACAACAAAATCCGAGATATCACACTAATAAAGCAATTCGCACCTGTCTACAACTCCATCTTAGGTCTTTCATCACTCGTACTCTTTAATGATCATCGGTGTGACTCACCTGATAATAAGTTCTTAAGAATTCAATTCCATGCGAACAGAGGGGCCCTTAAGCGAACACTTGTATGAAAGAAATTTGAAAAGCATTGAGTGTTATCACGTTTCTTATCTGAAGCAGTGACACGGAATATTTTGTAATCTTGCAATCAACATCTAAGCTTTATTTTTCTTTTTTTTTCGACACGCATAGATTTGGAAACTCTCTGGACCTAACCAACGGGCCTTAGGACTGATGGAAATGGTCAAGTCAAGCTCGATAACAGCTTTGGACCGCAGCAGAACGCCCCATAGTTGTTCACATGCACAGAAAAGCAGCGATGCATCGACCACCGGGGCATGTCTGCGAGTATAGGATTTGCTTTTCTGGTTGTCCTGTTGAAATGAAGATTTTGCTGGTTTCACTTATTTTATAAATCGTACATATCCGGATCTCTGGTTTTGTTAAGGTAACGGTTCTGGTAAGCTTACTTTGCTTGTTAAGTAAAGTGAAGGGCTAATACGAGAGACGTTCGATTTATTGCGTTTTTATTGTGATTTGGGATTATTTTCACCCGATTATTATTCACACGCGTCCATCGTTCGTTTTGTGGAGCTGAGCCCCGACCCAAGACCCACCAACAAGCAAAAGAAGGGGAAAGAGGATAAAAAACCGGATTGAAAGATTTCCGCCACATGCGCGCGCAGCATAAATGCAATTTCCAGTTTTCCTCCTTTCGGAGCGGAGGAAAACTGGAAAATCGACTTTACCGCCGGTGGGTGCGGCGGTAAAACTGCAACTGCCAGGTTTCCTCCTCTCGGAGCGGAGGAAAACTGGAAAATCCAGTTTACCGCCGATGAGAGCGGCGGTAAAGCTGCAACTGCCAGCTTTCCTCCTCTCACAGTGGAGGAAAAGTGGAAAATGCGATTTTACCGCCCATGCAAGCGGCGGTAAAGCTGCGTGAGTGTCCGAATAAAGTCGCAAGACCTTTCCATTTCCAATTAACATAAGATCAAATGAAAGAATCAAACGTTCCGTTTTTTCTTGTAGCCCATATCTAGTGAACTCCCACATGATGTGAGTGGAGAGAAAAAAAATCACAGCAGCTGACTTCGGCAATTGACACATGCTGAATTGAATTTCGAGGCTTTTGAATATAAATATATATATATATATATATTTATACTGCCCCAGAAACAAATGTAGAAATATATAAATGGTCATCAAATAACATCCCCATAATGAAACAACAAAATCCGAGATTTCACTCTATTAAAGCAATTCGCTCCTGTCTACAACTCCATCTTAGGTCTTTCATCACTCGTACTCTTTAATGATCATCGGTGTGACTCACCTGATAATAAGTTCCTAAGAATTCAATTCCATGCGAACATAGGGGCCCTTTAGCGAACACTTGTATGAAAGAAATTTGAAAAACATTGAGTGTTATCACGTTTCTTGTCTAAAGCAGTGACACGGAATATTTTGTAATCTTGCAATCAACATCTAAGCTTTATTTTTCTTTTTTTTTCGACACGCATAGATTTGGAAACTCTCTGGACCTAACCAACGGGCCTTAGGACTGATGGAAATGGTCAAGTCAAGCTCGATAACAGCTTTGGACCGCAGTAGAACGCCCCATAGTTGTTCACATGCACAGAAAAGCAGCGATGCATCGACCACCGGGGCATGTCTGCGAGTATAGGATTTGCTTTTCTGGTTGTCCTGTTGAAATGAAGATTTTGCTGGTTTCACTTATTTTCTAAATCGTACATATCCGGATCTCTGGTTTTGTTAAGGTAACGGTTCTGGTAAGCTTACTTTGCTTGTTAAGTAAAGTGAAGGGCTAATACGAGAGACGTTCGATTTATTGCGTTTTTATTGTGATTTGGGATTATTTTCACCCGATTGTTATTCACACGCGTCCATCGTTCGTTTTGTGGAGCTAAGCCCCGATCCAAGACCCACCAACAAGCAAAAGAAGGGGAAAGCGGATAAAAAGACGGATTGAAAGATTTCCGCCACATGCGCGCGCAGCATAAATGCAATTTCCAGTTTTCCTGCTTTCGGAGCGGAGGAAAACTGGAAAATCGACTTTACCGCCGGTGGGTGCGGCGGTAAAACTGCAACTGCCAGGTTTTCCTCCTCTCGGAGCGGCGGTACAGCTGCAATTGCCAGATTTCCTCCTCTCGGAGCGGAGGAAAACTGGAAAATCCAGTTTACCGCCGATGAGAGCGGCGGTAAAGCTGCAACTGCCAGCTTTCCTCCTCTCACAGTGGAGGAAAAGTGGAAAATGCGATTTTACCGCCCATGCAAGCGGCGGTAAAGCTGCGTGAGTGTCCGAATAAAGTCGCAAGACCTTTCCATTTCCAATTAACATAAGATCAAATGAAAGAATCAAACGTTCCGTTTTTTTTGTTGTAGCCCATATCTAGTGAACTCCCACAGGATGTGAATGGAGAGAAAAAAAATCACAGCAGCTGACTTCGGCAATTGACACATGCTGAATTGAATTTCGAGGCTTTTGAATATAAATATATATATATATATATATATTTACACTGCCCCAGAAACAAATGTAGAAATATATAAATGGTCCTCAAATAACATCCCCATAATGAAACAACAAAATCCGAGATATCACACTAATAAAGCAATTCGCACCTGTCTACAACTCCATCTTAGGTCTTTCATCACTCGTACTCTTTAATGATCATCGGTGTGACTCACCTGATAATAAGTTCTTAAGAATTCAATTCCATGCGAACAGAGGGGCCCTTAAGCGAACACTTGTATGAAAGAAATTTGAAAAGCATTGAGTGTTATCACGTTTCTTATCTGAAGCAGTGACACGGAATATTTTGTAATCTTGCAATCAACATCTAAGCTTTATTTTTCTTTTTTTTTCGACACGCATAGATTTGGAAACTCTCTGGATCTAACCAACGGGCCTTAGGACTGATGGAAATGGTCAAGTCAAGCTCGATAACAGCTTTGGACCGCAGCAGAACGCCCCATAGTTGTTCACATGCACAGAAAAGCAGCGATGCATCGACCACCGGGGCATGTCTGCGAGTATAGGATTTGCTTTTCTGGTTGTCCTGTTGAAATGAAGATTTTGCTGGTTTCACTTATTTTATAAATCGTACATATCCGGATCTCTGGTTTTGTTAAGGTAACGGTTCTGGTAAGCTTACTTTGCTTGTTAAGTAAAGTGAAGGGCTAATACGAGAGACGTTCGATTTATTGCGTTTTTATTGTGATTTGGGATTATTTTCACCCGATTATTATTCACACGCGTCCATCGTTCGTTTTGTGGAGCTGAGCCCCGACCCAAGACCCACCAACAAGCAAAAGAAGGGGAAAGAGGATAAAAAACCGGATTGAAAGATTTCCGCCACATGCGCGCGCAGCATAAATGCAATTTCCAGTTTTCCTCCTTTCGGAGCGGAGGAAAACTGGAAAATCGACTTTACCGCCGGTGGGTGCGGCGGTAAAACTGCAACTGCCAGGTTTCCTCCTCTCGGAGCGGAGGAAAACTGGAAAATCCAGTTTACCGCCGATGAGAGCGGCGGTAAAGCTGCAACTGCCAGCTTTCCTCCTCTCACAGTGGAGGAAAAGTGGAAAATGCGATTTTACCGCCCATGCAAGCGGCGGTAAAGCTGCGTGAGTGTCCGAATAAAGTCGCAAGACCTTTCCATTTCCAATTAACATAAGATCAAATGAAAGAATCAAACGTTCCGTTTTTTCTTGTAGCCCATATCTAGTGAACTCCCACATGATGTGAGTGGAGAGAAAAAAAATCACAGCAGCTGACTTCGGCAATTGACACATGCTGAATTGAATTTCGAGGCTTTTGAATATAAATATATATATATATATATATTTATACTGCCCCAGAAACAAATGTAGAAATATATAAATGGTCATCAAATAACATCCCCATAATGAAACAACAAAATCCGAGATTTCACTCTATTAAAGCAATTCGCTCCTGTCTACAACTCCATCTTAGGTCTTTCATCACTCGTACTCTTTAATGATCATCGGTGTGACTCACCTGATAATAAGTTCCTAAGAATTCAATTCCATGCGAACATAGGGGCCCTTTAGCGAACACTTGTATGAAAGAAATTTGAAAAACATTGAGTGTTATCACGTTTCTTGTCTAAAGCAGTGACACGGAATATTTTGTAATCTTGCAATCAACATCTAAGCTTTATTTTTCTTTTTTTTTCGACACGCATAGATTTGGAAACTCTCTGGACCTAACCAACGGGCCTTAGGACTGATGGAAATGGTCAAGTCAAGCTCGATAACAGCTTTGGACCGCAGCAGAACGCCCCATAGTTGTTCACATGCACAGAAAAGCAGCGATGCATCGACCACCGGGGCATGTCTGCGAGTATAGGATTTGCTTTTCTGGTTGTCCTGTTGAAATGAAGATTTTGCTGGTTTCACTTATTTTCTAAATCGTACATATCCGGATCTCTGGTTTTGTTAAGGTAACGGTTCTGGTAAGCTTACTTTGCTTGTTAAGTAAAGTGAAGGGCTAATACGAGAGACGTTCGATTTATTGCGTTTTTATTGTGATTTGGGATTATTTTCACCCGATTGTTATTCACACGCGTCCATCGTTCGTTTTGTGGAGCTAAGCCCCGATCCAAGACCCACCAACAAGCAAAAGAAGGGGAAAGCGGATAAAAAGACGGATTGAAAGATTTCCGCCACATGCGCGCGCAGCATAAATGCAATTTCCAGTTTTCCTGCTTTCGGAGCGGAGGAAAACTGGAAAATCGACTTTACCGCCGGTGGGTGCGGCGGTAAAACTGCAACTGCCAGGTTTTCCTCCTCTCGGAGCGGCGGTACAGCTGCAATTGCCAGATTTCCTCCTCTCGGAGCGGAGGAAAACTGGAAAATCCAGTTTACCGCCGATGAGAGCGGCGGTAAAGCTGCAACTGCCAGCTTTCCTCCTCTCACAGTGGAGGAAAAGTGGAAAATGCGATTTTACCGCCCATGCAAGCGGCGGTAAAGCTGCGTGAGTGTCCGAATAAAGTCGCAAGACCTTTCCATTTCCAATTAACATAAGATCAAATGAAAGAATCAAACGTTCCGTTTTTTCTTGTAGCCCATATCTAGTGAACTCCCACAGGATGTGAATGGAGAGAAAAAAAATCGCAGCAGCTGACTTCGGCAATTGACACATGCTGAATTGAATTTCGAGGCTTTTGAATATATATATATTTACACTGCCCCAGAAACAAATGTAGAAATATATAAATTGTCATCAAATAACATCCCCATAATGAAACAACAAAATCCGAGATATCACTCTATTAAAGCAATTCGCACCTGTCTACAACTCCATCTTAGGTCTTTCATCACTCGTACTCTTTAATGATCATCGGTGTGACTCACCTGATAATAAGTTCCTAAGAATTCAATTCCATGCGAACATAGGGGCCCTTTAGCGAACACTTGTATGAAAGAAATTTGAAAAACATTGAGTGTTATCACGTTTCTTGTCTAAAGCAGTGACACGGAATATTTTGTAATCTTGCAATCAACATCTAAGCTTTATTTTTCTTTTTTTTTCGACACGCATAGATTTGGAAACTCTCTGGACCTAACCAACGGGCCTTAGGACTGATGGAAATGGTCAAGTCAAGCTCGATAACAGCTTTGGACCGCAGCAGAACGCCCCATAGTTGTTCACATGCACAGAAAAGCAGCGATGCATCGACCACCGGGTCATGTCTGCGAGTATAGGATTTGCTTTTCTGGTTGTCCTGTTGAAATGAAGATTTTGCTGGTTTCACTTATTTTCTAAATCGTACATATCCGGATCTCTGGTTTTGTTAAGGTAACGGTTCTGGTAAGCTTACTTTGCTTGTTAAGTAAAGTGAAGGGCTAATACGAGAGACGTTCGATTTATTGCGTTTTTATTGTGATTTGGGATTATTTTCACCCGATTGTTATTCACACGCGTCCATCGTTCGTTTTGTGGAGCTAAGCCCCGATCCAAGACCCACCAACAAGCAAAAGAAGGGGAAAGCGGATAAAAAGACGGATTGAAAGATTTCCGCCACATGCGCGCGCAGCATAAATGCAATTTCCAGTTTTCCTGCTTTCGGAGCGGAGGAAAACTGGAAAATCGACTTTACCGCCGGTGGGTGCGGCGGTAAAACTGCAACTGCCAGGTTTTCCTCCTCTCGGAGCGGCGGTACAGCTGCAATTGCCAGATTTCCTCCTCTCGGAGCGGAGGAAAACTGGAAAATCCAGTTTACCGCCGATGAGAGCGGCGGTAAAGCTGCAACTGCCAGCTTTCCTCCTCTCACAGTGGAGGAAAAGTGGAAAATGCGATTTTACCGCCCATGCAAGCGGCGGTAAAGCTGCGTGAGTGTCCGAATAAAGTCGCAAGACCTTTCCATTTCCAATTAACATAAGATCAAATGAAAGAATCAAACGTTCCGTTTTTTTTGTTGTAGCCCATATCTAGTGAACTCCCACAGGATGTGAATGGAGAGAAAAAAAATCACAGCAGCTGACTTCGGCAATTGACACATGCTGAATTGAATTTCGAGGCTTTTGAATATAAATATATATATATATATATTTACACTGCCCCAGAAACAAATGTAGAAATATATAAATGGTCCTCAAATAACATCCCCATAATGAAACAACAAAATCCGAGATATCACACTAATAAAGCAATTCGCACCTGTCTACAACTCCATCTTAGGTCTTTCATCACTCGTACTCTTTAATGATCATCGGTGTGACTCACCTGATAATAAGTTCTTAAGAATTCAATTCCATGCGAACAGAGGGGCCCTTAAGCGAACACTTGTATGAAAGAAATTTGAAAAGCATTGAGTGTTATCACGTTTCTTATCTGAAGCAGTGACACGGAATATTTTGTAATCTTGCAATCAACATCTAAGCTTTATTTTTCTTTTTTTTTCGACACGCATAGATTTGGAAACTCTCTGGACCTAACCAACGGGCCTTAGGACTGATGGAAATGGTCAAGTCAAGCTCGATAACAGCTTTGGACCGCAGCAGAACGCCCCATAGTTGTTCACATGCACAGAAAAGCAGCGATGCATCGACCACCGGGGCATGTCTGCGAGTATAGGATTTGCTTTTCTGGTTGTCCTGTTGAAATGAAGATTTTGCTGGTTTCACTTATTTTATAAATCGTACATATCCGGATCTCTGGTTTTGTTAAGGTAACGGTTCTGGTAAGCTTACTTTGCTTGTTAAGTAAAGTGAAGGGCTAATACGAGAGACGTTCGATTTATTGCGTTTTTATTGTGATTTGGGATTATTTTCACCCGATTATTATTCAAACGCGTCCATCGTTCGTTTTGTGGAGCTGAGCCCCGACCCAAGACCCACCAACAAGCAAAAGAAGGGGAAAGAGGATAAAAAACCGGATTGAAAGATTTCCGCCACATGCGCGCGCAGCATAAATGCAATTTCCAGTTTTCCTCCTTTCGGAGCGGAGGAAAACTGGAAAATCGACTTTACCGCCGGTGGGTGCGGCGGTAAAACTGCAACTGCCAGGTTTCCTCCTCTCGGAGCGGAGGAAAACTGGAAAATCCAGTTTACCGCCGATGAGAGCGGCGGTAAAGCTGCAACTGCCAGCTTTCCTCCTCTCACAGTGGAGGAAAAGTGGAAAATGCGATTTTACCGCCCATGCAAGCGGCGGTAAAGCTGCGTGAGTGTCCGAATAAAGTCGCAAGACCTTTCCATTTCCAATTAACATAAGATCAAATGAAAGAATCAAACGTTCCGTTTTTTTTGTTGTAGCCCATATCTAGTGAACTCCCACAGGATGTGAATGGAGAGAAAAAAAATCACAGCAGCTGACTTCGGCAATTGACACATGCTGAATTGAATTTCGAGGCTTTTGAATATAAATATATATATATATATATATATTTACACTGCCCCAGAAACAAATGTAGAAATATATAAATGGTCCTCAAATAACATCCCCATAATGAAACAACAAAATCCGAGATATCACACTAATAAAGCAATTCGCACCTGTCTACAACTCCATCTTAGGTCTTTCATCACTCGTACTCTTTAATGATCATCGGTGTGACTCACCTGATAATAAGTTCTTAAGAATTCAATTCCATGCGAACAGAGGGGCCCTTAAGCGAACACTTGTATGAAAGAAATTTGAAAAGCATTGAGTGTTATCACGTTTCTTATCTGAAGCAGTGACACGGAATATTTTGTAATCTTGCAATCAACATCTAAGCTTTATTTTTCTTTTTTTTTCGACACGCATAGATTTGGAAACTCTCTGGACCTAACCAACGGGCCTTAGGACTGATGGAAATGGTCAAGTCAAGCTCGATAACAGCTTTGGACCGCAGCAGAACGCCCCATAGTTGTTCACATGCACAGAAAAGCAGCGATGCATCGACCACCGGGGCATGTCTGCGAGTATAGGATTTGCTTTTCTGGTTGTCCTGTTGAAATGAAGATTTTGCTGGTTTCACTTATTTTCTAAATCGTACATATCCGGATCTCTGGTTTTGTTAAGGTAACGGTTCTGGTAAGCTTACTTTGCTTGTTAAGTAAAGTGAAGGGCTAATACGAGAGACGTTCGATTTATTGCGTTTTTATTGTGATTTGGGATTATTTTCACCCGATTGTTATTCACACGCGTCCATCGTTCGTTTTGTGGAGCTAAGCCCCGATCCAAGACCCACCAACAAGCAAAAGAAGGGGAAAGCGGATAAAAAGACGGATTGAAAGATTTCCGCCACATGCGCGCGCAGCATAAATGCAATTTCCAGTTTTCCTGCTTTCGGAGCGGAGGAAAACTGGAAAATCGACTTTACCGCCGGTGGGTGCGGCGGTAAAACTGCAACTGCCAGGTTTTCCTCCTCTCGGAGCGGCGGTACAGCTGCAATTGCCAGATTTCCTCCTCTCGGAGCGGAGGAAAACTGGAAAATCCAGTTTACCGCCGATGAGAGCGGCGGTAAAGCTGCAACTGCCAGCTTTCCTCCTCTCACAGTGGAGGAAAAGTGGAAAATGCGATTTTACCGCCCATGCAAGCGGCGGTAAAGCTGCGTGAGTGTCCGAATAAAGTCGCAAGACCTTTCCATTTCCAATTAACATAAGATCAAATGAAAGAATCAAACGTTCCGTTTTTTCTTGTAGCCCATATCTAGTGAACTCCCACAGGATGTGAATGGAGAGAAAAAAAATCGCAGCAGCTGACTTCGGCAATTGACACATGCTGAATTGAATTTCGAGGCTTTTGAATATATATATATTTACACTGCCCCAGAAACAAATGTAGAAATATATAAATTGTCATCAAATAACATCCCCATAATGAAACAACAAAATCCGAGATATCACTCTATTAAAGCAATTCGCACCTGTCTACAACTCCATCTTAGGTCTTTCATCACTCGTACTCTTTAATGATCATCGGTGTGACTCACCTGATAATAAGTTCCTAAGAATTCAATTCCATGCGAACATAGGGGCCCTTTAGCGAACACTTGTATGAAAGAAATTTGAAAAACATTGAGTGTTATCACGTTTCTTGTCTAAAGCAGTGACACGGAATATTTTGTAATCTTGCAATCAACATCTAAGCTTTATTTTTCTTTTTTTTTCGACACGCATAGATTTGGAAACTCTCTGGACCTAACCAACGGGCCTTAGGACTGATGGAAATGGTCAAGTCAAGCTCGATAACAGCTTTGGACCGCAGCAGAACGCCCCATAGTTGTTCACATGCACAGAAAAGCAGCGATGCATCGACCACCGGGGCATGTCTGCGAGTATAGGATTTGCTTTTCTGGTTGTCCTGTTGAAATGAAGATTTTGCTGGTTTCACTTATTTTCTAAATCGTACATATCCGGATCTCTGGTTTTGTTAAGGTAACGGTTCTGGTAAGCTTACTTTGCTTGTTAAGTAAAGTGAAGGGCTAATACGAGAGACGTTCGATTTATTGCGTTTTTATTGTGATTTGGGATTATTTTCACCCGATTGTTATTCACACGCGTCCATCGTTCGTTTTGTGGAGCTAAGCCCCGATCCAAGACCCACCAACAAGCAAAAGAAGGGGAAAGCGGATAAAAAGACGGATTGAAAGATTTCCGCCACATGCGCGCGCAGCATAAATGCAATTTCCAGTTTTCCTGCTTTCGGAGCGGAGGAAAACTGGAAAATCGACTTTACCGCCGGTGGGTGCGGCGGTAAAACTGCAACTGCCAGGTTTTCCTCCTCTCGGAGCGGCGGTACAGCTGCAATTGCCAGATTTCCTCCTCTCGGAGCGGAGGAAAACTGGAAAATCCAGTTTACCGCCGATGAGAGCGGCGGTAAAGCTGCAACTGCCAGCTTTCCTCCTCTCACAGTGGAGGAAAAGTGGAAAATGCGATTTTACCGCCCATGCAAGCGGCGGTAAAGCTGCGTGAGTGTCCGAATAAAGTCGCAAGACCTTTCCATTTCCAATTAACATAAGATCAAATGAAAGAATCAAACGTTCCGTTTTTTCTTGTAGCCCATATCTAGTGAACTCCCACAGGATGTGAATGGAGAGAAAAAAAATCGCAGCAGCTGACTTCGGCAATTGACACATGCTGAATTGAATTTCGAGGCTTTTGAATATATATATATTTACACTGCCCCAGAAACAAATGTAGAAATATATAAATTGTCATCAAATAACATCCCCATAATGAAACAACAAAATCCGAGATATCACTCTATTAAAGCAATTCGCACCTGTCTACAACTCCATCTTAGGTCTTTCATCACTCGTACTCTTTAATGATCATCGGTGTGACTCACCTGATAATAAGTTCCTAAGAATTCAATTCCATGCGAACATAGGGGCCCTTTAGCGAACACTTGTATGAAAGAAATTTGAAAAACATTGAGTGTTATCACGTTTCTTGTCTAAAGCAGTGACACGGAATATTTTGTAATCTTGCAATCAACATCTAAGCTTTATTTTTCTTTTTTTTTCGACACGCATAGATTTGGAAACTCTCTGGACCTAACCAACGGGCCTTAGGACTGATGGAAATGGTCAAGTCAAGCTCGATAACAGCTTTGGACCGCAGCAGAACGCCCCATAGTTGTTCACATGCACAGAAAAGCAGCGATGCATCGACCACCGGGGCATGTCTGCGAGTATAGGATTTGCTTTTCTGGTTGTCCTGTTGAAATGAAGATTTTGCTGGTTTCACTTATTTTCTAAATCGTACATATCCGGATCTCTGGTTTTGTTAAGGTAACGGTTCTGGTAAGCTTACTTTGCTTGTTAAGTAAAGTGAAGGGCTAATACGAGAGACGTTCGATTTATTGCGTTTTTATTGTGATTTGGGATTATTTTCACCCGATTGTTATTCACACGCGTCCATCGTTCGTTTTGTGGAGCTAAGCCCCGATCCAAGACCCACCAACAAGCAAAAGAAGGGGAAAGCGGATAAAAAGACGGATTGAAAGATTTCCGCCACATGCGCGCGCAGCATAAATGCAATTTCCAGTTTTCCTGCTTTCGGAGCGGAGGAAAACTGGAAAATCGACTTTACCGCCGGTGGGTGCGGCGGTAAAACTGCAACTGCCAGGTTTTCCTCCTCTCGGAGCGGCGGTACAGCTGCAATTGCCAGATTTCCTCCTCTCGGAGCGGAGGAAAACTGGAAAATCCAGTTTACCGCCGATGAGAGCGGCGGTAAAGCTGCAACTGCCAGCTTTCCTCCTCTCACAGTGGAGGAAAAGTGGAAAATGCGATTTTACCGCCCATGCAAGCGGCGGTAAAGCTGCGTGAGTGTCCGAATAAAGTCGCAAGACCTTTCCATTTCCAATTAACATAAGATCAAATGAAAGAATCAAACGTTCCGTTTTTTCTTGTAGCCCATATCTAGTGAACTCCCACAGGATGTGAATGGAGAGAAAAAAAATCGCAGCAGCTGACTTCGGCAATTGACACATGCTGAATTGAATTTCGAGGCTTTTGAATATATATATATTTACACTGCCCCAGAAACAAATGTAGAAATATATAAATTGTCATCAAATAACATCCCCATAATGAAACAACAAAATCCGAGATATCACTCTATTAAAGCAATTCGCACCTGTCTACAACTCCATCTTAGGTCTTTCATCACTCGTACTCTTTAATGATCATCGGTGTGACTCACCTGATAATAAGTTCTTAAGAATTCAATTCCTTGCGAACAGAGGGGCCCTTAAGCGAACACTTGTATGAAAGAAATTCGAAAAGCATTGAGTGTTATCACGTTTCTTATCTGAAGCAGTGACACAGAATATTTTGTAATCTTGCAATCAACATCTAAGCTTTATTTTTCTTTTTTTTTCGACACGCATAGATTTGGAAACTCTCTGGACCTAACCAACGGGCCTTAGGACTGATGGAAATGGTCAAGTCAAGCTCGATAACAGCTTTGGACCGCAGCAGAACGCCCCATAGTTGTTCACATGCACAGAAAAGCAGCGATGCATCGACCACCGGGGCATGTCTGCGAGTATAGGATTTGCTTTTCTGGTTGTCCTGTTGAAATGAAGATTTTGCTGGTTTCACTTATTTTCTAAATCGTACATATCCGGATCTCTGGTTTTGTTAAGGTAACGGTTTTGGTAAGCTTACTTTGCTTGTTAAGTAAAGTGAAGGGCTAATACGAGAGACGTTCGATTTATTACGTTTTTAGTGTGATTTGGGATTATTTTCACCCGATTGTTATTCACACGCGTCCATCGTTCGTTTTGTGGAGCTAAGCCCCGACCCAAGACCCACCAACAAGCAAAAGAAGGGGAAAGAGGATAAAAAGACGGATTGAAAGATTTCCGCCACATGCGCCCGCAGCATAAATGCAATTTCCAGTTTTCCTCCTCTCGGACCGGAGGAAAAATGGAAAATCGACTTTTCCGCCGGTGGGAGCGGCGGTACAGCTGCAATTGCCAGATTTCCTCCTCTCGGAGCGGAGGAAAACTGGAAAATCCAGTTTACCGCCGATGAGAGCGGCGGTAAAGCTGCAACTGCCAGCTTTCCTCCTCTCACAGTGGAGTAAAACTGGAAAATGCGATTTTACCGCCCATGCAAGCGGCGGTAAAGCTGCGTGAGTGTCCGAATAAAGTCGCAAGACCTTTCCATTTCCAATTAACATAAGATCAAATGAAAGAATCAAACGTTCCATTTTTTCTTGTAGCCCATATCTAGTGAACTCCCACAGGATGTGAATGGAGAGAAAAAAAATCACAGTGGCTGACTTCGGCAATTGACACATGCTGAATTGAATTTCGAGGCTTTTGAATATAAATATATATATATATTTACACTGCCCCAGAAACAAATGTAGAAATATATAAATGGTCATCAAATAACATCCCCATAATGAAACAACAAAATCCGAGATATCACTCTATTAAAGCAATTCGCACCTGTCTACAACTCCATCTTAGGTCTTTCATCACTCGTACTCTTTAATGATCATCGGTGTGACTCACCTGATAATAAGTTCTTAAGAATTCAATTCCATGCGAACAAAGGGGCCCTTAAGCGAACACTTGTAAGAAAGAAATTGGAAAAGCATTGAGTGTTATCACGTTTCTTATCTGAAGCAGTGACACAGAATATTTTGTAATCTTGCAATCAACATCTAAGCTTTATTTTTCTTTTTTTTTTTCGACACCCAAAGATTTGGAAACTCTCTGGACCTAACCAACGGGCCTTAGGACTGATGGAAATGGTCAAGTCAAACTCGATAACAGCTTTGGACCGCAGCAGAACGCCCCATAGTTGTTCACATGCACAGAAAAGCAGCGATGCATCGACCACCGGGGCATGTCTGCGAGTATAGGATTTGCTTTTCTGGTTGTCCTGTTGAAATGAAGATTTTGCTGGTTTCACTTATTTTCTAAATCGTACATATCCGGATCTCTGGTTTTGTTAAGGTAACGGTTCTGGTAAGCTTACTTTGCTTGTTAAGTAAAGTGAAGGGCTAATACGAGAGACGTTCGATTTATTGCGTTTTTATTGTGATTTGGGATTATTTTCACCCGATTATTATTCACACGCGTCCATCCTTCGTTTTGTGGAGCTGAGCCCCGACCCAAGACCCACCAACAAGCAAAAGAAGGGGAAAGAGGATAAAAAAGCGGATTGAAAGATTTCCGCCACATGCGCCCGCAGCATAAATGCAATTTCCAGTCTTCCTCCTCTCGGAGCGGAGGAAAACTGGAAAATCAACTTTACCGCCGGTGGGAGCGGCGGTAAAGCTGCAATTGCCAGATTACCTCCTCTCGGAGCGGAGGAAAACTGGAAAATCCAGTTTACCGCCGATGAGAGCGGCGGTAAAGCTGCAACTGCCAGCTTTCCTCCTCTCACAGTGGAGGAAAACTGGAAAATGCGATTTTTCCGCCCACGCAAGCGGCGGTAAAGCTGCGTGAGTGTCCGAATAAAGTCGCAAGACCTTTCCATTTCCAATGAACATAAGATCAAATGAAAGAATCAAACGTTCCGTTTTTTCTTGTAGCCCATATCTAGTGAACTCCCACAGGATGTGAATGGAGAGAAAAAAAATCACAGTAGCTGACTTCGGCAATTGACACATGCTGAATTGAATTTCGAGGCTTTTGAATATAAATATATATATATTTACACTGCCCCAGAAACAAATGTAGAAATATATAAATGGTCATCAAATAACATCCCCATAATGAAACAACAAAATCCGAGATATCACTCTATTAAAGCAATTCGCACCTGTCTACAACTCCATCTTAGGTCTTTCATCACTCGTACTCTTTAATGATCATCGGTGTGACTCACCTGATAATAAGTTCTTAAGAATTCAATTCCATGCGAACAGAGGGGCCCTTAAGCGAACACTTGTATGAAAGAAATTTGAAAAGCATTGAGTGTTATCACGTTTCTTATCTGAAGCAGTGACACAGAATATTTTGTAATCTTGCAATCAACATCTAAGCTTTATTTTTCTTTTTTTTTCGACACGCATAGATTTGGAAACTCTCTGGACCTAACCAACGGGCCTTAATGGGGATGTTATTTGATGACCATTTATATATTTCTACATTTGTTTCTGGGCAGTATAAATATATATATATATATTTATTTATATTCAAAAGCCTCGAAATTCAATTCAGCATGTGTCAATTGCCGAAGTCAGCTGCTGTGATTTTTTTTCTCTCCATTCACATCATGTGGGAGTTCACTAGATATGGGCTACAAGAAAAAACGGAACGTTTGATTCTTTCATTTGATCTTACGTTAATTGGAAATGGAAAGGTCTTGCGACTTTATTCGAACACCCACGCAGCTTTACCGCCGCTCGCATGGGCGGTAAAGTCGCATTTTCCAGTTTTCCTTCACTGTGAGAGGAGGAAAACTGGCAGCTGCAGCTTTACCGCCGCTCTCATCGGCGGTAAACTGGATTTTCCAGTTTTCCTCCGCTCCGAGAGGAGGAAATCTGGCAATTGCAGCTTCACCGCCGCTCCGATCCGCGGTAAAGTCGATTTTCCAGTTTTCCTCCGCTCTGAGAGGAGGAAAACTGGAAATTGCATTTATGCTGCGGGCGCATGTGGCGGAAATCTTTCAATCCGGTGTTTTATCCTTTTTCCCCTTCTTTTGCTTGTTGGTGGGACTTGGGTCGGGGCTTAGCTCCCCAAACGAACGATGGACGCGTGTGAATAACAGTCGGGTGAAAATAATCCCAAATCACAATAAAAACGCAATAAATCGAACGTCTCTCGTATTAGCCCTTCACTTTACTTAACAAGCAAAGTAAGCTTACCAGAACCGTTACCTTAACAAAACCAGAGATCCGGATATGTACGATTCAGAAAATAAGTGAAACCAGCAAAATCTTCATTTCAACAGGACAACCAGAAAAGCAAATCCTATACTCGCAGACATGCCTCGGTGGTCGATGCATCGCCGCTTTTCTGTGCATGTGAACAACTATGGGGCGTTCTGCTGCGGTCCAAAGCTGTTATCGAGCTTGACTTGACCATTTCCATCAGTCCTAAGGCCCGTTGGTTAGGTCCAGAGAGTTTCCAAATCTATGCGTGTCGAAAAAAAAAGAAAAATAAAGCTTAGATGTTGATTGCAAGATTACAAAATATTCCGTGTCACTGCTTTAGATAAGAAACGTGATAACACTCAATGCTTTTCAAATTTCTTTCATACAAGTGTTCGCTTAATGGCCCCTATGTTCGCATGGAATTGAATTCTTAAGAGCTTATTATCAGGTGAGTCACACCGATGATCATTAAAGAGTACGAGTGATGAAAGACCTAAGATGGAGTTGTAGACAGGAGCGAATTGCTTTAATAGAGTGAAATCTCGGATTTTGTTGTTTCATTATGGGGATGTTATTTGATGACCATTTATATATTTCTACATTTGTTTCTGGGGCAGTATAAATATATATATATATATATATTTACATTCAAAAGCCTCGAAATTCAATTCAGCATGTGTCAATTGCCGAAGTCAGCAGCTGTGATTTTTTTTCTCTCCATTCACATCATGTGGGAGTTCACTAGATATGGGCTACAAGAAAGGCGGAACGTTTGATTCTTTCATTTGATCTTATGTTAATTGGAAATGGAAAGGTCTTGCGACTTTATTCGGACACGCACGCAGCTTTACCGCCGCTCGCATGTCTGTAAAGTCGCATTTTCCAGTTTTCCTCCACTGTGAGAGGAGGAAAACTGGCAGTTGCAGCTTTACCGCCGCTCTCATCGGCGGTAAACTGGATTTTCCAGTTTTCCTACGCTCCGAGAGGAGGAAATCTGGCAATTGCAGCTTCACCGCCGCTCCGATCCGCGGTAAAGTCGATTTTCCAGTTTTCCTCCGCTCCGAGAGGAGGAAAACTGGAAATTGCATTTATGCTGCGGGCGCATGTGGTGGAAATCTTTCAATCCGGTGTTTTATCCTTTTTCCCCTTCTTTTGCTTGTTGGTGGGACTTGGGTCGGGGCTTAGCTCCCCAAACGAACGATGGACGCGTGTGAATAACAGTCGGGTGAAAATAATCCCAAATCACAATAAAAACGCAATAAATCGAACGTCTCTCGTATTAGCCCTTCACTTTACTTAACAAGCAAAGTAAGCTTACCAGAACCGTTACCTTAACAAAACCAGAGATCCGGATATGTACGATTCAGAAAATAAGTGAAACCAGCAAAATCTTCATTTCAACAGGACAACCAGAAAAGCAAATCCTATACTCGCAGACATGCCTCGGTGGTCGATGCATCGCCGCTCTTCTGTGCATGTGAACAACTATGGGGCGTTCTGCTGCGGTCCAAAGCTGTTATCGAGCTTGGCTTGACCATTTCCATCAGTCCTAAGGCCCGTTGGTTAGGTCCAGAGAGTTTCCAAATCTATGCGTGTCGAAAAAAAAAGAAAAATAAAGCTTAGATGTTGATTGCAAGATTACAAAATATTCCGTGTCACTGCTTTAGACAAGAAACGTGATAACACTCAATGTTTTTCAAATTTCTTTCATACAAGTGTTCGCTAAAGGGCCCCTATGTTCGCATGGAATTGAATTCTTAGGAACTTATTATCAGGTGAGTCACACCGATGATCATTAAAGAGTACGAGTGATGAAAGACCTAAGATGGAGTTGTAGACAGGAGCGAATTGCTTTAATAGAGTGAAATCTCGGATTTTGTTGTTTCATTATGGGGATGTTATTTGATGACCATTTATATATTTCTACATTTGTTTCTGGGGCAGTATAAATATATATATATATATATTTATATTCAAAAGCCTCGAAATTCAATTCAGCATGTGTCAATTGCCGAAGTCAGCTGCTGTGATTTTTTTTCTCTCCATTCACATCATGTGGGAGTTCACTAGATATGGGCTACAAGAAAAAACGGAACGTTTGATTCTTTCATTTGATCTTACGTTAATTGGAAATGGAAAGGTGTTGCGACTTTATTCGAACACCCACGCAGCTTTACCGCCGCTCGCATGGGCGGTAAAGTCGCATTTTCCAGTTTTCCTTCACTGTGAGAGGAGGAAAACTGGCAGCTGCAGCTTTACCGCCGCTCTCATCGGCGGTAAACTGGATTTTCCAGTTTTCCTCCGCTCCGAGAGGAGGAAATCTGGCAATTGCAGCTTCACCGCCGCTCCGATCCGCGGTAAAGTCGATTTTCCAGTTTTCCTCCTCTCCGAGAGGAGGAAAACTGGAAATTGCATTTATGCTGCGGGCGCATGTGGCGGAAATCTTTCAATCCGGTGTTTTATCCTTTTTCCCCTTCTTTTGCTTGTTGGTGGGACTTGGGTCGGGGCTTAGCTCCCCAAACGAACGATGGACGCGTGTGAATAACAGTCGGGTGAAAATAATCCCAAATCACAATAAAAACGCAATAAATCGAACGTCTCTCGTATTAGCCCTTCACTTTACTTAACAAGCAAAGTAAGCTTACCAGAACCGTTACCTTAACAAAACCAGAGATCCGGATATGTACGATTCAGAAAATAAGTGAAACCAGCAAAATCTTCATTTCAACAGGACAACCAGAAAAGCAAATCCTATACTCGCAGACATGCCTCGGTGGTCGATGCATCGCCGCTTTTCTGTGCATGTGAACAACTATGGGGCGTTCTGCTGCGGTCCAAAGCTGTTATCGAGCTTGACTTGACCATTTCCATCAGTCCTAAGGCCCGTTGGTTAGGTCCAGAGAGTTTCCAAATCTATGCGTGTCGAAAAAAAAAGAAAAATAAAGCTTAGATGTTGATTGCAAGATTACAAAATATTCCGTGTCACTGCTTTAGATAAGAAACGTGATAACACTCAATGCTTTTCAAATTTCTTTCGTACAAGTGTTCGCTTAATGGCCCCTATGTTCGCATGGAATTGAATTCTTAAGAGCTTATTATCAGGTGAGTCACACCGATGATCATTAAAGAGTACGAGTGATGAAAGACCTAAGATGGAGTTGTAGACAGGAGCGAATTGCTTTAATAGAGTGAAATCTCGGATTTTGTTGTTTCATTATGGGGATGTTATTTGATGACCATTTATATATTTCTACATTTGTTTCTGGGGCAGTATAAATATATATATATATTTACATTCAAAAGCCTCGAAATTCAATTCAGCATGTGTCAATTGCCGAAGTCAGCTGCTGTGATTTTTTTTCTCTCCATTCACATCATGTGGGAGTTCACTAGATATGGGCTACAAGAAAAGCGGAACGTTTGATTCTTTCATTTGATCTTATGTTAATTGGAAATGGAAAGGTCTTGCGACTTTATTCGGACACTCACGCAGCTTTACCGCCGCTCGCATGGGCGGTAAAGTCGCATTTTCCAGTTTTCCTCCACTGTGAGAGGAGGAAAACTGGCAGTTGCAGCTTTACCGCCGCTCTCATCGGCGGTAAACTGGATTTTCCAGTTTTCCTCCGCTCCGAGAGTAGGAAATCTGGCAATTGCAGCTTCACCGCCGCTCCGATCCGCGGTAAAGTCGATTTTCCTGTTTTCCTCCGCTCCGAGAGGAGGAAAACTGGAAATTGCATTTATGCTGCGGGCGCATGTGGCGGAAATCTTTCAATCCGGTGTTTTATCCTTTTTCCCCTTCTTTTGCTTGTTGGTGGGACTTGGGTCGGGGCTTAGCTCCCCAAACGAACGATGGACGCGTGTGAATAACAGTCGGGTGAAAATAATCCCAAATCACAATAAAAACGCAATAAATCGAACGTCTCTCGTATTAGCCCTTCACTTTACTTAACAAGCAAAGTAAGCTTACCAGAACCGTTACCTTAACAAAACCAGAGATCCGGATATGTACGATTCAGAAAATAAGTGAAACCAGCAAAATCTTCATTTCAACAGGACAACCAGAAAAGCAAATCCTATACTCGCAGACATGCCCCGGTGGTCGATGCATCGCCGCTTTTCTGTGCATGTGAACAACTATGGGGCGTTCTGCTGCGGTCCAAAGCTGTTATCGAGCTTGACTTGACCATTTCCATCAGTCCTAAGGCCCGTTGGTTAGGTCCAGAGAGTTTCCAAATCTATGCGTGTCGAAAAAAAAAGAAAAATAAAGCTTAGATGTTGATTGCAAGATTACAAAATATTCCGTGTCACTGCTTTAGACAAGAAACGTGATAACACTCAATGCTTTTCAAATTTCTTTCATACAAGTGTTCGCTTAAGGGCCCCTATGTTCGCATGGAATTGAATTCTTAGGAACTTATTATCAGGTGAGTCACACCGATGATCATTAAAGAGTACGAGTGATGAAAGACCTAAGATGGAGTTGTAGACAGGAGCGAATTGCTTTAATAGAGTGAAATCTCGGATTTTGTTGTTTCATTATGGGGATGTTATTTGATGACCATTTATATATTTCTACATTTGTTTCTGGGGCAGTATAAATATATATATATATATATTTATATTCAAAAGCCTCGAAATTCAATTCAGCATGTGTCAATTGCCGAAGTCAGCTGCTGTGATTTTTTTTCTCTCCATTCACATCATGTGGGAGTTCACTAGATATGGGCTACAAGAAAAAACGGAACGTTTGATTCTTTCATTTGATCTTATGTTAATTGGAAATGGAAAGGTCTTGCGACTTTATTCGAACACTCACGCAGCTTTACCGCCGCTCGCATGGGCGGGTAACGTCGCATTTTCCAGTTTTCCTCCACTGTGAGAGGAGGAAAACTGGCAGTTGCAGCTTTACCGCTGCTCTCATCAGCGGTAAATCAAGTTTTCCTCCGCTCCGAGAGGAGGAAATCTGGCAATTGCAGCTTTACCGCCGCTCCGATCGGCGGTAAAGTCGATTTTCCAGTTTTCCTCCGCTCCGAGAGGAGGAAAACTGGACATTGCATTTATGCTGTGGGCGCATGTGGTGGCGGAAATCTTTCAATCTGGTTTTTTATCCTTTTTCACCTTCTTTTGCTTGTTGGTGGGTCTTGGGTCGGGGCTTAGCTCCCCAAACGAACGATGGACGCGTGTGAATAACAGTCGGGTGAAAATAATCCAAAATCACAATAAAAACGCAATAAATCGAACGTCTCTCGTATTAGCCCTTCACTTTACTTAACAAGCAAAGTAAGCTTACCAGAACCGTTACCTTAACAAAACCAGAGATCCGGATATGTACGATTCAGAAAATAAGTGAAACCAGCAAAATCTTCATTTCAACAGGACAACCAGAAAAGCAAATCCTATTCTCGCAGACATGCCTCGGTGGTCGATGCATCGCCGCTTTTCTGTGCATGTGAACAACTATGGGGCGTTCTGCTGCGGTCCAAAGCTGTTATCGAGCTTGACTTGACCATTTCCATCAGTCCTAAGGCCCGTTGGTTAGGTCCAGAGAGTTTCCAAATCTATGCGTGTCGAAAAAAAAAGAAAAATAAAGCTTAGATGTTGATTGCAAGATTACAAAATATTCCGTGTCACTGCTTTAGATAAGAAACGTGATAACACTCAATGCTTTTCAAATTTCTTTCATACAAGTGTTCGCTTAATGGCCCCTATGTTCGCATGGAATTGAATTCTTAAGAGCTTATTATCAGGTGAGTCACACCGATGATCATTAAAGAGTACGAGTGATGAAAGACCTAAGATGGAGTTGTAGACAGGAGCGAATTGCTTTAATAGAGTGAAATCTCGGATTTTGTTGTTTCATTATGGGGATGTTATTTGATGACCATTTATATATTTCTACATTTGTTTCTGGGGCAGTATAAATATATATATATATATTTACATTCAAAAGCCTCGAAATTCAATTCAGCATGTGTCAATTGCCGAAGTCAGCAGCTGTGATTTTTTTTCTCTCCATTCACATCATGTGGGAGTTCACTAGATATGGGCTACAAGAAAGGCGGAACGTTTGATTCTTTCATTTGATCTTATGTTAATTGGAAATGGAAAGGTCTTGCGACTTTATTCGGACACGCACGCAGCTTTACCGCCGCTCGCATGTCTGTAAAGTCGCATTTTCCAGTTTTCCTCCACTGTGAGAGGAGGAAAACTGGCAGTTGCAGCTTTACCGCCGCTCTCATCGGCGGTAAACTGGATTTTCCAGTTTTCCTACGCTCCGAGAGGAGGAAATCTGGCAATTGCAGCTTCACCGCCGCTCCGATCCGCGGTAAAGTCGATTTTCCAGTTTTCCTCCGCTCCGAGAGGAGGAAAACTGGAAATTGCATTTATGCTGCGGGCGCATGTGGTGGAAATCTTTCAATCCGGTGTTTTATCCTTTTTCCCCTTCTTTTGCTTGTTGGTGGGACTTGGGTCGGGGCTTAGCTCCCCAAACGAACGATGGACGCGTGTGAATAACAGTCGGGTGAAAATAATCCCAAATCACAATAAAAACGCAATAAATCGAACGTCTCTCGTATTAGCCCTTCACTTTACTTAACAAGCAAAGTAAGCTTACCAGAACCGTTACCTTAACAAAACCAGAGATCCGGATATGTACGATTCAGAAAATAAGTGAAACCAGCAAAATCTTCATTTCAACAGGACAACCAGAAAAGCAAATCCTATACTCGCAGACATGCCTCGGTGGTCGATGCATCGCCGCTCTTCTGTGCATGTGAACAACTATGGGGCGTTCTGCTGCGGTCCAAAGCTGTTATCGAGCTTGGCTTGACCATTTCCATCAGTCCTAAGGCCCGTTGGTTAGGTCCAGAGAGTTTCCAAATCTATGCGTGTCGAAAAAAAAAGAAAAATAAAGCTTAGATGTTGATTGCAAGATTACAAAATATTCCGTGTCACTGCTTTAGACAAGAAACGTGATAACACTCAATGTTTTTCAAATTTCTTTCATACAAGTGTTCGCTAAAGGGCCCCTATGTTCGCATGGAATTGAATTCTTAGGAACTTATTATCAGGTGAGTCACACCGATGATCATTAAAGAGTACGAGTGATGAAAGACCTAAGATGGAGTTGTAGACAGGAGCGAATTGCTTTAATAGAGTGAAATCTCGGATTTTGTTGTTTCATTATGGGGATGTTATTTGATGACCATTTATATATTTCTACATTTGTTTCTGGGGCAGTATAAATATATATATATATATATTTATATTCAAAAGCCTCGAAATTCAATTCAGCATGTGTCAATTGCCGAAGTCAGCTGCTGTGATTTTTTTTCTCTCCATTCACATCATGTGGGAGTTCACTAGATATGGGCTACAAGAAAAAACGGAACGTTTGATTCTTTCATTTGATCTTACGTTAATTGGAAATGGAAAGGTGTTGCGACTTTATTCGAACACCCACGCAGCTTTACCGCCGCTCGCATGGGCGGTAAAGTCGCATTTTCCAGTTTTCCTTCACTGTGAGAGGAGGAAAACTGGCAGCTGCAGCTTTACCGCCGCTCTCATCGGCGGTAAACTGGATTTTCCAGTTTTCCTCCGCTCCGAGAGGAGGAAATCTGGCAATTGCAGCTTCACCGCCGCTCCGATCCGCGGTAAAGTCGATTTTCCAGTTTTCCTCCTCTCCGAGAGGAGGAAAACTGGAAATTGCATTTATGCTGCGGGCGCATGTGGCGGAAATCTTTCAATCCGGTGTTTTATCCTTTTTCCCCTTCTTTTGCTTGTTGGTGGGACTTGGGTCGGGGCTTAGCTCCCCAAACGAACGATGGACGCGTGTGAATAACAGTCGGGTGAAAATAATCCCAAATCACAATAAAAACGCAATAAATCGAACGTCTCTCGTATTAGCCCTTCACTTTACTTAACAAGCAAAGTAAGCTTACCAGAACCGTTACCTTAACAAAACCAGAGATCCGGATATGTACGATTCAGAAAATAAGTGAAACCAGCAAAATCTTCATTTCAACAGGACAACCAGAAAAGCAAATCCTATACTCGCAGACATGCCTCGGTGGTCGATGCATCGCCGCTTTTCTGTGCATGTGAACAACTATGGGGCGTTCTGCTGCGGTCCAAAGCTGTTATCGAGCTTGACTTGACCATTTCCATCAGTCCTAAGGCCCGTTGGTTAGGTCCAGAGAGTTTCCAAATCTATGCGTGTCGAAAAAAAAAGAAAAATAAAGCTTAGATGTTGATTGCAAGATTACAAAATATTCCGTGTCACTGCTTTAGATAAGAAACGTGATAACACTCAATGCTTTTCAAATTTCTTTCGTACAAGTGTTCGCTTAATGGCCCCTATGTTCGCATGGAATTGAATTCTTAAGAGCTTATTATCAGGTGAGTCACACCGATGATCATTAAAGAGTACGAGTGATGAAAGACCTAAGATGGAGTTGTAGACAGGAGCGAATTGCTTTAATAGAGTGAAATCTCGGATTTTGTTGTTTCATTATGGGGATGTTATTTGATGACCATTTATATATTTCTACATTTGTTTCTGGGGCAGTATAAATATATATATATATTTACATTCAAAAGCCTCGAAATTCAATTCAGCATGTGTCAATTGCCGAAGTCAGCTGCTGTGATTTTTTTTCTCTCCATTCACATCATGTGGGAGTTCACTAGATATGGGCTACAAGAAAAGCGGAACGTTTGATTCTTTCATTTGATCTTATGTTAATTGGAAATGGAAAGGTCTTGCGACTTTATTCGGACACTCACGCAGCTTTACCGCCGCTCGCATGGGCGGTAAAGTCGCATTTTCCAGTTTTCCTCCACTGTGAGAGGAGGAAAACTGGCAGTTGCAGCTTTACCGCCGCTCTCATCGGCGGTAAACTGGATTTTCCAGTTTTCCTCCGCTCCGAGAGTAGGAAATCTGGCAATTGCAGCTTCACCGCCGCTCCGATCCGCGGTAAAGTCGATTTTCCTGTTTTCCTCCGCTCCGAGAGGAGGAAAACTGGAAATTGCATTTATGCTGCGGGCGCATGTGGCGGAAATCTTTCAATCCGGTGTTTTATCCTTTTTCCCCTTCTTTTGCTTGTTGGTGGGACTTGGGTCGGGGCTTAGCTCCCCAAACGAACGATGGACGCGTGTGAATAACAGTCGGGTGAAAATAATCCCAAATCACAATAAAAACGCAATAAATCGAACGTCTCTCGTATTAGCCCTTCACTTTACTTAACAAGCAAAGTAAGCTTACCAGAACCGTTACCTTAACAAAACCAGAGATCCGGATATGTACGATTCAGAAAATAAGTGAAACCAGCAAAATCTTCATTTCAACAGGACAACCAGAAAAGCAAATCCTATACTCGCAGACATGCCCCGGTGGTCGATGCATCGCCGCTTTTCTGTGCATGTGAACAACTATGGGGCGTTCTGCTGCGGACCAAAGCTGTTATCGAGCTTGACTTGACCATTTCCATCAGTCCTAAGGCCCGTTGGTTAGGTCCAGAGAGTTTCCAAATCTATGCGTGTCGAAAAAAAAAGAAAAATAAAGCTTAGATGTTGATTGCAAGATTACAAAATATTCCGTGTCACTGCTTTAGACAAGAAACGTGATAACACTCAATGCTTTTCAAATTTCTTTCATACAAGTGTTCGCTTAAGGGCCCCTATGTTCGCATGGAATTGAATTCTTAGGAACTTATTATCAGGTGAGTCACACCGATGATCATTAAAGAGTACGAGTGATGAAAGACCTAAGATGGAGTTGTAGACAGGAGCGAATTGCTTTAATAGAGTGAAATCTCGGATTTTGTTGTTTCATTATGGGGATGTTATTTGATGACCATTTATATATTTCTACATTTGTTTCTGGGGCAGTATAAATATATATATATATATATATATTTATATTCAAAAGCCTCGAAATTCAATTCAGCATGTGTCAATTGCCGAAGTCAGCTGCTGTGATTTTTTTTCTCTCCATTCACATCATGTGGGAGTTCACTAGATATGGGCTACAAGAAAAAACGGAACGTTTGATTCTTTCATTTGATCTTATGTTAATTGGAAATGGAAAGGTCTTGCGACTTTATTCGAACACTCACGCAGCTTTACCGCCGCTCGCATGGGCGGTAACGTCGCATTTTCCAGTTTTCCTCCACTGTGAGAGGAGGAAAACTGGCAGTTGCAGCTTTACCGCTGCTCTCATCAGCGGTAAATCAAGTTTTCCTCCGCTCCGAGAGGAGGAAATCTGGCAATTGCAGCTTTACCGCCGCTCCGATCGGCGGTAAAGTCGATTTTCCAGTTTTCCTCCGCTCCGAGAGGAGGAAAACTGGACATTGCATTTATGCTGTGGGCGCATGTGGTGGCGGAAATCTTTCAATCTGGTTTTTTATCCTTTTTCACCTTCTTTTGCTTGTTGGTGGGTCTTGGGTCGGGGCTTAGCTCCCCAAACGAACGATGGACGCGTGTGAATAACAGTCGGGTGAAAATAATCCAAAATCACAATAAAAACGCAATAAATCGAACGTCTCTCGTATTAGCCCTTCACTTTACTTAACAAGCAAAGTAAGCTTACCAGAACCGTTACCTTAACAAAACCAGAGATCCGGATATGTACGATTCAGAAAATAAGTGAAACCAGCAAAATCTTCATTTCAACAGGACAACCAGAAAAGCAAATCCTATACTCGCAGACATGCCCCGGTGGTCGATGCATCGCCGCTTTTCTGTGCATGTGAACAACTATGGGGCGTTCTGCTGCGGTCCAAAGCTGTTATCGAGCTTGGCTTGACCATTTCCATCAGTCCTAAGGCCCGTTGGTTAGGTCCAGAGAGTTTCCAAATCTATGCGTGTCGAAAAAAAAAGAAAAATAAAGCTTAGATGTTGATTGCAAGATTACAAAATATTCCGTGTCACTGCTCTAGATAAGAAACGTGATAACACTCAATGCTTTTCAAATTTCTTTCATACAAGTGTTCGCTTAGGGGCCCCTATGTTCGCATGGAATTGAATTCTTAAGAACTCATTATCAGGTGAGTCACACCGATGATCATTAAAGAGTACGAGTGATGAAAGACCTAAGATGGAGTTGTAGACAGGAGCGAATTGCTTTAATAGAGTGAAATCTCGGATTTTGTTGTTTCGTTATAGGGATGTTATTTGATGACCATTTATATATTTCTACATTTGTTTCTGGGGCAATATAAATATATATATATATATATTTATATTCAAAAGCCTCGAAATTCAATTCATCATGTGTCAATTGCCGAAGTCAGCTGCTGTGATTTTTTTTCTCTCCATTCACATCATGTGGGAGTTCACTAGATATGGGCTACAAGAAAAAACGGAACGTTTGATTCTTTCATTTGATCTTATGTTAATTGGAAATGGAAAGGTCTTGCGACTTTATTCGGAGACTCACGCAGCTTTACCGCCGCTCGCATGGGCGGTAAAGTCGCATTTTCCAGTTTTCGTCCACTGTGAGAGGAGTAAAACTGGCAGTTGCAGCTTTACCGCCGCTCTCATCGACGGTAAACTGGATTTTCCAGTTTTCCTCTGCTCCGAGCGGAGGAAATCTGGCAATTGCAGCTTTACCGCCGCTTTCATCGGCGGTAAAGTCGATTTTCCAGTTTTCCTCCGCTCCGAGAGGAGGAAACTGGAAATTGCATTTATGCTGCGGGCGCATGTGGCGGAAATCTTTAAATCCGGTGTTTTATCCTTTTTCCCCTTCTTTTGCTTGTTGGTGGGTCTTGGGTCGGGGCTTAGCTCCCCAAAACGAACGATGGATGCGTGTGAATAACAGTCGGGTGAAAATAATTCCAAATAAGAATAAAAACGCAATAAATCGAACGTCTCTCGTATTAGCCCTTCACTTTACTTAACAAGCAAAGTAAGCTTACCAGAACCGTTACCTTAACAAAACCAGAGATCCGGATATGTACGATTCAGAAAATAAGTGAAACCAGCAAAATCTTCATTTCAACAGGACAACCAGAAAAGCAAATCCTATACTCGCAGACATGCCCCGGTGGTCGATGCATCGCCGCTTTTCTGTGCATGTGAACAACTATGTGGCGTTCTGCTGCGGTCCAAAGCTGTTATCGAGCTTGACTTGACCATTTCCATCAGTCCTAAGGCCCGTTGGTTAGGTCCAGAGAGTTTCCAAATCTATGCGTGTCGAAAAAAAAAGAAAAATAAAGCTTAGATGTTGATTGCAAGATTACAAAATATTCCGTGTCACTGCTCTAGATAAGAAACGTGATAACACTCAATGCTTTTCAAATTTCTTTCATACAAGTGTTCGCTTAAGGGCCCCTATGTTCGCATGGAATTGAATTCTTAAGAACTCATTATCAGGTGAGTCACACCGATGATCATTAAAGAGTACGAGTGATGAAAGACCTAAGATGGAGTTGTAGACAGGAGCGAATTGCTTTAATAGAGTGAAATCTCGGATTTTGTTGTTTTATTATGGGGATGTTATTTGATGACCATTTATATATTTCTACATTTGTTTCTGGGGCAGTATAAATATATATATATATATTTATATTCAAAAGCCTCGAAATCCAATTCAGCATGTTTCAATTGCCGAAGTCAGCTGCTGTGATTTTTTTTCTCTCCATTCACATCATGTGGGAGTTCAATAGATATGGGCTACAAGAAAAAACGGAACGTTTGATTCTTTCATTTGATCTTACGTTAATTGGAAATGGAAAGGTCTTGCGACTTTATTCGGACACTCACGCAGCTTTACCGCCGCTCGCATGGGCGGTAAAGTCGCATTTTCCAGTTTTCCTCCACTGTGAGAGGTGGAAAACTGGCAGTTGCAGCTTTACAGCCGCTCTCATCGGCGGTATTTCCAGTTTACCTCCGCTCCGAGAGGAGGTAATCTGGCAATTGCAGCTTTACCGCCGCTTTCATCGGCGGTAAAGTCGATTTTCCAGTTTTCCTCCGCTCCGAGAGGAGGAAAACTGGAAATTGCATTTATACTGCGGGCGCATGTGGCGGAAATCTTTCAATCCGGTTTTTTATCCTTTTTCCCCTTCTTTTGCTTGTTGGTGGGTCTTGGGTCGGGGCTTAGCTCCCCAAAACGAACGATGGACGCGTGTGAATAACAGTCGGGTGAAAATAATCCCAAATCACAATAAAAACGCAATAAATCGAACGTCTCTCGTATTAGCACTTCACTTTACTTAACAAGCAAAGTAAGCTTACCAGAACCGTTACCTTAACAAAACCAGAGATCCGGATATCTACGATTCAGAAAATAAGTGAAACCAGCAAAATCTTCATTTCAACAGGACAACCAGAAAAACAAATCCTATACTCGCAGACATGCCCCGGTGGTCGATGCATCGCCGCTTTTCTGTGCATGTGAACAACTATGGGGCGTTCTGCTGCGGTCCAAAGCTGTTATCGAGCTTGACTTGACCATTTCCATCAGTCCTAAGGCCCGTTGGTTAGGTCCAGAGAGTCTCCCAATCTATGCGTGTCGAAAAAAAAAGAAAAATAAAGCTTAGATGTTGATTGCAAGATTACAAAATATTCCGTGTCACTGCTTTAGACAAGAAACGTGATAACACTCAATGCTTTTCAAATTTCTTTCATACAAGTGTTCGCTTAAGGGCCCCTATGTTCGCATGGAATTGAATTCTTAAGAACTTATTATCAGGTGAGTCACACCGATGATCATTAAAGAGTACGAGTGATGAAAGACCTAAGATGGAGTTGTAGACAGGAGCGAATTGCTTTAATAGTGTGAAATCTCGGATTTTGTTGTTTCATTATGGGGATGTTATTTGATGACCATTTATATATTTCTACATTTGTTTCTGGGGCAGTATAAATATATATATATATATATTTATATTCAAAAGCCTCGAAATTCAATTCAGCATGTGTCAATTGCCGAAGTCAGCTGCTGTGATTTTTTTTCTCTCCATTCACATCATGTGGGAGTTCACTAGATATGGGCTACAAGAAAAAACGGAACGTTTGATTCTTTCATTTGATCTTATGTTAATTGGAAATGGAAAGGTCTTCCGACTTTATTCGAACACTCACGCAGCTTTACCGCCGCTCGCATGGGCGGGTAACGTCGCATTTTCCAGTTTTCATCCACTGTGAGAGGAGGAAAACTGGCAGTTGCAGCTTCACCTCCGCTCTCATCAGCGGTAAATCAAGTTTTCCTCCGCTCCGAGAGGAGGAAATCTGGCAATTGCAGCTTTACCGCCGCTCCGATCGGCGGTAAAGTCGATTTTCCAGTTTTCCTCCGCTCCGAGAGGAGGAAAACTGGAAATTGCATTTATGCTGCGGGCGCATGTGGTGGCGGAAATCTTTCAATCCGGTTTTTTATCCTTTTTCACCTTCTTTTCCTTGTTGGTGGGTCTTGGGTCGGGGGTTAGCTCCCCAAACGAACGATGGACGCGTGTGAATAACAGTCGGGTGAAAATAATCCAAAATCACAATAAAAACGCAATAAATCGAACGTCTCTCGTATTAGCCCTTCACTTTACTTAACAAGCAAAGTAAGCTTACCAGAACCGTTACCTTAACAAAACCAGAGATCTGGATATGTACGATTCAGAAAATAAGTGAAACCAGCAAAATCTTCATTTCAACAGGACAACCAGAAAAGCAAATCCTATACTCGCAGACATGCCTCGGTGGTCGATGCATCGCCGCTTTTCTGTGCATGTGAACAACTATGGGGCGTTCTGCTGCGGTCCAAAGCTGTTATCGAGCTTGGCTTGACCATTTCCATCAGTCCTAAGGCCCGTTGGTTAGGTCCAGAGAGTTTCCAAATCTATGCGTGTCGAAAAAAAAAGAAAAATAAAGCTTAGATGTTGATTGCAAGATTTCAGAATATTCCGTGTCACTGCTTTAGATAAGAAACGTGATAACACTCAATGCTTTTCAAATTTCTTTCATACAAGTGTTCGCTTAAGGGCCCCTATGTTCGCATGGAATTGAATTCTTAAGAACTTATTATCAGGTGAGTCACACCGATGATCATTAAAGAGTACGAGTGATGAAAGACCTAAGATGGAGTTGTAGACAGGAGCGAATTGCTTTAATAGTGTGAAATCTCGGATTTTGTTGTTTCATTATGGGGATGTTATTTGATGACCATTTATATATTTCTACATTTGTTTCTGGGGCAGTATAAATATATATATATATATATATTTATATTCAAAAGCCTCGAAATTCAATTCAGCATGTGTCAATTGCCGAAGTCAGCTGCTGTGATTTTTTTTCTCTCCATTCACATCATGTGGGAGTTCACTAGATATGGGCTACAAGAAAAAACGGAACGTTTGATTCTTTCATTTGATCTTATGTTAATTGGAAATGGAAAGGTCTTGCGACTTTATTCGGACACTCACGCAGCTTTACCGCCGCTCGCATGGGCGGTAAAGTCGCATTTTCCAGTTTTCGTCCACTGTGAGAGGAGTAAAACTGGCAGTTGCAGCTTTACCGCCGCTCTCATCGACGGTAAACTGGATTTTCCAGTTTTCCTCCGCTCCGAGCGGAGGAAATCTGGCAATTGCAGCTTTACCGCCACTTTCATCGGCGGTAAAGTCGATTTTCCAGTTTTCCTCCACTCCGAGAGGAGGAAAACTGGAAATTGCATTTATGCTGCGGGCGCATGTGGCGGAAATCTTTCAATCCGGTTTTTTATCCTTTTTCCCCTTCTTTTGCTTGTTGGTGGGTCTTGGGTCGGGGCTTAGCTCCCCAAAACGAACGATGGATGCGTGTGAATAACAGTCGGGTGAAAATAATCCCAAATAAGAATAAAAACGCAATAAATCGAACGTCTCTCGTATTAGCCCTTCACTTTACTTAACAAGCAAAGTAAGCTTACCAGAACCGTTACCTTAACAAAACCAGAGATCCGGATATGTACGATTCAGAAAATAAGTGAAACCAGCAAAATCTTCATTTCAACAGGACAACCAGAAAAGCAAATCCTATACTCGCAGACATGCCCCGGTGGTCGATGCATCGCCACTTTTCTGTGCATGTGAACAACTATGGGGCATTCTGCTGCGGTCCAAAGCTGTTATCGAGCTTGACTTGACCATTTCCATCAGTCCTAAGGCCTGTTGGTTAGGTCCAGAGAGTTTCCAAATCTATACGTGTCGAAAAAAAAAGAAAAATAAAGCTTAGATGTTGATTGCAAGATTACACAATATTCCGTGTCACTGCTTTAGATAAGAAACGTGATAACACTCAATGCTTTTCAAATTTCTTTCATACAAGTGTTCGCTTAAGGGCCCCTATGTTCGCATGGAATTGAATTCTTAAGAACTTATTATCAGGTGAGTCACACCGATGATCATTAAAGAGTACGAGTGATGAAAGACCTAAGATTGAGTTGTAGACAGGAGCGAATTGCTTTAATAGAGTGAAATCTCGAATTTTGTTGTTTCGGTATGGGGATGTTATTTGATGACCATTTATATATTTCTACATTTGTTTCTGGGGCAGTATAAATATATATATATATATTTATATTCAAAAGCCTCGAAATTCAATTCAGCATGTGTCAATTGCCGAAGTCAGCTGCTGTGATTTTTTTTCTCTCCATTCATATCATGTGGGAGATCACTAGATATGGGCTTCAAGAAAAAACGGAACGTTTGATTCTTTCATTTGATCTTATGTTAATTGGAAATGGAAAGGTCTTGCGACTTTATTCGGACACTCACGCAGCTTTACCGCCGCTCGCATGGGCGGTAAAGTCGCATTTTCCAGTTTTCGTCCACTATGAGAGGAGGAAAACTGGCAGTTGCAGCTTTACCGCCGCTCTCATCGACGGTAAACTGGATTTTCCAGTTTTCCTCCGCTCCGAGCGGAGGAAATCTGGCAATTGCAGCTTTCCGCCGCTTTCATCGGCGGTAAAGTCGATTTTCCAGTTTTCCTCCGCTCCGAGAGGAGGAAAACTGGAAATTGCATTTATGCTGCGGGCGCATGTGGCGGAAATCTTTCAATCCGGTTTTTAATCCTTTTTCCCCTTCTTTTGCTTGTTGGTGGGTCTTGGGTCGGGGCTTAGCTCCCCAAAACGAACGATGGATGCGTGTGAATAACAGTCGGGTGAAAATAATCCCAAATAAGAATAAAAACGCAATAAATCGAACGTCTCTCGTATTAGCCCTTCACTTTACTTAACAAGCAAAGTAAGCTTACCAGAACCGTTACCTTAACAAAACCAGAGATCCGGATATGTACGATTCAGAAAATAAGTGAAACCAGCAAAATCTTCATTTCAACAGGACAACCAGAAAAGCAAATCCTATACTCGCAGACATGCCCCGGTGGTCGATGCATCGCCGCTTTTCTGTGCATGTGAACAACTATGGGGCGTTCTGCTGCGGTCCAAAGCTGTTATCGAGCTTGACTTGACCATTTCCATCAGTCCTAAGGCCGGTTGGTTAGGTCCAGAGAGTTTCCAAGTCTATGCGTGTCGAAAAAAAAAGAAAAATAAAGCTTAGATATTGATTGCAAGATTACACAATATTCCGTGTCACTGCTTTAGATAAGAAACGTGATAACACTCAATGCTTTTCAAATTTCTTTCATACAAGTGTTCGCTTAAGGGCCCCTCCGTTCGCATGGAATTGAATTCTTAAGATCTTATTATCAGGTGAGTCACACCGATGATCATTAAAGAGTACGAGTGATGAAAGACCTAAGATGGAGTTGTAGACAGGAGCGAATTGCTTTAATAGAGTGAAATCTCGGATTTTGTTGTTTCATTATGGGGATGTTATTTGATGACCATTTATATATTTCTACATTTGTTTCTGGGGCAGTATAAATATATATATATATTTATATTCAAAAGCCTCGAAATTCAATTCAGCATGTGTCAATTGCCGAAGTCAGCTGCTGTGATTTTTTTTCTCTCCATTCACATCATGTGGGAGTTCACTAGATATGGGCTACAAGGAAAAAACGGAACGTTTGATTCTTTCATTTGATCTTATGTTAATTGGAAATGGAAAGGTCTTGCGACTTTATTCGGACACTCACGCAGCTTTACCGCCGCTCGCATGGGCGGTAAAGTCGCATTTTCCAGTTTTCGTCCACTATGAGAGGAGGAAAACTGGCAGTTGCAGCTTTACCGCCGCTCTCATCGACGGTAAACTGGATTTTCCAGTTTTCCTCCGCTCCGAGCGGAGGAAATCTGGCAATTGCAGCTTTCCGCCGCTTTCATCGGCGGTAAAGTCGATTTTCCAGTTTTCCTCCGCTCCGAGAGGAGGAAAACTGGAAATTGCATTTATGCTGCGGGCGCATGTGGCGGAAATCTTTCAATCCGGTTTTTAATCCTTTTTCCCCTTCTTTTGCTTGTTGGTGGGTCTTGGGTCGGGGCTTAGCTCCCCAAAACGAACGATGGATGCGTGTGAATAACAGTCGGGTGAAAATAATCCCAAATAAGAATAAAAACGCAATAAATCGAACGTCTCTCGTATTAGCCCTTCACTTTACTTAACAAGCAAAGTAAGCTTACCAGAACCGTTACCTTAACAAAACCAGAGATCCGGATATGTACGATTCAGAAAATAAGTGAAACCAGCAAAATCTTCATTTCAACAGGACAACCAGAAAAGCAAATCCTATACTCGCAGACATGCCCCGGTGGTCGATGCATCGCCGCTTTTCTGTGCATGTGAACAACTATGGGGCGTTCTGCTGCGGTCCAAAGCTGTTATCGAGCTTGACTTGACCATTTCCATCAGTCCTAAGGCCGGTTGGTTAGGTCCAGAGAGTTTCCAAGTCTATGCGTGTCGAAAAAAAAAGAAAAATAAAGCTTAGATATTGATTGCAAGATTACACAATATTCCGTGTCACTGCTTTAGATAAGAAACGTGATAACACTCAATGCTTTTCAAATTTCTTTCATACAAGTGTTCGCTTAAGGGCCCCTCCGTTCGCATGGAATTGAATTCTTAAGATCTTATTATCAGGTGAGTCACACCGATGATCATTAAAGAGTACGAGTGATGAAAGACCTAAGATGGAGTTGTAGACAGGAGCGAATTGCTTTAATAGAGTGAAATCTCGGATTTTGTTGTTTCATTATGGGGATGTTATTTGATGACCATTTATATATTTCTACATTTGTTTCTGGGGCAGTATAAATATATATATATATATATTTATATTCAAAAGCCTCGAAATTCAATTCAGCATGTGTCAATTGCCGAAGTCAGCTGCTGTGATTTTCTTTCTCTCCATTCACATCATGTGGGAGTTCACTAGATATGGGCTACAAGGAAAAAACGGAACGTTTGATTCTTTCATTTGATCTTATGTTAATTGGAAATGGAAAGGTCTTGCGACTTTATTCGGACACTCACGCAGCTTTACCGCCGCTCGCATGGGCGGTAAAATTGCATTTTCCAGTTTTCCTCCACTGTGAGAGGAGGAAAACTGGCAGTTGCAGCTTTACCGCCGCTCTCATCGGCGGTAAACAGGATTTTCCAGTTTTCTCCGCTCCGAGAGAAGGAAATCTGGCAATTGCAGCTTTACCGCCGCTTTCATCGGCGGTAAAGTCGATTTTCCAGTTTTCCTCCGCTCCGAGAGGAGGAAAACTGGAAATTGCATTTATGCTGCGGGCGCATGTGGCGGAAATCTTTCAATCCGGTTTTTTATCCTTTTTCCCCTTCTTTTGCTTGTTGGTGGGTCTTGGGTCGGGGCTTAGCTCCCCAAAACGAACGATGGACGCGTGTGAATAACAGTCGGGTGAAAATAATACCAAATCACAATAAAAACGCAATAAATCGAACGTCTCTCGTATTAGCTCTTCACTTTACTTAACAAGCAAAGTAAGCTTACCAGAACCGTTACCTTAACAAAACCAGAGATCCGGATATGTACGATTCAGAAAATAAGTGAAACCAGCAAAATCTTCATTTCAACAGGACAACCAGAAAAGCAAATCCTATACTCGCAGACATGCCCCGGTGGTCGATGCATCGCTGCTTTTCTGTGCATGTGAACAACTATGGGGCGTTCTGCTGCGGTCCAAAGCTGTTATCGAGCTTGACTTGACCATTCCCATCAGTCCTAAGGCCCGTTGGTTAGGTCCAGAGAGTTTCCAAATCTATGCGTGTCGAAAAAAAAAAGAAAAATAAAGCTTAGATGTTGATTGCAAGATTACACAATATTCCGTGTCACTGCTTTAGATAAGAAACGTGACAACACTCAATGCTTTTCAAATTTCTTTCATACAAGTGTTCGCTTAAGGGCCCCTCCGTTCGCATGGAATTGAATTCTTAAGATCTTATTATCAGGTGAGTCACACCGATGATCATTAAAGAGTACGAGTGATGAAAGACCTAAGATGGAGTTGTAGACAGGAGCGAATTGCTTTAATAGAGTGAAATCTCGGATTTTGTTGTTTCATTATGGGGATGTTATTTGATGACCATTTATATATTTCTACATTTGTTTCTGGGGCAGTATAAATATATATATATATTTATATTCAAAAGCCTCGAAATTCAATTCAGCATGTGTCAATTGCCGAAGTCAGCTGCTGTGATTTTTTTTCTCTCCATTCACATCATGTGGGAGTTCACTAGATATGGGCTACAAGAAAAAACGGAACGTTTGATTCTTTCATTTGATCTTATGTTAATTGGAAATGGAAAGGTCTTGCGACTTTATTCGGACACTCACGCAGCTTTACCGCCGCTCTCTTGGGCGGTAAAGTCGCATTTTCCAGTTTTCCTCCACTGTGAGAGGAGGAAAACTGGCAGTTGCAGCTTTACCGCCGCTCTCTTCGGCGGTAAACGGGATTTTCCAGTTTTCCTCCGCTCCTAGAGGAGGAAATCTGGCAATTGCAGATTTACCGCCGCTCCCTTCGGCGGTAAAGTCGATTTTCCAGTTTTCCTCCGCTCCGAGAGGAGGAAAACTGGAAATTGCATTTATGCTGCGGGCGCATGTGGCGGAAATCTTTCAATCCGGTTTTTTATCCTTTTTCCCCTTCTTTTGCTTGTTGGTGGGTCTTGGGTCGGGGCTTAGCTCCCCAAACGAAAGATGGACGCGTGTGAATAACAGTCGGGTGAAAATAATCCCAAACCACAACAAAAACGCAATAAATCGAACGTCTCTCGTATTAGCCCTTCACTTTACTTAACAAGCAAAGTAAGCTTACCAGAACCGTTACCTTAATAAAACTAGAGATCCGGATATGTACGATTCAGAAAATAAGTGAAACCAGCAAAATATTCATTTCAACAGGACAACCAGAAAAGCAAATCCTATACTCGCAGGCATGCCCCGGTGGTCGATGCATCTCCGCTTTTCTGTGCATGTGAACAACTATGGGGCGTTCTGCTGCGGTCCAAAGCTATTATCGAGCTTGACTTGACCATTTCGATCAGTCCTAAGGCCCGTTGGTTAGGTCCAGAGAGTTTCCAAATCTATGCGTGTCAAAAAAAAAAGAAAAATCAAGCTTAGATGTTGATTGCAAGATTACAAAATATTCCGTGTCACTGCTTTAGATAAGAAACGTGATAACACTCAATGCTTTTCAAATTTCTTTCATACAAGTGTTCGCTTAAGGGCCCCTATGTTCGCATGGAATTGAATTCTTAAGAACTTATTATCAGGTGAGTCACACCGATGATCATTAAAGAGTACGAGTGATGAAAGACCTAAGATGGAGTTGTAGACAGGAGCGAATTGCTTTAATAGTGTGAAATCTCGGATTTTATTGTTTCATTATGGGGATGTTATTTGATGACCATTTATATATTTCTACATTTGTTTCTGGGGCAGTATAAATATATATATATATATTTATATTCAAAAGCCTCGAAATTCAATTCAGCATGTGTCAATTGCCGAAGTCAGCTGCTGTGATTTTTTTTCTCTCCATTCACATCATGTGGGAATTCACTAGATATGGGCTACAAGAAAAAACGGAACGTTTGATTCTTTCATTTGATCTTATTTTAATTGGAAATGGAAAGGTCTTGCGACTTTATTCGGACACTCACGCAGCTTTACCGCCGCTCGCATGGGCGGTAAAATCGCATTTTCCAGTTTTCCTCCACTGTGAGAGGAGGAAAACCGGCAGTTGTAGCTTTACCGCCGCTCTCATCGGCGGTAAACTGGATTTTGCAGTTTTCCTCCGCTCCGAGAGGAGGAAATCTGGCAATTGCAGCTTTACTGCCGCTCCCATCGGCTGTAAAGTCGATTTTCCAGTTTTCCTCCGCTCCGAGAAGAGGAAAACTGGAAATTGCATTTAAGCTGCGGGCGCATGTGGCGGAAATCTTTCAATCCGGTTTTTTATCCTTTTTCCCCTTCTTTTGCTTGTTGGTGGGTCTTGGGTCGGGGCTTAGCTCCCCAAAACGAACGATGGACGCGTGTGAATAACAGTCGGGTGAAAATAATCCCAAATCACAATAAAAACACAATAAATTGAACGTCTCTCCTATTAGCCCTTCACTTTACTTAACAAGCAAAGTAAGCTTACCAGAACCGTTACCTTAACAAAACCAGAGATCCGGATATGTACGATTCAGAAAATAAGTGAAACCAGCAAAATATTCATTTCAACAGGACAACCAGAAAAGCAAATCCTATACTCGCAGGCATGCCCCGGTGGTCGATGCATCTCCGCTTTTCTGTGCATGTGAACAACTATGGGGCGTTCTGCTGCGGTCCAAAGCTATTATCGAGCTTGACTTGAACATTTCGATCAGTCCTAAGGCCCGTTGGTTAGGTCCAGAGAGTTTCCAAATCTATGCGTGTCAAAAAAAAAAGAAAAATCAAGCTTAGATGTTGATTGCAAGATTACAAAATATTCCGTGTCACTGCTTTAGATAAGAAACGTGATAACACTCAATGCTTTTCAAATTTCTTTCATACAAGTGTTCGCTTAAGGGCCCCTATGTTCGCATGGAATTGAATTCTTAAGAACTTATTATCAGGTGAGTCACACCGATGATCATTAAAGAGTACGAGTGATGAAAGACCTAAGATGGAGTTGTAGACAGGAGCGAATTGCTTTAATAGTGTGAAATCTCGGATTTTATTGTTTCATTATGGGGATGTTATTTGATGACCATTTATATATTTCTACATTTGTTTCTGGGGCAGTATAAATATATATATATATATATTTATATTCAAAAGCCTCGAAATTCAATTCAGCATGTGTCAATTGCCGAAGTCAGCTGCTGTGATTTTTTTTCTCTCCATTCACATCATGTGGGAGTTCACTAGATATGGGCTACAAGAAAAAACGGAACGTTTGATTCTTTCATTTGATCTTATGTTAATTGGAAATGGAAAGGTCTTGCGACTTTATTCGGACACTCACGCAGCTTTACCGCCGCTCTCTTGGGCGGTAAAGTCGCATTTTCCAGTTTTCCTCCACTGTGAGAGGAGGAAAACTGGCAGTTGCAGCTTTACCGCCGCTCTCTTCGGCGGTAAACGGGATTTTCCAGTTTTCCTCCGCTCCTAGAGGAGGAAATCTGGCAATTGCAGATTTACCGCCGCTCCCTTCGGCGGTAAAGTCGATTTTCCAGTTTTCCTCCGCTCCGAGAGGAGGAAAACTGGAAATTGCATTTATGCTGCGGGCGCATGTGGCGGAAATCTTTCAATCCGGTTTTTTATCCGTTTTCCCCTTCTTTTGCTTGTTGGTGGGTCTTGGGTCGGGGCTTAGCTCACCAAAACGAACGATGGACGCGTGTGAATAACAGTCGGGTGAAAATAATCCCAAATCACAATAAAAACACAATAAATTGAACGTCTCTCCTATTAGCCCTTCACTTTACTTAACAAGCAAAGTAAGCTTACCAGAACCGTTACCTTAACAAAACCAGAGATCCGGATATGTACGATTCAGAAAATAAGTGAAACCAGCAAAATCTTCATTTCAACAGGACAACCAGAAAGGCAAATCCTATACTCGCAGACATGCCCCGGTGGTCGATGCATCGCTGCTTTTCTGTGCATGTGAACAACTATGGGGCGTTCTGCTGCGGTCCAAAGCTGGTATCGAGCTTGACTTGACCATTTCCATCAGTCCTAAGGCCCGTTGGTTAGGTCCAGAGAGTTTCCAAATCTATGCGTGTCGAAAAAAAAAGAAAAATAAAGCTTAGATGTTGATTGCAAGATTACACAATATTCCGTGTCACTGCTTTAGATAAGAAACGTGATAACACTCAATGCTTTTCAAATTTCTTTCATACAAGTGTTCGCTTAAGGGCCCCTCCGTTCGCATGGAATTGAATTCTTAAGAACTTATTATCAGGTGAGTCACACCGATGATCATTAAAGAGTACGAGTGATGAAAGACCTAAGATGGAGTTGTAGACAGGAGCGAATTGCTTTAATAGAGTGATATCTCGGATTTTGTTGTTTCATTATGGGGATGTTATTTGATGACCATTTATATATTTCTACATTTGTTTCTAGGGCGGTATAAATATATATATATATATTTATATTCAAAAGCCGCGAAATTCAATTCAGCATGTGTCAATTGCCGAAGTCAGCTGCTGTGATTTTTTTTCTCTCCATTCACATTATGTGGGAGTTCACTAGATATGGGCTACAAGAAAAAACGGAACGTTTGATTCTTTCATTTGATCTTATGTTAATTGGAAATGGAAAGGTCTTGCGACTTTATTCGGACACTCACGCAGCTTTACCGCCGCTCGCATGGGCGGTAAAGTCGCATTTTCCAGTTTTCCTCCACTGTGAGAGGAGGAAAACTGGCAGTTGCAGCTTTACCGCCGCTCTCATCGGCGGTAAACTGGATTTTCCAGTTTTTCTCCGCTCCGAGAGGAGGAAATCTGGCAATTGCAGCCTTACCGCCGCTCCCATCGGCGGTAACGTCGATCTTCCAGTTTTCCTCCGCTCCGAGAGGAGGAAAACTGGAAATTGCATTTATGCTGCGGGCGCATGTGGCGGAAATCTTTCAATCCGGTTTTTTATCCTTTTTCCCCTTCTTTTGCTTGTTGGTGGGTCTTGGGTCGGGGCTTAGCTCCCCAAAACGAACGATGGACGCGTGTGAATAACAGTCGGGTGAAAATAATCCCAAATCACAATAAAAACGCACTAAATCGAACGTCTCTCGTATTAGCCCTTCACTTTACTTAACAAGCAAAGTAAGCTTACCAGAACCGTTACCTTAACAAAACTAGAGATCCGGATATGTACGATTCAGAAAATAAGTGAAACCAGCAAAATATTCATTTTTACAGGACAACCAGAAAAGCAAATCCTATACTCGCAGACATGCCCCGGTGGTCGATGCATCGCCGCTTTTCTGTGCATGTGAACAACTATGGGGCGTTCTGCTGCGGTCCAAAGCTGTTATCGAGCTTGACTTGACCATTTCCATCAGTCCTAAGGCCCGTTGGTTAGGTCCAGAGAGTTTCCAAATCTATGCGTGTCGAAAAAAAAAGAAAAATAAAGCATAGATGTTGATTGCAAGTTTACAAAATATTCCGTGTCACTGCTTTAGATAAGAAACGTGATAACACTCAATGCTTTTCAAATTTCTTTCATACAAGTGTTCGCTTAAGGGCCCCTATGTTCGCATGGAATTGAATTCTTAAGAACTTATTATCAGGTGAGTCACACCGATGATCATTAAAGAGTACGAGTGATGAAAGACCTAAGATGGAGTTGTAGACAGGAGCGAATTGCTTTAATAGTGTGAAATCTCGGATTTTGTTGTTTCATTATGGGGATGTTATTTGATGACCATTTATATATTTCTACATTTGTTTCTGGGGCAGTATAAATATATATATATATATTTATATTCAAAAGCCTCGAAATTCAATTCAGCATGTGTCAATTGCCGAAGTCAGCTGCTGTGATTTTTTTTCTCTCCATTCACATCATGTGGGAGTTCACTAGATATGGGCTACAAGAAAAAACGGAACGTTTGATTCTTTCATTTGATCTTATTTTAATTGGAAATGGAAAGGTCTTGCGACTTTATTCGGACACTCACGTAGCTTTACCGCCGCTCGGATGGGCGGTAAAATCGCATTTTCCAGTTTTCCTCCACTGTGAGAGGAGGAAAACTGGCAGTTGTAGCTTTACCGCCGCTCTCATCGGCGGTAAACTAGATTTTCCAGTTTTCCTCCGCTCCGAGAGGAGGAAATCTGGCAATTGCAGCTTTACTGCCGCTCCCATCGGCGGTAAAGTCGATTTTCCAGTTTTCCTCCGCTCCGAGAAGAGGAAAACTTGAAATTGCATTTAAGCTGCGAGCGCATGTGGCGGAAATCTCTCAATCCGGTTTTTTATCCTTTTTCCCCTTCTTTTGCTTGTTGGTGGGTCTTGGGTCGGGGCTTAGCTCCCCAAAACGAACTATGGAGGCGTGTGAATAACAGTCGGGTGAAAATAATCCCAAATCACAATAAAAACACAATAAATCGAACGTCTCTCGTATTAGCCCTTCACTTTACTTAACAAGCAAAGTAAGCTTACCAGAACCGTTACCTTAACAAAACCAGAGATCCGGATATGTACGATTCAGAAAATAAGTGAAACCAGCAAAATCTTCATTTCAACAGGACAACCAGAAAGGCAAATCCTATACTCGCAGACATGCCCAGGTGGTCAATGCATCGCCGCTTTTCTGTGCATGTGAACAACTATGGGGCGTTCTGCTGCGGTCCAAAGGTGTTATCGAGCTTGACTTGACCATTTCCATCAGTCCTAAGGCCCGTTGGTTAGGTCCAGAGAGTTTCCAAATCTATGCGTGTCGAAAAAAAAAGAAAAATAAAGCTTAGATGTTGATTGCAAGATTACAAAATATTCCGTGTCACTGCTTTAGATAAGAAACGTGATAACACTCAATGCTTTTCAAATTTCTTTCATACAAGTGTTCGCTTAAGGGCCCCTCCGTTCGCATGGAATTGAATTCTTAAGAACTTATTATCAGGTGAGTCACACCGATGATCACTAAAGAGTACGAGTGATGAAAGACCTAAGATGGAGTTGTAGACAGGAGCGAATTGCTTTGATAGAGTGATATCTCGGATTTTGTTGTTTCATTATGGGGATGTTATTTGATGACCATTTATATATTTCTACATTTGTTTCTGGGGTAGTATAAATATATATATATATATATATATTTATATTCAAAAGCCTCGAAATTCAATTCAGCATGTGTCAATTGCCGAAGTCAGCTGCTGTGATTTTTTTTCTCTCCATTCACATCATGTGGGAGTTCACTAGATATGTGCTACAAGAAAAAACGGAACGTTTGATTCTTTCATTTGATCTTATTTTAATTGAAAATGGAAAGGTCTTGCGACTTTATTCGGACACTCACGCAGCTTTACCGCCGCTCGCATGGGCGGTAAAATCGCATTTTCCAGTTTTCCTCCACTGTGAGAGGAGGAAAACTGGCAGTTGGAGCTTTACCGCCGCTCTCATCAGCGGTAAACTGGATTTTCCAGTTTTCCTGCGCTCCGAGAGGAGGAAATCTGGCAATTGCAGCTTTACGGCCGCTCCCATCGGCAGTAAAGTCGATTTTCCAGTTTTCCTCCGCTCCGAGAAGAAGAAAACTGGAAATTGCATTTAAGCTGCGGGCGCATGTGGCGGAAATCTTTCAATCCGGTTTTTTATCCTTTTTCCCTTTCTTTTGCTTGTTGGTGGGTCTTGGGTCGGGGCTTAGCTCCCCAAAACGAACGATGGACGCGTGTGAATAACAGTCGGGTGAAAATAATCCCAAATCACAATAAAAACACAATAAATCGAACGTCTCTCGTATTAGCCCTTCACTTTACTTAACAAACAAAGTAAGCTTACCAGAACCGTTACCTTAACAAAACCAGAGATCCGGATATGTACGATTCAGAAAATAAGTGAAACCAGCAAAATCTTCATTTCAACAGGACAACCAGAAAGGCAAATCCTATACTCGCAGACATGCCCCGGTGGTCGATGCATCGCTGCTTTTCTGTGCATGTGAACAACTATGGGGCGTTCTGCTGCGGTCCAAAGCTGTTATCGAGCTTGACTTGACCATTTCCATCAGTCCTAAGGCCCGTTGGTTAGGTCCAGAGAGTTTCCAAATCTATGCGTGTCGAAAAAAAAAGAAAAATAAAGCTTAGATGTTGATTGCAAGATTACAAAATATTCCGTGTCACTGCTTTAGATAAGAAACGTGATAACACTCAATGCTTTTCAAATTTCTTTCATACAAGTGTTCGCTTAAGGGCCCCTATGTTCGCATGGAATTGAATTCTTAAGAACTTATTATCAGGTGAGTCACACCGATGATCATTAAAGAGTACGAGTGATGAAAGACCTAAGATGGAGTTGTAGACAGGAGCGAATTGCTTTGATAGAGTGATATCTCGGATTTTGTTGTTTCATTATGGGGATGTTATTTGATGACCATTTATATATTTCTACATTTGTTTCTGGGGCAGTATAAATATATATATATATATTTATATTCAAAAGCCTTGAAATTAAATTCAGCATGTGTCAATTGCCGAAGTCAGCTGCTGTGATTTTTTTTCTCTCCATTCACATCATGTGGGAGTCAACTAGATATGGCCAACAAGAAAAAACGGAACGTTTGATTCTTTCATTTGATCTTATGTTAATTGGAAATGGAAAGGTCTTGCGACTTTATTCGGACACTCACGCAGCTTTACCGCCGCTCGCATGGGGGATAAAATCGCATTTTCCAGTTTTCCTCCACTGTGAGAGGAGGAAAACTGGCAGTTGCAGCTTTACCGCCGCTCTCATCTGCGGTAAACTGGATTTTCCAGTTTTCCTCCGCTCCGAGAGAAGGAAATCTGGCAATTGCAGCTTTACCGCCGCTTTCATCGGCGGAAAGTCGATTTTCCAGTTTTCCTCCGCTCCGAGAGGAGGAAAACTGGGAATTGCATTTATGCTGCGGGCGCATTTGGCGGAAATCTTTCAATCCGATTTTTTATTCTTTTTCCCCTTCTTTTGCTTGTTGGTGGGTCTTGGGTCGGGGCTTAGCTCCTCAAAACGAACGATGGATGCGTGTGAATAACAGTCGGGTGAAAATAATCCCAAATCACAATAAAAACGCAATAAATCGAACGTCTCTCGTATTAGCCCTTCACTTTACTTAACAAGCAAAGTAAGCTTACCAGAACCGTTACGTTAATTAAACCAAAGATCCGGATATGTACGATTCAGAAAATAAGTGAAACCAGCAAAATCTTCGTTTCAACAGGACAACCAGAAAAGCAAATCCTATACTCGCAGACATGCCCCGGTGGTCGATGCATCGCCGCTTTTCTGTGCATGTGAACAACTATGGGGCGTTCTGCTGCGGTCCAAAGCTGTTATCGAGCTTGACTTGACCATTTCGATCAGTCCTAAGGCCCGTTGGTTAGGTCCAGAGAGTTTCCAAATCTATGCGTGTCGAAACAAAATGAAAAATAAAGCTTAGATGTTGATTGCAAGATTACAAAATATTCCATGTCACTGCTTTAGATAAGAAACGTGATAACACTCAATGCTTTTCAAATTTCTTTCATACAAGTGTTCGCTTAAGGGCCCCTCCGTTCGCATGGAATTGAATTATTAAGAACTTATTATCAGGTGAGTCACACCGATGATCATTAAAGAGTACGAGTGATGAAAGACCTAAGATGGAGTTGTAGACAGGAGCGAATTGCTTTAATAGAGTGATATCTCGGATTTTGTTGTTTCATTATGGGGATGTTATTTTGATGACCATTTATATATTTCTACATTTGTTTCTGGGGCAGTATAAATATATATATATATTTATATTCAAAAGCCTCGAAATTCAATTCAGCATGTGTCAATTGCCGAAGTCAGCTGCTGTGATTTTTTTTCTCTCCATTCACATCATGTGGGAGTTCACTAGATATGGGCTACAAGAAAAAACGGAACGTTTAATTCTTTCATTTGATCCTATGTTAATTGGAAATGGAAAGGTCTTGCGACTTTATTCGGACACTCACGCAGCTTTACCGCCGCTCGCATGGGCGGTAAAATCGCATTTTCCAGTTTTCCTCCACTGTGAGAGGAGGAAAACTGGCAGTTGCAGCTTTACCGCCGCTCTCATCTGCGGTAAACTGGATTTTCCAGTTTTCCTCCGCTCCGAGAGAAGGAAATCTGGCAATTGCAGCTTTACCGCCGCTTTCATCGGCGGTAAAGTCGATTTTCCAGTTTTCCTCCGCTCCGAGAGGAGGAAAACTGGAAATTGCATTTATGCTGCGGGCGCATGTAGCGGAAATCTTTCAATCCGGTTTTTTATCCTTTTTCCCCTTCTTCTGCTTGTTGGCGGGTCTTGGGTCGGGGCTTAGCTCCCCAAAACGAACGATGGACGCGTGTGAATAACAGTCGGGTGAAAATAATCCCAAATCACAATAAAAACGCAATAAATCGAACGTCTCTCGTATTAGCCATTCACTTTACTTAACAAGCAAAGTAAGCTTACCAGAACCGTTACCTTAACAAAACCAGAGATCCGGATATGTACGATTCAGAAAATAAGTGAAACCAGCAAAATCTTCATTTCAACAGGACAACCAGAAAAGCAAATCCTATACTCGCAGACATGCCCCGGTGGTCGATGCATCGCCGCTTTTCTGTGCATGTGAACAACTATGGGGCGTTCTGCTGCGGTCCAAAGCTGTTATCGAGCTTGACTTGACCATTTCCATCAGTCCTAAGGCCCGTTGGTTAGGTCCAGAGAGTTTCCAAATCTGTGCGTGTCGAAAAAAAAAGAAAAATAAAGCTTAGATGTTGATTGCAAGATTACAAAATATTCGGTGTCACTGCTTTAGATAAGAAACGTGACAGCACTCAATGCTTTTCAAATTTCTTTCATACAAGTGTTCGCTTAAGGGCCCCTATTTTCGCATGGAATTGAATTCTTAAGAACTTATTATCAGGTGAGTCACACCGATGATCATTAAAGAGTACGAGTGATGAAAGACCTAAGATGGAGTTGTAGACAGGAGCGAATTGCTTTAATAGAGTGAAATCTCGGATTTTGTTGTTTCATTATGGGGATGTTATTTGATGACCATTTATATATTTCTACATTTGTTTCTGGGGCAGTATAAATATATATATATATTTATATTCAAAAGCCGCGAAATTCAATTCAGCATGTGTCAATTGCCGAAGTCAGCTGCTGTGATTTTTTTTCTCTCCATTCACATCATGTGGGAGTTCACTAGATTTGGGCTACAAGAAAAAACGGAACGTTTGATTCTTTCATTTGATCTTATGTTAATTGGAAATGGAAAGGTCTTGCGACTTTATTCGGACACTCACGCAGCTTTACCGCCGCTCTCTTGGGCGGTAAAGTCGCATTTTCCAGTTTTCCTCCACTGTGAGAGGAGGAAAACTGGCAGTTGCAGCTTTACCGCCGCTCTCTTCGGCGGTAAACGGGATTTTCCAGTTTTCCTCCGCTCCTAGAGGAGGAAATCTGGCAATTGCAGATTTACCGCCGCTCCCTTCGGCGGTAAAGTCGATTTTCCAGTTTTCCTCCGCTCCGAGAGGAGGAAAACTGGAAATTGCATTTATGCTGCGGGCGCATGTGGCGGAAATCTTTCAATCCGGTTTTTTATCCTTTTTCCCCTTCTTTTGCTTGTTGGTGGGTCTTGGGTCGGGGCTTAGCTCCCCAAACGAAAGATGGACGCGTGTGAATAACAGTCGGGTGAAAATAATCCCAAACCACAATAAAAACGCAATAAATCGAACGTCTCTCGTATTAGCCCTTCACTTTACTTAACGAGCAAAGTAAGCTTACCAGAACCGTTACCTTAACAAAACCAGAGATCCGGATATGTACGATTCAGAAAATAAGTGAAACCAGCAAAATCTTCATTTCAACAGGACAACCAGAAAAACAAATCCTATACTCGCAGACATGCCCCGGTGGTCGATGCATCGCCGCTTTTCTGTGCATGTGAACAACTATGGGGCGTTCTGCTGCGGTCCAAAGCTGTTATCGAGCTTGACTTGACCATTTCCATCAGTCCTAAGGCCCGTTGGTTAGGTCCAGAGAGTTTCCAAATCTGTGCGTGTCGAAAAAAAAAGAAAAATAAAGCTTAGATGTTGATTGCAAGATTACAAAATATTCGGTGTCACTGCTTTAGATAAGAAACGTGACAGCACTCAATGCTTTTCAAATTTCTTTCATACAAGTGTTCGCTTAAGGGCCCCTATGTTCGCATGGAATTGAATTCTTAAGAACTTATTATCAGGTGAGTCACACCGATGATCATTAAAGAGTACGAGTGATGAAAGACCTAAGATGGAGTTGTAGACAGGAGCGAATTGCTTTAATAGAGTGATATCTCGGAATTTGTTGTTTCATTATGTGGATGTTATTTGATGACCATTTATATATTTCTACATTTGTTTCTGGGGCAGTATAAATATATATATATATATATATTTATATTCAAAAGCCTCGAAATTCAATTCAGCATGTGTCAATTGCCGAAGTCAGCTGCTGTGATTTTTTTTCTCTCCATTCAGATCATGTGGGAGTTCACTAGATCTGGGCTACAAGAAAAAACGGAACGTTTGATTCTTTCATTTGATCTTATGTTAATTGGAAATGGAAAGGTCTTGCGACTTTATTCGGACACTAACGCAGCTTTACCGCCGCTCGCATGGGCGGTAAAATCGCATTTTCCAGTTTTCCTCCACTGTGGGAGGGGGAAAACTGGCAGTTGCAGCTTTACCGCCGCTCTCATCGGCGGTAAAATGGATTTTCCAGTTTTCCTCCGCTCCGAGAGGAGGAAATCTGGCAATTGCAGCTTTACCGCCGCTCCCATCGGCGGTAAAGTCGATTTTCCAGTTTTCCTCAGCTTCGAGAGGAGGAAAACTGGAAATTGCATTTATGCTGCGGGCGCATGTGGCGGAAATCTTTCAATCCGGTTTTTTATCCTTTTTCCCCTTCTTTTGCTTGTTGGTGGGTCTTGGGTCGGGGCTTAGCTCCCCAAAACGAACGATGGACGCGTGTGAATAACAGTCGGGTGAAAATAATCCCAAATCACAATAAAAACGCAATAAATCGAACGTCTCTCCTATTAGCCCTTCACTTCACTTAACAAGCAAAGTAAGCTTACCAGAACCGTTACCTTAACAAAACCAGAGATCCGGATATGTACGATTCAGAAAATAAGTGAAACCAGCAAAATCTTCATTTCAACAGGACAACCAGAAAGGCAAATCCTATACTCGCAGACATGCCCAGGTGGTCAATGCATCGCCGCTTTTCTGTGCATGTGAACAACTATGGGGCTTTCTGCTGCGGTCCAAAGCTGTTATCGAGCTTGACTTGACCATTTCCATCAGTCCTAAGGCCCGTTGGTTAGGTCCAGAGAGTTTCCAAATCTATGCGTGTCGAAAAAAAAAAGAAAAATAAAGCTTAGATGTTGATTGCAAGATTACAAAATATTCCGTGTCACTGCTTTAGATAAGAAACGTGATAACACTCAATGCTTTTCAAATTTCTTTCATACAAGTGTTCGCTTAAGGGGCCCCTCCGTTCGCATGGAATTGAATTCTTAAGAACTTATTATCAGGTGAGTCACACCAATGATCATTAAAGAGTACGAGTGATGAAAGACCTAAGATGGAGTTGTAGACAGGAGCGAATTGCTTTAATAGAGTGATATCTCGGAATTTGTTGTTTCATTATGTGGATGTTATTTGATGACCATTTATATATTTCTACATTTGTTTCTGGGGCAGTATAAATATATATATATATATATATATTTATATTCAAAAGCCTCGAAATTCAATTCAGCATGTGTCAATTGCCGAAGTCAGCTGCTGTGATTTTTTTTCTCTCCATTCAGATCATGTGGGAGTTCACTAGATCTGGGCTACAAGAAAAAACGGAACGTTTGATTCTTTCATTTGATCTTATGTTAATTGGAAATGGAAAGGTCTTGCGACTTTATTCGGACACTAACGCAGCTTTACCGCCGCTCGCATGGGCGGTAAAATCGCATTTTCCAGTTTTCCTCCACTGTGGGAGGGGGAAAACTGGCAGTTGCAGCTTTACCGCCGCTCTCATCGGCGGTAAAATGGATTTTCCAGTTTTCCTCCGCTCCGAGAGGAGGAAATCTGGCAATTGCAGCTTTACCGCCGCTCCCATCGGCGGTAAAGTCGATTTTCCAGTTTTCCTCAGCTTCGAGAGGAGGAAAACTGGAAATTGCATTTATGCTGCGGGCGCATGTGGCGGAAATCTTTCAATCCGGTTTTTTATCCTTTTTCCCCTTCTTTTGCTTGTTGGTGGGTCTTGGGTCGGGGCTTAGCTCCCCAAAACGAACGATGGACGCGTGTGAATAACAGTCGGGTGAAAATAATCCCAAATCACAATAAAAACGCAATAAATCGAACGTCTCTCCTATTAGCCCTTCACTTCACTTAACAAGCAAAGTAAGCTTACCAGAACCGTTACCTTAACAAAACCAGAGATCCGGATATGTACGATTCAGAAAATAAGTGAAACCAGCAAAATCTTCATTTCAACAGGACAACCAGAAAGGCAAATCCTATACTCGCAGACATGCCCAGGTGGTCAATGCATCGCCGCTTTTCTGTGCATGTGAACAACTATGGGGCGTTCTGCTGCGGTCCAAACCTGTTATCGAGCTTGACTTGACCATTTCCATCAGTCCTAAGGCCCGTTGGTTAGGTCCAGAGAGTTTCCAAATCTATGCGTGTCGAAAAAAAAAGAAAAATAAAGCTTAGATGTTGATTGCAAGATTACAAAATATTCCGTGTCACTGCTTTAGATAAGAAACGTGATAACACTCTATGCTTTTCAAATTTCTTTCATACAAGTGTTCGCTTAAGGGCCCCTCCGTTCGCATGGAATTGAATTCTTAAGAACTTATTATCAGGTGAGTCACACCGATGATCACTAAAGAGTACGAGTGATGAAAGACCTAAGATGGAGTTGTAGACAGGAGCGAATTGCTTTGATAGAGTGATATCTCGGATTTTGTTGTTTAGTTATGGGGATGTTATTTGATGACCATTTATATATTTCTACATTTGTTTCTGGGGCAGTATAAATATATATATATATATATATATTTATATTCAAAAGCCTCGAAATTCAATTCAGCATGTGTCAATTGCCGAAGTCAGCTGCTGTGATTTTTTTTCTCTCCATTCACATCATGTGGGAGTTCACTAGATATGGGCTACAAGAAAAAACGGAACGTTTGATTCTTTCATTTGATCTTATGTTAATTGGAAATGGAAAGGTCTTGCGACTTTATTCGGACACTCACGCAGCTTTACCGCAGCTCGCATGGGCGGTAAAATCGCATTTTCCAGTTTTCCTCCACTGTGAGAGGGGGAAAACTGGCAGTTGCAGCTTTACCGCCGCTCCCATCGGCGGTAAAGTCGATTTTCCAGTTTTCCTCAGCTTCGAGAGGAGGAAAACTGGAAATTGCATTTATGCTGCGGGCGCATGTGGCGGAAATCTTTCAATCCGGTTTTTTATCCTTTTTCCCCTTCTTTTGCTTGTTGGTGGGTCTTGGGTCGGGGCTTAGCTCCCCAAAACGAACGATGGACGCGTGTGAATAACAGTCGGGTGAAAATAATCCCAAATCACAATAAAAACGCAATAAATCGAACGTCTCTCGTATTAGCCCTTCACTTCACTTAACAAGCAAAGTAAGCTTACCAGAACCGTTACCTTAACAAAACCAGAGATCCGGATATGTACGATTCAGAAAATAAGTGAAACCAGCAAAATCTTCATTTCAACAGGACAACCAGAAAGGCAAATCCTATACTCGAAGACATGCCCAGGTGGTCAATGCATCGCCGCTTTTCTGTGCATGTGAACAACTATGGGGCGTTCTGCTGCGGTCCAAAGCTGTTATCGAGCTTGACTTGACCATTTCCATCAGTCCTAAGGCCCGTTGGTTAGGTCCAGAGAGTTTCCAAATCTATGCGTGTCGAAAAAAAAAGAAAAATAAAGCTTAGATGTTGATTGCAAGATTACAAAATATTCCGTGTCACTGCTTTAGATAAGAAACGTGATAACACTCAATGCTTTTCAAATTTCTTTCATACAAGTGTTCGCTTAAGGGCCCCTCCGTTCGCATGGAATTGAATTCTTAAGAACTTATTATCAGGTGAGTCACACCGATGATCATTAAAGAGTACGAGTGATGAAAGACCTAAGATGGAGTTGTAGACAGGAGCGAATTGCTTTGATAGAGTGATATCTCGGATTTTGTTGTTTCATTATGGGGATGTTATTTGATGACCATTTATATATTTCTACATTTGTTTCTGGGGCAGTATAAATATATATATATATATTTATATTCAAAAGCCTCGAAATTCAATTCAGCATGTGTCAATTGCCGAAGTCAGCTGCTGTGATTTTTTTTCTCTCCATTCACATCATGTGGGAGTTCACTAGATATGGGCTACAAGAAAAAACGGAACGTTTGATTCTTTCATTTGATCTTATGTTAATTGGAAATGGAAAGGTCTTGCGACTTTATTCGGACACTCACGCAGCTTTACCGCCGCTCGCATGGGCGGTAAAATCGCATTTTCGAGTTTTCCTCCACTGTGGGAGGGGGAAAACTGGCAGTTGCAGCTTTACCGCCGCTCTCATCGGCGGTAAAATGGATTTTCCAGTTTTCCTTCGCTCCGAGAGGAGGAAATCTGGCAATTGCAGCTTTACCGCCGCTCCCATCGGCGGTAAAGTCGATTTTCCAGTTTTCCTCAGCTTCGAGAGGAGGAAAACTGGAAATTGCATTTATGCTGCGGGCGCATGTGGCGGAAATCTTTCAATCCGGTTTTTTATCCTTTTTCCCCTTCTTTTGCTTGTTGGTGGGTCTTGGGTCGGGGCTTAGCTCCGCAAAACGAACGATGGACGCGTGTGAATAACAGTCGGGTGAAAATAATCCCAAATCACAATAAAAACGCAATAAATCGAACGTCTCTCGTATTAGCCCTTCACTTCACTTAACAAGCAAAGTAAGCTTACCAGAACCGTTACCTTAACAAAACCAGAGATCCGGATATGTACGATTCAGAAAATACGTGAAACCAGCAAAATCTTCATTTCAACAGGACAACCAGAAAGGCAAATCCTATACTCGCAGACATGCCCAGGTGGTCAATGCATCGCCGCTGTTCTGTGCATGTGAACAACTATGGGGCGTTCTGCTGCGGTCCAAAGCTGTTATCGAGCTTGACTTGACCATTTCCATCAGTCCTAAGGCCCGTTGGTTAGGTCCAGAGAGTTTCCAAATCTATGCGTGTCGAAAAAAAAAGAAAAATAAAGCTTAGATGTTGATTGCAAGATTACAAAATATTCCGTGTCACTGCTTTAGATAAGAAACGTGATAACACTCAATGCTTTTCAAATTTCTTTCATACAAGTGTTCGCTTAAGGGCCCCTCCGTTCGCATGGAATTGAATTCTTAAGAACTTATTATCAGGTGAGTCACACCGATGATCATTAAAGAGTACGAGTGATGAAAGACCTACGATGGAGTTGTAGACAGGAGCGAATTGCTTTGATAGAGTGATATCTCGGATTTTGTTGTTTCATTATGGGGATGTTATTTGATGACCATTTATATATTTCTACATTTGTTTCTGGGGCAGTATAAATATATATATATATATTTATATTCAAGAGCCTCGAAATTCAATTCAGCATGTGTCAATTGCCGAAGTCAGCTGCTGTGATTTTTTTTCTCTCCATTCACATCATGTGGGAGTTCACTAGATATGGGCTACAAGAAAAAACGGAACGTTTGATTCTTTCATTTGATCTTATGTTAATTGGAAATGGAAAGGTCTTGCGACTTTATTCGGACACTCACGCAGCTTTACCGCCGCTCGCATGGGCGGAAAAATCGCATTTTCCAGTTTCCTCCACTGTGAGAGGAGGAAAACTGTCAGTTGCAGCTTTACCGCCGCTCTCATCGGCGGTAAACTTGATTTTCCAGTTTTCCTCCGCGCCGAGAGGAGGAAATCTGGCAATTGCAGCTTTACCGCCGCTCCCATCGGCGGTAAAGTCGATTTTCCAGTTTTCCTCTGCTCCGAGAGGAGGAAAACTGGAAATTGCATTTATGCTGCGGGCGCATGTGGCGGAAATCTCTCAATCCGGTTTTTTATCCTTTTTCCCCTTGTTTTGCTTGTTGGTGGGTCTTGGGTCGGGGCTTAGCTCCCCAAAACGAACGATGGACGCGTGTGAATGACAGTCGGGTGAAAATAATCCCAAATCACAATAAAAACGCAATAAATCGAACGTCTCTCGTATTAGCCCTTCACTTTACTTAACAAGCAAAGTAAGCTTACCAGAACCGTTACCTTAACAAAACCAGAGATCCGGATATGTACGATTCAGAAAATAAGTGAAACCAGCAAAATCTTCAATTCGACAGGACAACCAGAAAGGCAAATCCTATACTCGCAGACATGCCCCGGTGGTCGATGCATCGCTGCTTTTCTGTGCATGTGAACAACTATGGGGCGTTCTGCTGCGGTCCAAAGCTGTTATCGAGCTTGACTTGACCATTTCCATCAGTCCTAAGGCCCGTTGGTTAGGTCCAGAGAGTTTCCAAATCTATGCGTGTCGAAAAAAAAAGAAAAATAAAGCTTAGATGTTGATTGCAAGATTACAAAATATTCCGTGTCACTGCTTTAGATAAGAAACGTGATAACACTCAATGCTTTTCAAATTTCTTTCATACAAGTGTTCGCTTAAGGGCCCCTCCGTTCGCATGGAATTGAATTCTTAAGAACTTATTATCAGGTGAGTCACACCGATGATCATTAAAGAGTACGAGTGATGAAAGACCTAAGATGGAGTTGTAGACAGGAGCGAATTGCTTTGATTGAGTGATATCTCGGATTTTGTTGTTTCATTATGGGGATGTTATTTGATGACCATTTATATATTTCTACATTTGTTTCTGGGGCAGTATAAATATATATATATATCTTTATATTCAAAAGCCTCGAAGTTCAATTCAGCATGTGTCAATTGCCGAAGTCAGCTGCTGTGATTTTTTTTCTCTCCATTCACATCATGTGGGAGTTCACTAGATATGGCCAACAAGAAGAAACGGAACGTTTGATTCTTTCATTTGATCTTATGTTAATTGGAAATGGAAAGGTCTTGCGACTTTATTCGGACACTCACGCAGCTTTACCGCCGCTCGCATGGGCGGTAAAATCGCATTTTCCAGTTTTCCTCCACTGTGAGAGGAGGAAAACTGGCAGTTGCAGTTTTACCGCCGCTCTCATCGGCGGTAAACTGGATTTTCCAGTTTTCCTCCGCGCCGAGAGGAGGAAATCTGGCAATTGCAGCTTTACCGCCGCTCCCATCGGCGGTAAAGTCGATTTTCCAGTTTTCCTCCGCTCCGAGATGAGGAAAACTGGAAATTGCATTTATGCTGCGGGCGCATGTGGCGGAAATCTTTCAATCCGGTTTTTTATCCTTTTTCCCCTTCTTTTGCTTGTTGGTGGGTCTTGGGTCGGGGCTTAGCTCCCCAAAACGAACGATGGACGCGTGTGAATAACAGTCGGGTGAAAATAATCCCAAATCACAATAAAAACGCAATAAATCGAACGTCTCTCGTATTAGCCCTTCACTTTACTTAACAAGCAAAGTAAGCTTACCAGAACCGTTACCTTAACAAAACCAGAGATCCGGATATGTACGATTCAGAAAATAAGTGAAACCAGCAAAATCTTCATTTCGACAGGACAACCAGAAAGGCAAATCCTATACTCGCAGACATGCCCCGGTGGTCGATGCATCGCTGCTTTTCTGTGCATGTGAACAACTATGGGGCGTTCTGCTGCGGTCCAAAGCTGTTATCGAGCTTGACTTGACCATTTCCATCAGTCCTAAGGCCCGTTGGTTAGGTCCAGAGAGTTTCCAAATCTATGCGTGTCGAAAAAAAAAGAAAAAAAAAGCTTAGATGTTGATTGCAGGATTACAAAATATTCCGTGTCACTGCTTTAGATAAGAAACGTGATAACACTCAATGCTTTTCAAATTTCTTTCATACAAGTGTTCGCTTAAGGGCCCCTCCGTTCGCATGGAATTGAATTCTTAAGAACTTATTATCAGGTGAGTCACACCGATGATCATTAAAGAGTACGAGTGATGAAAGACCTAAGATGGAGTTGCAGACAGGAGCGAATTGCTTTGATAGAGTGATATCTCGGATTTTGTTGTTTCATTATGGGGATGTTATTTGATGACCATTTATATATTTCTACATTTGTTTCTGGGGTAGTATAAATATATATATATATATATTTATATTCAAAAGCCTCGAAATTCAATTCAGCATGTGTCAATTGCCGAAGTCAGCTGCTGTGATTTTTTTTCTCTCCATTCACATCATGTGGGAGTTCACTAGATATGGCCAACAAGAAAAAACGGAACGTTTGATTCTTTCATTTGATCTTATGTTAATTGGAAATGGAAAGGTCTTGCGACTTTATTCGGACACTCACGCAGCTTTACCGCCGCTCGCATGGGCGGAAAAATCGCATTTTCCAGTTTCCTCCACTGTGAGAGGAGGAAAACTGTCAGTTGCAGCTTTACCGCCGCTCTCATCGGCGGTAAACTGGATTTTCCAGTTTTCCTCCGCGCCGAGAGGAGGAAATCTGGCAATTGCAGCTTTACCGCCGCTCCCATCGGCGGTAAAGTTGATTTTCCAGTTTTCCTCCGCTCCGAAAGGAGGAAAACTGGAAATTGCATTTATGCTGCGGGCGCATGTGGCGGAAATCTCTCAATCCGGTTTTTTATCCTTTTTCCCCTTCTTTTGCTTGTTGGTGGGTCTTGGGTCGGGGCTTAGCTCCCCAAAACGAACGATGGACGCGTGTGAATAACAGTCGGGTGAAAATAATCCCAAATCACAATAAAAACGCAATAAATCGAACGTCTCTCGTATTAGCCCTTCACTTTACTTAACAAGCAAAGTAAGCTTACCAGAACCGTTACCTTAACAAAACCAGAGATCCGGATATGTACGATTCAGAAAATAAGTGAAACCAGCAAAATCTTCATTTCGACAGGACAACCAGAAAGGCAAATCCTATACTCGCAGACATGCCCCGGTGGTCGATGCATCGCTGCTTTTCTGTGCATGTGAACAACTATGGGGCGTTCTGCAGCGGTCCAAAGCTGTTATCGAGCTTGACTTGACCATTTCCATCAGTCCTAAGGCCCGTTGGTTAGGTCCAGAGAGTTTCCAAATCTATGCGTGTCGAAAAAAAAAGAAAAATAAAGCTTAGATGTTGATTGCAGGATTACAAAATATTCCGTGTCACTGCTTTAGATAAGAAACGTGATAACACTCAATGCTTTTCAAATTTCTTTCATACAAGTGTTCGCTTAAGGGCCCCTCCGTTCGCATGGAATTGAATTCTTAAGAACTTATTATCAGGTGAGTCACACCGATGATCATTAAAGAGTACGAGTGATGAAAGACCTAAGATGGAGTTGTAGACAGGAGCGAATTGCTTTGATTGAGTGATATCTCGGATTTTGTTGTTTCATTATGGGGATGTTATTTGATGACCATTTATATATTTCTACATTTGTTTCTGGGGCAGTATAAATATATATATATATATCTTTATATTCAAAAGCCTCGAAGTTCAATTCTGCATGTGTCAATTGCCGAAGTCAGCTGTTGTGATTTTTTTTCTCTCCATTCACATCATGTGGGAGTTCACTAGATATGGCCAACAAGAAGAAACGGAACGTTTGATTCTTTCATTTGACCTTATGTTAATTGGAAATGGAAAGGTCTTGCGACTTTATTCGGACACTCACGCAGCTTTACCGCCGCTCGCATGAGCGGTAAAATCGCATTTTCCAGTTTTCCTCCACTGTGAGAGGAGGAAAACTGGCAGTTGCAGTTTTACCGCCGCTCTCATCGGCGGTAAACTGGATTTTCCAGTTTTCCTCCGCGCCGAGAGGAGGAAATCTGGCAATTGCAACTTTACCGCCGCTCCCATCGGCAGTAAAGTCGATTTTCCAGTTTTCCTCCGCTCCGAGAGGAGGAAAACTGGAAATTGCATTTATGCTGCGGGCGCATGTGGCGGAAATCTTTCAATCCGGTTTTTTATCCTTTTTCCCCTTCTTTTGCTTGTTGGTGGGTCTTGGGTCGGGGCTTAGCTCCCCAAAACGAACGATGGACGCGTGTGAATAACAGTCGGGTGAAAATAATCCCAAATCACAATAAAAACGCAATAAATCGAACGTCTCTCGTATTAGCCCTTCACTTTACTTAACAAGCAAAGTAAGCTTAGCAGAACCGTTACCTTAACAAAACCAGAGATCCGGATATGTACGATTCAGAAAATAAGTGAAACCAGCAAAATCTTCATTTCGACAGGACAACCAGAAAGGCAGATCCTATACTCGCAGACATGCCCCGGTGGTCGATGCATCGCTGCTTTTCTGTGCATGTGAACAACTATGGGGCGTTCTGCTGCGGTCCAAAGCTGTTATCGAGCTTGACTTGACCATTTCCATCAGTCCTAAGGCCCGTTGGTTAGGTCCAGAGAGTTTCCAAATCTATGCGTGTCGAAAAAAAAAGAAAAAAAAAGCTTAGATGTTGATTGCAGGATTACAAAATATTCCGTGTCACTGCTTTAGATAAGAAACGTGATAACACTCAATGCTTTTCAAATTTCTTTCATACAAGTGTTCGCTTAAGGGCCCCTCCGTTCGCATGGAATTGAATTCTTAAGAACTTATTATCAGGTGAGTCACACCGATGATCATTAAAGAGTACGAGTGATGAAAGACCTAAGATGGAGTTGCAGACAGGAGCGAATTGCTTTGATAGAGTGATATCTCGGATTTTGTTGTTTCATTATGGGGATGTTATTTGATGACCATTTATATATTTCTACATTTGTTTCTGGGGCAGTATAAATATATATATATATATATATTTATATTCAAAAGCCTCGAAATTCAATTCAGCATGTGTCAATTGCCGAAGTCAGCTGCTGTGATTTTTTTTCTCTCCATTCACATCATGTGGGAGTTCACTAGATATGGCCAACAAGAAAAAACGGAACGTTTGATTCTTTCATTTGATCTTATGTTAATTGGAAATGGAAAGGTCTTGCGACTTTATTCGGACACTCACGCAGCTTTACCGCCGCTCGCATGGGCGGAAAAATCGCATTTTCCAGTTTCCTCCACTGTGAGAGGAGGAAAACTGTCAGTTGCAGCTTTACCGCCGCTCTCATCGGCGGTAAACTGGATTTTCCAGTTTTCCTCCGCGCCGAGAGGAGGAAATCTGGCAATTGCAGCTTTACCGCCGCTCCCATCGGCGGTAAAGTCGATTTTCCAGTTTTCCTCCGCTCCGAGAGGAGGAAAACTGGAAATTGCATTTATGCTGCGGGCGCATGTGGCGGAAATCTTTCAATCCGGTTTTTTATCATTTTTCCCCTTCTTTTGCTTGTTGGTGGGTCTTGGGTCGGGGCTTAGCTCCCCAAAACGAACGATGGACGCGTGTGAATGACAGTCGGGTGAAAATAATCCCAAATCACAATAAAAACGCAATAAATCGAACGTCTCTCGTATTAGCCCTTCACTTTACTTAACAAGCAAAGTAAGCTTACCAGAACCGTTACCTTAACAAAACCAGAGATCCGGATATGTACGATTCAGAAAATAAGTGAAACCAGCAAAATCTTCATTTCGACAGGACAACCAGAAAGGCAAATCCTATACTCGCAGACATGCCCCGGTGGTCGATGCATCGCTGCTTTTCTGTGCATGTGAACAACTATGGGGCGTTCTGCTGCGGTCCAAAGCTGTTATCGAGCTTGACTTGACCATTTCCATCAGTCCTAAGGCCCGTTGGTTAGGTCTAGAGAGTTTCCAAATCTATGCGTGTCGAAAAAAAAAAGAAAAATAAAGCTTAGATGTTGATTGCAGGATTACAAAATATTCCGTGTCACTGCTTTAGATAAGAAACGTGATAACACTCAATGCTTTTCAAATTTCTTTCATACAAGTGTTCGCTTAAGGGCCCCTCCGTTCGCATGGAATTGAATTCTTAAGAACTTATTATCAGGTGAGTCACACCGATGATCATTAAAGAGTACGAGTGATGAAAGACCTAAGATGGAGTTGTAGACAGGAGCGAATTGCTTTGATTGAGTGATATCTCGGATTTTGTTGTTTCATTATGGGGATGTTATTTGATGACCATTTATATATTTCTACATTTGTTTCTGGGGCAGTATAAATATATATATATATATATATCTTTATATTCAAAAGCCTCGAAGTTCAATTCAGCATGTGTCAATTGCCGAAGTCAGCTGCTGTGATTTTTTTTCTCTCCATTCACATCATGTGGGAGTTCACTAGATATGGCCAACAAGAAGAAACGGAACGTTTGATTCTTTCATTTGACCTTATGTTAATTGGAAATGGAAAGGTCTTGTGACTTTATTCGGACACTCACGCAGCTTTACCGCCGCTCGCATGGGCGGTAAAATCGCATTTTCCAGTTTTCCTCCACTGTGAGAGGAGGAAAACTGGCAGTTGCAGTTTTACCGCCGCTCTCATCGGCGGTAAACTGGATTTTCCAGTTTTCCTCCGCGCCGAGAGGAGGAAATCTGGCAATTGCAGCTTTACCGCCGCTCCCATCGGCGGTAAAGTCGATTTTCCAGTTTTCCTCCGCTCCGAGAGGAGGAAAACTTGAAATGGCATTTATGCTGCGGGCGCATGTGGCGGAAATCTTTCAATCCGGTTTTTTATCCTTTTTCCCCTTCTTTTGGTTGTTGGTGGGTCTTGGGTCGGGGCTTAGCTCCCCAAAACGAACGATGGACGCGTGTGAATAACAGTCGGGTGAAAATAATCCCAAATCACAATAAAAACGCAATAAATCGAACGTCTCTCGTATTAGCCCTTCACTTTACTTAACAAGCAAAGTAAGCTTAGCAGAACCGTTACCTTAACAAAACCAGAGATCCGGATATGTACGATTCAGAAAATAAGTGAAACCAGCAAAATCTTCATTTCGACAGGACAACCAGAAAGGCAAATCCTATACTCGCAGACATGCCCCGGTGGTCGATGCATCGCTGCTTTTCTGTGCATGTGAACAACTATGGGGCGTTCTGCTGCGGTCCAAAGCTGTTATCGAGCTTGACTTGACCATTTCCATCCGTCCTAAGGCCCGTTGGTTAGGTCCAGAGAGTTTCCAAATCTATGCGTGTCGAAAAAAAAAGAAAAAAAAAGCTTAGATGTTGATTGCAGGATTACAAAATATTCCGTGTCACTGCTTTAGATAAGAAACGTGATAACACTCAATGCTTTTCAAATTTCTTTCATACAAGTGTTCGCTTAAGGGCCCCTCCGTTCGCATGGAATTGAATTCTTAAGAACTTATTATCAGGTGAGTCACACCGATGATCATTAAAGAGTACGAGTGATGAAAGACCTAAGATGGAGTTGCAGACAGGAGCGAATTGCTTTGATAGAGTGATATCTCGGATTTTGTTGTTTCATTATGGGGATGTTATTTGATGACCATTTATATATTTCTACATTTGTTTCTGGGGCAGTATAAATATATATATATATATATATATTTATATTCAAAAGCCTCGAAATTCAATTCAGCATGTGTCAATTGCCGAAGTCAGCTGCTGTGATTTTTTTTCTCTCCATTCACATCATGTGGGAGTTCACTAGATATGGCCAACAAGAAAAAACGGAACGTTTGATTCTTTCATTTGATCTTATGTTAATTGGAAATGGAAAGGTCTTGCGACTTTATTCGGACACTCACGCAGCTTTACCGCCGCTCGCATGGGCGGAAAAATCGCATTTTCCAGTTTCCTCCACTGTGAGAGGAGGAAAACTGTCAGTTGCAGCTTTACCGCCGCTCTCATCGGCGGTAAACTGGATTTTCCAGTTTTCCTCCGCGCCGAGAGGAGGAAATCTGGCAATTGCAGCTTTACCGCCGCTCCCATCGGCGGTAAAGTCGATTTTCCAGTTTTCCTCCGCTCCGAGAGGAGGAAAACTGGAAATTGCATTTATGCTGCGGGCGCATGTGGCGGAAATCTCTCAATCCGGTTTTTTATCCTTTTTCCCCTTCTTTTGCTTGTTGGTGGGTCTTGGGTCGGGGCTTAGCTCCCCAAAACGAACGATGGACGCGTGTGAATAACAGTCGGGTGAAAATAATCCCAAATCACAATAAAAACGCAATAAATCGAACGTCTCTCGTATTAGCCCTTCACTTTACTTAACAAGCAAAGTAAGCTTACCAGAACCGTTACCTTAACAAAACCAGAGATCCGGATATGTACGATTCAGAAAATAAGTGAAACCAGCAAAATCTTCATTTCGACAGGACAACCAGAAAGGCAAATCCTATACTCGCAGACATGCCCCGGTGGTCGATGCATCGCTGCTTTTCTGTGCATGTGAACAACTATGGGGCGTTCTGCTGCGGTCCAAAGCTGTTATCGAGCTTGACTTGACCATTTCCATCAGTCCTAAGGCCCGTTGGTTAGGTCCAGAGAGTTTCCAAATCTATGCGTGTCGAAAAAAAAAGAAAAATAAAGCTTAGATGTTGATTGCAGGATTACAAAATATTCCGTGTCACTGCTTTAGATAAGAAACGTGATAACACTCAATGCTTTTCAAATTTCTTTCAAACAAGTGTTCGCTTAAAGGCCCCTCCGTTCGCATGGAATTGAATTCTTAAGAACTTATTATCAGGTGAGTCACACCGATGATCATTAAAGAGTACGAGTGATGAAAGACCTAAGATGGAGTTGCAGACAGGAGCGAATTGCTTTGATAGAGTGATATCTCGGATTTTGTTGTTTCATTATGGGGATGTTATTTGATGACCATTTATATATTTCTACATTTGTTTCTGGGGCAGTATAAATATATATATATATATTTATATTCAAAAGCCTCGAAATTCAATTCAGCATGTGTCAATTGCCGAAGTCAGCTGCTGTGATTTTTTTCCATTCACATCATGTGGGAGTTCACTAGATATGGCCAACAAGAAAAAACGGAACGTTTGATTCTTTCATTTGATCTTATGTTAATTGGAAATGGAAAGGTCTTGCGACTTTATTCGGACACTCACGCAGCTTTACCGCCGCTCGCATGGGCGGAAAAATCGCATTTTCCAGTTTCCTCCACTGTGAGAGGAGAAAAACTGTCAGTTGCAGCTTTACCGCCGCTCTCATCGGCGGTAAACTGGATTTTCCAGTTTTCCTCCGCTCCGAGAGGAGGAAATCTGACAATTGCAGCCTTACAGCCGCTCACATCGGCGGTAAAGTCGATTTTCCAGTTTTCCTCCGCTCCGAGAGGAGGAAAACTGGAAATTGCATTTATGCTGCGGGCGCATGTGGCGGAAATCTTTCAATCCGGTTTTTTATCCTTTTTCCCCTTCTTTTGCTTGTTGGTGGGTCTTGGGTCGGGGCTTAGCTCCCCAAAACGAACGATGGACACGTGTGAATAACAGTCGGGTGAAAATAATCCCAAATCACAATAAAAACGCAATAAATCGAACGTCTCTCGTATTAGCCCTTCACTTTACTTAACAAGCAAAGTAAGCTTACCAGAACCGTTACCTTAACAAAACCAGAGATCCGGATATGTACGATTCAGAAAATAAGTGAAACCAGCAAAATCTTCATTTCGACAGGACAACCAGAAAGGCAAATCCTATACTCGCAGACATGCCCCGGTGGTCGATGCATCGCTGCTTTTCTGTGCATGTGAACAACTATGGGGCGTTCTGCTGCGGTCCAAAGCTGTTATCGAGCTTGACTTGACCATTTCCATCAGTCCTAAGGCCCGTTGGTTAGGTCCAGAGAGTTTCCAAATCTATGCGTGTCGAAAAAAAAAGAAAAAGAAAGCTTAGATGTTGATTGCAGGATTACAAAATATTCCGTGTCACTGCTTTAGATAAGAAACGTGATAACACTCAATGCTTTTCAAATTTCTTTCATACAAGTGTTCGCTTAAGGGCCCCTCCGTTCGCATGGAATTGAATTCTTAAGAACTTATTATCAGGTGAGTCACACCGATGATCATTAAAGAGTACGAGTGATGAAAGACCTAAGATGGAGTTGAAGACAGGAGCGAATTGCTTTGATAGAGTGATATCTCGGATTTTGTTGTTTCATTATGGGGATGTTATTTGATGACCATTTATATATTTCTACATTTGTTTCTGGGGCAGTATAAATATATATATATATATTTATATTCAAAAGCCTCGAAATTCAATTCAGCATGTGTCAATTGCCGAAGTCAGCTGCTGTGATTTTTTTTCTCTCCATTCACATCATGTGGGAGTTCACTAGATATGGCCAACAAGAAAAAACGGAACGTTTGATTCTTTCATTTGATCTTATGTTAATTGGAAATGGAAAGGTCTTGCGACTTTATTCGGACACTCACGCAGCTTTACCGCCGCTCGCATGGGCGGAAAAATCGCATTTTCCAGTTTCCTCCACTGTGAGAGGAGGAAAACTGTCAGTTGCAGCTTTACCGCCGCTCTCATCGGCGGTAAACTGGATTTTCCAGTTTTCCTCCGCTCCGAGAGGAGGAAATCTGACAATTGCAGCCTTACAGCCGCTCCCATCGGCGGTAAAGTCGATTTTCCAGTTTTCCTCCGCTCCGAGAGGAGGAAAACTGGAAATTGCATTTATGCTGCGGGCGCATGTGGCGGAAATCTTTCAATCCGGTTTTTTGTCCTTTTTCCCCTTCTTTTGCTTGTTGGTGGGTCTTGGGTCGGGGCTTAGCTCCCCAAAACGAACGATGGACGCGTGTGAATAACAGTCGGGTGAAAATAATCCCAAATCACAATAAAAACGCAATAAATCGAACGTCTCTCGTATTAGCCCTTCACTTTACTTAACAAGCAAAGTAAGCTTACCAGAACCGTTACCTTAACAAAACCAGAGATCCGGATATGTACGATTCAGAAAATAAGTGAAACCAGCAAAATCTTCATTTCGACAGGACAACCAGAAAGGCAAATCCTATACTCGCAGACATGCCCCGGTGGTCGATGCATCGCTGCTTTTCTGTGCATGTGAACAACTATGGGGCGTTCTGCTGCGGTCCAAAGCTGTTATCGAGCTTGACTTGACCATTTCCATCAGTCCTAAGGCCCGTTGGTTAGGTCCAGAGAGTTTCCAAATCTATGCGTGTCGAAAAAAAAAGAAAAATAAAGCTTAGATGTTGATTGCAGGATTACAAAATATTCCGTGTCACTGTTTTAGATAAGAAACGTGATAACACTCAATGCTTTTCAAATTTCTTTCAAACAAGTGTTCGCTTAAAGGCCCCTCCGTTCGCATGGAATTGAATTCTTAAGAACTTATTATCAGGTGAGTCACACCGATGATCATTAAAGAGTACGAGTGATGAAAGACCTAAGATGGAGTTGCAGACAGGAGCGAATTGCTTTGATAGAGTGATATCTCGGATTTTGTTATTTCATTATGGGGATGTTATTTGATGACCATTTATATATTTCTACATTTGTTTCTGGGGCAGTATAAATATATATATATATTTATATTCAAAAGCCTCGAAATTCAATTCAGCATGTGTCAATTGCCGAAGTCAGCTGCTGTGATTTTTTTTCTCTCCATTCACATCATGTGGGAGTTCACTAGATATGGCCAACAAGAAAAAACGGAACGTTTGATTCTTTCATTTGATCTTATGTTAATTGGAAATGGAAAGGTCTTGCGACTTTATTCGGATACTCACGCAGCTTTACCGCCGCTCGCATGGGCGGAAAAATCGCATTTTCCAGTTTCCTCCACTGTGAGAGGAGGAAAACTGTCAGTTGCAGCTTTACCGCCGCTCTCATCGGCGGTAAACTGGATTTTCCAGTTTTCCTCCGCTCCGAGAGGAGGAAATCTGACAATTGCAGCCTTACAGCCGCTCCCATCGGCGGTAAAGTCGATTTTCCAGTTTTCCTCCGCTCCGAGAGGAGGAAAACTGGAAATTGCATTTATGCTGCGGGCGCATGTGGCGGAAATCTTTCAATCCGGTTTTTTGTCCTTTTTCCCCTTCTTTTGCTTGTTGGTGGGTCTTGGGTCGGGGCTTAGCTCCCCAAAACGAACGATGGACGCGTGTGAATAACAGTCGGGTGAAAATAATCCCAAATCACAATAAAAACGCAATAAATCGAACGTCTCTCGTATTAGCCCTTCACTTTACTTAACAAGCAAAGTAAGCTTACCAGAACCGTTACCTTAACAAAACCAGAGATCCGGATATGTACGATTCAGAAAATAAGTGAAACCAGCAAAATCTTCATTTCGACAGGACAACCAGAAAGGCAAATCCTATACTCGCAGACATGCCCCGGTGGTCGATGCATCGCTGCTTTTCTGTGCATGTGAACAACTATGGGGCGTTCTGCTGCGGTCCAAAGCTGTTATCGAGCTTGACTTGACCATTTCCATCAGTCCTAAGGCCCGTTGGTTAGGTCCAGAGAGTTTCCAAATCTATGCGTGTCGAAAAAAAAAGAAAAATAAAGCTTAGATGTTGATTGCAGGATTACAAAATATTCCGTGTCACTGCTTTAGATAAGAAACGTGATAACACTCAATGCTTTTCAAATTTCTTTCATACAAGTGTTCGCTTAAGGGCCCTCCGTTCGCATGGAATTGAATTCTTAAGAACTTATTATCAGGTGAGTCACACCGATGATCATTAAAGAGTACGAGTGATGAAAGACCTAAGATGGAGTTGCAGACAGGAGCGAATTGCTTTGATAGAGTGATATCTCGGATTTTGTTGTTTCATTATGGGGATGTTATTTGATGACCATTTATATATTTCTACATTTGTTTCTGGGGCAGTATAAATATATATATATATATATATATTTATATTCAAGAGCCTCGAAATTCAATTCAGCATGTGTCAATTGCCGAAGTCAGCTGCTGTGATTTTTTTTCTCTCCATTCACATCATGTGGGAGTTCACTAGATATGGCCAACAAGAAAAAACGGAACGTTTGATTCTTTCATTTGATCTTATGTTAATTGGAAATGGAAAGGTCTTGCGACTTTATTCGGACACTCACGCAGCTTTACCGCCGCTCGCATGGGCGGAAAAATCGCATTTTCCAGTTTTCCTCCACTGTGAGAGGAGGAAAACTGGCAGTTGCAGCTTTACCGCCGCTCTCATCGGCGGTAAAATGGATTTTCCAGTTTTCCTCAGCTCCGAGAGGAGGAAATCTGGCAATTGCAGATTTACCGCCGCTCCCATCGGCGGTAAATTGGATTTTCCAGTTTTCCTCCGCTCCGAGAGGAGGAAAACTGGAAATTGCATTTATGCTGCGGGCGCATGTGGCGGAAATCTTTCAATCCGGTTTTTTATCCTTTTTCCCCTTCTTTTGCTTGTTGGTGGGTCTTGGGTCGGGGCTTAGCACCCCAAAACGAACGATGGACGCGTGTGAATAACAGTCGGGTGAAAATAATCCCAAATCACAATAAAAACGCAATAAATCGAACGTCTCTCGTATTAGCCCTTCACTTTACTTAACAAGCAAAGTAAGCTTACCAGAACCGTTACCTTAACAAAACCAGAGATCCGGATAAGTACGATTCAGAAAATAAGTGAAACCAGCAAAATCTTCATTTCAACAGGACAACCAGAAAGGCAAATCCTATACTCGCAGACATGCCCCGGTGGTCGATGCATCGCTGCTTTTCTGTGCATGTGAACAACTATGGGGCGTTCTGCTGCGGTCCAAAGCTGTTATCGAGCTTGACTTGACCATTTTCATCAGTCCTAAGGCCCGTTGGTTAGGTCTAGAGAGTTTCCAAATCTATGCGTGTCGAAAAAAAAAGAAAAATAAAGCTTAGATGTTGATTGCAAGATTACAAAATATTCCGTGTCACTGCTTTAGATAAGCAACGTGATAACACTCAATGCTTTTCAAATTTCTTTCATACAAGTGTTCGCTTAAGGGCCCCTCCGTTCGCATGGAATTGAATTCTTAAGAACTTATTATCAGGTGAGTCACACCGATGATCATTAAAGAGTACGAGTGATGAAAGACCTAAGATGCAGTTGTAGACAGGAGCGAATTGCTTTAATAGAGTGATATCTCGTATTTTGTTGTTTCATTATGGGGATGTTATTTGATGACCATTTATATATTTCTACATTTGTTTCTGGGGCAGTATAAATATATATGTATATATATTTACATTCAAAAGCCTCGAAATTCAATTCAGCATGTGTCAATTGCCGAAGTCAGCTGCTGTGATTTTTTTTCTCTCCATTCACATCATGTGGGAGTTCACCAGATATGGCCAACAAGAAAAAACGGAACGTTTGATTCTTTCATTTGATCTTATGTTAATTGGAAATGGAAAGGTCTTGCGACTTTATTCGGACACTCACGCAGCTTTACCGCCGCTCGCACGTGCGGAAAAATCGCACTTTCCAGTTTCCCTCCACTGTGAGAGGAGGAAAACTGGCAGTTGCAGCTTTACCGCCGCTCTCATCGGCGGTAAACTGGATTTTAAAGTTTTCCTCAGCTCCGAGAGGAGGAAATCTGGCAATTGCAGCTTTACCGCCGCTCCCATCGGCGGTAAAGTCGATTTTCCAGTTTTCCTCCGCTCCGAGAGGAGGAAAACTGGAAATTGCATTTATGCTGCGGGCGCATGTGGCTGAAATCTTTCAATCCGGTTTTTTATCCTTTTTCCCCTTCTTTTGCTTGTTGGTGGGTCTTGGGTCGGGGCTTAGCACCCCAAAACGAACGATGGACGCGTGTGAATAACAGTCGGGTGAAAATAATCCCAAATCACAATAAAAACACAATAAATCGAACGTCTCTCGTATTAGCCCTTCACTTTACTTAACAAGCAAAGTAAGCTTACCAGAACCGTTACCTTAACAAAACCAGAGATCCGGATATGTACGATTCAGAAAATAAGTGAAACCAGCAAAATCTTCATTTCGACAGGACAACCAGAAAGGCAAATCCTATACTCGCAGACATGCCCCGGTGGTCGATGCATCGCTGCTTTTCGGTGCATGTGAACAACTACGGGGCATTCTGCTGCGGTCCAAAGCTGTTATCGAGCTTGACTTGACCATTTCCATCAGTCCTAAGGCCCGTTGGTTAGGTCCAGAGAGTTTCCAAATCTATGCGTGTCGAAAAAAAAAGAAAAATAAAGCTTAGATGTTGATTGCAGGATTACAAAATATTCCGTGTCACTGCTTTAGATAAGAAACGTGATAACACTCAATGCTTTTCAAATTTCTTTCATACAAGTGTTCGCTTAAGGGCCCATCCGTTCGCATGGAATTGAATTCTTAAGAACTTATTATCAGGTGAGTCACACCGATGATCATTAAAGAGTACGAGTGATGAAAGACCTAAGATGGAGTTGTAGACAGGAACGAATAGCTTTAATAGAGTGATATCTCGTATTTTGTTGTTTCATTATGGGGATGTTATTTGATGATCATTTATATATTTCTACATTTGTTTCTGGGGCAGTATAAATATATATATATTTATATTCAAAAGCCTCGAAATTCAATTCAGCATGTGTCAATTGCCGAAGTCAGCTGCTGTGATTTTTTTTCTCTCCATTCACATCATGTGGGAGTTCACTAGATATGGCCAACAAGAAAAAACGGAACGTTTGATTCTTTCATTTGATCTTATGTTAATTGGAAATGGAAATGTCTTGCGACTTTATTCGGACACTCACGCAGCTTTACCGCCGCTCGCATGGGCGGAAAAATCGCACTTTCCAGTTTTCCTCCACTGTGAGAGGAGGAAAACTGGCAGTTGCACTTTACCGCCGCTCTCATCGGCGGTAAACTGGATTTTCCAGTTTTCCTCCGCCCCGAGAGGAGAAAATCTGGCAATTGCAGCTTTACCGCCGCTCCCATCGGCGGTAAAGTCGATTATCCAGTTTTCCTCCGCTCCGAGAGGAGGAAAACTGGAAATTGCATTTATGCTGCGGGCGCATGTGGCGGAAATCTTTCAATCCGGTTTTTTATCCTTTTTCCCCTTCTTTTGCTTGTTGGTGGGTCTTGGGTCGGGGCTTAGCTCCCCAAAACGAACGATGGACGCGTGTGAATAACAGTCGGGTGAAAATAATCCCAAATCACAATAAAAACGCAATAAATCGAACGTCTCTCGTATTAGCCCTTCACTTTACTTAACAAGCAAAGTAAGCCTACCAGAACCGTTACCTTAACAAAACCAGAGATCCGGATATGTACGATTCAGAAAATAAGTGAAACCAGCAAAATCTTCATTTCAACAGGACAACCAGAAAGGCAAATCCTATACTCGAAGACATGCCCCGGTGGTCGATGCATCGCTGCTTTTCTGTGCATGTGAACAACTATGGGGCGTTCTGCTGCGGTCCAAAGCTGTTATCGAGCTTGACTTGACCATTTTCATCAGTCCTAAGGCCCGTTGGTTAGGTCTAGAGAGTTTCCAAATCTATGCGTGTCGAAAAAAAAAGAAAAATAAAGCTTAGATGTTGATTGCAAGATTACAAAATATTCCGTGTCACTGCTTTAGATAAGAAACGTGATAACACTCAATGCTTTTCAAATTTCTTTCATACAAGTGTTCGCTTAAGGGCCCCTCCGTTCGCATGGAATTGAATTCTTATGAACTTATTATCAGGTGAGTCACACCGATGATCATTAAAGAGTACGAGTGATGAAAGACCTAAGACGGAGTTGTAGACAGGAGCGAATTGCTTTAATAGAGTGATATCTCGTATTTTGTTGTTTCATTATGGGGATGTTATTTGATGACCATTTATATATTTCTACATTTGTTTCTGGGGCAGTATAAATATATATGTATATATATTTACATTCAAAAGCCTCGAAATTCAATTCAGCATGTGTCAATTGCCGAAGTCAGCTGCTGTGATTTTTTTTCTCTCCATTCACATCATGTGGGAGTTCACCAGATATGGCCAACAAGAAAAAACGGAACGTTTGATTCTTTCATTTGATCTTATGTTAATTGGAAATGGAAAGGTCTTGCGACTTTATTCGGACACTCACGCAGCTTTACCGCCGCTCGCACGTGCGGAAAAATCGCACTTTCCAGTTTCCCTCCACTGTGAGAGGAGGAAAACTGGCAGTTGCAGCTTTACCGCCGCTCTCATCGGCGGTAAACTGGATTTTCCAGTTTTCCTCAGCTCCGAGAGGAGGAAATCTGGCAATTGCAGCTTTACCGCCGCTCCCATCGGCGGTAAAGTCGATTTTCCAGTTTTCCTCCGCTCCGAGAGGAGGAAAACTGGAAATTGCATTTATGCTGCGGGCGCATGTGGCTGAAATCTTTCAATCCGGTTTTTTATCCTTTTTCCCCTTCTTTTGCTTGTTGGTGGGTCTTGGGTCGGGGCTTAGCACCCCAAAACGAACGATGGACGCGTGTGAATAACAGTCGGGTGAAAATAATCCCAAATCACAATAAAAACACAATAAATCGAACGTCTCTCGTATTAGCCCTTCACTTTACTTAACAAGCAAAGTAAGCTTACCAGAACCGTTACCTTAACAAAACCAGAGATCCGGATATGTACGATTCAGAAAATAAGTGAAACCAGCAAAATCTTCATTTCAACAGGACAACCAGAAAGGCAAATCCTATACTCGCAGACATGCCCCGGTGGTCGATGCATCGCTGCTTTTCTGTGCATGTGAACAACTACGGGGCGTTCTGCTGCGGTCCAAAGCTGTTATTGAGCTCGACTTTACCATTTCCATCAGTCCTAAGGCCCGTTGGTTAGGTCCAGAGAGTTTCCAAATCTATGCGTGTCGAAAAAAAAAGAAAAATAAAGCTTAGATGTTGATTGCAGGATTACAAAATATTCCGTGTCACTGCTTTAGATAAGAAACGTGATAACACTCAATGCTTTTCAAATTTCTTTCATACAAGTGTTCGCTTAAGGGCCCCTCCGTTCGCATGGAATTGAATTCTTAAGAACTTATTATCAGGTGAGTCACACCGATGATCATTAAAGAGTACGAGTGATGAAAGACCTAAGATGGAGTTGCAGACAGGAGCGAATTGCTTTGATAGAGTGATATCTCGGATTTTGTTGTTTCATTATGGGGATGTTATTTGATGACCATTTATATATTTCTACATTTGTTTCTGGGGCAGTATAAATATATATATATATATTTATATTCAAGAGCCTCGAAATTCAATTCAGCATGTGTCAATTGCCGAAGTCAGCTGCTGTGATTTTTTTTCTCTCCATTCACATCATGTGGGAGTTCACTAGATATGGCCAACAAGAAAAAACGGAACGTTTGATTCTTTCATTTGATCTTATGTTAATTCGAAATGGAAAGGTCTTGCGACTTTATTCGGACACTCACGCAGCTTTACCGCCGCTCGCATGGGCGGAAAAATCGCATTTTCCAGTTTTCCTCCACTGTGAGAGGAGGAAAACTGGCAGTTGCAGCTTTACCGCCGCTCTCATCGGCGGTAAAATGGATTTTCCAGTTTTCCTCAGCTCCGAGAGGAGGAAATCTGGCAATTGCAGATTTACCGCCGCTCCCATCGGCGGTAAATTGGATTTTCCAGTTTTCCTCCGCTCCGAGAGGAGGAAAACTGGAAATTGCATTTATGCTGCGGGGGCATGTGGCGGAAATCTTTCAATCCGGTTTTTTATCCTTTTTCCCCTTCTTTTGCTTGTTGGTGGGTCTTGGGTCGGGGCTTAGCACCCCAAAACGAACGATGGACGCGTGTGAATAACAGTCGGGTGAAAATAATCCCAAATCACAATAAAAACACAATAAATCGAACGTCTCTCGTATTAGCCCTTCACTTTACTTAACAAGCAAAGTAAGCTTACCAGAACCGTTACCTTAACAAAACCAGAGATCCGGATATGTACGATTCAGAAAATAAGTGAAACCAGCAAAATCTTCATTTCAACAGGACAACCAGAAAGGCAAATCCGATACTCGCAGACATGCCCCGGTGGTCGATGCATCGCTGCTTTTCGGTGCATGTGAACAACTACGGGGCGTTCTGCTGCGGTCCAAAGCTGTTATCGAGCTTGACTTGACCATTTCCATCAGTCCTAAGGCCCGTTGGTTAGGTCCAGAGAGTTTCCAAATCTATGCGTGTCGAAAAAAAAAGAAAAATAAAGCTTAGATGATGATTGCAGGATTACAAAATATTCCGTGTCACTGCTTTAGATAAGAAACGTGATAACACTCAATGCTTTTCAAATTTCTTTCATACAAGTGTTCGCTTAAGGGCCCATCCGTTCGCATGGAATTGAATTCTTAAGAACTTATTATCAGGTGAGTCACACCGATGATCATTAAAGAGTACGAGTGATGAAAGACCTAAGATGGAGTTGTAGACAGGAACGAATAGCTTTAATAGAGTGATATCTCGTATTTTGTTGTTTCATTATGGGGATGTTATTTGATGATCATTTATATATTTCTACATTTGTTTCTGGGGCAGTATAAATATATATATATTTATATTCAAAAGCCTCGAAATTCAATTCAGCATGTGTCAATTGCCGAAGTCAGCTGCTGTGATTTTTTTTCTCTCCATTCACATCATGTGGGAGTTCACTAGATATGGCCAACAAGAAAAAACGGAACGTTTGATTCTTTCATTTGATCTTATGTTAATTGGAAATGGAAATGTCTTGCGACTTTATTCGGACACTCACGCAGCTTTACCGCCGCTCGCATGGGCGGAAAAATCGCACTTTCCAGTTTTCCTCCACTGTGAGAGGAGGAAAACTGGCAGTTGCACTTTACCGCCGCTCTCATCGGCGGTAAACTGGATTTTCCAGTTTTCCTCCGCCCCGAGAGGAGAAAATCTGGCAATTGCAGCTTTACCGCCGCTCCCATCGGCGGTAAAGTCGATTATCCAGTTTTCCTCCGCTCCGAGAGGAGGAAAACTGGAAATTGCATTTATGCTGCGGGCGCATGTGGCGGAAATCTTTCAATCCGGTTTTTTATCCTTTTTCCCCTTCTTTTGCTTGTTGGTGGGTCTTGGGTCGGGGCTTAGCTCCCCAAAACGAACGATGGACGCGTGTGAATAACAGTCGGGTGAAAATAATCCCAAATCACAATAAAAACGCAATAAATCGAACGTCTCTCGTATTAGCCCTTCACTTTACTTAACAAGCAAAGTAAGCTTACCAGAACCGTTACCTTAACAAAACCAGAGATCCGGATATGTACGATTCAGAAAATAAGTGAAACCAGCAAAATCTTCATTTCAACAGGACAACCAGAAAAGCAAATCCTATACTCGCAGACATGCCCCTGTGGTCGATGCATCGCTGCTTTTCTGTGCATGTGAACAACTATGGGGCGTTCTGCTGCGGTCCAAAGCTGTTATCGAGCTTGACTTGACCATTTCCATCAGTCCTAAGGCCCGTTGGTTAGGTCCAGAGAGTTTCCAAATCTATGCTTGTCGAAAAAAAAGAAAAATAAAGCTTAGATGTTGATTGCAACATTACAAAATATTCCGTGTCACTGCTTTAGATAAGAAACGTGATAACACTCAATGCTTTTCAAATTTCTTTCGTACAAGTGTTCGCTTAAGGGCCCATCCGTTCGCATGGAATTGAATTCTTAAGAACTTATTATCAGGTGAGTCACACCGATGATCATTAAAGAGTACGAGTGATGAAAGACCTAAGATGGAGTTGTAGACAGGAGCGAATTGCTTTAATAGAGTGATATCTCGTATTTTGTTGTTTCATTATGGGGATGTTATTTGATGATCATTTATATATTTCTACATTTGTTTCCGGGGCAGTATAAATATATATATATTTATATTCAAAAGCCTCGAAATTCAATTCAGCATGTGTCAATTGCCGAAGTCATTTGCTGTGATTTTTTTTCTCTCCATTCACATCATGTGGGAGTTCACTAGATATGGCCAACAAGGAAAAACGGAACGTTTGATTCTTTCATTTGATCTTATGTTAATTGGAAATGGAAATGTCTTGCGACTTTATTCGGTCACTCACGCAGCTTTACCGCCGCTCGCATGGGCGGAAAAATCGCACTTTCCAGTTTTCCTCCACTGTGAGAGGAGGAAAACTGGCAGTTGCACTTTACCGCCGCTCTCATCGGCGGTAAACTGGATTTTCCAGTTTTCCTCCGCCCCGAGAGGAGAAAATCTGGCAATTGCAGCTTTACCGCCGCTCCCATCGGCGGTAAAGTCGATTATCCAGTTTTCCTCCGCTCCGAGAGGAGGAAAACTGGAAATTGCATTTATGCTGCGGGCGCATGTGGCGGAAATCTTTCAATCCGGTTTTTTATCCTTTTTCCCCTTCTTTTGCTTGTTGGTGGGTCTTGGGTCGGGGCTTAGCTCCCCAAAACGAACGATGGACGCGTGTGAATAACAGTCGGGTGAAAATAATCCCAAATCACAATAAAAACGCAATAAATCGAACGTCTCTCGTATTAGCCCTTCACTTTACTTAACAAGCAAAGTAAGCTTACCAGAACCGTTACCTTAACAAAACCAGAGATCCGGATATGTACGATTCAGAAAATAAGTGAAACCAGCAAAATCTTCATTTCAACAGGACAACCAGAAAAGCAAATCCTATACTCGCAGACATGCCCCGGTGGTCGATGCATCGCTGCTTTTCTGTGCATGTGAACAACTATGGGGCGTTCTGCTGCGGTCCAAAGCTGTTATCGAGCTTGACTTGACCATTTCCATCAGTCCTAAGGCCCGTTGGTTAGGTCCAGAGAGTTTCCAAATCTATGCTTGTCGAAAAAAAAGAAAAATAAAGCTTAGATGTTGATTGCAAGATTACAAAATATTTCGTGTCACTGCTTTAGATAAGAAACGTGATAACACTCAATGCTTTTCAAATTTCTTTCCTACAAGTGTTCGCTTAAGGGCCCATCCGTTCGCATGGAATTGAATTCTTAAGAACTTATTATCAGGTGAGTCACACCGATGATCATTAAAGAGTACGAGTGATGAAAGACCTAAGATGGAGTTGTAGACAGGAGCGAATTGCTTTAATAGAGTGATATCTCGGATTTTGTTGTTTCATTATGGGGATGTTATTTGATGATCATTTATATATTTCTACATTTGTTTCTGGGGCAGTATAAATATATATATATATTTATATTCAAAAGCCTCGAAATTCAATTCAGCATGTGTCAATTGCCGAAGTCAGCTGCTGTGATTTTTTTTCTCTCCATTCACATCATGTGGGAGTTCACTAGATATGGCCAACAAGAAAAAACGAAACGTTTGATTCTTTCATTTGATCTTATGTTAATTGGTAATGGAAAGATCTTGCGACTTTATTCGGACACTCACGCAGCTTTACCGCCGCTCGCATGGGCGGTAAAATCGCATTTTCCAGTTTTCCTCCACTGTGAGAGGAGGAAAACTGGCAGTTGCAGCTTTACTGCAGCTCTCATCGGCGGTAAGTTGGATTTTCCAGTTTTCCTCCGCTCCGAGAGGAGGAAATCTGGCAATTGCAACTTTACCGCCGCTCCCATCGGCGGTAAAGTCGATTTTCCAGTTTTCCTCCGCTCCGAGAGGAGCAAAACTGGAAATTGCATTTATGCTGCGGGCGCATGTGGCGGAAATCTTTCAATCCGGTTTTTTATCCTTTTTCCCCTTCTTTTGCTTGTTGGTGGGTCTTGGGTCGGGGCTTAGCTCCCCAAAACGAACGATGGACGCGTGTGAATAACAGTCGGGTGAAAATAATCCAAAATCACAATAAAAACGCAATAAATCGAACGTCTCTCGTATTAGCCCTTCACTTTACTTAACAAGCAAAGTAAGCTTACCAGAACCGTTACCTTAACAAAACCAGAGATCCGGATATGTACGATTCAGAAAATAAGTGAAACCAGCAAAATCTTCATTTCAACAGGACAACCAGAAAGGCAAATCCTATACTCGCAGACATGCCCCGGTGGTCGATGCATCGCTGCTTTTCTGTGCATGTGAACAACTATGGGGCGTTCTGCTGCGGTCCAAAGCTGTTATCGAGCTTGACTTGATCATTTCCATCAGTCCTAAGGCCCGTTGGTTAGGTCCAGAGAGTTTCCAAATCTATGCGTGTCGAAAAAAAAAGAAAAATAAAGCTTAGATGTTGATTGCAAGATTACAAAATATTCCGTGTCACTGCTTCAGATAAGAAACGTGATAACACTCAATGCTTTTCAAATTTCTTTCGTACAAGTGTTCGCTTAAGGGCCCCTCCGTTCGCATGGAATTGAATTCTTAAGAACTTATTATCAGGTGAGTCACACTGATGATCATTAAAGAGTACGAGTGATGAAAGACCTAAGATGGAGTTGTAGACAGGAGCGAATTGCTTTGATAGAGTGATATCTCGGATTTTGTTGTTTCATTATGGGGATGTTATTTGATGACCATTTATGTATTTCTACATTTGTTTCTGGGGCAGTATAAATATATATATATATTTATATTCAAAAGCCTCGAAATTCAATTCAGCATGTGTCAATTGCCGAAGTCAGCTGCTGTGATTTTTTTTCTCTCCATTCACATCATGTGGGAGTTCACTAGATATGGCCAACAAGAAAAAACGGAACGTTTGATTCTTTCATTTGATCTTATGTTTATTGGAAATGGAAAGGTCTTGCGACTTTATTCGGACACTCACGCAGCTTTACTTCCGCTCGCATGGGCGGTAAAATCGCATTTTCCAGTTTTCCTCCACTGTGAGAGGAGGAAAACTGGCAGTTGCAGCTTTACCGCCGCTCTCATCAGCGGTAAACTGGATTTTCCAGTTTTCCTCCGCTCCGAGAGGAGAAAATCTGGCAATTGCAGCTTTACCGCCGCTCCCTTCGGCGGTAAAGTCGATTTTCCAGTTTTCCTCCGCTCCGAGAGGAGGAAAACTGGAAATTGCATTTATGCTGCGGGCGCATGTGGCGGAAATCTTTCAATCCGGTTTTTTATCCTTTTTCCCCTTCTTTTGCTTGTTGGTGGGTCTTGGGTCGGGGCTTAGCTCCCCAAAACGAACGATGGACGCGTGTGAATAACAGTCGGGTGAAAATAATCCAAAATCACAATAAAAACGCAATAAATCGAACGTCTCTCGTATTAGCCCTTCACTTTACTTAACAAGCAAAGTAAGCTTACCAGAACCGTTACCTTAACAAAACCAGAGATCCGGATATGTACGATTCAGAAAATAAGTGAAACCAGCAAAATCTTCATTTCAACAGGACAACCAGAAAGGCAAATCCTATACTCGCAGACATGCCCCGGTGGTCGATGCATCGCTGCTTTTCTGTGCATGTGAACAACTATGGGGCGTTCTGCTGCGGTCCAAAGCTGTTATCGAGCTTGACTTGATCATTTCCATCAGTCCTAAGGCCCGTTGGTTAGGTCCAGAGAGTTTCCAAATCTATGCGTGTCGAAAAAAAAAGAAAAATAAAGCTTAGATGTTGATTGCAAGATTACAAAATATTCCGTGTCACTGCTTCAGATAAGAAACGTGATAACACTCAATGCTTTTCAAATTTCTTTCGTACAAGTGTTCGCTTAAGGGCCCCTCCGTTCGCATGGAATTGAATTCTTAAGAACTTATTATCAGGTGAGTCACACTGATGATCATTAAAGAGTACGAGTGATGAAAGACCTAAGATGGAGTTGTAGACAGGAGCGAATTGCTTTGATAGAGTGATATCTCGGATTTTGTTGTTTCATTATGGGGATGTTATTTGATGACCATTTATGTATTTCTACATTTGTTTCTGGGGCAGTATAAATATATATATATATTTATATTCAAAAGCCTCGAAATTCAATTCAGCATGTGTCAATTGCCGAAGTCAGCTGCTGTGATTTTTTTTCTCTCCATTCACATCATGTGGGAGTTCACTAGATATGGCCAACAAGAAAAAACGGAACGTTTGATTCTTTCATTTGATCTTATGTTTATTGGAAATGGAAAGGTCTTGCGACTTTATTCGGACACTCACGCAGCTTTACTTCCGCTCGCATGGGCGGTAAAATCGCATTTTCCAGTTTTCCTCCACTGTGAGAGGAGGAAAACTGGCAGTTGCAGCTTTACCGCCGCTCTCATCAGCGGTAAACTGGATTTTCCAGTTTTCCTCCGCTCCGAGAGGAGAAAATCTGGCAATTGCAGCTTTACCGCCGCTCCCTTCGGCGGTAAAGTCGATTTTCCAGTTTTCCTCCGCTCCGAGAGGAGGAAAACTGGAAATTGCATTTATGCTGCGGGCGCATGTGGCGGAAATCTTTCAATCCGGTTTTTTATCCTTTTTCCCCTTCTTTTGCTTGTTGGTGGGTCTTGGGTCGGGGCTTAGCTCCCCAAAACGAACGATGGACGCGTGTGAATAACAGTCGGGTGAAAATAATCCCAAAATCACAATAAAAACGCAATAAATCGAATGTCTCTCGTATTAGCCCTTCACTTTACTTAACAAGCAAAGTAAGCTTACCAGAACCGTTACCTTAACAAAACCAGAGATCCGGATATGTACGATTCAGAAAATAAGTGAAACCAGCAAAATCTTCATTTCAACAGGACAACCAGAAAGGCAAATCCTATACTCGCAGACATGCCCCGGTGGTCGATGCATCGCTGCTTTTCTGTGCATGTGAACAACTATGGGGCGTTCTGCTGCGGTCCAAAGCTGTTATCGAGCTTGACTTGACCATTTTCATCAGTCCTAAGGCCCGTTGGTTAGGTCCAGAGAGTTTCCAAATCTATGCGTGTCGAAAAAAAAAGAAAAATAAAGCTTAGATGTTGATTGCAAGATTACAAAATATTCCGTGTCACTGCTTTAGATAAGAAACGTGATAACACTCAATGCTTTTCAAATTTCTTTCATACAAGTGTTCGCTTAAGGGCCCCTCCGTTCGCATGGAATTGAATTCTTAAGAACTTATTATCAGGTGAGTCACACCGATGATCATTAAAGAGTACGAGTGATGAAAGACCTAAGATGGAGTTGTAGACAGGAGCGAATTGCTTTAATAGAGTGATATCTCGTATTTTGTTGTTTCATTATGGGGATGTTATTTGATGATCATTTATATATTTCTACATTTGTTTCTGCGGCAGTATAAATATATATATATTTATATTCAAAAGCCTCGAAATTCAATTCAGCATGTGTCAATTGCCGAAGTCAGCTGCTGTGATTTTTTTTCTCTCCATTCACATCATGTGGGAGTTCACTAGATATGGCCAACAAGAAAAAACGGAACGTTTGATTCTTTCATTTGATCTTATGTTAATTGGAAATGGAAATGTCTTGCGACTTTATTCGGACACTCACGCAGCTTTACCGCCGCTCGCATGGGCGGAAAAATCGGACTTTCCAGTTTTCCTCCACTGTGAGAGGAGGAAAACTGGCAGTTGCACTTTACCGCCGCTCTCATCGGCGGTAAACTGGATTTTCCAGTTTTCCTCCGCTCCGAGAGGAGAAAATCTGGCAATTGCTGCTTTACCGCCGCTCCCATCGGCGGTAAAGTCGATTTTCCAGTTTTCCTCCGCTCCGAGAGGAGGGAAACTGGAAATTGCCTTTATGCTGCGGGCGCATGTGGCGGAAATCTTTCAATCCAGTTTTTTATCCTTTTTCCCCTTCTTTTGCTTGTTGATGGGTCTTGGGTCGGGGCTTAGCTCCCCAAAACGAACGATGGACGCGTGTGAATAACAGTCGGGTGAAAATAATCCCAAATCACAATAAAAACGCAATAAATCGAACGTCTCTCGTATTAGCCCTTCACTTTACTTAACAAGCAAAGTAAGCTTACCAGAACCGTTACCTTAACAAAACCAGAGATCCGGATATGTACGATTCAGAAAATAAGTGAAACCAGCAAAATCTTCATTTCAACAGGACAACCAGAAAGGCAAATCCTATACTCGCAGACATGCCCCGGTGGTCGATGCATCGCTGCTTTTCTGTGCATGTGAACAACTATGGGGCGTTCTGCTGCGGTCCAAAGCTGTTATCGAGCTTGACTTGACCATTTCCATCAGTCCTAAGGCCCGTTGGTTAGGTCCAGAGAGTTTCCAAATCTATGCTTGTCGAAAAAAAAGAAAAATAAAGCTTAGATGTTGATTGCAAGATTACAAAATATTCCGTGTCACTGCTTTAGATAAGAAACGTGATAACACTCAATGCTTTTCAAATTTCTTTCATACAAGTGTTCGCTTAAGGGCCCATCCGTTCGCATGGAATTGAATTCTTAAGAACTTATTATCAGGTGAGTCACACCGATGATCATTAAAGAGTACGAGTGATGAAAGACCTAAGATGGAGTTGTAGACAGGAGCGAATTGCTTTTATAGAGTGATATCTCGGATTTTGTTGTTTCATTATGGGGATGTTATTTGATGATCATTTATATTTTTCTACATTTGTTTCTGGGGCAGTATAAATATATATATATATATTTATATTCAAAAGCCTCGAAATTCAATTCAGCATGTGTCAATTGCCGAAGTCAGCTGCTGTGATTTTTTTTCTCTCCATTCACATCATGTGGGAGTTCACTAGATATGGCCAACAAGAAAAAATGGAACGTTTGATTCTTTCATTTGATCTTATGTTAATTGGAAATGGAAAGGTCTTGCGACTTTATTCGGACACTCACGCAGCTTTACCGCCGCTCGCATGGGCGGTAAAATCGCATTTTCCAGTTTTCCTTCACTGTGAGAGGAGGAAAACTGGCATTTGCAGCTTTACTGCAGCTCTCATCGGCGGTAAACTGGATTTTCCAGTTTTCCTCCGCTCCGAGAGGAGGAAATCTGGCAATTGCAGCTGTACCGCCGCTCCCATCGGCGGTAAAGTCGATTTTCCAGTTTTCCTCCGCTCCGAGAGGAGGAAAACTGGAAATTGCATTTATGCTGCGGACGCATGTGGCGGAAATCTTTCAATCCGGTTTTTTATCCTCTTTCCCCTTCTTTTGCTTGTTGGTGGGTCTTGGGTCGGGCCTTAGCTCCCCAAAATGAACGATGGACGAGTGTGAATAACAGTCGGGTGAAAATAATCCCAAATCACAATAAAAATGCAATAAATCGAACGTCTCTCGTATTAGCCCTTCACTTTACTTAACAAGCAAAGTAAGCTTACCAGAACCGTTACCTTAACAAAACCAGAGATCCGGATATGTACGATTCAGAAAATAAGTGAAACCAACAAAATCTTCATTTCAACAGGACAACCAGAAAGGCAAATCCTATACTCGCAGACATGCCCCGGTGGTCGATGCATCGCTGCTTTTCTGTGCATGTGAACAACTATGGGGCGTTCTGCTGCGGTCCAAAGCTGTTATCGAGCTTGACTTGACCATTTCCATCAGTCCTAAGGCCCGTTGGTTAGGTCCAGAGAGTTTCCAAATCTATGCGTGTCGAAAAAAAAAGAAAAATAAAGCTTAGATGTTGATTGCAAGATTACAAAATATTCCGTGTCACTGCTTCAGATATGAAACGTGATAACACTCAATGCTTTTCAAATTTCTTTCGTACAAGTGTTCGCTTAAGGGCCCCTCCGTTCGCATGGAATTGAATTCTTAAGAACTTATTATCAGGTGAGTCACACTGATGATCATTAAAGAGTACGAGTGATGAAAGACCTAAGATGGAGTTGTAGACAGGAGCGAATTTCTTTCATAGAGTGATATCTCGGATTTTGTTGTTTCATTATGGGGATGTTATTTAATGACCGTTTATATATTTCTACATTTGTTTCTGGGGCAGTATAAATATATATATATATTTATATTCAAAAGCCTCGAAATTCAATTCAGCATGTGTCAATTGCCGAAGTCAGCTGCTGTGATTTTTTTTCTCTCCGTTCACATCATGTGGGAGTTCACTAGATATGGCCAACAAGAAAAAACGGAACGTTTGATTCTTTCATTTGATCTTATGTTTATTGGAAATGGAAAGGTCTTGCGACTTTATTCGGACACTCACGCAGCTTTACTTCCGCTTGCATGGGCGGTAAAATCGCATTTTCCAGTTTTCCTCCACTGTGAGAGGAGGAAAACTGGCAGTTGCAGCTTTACCGCCGCTCTCATCAGCGGTAAAGTGGATTTTCCAGCTTTTCTCCGCTCCGAGAGGAGGAAATCTGGCAATTGCAAATTTACCGCCGCTCCCTTCGGCGGTAAAGTTGATTTTCCAGTTTTCCTCCGCTCCGAGAGGAGGAAAACTGGAAATTGCATTTATGCTGCGGGCGCATGTGGCGGAAATCTTTCAATCCGGTTTTTTATCCTTTTTCCCCTTCTTTTGCTTGTTGGTGGGTCTTGGGTCGGGGCTTAGCTCCCCAAAACGAACGATGGACGCGTGTGAATAACAGTCGGGTGAAAATAATCCCAAATCACAATAAAAACGCAATAAATCGAACGTCTCTCGTATTAGCCCTTCACTTTACTTAACAAGCAAAGTAAGCTTACCAGAACCGTTACCTTAACAAAACCAGAGATCCGGATATGTACGATTCAGAAAATAAGTGAAACCAGCAAAATCTTCATTTCAACAGGACAACCAGAAAGGCAAATCCTATACTCGCAGACATGCCCCGGTGGTCGATGCATCGCTGCTTTTCTGTGCATGTGAACAACTATGGGCGTTCTGCTGCGGTCCAAAGCTGTTATCGAGCTTGACTTGACCATTTCCATCAGTCCTAAGGCCCGTTGGTTAGGTCCAGAGAGTTTCCAAATCTATGCGTGTCGAAAAAAAAAGAAAAATAAAGCGTAGATGTTGATTGCAAGATTACAAAATATTCCGTGTCACTGCTTTAGATAAGAAACGTGATAACACTCAATGCTTTTCAAATTTCTTTCATACAAGTGTTCTCTTAAGGGCCCATCCGTTCGCATGGAATTGAATTCTTAAGAACTTATTATCAAGTGAGTCACACCGATGATCATTAAAGAGTACGAGTGATGAAAGACCTAAGATGGAGTTGTAGACAGGAGCGAATTGCTTCAATAGAGTGATATCTCGGATTTTGTTGTTTCATTATAGGGATGTTATTTGATGACCATTTATATATTTCTACATTTGTTTCTGGGGCAGTATAAATATATATATATTTATATATATATATTCAAAAGCCTCGAAATTCAATTCAGCATGTGTCAATTGCCGAAGTCAGCTGCTGTGACTTTTTTTCTCTCCATTCACATCATGTGGGAGTTCACTAGATATGGCCAACAAGAAAAAACGGAACGTTTGATTCTTTCATTTGATCTTATGTTAATTGGAAATGGAAAGGTCTTGCGACTTTATTCAGACACTCACGCAGCTTTACAGCCGCTCGCACGGGCGGTAAAATCGCATTTTCCAGTTTTCCTCCACTGTGAGAGGAGGAAAACTGGCATTTGCAGCTTTACTGCAGCTCTCATCGGCGGTAAACTGGATTTTCCAGTTTTCCTCCGCTCCGAGAGGAGGAAATCTGGCAATTGCAGCTTTACCGCCGCTCCCATCGGCGGTAAAGTCGATTTTCCAGTTTTCCTCCGCTCCGAGAGGAGGAAAACTGGAAATTGCATTTATGCTGCGGGCGCATGTGGCGGAAATCTTTCAATCTGGTTTTTTATCCTTTTTCCCCTTCTTTTGCTTGTTGGTGGGTCTTGGGTCGGGGCTTAGCTCCCCAAAACGAACGATGGACGCGTGTGAATAACAGTCGGGTGAAAATAATCCCAAATCACAATAAAAACGCAATAAATCGAACGTCTCTCGTATTAGCCCTTCACTTTACTTAACAAGCAAAGTAAGCTTACCAGAACCGTTACCTTAACAAAACCAGAGATCCGGATATGTACGATTCAGAAAATAAGTGAAACCAGCAAAATCTTCATTTCAACAGGACAACCAGAAAGGCAAATCCTATACTCGCAGACATGCCCCGGTGGTCGATGCATCGCTGCTTTTCTGTGCATGTGAACAACTATGGGGCGTTCTGCTGCGGTCCAAAGCTGTTATCGAGCTTGACTTGACCATTTCCATCAGTCCTAAGGCCCGTTGGTTAGGTCCAGAGAGTTTCCAAATCTATGCGTGTCGAAAAAAAAAGAAAAATAAAGCTTAGATGTTGATTGCAAGATTACAAAATATTCCGTGTCACTGCTTTAGATAAGAAACGTGATAACACTCAATGCTTTTCAAATTTCTTTCATACAAGTGTTCGCTTAAGGGCCCCTCCGTTCGCATGGAATTGAATTCTTAAGAACTTATTATCAGGTGAGTCACACTGATGATCATTAAAGAGTACGAGTGATGAAAGACCTAAGATGGAGTTGTAGACAGGAGCGAATTGCTTTGATAGAGTGATATCTCGGATTTTGTTGTTTCATTATGGGGATGTTATTTGATGACCATTTATATATTTCAACATTTGTTTCTGGGGCAGTATAAATATATATATATATATTTATATTCAAAAGCCTCGAAATTCAATTCAGCATGTGTCAATTGCCGAAGTCAGCTGCTGTGATTTTTTTTCTCTCCATTCACATCATGTGGGAGTTCACTAGATATGGCCAACAAGAAAAAATGGAACGTTTGATTCTTTCATTTGATCTTATGTTAATTGGAAATGGAAAGGTCTTGCGACTTTATTCAGACACTCACGCAGCTTTACCGCCGCTCGCATGGGCGGTAAAATCGCATTTTCCAGTTTTCCTCCACTGTGAGAGGAGGAAAACTGGCATTTGCAGCTTTACTGCAGCTCTCATCGGCGGTAAACTGGATTTTCCAGTTTTCCTCCGCTCCGAGAGGAGGAAATCTGGCAATTGCAGCTTTACCGCCGCTCCCATCGGCGGTAAAGTCGATTTTCCAGTTTTCCTCCGCTCCGAGAGGAGGAAAACCGGAAATTGCATTTATGCTGCGGGCGCATGTGGCGGAAATCTTTCAATCCGGTTTTTTATCCTTTTTCCCCTTCTTTTGCTTGTTGGTGGGTCTTGGGTCGGGGCTTAGCTCCCCAAAACGAACGATGGACGCGTGTGAATAACAGTCGGGTGAAAATAATCCCAAATCACAATAAAAACGCAATAAATCGAACGTCTCTCGTATTAGCCCTTCACTTTACTTAACAAGCAAAGTAAGCTTACCAGAACCGTTACCTTAACAAAACCAGAGATCCGGATATGTACGATTCAGAAAATAAGTGAAACCAGCAAAATCTTCATTTCAACAGGACAACCAGAAAGGCAAATCCTATACTCGCAGACATGCCCCGGTGGTCGATGCATCGCTGTTTTTCTATGCATGTGAACAACTATGGGGCGTTCTGCTGCGGTCCAAAGCTGTTATCGAGCTTGATTTGACCATTTCCATCAGTCCTAAGGCCCGTTGGTTAGGTCCAGAGAGTTTCCAAATCTATGCGTGTCGAAAAAAAAAGAAAAATAAAGCTTAGATGTTGATTGCAAGATTACAAAATATTCCGTGTCACTGCTTTAGATAAGAAACGTGATAACACTCAATGCTTTTCAAATTTCTTTCATACAAGTGTTCGCTTAAGGGCCCCTCCGTTCGCATGGAATTGAATTCTTAAGAACTTATTATCAGGTGAGTCACACTGATGATCATTAAAGGGTACGAGTGATGAAAGACCTAAGATGGAGTTGTAGACAGGAGCGAATTGTTTTGATAGAGTGATATCTCGGATTTTGTTGTTTCATTATGGGGATGTTATTTGATGACCATTTATATATTTCAACATTTGTTTCTGGGGCAGTATAAATATATATATATATATATTTATATTCAAAAGCCTCGAAATTCAATTCAGCATGTGTCAATTGCCGAAGTCAGCTGCTGTGATTTTTTTTCTCTCCATTCACATCATGTGGGAGTTCACTAGATATGGCCAACAAGAAAAAATGGAACGTTTGATTCTTTCATTTGATCTTATGTTAATTGGAAATGGAAAGGTCTTGCGACTTTATTCAGACACTCACGCAGCTTTACCGCCGCTCGCATGGGCGGTAAAATCGCATTTTCCAGTTTTCCTCCACTGTGAGAGGAGGAAAACTGGCATTTGCAGCTTTACTACAGCTCTCATCGGCGGTAAACTGGATTTTCCAGTTTTCCTCCGCTCCGAGAGGAGGAAATCTGGCAATTGCAGCTTTACCGCCGCTCCCATCGGCGGTAAAGTCGATTTTCCAGTTTTCCTCCGCTCCGAGAGGAGGAAAACTGGAAATTGCATTTATGCTGCGGGCGCATGTGGCGGAAATCTTTCAATCCGGTTTTTTATCCTTTTTCCCCTTCTTTTGCCTGTTGGTGGGTCTTGGGTCGGGGCTTAGCTCCCCAAAACGAACGATGGACGCGTGTGAATAACAGTCGGGTGAAAATAATCCCAAATCACAATAAAAACGCAATAAATCGAACGTCTCTCGTATTAGCCCTTCACTTTACTTAACAAGCAAAGTAAGCTTCCCAGAACCGTTACCTTAACAAAACCAGAGATCCGGATATGTACGATTCAGAAAATAAGTGAAACCAGCAAAATCTTCATTTCAACAGGACAACCAGAAAGGCAAATCCTATACTCGCAGACATGCCCCGGTGGTCGATGCATCGCTGCTTTTCTGTGCATGTGAACAACTATGGGGCGTTCTGATGCGGTCCAAAGCTGTTATCGAGCTTGACTTGACCATTTCCATCAGTCCTAAGGCCCGTTGGTTAGGTCCAGAGAGTTTCCAAATCTATGCGTGTCGAAAAAAAAAGAAAAATAAAGCTTAGATGTTGATTGCAAGATTACAAAATATTCCGTGTCACTGCTTTAGATAAGAAACGTGATAACACTCAATGCTTTTCAAATTTCTTTCATACAAGTGTTCGCTTAAGGGCCCCTCCGTTCGCATGGAATTGAATTCTTAAGAACTTATTATCAGGTGAGTCACACTGATGATCATTAAAGAGTACGAGTGATGAAAGACCTAAGATGGAGTTGTAGACAGGAGCGAATTGCTTTGATAGAGTGATATCTCGGATTTTGTTGTTTCATTATGGGGATGTTATTTGATGACCATTTATATATTTCAACATTTGTTTCTGGGGCATTATAAATATATATATATATATATATTTATATTCAAAAGCCTCGAAATTCAATTCAGCATGTGTCAATTGCCGAAGTCAGCTGCTGTGATTTTTTTTCTCTCCATTCACATCATGTGGGAGTTCACTAGATATGGCCAACAAGAAAAAATGGAACGTTTGATTCTTTCATTTGATCTTATGTTAATTGGAAATGGAAAGGTCTTGCGACTTTATTCAGACACTCACGCAGCTTTACCGCCGCTCGCATGGGCGGTAAAATCGCATTTTCCAGTTTTCCTCCACTGTGAGAGGAGGAAAACTGGCATTTGCAGCTTTACTGCAGCTCTCATCGGCGGTAAACTGGATTTTCCAGTTTTCCTCCGCTCCGAGAGGAGGAAATCTGGCAATTGCAGCTTTACCGCCGCTCCCATCGGCGGTAAAGTCGATTTTCCAGTTTTCCTCCGCTCCGAGAGGAGGAAAACCGGAAATTGCATTTATGCTGCGGGCGCATGTGGCGGAAATCTTTCAATCCGGTTTTTTATCCTTTTTCCCCTTCTTTTGCTTGTTGGTGGGTCTTGGGTCGGGATTAGCTCCCCAAAACGAACGATGGACGCGTGTGAATAACAGTCGGGTGAAAATAATCCCAAATCACAATAAAAACGCAATAAATCGAACGTCTCTCGTATTAGCCCTTCACTTTACTTAACAAGCAAAGTAAGCTTACCAGAACCGTTACCTTAACAAAACCAGAGATCCGGATATGTACGATTCAGAAAATAAGTGAAACCAGCAAAATCTTCATTTCAACAGGACAACCAGAAAGGCAAATCCTATACTCGCAGACATGCCCCGGTGGTCGATGCATCGCTGCTTTTCTATGCATGTGAACAACTATGGGGCGTTCTGCTGCGGTCCAAAGCTGTTATCGAGCTTGATTTGACCATTTCCATCAGTCCTAAGGCCCGTTGGTTAGGTCCAGAGAGTTTCCAAATCTATGCGTGTCGAAAAAAAAAGAAAAATAAAGCTTAGATGTTGATTGCAAGATTACAAAATATTCCGTGTCACTGCTTTAGATAAGAAACGTGATAACACTCAATGCTTTTCAAATTTCTTTCATACAAGTGTTCGCTTAAGGGCCCCTCCGTTCGCATGGAATTGAATTCTTAAGAACTTATTATCAGGTGAGTCACACTGATGATCATTAAAGGGTACGAGTGATGAAAGACCTAAGATGGAGTTGTAGACAGGAGCGAATTGTTTTGATAGAGTGATATCTCGGATTTTGTTGTTTCATTATGGGGATGTTATTTGATGACCATTTATATATTTCAACATTTGTTTCTGGGGCAGTATAAATATATATATATATATATTTATATTCAAAAGCCTCGAAATTCAATTCAGCATGTGTCAATTGCCGAAGTCAGCTGCTGTGATTTTTTTTCTCTCCATTCACATCATGTGGGAGTTCACTAGATATGGCCAACAAGAAAAAATGGAACGTTTGATTCTTTCATTTGATCTTATGTTAATTGGAAATGGAAAGGTCTTGCGACTTTATTCAGACACTCACGCAGCTTTACCGCCGCTCGCATGGGCGGTAAAATCGCATTTTCCAGTTTTCCTCCACTGTGAGAGGAGGAAAACTGGCATTTGCAGCTTTACTACAGCTCTCATCGGCGGTAAACTGGATTTTCCAGTTTTCCTCCGCTCCGAGAGGAGGAAATCTGGCAATTGCAGCTTTACCGCCGCTCCCATCGGCGGTAAAGTCGATTTTCCAGTTTTCCTCCGCTCCGAGAGGAGGAAAACTGGAAATTGCATTTATGCTGCGGGCGCATGTGGCGGAAATCTTTCAATCCGGTTTTTTATCCTTTTTCCCCTTCTTTTGCCTGTTGGTGGGTCTTGGGTCGGGGCTTAGCTCCCCAAAACGAACGATGGACGCGTGTGAATAACAGTCGGGTGAAAATAATCCCAAATCACAATAAAAACGCAATAAATCGAACGTCTCTCGTATTAGCCCTTCACTTTACTTAACAAGCAAAGTAAGCTTCCCAGAACCGTTACCTTAACAAAACCAGAGATCCGGATATGTACGATTCAGAAAATAAGTGAAACCAGCAAAATCTTCATTTCAACAGGACAACCAGAAAGGCAAATCCTATACTCGCAGACATGCCCCGGTGGTCGATGCATCGCTGCTTTTCTGTGCATGTGAACAACTATGGGGCGTTCTGATGCGGTCCAAAGCTGTTATCGAGCTTGACTTGACCATTTCCATCAGTCCTAAGGCCCGTTGGTTAGGTCCAGAGAGTTTCCAAATCTATGCGTGTCGAAAAAAAAAGAAAAATAAAGCTTAGATGTTGATTGCAAGATTACAAAATATTCCGTGTCACTGCTTTAGATAAGAAACGTGATAACACTCAATGCTTTTCAAATTTCTTTCATACAAGTGTTCGCTTAAGGGCCCCTCCGTTCGCATGGAATTGAATTCTTAAGAACTTATTATCAGGTGAGTCACACTGATGATCATTAAAGAGTACGAGTGATGAAAGACCTAAGATGGAGTTGTAGACAGGAGCGAATTGCTTTGATAGAGTGATATCTCGGATTTTGTTGTTTCATTATGGGGATGTTATTTGATGACCATTTATATATTTCAACATTTGTTTCTGGGGCATTATAAATATATATATATATATATATATTTATATTCAAAAGCCTCGAAATTCAATTCAGCATGTGTCAATTGCCGAAGTCAGCTGCTGTGATTTTTTTTCTCTCCATTCACATCATGTGGGAGTTCACTAGATATGGCCAACAAGAAAAAATGGAACGTTTGATTCTTTCATTTGATCTTATGTTAATTGGAAATGGAAAGGTCTTGCGACTTTATTCAGACACTCACGCAGCTTTACCGCCGCTCGCATGGGCGGTAAAATCGCATTTTCCAGTTTTCCTCCACTGTGAGAGGAGGAAAACTGGCATTTGCAGCTTTACTGCAGCTCTCATCGGCGGTAAACTGGATTTTCCAGTTTTCCTCCGCTCCGAGAGGAGGAAATCTGGCAATTGCAGCTTTACCGCCGCTCCCATCGGCGGTAAAGTCGATTTTCCAGTTTTCCTCCGCTCCGAGAGGAGGAAAACTGGAAATTGCATTTATGCTGCGGGCGCATGTGGCGGAAATCTTTCAATCCGGTTTTTTATCCTTTTTCCCCTTCTTTTGCTTGTTGGTGGGTCTTGGGTCGGGGCTTAGCTCCCCAAAACGAACGATGGACGCGTGTGAATAACAGTCGGGTGAAAATAATCCCAAATCACAATAAAAACGCAATAAATCGAACGTCTCTCGTATTAGCCCTTCACTTTACTTAACAAGCAAAGTAAGCTTGCCAGAACCGTTACCTTAACAAAACCAGAGATCCGGATATGTACGATTCAGAAAATAAGTGAAACCAGCAAAATCTTCATTTCAACAGGACAACCAGAAAGGCAAATCCTATACTCGCAGACATGCCCCGGTGGTCGATGCATCGCTGCTTTTCTGTGCATGTGAACAACTATGGGGCGTTCTGCTGCGGTCCAAAGCTGTTATCGAGCTTGATTTGACCATTTCCATCAGTCCTAAGGCCCGTTGGTTAGGTCCAGAGAGTTTCCAAATCTATGCGTGTCGAAAAAAAAAGAAAAATAAAGCTTAGATGTTGATTGCAAGATTACAAAATATTCCGTGTCACTGCTTTAGATAAGAAACGTGATAACACTCAATGCTTTTCAAATTTCTTTCATACAAGTGTTCGCTTAAGGGCCCCTCCGTTCGCATGGAATTGAATTCTTAAGAACTTATTATCAGGTGAGTCACACTGATGATCATTAAAGAGTACGAGTGATGAAAGACCTAAGATGGAGTTGTAGACAGGAGCGAATTGTTTTGATAGAGTGATATCTCGGATTTTGTTGTTTCATTATGGGGATGTTATTTGATGACCATTTATATATTTCAACATTTGTTTCTGGGGCAGTATAAATATATATATATATATATTTATATTCAAAAGCCTCGAAATTCAATTCAGCATGTGTCAATTGCCGAAGTCAGCTGCTGTGATTTTTTTTCTCTCCATTCACATCATGTGGGAGTTCACTAGATATGGCCAACAAGAAAAAATGGAACGTTTGATTCTTTCATTTGATCTTATGTTAATTGGAAATGGAAAGGTCTTGCGACTTTATTCAGACACTCACGCAGCTTTACCGCCGCTCGCATGGGCGGTAAAATCGCATTTTCCAGTTTTCCTCCACTGTGAGAGGAGGAAAACTGGCATTTGCAGCTTTACTACAGCTCTCATCGGCGGTAAACTGGATTTTCCAGTTTTCCTCCGCTCCGAGAGGAGGAAATCTGGCAATTGCAGCTTTACCGCCGCTCCCATCGGCGGTAAAGTCGATTTTCCAGTTTTCCTCCGCTCCGAGAGGAGGAAAACTGGAAATTGCATTTATGCTGCGGGCGCATGTGGCGGAAATCTTTCAATCCGGTTTTTTATCCTTTTTCCCCTTCTTTTGCCTGTTGGTGGGTCTTGGGTCGGGGCTTAGCTCCCCAAAACGAACGATGGACGCGTGTGAATAACAGTCGGGTGAAAATAATCCCAAATCACAATAAAAACGCAATAAATCGAACGTCTCTCGTATTAGCCCTTCACTTTACTTAACAAGCAAAGTAAGCTTCCCAGAACCGTTACCTTAACAAAACCAGAGATCCGGATATGTACGATTCAGAAAATAAGTGAAACCAGCAAAATCTTCATTTCAACAGGACAACCAGAAAGGCAAATCCTATACTCGCAGACATGCCCCGGTGGTCGATGCATCGCTGCTTTTCTGTGCATGTGAACAACTATGGGGCGTTCTGATGCGGTCCAAAGCTGTTATCGAGCTTGACTTGACCATTTCCATCAGTCCTAAGGCCCGTTGGTTAGGTCCAGAGAGTTTCCAAATCTATGCGTGTCGAAAAAAAAAGAAAAATAAAGCTTAGATGTTGATTGCAAGATTACAAAATATTCCGTGTCACTGCTTTAGATAAGAAACGTGATAACACTCAATGCTTTTCAAATTTCTTTCATACAAGTGTTCGCTTAAGGGCCCCTCCGTTCGCATGGAATTGAATTCTTAAGAACTTATTATCAGGTGAGTCACACTGATGATCATTAAAGAGTACGAGTGATGAAAGACCTAAGATGGAGTTGTAGACAGGAGCGAATTGCTTTGATAGAGTGATATCTCGGATTTTGTTGTTTCATTATGGGGATGTTATTTGATGACCATTTATATATTTCAACATTTGTTTCTGGGGCAGTATAAATATATATATATATATATATTTATATTCAAAAGCCTCGAAATTCAATTCAGCATGTGTCAATTGCCGAAGTCAGCTGCTGTGATTTTTTTTCTCTCCATTCACATCATGTGGGAGTTCACTAGATATGGCCAACAAGAAAAAATGGAACGTTTGATTCTTTCATTTGATCTTATGTTAATTGGAAATGGAAAGGTCTTGCGACTTTATTCAGACACTCACGCAGCTTTACCGCCGCTCGCATGGGCGGTAAAATCGCATTTTCCAGTTTTCCTCCACTGTGAGAGGAGGAAAACTGGCATTTGCAGCTTTACTGCAGCTCTCATCGGCGGTAAACTGGATTTTCCAGTTTTCCTCCGCTCCGAGAGGAGGAAATCTGGCAATTGCAGCTTTACCGCCGCTCCCATCGGCGGTAAAGTCGATTTTCCAGTTTTCCTCCGCTCCGAGAGGAGGAAAACTGGAAATTGCATTTATGCTGCGGGCGCATGTGGCGGAAATCTTTCAATCCGGTTTTTTATCCTTTTTCCCCTTCTTTTGCTTGTTGGTGGGTCTTGGGTCGGGGCTTAGCTCCCCAAAACGAACGATGGACGCGTGTGAATAACAGTCGGGTGAAAATAATCCCAAATCACAATAAAAACGCAATAAATCGAACGTCTCTCGTATTAGCCCTTCACTTTACTTAACAAGCAAAGTAAGCTTACCAGAACCGTTACCTTAACAAAACCAGAGATCCGGATATGTACGATTCAGAAAATAAGTGAAACCAGCAAAATCTTCATTTCAACAGGACAACCAGAAAGGCAAATCCTATACTCGCAGACATGCCCCGGTGGTCGATGCATCGCTGCTTTTCTGTGCATGTGAACAACTATGGGGCGTTCTGCTGCGGTCCAAAGCTGTTATCGAGCTTGATTTGACCATTTCCATCAGTCCTAAGGCCCGTTGGTTAGGTCCAGAGAGTTTCCAAATCTATGCGTGTCGAAAAAAAAAGAAAAATAAAGCTTAGATGTTGATTGCAAGATTACAAAATATTCCGTGTCACTGCTTTAGATAAGAAACGTGATAACACTCAATGCTTTTCAAATTTCTTTCATACAAGTGTTCGCTTAAGGGCCCCTCCGTTCGCATGGAATTGAATTCTTAAGAACTTATTATCAGGTGAGTCACACTGATGATCATTAAAGAGTACGAGTGATGAAAGACCTAAGATGGAGTTGTAGACAGGAGCGAATTGTTTTGATAGAGTGATATCTCGGATTTTGTTGTTTCATTATGGGGATGTTATTTGATGACCATTTATATATTTCAACATTTGTTTCTGGGGCAGTATAAATATATATATATATTTATATTCAAAAGCCTCGAAATTCAATTCAGCATGTGTCAATTGCCGAAGTCAGCTGCTGTGATTTTTTTTCTCTCCATTCACATCATGTGGGAGTTCACTAGATATGGCCAACAAGAAAAAATGGAACGTTTGATTCTTTCATTTGATCTTATGTTAATTGGAAATGGAAAGGTCTTGCGACTTTATTCAGACACTCACGCAGCTTTACCGCCGCTCGCATGGGCGGTAAAATCGCATTTTCCAGTTTTCCTCCACTGTGAGAGGAGGAAAACTGGCATTTGCAGCTTTACTACAGCTCTCATCGGCGGTAAACTGGATTTTCCAGTTTTCCTCCGCTCCGAGAGGAGGAAATCTGGCAATTGCAGCTTTACCGCCGCTCCCATCGGCGGTAAAGTCGATTTTCCAGTTTTCCTCCGCTCCGAGAGGAGGAAAACTGGAAATTGCATTTATGCTGCGGGCGCATGTGGCGGAAATCTTTCAATCCGGTTTTTTATCCTTTTTCCCCTTCTTTTGCTTGTTGGTGGGTCTTGGGTCGGGGCTTAGCTCCCCAAAACGAACGATGGACGCGTGTGAATAACAGTCGGGTGAAAATAATCCCAAATCACAATAAAAACGCAATAAATCGAACGTCTCTCGTATTAGCCCTTCACTTTACTTAACAAGCAAAGTAAGCTTCCCAGAACCGTTACCTTAACAAAACCAGAGATCCGGATATGTACGATTCAGAAAATAAGTGAAACCAGCAAAATCTTCATTTCAACAGGACAACCAGAAAGGCAAATCCTATACTCGCAGACATGCCCCGGTGGTCGATGCATCGCTGCTTTTCTGTGCATGTGAACAACTATGGGGCGTTCTGATGCGGTCCAAAGCTGTTATCGAGCTTGACTTGACCATTTTCCATCAGTCCTAAGGCCCGTTGGTTAGGTCCAGAGAGTTTCCAAATCTATGCGTGTCGAAAAAAAAAGAAAAATAAAGCTTAGATGTTGATTGCAAGTTTACAAAATATTCCGTGTCACTGCTTTAGATAAGAAACGTGATAACACTCAATGCTTTTCAAATTTCTTTCATACAAGTGTTCGCTTAAGGGCCCCTCCGTTCGCATGGAATTGAATTCTTAAGAACTTATTATCAGGTGAGTCACACTGATGATCATTAAAGAGTACGAGTGATGAAAGACCTAAGATGGAGTTGTAGACAGGAGCGAATTGCTTTGATAGAGTGATATCTCGGATTTTGTTGTTTCATTATGGGGATGTTATTTGATGACCATTTATATATTTCTACATTTGTTTCTGGGGCAGTATATATATATATATATATTTATATTCAAAAGCCTCGAAATTCAATTCAGCATGTGTCAATTGCCGAAGTCAGCTGCTCTGATTTTTTTTCTCTCCATTCACATCATGTGGGAGTTCACTAGATATGGCCAACAAGAAAAAATGGAACGTTTGATTCTTTCATTTGATCTTATGTTAATTGGAAATGGAAAGGTCTTGCGACTTTATTCAGACACTCACGCAGCTTTACCGCCGCTCGCATGGGCGGTAAAATCGCATTTTCCAGTTTTCCTCCACTGTGAGAGGAGGAAAACTGGCATTTGCAGCTTTACTGCAGCTCTCATCGGCGGTAAACTGGATTTTCCAGTTTTCCTCCGCTCCGAGAGGAGGAAATCTGGCAATTGCAGCTTTACCGCCGCTCCCATCGGCGGTAAAGTCGATTTTCCAGTTTTCCTCCGCTCCGAGAGGAGGAAAACTGGAAATTGCATTTATGCTGCGGGCGCATGTGGCGGAAATCTTTCAATCCGGTTTTTTATCCTTTTTCCCCTTCTTTTGCTTGTTGGTGGGTCTTGGGTCGGGGCTTAGCTCCCCAAAACGAACGATGGACGCGTGTGAATAACAGTCGGGTGAAAATAATCCCAAATCACAATAAAAACGCAATAAATCGAACGTCTCTCGTATTAGCCCTTCACTTTACTTAACAAGCAAAGTAAGCTTCCCAGAACCGTTACCTTAACAAAACCAGAGATCCGGATATGTACGATTCAGAAAATAAGTGAAACCAGCAAAATCTTCATTTCAACAGGACAACCAGAAAGGCAAATCCTATACTCGCAGACATGCCCCGGTGGTCGATGCATCGCTGCTTTTCTGTGCATGTGAACAACTATGGGGCGTTCTGATGCGGTCCAAAGCTGTTATCGAGCTTGACTTGACCATTTTCCATCAGTCCTAAGGCCCGTTGGTTAGGTCCAGAGAGTTTCCAAATCTATGCGTGTCGAAAAAAAAAGAAAAATAAAGCTTAGATGTTGATTGCAAGTTTACAAAATATTCCGTGTCACTGCTTTAGATAAGAAACGTGATAACACTCAATGCTTTTCAAATTTCTTTCATACAAGTGTTCGCTTAAGGGCCCCTCCGTTCGCATGGAATTGAATTCTTAAGAACTTATTATCAGGTGAGTCACACTGATGATCATTAAAGAGTACGAGTGATGAAAGACCTAAGATGGAGTTGTAGACAGGAGCGAATTGCTTTGATAGAGTGATATCTCGGATTTTGTTGTTTCATTATGGGGATGTTATTTGATGACCATTTATATATTTCTACATTTGTTTCTGGGGCAGTATATATATATATATATATATATTTATATTCAAAAGCCTCGAAATTCAATTCAGCATGTGTCAATTGCCGAAGTCAGCTGCTCTGATTTTTTTTCTCTCCATTCACATCATGTGGGAGTTCACTAGATATGGCCAACAAGAAAAAATGGAACGTTTGATTCTTTCATTTGATCTTATGTTAATTGGAAATGGAAAGGTCTTGCGACTTTATTCAGACACTCACGCAGCTTTACCGCCGCTCGCATGGGCGGTAAAATCGCATTTTCCAGTTTTCCTCCACTGTGAGAGGAGGAAAACTGGCATTTGCAGCTTTACTGCAGCTCTCATCGGCGGTAAACTGGATTTTCCAGTTTTCCTCCGCTCCGAGAGGAGGAAATCTGGCAATTGCAGCTTTACCGCCGCTCCCATCGGCGGTAAAGTCGATTTTCCAGTTTTCCTCCGCTCCGAGAGGAGGAAAACTGGAAATTGCATTTATACTGCGGGCGCATGTGGCGGAAATCTTTCAATCCGGTTTTTTATCCTTTTTCCCCTTCTTTTGCTTGTTGGTGGGTCTTGGGTCGGGGCTTAGCTCCCCAAAACGAACGATGGACGCGTGTGAATAACAGTCGGGTGAAAATAATCCCAAATCACAATAAAAACGCAATAAATCGAACGTCTCTCGTATTAGCCCTTCACTTTACTTAACAAGCAAAGTAAGCTTACCAGAACCGTTACCTTAACAAAACCAGAGATCCGGATATGTACGATTCAGAAAATAAGTGAAACCAGCAAAATCTTCATTTCAACAGGACAACCAGAAAGGCAAATCCTATACTCGCAGACATGCCCCGGTGGTCGATGCATCGCTGCTTTTATGTGCATGTGAACAACTATGGGGCGTTCTGATGCGGTCCAAAGCTGTTATCGAGCTTGACTTGACCATTTTCCATCAGTCCTAAGGCCCGTTGGTTAGGTCCAGAGAGTTTCCAAATCTATGCGTGTCGAAAAAAAAAGAAAAATAAAGCTTAGATGTTGATTGCAAGTTTACAAAATATTCCGTGTCACTGCTTTAGATAAGAAACGTGATAACACTCAATGCTTTTCAAATTTCTTTCATACAAGTGTTCGCTTAAGGGCCCCTCCGTTCGCATGGAATTGAATTCTTAAGAACTTATTATCAGGTGAGTCACACTGATGATCATTAAAGAGTACGAGTGATGAAAGACCTAAGATGGAGTTGTAGACAGGAGCGAATTGCTTTGATAGAGTGATATCTCGGATTTTGTTGTTTCATTATGGGGATGTTATTTGATGACCATTTATATATTTCTACATTTGTTTCTGGGGCAGTATATATATATATATATTTATATTCAAAAGCCTCGAAATTCAATTCAGCATGTGTCAATTGCCGAAGTCAGCTGCTGTGATTTTTTTTCTCTCCATTCACATCATGTGGGAGTTCACTAGATATGGCCAACAAGAAAAAATGGAACGTTTGATTCTTTCATTTGATCTTATGTTAATTGGAAACGGAAAGGTCTTGCGACTTTATTCAGACACTCACGCAGCTTTACCGCCGCTCGCATGGGCGGTAAAATCGCATTTTCCAGTTTTCCTCCACTGTGAGAGGAGGAAAACTGGCATTTGCAGCTTTACTGCAGCTCTCATCGGCGGTAAACTGGATTTTCCAGTTTTCCTCCGCTCCGAGAGGAGGAAATCTGGCAATTGCAGCTTTACCGCCGCTCCCATCGGCGGTAAAGTCGATTTTCCAGTTTTCCTCCGCTCCGAGAGGAGGAAAACTGGAAATTGCATTTATGCTGCGGGCGCATGTGGCGGAAATCTTTCAATCCGGTTTTTTATCCTTTTTCCCCTTCTTTTGCTTGTTGGTGGGTCTTGGGTCGGGGCTTAGCTCCCCAAAACGAACGATGGACGCGTGTGAATAACAGTCGGGTGAAAATAATCCCAAATCACAATAAAAACGCAATAAATCGAACGTCTCTCGTATTAGCCCTTCACTTTACTTAACAAGCAAAGTAAGCTTACCAGAACCGTTACCTTAACAAAACCAGAGATCCGGATATGTACGATTCAGAAAATAAGTGAAACCAGCAAAATCTTCATTTCAACAGGACAACCAGAAAGGCAAATCCTATACTCGCAGACATGCCCCGGTGGTCGATGCATCGCTGCTTTTCTGTGCATGTGAACAACTATGGGGCGTTCTGATGCGGTCCAAAGCTGTTATCGAGCTTGACTTGACCATTTTCCATCAGTCCTAAGGCCCGTTGGTTAGGTCCAGAGAGTTTCCAAATCTATGCGTGTCGAAAAAAAAAGAAAAATAAAGCTTAGATGTTGATTGCAAGTTTACAAAATATTCCGTGTCACTGCTTTAGATAAGAAACGTGATAACACTCAATGCTTTTCAAATTTCTTTCATACAAGTGTTCGCTTAAGGGCCCCTCCGTTCGCATGGAATTGAATTCTTAAGAACTTATTATCAGGTGAGTCACACTGATGATCATTAAAGAGTACGAGTGATGAAAGACCTAAGATGGAGTTGTAGACAGGAGCGAATTGCTTTGATAGAGTGATATCTCGGATTTTGTTGTTTCATTATGGGGATGTTATTTGATGACCATTTATATATTTCTACATTTGTTTCTGGGGCAGTATATATATATATATATTTATATTCAAAAGCCTCGAAATTCAATTCAGCATGTGTCAATTGCCGAAGTCAGCTGCTATGATTTTTTTTCTCTCCATTCACATCATGTGGGAGTTCAGTAGATATGGCCAACAAGAAAAAATGGAACGTTTGATTCTTTCATTTGATCTTATGTTAATTGGAAATGGAAAGGTCTTGCGACTTTATTCAGACACTCACGCAGCTTTACCGCCGCTCGCATGGGCGGTAAAATCGCATTTTCCAGTTTTCCTCCACTGTGAGAGGAGGAAAACTGGCATTTGCAGCTTTACTGCAGCTCTCATCGGCGGTAAACTGGATTTTCCAGTTTTCCTCCGCTCCGAGAGGAGGAAATCTGGCAATTGCAGCTTTACCGCCGCTCCCATCGGCGGTAAAGTCGATTTTCCAGTTTTCCTCCGCTCCGAGAGGAGGAAAACTGGAAATTGCATTTATGCTGCGGGCGCATGTGGCGGAAATCTTTCAATCCGGTTTTTTATCCTTTTTCCCCTTCTTTTGCTTGTTGGTGGGTCATGGGTCGGGGCTTAGCTCCCCAAAACGAACGATGGACGCGTGTGAATAACAGTCGGGTGAAAATAATCCCAAATCACAATAAAAACGCAATAAATCGAACGTCTCTCGTATTAGCCCTTCACTTTACTTAACAAGCAAAGTAAGCTTACCAGAACCGTTACCTTAACAAAACCAGAGATCCGGATATGTACGATTCAGAAAATAAGTGAAACCAGCAAAATCTTCATTTCAACAGGACAACCAGAAAGGCAAATCCTATACTCGCAGACATGCCCCGGTGGTCGATGCATCGCTGCTTTTCTGTGCATGTGAACAACTATGGGGCGTTCTGCTGCGGTCCAAAGCTGTTATCGAGCTTGATTTGACCATTTCCATCAGTCCTAAGGCCCGTTGGTTAGGTCCAGAGAGTTTCCAAATCTATGCGTGTCGAAAAAAAAAGAAAAATAAAGCTTAGATGTTGATTGCAAGATTACAAAATATTCCGTGTCACTGCTTTAGATAAGAAACGTGATAACACTCAATGCTTTTCAAATTTCTTTCATACAAGTGTTCGCTTAAGGGCCCCTCCGTTCGTATGGAATTGAATTCTTAAGAACTTATTATCAGGTGAGTCACACTGATGATCATTAAAGAGTACGAGTGATGAAAGACCTAAGATGGAGTTGTAGACAGGAGCGAATTGTTTTGATAGAGTGATATCTCGGATTTTGTTGTTTCATTATGGGGATGTTATTTGATGACCATTTATATATTTCAACATTTGTTTCTGGGGCAGTATAAATATATATATATATATATTTATATTCAAAAGCCTCGAAATTCAATTCAGCATGTGTCAATTGCCGAAGTCAGCTGCTGTGATTTTTTTTCTCTCCATTCACATCATGTGGGAGTTCACTAGATATGGCCAACAAGAAAAAATGGAACGTTTGATTCTTTCATTTGATCTTATGTTAATTGGAAATGGAAAGGTCTTGCGACTTTATTCAGACACTCACGCAGCTTTACCGCCGCTCGCATGGGCGGTAAAATCGCATTTTCCAGTTTTCCTCCACTGTGAGAGGAGGAAAACTGGCATTTGCAGCTTTACTGCAGCTCTCATCGGCGGTAAACTGGATTTTCCAGTTTTCCTCCGCTCCGAGAGGAGGAAATCTGGCAATTGCAGCTTTACCGCCGCTCCCATCGGCGGTAAAGTCGATTTTCCAGTTTTCCTCCGCTCCGAGAGGAGGAAAACTGGAAATTGCATTTATGCTGCGGGCGCATGTGGCGGAAATCTTTCAATCCGGTTTTTTATCCTTTTTCCCCTTCTTTTGCTTGTTGGTGGGTCTTGGGTCGGGGCTTAGCTCCCCAAAACGAACGATGGACGCGTGTGAATAACAGTCGGGTGAAAATAATCCCAAATCACAATAAAAACGCAATAAATCGAACGTCTCTCGTATTAGCCCTTCACTTTACTTAACAAGCAAAGTAAGCTTCCCAGAACCGTTACCTTAACAAAACCAGAGATCCGGATATGTACGATTCAGAAAATAAGTGAAACCAGCAAAATCTTCATTTCAACAGGACAACCAGAAAGGCAAATCCTATACTCGCAGACATGCCCCGGTGGTCGATGCATCGCTGCTTTTCTGTGCATGTGAACAACTATGGGGCGTTCTGCTGCGGTCCAAAGCTGTTATCGAGCTTGACTTGACCATTTTCCATCAGTCCTAAGGCCCGTTGGTTAGGTCCAGAGAGTTTCCAAATCTATGCGTGTCGAAAAAAAAAGAAAAATAAAGCTTAGATGTTGATTGCAAGATTACAAAATATTCAGTGTCACTGCTTTAGATAAGAAACGTGATAACACTCAATGCTTTTCAAATTTCTTTCATACAAGTGTTCGCTTAAGGGCCCCTCCGTTCGCATGGAATTGAATTCTTAAGAACTTATTATCAGGTGAGTCACACTGATGATCATTAAAGAGTACGAGTGATGGAAGACCTAAGATGGAGTTGTAGACAGGAGCGAATTGCTTTGATAGAGTGATATCTCGGATTTTGTTGTTTCATTATGGGGATGTTATTTGATGACCATTTATATATTTCTACATTTGTTTCTGGGGCAGTATAAATATATATATATATATATTTATATTCAAAAGCCTCGAAATTCAATTCAGCATGTGTCAATTGCCGAAGTCAGCTGCTGTGATTTTTTTTCTCTCCATTCACATCATGTGGGAGTTCACTAGATATGGCCAACAAGAAAAAATGGAACGTTTGATTCTTTCATTTGATCTTATGTTAATTGGAAATGGAAAGGTCTTGCGACTTTATTCAGACACTCACGCAGCTTTACCGCCGCTCGCATGGGCGGTAAAATCGCATTTTCCAGTTTTCCTCCACTGTGAGAGGAGGAAAACTGGCATTTGCAGCTTTACTGCAGCTCTCATCGGCGGTAAACTGGATTTTCCAGTTTTCCTCCGCTCCGAGAGGAGGAAATCTAGCAATTGCAGCTTTACCGCCGCTCCTATCGGCGGTAAAGTCGATTTTCCAGTTTTCCTCCGCTCCGAGAGGAGGAAAACTGGAAATTGCATTTATGCTGCGGGCGCATGTGGCGGAAATCTTTCAATCCGGTTTTTTATCCTTTTTCCCCTTCTTTTGCTTGTTGGTGGGTCTTGGGTCGGGGCTTAGCTCCCCAAAACGAACGATGGACGCGTGTGAATAACAGTCGGGTGAAAATAATCCCAAATCACAATAAAAACGCAATAAATCGAACGTCTCTCGTATTAGCCCTTCACTTTACATAACAAGCAAAGTAAGCTTACCAGAACCGTTACCTTAACAAAACCAGAGATCCGGATATGTACGATTCAGAAAATAAGTGAAACCAGCAAAATCTTCATTTCAACAGGACAACCAGAAAGGCAAATCCTATACTCGCAGACATGCCCCGGTGGTCGATGCATCGCTGCTTTTCTGTGCATGTGAACAACTATGGGGCGTTCTGATGCGGTCCAAAGCTGTAATCGAGCTTGACTTGACCATTTTCCATCAGTCCTAAGGCCCGTTGGTTAGGTCCAGAGAGTTTCCAAATCTATGCGTGTCGAAAAAAAAAGAAAAATAAAGCTTAGATGTTGATTGCAAGTTTACAAAATATTCCGTGTCACTGCTTTAGATAAGAAACGTGATAACACTCAATGCTTTTCAAATTTCTTTCATACAAGTGTTCGCTTAAGGGCCCCTCCGTTCGCATGGAATTGAATTCTTAAGAACTTATTATCAGGTGAGTCACACTGATGATCATTAAAGAGTACGAGTGATGAAAGACCTAAGATGGAGTTGTAGACAGGAGCGAATTGCTTTGATAGAGTGATATCTCGGATTTTGTTGTTTCATTATGGGGATGTTATTTGATGACCATTTATATATTTCTACATTTGTTTCTGGGGCAGTATAAATATATATATATATATATATTTATATTCAAAAGCCTCGAAATTCAATTCAGCATGTGTCAATTGCCGAAGTCAGCTGCTGTGATTTTTTTTCTCTCCATTCACATCATGTGGGAGTTCACTAGATATGGCCAACAAGAAAAAATGGAACGTTTGATTCTTTCATTTGATCTTATGTTAATTGGAAATGGAAAGGTCTTGCGACTTTATTCAGACACTCACGCAGCTTTACCGCCGCTCGCATGGGCGGTAAAATCGCATTTTCCAGTTTTCCTCCACTGTGAGAGGAGGAAAACTGGCATTTGCAGCTTTACTGCAGCTCTCATCGGCGGTAAACTGGATTTTCCAGTTTTCCTCCGCTCCGAGAGGAGGAAATCTAGCAATTGCAGCTTTACCGCCGCTCCTATCGGCGGTAAAGTCGATTTTCCAGTTTTCCTCCGCTCCGAGAGGAGGAAAACTGGAAATTGCATTTATGCTGCGGGCGCATGTGGCGGAAATCTTTCAATCCGGTTTTTTATCCTTTTTCCCCTTCTTTTGCTTGTTGGTGGGTCTTGGGTCGGGGCTTAGCTCCCCAAAACGAACGATGGACGCGTGTGAATAACAGTCGGGTGAAAATAATCCCAAATCACAATAAAAACGCAATAAATCGAACGTCTCTCGTATTAGCCCTTCACTTTACATAACAAGCAAAGTAAGCTTACCAGAACCGTTACCTTAACAAAACCAGAGATCCGGATATGTACGATTCAGAAAATAAGTGAAACCAGCAAAATCTTCATTTCAACAGGACAACCAGAAAGGCAAATCCTATACTCGCAGACATGCCCCGGTGGTCGATGCATCGCTGCTTTTCTGTGCATGTGAACAACTATGGGGCGTTCTGATGCGGTCCAAAGCTGTAATCGAGCTTGACTTGACCATTTTCCATCAGTCCTAAGGCCCGTTGGTTAGGTCCAGAGAGTTTCCAAATCTATGCGTGTCGAAAAAAAAAGAAAAATAAAGCTTAGATGTTGATTGCAAGTTTACAAAATATTCCGTGTCACTGCTTTAGATAAGAAACGTGATAACACTCAATGCTTTTCAAATTTCTTTCATACAAGTGTTCGCTTAAGGGCCCCTCCGTTCGCATGGAATTGAATTCTTAAGAACTTATTATCAGGTGAGTCACACTGATGATCATTAAAGAGTACGAGTGATGAAAGACCTAAGATGGAGTTGTAGACAGGAGCGAATTGCTTTGATAGAGTGATATCTCGGATTTTGTTGTTTCATTATGGGGATGTTATTTGATGACCATTTATATATTTCTACATTTGTTTCTGGGGCAGTATAAATATATATATATATATATATTTATATTCAAAAGCCTCGAAATTCAATTCAGCATGTGTCAATTGCCGAAGTCAGCTGCTGTGATTTTTTTTCTCTCCATTCACATCATGTGGGAGTTCACTAGATATGGCCAACAAGAAAAAATGGAACGTTTGATTCTTTCATTTGATCTTATGTTAATTGGAAATGGAAAGGTCTTGCGACTTTATTCAGACACTCACGCAGCTTTACCGCCGCTCGCATGGGCGGTAAAATCGCATTTTCCAGTTTTCCTCCACTGTGAGAGGAGGAAAACTGGCATTTGCAGCTTTACTGCAGCTCTCATCGGCGGTAAACTGGATTTTCCAGTTTTCCTCCGCTCCGAGAGGAGGAAATCTGTCAATTGCAGCTTTACCGCCGCTCCCATCGGCGGTAAAGTCGATTTTCCAGTTTTCCTCCGCTCCGAGAGGAGGAAAACTGGAAATTGCATTTATGCTGCGGGCGCATGTGGCGGAAATCTTTCAATCCGGTTTTTTATCCTTTTTCCCCTTCTTTTGCTTGTTGGTGGGTCTTTGGTCGGGGCTTAGCTCCCCAAAACGAACGATGGACGCGTGTGAATAACAGTCGGGTGAAAATAATCCCAAATCACAATAAAAACGCAATAAATCGAACGTCTCTCGTATTAGCCCTTCACTTTACTTAACAAGCAAAGTAAGCTTACCAGAACCGTTACCTTAACAAAACCAGAGATCCGGATATGTACGATTCAGAAAATAAGTGAAACCAGCGAAATCTTCATTTCAACAGGACAACCAGAAAGGCAAATCCTATACTCGCAGACATGCCCCGGTGGTCGATGCATCGCTGCTTTTCTGTGCATGTGAACAACTATGGGGCGTTCTGCTGCGGTCCAAAGCTGTTATCGAGCTTGACTTGACCATTTTCCATCAGTCCTAAGGCCCGTTGGTTAGGTCCAGAGAGTTTCCAAATCTATGCGTGTCGAAAAAAAAAGAAAAATAAAGCTTAGATGTTGATTGCAAGATTACAAAATATTCCGTGTCACTGCTTTAGATGAGAAACGTGATAACACTCAATGCTTTTCAAATTTCTTTCATACAAGTGTTCGCTTAAGGGCCCCTCCGTTCGCATGGAATTGAATTCTTAAGAACTTATTATCAGGTGAGTCACACTGATGATCATTAAAGAGTACGAGTGATGAAAGACGTAAGATGGAGTTGTAGACAGGAGCGAATTGCTTTGATAGAGTGATATCTCGGATTTTGTTGTTTCATTATGGGGATGTTATTTGATGACCATTTATATATTTCTACATTTGTTTCTGGGGCAGTATAAATATATATATATATTTATATTCAAAAGCCTCGAAATTCAATTCAGCATGTGTCAATTGCCGAAGTCAGCTGCTGTGATTTTTTTTCTCTCCATTCACATCATGTGGGAGTTCACTAGATATGGCCAACAAGAAAAAATGGAACGTTTGATTCTTTCATTTGATCTTATGTTAATTGGAAATGGAAAGGTCTTGCGACTTTATTCAGACACTCACGCAGCTTTACCGCCGCTCGCATGGGCGGTAAAATCGCATTTTCCAGTTTTCCTCCACTGTGAGAGGAGGAAAACTGGCATTTGCAGCTTTACTGCAGCTCTCATCGGCGGTAAACTGGATTTTCCAGTTTTCCTCCGCTCCGAGAGGAGGAAATCTGGCAATTGCAGCTTTACCGCCGCTCCCATCGGCGGTAAAGTCGATTTTCCAGTTTTCCTCCGCTCCGAGAGGAGGAAAACTGGAAATTGCATTTATGCTGCGGGCGCATGTGGCGGAAATCTTTCAATCCGGTTTTTTATCCTTTTTCCCCTTCTTTTGCTTGTTGGTGGGTCTTGGGTCGGGGCTTAGCTCCCCAAAACGAACGATGGACGCGTGTGAATAACAGTCGGGTGAAAATAATCCCAAATCACAATAAAAACGCAATAAATCGAACGTCTCTCGTATTAGCCCTTCACTTTACTTAACAAGCAAAGTAAGCTTACCAGAACCGTTACCTTAACAAAACCAGAGATCCGGATATGTACGATTCAGAAAATAAGTGAAACCAGCGAAATCTTCATTTCAACAGGACAACCAGAAAGGCAAATCCTATACTCGCAGACATGCCCCGGTGGTCGATGCATCGCTGCTTTTCTGTGCATGTGAACAACTATGGGGCGTTCTGCTGCGGTCCAAAGCTGTTATCGAGCTTGACTTGACCATTTTCCATCAGTCCTAAGGCCCGTTGGTTAGGTCCAGAGAGTTTCCAAATCTATGCGTGTCGAAAAAAAAAGAAAAATAAAGCTTAGATGTTGATTGCAAGATTACAAAATATTCAGTGTCACTGCTTTAGATAAGAAACGTGATAACACTCAATGCTTTTCAAATTTCTTTCATACAAGTGTTCGCTTAAGGGCCCCTCCGTTCGCATGGAATTGAATTCTTAAGAACTTATTATCAGGTGAGTCACACTGATGATCATTAAAGAGTACGAGTGATGGAAGACCTAAGATGGAGTTGTAGACAGGAGCGAATTGCTTTGATAGAGTGATATCTCGGATTTTGTTGTTTCATTATGGGGATGTTATTTGATGACCATTTATATATTTCTACATTTGTTTCTGGGGCAGTATAAATATATATATATATATATTTATATTCAAAAGCCTCGAAATTCAATTCAGCATGTGTCAATTGCCGAAGTCAGCTGCTGTGATTTTTTTTCTCTCCATTCACATCATGTGGGAGTTCACTAGATATGGCCAACAAGAAAAAATGGAACGTTTGATTCTTTCATTTGATCTTATGTTAATTGGAAATGGAAAGGTCTTGCGACCTTATTCAGACACTCACGCAGCTTTACCGCCGCTCGCATGGGCGGTAAAATCGCATTTTCCAGTTTTCCTCCACTGTGAGAGGAGGAAAACTGGCATTTGCAGCTTTACTGCAGCTCTCATCGGCGGTAAACTGGATTTTCCAGTTTTCCTCCGCTCCGAGAGGAGGAAATCTGCAATTGCAGCTTTACCGCCGCTCCCATCGGCGGTAAAGTCGATTTTCCAGTTTTCCTCCGCTCCGAGAGGAGGAAAACTGGAAATTGCATTTATGCTGCGGGCGCATGTGGCGGAAATCTTTCAATCCGGTTTTTTATCCTTTTTCCCCCTCTTTTGCTTGTTGGTGGGTCTTGGGTCGGGGCTTAGCTCCCCAAAACGAACGATGGACGCGTGTGAATAACAGTCGGGTGAAAATAATCCCAAATCACAATAAAAACGCAATAAATCGAACGTCTCTCGTATTAGCCCTTCACTTTACTTAACAAGCAAAGTAAGCTTACCAGAACCGTTACCTTAACAAAACCAGAGATCCGGATATGTACGATTCAGAAAATAAGTGAAACCAGCGAAATCTTCATTTCAACAGGACAACCAGAAAGGCAAATCCTATACTCGCAGACATGCCCCGGTGGTCGATGCATCGCTGCTTTTCTGTGCATGTGAACAACTATGGGGCGTTCTGCTGCGGTCCAAAGCTGTTATCGAGCTTGACTTGACCATTTTCCATCAGTCCTAAGGCCCGTTGGTTAGGTCCAGAGAGTTTCCAAATCTATGCGTGTCGAAAAAAAAAGAAAAATAAAGCTTAGATGTTGATTGCAAGATTACAAAATATTCAGTGTCACTGCTTTAGATAAGAAACGTGATAACACTCAATGCTTTTCAAATTTCTTTCATACAAGTGTTCGCTTAAGGGCCCCTCCGTTCGCATGGAATTGAATTCTTAAGAACTTATTATCAGGTGAGTCACACTGATGATCATTAAAGAGTACGAGTGATGGAAGACCTAAGATGGAGTTGTAGACAGGAGCGAATTGCTTTGATAGAGTGATATCTCGGATTTTGTTGTTTCATTATGGGGATGTTATTTGATGACCATTTATATATTTCTACATTTGTTTCTAGGGCAGTATAAATATATATATATATATATATTTATATTCAAAAGCCTCGAAATTCAATTCAGCATGTGTCAATTGCCGAAGTCAGCTGCTGTGATTTTTTTTCTCTCCATTCACATCATGTGGGAGTTCACTAGATATGGCCAACAAGAAAAAATGGAACGTTTGATTCTTTCATTTGATCTTATGTTAATTGGAAATGGAAAGGTCTTGCGACCTTATTCAGACACTCACGCAGCTTTACCGCCGCTCGCATGGGCGGTAAAATCGCATTTTCCAGTTTTCCTCCACTGTGAGAGGAGGAAAACTGGCATTTGCAGCTTTACTGCAGCTCTCATCGGCGGTAAACTGGATTTTCCAGTTTTCCTCCGCTCCGAGAGGAGGAAATCTGCAATTGCAGCTTTACCGCCGCTCCCATCGGCGGTAAAGTCGATTTTCCAGTTTTCCTCCGCTCCGAGAGGAGGAAAACTGGAAATTGCATTTATGCTGCGGGCGCATGTGGCGGAAATCTTTCAATTCGGTTTTTTATCCTTTTTCCCCTTCTTTTGCTTGTTGGTGGGTCTTGGGTCGGGGCTTAGCTCCCCAAAACGAACGATGGACGCGTGTGAATAACAGTCGGGTGAAAATAATCCCAAATCACAATAAAAACGCAATAAATCGAACGTCTCTCGTATTAGCCCTTCACTTTACTTAACAAGCAAAGTAAGCTTACCAGAACCGTTACCTTAACAAAACCAGAGATCCGGATATGTACGATTCAGAAAATAAGTGAAACCAGCAAAATCTTCATTTCAACAGGACAACCAGAAAGGCAAATCCTATACTCGCAGACATGCCCCGGTGGTCGATGCATCGCTGCTTTTCTGTGCATGTGAACAACTATGGGGCGTTCTGCTGCGGTCCAAAGCTGTTATCGAGCTTGACTTGACCATTTTCCATCAGTCCTAAGGCCGGTTGGTTAGGCCCAGAGAGTTTCCAAATCTATGCGTGTCGAAAAAAAAAGAAAAATAAAGCTTAGATGTTGATTGCAAGATTACAAAATATTCCGTGTCACTGCTTCAGATAAGAAACGTGATAACACTCAATGCTTTTCAAATTTCTTTCATACAAGTGTTCGCTTAAGGGCCCCTCCGTTCGCATGGAATTGAATTCTTAAGAACTTATTATCTGGTGAGTCACACTGATGATCATTAAAGAGTACGAGTGATGAAAGACCTAAGATGGAGTTGTAGACAGGAGCGAATTGCTTTGATAGAGTGATATCTCGGATTTTGTTGTTTCATTATGGGGATGTTATTTGATGACCATTTATATATTTCTACATTTGTTTCTGGGGCAGTATAAATATATATATATATATATATTTATATTCAAAAGCCTCGAAATTCAATTCAGCATGTGTCAATTGCCGAAGTCAGCTGCTGTGATTTTTTTTCTCTCCATTCACATCATGTGGGAGTTCACTAGATATGGCCAACAAGAAAAAATGGAACGTTTGATTCTTTCATTTGATCTTATGTTAATTGGAAATGGAAAGGTCTTGCGACTTTATTCAGACACTCACGCAGCTTTACCGCCGCTCGCATGGGCGGTAAAATCGCATTTTCCAGTTTTCATCCACTGTGAGAGGAGGAAAACTGGCATTTGCAGCTTTACTGCAGCTCTCATCGGCGGTAAACTGGATTTTCCAGTTTTCCTCCGCTCCGAGAGGAGGAAATCTGGCAATTGCAGCTTTACCGCCGCTCCCATCGGCGGTAAAGTCGATTTTCCAGTCTTCCTCCGCTCCGAGAGGAGGAAAACTGGAAATTGCATTTATGCTGCGGGCGCATGTGGCGGAAATCTTTCAATCCGGTTTTTTATCCTTTTTCCCCTTCTTTTGCTTGTTGGTGGGTCTTGGGTCGGGGCTTAGCTCCCCAAAACGAACGATGGACGCGTGTGAATAACAGTCGGGTTTTAAAAATAATCCCAAATCACAATAAAAACGCAAAAAATCGAACGTCTCTCGTATTAGCCCTTCACTTTACTTAACAAGCAAAGTAAGCTTACCAGAACCGTTACCTTAACAAAACCAGAGATCCGGATATGTACGATTCATAAAATAAGTGAAACCAGCAAAATCTTCATTTCAACAGGACAACCAGAAAGGCAAATCCTATACTCGCAGACATGCCCCGGTGGTCGATGCATCGCTGCTTTTCTGTGCATGTGAACAACTATGGGAAGTTCTGCTGCGGTCCAAAGCTGTTATCGAGCTTGACTTGACCATTTTCCATCAGTCCTATGGCCCGTTGGTTAGGTCCAGAGAGTTTCCAAATCTATGCGTGTCGAAAAAAAAAGAAAAATAAAGCTTAGATGTTGATTGCAAGATTACAAAATATTCCGTGTCACTGCTTCAGATAAGAAACGTGATAACACTCAATGCTTTTCAAATTTCTTTCATACAAGTGTTCGCTTAAGGGCCCCTCCGTTCGCATGGAATTGAATTCTTAAGAACTTATTATCAGGTGAGTCACACTGATGATCATTAAAGAGTACGAGTGATGAAAGACCTAAGATGGAGTTGTAGACAGGAGCGAATTGCTTTGATAGAGTGATATATCGGATTTTGTTGTTTCATTATGGGGATGTTATTTGATGACCATTTATATATTTCTACATTTGTTTCTGGGGCAGTATAAATATATATATATATATATATATTTATATTCAAAAGCCTCGAAATTCAATTCAGCATGTGTCAATTGCCGAAGTCAGCTGCTGTGATTTTTTTTCTCTCCATTCACATCATGTGGGAGTTCACTAGATATGGCCAACAAGAAAAAATGGAACGTTTGATTCTTTCATTTGATCTTATGTTAATTGGAAATGGAAAGGTCTTGCGACTTTATTCAGACACTCACGCAGCTTTACCGTCGCGCGCATGGGTGGTAAAATCGCATTTTCCAGTTTTCATCCACTGTGAGAGGAGGAAAACTGGCATTTGCAGCTTTACTGCAGCTCTCATCGGCGGTAAACTGGATTTTCCAGTTTTCCTCCGCTCCGAGAGGAGGAAATCTGGCAATTGCAGCTTTACCGCCGCTCCCATCGGCGGTAAAGTCGATTTTCCAGTTTTCCTCCGCTCCGAGAGGAGGAAAACTGGAAATTGCATTTATGCTGCGGGCGCATGTGGCGGAAATCTTTCAATCCGGTTTTTTATCCTTTTTCCCCTTCTTTTGCTTGTTGGTGGGTCTTGGGTCGGGGCTTAGCTCCCCAAAACGAACGATGGACGCGTGTGAATAACAGTCGGGTGAAAATAATCCCAAATCATAATAAAAACGCAATAAATCGAACGTCTCTCGTATTAGCCCTTCACTTTACTTAACAAGCAAAGTAAGCTTACCAGAACCGTTACCTTAACAAAACCAGAGATCCGGATATGTACGATTCAGAAAATAAGTGAAACCAGCGAAATCTTCAATTTGAACATGACAACTAGAAAGGAAAATCCTATACTCGCAGACATGCCCCGGTGGTCGATGCATCGCTGCTTTTCTGTGCATGTGAACAACTATGGGGCGTTCTGCTGCGGTCCAAAGCTGTTATCGAGCTTGACTTGACAATTTTCCATCAGTCCTAAGGCCCGTTGGTTAGGTCCAGAGAGTTTCCAAATCTATGCGTGTCGAAAAAAAAAGAAAAATAAAGCTTAGATGTTGATTGCAAGATTACAAAATATTCCGTGTCACTGCTTTAGATAAGAAACGTGATAACACTCAATGCTTTTCAAATTTCTTTCATACAAGTGTTCGCTTAAGGGCCCCTCCGTTCGCATGGAATTGAATTCTTAAGAACTTATTATCAGGTGAGTCACACGGATGATCATTAAAGAGTACGAGTGATGAAAGACCTAAGATGGAGTTGTAGACAGGAGCGAATTGCTTTGATAGAGTGATATCTCGGATTTTGTTGTTTCATTATGGGGATGTTATTTGATGACCATTTATATATTTCTACATTTGTTTCTGGGGCAGTATAAATATATATATATATATATTTATATTCAAAAGCCTCGAAATTCAATTCAGCATGTGTCAATTGCCGAAGTCAGCTGCTGTGATTTTTTTTCTCTCCATTCACATCATGTGGGAGTTCACTAGATATGGCCAACAAGAAAAAATGGAACGTTTGATTCTTTCATTTGATCTTATGTTAATTGGAAATGGAAAGGTCTTGCGACTTTATTCAGACACTCACGCAGCTTTACCGCCGCTCGCATGGGCGGTAAAATCGCATTTTCCAGTTTTCCTCCACTGTGAGAGGAGGAAAACTGGCATTTGCAGCTTTACTGCAGCTCTCATCGGCGGTAAACTGGATTTCCCAGTTTTCCTCCGCTCCGAGAGGAGGAAATCTGGCAATTGCAGCTTTACCGCCGCTCCCTTCGGCGGTAAAGTCGATTTTCCAGTTTTCCTCCGCTCCGAGAGGAGGAAAACTGGAAATTGCATTTATGCTGCGGGCGTATGTGGCGGAAATCTTTCAATCCGGTTTTTTATCCTTTTTCCCCTTCTTTTGCTTGTTGGTGGGTCTCGGGTCGGGGCTTAGCTCCACAAAACGAACGATGGACGCGTGTGAATAACAATCGGGTGAAAATAATCCCAAATCACAATAAAAACGCAATAAATCGAACGTCTCTCGTATTAGCCCTTCACTTTACTTAACAAGCAAAGTATGCTTACCAGAACCGTTACCTTAACAAAACCAGAGATCCGGATATGTACGATTCATAAAATAAGTGAAACCAGCAAAATCTTCATTTCAACAGGACAACCAGAAAAGCAAATCCTATACTCGCAGACATGCCCCGGTGGTCGATGCATCGCTGCTTTTCTGTGCATGTGAACAACTATGGGGCGTTCTGCTGCGGTCCAAAGCTGTTATCGAGCTTGACTTGACCATTCCCATCAGTCCTAAGGGCCGTTGGCTAGGTCCAGAGAGTTTCCAAATCTATGCGTGTCGAAAAAAAAAAGAAAAATAAAGCTTAGATGTTGATTGCAAGATTACAAAATATTCTGTGTCACTGCTTTAGATATGAAACGTGATAACACTCAATGCTTTTCAAATTTCGTTCATACAAGTGTTAGCTTAAGGGCACCTCTGTTCGCATGGAATTGAATTCTTAAGAACTTATTATCAGGTGAGTCACACCGATGATCATTAAAGAGTACGAGTGATGAAAGACCTAAGATGGAGTTGTAGACAGGAGCGAATTGCTTTAATAGAGTGATATCTCGGATTTTGTTGTTTCATTATGGGGATGTTATTTGATGACCATTTATATATTGCTACATTTGTTTCTGGGGCAGTATAAATATATATATATATATATTTATATTCAGAAGCCTCGAAATTCAATTCAGCATGTGTCAATTGCCGAAGTCAGCTGCTGTGATTTTTTTTCTCTCCACTCACATCATGTGGGAGTTCACTAGATATGGGCTACACGAAAAAACGGAACGTTTGATTCTTTCATTTGATCTTATGTTAATTGGAAATGGAAAGGTCTTGCGACTTTATTCGGACACTCACGCAGCTTTACCGCCGCTCGCATGGGCGGTAAAATCGCATTTTCCAGTTTTCCTCCACTGTGAGAGGAGGAAAACTGGCAGTTGCAGCTTTACCGCCGCTCTCATCGGTGGTAAACTGGATTTCCCAGTTTTCCTCCGCTCCGAGAGGAGGAAATCTGGCAATTGCAGCTTTACCGCCGCTCCCTTCAGCGGTAAAGTCGATTTTCCAGTTTTCCTCCGCTCCGAGAGGAGGAAAACTGGAAATTGCATTTATGCTGCGGGCGCATGTGGCGGAAATCTTTCAATCCGGTTTTTTATCCTTTTTCCCCTTCTTTTGCTTGTTGGTGGGTCTCGGGTCGGGGCTTAGCTCCACAAAACGAACGATGGACGCGTGTGAATAACAATCGGGTGAAAATAATCCCAAATCACAATAAAAACGCAATAAATCGAACGTCTCTCGTATTAGCCCTTCACTTTACTTAACAAGCAAAGTAAGCTTACCAGAACCGTTACCTTAACAAAACCAGAGATCCGGATATGTACGATTCATAAAATAAGTGAAACCAGCAAAATCTTCATTTCAACAGGACAACCAGAAAAGCAAATCCTATACTCGCAGACATGCCCCGGTGGTCGATGCATCGCTGCTTTTCTGTGCATGTGAACAACTATGGGGCGTTCTGCTGCGGTCCAAAGCTGTTATCGAGCTTGACTTGACCATTCCCATCAGTCCTAAGGTCCGTTGGTTAGGTCCAGAGAGTTTCCAATTCTATGCGTGTCGAAAAAAAAAAGAAAAATAAAGCTTAGATGTTGATTGCAAGATTACAAAATATTCTGTGTCACTGCTTTAGATATGAAACGTGATAACACTCAATGCTTTTCAAATTTCTTTCATACAAGTGTTAGCTTAAGGGCACCTCTGTTCGCATGGAATTGAATTCTTAAGAACTTATTATCAGGTGAGTCACACCGATGGTCATTAAAGAGTACGAGTGATGAAAGACCTAAGATGGAGTTGTAGACAGGAGCGAATTGCTTTAATAGAGTGATATCTCGGATTTTGTTGTTTCATTATGGGGATGTTATTTGATGACCATTTATATATTGCTACATTTGTTTCTGGGGCAGTATAAATATATATATATATATATTTATATTCAAAAGCCTCGAAATTCAATTCAGCATGTGTCAATTGCCGAAGTCAGCTGCTGTGATTTTTTTTCTCTCCACTCACATCATGTGGGAGTTCACTAGATATGGGCTACACGAAAAAACGGAACGTTTGATTCTTTCATTTGATCTTATGTTAATTGGAAATGGAAAGGTCTTGCGACTTTATTCAGACACTCACGCAGCTTTACCGCCGCTTGCATGGGCGGTAAAGTCGCATTTTCCAGTTTTCCTGTACTGTGAGAGGAGGAAAACTGGCAGTTGCAGCTTTACCGCCGCTCTCATCGGCGGTAAACTGGATTTTCCAGTTTTCCTCCGCTCCGAGAGGAGGAAATCTGGCAATTGCAGCTTTACCGCCGCTCCCATCGGCGGTAAAGTCGATTTTCCAGTTTTCCTCCGCTCCGAGAGGAGGAAAACTGGAAATTGCATTTATGCTGCGGGCGCATGTGACGGAAATCTTTCAATCCGGTTTTTTATCCTTTTTCCCCTTCTTTTGCTTGTTGGTGGGTCTCGGGTCGGGGCTTAGCTCCACAAAACGAACGATGGACTCGTGTGAATAACAATCGGGTGAAAATAATCCCAAATCACAATAAAAACGCAATAAATCGAACGTCTCTCGTATTAGCCCTTCACTTTACTTAACAAGCAAAGTAAGCTTACCAGAACCGTTACCTTAACAAAACCAGAGATCCGGATATGTACGATTCATAAAATAAGTGAAACCAGCAAAATCTTCATTTCAACAGGACAACCAGAAAAGCAAATCCTATACTCGCAGACATGCCCCGGTGGTCGATGCATCACTGCTTTTCTGTGCATGTGAACAACTATGGGGCGTTCTGCTGCGGTCCAAAGCTGTTAACGAGCTTGACTTGACCATTCCCATCAGTCCTAAGGCCCGTTGGTTAGGTCCAGAGAGTTTCCAAATCTATGCGTGTCGAAAAAAAAAAGAAAAATAAAGCTTAGATGTTGATTGCAAGATTACAAAATATTCTGTGTCACTGCTTTAGATATGAAACGTGATAACACTCAATGCTTTTCAAATTTCTTTCATACAAGTGTTAGCTTAAGGGCCCCTCTGTTCGCATGGAATTGAATTCTTAAGAACTTATTATCAGGTGAGTCACACCGATGATCATTAAAGAGTACGAGTGATGAAAGACCTAAGATGGAGTTGTAGACAGGAGCGAATTGCTTTGATATAGTGATATCTCGGATTTTGTTGTTTCATTATGGGGATGTTATTTGATGACCATTTATATATTGCTACATTTGTTTCTGGGGCAGTATAAATATATATATAAATATATTTATATTCAAAAGCCTCGAAATTCAATTCAGCATGTGTCAATTGCCGAAGTCAGCTGCTGTGATTTTTTTTCTCTCCACTCACATCATGTGGGAGTTCACTAGATATGGGCTACACGAAAAAACGGAACGTTTGATTCTTTCATTTGATCTTATTTTAATTGGAAATGGAAAGGTCTTGCGACTTTATTCGGACACTCACGCAGCTTTACCGCCGCTTGCATGGGCGGTAAAATCGCATTTTCCAGTTTTCCTCCACTGTGAGAGGAGGAAAACTGGCAGTTGCAGCTTTACCGCCGCTCTCATCGGCGGTAAACTGGATTTTCCAGTTTTCCTCCGCTCCGAGAGGAGGAAATCTGGCAATTGCACCTTTACCGCCGCTCCCATCGGCGGTAAAGTCGATTTTCAAGTTTTCCTCCGCTCCGAGAGGAGGAAAACTGGAAATTGCATTTATGCTGCGGGCGCATGTGGCGGAAATCTTTCAATCCGGTTTTTTATCCTTTTTCCCCTTCTTTTGCTTGTTGGTGGGTCTCGGGTCGGGGCTTAGCTCCACAAAACGAACGATGGACGCGTGTGAATAACAATCGGGTGAAAATAATCCCAAATCACAATAAAAACGCAATAAATCGAACGTCTCTCGTATTAGCCCTTCACTTTCCTTAACAAGCAAAGTAAGCTTGCCAGAACCGTTACCTTAACAAAACCAGAGATCCGGATATGTACGATTCATAAAATAAGTGAAACCAGCAAAATCTTCATTTCAACAGGACAACCAGAAAAGCAAATCCTATACTCGCAGACATGCCCCGGTGGTCGATGCATCGCTGCTTTTCTGTGCATGTGAACAACTATGGGGCCTTCTGCTGCGGTCCAAAGCTGTTATCGAGCTTGACTTGACCATTCCCATCAGTCCTAAGGCCCGTTGGTTAGGTCCAGAGAGTTTCCAAATCTATGCGTGTCGAAAAAAAAAAGAAAAATAAAGCTTAGATGTTGATTGCAAGATTACAAAATATTCTGTGTCACTGCTTTAGATATGAAACGTGATAACACTCAATGCTTTTCAAATTTCTTTCATACAAGTGTTAGCTTAAGGGCCCCTCTGTTCGCATGGAATTGAATTCTTAAGAACTTATTATCAGGTGAGTTACACCGATGATCATTAAAGAGTACGAGTGATGAAAGACCTAAGATGGAGTTGTAGACAGGAGCGAATTGCTTTGATATAGTGATATCTCGGATTTTGTTGTTTCATTATGGGGATGTTATTTGATGACCATTTATATATTGCTACATTTGTTTCTGGGGCAGTATAAATATATATATAAATATATTTATATTCAAAAGCCTCGAAATTCAATTCAGCATGTGTCAATTGCCGAAGTCAGCTGCTGTGATTTTTTTTCTCTCCACTCACATCATGTGGGAGTTCACTAGATATGGGCTACACGAAAAAACGGAACGTTTGATTCTTTCATTTGATCTTATTTTAATTGGAAATGGAAAGGTCTTGCGACTTTATTCGGACACTCACGCAGCTTTACCGCCGCTTGCATGGGCGGTAAAATCGCATTTTCCAGTTTTCCTCCACTGTGAGAGGAGGAAAACTGGCATACCGCCGCTCTCATCGGCGGTAAACTGGATTTTCCAGTTTTCCTCCGCTCCGAGAGGAGGAAATCTGGCAATTGCAGCTTTACCGCCGCTCCCATCGGCGGTAAAGTCGATTTTCCAGTTTTCCTCCGCTCCGAGAGGAGGAAAACTGGAAATTGCATTTATGCTGCGGGCGCATGTGGCGGAAATCTTTCAATCCGGTTTTTTATCCTTTTTCCCCTTCTTTTGCTTGTTGGTGGGTCTCGGGTCGGGGCTTAGCTCCACAAAACGAACGATGGACGCGTGTGAATAACAATCGGGTGAAAATAATCCCAAATCACAATAGAAACGCAATAAATCGAACGTCTCTCGTACTAGCCCTTCACTTTACTTAACAAGCAAAGTAAGCTTACCAGAACCGTTACCTTAACAAAACCAGAGATCCGGATATGTACGATTCATAAAATAAGTGAAACCAGCAAAATCTTCATTTCAACAGGACAACCAGAAAAGCAAATCCTATACTCGCAGACATGCCCCGGTGGTCGATGCATCGCTGCTTTTCTGTGCATGTGAACAACTATGGGGCGTTCTGCTGCGGTCCAAAGCTGTTATCGAGCTTGACTTGACCATTCCCATCAGTCCTAAGGCCCGTTGGTTAGGTCCAGAGAGTTTCCAAATCTATGCGTGTCGAAAAAAAAAAGAAAAATAAAGCTTAGATGTTGATTGCAAGATTACAAAATATTCTGTGTCACTGCTTTAGATATGAAACGTGATAACACTCAATGCTTTTCAAATTTCTTTCATACAAGTGTTAGCTTAAGGGCCCCTCTGTTCGCATGGAATTGAATTCTTAAGAACTTATTATCAGGTGAGTCACACCGATGATCATTAAAGAGTACGAGTGATGAAAGACCTAAGATGGAGTTCTAGACAGGAGCGAATTGCTTTAATAGAGTGATATCTCGGATTTTGTTGTTTCATTATGGGGATGTTATTTGATGACCATTTATATATTGCTACATTTGTTTCTGGGGCAGTATAAATATATATATATATATATTTATATTCAAAAGCCTCGAAATTCAAATCAGCATGTGTCAATTGCCGAAGTCAGCTGCTGTGATTTTTTTTCTCTCCACTCACATCATGTGGGAGTTCACTAGATATGGGCTACACGAAAAAACGGAACGTTTGATTCTTTCATTTGATCTTATGTTAATTGGAAATGGAAAGGTTTTGCGACTTTATTCGGACACTCACGCAGCTTTACCGCCGCTTGCATGGGCGGTAAAATCGCATTTTCCAGTTTTCCTCCACTGTGAGAGGAGGAAAACTGGCATACCGCCGCTCTCATCGGCGGTAAACTGGATTTTCCAGTTTTCCTCCGCTCCGAGAGGAGGAAATCTGGCAATTGCAGCTTTACCGCCGCTCCCATCGGCGGTAAAGTCGATTTTCCAGTTTTCCTCCGCTCCGAGAGGAGGAAAACTGGAAATTGCATTTATGCTGCGGGCGCATGTGGCGGAAATCTTTCAATCCGGTTTTTTATCCTTTTTCCCCTTCTTTTGCTTGTTGGTGGGTCTCGGGTCGGGGCTTAGCTCCACAAAACGAACGATGGACGCGTGTGAATAACAATCGGGTGAAAATAATCCCAAATCACAATAGAAACGCAATAAATCGAACGTCTCTCGTATTAGCCCTTCACTTTCCTTAACAAGCAAAGTAAGCTCACCAGAACCGTTACCTTAACAAAACCAGAGATCCGGATATGTACGATTCATAAAATAAGTGAAACCAGCAAAATCTTCATTTCAACAGGACAGCCAGAAAAGCAAATCCTATACTCGCAGACATGCCCCGGTGGTCGATGCATCGCTGCTTTTCTGTGCATGTGAACAACTATGGGTCGTTCTGCTGCGGTCCAAAGCTGTTATCGATCTTGACTTGACCATTCCCATCAGTCCTAAGGCCCGTTGGTTAGGTCCAGAGAGTTTCCAAATCTATGCGTGTCGAAAAAAAAAAGAAAAATAAAGCTTAGATGTTGATTGCAAGATTACAAAATATTCTGTGTCACTGCTTTAGATATGAAACGTGATAACACTCAATGCTTTTCAAATTTCTTTCATACAAGTGTTAGCTTAAGGGCCCCTCTGTTCGCATGGAATTGAATTCCTAAGAACTTATTATCAGGTGAGTCACACCGATGATCATTAAAGAGTACGAGTGATGAAAGACCTAAGATGGAGTTGTAGACAGGAGCGAATTGCTTTGATAGAGTGATATCTCGGATTTTGTTGTTTCATTATGGGGATGTTATTTGATGACCATTTATATATTGCTACATTTGTTTCTGGGGCAGTATAAATATATATATAAATATATTTATATTCAAAAGCCTCGAAATTCAATTCAGCATGTGTCAATTGCCGAAGTCAGCTGCTGTGATTTTTTTTCTCTCCACTCACATCATGTGGGAGTTCACTAGATATGGGCTACACGAAAAAACGGAACGTTTGATTCTTTCATTTGATCTTATGTTAATTGGAAATGGAAAGGTCTTGCGACTTTATTCGGACACTCACGCAGCTTTACCGCCGCTTGCATGGGCGGTAAAATCCCATTTTCCAGTTTTCCTCCACTGTGAGAGGAGGAAAACTGGCATACCGCCGCTCTCATCGGCGGTAAACTGGATTTTCCAGTTTTCCTCCGCTCCGAGTGGAGGAAATCTGGCAATTGCAGCTTTACCGCCGCTCCCATCGGCGGTAAAGTCGATTTTCCAGTTTTCCTCCGCTCCGAGAGGAGGAAAACTGGAAATTGCATTTATGCTGCGGGCGCATGTGGCGGAAATCTTTCAATCCGGTTTTTTATCCTTTTTCCCCTTCTTTTGCTTGTTGGTGGGTCTCGGGTCGGGGCTTAGCTCCACAGAACGAACGATGGACGCGTGTGAATAACAATCGGGTGAAAATAATCCCAAATCACAATAGAAACGCAATAAATCGAACGTCTCTCGTATTAGCCCTTCACTTTACTTAACAAGCAAAGTAAGCTTACCAGAACCGTTACCTTAACAAAACCAGAGATCCGGATATGTACGATTCATAAAATAAGTGAAACCAGCAAAATCTTCATTTCAACAGGACAACCAGAAAAGCAAATCCTATACTCGCAGACATGCCCCGGTGGTCGATGCATCGCTGCTTTTCTGTGCATGTGAACAACTATGGGGCGTTCTGCTGCGGTCCAAAGCTGTTATCGAGCTTGACTTGACCATTCCCATCAGTCCTAAGGCCCGTTGGTTAGGTCCAGAGAGTTTCCAAATCTATGCGTGTCGAAAAAAAAAAGAAAAATAAAGCTTAGATGTTGATTGCAAGATTACAAAATATTCTGTGTCACTGCTTTAGATATGAAACGTGATAACACTCAATGCTTTTCAAATTTCTTTCATACAAGTGTTAGCTTAAGGGCCCCTCTGTTCGCATGGAATTGAATTCTTAAGAACTTATTATCAGGTGAGTCACACCGATGATCATTAAAGAGTACGAGTGATGAAAGACCTAAGATGGAGTTGTAGACAGGAGCGAATTGCTTTGATAGAGTGATATCTCGGATTTTGTTGTTTCATTATGGGGATGTTATTTGATGACCATTTATATATTGCTACATTTGTTTCTGGGGCAGTATAAATATATATATATATATTTATATTCAAAAGCCTCGAAATTCAATTCAGCATGTGTCAATTGCCGAAGTCAGCTGCTGTGATTTTTTTTCTCTCCACTCACATCATGTGGGAGTTCACTAGATATGGGCTACACGAAAAAATGGAACGTTTGATTCTTTCATTTGATCTTATGTTAATTGGAAATGGAAAGGTCTTGCGACTTTATTCGGACACTCACGCAGCTTTACCGCCGCTTGCATGGGCGGTAAAATCGCATTTTCCAGTTTTCCTCCACTGTGAGAGGAGGAAAACTGGCAGTTGCAGCTTTACCGCCGCTCTCATCGGCGGTAAACTGGATTTTCCAGTTTTCCTCCGCTCCGAGAGGAGGAAATCTGGCAATTGCACCTTTACCGCCGCTCCCATCGGCGGTAAAGTCGATTTTCCAGTTTTCCTCCGCTCCGAGAGGAGGAAAACTGGAAATTGCATTTATGCTGCGGGCGCATGTGGCGGAAATCTTTCAATCCGGTTTTTTATCCTTTTTCCCCTTCTTTTGCTTGTTGGTGGGTCTCGGGTCGGGGCTTAGCTCCACAAAACGAACGATGGACGCGTGTGAATAACAATCGGGTGAAAATAATCCCAAATCACAATAAAAACGCAATAAATCGAACGTCTCTCGTATTAGCCCTTCACTTTACTTAACAAGCAAAGTAAGCTTACCAGAACCGTTACCTTAACAAAACCAGAGATCCGGATATGTACGATTCATAAAATAAGTGAAACCAGCAAAATCTTCATTTCAACAGGACAACCAGAAAAGCAAATCCTATACTCGCAGACATGCCCCGGTGGTCGATGCATCGCTGCTTTTCTGTGCATGTGAACAACTATGGGGCGTTCTGCTGCGGTCCAAAGCTGTTATCGAGCTTGACTTGACCATTCCCATCAGTCCTAAGGCCCGTTGGTTAGGTCCAGAGAGTTTCCAAATCTATGCGTGTCGAAAAAAAAAAGAAAAATAAAGCTTAGATGTTGATTGCAAGATTACAAAATATTCTGTGTCACTGCTTTAGATATGAAACGTGATAACACTCAATGCTTTTCAAATTTCTTTCATACAAGTGTTAGCTTAAGGGCCCCTCTGTTCGCATGGAATTGAATTCTTAAGAACTTATTATCAGGTGAGTCACACCGATGATCATTAAAGAGTACGAGTGATGAAAGACCTAAGATGGAGTTGTAGACAGGAGCGAATTGCTTTAATAGAGTGATATCTCGGATTTTGTTGTTTCATTATGGGGATGTTATTTGATGACCATTTATATATTGCTACATTTGTTTCTGGGGCAGTATAAATATATATATATATATTTATATTCAAAAGCCTCGAAATTCAAATCAGCATGTGTCAATTGCCGAAGTCAGCTGCTGTGATTTTTTTTCTCTCCACTCACATCATGTGGGAGTTCACTAGATATGGGCTACACGAAAAAACGGAACGTTTGATTCTTTCATTTGATCTTATGTTAATTGGAAATGGAAAGGTTTTGCGACTTTATTCGGACACTCACGCAGCTTTACCGCCGCTTGCATGGGCGGTAAAATCGCATTTTCCAGTTTTCCTCCACTGTGAGAGGAGGAAAACTGGCATACCGCCGCTCTCATCGGCGGTAAACTGGATTTTCCAGTTTTCCTCCGCTCCGAGAGGAGGAAATCTGGCAATTGCAGCTTTACCGCCGCTCCCATCGGCGGTAAAGTCGATTTTCCAGTTTTCCTCCGCTCCGAGAGGAGGAAAACTGGAAATTGCATTTATGCTGCGGGCGCATGTGGCGAAAATCTTTCAATCCGGTTTTTTATCCTTTTTCCCCTTCTTTTGCTTGTTGGTGGGTCTCGGGTCGGGGCTTAGCTCCACAAAACGAACGATGGACGCGTGTGAATAACAATCGGGTGAAAATAATCCCAAATCACAATAAAAACGCAATAAATCGAACGTCTCTCGTATTAGCCCTTCACTTTCCTTAACAAGCAAAGTAAGCTTACCAGAACCGTTACCTTAACAAAACCAGAGATCCGGATATGTACGATTCATAAAATAAGTGAAACCAGCAAAATCTTCATTTCAACAGGACAGCCAGAAAAGGAAATCCTATACTCGCAGACATGCCCCGGTGGTCGATGCATCGCTGCTTTTCTGTGCATGTGAACAACTATGGGGCGTTCTGCTGCGGTCCAAAGCTGTTATCGAGCTTGACTTGACCATTCCCATCAGTCCTAAGGCCCGTTGGTTAGGTCCAGAGAGTTTCCAAATCTATGCGTGTCGAAAAAAAAAAGAAAAATAAAGCTTAGATGTTGATTGCAAGATTACAAAATATTCTGTGTCACTGCTTTAGATATGAAACGTGATAACACTCAATGCTTTTCAAATTTCTTTCATACAAGTGTTAGCTTAAGGGCCCCTCTGTTCGCATGGAATTGAATTCTTAAGAACTTATTATCAGGTGAGTCACACCGATGATCATTAAAGAGTACGAGTGATGAAAGACCTAAGATGGAGTTGTAGACAGGAGCGAATTGCTTTGATAGAGTGATATCTCGGATTTTGTTGTTTCATTATGGGGATGTTATTTGATGACCATTTATATATTGCTACATTTGTTTCTGGGGCAGTATAAATATATATATAAATATATTTATATTCAAAAGCCTCGAAATTCAATTCAGCATGTGTCAATTGCCGAAGTCAGCTGCTGTGATTTTTTTTCTCTCCACTCACATCATGTGGGAGTTCACTAGATATGGGCTACACGAAAAAACGGAACGTTTGATTCTTTCATTTGATCTTATGTTAATTGGAAATGGAAAGGTCTTGCGACTTTATTCGGACACTCACGCAGCTTTACCGCCGCTTGCATGGGCGGTAAAATCCCATTTTCCAGTTTTCCTCCACTGTGAGAGGAGGAAAACTGGCATACCGCCGCTCTCATCGGCGGTAAACTGGATTTTCCAGTTTTCCTCCGCTCCGAGAGGAGGAAATCTGGCAATTGCAGCTTTACCGCCGCTCCCATCGGCGGTAAAGTCGATTTTCCAGTTTTCCTCCGCTCCGAGAGGAGGAAAACTGGAAATTGCATTTATGCTGCGGGCGCATGTGGCGGAAATCTTTCAATCCGGTTTTTTATCCTTTTTCCCCTTCTTTTGCTTGTTGGTGGGTCTCGGGTCGGGGCTTAGCTCCACAGAACGAACGATGGACGCGTGTGAATAACAATCGGGTGAAAATAATCCCAAATCACAATAGAAACGCAATAAATCGAACGTCTCTCGTATTAGCCCTTCACTTTACTTAACAAGCAAAGTAAGCTTACCAGAACCGTTACCTTAACAAAACCAGAGATCCGGATATGTACGATTCATAAAATAAGTGAAACCAGCAAAATCTTCATTTCAACAGGACAACCAGAAAAGCAAATCCTATACTCGCAGACATGCCCCGGTGGTCGATGCATCGCTGCTTTTCTGTGCATGTGAACAACTATGGGGCGTTCTGCTGCGGTCCAAAGCTGTTATCGAGCTTGACTTGACCATTCCCATCAGTCCTAAGGCCCGTTGGTTAGGTCCAGAGAGTTTCCAAATCTATGCGTGTCGAAAAAAAAAAGAAAAATAAAGCTTAGATGTTGATTGCAAGATTACAAAATATTCTGTGTCACTGCTTTAGATATGAAACGTGATAACACTCAATGCTTTTCAAATTTCTTTCATACAAGTGTTAGCTTAAGGGCCCCTCTGTTCGCATGGAATTGAATTCTTAAGAACTTATTATCAGGTGAGTCACACCGATGATCATTAAAGAGTACGAGTGATGAAAGACCTAAGATGGAGTTGTAGACAGGAGCGAATTGCTTTAATAGAGTGATATCTCGGATTTTGTTGTTTCATTATGGGGATGTTATTTGATGACCATTTATATATTGCTACATTTGTTTCTGGGGCAGTATAAATATATATATATATTTATATTCAAAAGCCTCGAAATTCAATTCAGCATGTGTCAATTGCCGAAGTCAGCTGCTGTGATTTTTTTTCTCTCCACTCACATCATGTGGGAGTTCACTAGATATGGGCTACACGAAAAAATGGAACGTTTGATTCTTTCATTTGATCTTATGTTAATTGGAAATGGAAAGGTCTTGCGACTTTATTCGGACACTCACGCAGCTTTACCGCCGCTTGCATGGGCGGTAAAATCGCATTTTCCAGTTTTCCTCCACTGTGAGAGGAGGAAAACTGGCAGTTGCAGCTTTACCGCCGCTCTCATCGGCGGTAAACTGGATTTTCCAGTTTTCCTCCGCTCCGAGAGGAGGAAATCTGGCAATTGCACCTTTACCGCCGCTCCCATCGGCGGTAAAGTCGATTTTCCAGTTTTCCTCCGCTCCGAGAGTAGGAAAACTGGAAATTGCATTTATGCTGCGGGCGCATGTGGCGGAAATCTTTCAATCCGGTTTTTTATCCTTTTTCCCCTTCTTTTGCTTGTTGGTGGGTCTCGGGTCGGGGCTTAGCTCCACAAAACGAACGATGGACGCGTGTGAATAACAATCGGGTGAAAATAATCCCAAATCACAATAAAAACGCAATAAATCGAACGTCTCTCGTATTAGCCCTTCACTTTACTTAACAAGCAAAGTAAGCTTACCAGAACCGTTACCTTAACAAAACCAGAGATCCGGATATGTACGATTCATAAAATAAGTGAAACCAGCAAAATCTTCATTTCAACAGGACAACCAGAAAAGCAAATCCTATACTCGCAGACATGCCCCGGTGGTCGATGCATCGCTGCTTTTCTGTGCATGTGAACAACTATGGGGCGTTCTGCTGCGGTCCAAAGCTGTTATCGAGCTTGACTTGACCATTCCCATCAGTCCTAAGGCCCGTTGGTTAGGTCCAGAGAGTTTCCAAATCTATGCGTGTCGAAAAAAAAAAGAAAAATAAAGCTTAGATGTTGATTGCAAGATTACAAAATATTCTGTGTCACTGCTTTAGATATGAAACGTGATAACACTCAATGCTTTTCAAATTTCTTTCATACAAGTGTTAGCTTAAGGGCCCCTCTGTTCGCATGGAATTGAATTCTTAAGAACTTATTATCAGGTGAGTCACACCGATGATCATTAAAGAGTACGAGTGATGAAAGACCTAAGATGGAGTTCTAGACAGGAGCGAATTGCTTTAATAGAGTGATATCTCGGATTTTGTTGTTTCATTATGGGGATGTTATTTGATGACCATTTATATATTGCTACATTTGTTTCTGGGGCAGTATAAATATATATATATATATATATTTATATTCAAAAGCCTCGAAATTCAAATCAGCATGTGTCAATTGCCGAAGTCAGCTGCTGTGATTTTTTTTCTCTCCACTCACATCATGTGGGAGTTCACTAGATATGGGCTACACGAAAAAACGGAACGTTTGATTCTTTCATTTGATCTTATGTTAATTGGAAATGGAAAGGTTTTGCGACTTTATTCGGACACTCACGCAGCTTTACCGCCGCTTGCATGGGCGGTAAAATCGCATTTTCCAGTTTTCCTCCACTGTGAGAGGAGGAAAACTGGCATACCGCCGCTCTCATCGGCGGTAAACTGGATTTTCCAGTTTTCCTCCGCTCCGAGAGGAGGAAATCTGGCAATTGCACCTTTACCGCCGCTCCCATCGGCGGTAAAGTCGATTTTCCAGTTTTCCTCCGCTCCGAGAGGAGGAAAACTGGAAATTGCATTTATGCTGCGGGCGCATGTGGCGGAAATCTTTCAATCCGGTTTTTTATCCTTTTTCCCCTTCTTTTGCTTGTTGGTGGGTCTCGGGTCGGGGCTTAGCTCCACAAAACGAACGATGGACGCGTGTGAATAACAATCGGGTGAAAATAATCCCAAATCACAATAAAAACGCAATAAATCGAACGTCTCTCGTATTAGCCCTTCACTTTACTTAACAAGCAAAGTAAGCTTACCAGAACCGTTACCTTAACAAAACCAGAGATCCGGATATGTACGATTCATAAAATAAGTGAAACCAGCAAAATCTTCATTTCAACAGGACAACCAGAAAAGCAAATCCTATACTCGCAGACATGCCCCGGTGGTCGATGCATCGCTGCTTTTCTGTGCATGTGAACAACTATGGGGCGTTCTGCTGCGGTCCAAAGCTGTTATCGAGCTTGACTTGACCATTCCCATCAGTCCTAAGGCCCGTTGGTTAGGTCCAGAGAGTTTCCAAATCTATGCGTGTCGAAAAAAAAAAGAAAAATAAAGCTTAGATGTTGATTGCAAGATTACAAAATATTCTGTGTCACTGCTTTAGATATGAAACGTGATAACACTCAATGCTTTTCAAATTTCTTTCATACAAGTGTTAGCTTAAGGGCCCCTCTGTTCGCATGGAATTGAATTCTTAAGAACTTATTATCAGGTGAGTCACACCGATGATCATTAAAGAGTACGAGTGATGAAAGACCTAAGATGGAGTTCTAGACAGGAGCGAATTGCTTTAATAGAGTGATATCTCGGATTTTGTTGTTTCATTATGGGGATGTTATTTGATGACCATTTATATATTGCTACATTTGTTTCTGGGGCAGTATAAATATATATATATATATATTTATATTCAAAAGCCTCGAAATTCAAATCAGCATGTGTCAATTGCCGAAGTCAGCTGCTGTGATTTTTTTTCTCTCCACTCACATCATGTGGGAGTTCACTAGATATGGGCTACACGAAAAAACGGAACGTTTGATTCTTTCATTTGATCTTATGTTAATTGGAAATGGAAAGGTTTTGCGACTTTATTCGGACACTCACGCAGCTTTACCGCCGCTTGCATGGGCGGTAAAATCGCATTTTCCAGTTTTCCTCCACTGTGAGAGGAGGAAAACTGGCATACCGCCGCTCTCATCGGCGGTAAACTGGATTTTCCAGTTTTCCTCCGCTCCGAGAGGAGGAAATCTGGCAATTGCACCTTTACCGCCGCTCCCATCGGCGGTAAAGTCGATTTTCCAGTTTTCCTCCGCTCCGAGAGGAGGAAAACTGGAAATTGCATTTATGCTGCGGGCGCATGTGGCGGAAATCTTTCAATCCGGTTTTTTATCCTTTTTCCCCTTCTTTTGCTTGTTGGTGGGTCTCGGGTCGGGGCTTAGCTCCACAAAACGAACGATGGACGCGTGTGAATAACAATCGGGTGAAAATAATCCCAAATCACAATAAAAACGCAATAAATCGAACGTCTCTCGTATTAGCCCTTCACTTTACTTAACAAGCAAAGTAAGCTTACCAGAACCGTTACCTTAACAAAACCAGAGATCCGGATATGTACGATTCATAAAATAAGTGAAACCAGCAAAATCTTCATTTCAACAGGACAACCAGAAAAGCAAATCCTATACTCGCAGACATGCCCCGGTGGTCGATGCATCGCTGCTTTTCTGTGCATGTGAACAACTATGGGGCGTTCTGCTGCGGTCCAAAGCTGTTATCGAGCTTGACTTGACCATTCCCATCAGTCCTAAGGCCCGTTGGTTAGGTCCAGAGAGTTTCCAAATCTATGCGTGTCGAAAAAAAAAAGAAAAATAAAGCTTAGATGTTGATTGCAAGATTACAAAATATTCTGTGTCACTGCTTTAGATATGAAACGTGATAACACTCAATGCTTTTCAAATTTCTTTCATACAAGTGTTAGCTTAAGGGCCCCTCTGTTCGCATGGAATTGAATTCTTAAGAACTTATTATCAGGTGAGTCACACCGATGATCATTAAAGAGTACGAGTGATGAAAGACCTAAGATGGAGTTGTAGACAGGAGCGAATTGCTTTAATAGAGTGATATCTCGGATTTTGTTGTTTCATTATGGGGATGTTATTTGATGACCATTTATATATTGCTACATTTGTTTCTGGGGCAGTATAAATATATATATATATTTATATTCAAAAGCCTCGAAATTCAATTCAGCATGTGTCAATTGCCGAAGTCAGCTGCTGTGATTTTTTTCTCTCCACTCACATCATGTGGGAGTTCACTAGATATGGGCTACACGAAAAAATGGAACGTTTGATTCTTTCATTTGATCTTATGTTAATTGGAAATGGAAAGGTCTTGCGACTTTATTCGGACACTCACGCAGCTTTACCGCCGCTTGCATGGGCGGTAAAATCGCATTTTCCAGTTTTCCTCCACTGTGAGAGGAGGAAAACTGGCAGTTGCAGCTTTACCGCCGCTCTCATCGGCGGTAAACTGGATTTTCCAGTTTTCCTCCGCTCCGAGAGGAGGAAATCTGGCAATTGCACCTTTACCGCCGCTCCCATCGGCGGTAAAGTCGATTTTCAAGTTTTCCTCCGCTCCGAGAGGAGGAAAACTGGAAATTGCATTTATGCTGCGGGCGCATGTGGCGGAAATCTTTCAATCCGGTTTTTTATCCTTTTTCCCCTTCTTTTGCTTGTTGGTGGGTCTCGGGTCGGGGCTTAGCTCCACAAAACGAACGATGGACGCGTGTGAATAACAATCGGGTGAAAATAATCCCAAATCACAATAAAAACGCAATAAATCGAACGTCTCTCGTATTAGCCCTTCACTTTCCTTAACAAGCAAAGTAAGCTTGCCAGAACCGTTACCTTAACAAAACCAGAGATCCGGATATGTACGATTCATAAAATAAGTGAAACCAGCAAAATCTTCATTTCAACAGGACAACCAGAAAAGCAAATCCTATACTCGCAGACATGCCCCGGTGGTCGATGCATCGCTGCTTTTCTGTGCATGTGAACAACTATGGGGCCTTCTGCTGCGGTCCAAAGCTGTTATCGAGCTTGACTTGACCATTCCCATCAGTCCTAAGGCCCGTTGGTTAGGTCCAGAGAGTTTCCAAATCTATGCGTGTCGAAAAAAAAAAGAAAAATAAAGCTTAGATGTTGATTGCAAGATTACAAAATATTCTGTGTCACTGCTTTAGATATGAAACGTGATAACACTCAATGCTTTTCAAATTTCTTTCATACAAGTGTTAGCTTAAGGGCCCCTCTGTTCGCATGGAATTGAATTCTTAAGAACTTATTATCAGGTGAGTTACACCGATGATCATTAAAGAGTACGAGTGATGAAAGACCTAAGATGGAGTTGTAGACAGGAGCGAATTGCTTTGATATAGTGATATCTCGGATTTTGTTGTTTCATTATGGGGATGTTATTTGATGACCATTTATATATTGCTACATTTGTTTCTGGGGCAGTATAAATATATATATAAATATATTTATATTCAAAAGCCTCGAAATTCAATTCAGCATGTGTCAATTGCCGAAGTCAGCTGCTGTGATTTTTTTTCTCTCCACTCACATCATGTGGGAGTTCACTAGATATGGGCTACACGAAAAAACGGAACGTTTGATTCTTTCATTTGATCTTATTTTAATTGGAAATGGAAAGGTCTTGCGACTTTATTCGGACACTCACGCAGCTTTACCGCCGCTTGCATGGGCGGTAAAATCGCATTTTCCAGTTTTCCTCCACTGTGAGAGGAGGAAAACTGGCATACCGCCGCTCTCATCGGCGGTAAACTGGATTTTCCAGTTTTCCTCCGCTCCGAGAGGAGGAAATCTGGCAATTGCAGCTTTACCGCCGCTCCCATCGGCGGTAAAGTCGATTTTCCAGTTTTCCTCCGCTCCGAGAGGAGGAAAACTGGAAATTGCATTTATGCTGCGGGCGCATGTGGCGGAAATCTTTCAATCCGGTTTTTTATCCTTTTTCCCCTTCTTTTGCTTGTTGGTGGGTCTCGGGTCGGGGCTTAGCTCCACAAAACGAACGATGGACGCGTGTGAATAACAATCGGGTGAAAATAATCCCAAATCACAATAGAAACGCAATAAATCGAACGTCTCTCGTACTAGCCCTTCACTTTACTTAACAAGCAAAGTAAGCTTACCAGAACCGTTACCTTAACAAAACCAGAGATCCGGATATGTACGATTCATAAAATAAGTGAAACCAGCAAAATCTTCATTTCAACAGGACAACCAGAAAAGCAAATCCTATACTCGCAGACATGCCCCGGTGGTCGATGCATCGCTGCTTTTCTGTGCATGTGAACAACTATGGGGCGTTCTGCTGCGGTCCAAAGCTGTTATCGAGCTTGACTTGACCATTCCCATCAGTCCTAAGGCCCGTTGGTTAGGTCCAGAGAGTTTCCAAATCTATGCGTGTCGAAAAAAAAAAGAAAAATAAAGCTTAGATGTTGATTGCAAGATTACAAAATATTCTGTGTCACTGCTTTAGATATGAAACGTGATAACACTCAATGCTTTTCAAATTTCTTTCATACAAGTGTTAGCTTAAGGGCCCCTCTGTTCGCATGGAATTGAATTCTTAAGAACTTATTATCAGGTGAGTCACACCGATGATCATTAAAGAGTACGAGTGATGAAAGACCTAAGATGGAGTTCTAGACAGGAGCGAATTGCTTCAATAGAGTGATATCTCGGATTTTGTTGTTTCATTATGGGGATGTTATTTGATGACCATTTATATATTGCTACATTTGTTTCTGGGGCAGTATAAATATATATATATATATATTTATATTCAAAAGCCTCGAAATTCAAATCAGCATGTGTCAATTGCCGAAGTCAGCTGCTGTGATTTTTTTTCTCTCCACTCACATCATGTGGGAGTTCACTAGATATGGGCTACACGAAAAAACGGAACGTTTGATTCTTTCATTTGATCTTATGTTAATTGGAAATGGAAAGGTTTTGCGACTTTATTCGGACACTCACGCAGCTTTACCGCCGCTTGCATGGGCGGTAAAATCGCATTTTCCAGTTTTCCTCCACTGTGAGAGGAGGAAAACTGGCATACCGCCGCTCTCATCGGCGGTAAACTGGATTTTCCAGTTTTCCTCCGCTCCGAGAGGAGGAAATCTGGCAATTGCACCTTTACCGCCGCTCCCATCGGCGGTAAAGTCGATTTTCCAGTTTTCCTCCGCTCCGAGAGGAGGAAAACTGGAAATTGCATTTATGCTGCGGGCGCATGTGGCGGAAATCTTTCAATCCGGTTTTTTATCCTTTTTCCCCTTCTTTTGCTTGTTGGTGGGTCTCGGGTCGGGGCTTAGCTCCACAAAACGAACGATGGACGCGTGTGAATAACAATCGGGTGAAAATAATCCCAAATCACAATAGAAACGCAATAAATCGAACGTCTCTCGTATTAGCCCTTCACTTTCCTTAACAAGCAAAGTAAGCTCACCAGAACCGTTACCTTAACAAAACCAGAGATCCGGATATGTACGATTCATAAAATAAGTGAAACCAGCAAAATCTTCATTTCAACAGGACAGCCAGAAAAGCAAATCCTATACTCGCAGACATGCCCCGGTGGTCGATGCATCGCTGCTTTTCTGTGCATGTGAACAACTATGGGTCGTTCTGCTGCGGTCCAAAGCTGTTATCGATCTTGACTTGACCATTCCCATCAGTCCTAAGGCCCGTTGGTTAGGTCCAGAGAGTTTCCAAATCTATGCGTGTCGAAAAAAAAAAGAAAAATAAAGCTTAGATGTTGATTGCAAGATTACAAAATATTCTGTGTCACTGCTTTAGATATGAAACGTGATAACACTCAATGCTTTTCAAATTTCTTTCATACAAGTGTTAGCTTAAGGGCCCCTCTGTTCGCATGGAATTGAATTCCTAAGAACTTATTATCAGGTGAGTCACACCGATGATCATTAAAGAGTACGAGTGATGAAAGACCTAAGATGGAGTTGTAGACAGGAGCGAATTGCTTTGATAGAGTGATATCTCGGATTTTGTTGTTTCATTATGGGGATGTTATTTGATGACCATTTATATATTGCTACATATGTTTCTGGGGCAGTATAAATATATATATAAATATATTTATATTCAAAAGCCTCGAAATTCAATTCAGCATGTGTCAATTGCCGAAGTCAGCTGCTGTGATTTTTTTTCTCTCCACTCACATCATGTGGGAGTTCACTAGATATGGGCTACACGAAAAAACGGAACGTTTGATTCTTTCATTTGATCTTATGTTAATTGGAAATGGAAAGGTCTTGCGACTTTATTCGGACACTCACGCAGCTTTACCGCCGCTTGCATGGGCGGTAAAATCCCATTTTCCAGTTTTCCTCCACTGTGAGAGGAGGAAAACTGGCATACCGCCGCTCTCATCGGCGGTAAACTGGATTTTCCAGTTTTCCTCCGCTCCGAGTGGAGGAAATCTGGCAATTGCAGCTTTACCGCCGCTCCCATCGGCGGTAAAGTCGATTTTCCAGTTTTCCTCCGCTCCGAGAGGAGGAAAACTGGAAATTGCATTTATGCTGCGGGCGCATGTGGCGGAAATCTTTCAATCCGGTTTTTTATCCTTTTTCCCCTTCTTTTGCTTGTTGGTGGGTCTCGGGTCGGGGCTTAGCTCCACAGAACGAACGATGGACGCGTGTGAATAACAATCGGGTGAAAATAATCCCAAATCACAATAGAAACGCAATAAATCGAACGTCTCTCGTATTAGCCCTTCACTTTACTTAACAAGCAAAGTAAGCTTACCAGAACCGTTACCTTAACAAAACCAGAGATCCGGATATGTACGATTCATAAAATAAGTGAAACCAGCAAAATCTTCATTTCAACAGGACAACCAGAAAAGCAAATCCTATACTCGCAGACATGCCCCGGTGGTCGATGCATCGCTGCTTTTCTGTGCATGTGAACAACTATGGGGCGTTCTGCTGCGGTCCAAAGCTGTTATCGAGCTTGACTTGACCATTCCCATCAGTCCTAAGGCCCGTTGGTTAGGTCCAGAGAGTTTCCAAATCTATGCGTGTCGAAAAAAAAAAGAAAAATAAAGCTTAGATGTTGATTGCAAGATTACAAAATATTCTGTGTCACTGCTTTAGATATGAAACGTGATAACACTCAATGCTTTTCAAATTTCTTTCATACAAGTGTTAGCTTAAGGGCCCCTCTGTTCGCATGGAATTGAATTCTTAAGAACTTATTATCAGGTGAGTCACACCGATGATCATTAAAGAGTACGAGTGATGAAAGACCTAAGATGGAGTTGTAGACAGGAGCGAATTGCTTTGATAGAGTGATATCTCGGATTTTGTTGTTTCATTATGGGGATGTTATTTGATGACCATTTATATATTGCTACATTTGTTTCTGGGGCAGTATAAATATATATATATATATTTATATTCAAAAGCCTCGAAATTCAATTCAGCATGTGTCAATTGCCGAAGTCAGCTGCTGTGATTTTTTTTCTCTCCACTCACATCATGTGGGAGTTCACTAGATATGGGCTACACGAAAAAATGGAACGTTTGATTCTTTCATTTGATCTTATGTTAATTGGAAATGGAAAGGTCTTGCGACTTTATTCGGACACTCACGCAGCTTTACCGCCGCTTGCATGGGCGGTAAAATCGCATTTTCCAGTTTTCCTCCACTGTGAGAGGAGGAAAACTGGCATACCGCCGCTCTCATCGGCGGTAAACTGGATTTTCCAGTTTTCCTCCGCTCCGAGAGGAGGAAATCTGGCAATTGCACCTTTACCGCCGCTCCCATCGGCGGTAAAGTCGATTTTCCAGTTTTCCTCCGCTCCGAGAGGAGGAAAACTGGAAATTGCATTTATGCTGCGGGCGCATGTGGCGGAAATCTTTCAATCCGGTTTTTTATCCTTTTTCCCCTTCTTTTGCTTGTTGGTGGGTCTCGGGTCGGGGCTTAGCTCCACAAAACGAACGATGGACGCGTGTGAATAACAATCGGGTGAAAATAATCCCAAATCACAATAAAAACGCAATAAATCGAACGTCTCTCGTATTAGCCCTTCACTTTACTTAACAAGCAAAGTAAGCTTACCAGAACCGTTACCTTAACAAAACCAGAGATCCGGATATGTACGATTCATAAAATAAGTGAAACCAGCAAAATCTTCATTTCAACAGGACAACCAGAAAAGCAAATCCTATACTCGCAGACATGCCCCGGTGGTCGATGCATCGCTGCTTTTCTGTGCATGTGAACAACTATGGGGCGTTCTGCTGCGGTCCAAAGCTGTTATCGAGCTTGACTTGACCATTCCCATCAGTCCTAAGGCCCGTTGGTTAGGTCCAGAGAGTTTCCAAATCTATGCGTGTCGAAAAAAAAAAGAAAAATAAAGCTTAGATGTTGATTGCAAGATTACAAAATATTCTGTGTCACTGCTTTAGATATGAAACGTGATAACACTCAATGCTTTTCAAATTTCTTTCATACAAGTGTTAGCTTAAGGGCCCCTCTGTTCGCATGGAATTGAATTCTTAAGAACTTATTATCAGGTGAGTCACACCGATGATCATTAAAGAGTACGAGTGATGAAAGACCTAAGATGGAGTTGTAGACAGGAGCGAATTGCTTTAATAGAGTGATATCTCGGATTTTGTTGTTTCATTATGGGGATGTTATTTGATGACCATTTATATATTGCTACATTTGTTTCTGGGGCAGTATAAATATATATATATATATTTATATTCAAAAGCCTCGAAATTCAAATCAGCATGTGTCAATTGCCGAAGTCAGCTGCTGTGATTTTTTTTCTCTCCACTCACATCATGTGGGAGTTCACTAGATATGGGCTACACGAAAAAACGGAACGTTTGATTCTTTCATTTGATCTTATGTTAATTGGAAATGGAAAGGTTTTGCGACTTTATTCGGACACTCACGCAGCTTTACCGCCGCTTGCATGGGCGGTAAAATCGCATTTTCCAGTTTTCCTCCACTGTGAGAGGAGGAAAACTGGCATACCGCCGCTCTCATCGGCGGTAAACTGGATTTTCCAGTTTTCCTCCGCTCCGAGAGGAGGAAATCTGGCAATTGCAGCTTTACCGCCGCTCCCATCGGCGGTAAAGTCGATTTTCCAGTTTTCCTCCGCTCCGAGAGGAGGAAAACTGGAAATTGCATTTATGCTGCGGGCGCATGTGGCGAAAATCTTTCAATCCGGTTTTTTATCCTTTTTCCCCTTCTTTTGCTTGTTGGTGGGTCTCGGGTCGGGGCTTAGCTCCACAAAACGAACGATGGACGCGTGTGAATAACAATCGGGTGAAAATAATCCCAAATCACAATAAAAACGCAATAAATCGAACGTCTCTCGTATTAGCCCTTCACTTTCCTTAACAAGCAAAGTAAGCTTACCAGAACCGTTACCTTAACAAAACCAGAGATCCGGATATGTACGATTCATAAAATAAGTGAAACCAGCAAAATCTTCATTTCAACAGGACAGCCAGAAAAGGAAATCCTATACTCGCAGACATGCCCCGGTGGTCGATGCATCGCTGCTTTTCTGTGCATGTGAACAACTATGGGGCGTTCTGCTGCGGTCCAAAGCTGTTATCGAGCTTGACTTGACCATTCCCATCAGTCCTAAGGCCCGTTGGTTAGGTCCAGAGAGTTTCCAAATCTATGCGTGTCGAAAAAAAAAAGAAAAATAAAGCTTAGATGTTGATTGCAAGATTACAAAATATTCTGTGTCACTGCTTTAGATATGAAACGTGATAACACTCAATGCTTTTCAAATTTCTTTCATACAAGTGTTAGCTTAAGGGCCCCTCTGTTCGCATGGAATTGAATTCTTAAGAACTTATTATCAGGTGAGTCACACCGATGATCATTAAAGAGTACGAGTGATGAAAGACCTAAGATGGAGTTGTAGACAGGAGCGAATTGCTTTGATAGAGTGATATCTCGGATTTTGTTGTTTCATTATGGGGATGTTATTTGATGACCATTTATATATTGCTACATTTGTTTCTGGGGCAGTATAAATATATATATAAATATATTTATATTCAAAAGCCTCGAAATTCAATTCAGCATGTGTCAATTGCCGAAGTCAGCTGCTGTGATTTTTTTTCTCTCCACTCACATCATGTGGGAGTTCACTAGATATGGGCTACACGAAAAAACGGAACGTTTGATTCTTTCATTTGATCTTATGTTAATTGGAAATGGAAAGGTCTTGCGACTTTATTCGGACACTCACGCAGCTTTACCGCCGCTTGCATGGGCGGTAAAATCGCATTTTCCAGTTTTCCTCCACTGTGAGAGGAGGAAAACTGGCATACCGCCGCTCTCATCGGCGGTAAACTGGATTTTCCAGTTTTCCTCCGCTCCGAGAGGAGGAAATCTGGCAATTGCAGCTTTACCGCCGCTCCCATCGGCGGTAAAGTCGATTTTCCAGTTTTCCTCCGCTCCGAGAGGAGGAAAACTGGAAATTGCATTTATGCTGCGGGCGCATGTGGCGGAAATCTTTCAATCCGGTTTTTTATCCTTTTTCCCCTTCTTTTGCTTGTTGGTGGGTCTCGGGTCGGGGCTTAGCTCCACAGAACGAACGATGGACGCGTGTGAATAACAATCGGGTGAAAATAATCCCAAATCACAATAGAAACGCAATAAATCGAACGTCTCTCGTATTAGCCCTTCACTTTACTTAACAAGCAAAGTAAGCTTACCAGAACCGTTACCTTAACAAAACCAGAGATCCGGATATGTACGATTCATAAAATAAGTGAAACCAGCAAAATCTTCATTTCAACAGGACAACCAGAAAAGCAAATCCTATACTCGCAGACATGCCCCGGTGGTCGATGCATCGCTGCTTTTCTGTGCATGTGAACAACTATGGGGCGTTCTGCTGCGGTCCAAAGCTGTTATCGAGCTTGACTTGACCATTCCCATCAGTCCTAAGGCCCGTTGGTTAGGTCCAGAGAGTTTCCAAATCTATGCGTGTCGAAAAAAAAAAGAAAAATAAAGCTTAGATGTTGATTGCAAGATTACAAAATATTCTGTGTCACTGCTTTAGATATGAAACGTGATAACACTCAATGCTTTTCAAATTTCTTTCATACAAGTGTTAGCTTAAGGGCCCCTCTGTTCGCATGGAATTGAATTCTTAAGAACTTATTATCAGGTGAGTCACACCGATGATCATTAAAGAGTACGAGTGATGAAAGACCTAAGATGGAGTTGTAGACAGGAGCGAATTGCTTTAATAGAGTGATATCTCGGATTTTGTTGTTTCATTATGGGGATGTTATTTGATGACCATTTATATATTGCTACATTTGTTTCTGGGGCAGTATAAATATATATATATATTTATATTCAAAAGCCTCGAAATTCAATTCAGCATGTGTCAATTGCCGAAGTCAGCTGCTGTGATTTTTTTTCTCTCCACTCACATCATGTGGGAGTTCACTAGATATGGGCTACACGAAAAAATGGAACGTTTGATTCTTCCATTTGATCTTATGTTAATTGGAAATGGAAAGGTCTTGCGACTTTATTCGGACACTCACGCAGCTTTACCGCCGCTTGCATGGGCGGTAAAATCGCATTTTCCAGTTTTCCTCCACTGTGAGAGGAGGAAAACTGGCAGTTGCAGCTTTACCGCCGCTCTCATCGGCGGTAAACTGGATTTTCCAGTTTTCCTCCGCTCCGAGAGGAGGAAATCTGGCAATTGCACCTTTACCGCCGCTCCCATCGGCGGTAAAGTCGATTTTCCAGTTTTCCTCCGCTCCGAGAGTAGGAAAACTGGAAATTGCATTTATGCTGCGGGCGCATGTGGCGGAAATCTTTCAATCCGGTTTTTTATCCTTTTTCCCCTTCTTTTGCTTGTTGGTGGGTCTCGGGTCGGGGCTTAGCTCCACAAAACGAACGATGGACGCGTGTGAATAACAATCGGGTGAAAATAATCCCAAATCACAATAAAAACGCAATAAATCGAACGTCTCTCGTATTAGCCCTTCACTTTACTTAACAAGCAAAGTAAGCTTACCAGAACCGTTACCTTAACAAAACCAGAGATCCGGATATGTACGATTCATAAAATAAGTGAAACCAGCAAAATCTTCATTTCAACAGGACAACCAGAAAAGCAAATCCTATACTCGCAGACATGCCCCGGTGGTCGATGCATCGCTGCTTTTCTGTGCATGTGAACAACTATGGGGCGTTCTGCTGCGGTCCAAAGCTGTTATCGAGCTTGACTTGACCATTCCCATCAGTCCTAAGGCCCGTTGGTTAGGTCCAGAGAGTTTCCAAATCTATGCGTGTCGAAAAAAAAAAGAAAAATAAAGCTTAGATGTTGATTGCAAGATTACAAAATATTCTGTGTCACTGCTTTAGATATGAAACGTGATAACACTCAATGCTTTTCAAATTTCTTTCATACAAGTGTTAGCTTAAGGGCCCCTCTGTTCGCATGGAATTGAATTCTTAAGAACTTATTATCAGGTGAGTCACACCGATGATCATTAAAGAGTACGAGTGATGAAAGACCTAAGATGGAGTTCTAGACAGGAGCGAATTGCTTTAATAGAGTGATATCTCGGATTTTGTTGTTTCATTATGGGGATGTTATTTGATGACCATTTATATATTGCTACATTTGTTTCTGGGGCAGTATAAATATATATATATATATATTTATATTCAAAAGCCTCGAAATTCAAATCAGCATGTGTCAATTGCCGAAGTCAGCTGCTGTGATTTTTTTTCTCTCCACTCACATCATGTGGGAGTTCACTAGATATGGGCTACACGAAAAAACGGAACGTTTGATTCTTTCATTTGATCTTATGTTAATTGGAAATGGAAAGGTTTTGCGACTTTATTCGGACACTCACGCAGCTTTACCGCCGCTTGCATGGGCGGTAAAATCGCATTTTCCAGTTTTCCTCCACTGTGAGAGGAGGAAAACTGGCATACCGCCGCTCTCATCGGCGGTAAACTGGATTTTCCAGTTTTCCTCCGCTCCGAGAGGAGGAAATCTGGCAATTGCACCTTTACCGCCGCTCCCATCGGCGGTAAAGTCGATTTTCCAGTTTTCCTCCGCTCCGAGAGGAGGAAAACTGGAAATTGCATTTATGCTGCGGGCGCATGTGGCGGAAATCTTTCAATCCGGTTTTTTATCCTTTTTCCCCTTCTTTTGCTTGTTGGTGGGTCTCGGGTCGGGGCTTAGCTCCACAAAACGAACGATGGACGCGTGTGAATAACAATCGGGTGAAAATAATCCCAAATCACAATAAAAACGCAATAAATCGAACGTCTCTCGTATTAGCCCTTCACTTTACTTAACAAGCAAAGTAAGCTTACCAGAACCGTTACCTTAACAAAACCAGAGATCCGGATATGTACGATTCATAAAATAAGTGAAACCAGCAAAATCTTCATTTCAACAGGACAACCAGAAAAGCAAATCCTATACTCGCAGACATGCCCCGGTGGTCGATGCATCGCTGCTTTTCTGTGCATGTGAACAACTATGGGGCGTTCTGCTGCGGTCCAAAGCTGTTATCGAGCTTGACTTGACCATTCCCATCAGTCCTAAGGCCCGTTGGTTAGGTCCAGAGAGTTTCCAAATCTATGCGTGTCGAAAAAAAAAAGAAAAATAAAGCTTAGATGTTGATTGCAAGATTACAAAATATTCTGTGTCACTGCTTTAGATATGAAACGTGATAACACTCAATGCTTTTCAAATTTCTTTCATACAAGTGTTAGCTTAAGGGCCCCTCTGTTCGCATGGAATTGAATTCTTAAGAACTTATTATCAGGTGAGTCACACCGATGATCATTAAAGAGTACGAGTGATGAAAGACCTAAGATGGAGTTCTAGACAGGAGCGAATTGCTTTAATAGAGTGATATCTCGGATTTTGTTGTTTCATTATGGGGATGTTATTTGATGACCATTTATATATTGCTACATTTGTTTCTGGGGCAGTATAAATATATATATATATATATATATTTATATTCAAAAGCCTCGAAATTCAAATCAGCATGTGTCAATTGCCGAAGTCAGCTGCTGTGATTTTTTTTCTCTCCACTCACATCATGTGGGAGTTCACTAGATATGGGCTACACGAAAAAACGGAACGTTTGATTCTTTCATTTGATCTTATGTTAATTGGAAATGGAAAGGTTTTGCGACTTTATTCGGACACTCACGCAGCTTTACCGCCGCTTGCATGGGCGGTAAAATCGCATTTTCCAGTTTTCCTCCACTGTGAGAGGAGGAAAACTGGCATACCGCCGCTCTCATCGGCGGTAAACTGGATTTTCCAGTTTTCCTCCGCTCCGAGAGGAGGAAATCTGGCAATTGCACCTTTACCGCCGCTCCCATCGGCGGTAAAGTCGATTTTCCAGTTTTCCTCCGCTCCGAGAGGAGGAAAACTGGAAATTGCATTTATGCTGCGGGCGCATGTGGCGGAAATCTTTCAATCCGGTTTTTTATCCTTTTTCCCCTTCTTTTGCTTGTTGGTGGGTCTCGGGTCGGGGCTTAGCTCCACAAAACGAACGATGGACGCGTGTGAATAACAATCGGGTGAAAATAATCCCAAATCACAATAAAAACGCAATAAATCGAACGTCTCTCGTATTAGCCCTTCACTTTACTTAACAAGCAAAGTAAGCTTACCAGAACCGTTACCTTAACAAAACCAGAGATCCGGATATGTACGATTCATAAAATAAGTGAAACCAGCAAAATCTTCATTTCAACAGGACAACCAGAAAAGCAAATCCTATACTCGCAGACATGCCCCGGTGGTCGATGCATCGCTGCTTTTCTGTGCATGTGAACAACTATGGGGCGTTCTGCTGCGGTCCAAAGCTGTTATCGAGCTTGACTTGACCATTCCCATCAGTCCTAAGGCCCGTTGGTTAGGTCCAGAGAGTTTCCAAATCTATGCGTGTCGAAAAAAAAAAGAAAAATAAAGCTTAGATGTTGATTGCAAGATTACAAAATATTCTGTGTCACTGCTTTAGATATGAAACGTGATAACACTCAATGCTTTTCAAATTTCTTTCATACAAGTGTTAGCTTAAGGGCCCCTCTGTTCGCATGGAATTGAATTCTTAAGAACTTATTATCAGGTGAGTCACACCGATGATCATTAAAGAGTACGAGTGATGAAAGACCTAAGATGGAGTTGTAGACAGGAGCGAATTGCTTTAATAGAGTGATATCTCGGATTTTGTTGTTTCATTATGGGGATGTTATTTGATGACCATTTATATATTGCTACATTTGTTTCTGGGGCAGTATAAATATATATATATATTTATATTCAAAAGCCTCGAAATTCAATTCAGCATGTGTCAATTGCCGAAGTCAGCTGCTGTGATTTTTTTCTCTCCACTCACATCATGTGGGAGTTCACTAGATATGGGCTACACGAAAAAATGGAACGTTTGATTCTTTCATTTGATCTTATGTTAATTGGAAATGGAAAGGTCTTGCGACTTTATTCGGACACTCACGCAGCTTTACCGCCGCTTGCATGGGCGGTAAAATCGCATTTTCCAGTTTTCCTCCACTGTGAGAGGAGGAAAACTGGCAGTTGCAGCTTTACCGCCGCTCTCATCGGCGGTAAACTGGATTTTCCAGTTTTCCTCCGCTCCGAGAGGAGGAAATCTGGCAATTGCACCTTTACCGCCGCTCCCATCGGCGGTAAAGTCGATTTTCCAGTTTTCCTCCGCTCCGAGAGGAGGAAAACTGGAAATTGCATTTATGCTGCGGGCGCATGTGGCGGAAATCTTTCAATCCGGTTTTTTATCCTTTTTCCCCTTCTTTTGCTTGTTGGTGGGTCTCGGGTCGGGGCTTAGCTCCACAAAACGAACGATGGACGCGTGTGAATAACAATCGGGTGAAAATAATCCCAAATCACAATAAAAACGCAATAAATCGAACGTCTCTCGTATTAGCCCTTCACTTTACTTAACAAGCAAAGTAAGCTTACCAGAACCGTTACCTTAACAAAACCAGAGATCCGGATATGTACGATTCATAAAATAAGTGAAACCAGCAAAATCTTCATTTCAACAGGACAACCAGAAAAGCAAATCCTATACTCGCAGACATGCCCCGGTGGTCGATGCATCGCTGCTTTTCTGTGCATGTGAACAACTATGGGGCGTTCTGCTGCGGTCCAAAGCTGTTATCGAGCTTGACTTGACCATTCCCATCAGTCCTAAGGCCCGTTGGTTAGGTCCAGAGAGTTTCCAAATCTATGCGTGTCGAAAAAAAAAAGAAAAATAAAGCTTAGATGTTGATTGCAAGATTACAAAATATTCTGTGTCACTGCTTTAGATATGAAACGTGATAACACTCAATGCTTTTCAAATTTCTTTCATACAAGTGTTAGCTTAAGGGCCCCTCTGTTCGCATGGAATTGAATTCTTAAGAACTTATTATCAGGTGAGTCACACCGATGATCATTAAAGAGTACGAGTGATGAAAGACCTAAGATGGAGTTCTAGACAGGAGCGAATTGCTTTAGTAGAGTGATATCTCGGATTTTGTTGTTTCATTATGGGGATGTTATTTGATGACCATTTATATATTGCTACATTTGTTTCTGGGGCAGTATAAATATATATATATATATATTTATATTCAAAAGCCTCGAAATTCAAATCAGCATGTGTCAATTGCCGAAGTCAGCTGCTGTGATTTTTTTTCTCTCCACTCACATCATGTGGGAGTTCACTAGATATGGGCTACACGAAAAAACGGAACGTTTGATTCTTTCATTTGATCTTATGTTAATTGGAAATGGAAAGGTTTTGCGACTTTATTCGGACACTCACGCAGCTTTACCGCCGCTTGCATGGGCGGTAAAATCGCATTTTCCAGTTTTCCTCCACTGTGAGAGGAGGAAAACTGGCATACCGCCGCTCTCATCGGCGGTAAACTGGATTTTCCAGTTTTCCTCCGCTCCGAGAGGAGGAAATCTGGCAATTGCACCTTTACCGCCGCTCCCATCGGCGGTAAAGTCGATTTTCCAGTTTTCCTCCGCTCCGAGAGGAGGAAAACTGGAAATTGCATTTATGCTGCGGGCGCATGTGGCGGAAATCTTTCAATCCGGTTTTTTATCCTTTTTCCCCTTCTTTTGCTTGTTGGTGGGTCTCGGGTCGGGGCTTAGCTCCACAAAACGAACGATGGACGCGTGTGAATAACAATCGGGTGAAAATAATCCCAAATCACAATAAAAACGCAATAAATCGAACGTCTCTCGTATTAGCCCTTCACTTTACTTAACAAGCAAAGTAAGCTTACCAGAACCGTTACCTTAACAAAACCAGAGATCCGGATATGTACGATTCATAAAATAAGTGAAACCAGCAAAATCTTCATTTCAACAGGACAACCAGAAAAGCAAATCCTATACTCGCAGACATGCCCCGGTGGTCGATGCATCGCTGCTTTTCTGTGCATGTGAACAACTATGGGCGTTCTGCTGCGGTCCAAAGCTGTTATCGAGCTTGACTTGACCATTCCCATCAGTCCTAAGGCCCGTTGGTTAGGTCCAGAGAGTTTCCAAATCTATGCGTGTCGAAAAAAAAAAGAAAAATAAAGCTTAGATGTTGATTGCAAGATTACAAAATATTCTGTGTCACTGCTTTAGATATGAAACGTGATAACACTCAATGCTTTTCAAATTTCTTTCATACAAGTGTTAGCTTAAGGGCCCCTCTGTTCGCATGGAATTGAATTCTTAAGAACTTATTATCAGGTGAGTCACACCGATGATCATTAAAGAGTACGAGTGATGAAAGACCTAAGATGGAGTTCTAGACAGGAGCGAATTGCTTTAATAGAGTGATATCTCGGATTTTGTTGTTTCATTATGGGGATGTTATTTGATGACCATTTATATATTGCTACATTTGTTTCTGGGGCAGTATAAATATATATATATATTTATATTCAAAAGCCTCGAAATTCAATTCAGCATGTGTCAATTGCCGAAGTCAGCTGCTGTGATTTTTTTCTCTCCACTCACATCATGTGGGAGTTCACTAGATATGGGCTACACGAAAAAATGGAACGTTTGATTCTTTCATTTGATCTTATGTTAATTGGAAATGGAAAGGTCTTGCGACTTTATTCGGACACTCACGCAGCTTTACCGCCGCTTGCATGGGCGGTAAAATCGCATTTTCCAGTTTTCCTCCACTGTGAGAGGAGGAAAACTGGCAGTTGCAGCTTTACCGCCGCTCTCATCGGCGGTAAACTGGATTTTCCAGTTTTCCTCCGCTCCGAGAGGAGGAAATCTGGCAATTGCACCTTTACCGCCGCTCCCATCGGCGGTAAAGTCGATTTTCCAGTTTTCCTCCGCTCCGAGAGGAGGAAAACTGGAAATTGCATTTATGCTGCGGGCGCATGTGGCGGAAATCTTTCAATCCGGTTTTTTATCCTTTTTCCCCTTCTTTTGCTTGTTGGTGGGTCTCGGGTCGGGGCTTAGCTCCACAAAACGAACGATGGACGCGTGTGAATAACAATCGGGTGAAAATAATCCCAAATCACAATAAAAACGCAATAAATCGAACGTCTCTCGTATTAGCCCTTCACTTTACTTAACAAGCAAAGTAAGCTTACCAGAACCGTTACCTTAACAAAACCAGAGATCCGGATATGTACGATTCATAAAATAAGTGAAACCAGCAAAATCTTCATTTCAACAGGACAACCAGAAAAGCAAATCCTATACTCGCAGACATGCCCCGGTGGTCGATGCATCGCTGCTTTTCTGTGCATGTGAACAACTATGGGGCGTTCTGCTGCGGTCCAAAGCTGTTATCGAGCTTGACTTGACCATTCCCATCAGTCCTAAGGCCCGTTGGTTAGGTCCAGAGAGTTTCCAAATCTATGTGTGTCGAAAAAAAAAAGAAAAATAAAGCTTAGATGTTGATTGCAAGATTACAAAATATTCTGTGTCACTGCTTTAGATATGAAACGTGATAACACTCAATGCTTTTCAAATTTCTTTCATACAAGTGTTAGCTTAAGGGCCCCTCTGTTCGCATGGAATTGAATTCTTAAGAACTTATTATCAGGTGAGTCACACCGATGATCATTAAAGAGTACGAGTGATGAAAGACCTAAGATGGAGTTCTAGACAGGAGCGAATTGCTTTAATAGAGTGATATCTCGGATTTTGTTGTTTCATTATGGGGATGTTATTTGATGACCATTTATATATTGCTACATTTGTTTCTGGGGCAGTATAAATATATATATATATATATATTTATATTCAAAAGCCTCGAAATTCAAATCAGCATGTGTCAATTGCCGAAGTCAGCTGCTGTGATTTTTTTTCTCTCCACTCACATCATGTGGGAGTTCACTAGATATGGGCTACACGAAAAAACGGAACGTTTGATTCTTTCATTTGATCTTATGTTAATTGGAAATGGAAAGGTTTTGCGACTTTATTCGGACACTCACGCAGCTTTACCGCCGCTTGCATGGGCGGTAAAATCGCATTTTCCAGTTTTCCTCCACTGTGAGAGGAGGAAAACTGGCATACCGCCGCTCTCATCGGCGGTAAACTGGATTTTCCAGTTTTCCTCCGCTCCGAGAGGAGGAAATCTGGCAATTGCACCTTTACCGCCGCTCCCATCGGCGGTAAAGTCGATTTTCCAGTTTTCCTCCGCTCCGAGAGGAGGAAAACTGGAAATTGCATTTATGCTGCGGGCGCATGTGGCGGAAATCTTTCAATCCGGTTTTTTATCCTTTTTCCCCTTCTTTTGCTTGTTGGTGGGTCTCGGGTCGGGGCTTAGCTCCACAAAACGAACGATGGACGCGTGTGAATAACAATCGGGTGAAAATAATCCCAAATCACAATAAAAACGCAATAAATCGAACGTCTCTCGTATTAGCCCTTCACTTTACTTAACAAGCAAAGTAAGCTTACCAGAACCGTTACCTTAACAAAACCAGAGATCCGGATATGTACGATTCATAAAATAAGTGAAACCAGCAAAATCTTCATTTCAACAGGACAACCAGAAAAGCAAATCCTATACTCGCAGACATGCCCCGGTGGTCGATGCATCGCTGCTTTTCTGTGCATGTGAACAACTATGGGCGTTCTGCTGCGGTCCAAAGCTGTTATCGAGCTTGACTTGACCATTCCCATCAGTCCTAAGGCCCGTTGGTTAGGTCCAGAGAGTTTCCAAATCTATGCGTGTCGAAAAAAAAAAGAAAAATAAAGCTTAGATGTTGATTGCAAGATTACAAAATATTCTGTGTCACTGCTTTAGATATGAAACGTGATAACACTCAATGCTTTTCAAATTTCTTTCATACAAGTGTTAGCTTAAGGGCCCCTCTGTTCGCATGGAATTGAATTCTTAAGAACTTATTATCAGGTGAGTCACACCGATGATCATTAAAGAGTACGAGTGATGAAAGACCTAAGATGGAGTTCTAGACAGGAGCGAATTGCTTTAATAGAGTGATATCTCGGATTTTGTTGTTTCATTATGGGGATGTTATTTGATGACCATTTATATATTGCTACATTTGTTTCTGGGGCAGTATAAATATATATATATATTTATATTCAAAAGCCTCGAAATTCAATTCAGCATGTGTCAATTGCCGAAGTCAGCTGCTGTGATTTTTTTTCTCTCCACTCACATCATGTGGGAGTTCACTAGATATGGGCTACACGAAAAAATGGAACGTTTGATTCTTTCATTTGATCTTATGTTAATTGGAAATGGAAAGGTCTTGCGACTTTATTCGGACACTCACGCAGCTTTACCGCCGCTTGCATGGGCGGTAAAATCGCATTTTCCAGTTTTCCTCCACTGTGAGAGGAGGAAAACTGGCAGTTGCAGCTTTACCGCCGCTCTCATCGGCGGTAAACTGGATTTTCCAGTTTTCCTCCGCTCCGAGAGGAGGAAATCTGGCAATTGCACCTTTACCGCCGCTCCCATCGGCGGTAAAGTCGATTTTCCAGTTTTCCTCCGCTCCGAGAGGAGGAAAACTGGAAATTGTATTTATGCTGCGGGCGCATGTGGCGGAAATCTTTCAATCCGGTTTTTTATCCTTTTTCCCCTTCTTTTGCTTGTTGGTGGGTCTCGGGTCGGGGCTTAGCTCCACAAAACGAACGATGGACGCGTGTGAATAACAATCGGGTGAAAATAATCCCAAATCACAATAAAAACGCAATAAATCGAACGTCTCTCGTATTAGCCCTTCACTTTACTTAACAAGCAAAGTAAGCTTACCAGAACCGTTACCTTAACAAAACCAGAGATCCGGATATGTACGATTCATAAAATAAGTGAAACCAGCAAAATCTTCATTTCAACAGGACAACCAGAAAAGCAAATCCTATACTCGCAGACATGCCCCGGTGGTCGATGCATCGCTGCTTTTCTGTGCATGTGAACAACTATGGGGCGTTCTGCTGCGGTCCAAAGCTGTTATCGAGCTTGACTTGACCATTCCCATCAGTCCTAAGGCCCGTTGGTTAGGTCCAGAGAGTTTCCAAATCTATGCGTGTCGAAAAAAAAAAGAAAAATAAAGCTTAGATGTTGATTGCAAGATTACAAAATATTCTGTGTCACTGCTTTAGATATGAAACGTGATAACACTCAATGCTTTTCAAATTTCTTTCATACAAGTGTTAGCTTAAGGGCCCCTCTGTTCGCATGGAATTGAATTCTTAAGAACTTATTATCAGGTGAGTCACACCGATGATCATTAAAGAGTACGAGTGATGAAAGACCTAAGATGGAGTTCTAGACAGGAGCGAATTGCTTTAATAGAGTGATATCTCGGATTTTGTTGTTTCATTATGGGGATGTTATTTGATGACCATTTATATATTGCTACATTTGTTTCTGGGGCAGTATAAATATATATATATATATATTTATATTCAAAAGCCTCGAAATTCAAATCAGCATGTGTCAATTGCCGAAGTCAGCTGCTGTGATTTTTTTTCTCTCCACTCACATCATGTGGGAGTTCACTAGATATGGGCTACACGAAAAAACGGAACGTTTGATTCTTTCATTTGATCTTATGTTAATTGGAAATGGAAAGGTTTTGCGACTTTATTCGGACACTCACGCAGCTTTACCGCCGCTTGCATGGGCGGTAAAATCGCATTTTCCAGTTTTCCTCCACTGTGAGAGGAGGAAAACTGGCATACCGCCGCTCTCATCGGCGGTAAACTGGATTTTCCAGTTTTCCTCCGCTCCGAGAGGAGGAAATCTGGCAATTGCACCTTTACCGCCGCTCCCATCGGCGGTAAAGTCGATTTTCCAGTTTTCCTCCGCTCCGAGAGGAGGAAAACTGGAAATTGCATTTATGCTGCGGGCGCATGTGGCGGAAATCTTTCAATCCGGTTTTTTATCCTTTTTCCCCTTCTTTTGCTTGTTGGTGGGTCTCGGGTCGGGGCTTAGCTCCACAAAACGAACGATGGACGCGTGTGAATAACAATCGGGTGAAAATAATCCCAAATCACAATAAAAACGCAATAAATCGAACGTCTCTCGTATTAGCCCTTCACTTTACTTAACAAGCAAAGTAAGCTTACCAGAACCGTTACCTTAACAAAACCAGAGATCCGGATATGTACGATTCATAAAATAAGTGAAACCAGCAAAATCTTCATTTCAACAGGACAACCAGAAAAGCAAATCCTATACTCGCAGACATGCCCCGGTGGTCGATGCATCGCTGCTTTTCTGTGCATGTGAACAACTATGGGGCGTTCTGCTGCGGTCCAAAGCTGTTATCGAGCTTGACTTGACCATTCCCATCAGTCCTAAGGCCCGTTGGTTAGGTCCAGAGAGTTTCCAAATCTATGCGTGTCGAAAAAAAAAAGAAAAATAAAGCTTAGATGTTGATTGCAAGATTACAAAATATTCTGTGTCACTGCTTTAGATATGAAACGTGATAACACTCAATGCTTTTCAAATTTCTTTCATACAAGTGTTAGCTTAAGGGCCCCTCTGTTCGCATGGAATTGAATTCTTAAGAACTTATTATCAGGTGAGTCACACCGATGATCATTAAAGAGTACGAGTGATGAAAGACCTAAGATGGAGTTCTAGACAGGAGCGAATTGCTTTAATAGAGTGATATCTCGGATTTTGTTGTTTCATTATGGGGATGTTATTTGATGACCATTTATATATTGCTACATTTGTTTCTGGGGCAGTATAAATATATATATATATATTTATATTCAAAAGCCTCGAAATTCAAATCAGCATGTGTCAATTGCCGAAGTCAGCTGCTGTGATTTTTTTTCTCTCCACTCACATCATGTGGGAGTTCACTAGATATGGGCTACACGAAAAAACGGAACGTTTGATTCTTTCATTTGATCTTATGTTAATTGGAAATGGAAAGGTTTTGCGACTTTATTCGGACACTCACGCAGCTTTACCGCCGCTTGCATGGGCGGTAAAATCGCATTTTCCAGTTTTCCTCCACTGTGAGAGGAGGAAAACTGGCATACCGCCGCTCTCATCGGCGGTAAACTGGATTTTCCAGTTTTCCTCCGCTCCGAGAGGAGGAAATCTGGCAATTGCAGCTTTACCGCCGCTCCCATCGGCGGTAAAGTCGATTTTCCAGTTTTCCTCCGCTCCGAGAGGAGGAAAACTGGAAATTGCATTTATGCTGCGGGCGCATGTGGCGGAAATCTTTCAATCCGGTTTTTTATCCTTTTTCCCCTTCTTTTGCTTGTTGGTGGGTCTCGGGTCGGGGCTTAGCTCCACAAAACGAACGATGGACGCGTGTGAATAACAATCGGGTGAAAATAATCCCAAATCACAATAAAAACGCAATAAATCGAACGTCTCTCGTATTAGCCCTTCACTTTCCTTAACAAGCAAAGTAAGCTTACCAGAACCGTTACCTTAACAAAACCAGAGATCCGGATATGTACGATTCATAAAATAAGTGAAACCAGCAAAATCTTCATTTCAACAGGACAGCCAGAAAAGCAAATCCTATACTCGCAGACATGCCCCGGTGGTCGATGCATCGCTGCTTTTCTGTGCATGTGAACAACTATGGGGCGTTCTGCTGCGGTCCAAAGCTGTTATCGAGCTTGACTTGACCATTCCCATCAGTCCTAAGGCCCGTTGGTTAGGTCCAGAGAGTTTCCAAATCTATGCGTGTCGAAAAAAAAAAGAAAAATAAAGCCTAGATGTTGATTGCAAGATTACAAAATATTCTGTGTCACTGCTTTAGATATGAAACGTGATAACACTCAATGCTTTTCAAATTTCTTTCATACAAGTGTTAGCTTAAGGGCCCCTCTGTTCGCATGGAATTGAATTCTTAAGAACTTATTATCAGGTGAGTCACACCGATGATCATTAAAGAGTACGAGAGATGAAAGACCTAAGATGGAGTTGTAGACAGGAGCGAATTGCTTTGATAGAGTGATATCTCGGATTTTGTTGTTTCATTATGGGGATGTTATTTGATGACCATTTATATATTGCTACATTTGTTTCTGGGGCAGTATAAATATATATATATATATATATTTATATTCAAAAGCCTCGAAATTCAATTCAGCATGTGTCAATTGCCGAAGTCAGCTGCTGTGATTTTTTTTCTCTCCACTCACATCATGTGGGAGTTCACTAGATATGGGCTACACGAAAAAATGGAACGTTTGATTCTTTCATTTGATCTTATGTTAATTGGAAATGGAAAGGTCTTGCGACTTTATTCGGACACTCACGCAGCTTTACCGCCGCTTGCATGGGCGGTAAAATCGCATTTTCCAGTTTTCCTCCACTGTGAGAGGAGGAAAACTGGCATACCGCCGCTCTCATCGGCGGTAAACTGGATTTTCCAGTTTTCCTCCGCTCCGAGAGGAGGAAATCTGGCAATTGCACCTTTACCGCCGCTCCCATCGGCGGTAAAGTCGATTTTCCAGTTTTCCTCCGCTCCGAGAGGAGGAAAACTGGAAATTGCATTTATGCTGCGGGCGCATGTGGCGGAAATCTTTCAATCCGGTTTTTTATCCTTTTTCCCCTTCTTTTGCTTGTTGGTGGGTCTCGGGTCGGGGCTTAGCTCCACAAAACGAACGATGGACGCGTGTGAATAACAATCGGGTGAAAATAATCCCAAATCACAATAAAAACGCAATAAATCGAACGTCTCTCGTATTAGCCCTTCACTTTCCTTAACAAGCAAAGTAAGCTTACCAGAACCGTTACCTTAACAAAACCATAGATCCGGATATGTACGATTCATAAAATAAGTGAAACCAGCAAAATCTTCATTTCAACAGGACAACCAGAAAAGCAAATCCTATACTCGCAGACATGCCCCGGTGGTCGATGCATCGCTGCTTTTCTGTGCATGTGAACAACTATGGGGCGTTCTGCTGCGGTCCAAAGCTGTTATCGAGCTTGACTTGACCATTCCCATCAGTCCTAAGGCCCGTTGGTTAGGTCCAGAGAGTTTCCAAATCTATGCGTGTCGAAAAAAAAAAGAAAAATAAAGCTTAGATGTTGATTGCAAGATTACAAAATATTCTGTGTCACTGCTTTAGATATGAAACGTGATAACACTCAATGCTTTTCAAATTTCTTTCATACAAGTGTTAGCTTAAGGGCCCCTCTGTTCGCATGGAATTGAATTCTTAAGAACTTATTATCAGGTGAGTCACACCGATGATCATTAAAGAGTACGAGTGATGAAAGACCTAAGATGGAGTTCTAGACAGGAGCGAATTGCTTTAATAGAGTGATATCTCGGATTTTGTTGTTTCATTATGGGGATGTTATTTGATGACCATTTATATATTGCTACATTTGTTTCTGGGGCAGTATAAATATATATATATATATTTATATTCAAAAGCCTCGAAATTCAAATCAGCATGTGTCAATTGCCGAAGTCAGCTGCTGTGATTTTTTTTCTCTCCACTCACATCATGTGGGAGTTCACTAGATATGGGCTACACGAAAAAACGGAACGTTTGATTCTTTCATTTGATCTTATGTTAATTGGAAATGGAAAGGTTTTGCGACTTTATTCGGACACTCACGCAGCTTTACCGCCGCTTGCATGGGCGGTAAAATCGCATTTTCCAGTTTTCCTCCACTGTGAGAGGAGGAAAACTGGCATACCGCCGCTCTCATCGGCGGTAAACTGGATTTTCCAGTTTTCCTCCGCTCCGAGAGGAGGAAATCTGGCAATTGCAGCTTTACCGCCGCTCCCATCGGCGGTAAAGTCGATTTTCCAGTTTTCCTCCGCTCCGAGAGGAGGAAAACTGGAAATTGCATTTATGCTGCGGGCGCATGTGGCGGAAATCTTTCAATCCGGTTTTTTATCCTTTTTCCCCTTCTTTTGCTTGTTGGTGGGTCTCGGGTCGGGGCTTAGCTCCACAAAACGAACGATGGACGCGTGTGAATAACAATCGGGTGAAAATAATCCCAAATCACAATAAAAACGCAATAAATCGAACGTCTCTCGTATTAGCCCTTCACTTTCCTTAACAAGCAAAGTAAGCTTACCAGAACCGTTACCTTAACAAAACCAGAGATCCGGATATGTACGATTCATAAAATAAGTGAAACCAGCAAAATCTTCATTTCAACAGGACAGCCAGAAAAGCAAATCCTATACTCGCAGACATGCCCCGGTGGTCGATGCATCGCTGCTTTTCTGTGCATGTGAACAACTATGGGGCGTTCTGCTGCGGTCCAAAGCTGTTATCGAGCTTGACTTGACCATTCCCATCAGTCCTAAGGCCCGTTGGTTAGGTCCAGAGAGTTTCCAAATCTATGCGTGTCGAAAAAAAAAAGAAAAATAAAGCCTAGATGTTGATTGCAAGATTACAAAATATTCTGTGTCACTGCTTTAGATATGAAACGTGATAACACTCAATGCTTTTCAAATTTCTTTCATACAAGTGTTAGCTTAAGGGCCCCTCTGTTCGCATGGAATTGAATTCTTAAGAACTTATTATCAGGTGAGTCACACCGATGATCATTAAAGAGTACGAGTGATGAAAGACCTAAGATGGAGTTGTAGACAGGAGCGAATTGCTTTGATAGAGTGATATCTCGGATTTTGTTGTTTCATTATGGGGATGTTATTTGATGACCATTTATATATTGCTACATTTGTTTCTGGGGCAGTATAAATATATATATATATATATTTATATTCAAAAGCCTCGAAATTCAATTCAGCATGTGTCAATTGCCGAAGTCAGCTGCTGTGATTTTTTTTCTCTCCACTCACATCATGTGGGAGTTCACTAGATATGGGCTACACGAAAAAACGGAACGTTTGATTCTTTCATTTGATCTTATGTTAATTGGAAATGGAAAGGTCTTGCGACTTTATTCGGACACTCACGCAGCTTTACCGCCGCTTGCATGGGCGGTAAAATCGCATTTTCCAGTTTTCCTCCACTGTGAGAGGAGGAAAACTGGCATACCGCCGCTCTCATCGGCGGTAAACTGGATTTTCCAGTTTTCCTCCGCTCCGAGAGGAGGAAATCTGGCAATTGCACCTTTACCGCCGCTCCCATCGGCGGTAAAGTCGATTTTCCAGTTTTCCTCCGCTCCGAGAGGAGGAAAACTGGAAATTGCATTTATGCTGCGGGCGCATGTGGCGGAAATCTTTCAATCCGGTTTTTTATCCTTTTTCCCCTTCTTTTGCTTGTTGGTGGGTCTCGGGTCGGGGCTTAGCTCCACAAAACGAACGATGGACGCGTGTGAATAACAATCGGGTGAAAATAATCCCAAATCACAATAAAAACGCAATAAATCGAACGTCTCTCGTATTAGCCCTTCACTTTACTTAACAAGCAAAGTAAGCTTACCAGAACCGTTACCTTAACAAAACCAGAGATCCGGATATGTACGATTCATAAAATAAGTGAAACCAGCAAAATCTTCATTTCAACAGGACAACCACAAAAGCAAATCCTATACTCGCAGACATGCCCCGGTGGTCGATGCATCGCTGCTTTTCTGTGCATGTGAACAACTATGGGGCGTTCTGCTGCGGTCCAAAGCTGTTATCGAGCTTGACTTGACCATTCCCATCAGTCCTAAGGCCCGTTGGTTAGGTCCAGAGAGTTTCCAAATCTATGCGTGTCGAAAAAAAAAAGAAAAATAAAGCCTAGATGTTGATTGCAAGATTACAAAATATTCTGTGTCACTGCTTTAGATATGAAACGTGATAACACTCAATGCTTTTCAAATTTCTTTCATACAAGTGTTAGCTTAAGGGCCCCTCTGTTCGCATGGAATTGAATTCTTAAGAACTTATTATCAGGTGAGTCACACCGATGATCATTAAAGAGTACGAGAGATGAAAGACCTAAGATGGAGTTGTAGACAGGAGCGAATTGCTTTGATAGAGTGATATCTCGGATTTTGTTGTTTCATTATGGGGATGTTATTTGATGACCATTTATATATTGCTACATTTGTTTCTGGGGCAGTATAAATATATATATATATATATATTTATATTCAAAAGCCTCGAAATTCAATTCAGCATGTGTCAATTGCCGAAGTCAGCTGCTGTGATTTTTTTTCTCTCCACTCACATCATGTGGGAGTTCACTAGATATGGGCTACACGAAAAAATGGAACGTTTGATTCTTTCATTTGATCTTATGTTAATTGGAAATGGAAAGGTCTTGCGACTTTATTCGGACACTCACGCAGCTTTACCGCCGCTTGCATGGGCGGTAAAATCGCATTTTCCAGTTTTCCTCCACTGTGAGAGGAGGAAAACTGGCATACCGCCGCTCTCATCGGCGGTAAACTGGATTTTCCAGTTTTCCTCCGCTCCGAGAGGAGGAAATCTGGCAATTGCACCTTTACCGCCGCTCCCATCGGCGGTAAAGTCGATTTTCCAGTTTTCCTCCGCTCCGAGAGGAGGAAAACTGGAAATTGCATTTATGCTGCGGGCGCATGTGGCGGAAATCTTTCAATCCGGTTTTTTATCCTTTTTCCCCTTCTTTTGCTTGTTGGTGGGTCTCGGGTCGGGGCTTAGCTCCACAAAACGAACGATGGACGCGTGTGAATAACAATCGGGTGAAAATAATCCCAAATCACAATAAAAACGCAATAAATCGAACGTCTCTCGTATTAGCCCTTCACTTTCCTTAACAAGCAAAGTAAGCTTACCAGAACCGTTACCTTAACAAAACCATAGATCCGGATATGTACGATTCATAAAATAAGTGAAACCAGCAAAATCTTCATTTCAACAGGACAACCAGAAAAGCAAATCCTATACTCGCAGACATGCCCCGGTGGTCGATGCATCGCTGCTTTTCTGTGCATGTGAACAACTATGGGGCGTTCTGCTGCGGTCCAAAGCTGTTATCGAGCTTGACTTGACCATTCCCATCAGTCCTAAGGCCCGTTGGTTAGGTCCAGAGAGTTTCCAAATCTATGCGTGTCGAAAAAAAAAAGAAAAATAAAGCTTAGATGTTGATTGCAAGATTACAAAATATTCTGTGTCACTGCTTTAGATATGAAACGTGATAACACTCAATGCTTTTCAAATTTCTTTCATACAAGTGTTAGCTTAAGGGCCCCTCTGTTCGCATGGAATTGAATTCTTAAGAACTTATTATCAGGTGAGTCACACCGATGATCATTAAAGAGTACGAGTGATGAAAGACCTAAGATGGAGTTGTAGACAGGAGCGAATTGCTTTAATAGAGTGATATCTCGGATTTTGTTGTTTCATTATGGGGATGTTATTTGATGACCATTTATATATTGCTACATTTGTTTCTGGGGCAGTATAAATATATATATATATATATATTTATATTCAAAAGCCTTGAAATTCAAATCAGCATGTGTCAATTGCCGAAGTCAGCTGCTGTGATTTTTTTTCTCTCCACTCACATCATGTGGGAGTTCACTAGATATGGGCTACACGAAAAAACGGAACGTTTGATTCTTTCATTTGATCTTATGTTAATTGGAAATGGAAAGGTCTAGCGACTTTATTCGGACACTCACGCAGCTTTACCGCCGCTTGCATGGGCGGTAAAATCGCATTTTCCAGTTTTCCTCCACTGTGAGAGGAGGAAAACTGGCATACCGCCGCTCTCATCGGCGGTAAACTGGATTTTCCAGTCTTCCTCCGCTCCGAGAGGAGGAAATCTGGCAATTGCACCTTTACCGCCGCTCCCATCGGCGGTAAAGTCGATTTTCCAGTTTTCCTCCGCTCCGAGAGGAGGAAAACTGGAAATTGCATTTATGCTGCGGGCGCATGTGGCGGAAATCTTTCAATCCGGTTTTTTATCCTTTTTCCCCTTCTTTTGCTTGTTGGTGGGTCTCGGGTCGGGGCTTAGCTCCACAAAACGAACGATGGACGCGTGTGAATAACAATCAGGTGAAAATAATCCCAAATCACAATAAAAACGCAATAAATTGAACGTCTCTCGTATTAGCCCTTCACTTTACTTAACAAGCAAAGTAAGCTTACCAGAACCGTTACCTTAACAAAACCAGAGATCCGGATATGTACGATTCATAAAATAAGTGAAACCAGCAAAATCTTCATTTCAACAGGACAACCAGAAAAGCAAATCCTATACTCGCAGACATGCCCCGGTGGTCGATGCATCGCTGCTTTTCTGTGCATGTGAACAACTATGGGGCGTTCTGCTGCGGTCCAAAGCTGTTATCGAGCTTGACTTGACCATTCCCATCAGTCCTAAGGCCCGTTGGTTAGGTCCAGAGAGTTTCCAAATCTATGCGTGTCGAAAAAAAAAAGAAAAATAAAGCCTAGATGTTGATTGCAAGATTACAAAATATTCTGTGTCACTGCTTTAGATATGAAACGTGATAACACTCAATGCTTTTCAAATTTCTTTCATACAAGTGTTAGCTTAAGGGCCCCTCTGTTCGCATGGAATTGAATTCTTAAGAACTTATTATCAGGTGAGTCACACCGATGATCATTAAAGAGTACGAGTGATGAAAGACCTAAGATGGAGTTGTAGACAGGAGCGAATTGCTTTGATAGAGTGATATCTCGGATTTTGTTGTTTCATTATGGGATGTTATTTGATGACCATTTATATATTGCTACATTTGTTTCTGGGGCAGTATAAATATATATATATATATATATATTTATATTCAAAAGCCTCGAAATTCAATTCAGCATGTGTCAATTGCCGAAGTCAGCTGCTGTGATTTTTTTTCTCTCCACTCACATCATGTGGGAGTTCACTAGATATGGGCTACACGAAAAAATGGAACGTTTGATTCTTTCATTTGATCTTATGTTAATTGGAAATGGAAAGGTCTTGCGACTTTATTCGGACACTCACGCAGCTTTACCGCCGCTTGCATGGGCGGTAAAATCGCATTTTCCAGTTTTCCTCCACTGTGAGAGGAGGAAAACTGGCATACCGCCGCTCTCATCGGCGGTAAACTGGATTTTCCAGTTTTCCTCCGCTCCGAGAGGAGGAAATCTGGCAATTGCACCTTTACCGCCGCTCCCATCGGCGGTAAAGTCGATTTTCCAGTTTTCCTCCGCTCCGAGAGGAGGAAAACTGGAAATTGCATTTATGCTGCGGGCGCATGTGGCGGAAATCTTTCAATCCGGTTTTTTATCCTTTTTCCCCTTCTTTTGCTTGTTGGTGGGTCTCGGGTCGGGGCTTAGCTCCACAAAACGAACGATGGACGCGTGTGAATAACAATCGGGTGAAAATAATCCCAAATCACAATAAAAACGCAATAAATCGAACGTCTCTCGTATTAGCCCTTCACTTTCCTTAACAAGCAAAGTAAGCTTACCAGAACCGTTACCTTAACAAAACCAGAGATCCGGATATGTACGATTCATAAAATAAGTGAAACCAGCAAAATCTTCATTTCAACAGGACAACCAGAAAAGCAAATCCTATACTCGCAGACATGCCCCGGTGGTCGATGCATCGCTGCTTTTCTGTGCATGTGAACAACTATGGGGCGTTCTGCTGCGGTCCAAAGCTGTTATCGAGCTTGACTTGACCATTCCCATCAGTCCTAAGGCCCGTTGGTTAGGTCCAGAGAGTTTCCAAATCTATGCGTGTCGAAAAAAAAAAGAAAAATAAAGCTTAGATGTTGATTGCAAGATTACAAAATATTCTGTGTCACTGCTTTAGATATGAAACGTGATAACACTCAATGCTTTTCAAATTTCTTTCATACAAGTGTTAGCTTAAGGGCCCCTCTGTTCGCATGGAATTGAATTCTTAAGAACTTATTATCAGGTGAGTCACACCGATGATCATTAAAGAGTACGAGTGATGAAAGACCTAAGATGGAGTTGTAGACAGGAGCGAATTGCTTTAACAGAGTGATATCTCGGATTTTGTTGTTTCATTATGGGGATGTTATTTGATGACCATTTATATATTGCTACATTTGTTTCTGGGGCAGTATAAATATATATATATATTTATATTCAAAAGCCTCGAAATTCAATTCAGCATGTGTCAATTGCCGAAGTCAGCTGCTGTGATGTTTTTTCTCTCCACTCACATCATGTGGGAGTTCACTAGATATGGGCTACACGAAAAAACGGAACGTTTGATTCTTTCATTTGATCTTATGTTAATTGGAAATGGAAAGGTCTTGCGACTTTATTCGGACACTCACGCAGCTTTACCGCCGCTTGCATGGGCGGTAAAATCGCATTTTCCAGTTTTCGTCCACTGTGAGAGGAGGAAAACTGGCAGTTGCAGCTTTACCGTCGCTCTCATCGGCGGTAAACTGGATTTTCCAGTTTTCCTCCGCTCCGAGAGGAGGAAATCTGGCAATTGCAGCTTTACCGCCGCTCCCATCGGCGGTAAAGTCGATTTTCCAGTTTTCCTCCGCTCCGAGAGGAGGAAAACTGGAAATTGCATTTATGCTGCGGGCGCATGTGGCGGAAATCTTTCAATCCGGTTTTTTATCCTTTTTCCCCTTCTTTTGCTTGTTGGTGGGTCTCGGGTCGGGGCTTAGCTCCACAAAACGAACGATGGACGCGTGTGAATAACAATCGGGTGAAAATAATCCCAAATCACAATAAAAACGCAATAAATCGAACGTCTCTCGTATTAGCCCTTCACTTTCCTTAACAAGCAAAGTAAGCTTACCAGAACCGTTACCTTAACAAAACCATAGATCCGGATATGTACGATTCATAAAATAAGTGAAACCAGCAAAATCTTCATTTCAACAGGACAACCAGAAAAGCAAATCCTATACTCGCAGACATGCCCCGGTGGTCGATGCATCGCTGCTTTTCTGTGCATGTGAACAACTATGGGGCGTTCTGCTGCGGTCCAAAGCTGTTATCGAGCTTGACTTGACCATTCCCATCAGTCCTAAGGCCCGTTGGTTAGGTCCAGAGAGTTTCCAAATCTATGCGTGTAGAAAAAAAAAAGAAAAATAAAGCCTAGATGTTGCTTGCAAGATTACAAAATATTCTGTGTCACTGCTTTAGATAAGAAACGTGATAACACTCAATGCTTTTCAAATTTCTTTCATACAAGTGTTCGCTTAAGGGCCCTTCTGTTCGCATGGAATTGAATTCTTAAGAACTTATTATCAGGTGGGTCACACCGATGATCATTAAAGAGTACGAGTGATGAAAGACATAAGATGGAGTTGCAGACAGGAGCGAATTGCTTTAATAGAGTGATATCTCGGATTTTGTTGTTTCATTATGGGGATGTTATTTGATGACCATTTATATATTGCTACATTTGTTTCTGGGGCAGTATAAATATATATATATATTTATATTCAAAAGCCTCGAAATTCAATTCAGCATGTGTCAATTGCCGAAGTCAGCTGCTGTGATTTTTTTTCTCTCCACTCACATCATGTGGGAGTTCACTAGATATGGGCTACACGAAAAAACGGAACGTTTGATTCTTTCATTTGATCTTATGTTAATTGGAAATGGAAAGGTCTTGCGACTTTATTCGGACACTCACGCAGCTTTACCGCCGCTCTCATCGGCGGTAAACTGGATTTTCCAGTTTTCCTCCGCTCCGAGAGGAGGAAATCTGGCAATTGCACCTTTACCGCCGCTCCCATCGGTGGTAAAGTCGATTTTCCAGTTTTCCTCCGCTCCGAGAGGAGGAAATCTGGCAATTGCAGATTTACCGCCGCTCCCATCGGCGGTAAAGTCGATTTTCCAGTTTTCCTCCGCTCCGAGAGGAGGAAAACTGGAAATTGCATTTATGCTGCGGGCGCATGTGGCGGAAATCTTTCAATCCTGTTTTTTATCCTTTTTCCCCTTCTTTTGCTTGTTGGTGGGTCTCGGGTCGGGGCTTAGCTCCACAAAACGAACGATGGACGCGTGTGAATAACAATCGGGTGAAAATAATCCCAAATCACAATAAAAACGCAATAAATCGAACGTCTCTCGTATTAGCCCTTCACTTTACTTAACAAGCAAAGTAAGCTTACCAGAACCGTTACCTTAACAAAACCAGAGATCCGGATATGTACGATTCATAAAATAAGTGAAACCAGCAAAATCTTCATTTCAACAGGACAACCAGAAAAGCAAATCCTATACTCGCAGACATGCCCCGGTGGTCGATGCATCGCTGCTTTTCTGTGCATGTGAACAACTATGGGGCGTTCTGCTGCGGTCCAAAGCTGTTATCGAGCTTGACTTGACCATTCCCATCAGTCCTAAGGCCCGTTGGTTAGATCCAGAGAGTTTCCAAATCTATGCGTGTCGAAAAAAAAAAGAAAAATAAAGCCTAGATGTTGATTGAAAGATTACAAAATATTCTGTGTCACTGCTTTAGATAAGAAACGTGATAACACTCAATGCTTTTCAAATTTCTTTCATACAAGTGTTCGCTTAAGGGCCCCTCTGTTCGCATGGAATTGAATTCTTAAGAACTTATTATCAGGTGAGTCACACCGATGATCATTAAAGAGTACGAGTGATGAAAGACCTAAGATGGAGTTGTAGACAGGAGCGAATTTCTTTAATAGAGTGATATCTCGGATTTTGTTGTTTCATTATGGGGATGTTATTTGATGACCATTTATATATTGCTACATTTGTTTCTGGGGCAGTATAAATATATATATATATTTATATTCAAAAGCCTCGAAATTCAATTCAGCATGTGTCAATTGCCGAAGTCAGCTGCTGTGATTTTTTTTCTCTCCACTCACATCATGTGGGAGTTCACTAGATATGGGCTACACGAAAAAACGGAACGTTTGATTCTTTCATTTGATCTTATGTTAATTGGAAATGGAAAGGTCTTGCGACTTTATTCGGACACTCACGCAGCTTTACCGCCGCTTGCATGGGCGGTAAAATCGCATTTTCCAGTTTTCCTCCACTGTGAGAGGTGGAAAACTGGCAGTTGCAGTTTTACCGTCGCTCTCATCGGCGGTAAACTGGATTTTCCAATTTTCCTCCGCTCCGAGAGGAGGAAATCTGGCAATTGCAGATTTACCGCCGCTCCCATCGGCGGTAAAGTCGATTTTCCAGTTTTCCTCCGCTCCGAGAGGAGGAAAACTGGAAATTGCATTTATGCTGCGGGCGCATGTGGCGGAAATCTTTCAATCCGGTTTTTTATCCTTTTTCCCCTTCTTTTGGTTGTTGGTGGGTCTCGGGTCGGGGCTTAGCTCCACAAAACGAACGATGGACGCGTGTGAATAACAATCGGGTGAAAATAATCCCAAATCACAATAAAAACGCAATAAATCGAACGTCTCTCGTATCAGCCCTTCACTTTAATTAACAAGCAAAGTAAGCTTACCAGAACCGTTACCTTAACAAAACCAGAGATCCGGATATGTACTATTCATAAAATAAGTGAAACCGGCAAAATCTTCATTTCAACAGGACAACCAGAAAAGCAAATCCAATACTCGCAGACATGCCCCGGTGGTCGATGCATCGCTGCTTTTCTGTGCATGTGAACAACTATGGGGCGTTCTGTTGCGGTCCAAAGCTGTTATCGAGCTTGACTTGACCATTCCCATCAGTCCTAAGGCCCGTTGGTTAGGTTCAGAGAGTTTCCAAATCTATGCGTGTCGAAAAAAAAAAGAAAAATAAAGCCTAGATGTTGATTGCAAGATTACAAAATATTCTGTGTCACTGCTTTAGATAAGAAACGTGATAACACTCAATGCTTTTCAAATTTCTTTCATACAAGTGTTCGCTTAAGGGCCCCTCTGTTCGCATGGAATTGAATTCTTAAGAACTTATTAACAGGTGAGTCACACCGATGATCATTAAAGAGTACGAGTGATGAAAGACCTAAGATGGAGTTGTAGACAGGAGCGAATTGCTTTAATAGAGTGATATCTCGGATTTTGTTGTTTCATTATGGGGATGTTATTTGATGACCATTTATATATTGCTACATTTGTTTCTGGGGCAGTATAAATATATATATATATATTTATATTCAAAAGCATCGAAATTCAATTCAGCATGTGTCAATTGCCGAAGTCAGCTGCTGTGATTTTTTTTCTCTCCACTCACATCATGTGGGAGTTCACTAGATATGGGCTACACGAAAAAACGGAACGTTTGATTCTTTCATTTGATCTTATGTTAATTGGAAATGGAAAGGTCTTGCGACTTTATTCGGACACTCACGCAGCTTTACCGCCGCTTGCATGGGCGGTATAATCGCATTTTCCAGTTTTCCTCCACTGTGAGAGGAGGATAACTGGCAGTTGCAGCTTTACCGCCGCTCTCATCGGCGGTAAACTGGATTTTCCAGTTTTCCTCCGCTCCGAGAGGAGGAAATCTGGCAATTGCAGATTTACCGCCGCTCCCATCGGCGGTAAAGTCGATTTTCCAGTTTTCCTCCGCTCCGAGAGGAGGAAAACTGGAAATTGCATTTATGCTGCGGGCGCATGTGGCGGAAATCTTTCAATCCGGTTTTTTATCCTTTTTCCCCTTCTTTTGCTTGTTGGTGGGTCTCGGGTCGGGGCTTAGCTCCACAAAACGAACGATGGACGCGTGTGAATAACAATCGGGTGAAAATAATCCCAAATCACAATAAAAACGCAATAAATCGAACGTCTCTCGTATTAGCCCTTCACTTTACTTAACAAGCAAAGTAAGCTTACCAGAACCGTTACCTTAACAAAACCAGAGATCCGGATATGTACGATTCATAAAATAAGTGAAACCAGCAAAATCTTCATTTCAACAGGACAACCAGAAAAGCAAATCCTATACTCGCAGACATGCCCCGGTGGTCGATGCATCGCTGCTTTTCTGTGCATGTGAACAACTATGGGGCGTTCTGCTGCGGTCCAAAGCTGTTATCGAGCTTGACTTGACCATTCCCATCAGTCCTAAGGCCCGTTGGTTAGGTCCAGAGAGTTTCCAAATCTATGCGTGTCGAAAAAAAAAAGAAAAATAAAGCCTAGATGTTGATTGCAAGATTACAAAATATTCTGTGTCACTGCTTTAGATAAGAAACGTGATAACACTCAATGCTTTTCAAATTTCTTTCATACAAGTGTTCGCTTAAGGGCCCCTCTGTTCGCATGGAATTGAATTCTTAAGAACTTATTATCAGGTGAGTCACACCGATGATCATTAAAGAGTACGAGTGATGAAAGACCTAAGATGGAGTTGTAGACAGGAGCGAATTGCTTTAATAGAGTGATATCTCGGATTTTGTTGTTTCATTATGGGGATGTTATTTGATGACCATTTATATATTGCTACATTTGTTTCTGGGGCAGTATAAATATATATATATATTTATATTCAAAAGCCTCGAAATTCAATTCAGCATGTGTCAATTGCCGAAGTCAGCTGCTGTGATTTTTTTTCTCTCCACTCACATCATGTGGGAGTTCACTAGATATGGCTACACGAAAAAATGGAACGTTTGATTCTTTCATTTGATCTTATGTTAATTGGAAATGGAAAGGTCTTGCGACTTTATTCGGACACTCACGCAGCTTTACCGCCGCTTGCATGGGCGGTATAATCGCATTTTCCAGTTTTCCTCCACTGTGAGAGGAGGATAACTGGCAGTTGCAGCTTTACCGCCGCTCTCATCGGCGGTAAACTGGATTTTCCAGTTTTACTCCGCTCCGAGAGGAGGAAATCTGGCAATTGCACCTTTACCGCCGCTCCCATCGGCGGTAAAGTCGATTTTCCAGTTTTCCTCCCCTCCGAGAGGAGGAAATCTGGCAATTGCAGATTTACCGCCGCTCCCATCGGCGGTAAAGTCGATTTTCCAGTTTTCCTCCGCTCCGAGAGGAGGAAAACTGGAAATTGCATTTATGCTGCGGGCGAATGTGGCGGAAATCTTTCAATCCTGTTTTTTATCCTTTTTCCCCTTCTTTTGCTTGTTGGTGGGTCTCGGGTCGGGGCTTAGCTCCACAAAACGAACGATGGACGCGTGTGAATAACAATCGGGTGAAAATAATCCCAAATCACAATAAAAACGCAATAAATCGAACGTCTCTCGTATTAGCCCTTCACTTTCCTTAACCAGCAAAGTAAGCTTACCAGAACCGTTACCTTAACAAAACCAGAGATCCGGATATGTACGATTCATAAAATAAGTGAAACCAGCAAAATCTTCATTTCAACAGGACAACCAGAAAAGCAAATCCTATACTCGCAGACATGCCCCGGTGGTCGATGCATCGCTGCTTTTCTGTGCATGTGAACAACTATGGGGCGTTTTGCTGCGGTCCAAAGCTGTTATCGAGCTTGACTTGACCATTCCCATCAGTCCTAAGGCCCGTTGGTTAGGTCCAGAGAGTTTCCAAATCTATGCGTGTCGAAAAAAAAAAGAAAAATAAAGCCTAGATGTTGATTGCAAGATTACAAAATATTCTGTGTCACTGCTTTAGATAAGAAACGTGATAACACTCAATGCTTTTCAAATTTCTTTCATACAAGTGTTCGCTTAAGGGCCCCTCTGTTCGCATGGAATTGAATTCTTAAGAACTTATTATCAGGTGAGTCACACCGATGATCATTAAAGAGTACGAGTGATGAAAGACCTAAGATGGAGTTGTAGACAGGAGCGAATTGCTTTAATAGAGTGATATCTCGGATTTTGTTGTTTCATTATGGGGATGTTATTTGATGACCATTTATATATTGCTACATTTGTTTCTGGGGCAGTATAAATATATATATATATTTATATTCAAAAGCCTCGAAATTCAATTCAGCATGTGTCAATTGCCGAAGTCAGCTGCTGTGATTTTTTTTCTCTCCACTCACATCATGTGGGAGTTCACTAGATATGGGCTACACGAAAAAACGGAACGTTTGATTCTTTCATTTGATCTTATGTTAATTGGAAATGGAAAGGTCTTGCGACTTTATTCGGACACTCACGCAGCCTTACCGCCGCTTGCATGGGCGGTAAAATCGCATTTTCCAGTTTTCCTCCACTGTGAGAGGAGGAAAACTGGCAGTTGCAGCTTTACCGTCGCTCTCATCGGCGGTAAACTGGATTTTCCAGTTTTCCTCCGCTCCGAGAGGAGGAAATCTGGCAATTGCAGCTTTACCGCCGCTCCCATCGGCGGTAAAGTCGATTTTCCAGTTTTCCTCCGCTCCGAGAGGAGGAAAACTGGAAATTGCATTTATGCTGCGGGCGCATGTGGCGGAAATCTTTCAATCCGGTTTTTTATCCTTTTTCCCCTTCTTTTGCTTGTTGGTGGGTCTCGGGTCGGGGCTTAGCTCCACAAAACGAACGATGGACGCGTGTGAATAACAATCGGGTGAAAATAATCCCAAATCACAATAAAAACGCAATAAATCGAACGTCTCTCGTATTAGCCCTTCACTTTACTTAACAAGCAAAGTAAGCTTACCAGAACCGTTACCTTAACAAAACCAGAGATCCGGATATGTACGATTCATAAAATAAGTGAAACCAGCAAAATCTTCATTTCAACAGGACAACCAGAAAAGCAAATCCTATACTCGCAGACATGCCCCGGTGGTCGATGCATCGCTGCTTTTCTGTGCATGTGAACAACTATGGGGCGTTCTGCTGCGGTCCAAAGCTGTTATCGAGCTTGACTTGACCATTCCCATCAGTCCTAAGGCCCGTTGGTTAGGTCCAGAGAGTTTCCAAATCTATGCGTGTCGAAAAAAAAAAGAAAAATAAAGCCTAGATGTTGATTGCAAGATTACAAAATATTCTGTGTCACTGCTTTAGATAAGAAACGTGATAACACTCAATGCTTTTCAAATTTCTTTCATACAAGTGTTCGCTTAAGGGCCCCTCTGTTCGCATGGAATTGAATTCTTAAGAACTTATTATCAGGTGAGTCACACCGATGATCATTAAAGAGTACGAGTGATGAAAGACCTAAGATGGAGTTGTAGACAGGAGCGAATTGCTTTAATAGAGTGATATCTCGGATTTTGTTGTTTCATTATGGGGATGTTATTTGATGACCATTTATATATTGCTACATTTGTTTCTGGGGCAGTATAAATATATATATATATTTATATTCAAAAGCCTCGAAATTCAATTCAGCATGTGTCAATTGCCGAAGTCAGCTGCTGTGATTTTTTTTCTCTCCACTCACATCATGTGGGAGTTCACTAGATATGGGCTACACGAAAAAACGGAACGTTTGATTCTTTCATTTGATCTTATGTTAATTGGAAATGGAAAGGTCTTGCGACTTTATTCGGACACTCACGCAGCTTTACCGCCGCTTGCATGGGCGGTAAAATCGCATTTTCCAGTTTTCCTCCATTGTGAGAGGAGGAAAACTGGCAGTTGCAGCTTTACCGTCGCTCTCATCGGCGGTAAACTGGATTTTCCAGTTTTCCTCCGCTCCGAGAGGAGGAAATCTGGCAATTGCACCTTTACCGCCGCTCCCATCGGCGGTAAAGTCGATTTTCCAGTTTTCCTCCGCTCCGAGAGGAGGAAAACTGGAAATTGCATTTATGCTGCGGGCGCATGTGGCGGAAATCTTTCAATCCGGTTTTTTATCCTTTTTCCCCTTCTTTTGCTTGTTGGTGGGTCTCGGGTCGGGGCTTAGCTCCACAAAACGAACGATGGACGCGTGTGAATAACAATCGGGTGAAAATAATCCCAAATCACAATAAAAACGCAATAAATCGAACGTCTCTCGTATTAGCCCTTCACTTTACTTAACAAGCAAAGTAAGCTTACCAGAACCGTTACCTTAACAAAACCAGAGATCCGGATATGTACTATTCATAAAATAAGTGAAACCAGCAAAATCTTCATTTCAACAGGACAACCAGAAAAGCAAATCCTATACTCGCAGACATGCCCCGGTGGTCGATGCATCGCTGCTTTTCTGTGCATGTGAACAACTATGGGGCGTTCTGCTGCGGTCCAAAGCTGTTATCGAGCTTGACTTGACCATTCCCATCAGTCCTAAGGCCCGTTGGTTAGGTCCAGAGAGTTTCCAAATCTATGCGTGTCGAAAAAGAAAAGAAAAATAAAGCTTAGATGTTGATTGCATGATTACAAGATATTCTGTGTCACTGCTTTAGATATGAAACGTGATAACACTCAATGCTTTTCAAGTTTCTTTCATACAAGTGTTAGCTTAAGGGCCCCTCTGTTCGCCTGGAATTGAATTCTTAAGAACTTATTATCAGGTGAGTCACACCGATGATCATTAAAGAGTACGAGTGATGAAAGACCTAAGATGGAGTTGTAGACAGGAGCGAATTGCTTTAATAGAGTGATATCTCGGATTTTGTTGTTTCATTATGGGGATGTTATTTGATGACCATTTATATATTGCTACATTTGTTTCTGGGGCAGTATAAATATATATATATTTATATTCAAAAGCCTCGAAATTCAATTCAGCATGTGTCAATTGCCGAAGTCAGCTGCTGTGATTTTTTTTCTCTCCACTCACATCATGTGGGAGTTCACTAGATATGGGCTACACGAAAAAACGGAACGTTTGATTCTTTCATTTGATCTTATGTTAATTGGAAATGGAAAGGTCTTGCGACTTTATTCGGACACTCACGCAGCTTTACCGCCGCTTGCATGGGCGGTAAAATCGCATTTTCCAGTTTTCCTCCACTGTGAGAGGAGGAAAACTGGCAGTTGCAGCTTTACCGTCGCTCTCATCGGCGGTAAACTGGATTTTCCAGTTTTCCTCCGCTCCGAGAGGAGGAAATCTGGTAATTGCAGCTTTACCGCCGCTCCCATCGGCGGTAAAGTCGATTTTCCAGTTTTCCTCCGCTCCGAGAGGGGGAAAACTGGAAATTGCATTTATGCTGCGGGCGTATGTGGCGGAAATCTTTCAATCCGGTTTTTTATCCTTTTTCCCCTTCTTTTGCTTGTTGGTGGGTCTCGGGTCGGGGCTTAGCTCCACAAAACGAACGATGGACGCGTGTGAATAACAATCGGGTGAAAATAATCCCAAATCACAATAAAAACGCAATAAATCGAACGTCTGTCGTATTAGCCCTTCACTTTCCTTAACAAGCAAAGTAAGCTTACCAGAACCGTTACCTTAACAAAACCAGAGATCCGGATATGTACGATTCATAAAATAAGTGAAACCAGCAAAATCTTCATTTCAACAGGACAACCAGAAAAGCAAATCCTATACTCGCAGACATGCCCCGGTGGTCGAAGCATCGCTGCTTTTCTGTGCATGTGAACAACTATGGGGCGTTCTGCTGCGGTCCAAAGCTGTTATCGAGCTTGACTTGACCATTCCCATCTGTCCTAAGGCCCGTTGGTTAGGTCCAGAGAGTTTCCAAATCTATGCGTGTCGAAAAAAAAAGAAAAATAAAGCTTAGATGTTGATTGCAAGATTACAAAATATTCTGTGTCACTGCTTTAGATATGAAACGTGATAACACTCAATGCTTTTCAAATTTCTTTCATACAAGTGTTAGCTTAAGGGCCCCTCTGTTCGCATGGAATTGAATTCTTAAGAACTTATTATCAGGTGAGTCACACCGATGATCATTAAAGAGTACGAGTGATGAAAGACCTAAGATGGAGTTGTAGACAGGAGCGAATTGCTTTAATAGAGTGATATCTCGGATTTTGTTGTTTCATTATGGGGATGTTATTTGATGACCATTTATATATTGCTACATTTGTTTCTGGGGCAGTATAAATATATATATATATATATATATATTTATATTCAAAAGCCTCGAAATTCAATTCAGCATGTGTCAATTGCCGAAGTCAGCTGCTGTGATTTTTTTTCTCTCCACTCACATCATGTGGGAGTTCACTAGATATGGGCTACACGAAAAAATGGAACGTTTGATTCTTTCATTTGATCTTATGTTAATTGGAAATGGAAAGGTCTTGCGACTTTATTCGGACACTCACGCAGCTTTACCGCCGCTTGCATGGGCGGTATAATCGCATTTTCCAGTTTTCCTCCACCGTGAGAGGAGGAAAACTGGCAGTTGCAGCTTTACCGCCGCTCTCATCGGCGGTAAACTGGATTTTCCAGTTTTCCTCCGCTCCGAGTGGAGGAAATCTGGCAATTGCAGATTTACCGCCGCTCCCATCGGCGGTAAAGTCGATTTTCCAGTTTTCCTCCGCTCCGAGAGGAGGAAAACTGGAAATTGCATTTATGCTGCGGGCGCATGTGGCGGAAATCTTTCAATCCGGTTTTTTATCCTTTTTCCCCTTCTTTTGCTTGTTGGTGGGTCTCGGGTCGGGGCTTAGCTCCACAAAACGAACGATGGACGCGTGTGAATAACAATCGGGTGAAAATAATCCCAAATCACAATAAAAACGCAATAAATCGAACGTCTCTCGTATTAGCCCTTCACTTTACTTAACAAGCAAAGTAAGCTTACCAGAACCGTTACCTTAACAAAACCAGAGATCCGGATATGTACGATTCATAAAATAATTGAAACCAGCAAAATCTTCATTTCAACAGGACAACCAGAAAAGCAAATCCTATACTCGCAGACATGCCCCGGTGGTCGATGCATCGCTGCTTTTCTGTGCATGTGAACAACTATGGGGCGTTCTGCTGCGATCCAAAGCTGTTATCGAGCTTGACTTGACCATTCCCATCAGTCCTAAGGCCCGTTGGTTAGGTCCAGAGAGTTTCCAAATCTATGCGTGTCGAAAAAGAAAAGAAAAATAAAGCTTAGATGTTGATTGCAAGATTACAAAATATTCTGTGTCACTGCTTTAGATATGAAACGTGATAACACTCAATGCTTTTCAAGTTTCTTTAATACAAGTGTTAGCTTAGGGGCCCCTCTGTTCGCCTGGAATTGAATTCTTAAGAACTTATTATCAGGTGAGTCACACCGATGATCATTAAAGAGTACGAGTGATGAAAGACCTAAGATGGAGTTGTAGACAGGAGCGAATTGCTTTAATAGAGTGATATCTCGGATTTTGTTGTTTCATTATGGGGATGTTATTTGATGACCATTTATATATTGCTACATTTGTTTCTGGGGCAGTATAAATATATATATATTTATATTCAAAAGCCTCGAAATTCAATTCAGCATGTGTCAATTGCCGAAGTCAGCTGCTGTGATTTTTTTTCTCTCCACTCACATCATGTGGGAGTTCACTAGATATGGGCTACACGAAAAAACGGAACGTTTGATTCTTTCATTTGATCTTATGTTAATTGGAAATGAAAAGGTCTTGCGACTTTATTCGGACACTCACGCAGCTTTACCGCCGCTTGCATGGGCGGTAAAATCGCATTTTCCAGTTTTCCTCCACTGTGAGAGGAGGAAAACTGGCAGTTGCAGCTTTACCGTCGCTCTCATCGGCGGTAAACTGGATTTTCCAGTTTTCCTCCGCTCCGAGAGGAGGAAATCTGGTAATTGCAGCTTTACCGCCGCTCCCATCGGCGGTAAAGTCGATTTTCCAGTTTTCCTCCGCTCCGAGAGGGGGAAAACTGGAAATTGCATTTATGCTGCGGGCGCATGTGGCGGAAATCTTTCAATCCGGTTTTTTATCCTTTTTCCCCTTCTTTTGCTTGTTGGTGGGTCTCGGGTCGGGGCTTAGCTCCACAAAACGAACGATGGACGCGTGTGAATAACAATCGGGTGAAAATAATCCCAAATCACAATAAAAACGCAATAAATCGAACGTCTCTCGTATTAGCCCTTCACTTTCCTTAACAAGCAAAGTAAGCTTACCAGAACCGTTACCTTAACAAAACCAGAGATCCGGATATGTACGATTCATAAAATAAGTGAAACCAGCAAAATCTTCATTTCAACAGGACAACCAGAAAAGCAAATCCTATACTCGCAGACATGCCCCGGTGGTCGAAGCATCGCTGCTTTTCTGTGCATGTGAACAACTATGGGGCGTTCTGCTGCGGTCCAAAGCTGTTATCGAGCTTGACTTGACCATTCCCATCTGTCCTAAGGCCCGTTGGTTAGGTCCAGAGAGTTTCCAAATCTATGCGTGTCGAAAAAAAAAGAAAAATAAAGCTTAGATGTTGATTGCAAGATTACAAAATATTCTGTGTCACTGCTTTAGATATGAAACGTGATAACACTCAATGCTTTTCAAATTTCTTTCATACAAGTGTTCGCTTAAGGGCCCCTCTGTTCGCATGGAATTGAATTCTTAAGAACTTATTATCAGGTGAGTCACACCGATGATCATTAAAGAGTACGAGTGATGAAAGACCTAAGAGGGAGTTGTAGACAGGAGCGAATTGCTTTAATAGAGTGATATCTCGGATTTTGTTGTTTCATTATGGGGATGTTATTTGATGACCGTTTATATATTGCTACATTTGTTTCTGGGGCAGTATAAATATATATATATATATATTTATATTCAAAAGCCTCGAAATTCAATTCAGCATGTGTCAATTGCCGAAGTCAGCTGCTGTGATTTTTTTTCTCTCCACTCACATCATGTGGGAGTTCACTAGATATGGGCTACACGAAAAAATGGAACGTTTGATTCTTTCATTTGATCTTATGTTAATTGGAAATGGAAAGGTCTTGCGACTTTATTCGGACACTCACGCAGCTTTACCGCCGCTTGCATGGGCGGTATAATCGCATTTTCCAGTTTTCCTCCACCGTGAGAGGAGGAAAACTGGCAGTTGCAGCTTTACCGCCGCTCTCATCGGCGGTAAACTGGATTTTCCAGTTTTCCTCCGCTCCGAGTGGAGGAAATCTGGCAATTGCAGATTTACCGCCGCTCCCATCGGCGGTAAAGTCGATTTTCCAGTTTTCCTCCGCTCCGAGAGGAGGAAAACTGGAAATTGCATTTATGCTGCGGGCGCATGTGGCGGAAATCTTTCAATCCGGTTTTTTATCCTTTTTCCCCTTCTTTTGCTTGTTGGTGGGTCTCGGGTCGGGGCTTAGCTCCACAAAACGAACGATGGACGCGTGTGAATAACAATCGGGTGAAAATAATCCCAAATCACAATAAAAACGCAATAAATCGAACGTCTCTCGTATTAGCCCTTCACTTTCCTTAACAAGCAAAGTAAGCTTACCAGAACCGTTACCTTAACAAAACCAGAGATCCGGATATGTACGATTCATAAAATAAGTGAAACCAGCAAAATCTTCATTTCAACAGGACAACCAGAAAGGCAAATCCTATACTCGCAGACATGCCCCAGTGGTCGATGCATCGCTGCTTTTCTGTGCATGTGAACAACTATGGGGCGTTCTGCTGCGGTCCAAAGCTGTTATCGAGCTTGACTTGACCATTCCCATCTGTCCTAAGGCCCGTTGGTTAGGTCCAGAGAGTTTCCAAATCTATGCGTGTCGAAAAAAAAAGAAAAATAAAGCTTAGATGTTGATTGCAAGATTACAAAATATTCTGTGTCACTGCTTTAGATATGAAACGTGATAACACTCAATGCTTTTCAAATTTCTTTCATACAAGTGTTAGCTTAAGGGCCCCTCTGTTCGCATGGAATTGAATTCTTAAGAACTTATTATCAGGTGAGTCACACCGATGATCATTAAAGAGTACGAGTGATGAAAGACCTAAGATGGAGTTGTAGACAGGAGCGAATTGCTTTAATAGAGTGATATCTCGGATTTTGTTGTTTCATTATGGGGATGTTATTTGATGACCATTTATATATTGCTACATTTGTTTCTGGGGCAGTATAAATATATATATATATATATTTATATTCAAAAGCCTCGAAATTCAATTCAGCATGTGTCAATTGCCGAAGTCAGCTGCTGTGATTTTTTTTCTCTCCACTCACATCATGTGGGAGTTCACTAGATATGGGCTACACGAAAAAACGGAACGTTTGATTCTTTCATTTGATCTTATGTTAATTGGAAATGAAAAGGTCTTGCGACTTTATTCGGACACTCACGCAGCTTTACCGCCGCTTGCATGGGCGGTAAAATCGCATTTTCCAGTTTTCCTCCACTGTGAGAGGAGGAAAACTGGCAGTTGCAGCTTTACCGTCGCTCTCATCGGCGGTAAACTGGATTTTCTAGTTTTCCTCCGCTCCGAGAGGAGGAAATCTGGTAATTGCAGCTTTACCGCCGCTCCCATCGGCGGTAAACTCGATTTTCCAGTTTTCCTCCGCTCCGAGAGGGGGAAAACTGGAAATTGCATTTATGCTGCGGGCGCATGTGCCGGAAATCTTTCAATCCGGTTTTTTATCCTTTTTCCCCTTCTTTTGCTTGTTGGTGGGTCTCGGGTCGGGGCTTAGCTCCACAAAACGAACGATGGACGCGTGTGAATAACAATCGGGTGAAAATAATCCCAAATCACAATAAAAACGCAATAAATCGAACGTCTCTCGTATTAGCCCTTCACTTTCCTTAACAAGCAAAGTAAGCTTACCAGAACCGTTACCTTAACAAAACCAGAGATCCGGATATGTACGATTCATAAAATAAGTGAAACCAGCAAAATCTTCATTTCAACAGGACAACCAGAAAGGCAAATCCTATACTCGCAGACATGCCCCAGTGGTCGATGCATCGCTGCTTTTCTGTGCATGTGAACAACTATGGGGCGTTCTGCTGCGGTCCAAAGCTGTTATCGAGCTTGACTTGACCATTCCCATCTGTCCTAAGGCCCGTTGGTTAGGTCCAGAGAGTTTCCAAATCTATGCGTGTCGAAAAAAAAAGAAAAATAAAGCTTAGATGTTGATTGCAAGATTACAAAATATTCTGTGTCACTGCTTTAGATATGAAACGTGATAACACTCAATGCTTTTCAAATTTCTTTCATACAAGTGTTAGCTTAAGGGCCCCTCTGTTCGCATGGAATTGAATTCTTAAGAACTTATTATCAGGTGAGTCACACCGATGATCATTAAAGAGTACGAGTGATGAAAGACCTAAGATGGAGTTGTAGACAGGAGCGAATTGCTTTAATAGAGTGATATCTCGGATTTTGTTGTTTCATTATGGGGATGTTATTTGATGACCATTTATATATTGCTACATTTGTTTCTGGGGCAGTATAAATATATATATATATATTTATATTCAAAAGCCTCGAAATTCAATTCAGCATGTGTCAATTGCCGAAGTCAGCTGCTGTGATTTTTTTTCTCTCCACTCACATCATGTGGGAGTTCACTAGATATGGGCTACACGAAAAAACGGAACGTTTGATTCTTTCATTTGATCTTATGTTAATTGGAAATGGAAAGGTCTTGCGACTTTATTCGGACACTCACGCAGCTTTACCGCCGCTTGCATGGGCGGTAAAATCGCATTTTCCAGTTTTCCTCCACTGTGAGAGGAGGAAAACTGGCAGTTGCAGCTTTACCGTCGCTCTCATCGGCGGTAAACTGGATTTTCTAGTTTTCCTCCGCTCCGAGAGGAGGAAATCTGGTAATTGCAGCTTTACCGCCGCTCCCATCGGCGGTAAACTCGATTTTCCAGTTTTCCTCCGCTCCGAGAGGGGGAAAACTGGAAATTGCATTTATGCTGCGGGCGCATGTGCCGGAAATCTTTCAATCCGGTTTTTTATCCTTTTTCCCCTTCTTTTGCTTGTTGGTGGGTCTCGGGTCGGGGCTTAGCTCCACAAAACGAACGATGGACGCGTGTGAATAACAATCGGGTGAAAATAATCCCAAATCACAATAAAAACGCAATAAATCGAACGTCTCTCGTATTAGCCCTTCACTTTCCTTAACAAGCAAAGTAAGCTTACCAGAACCGTTACCTTAACAAAACCAGAGATCCGGATATGTACGATTCATAAAATAAGTGAAACCAGCAAAATCTTCATTTCAACAGGACAACCAGAAAGGCAAATCCTATACTCGCAGACATGCCCCAGTGGTCGATGCATCGCTGCTTTTCTGTGCATGTGAACAACTATGGGGCGTTCTGCTGCGGTCCAAAGCTGTTATCGAGCTTGACTTGACCATTCCCATCTGTCCTAAGGCCCGTTGGTTAGGTCCAGAGAGTTTCCAAATCTATGCGTGTCGAAAAAAAAAGAAAAATAAAGCTTAGATGTTGATTGCAAGATTACAAAATATTCTGTGTCACTGCTTTAGATATGAAACGTGATAACACTCAATGCTTTTCAAATTTCTTTCATACAAGTGTTAGCTTAAGGGCCCCTCTGTTCGCAAGGAATTGAATTCTTAAGAACTTATTATCAGGTGAGTCACACCGATGATCATTAAAGAGTACGAGTGATGAAAGACCTAAGATGGAGTTGTAGACAGGAGCGAATTGCTTTAATAGAGTGATATCTCGGATTTTGTTGTTTCATTATGGGGATGTTATTTGATGACCATTTATATATTGCTACATTTGTTTCTGGGGCAGTATAAATATATATATATATATTTATATTCAAAAGCCTCGAAATTCAATTCAGCATGTGTCAATTGCCGAAGTCAGCTGCTGTGATTTTTTTTCTCTCCACTCACATCATGTGGGAGTTCACTAGATATGGGCTACACGAAAAAACGGAACGTTTGATTCTTTCATTTGATCTTATGTTAATTGGAAATGGAAAGGTCTTGCGACTTTATTCGGACACTCACGCAGCTTTACCGCCGCTTGCATGGGCGGTAAAATCGCATTTTCCAGTTTTCCTCGACTGTGAGAGGAGCAAAACAGGCAGTTGCAGCTTTACCGCCGCTCTCATCGGCGGTCAACTGGATTTTCCAGTTTTCCTCCGCTCCGAGAGGAGGAAATCTGGCAATTGCAGCTTTACCGCCGCTCCCATCGGCGGTAAAGTCGATTTTCCAGTTTTCCTCTGCTCCGAGAGGAGGAAAACTGGAAATTGCATTTATGCTGCGGGCGCATGTGGCGGAAATCTTTCAATCCGGTTTTTTATCCTTTTTCCCCTTCTTTTGCTTGTTGGTGGGTCTCGGGTCGGGGCTTAGCTCCACAAAACGAACGATGGACGCGTGTGAATAACAATCGGGTGAAAATAATCCCAAATCACAATAAAAACGCAATAAATCGAACGTCTCTCGTATTAGCCCTTCACTTTACTTAACAAGTAAAGTAAGCTTACCAGAACCGTTACCTTAACAAAACCAGAGATCCGGATATGTACGATTCATAAAATAAGTGGAACCAGCAAAATCTTCATTTCAACAGGACAACCAGAAAAGCAAATCCTATACTCGCAGACATGCCCCGGTGGTCGATGCATCGCTGCTTTTCTGCGCATGTGAACAACTATGGGGCGTTCTGCTGCGGTCCAAAGCTGTTATCGAGCTTGACTTGACCATTCCCATCAGTCCTAAGGCCCGTTGGTTAGGTCCAGAGAGTTTCCAAATCTATGCGTGTCGAAAAAAAAAAGAAAAATAAAGCCTAGATGTTGATTGCAAGATTACAAAATATTCTGTGTCACTGCTTTAGATAAGAAACGTGATAACACTCAATGCTTTTCAAATTTCTTTCATACAAGTGTTCGCTTAAGGGCCCCTCTGTTCGCATGGAATTGAATTCTTAAGAACTTATTATCAGGTGAGTCACACCGATGATCTTTAAAGAGTACGAGTGATGAAAGACCTAAGATGGAGTTGTAGAAAGGAGCGAATCGCTTTAATAGAGTGATATCTCGGATTTTGTTGTTTCATTATGGGGATGTTATTTGATGACCATTTATATATTGCTACATTTGTTTCTGGGGCAGTATAAATATATATATATATATATTTATATTCAAAAGCCTCGAAATTCAATTCAGCATGTGTCAATTGCCGAAGTCAGCTGCTGTGATTTTTTTTCTCTCCACTCACATCGTGTGGGAGTTCACTAGATATGGGCTACACGAAAAAACGGAACGTTTGATTCTTTCATTTGATCTTATGTTAATTGGAAATGGAAAGGTCTTGCGACTTTATTCGGACACTCATGCAGCTTTACCGCCGCTTGCATGGGCGGTAAATCGCATTTTCCAGTTTTCCTCCACTGTGAGAGGAGGAAAACAGGCAGTTGCAGCTTTACCGCCGCTCTCATCGGCGGTCAACTGGATTTTCCAGTTTTCCTCCGCTCCGAGAGGAGGAAATCTGGCAATTGCAGATTTACCGCCGCTCCCATCGGCGGTAAAGTCGATTTTCCAGTTTTCCTCTGCTCCGAGAGGAGGAAAACTGGAAATTGCATTTATGCTGCGGGCGCATGTGGCGGAAATCTTTCAATCCGGTTTTTTATCCTTTTTCCCCTTCTTTTGCTTGTTGGTGGGTCTCGGGTCGGGGCTTAGCTCCACAAAACGAACGATGGACGCGTGTGAATAACAATCGGGTGAAAATAATCCCAAATCACAATAAAAACGCAATAAATCGAACGTCTCTCGTATTAGCCCTTCACTTTACTTAACAAGCAAAGTAAGCTTACCAGAACCGTTACCTTAACAAAACCAGAGATCCGGATATGTACGATTCATAAAATAAGTGAAACCAGCAAAATCTTCATTTCAACAGGACAACCAGAAAAGCAAATCCTATACTCGCAGACATGCCCCGTTGGTCGATGCATCGCTGCTTTTCTGTGCATGTGAACAACTATGGGGCGTTCTGCTGCGGTCCAAAGCTGTTATCGAGCTTGACTTGACCATTCCCATCAGTCCTAAGGCCCGTTGGTTAGGTCCAGAGAGTTTCCAAATCTATGCGTGTCGAAAAAAAAAAGAAAAATAAAGCCTAGATGTTGATTGCAAGATTACAAAATATTCTGTGTCACTGCTTTAGATAAGAAACGTGATAACACTCAATGCTTTTCAAATTTCTTTCATACAAGTGTTCGCTTAAGGGCCCCTCTGTTCGCATGGAATTGAATTCTTAAGAACTTATTATCAGGTGAGTCACACCGATGATCTTTAAAGAGTACGAGTGATAAAGACCTAAGATGGCACTACACCAAAAACGGAAATTTGGAACGCTTTTAGAACGGTTTAACGGATTAGGAACGGACGGATTAGGAACGGTAATGCGTTCCAATTTCCTGTTTTCCGTTCCTAATCCGTTAATCCGTTCCAAAAATAGGAAATTGGAACGGTTTTGGAACGGTTTAACAGATTAGGAACGGGCGAATCAGGAACGGAAATCCGTTCCAATTTCCCGTTTTTGGTGTAGTGTGGAGTTGTAGACAGGAGCGAATTGCTTTAATAGAGTGATATCTCGGATTTTGTTGTTTCATTATGGGGATGTTATTTGATGACCATTTATATATTGCTACATTTGTTTCTGGGGCAGTATAAATATATATATATATATATTTATATTCAAAAGCCTCGAAATTCAATTCAGCATGTGTCAATTGCCGAAGTCAGCTGCTGTGATTTTTTTTCTCTCCACTCACATCATGTGGGAGTTCACTGGATATGGGCTACACGAAAAAACGGAACGTTTGATTCTTTCATTTGATCTTATGTTAATTGGAAATGGAAAGGTCTTGCGACTTTATTCGGACACTCACGCAGCTTTACCGCCGCTTGCATGGGCGGTAAAATCGCATTTTCCAGTTTTCCTCCACTGTGAGAGGAGCAAAACAGGCAGTTGCAGCTTTACCGCCGCTCTCATCGGCGGTAAGCTGGATTTTCCAGTTTTCCTCCGCTCCGAGAGGAGGAAATCTGGCAATTGCAGCTTTACCGCCGCTCCCATCGGCGGTAAAGTCGATTTTCCAGTTTTCCTCTGCTCCGAGAGGAGGAAAACTGGAAATTGCATTTATGCTGCGGGCGCATGTGGCGGAAATCTTTCAATCCGGTTTTTTATCCTTTTTCCCCTTCTTTTGCTTGTTGGTGGGTCTCGGGTCGGGGCTTAGCTCCACAAAACGAACGATGGACGCGTGTGAATAACAATCGGGTGAAAATAATCCCAAATCACAATAAAAACGCAATAAATCGAACGTCTCTCGTATTAGCCCTTCACTTTACTTAACAAGCAAAGTAAGCTTACCAGAACCGTTACCTTAACAAAACCAGAGATCCGGATATGTACGATTCATAAAATAAGTGGAACCAGCAAAATCTTCATTTCAACAGGACAACCAGAAAAGCAAATCCTATACTCGCAGACATGCCCCGGTGGTCGATGCATCGCTGCTTTTCTGCGCATGTGAACAACTATGGGGCGTTCTGCTGCGGTCCAAAGCTGTTATCGAGCTTGACTTGACCATTCCCATCAGTCCTAAGGCCCGTTGGTTAGGTCCAGAGAGTTTCCAAATCTATGCGTGTTGAAAAAAAAAAGAAAAATAAAGCCTAGATGTTGATTGCAAGATTACAAAATATTCTGTGTCACTGCTTTAGATAAGAAACGTGATAACACTCAATGCTTTTCAAATTTCTTTCATACAAGTGTTCGCTTAAGGGCCCCTCTGTTCGCATGGAATTGAATTCTTAAGAACTTATTATCAGGTGAGTCACACCGATGATCTTTAAAGAGTACGAGTGATGAAAGACCTAAGATGGAGTTGTAGAAAGGAGCGAATCGCTTTAATAGAGTGATATCTCGGATTTTGTTGTTTCATTATGGGGATGTTATTTGATGACCATTTATATATTGCTACATTTGTTTCTGGGGCAGTATAAATATATATATATATATATTTATATTCAAAAGCCTCGAAATTCAATTCAGCATGTGTCAATTGCCGAAGTCAGCTGCTGTGATTTTTTTTCTCTCCACTCACATCGTGTGGGAGTTTACTAGATATGGGCTACACGAAAAAACGGAACGTTTGATTCTTTCATTTGATCTTATGTTAATTGGAAATGGAAAGGTCTTGCGACTTTATTCGGACACTCACGCAGCTTTACCGCCGCTTGCATGGGCGGTAAATCGCATTTTCCAGTTTTCCTCCACTGTGAGAGGAGGAAAACAGGCAGTTGCAGCTTTACCGCCGCTCTCATCGGCGGTCAACTGGATTTTCCAGTTTTCCTCCGCTCCGAGAGGAGGAAATCTGGCAATTGCAGCTTTACCGCCGCTCCCATCGGCGGTAAAGTCGATTTTCCAGTTTTCCTCTGCTCCGAGAGGAGGAAAACTGGAAATTGCATTTATGCTGCGGCGCATGTGGCGGAAATCTTTCAATCCGGTTTTTTATCCTTTTTCCCCTTCTTTTGCTTGTTGGTGGGTCTCGGGTCGGGGCTTAGCTCCACAAAACGAACGATGGACGCGTGTGAATAACAATCGGGTGAAAATAATCCCAAATCACAATAAAAACGCAATAAATCGAACGTCTCTCGTATTAGCCCTTCACTTTACTTAACAAGCAAAGTAAGCTTACCAGAACCGTTACCTTAACAAAACCAGAGATCCGGATATGTACGATTCATAAAATAAGTGAAACCAGCAAAATCTTCATTTCAACAGGACAACCAGAAAGGCAAATCCTATACTCGCAGACATGCCCCAGTGGTCGATGCATCGCTGCTTTTCTGTGCATGTGAACAACTATGGGGCGTTCTGCTGCGGTCCAAAGCTGTTATCGAGCTTGACTTGACCATTCCCATCTGTCCTAAGGCCCGTTGGTTAGGTCCAGAGAGTTTCCAAATCTATGCGTGTCGAAAAAAAAAGAAAAATAAAGCTTAGATGTTGATTGCAAGATTACAAAATATTCTGTGTCACTGCTTTAGATATGAAACGTGATAACACTCAATGCTTTTCAAATTTCTTTCATACAAGTGTTAGCTTAAGGGCCCCTCTGTTCGCATGGAATTGAATTCTTAAGAACTTATTATCAGGTGAGTCACACCGATGATCATTAAAGAGTACGAGTGATGAAAGACCTAAGATGGAGTTGTAGACAGGAGCGAATTGCTTTAATAGAGTGATATCTCGGATTTTGTTGTTTCATTATGGGGATGTTATTTGATGACCATTTATATATTGCTACATTTGTTTCTGGGGCAGTATAAATATATATATATATATTTATATTCAAAAGCCTCGAAATTCAATTCAGCATGTGTCAATTGCCGAAGTCAGCTGCTGTGATTTTTTTTCTCTCCACTCACATCATGTGGGAGTTCACTAGATATGGGCTACACGAAAAAACGGAACGTTTGATTCTTTCATTTGATCTTATGTTAATTGGAAATGGAAAGGTCTTGCGACTTTATTCGGACACTCACGCAGCTTTACCGCCGCTTGCATGGGCGGTAAAATCGCATTTTCCAGTTTTCCTCGACTGTGAGAGGAGCAAAACAGGCAGTTGCAGCTTTACCGCCGCTCTCATCGGCGGTCAACTGGATTTTCCAGTTTTCCTCCGCTCCGAGAGGAGGAAATCTGGCAATTGCAGCTTTACCGCCGCTCCCATCGGCGGTAAAGTCGATTTTCCAGTTTTCCTCTGCTCCGAGAGGAGGAAAACTGGAAATTGCATTTATGCTGCGGGCGCATGTGGCGGAAATCTTTCAATCCGGTTTTTTATCCTTTTTCCCCTTCTTTTGCTTGTTGGTGGGTCTCGGGTCGGGGCTTAGCTCCACAAAACGAACGATGGACGCGTGTGAATAACAATCGGGTGAAAATAATCCCAAATCACAATAAAAACGCAATAAATCGAACGTCTCTCGTATTAGCCCTTCACTTTACTTAACAAGTAAAGTAAGCTTACCAGAACCGTTACCTTAACAAAACCAGAGATCCGGATATGTACGATTCATAAAATAAGTGGAACCAGCAAAATCTTCATTTCAACAGGACAACCAGAAAAGCAAATCCTATACTCGCAGACATGCCCCGGTGGTCGATGCATCGCTGCTTTTCTGTGCATGTGAACAACTATGGGGCGTTCTGCTGCGGTCCAAAGCTGTTATCGAGCTTGACTTGACCATTCCCATCAGTCCTAAGGCCCGTTGGTTAGGTCCAGAGAGTTTCCAAATCTATGCGTGTCGAAAAAAAAAAGAAAAATAAAGCCTAGATGTTGATTGCAAGATTACAAAATATTCTGTGTCACTGCTTTAGATAAGAAACGTGATAACACTCAATGCTTTTCAAATTTCTTTCATACAAGTGTTCGCTTAAGGGCCCCTCTGTTCGCATGGAATTGAATTCTTAAGAACTTATTATCAGGTGAGTCACACCGATGATCTTTAAAGAGTACGAGTGATGAAAGACCTAAGATGGAGTTGTAGAAAGGAGCGAATCGCTTTAATAGAGTGATATCTCGGATTTTGTTGTTTCATTATGGGGATGTTATTTGATGACCATTTATATATTGCTACATTTGTTTCTGGGGCAGTATAAATATATATATATATATATTTATATTCAAAAGCCTCGAAATTCAATTCAGCATGTGTCAATTGCCGAAGTCAGCTGCTGTGATTTTTTTTCTCTCCACTCACATCGTGTGGGAGTTCACTAGATATGGGCTACACGAAAAAACGGAACGTTTGATTCTTTCATTTGATCTTATGTTAATTGGAAATGGAAAGGTCTTGCGACTTTATTCGGACACTCATGCAGCTTTACCGCCGCTTGCATGGGCGGTAAATCGCATTTTCCAGTTTTCCTCCACTGTGAGAGGAGGAAAACAGGCAGTTGCAGCTTTACCGCCGCTCTCATCGGCGGTCAACTGGATTTTCCAGTTTTCCTCCGCTCCGAGAGGAGGAAATCTGGCAATTGCAGATTTACCGCCGCTCCCATCGGCGGTAAAGTCGATTTTCCAGTTTTCCTCTGCTCCGAGAGGAGGAAAACTGGAAATTGCATTTATGCTGCGGCGCATGTGGCGGAAATCTTTCAATCCGGTTTTTTATCCTTTTTCCCCTTCTTTTGCTTGTTGGTGGGTCTCGGGTCGGGGCTTAGCTCCACAAAACGAACGATGGACGCGTGTGAATAACAATCGGGTGAAAATAATCCCAAATCACAATAAAAACGCAATAAATCGAACGTCTCTCGTATTAGCCCTTCACTTTACTTAACAAGCAAAGTAAGCTTACCAGAACCGTTACCTTAACAAAACCAGAGATCCGGATATGTACGATTCATAAAATAAGTGAAACCAGCAAAATCTTCATTTCAACAGGACAACCAGAAAAGCAAATCCTATACTCGCAGACATGCCCCGTTGGTCGATGCATCGCTGCTTTTCTGTGCATGTGAACAACTATGGGGCGTTCTGCTGCGGTCCAAAGCTGTTATCGAGCTTGACTTGACCATTCCCATCAGTCCTAAGGCCCGTTGGTTAGGTCCAGAGAGTTTCCAAATCTATGCGTGTCGAAAAAAAAAAGAAAAATAAAGCCTAGATGTTGATTGCAAGATTACAAAATATTCTGTGTCACTGCTTTAGATAAGAAACGTGATAACACTCAATGCTTTTCAAATTTCTTTCATACAAGTGTTCGCTTAAGGGCCCCTCTGTTCGCATGGAATTGAATTCTTAAGAACTTATTATCAGGTGAGTCACACCGATGATCTTTAAAGAGTACGAGTGATAAAGACCTAAGATGGCACTACACCAAAAACGGAAATTTGGAACGCTTTTAGAACGGTTTAACGGATTAGGAACGGACGGATTAGGAACGGTAATGCGTTCCAATTTCCTGTTTTCCGTTCCTAATCCGTTAATCCGTTCCAAAAATAGGAAATTGGAACGGTTTTGGAACGGTTTAACAGATTAGGAACGGGCGAATCAGGAACGGAAATCCGTTCCAATTTCCCGTTTTTGGTGTAGTGTGGAGTTGTAGACAGGAGCGAATTGCTTTAATAGAGTGATATCTCGGATTTTGTTGTTTCATTATGGGGATGTTATTTGATGACCATTTATATATTGCTACATTTGTTTCTGGGGCAGTATAAATATATATATATATATATTTATATTCAAAAGCCTCGAAATTCAATTCAGCATGTGTCAATTGCCGAAGTCAGCTGCTGTGATTTTTTTTCTCTCCACTCACATCATGTGGGAGTTCACTGGATATGGGCTACACGAAAAAACGGAACGTTTGATTCTTTCATTTGATCTTATGTTAATTGGAAATGGAAAGGTCTTGCGACTTTATTCGGACACTCACGCAGCTTTACCGCCGCTTGCATGGGCGGTAAAATCGCATTTTCCAGTTTTCCTCCACTGTGAGAGGAGCAAAACAGGCAGTTGCAGCTTTACCGCCGCTCTCATCGGCGGTAAGCTGGATTTTCCAGTTTTCCTCCGCTCCGAGAGGAGGAAATCTGGCAATTGCAGCTTTACCGCCGCTCCCATCGGCGGTAAAGTCGATTTTCCAGTTTTCCTCTGCTCCGAGAGGAGGAAAACTGGAAATTGCATTTATGCTGCGGGCGCATGTGGCGGAAATCTTTCAATCCGGTTTTTTATCCTTTTTCCCCTTCTTTTGCTTGTTGGTGGGTCTCGGGTCGGGGCTTAGCTCCACAAAACGAACGATGGACGCGTGTGAATAACAATCGGGTGAAAATAATCCCAAATCACAATAAAAACGCAATAAATCGAACGTCTCTCGTATTAGCCCTTCACTTTACTTAACAAGCAAAGTAAGCTTACCAGAACCGTTACCTTAACAAAACCAGAGATCCGGATATGTACGATTCATAAAATAAGTGAAACCAGCAAAATCTTCATTTCAACAGGACAACCAGAAAAGCAAATCCTATACTCGCAGACATGCCCCGGTGGTCGATGCATCGCTGCTTTTCTGCGCATGTGAACAACTATGGGGCGTTCTGCTGCGGTCCAAAGCTGTTATCGAGCTTGACTTGACCATTCCCATCAGTCCTAAGGCCCGTTGGTTAGGTCCAGAGAGTTTCCAAATCTATGCGTGTTGAAAAAAAAAAGAAAAATAAAGCCTAGATGTTGATTGCAAGATTACAAAATATTCTGTGTCACTGCTTTAGATAAGAAACGTGATAACACTCAATGCTTTTCAAATTTCTTTCATACAAGTGTTCGCTTAAGGGCCCCTCTGTTCGCATGGAATTGAATTCTTAAGAACTTATTATCAGGTGAGTCACACCGATGATCTTTAAAGAGTACGAGTGATGAAAGACCTAAGATGGAGTTGTAGAAAGGAGCGAATCGCTTTAATAGAGTGATATCTCGGATTTTGTTGTTTCATTATGGGGATGTTATTTGATGACCATTTATATATTGCTACATTTGTTTCTGGGGCAGTATAAATATATATATATATATATTTATATTCAAAAGCCTCGAAATTCAATTCAGCATGTGTCAATTGCCGAAGTCAGCTGCTGTGATTTTTTTTCTCTCCACTCACATCGTGTGGGAGTTTACTAGATATGGGCTACACGAAAAAACGGAACGTTTGATTCTTTCATTTGATCTTATGTTAATTGGAAATGGAAAGGTCTTGCGACTTTATTCGGACACTCACGCAGCTTTACCGCCACTTGCATGGGCGGTAAATCGCATTTTCCAGTTTTCCTCCACTGTGAGAGGAGGAAAACAGGCAGTTGCAGCTTTACCGCCGCTCTCATCGGCGGTCAACTGGATTTTCCAGTTTTCCTCCGCTCCGAGAGGAGGAAATCTGGCAATTGCAGCTTTACCGCCGCTCCCATCGGCGGTAAAGTCGATTTTCCAGTTTTCCTCTGCTCCGAGAGGAGGAAAACTGGAAATTGCATTTATGCTGCGGGCGCATGTGGCGGAAATCTTTCAATCCGGTTTTTTATCCTTTTTCCCCTTCTTTTGCTTGTTGGTGGGTCTCGGGTCGGGGCTTAGCTCCACAAAACGAACGATGGACGCGTGTGAATAACAATCGGGTGAAAATAATCCCAAATCACAATAAAAACGCAATAAATCGAACGTCTCTCGTATTAGCCCTTCACTTTACTTAACAAGCAAAGTAAGCTTACCAGAACCGTTACCTTAACAAAACCAGAGATCCGGATATGTACGATTCATAAAATAAGTGGAACCAGCAAAATCTTCATTTCAACAGGACAACCAGAAAAGCAAATCCTATACTCGCAGACATGCCCCGGTGGTCGATGCATCGCTGCTTTTCTGCGCATGTGAACAACTATGGGGCGTTCTGCTGCGGTCCAAAGCTGTTATCGAGCTTGACTTGATCATTTCCATCAGTCCTAAGGCCCGTTGGTTAGGTCCAGAGAGTTTCCAAATCTATGCGTGTCGAAAAAAAAAAGAAAAATAAAGCTTAGATGTTGATTGCAAGATTACAAAATATTCTGTGTCACTGCTTTAGATAAGAAACGTGATAACACTCAATGCTTTTCAAATTTCTTTCATACAAGTGTTTGCTTAAGGGCCCCTCTTTTCGCATGGAATTGAATTCTTAAGAACTTATTATCAGGTGAGTCACACCGATGATCATTAAAGAGTACGAGTGATGAAAGACCTAAGATGGAGTTGTAGACAGGAGCGAATTGCTTTAATAGAGTGATATCTCGGATTTTGTTGTTTCATTATGGGGATGTTATTTGATGACCATTTATATATTGCTACATTTGTTTCTGTTGCAGTATAAATATATATATATATATATTTATATTCAAAAGCCTCGAAATTCAATTCAGCATGTGTCAATTGCCGAAGTCAGCTGCTATGATTTTTTTTCTCTCCACTCACATCATGTGGGAGTTCACTAGATATGGGCTACACGAAAAAACGGAACGTTTGATTCTTTCATTTGATCTTATGCTAATTGGAAATGGAAAGGTCTTGCGACTTTATTCGGACACTCACGCAGCTTTACCGCCGCTTGCATGGGCGGTAAAATCGCATTTTCCAGTTTTCCTCCACTGTGAGAGGAGGAAAACTGGCAGTTGCAGCTTTACCGTCGCTCTCATCGGCGGTAAACTGGATTTTCCAGTTTTCCTCCGCTCCGAGTGGAGGAAATCTGGCAATTGCAGCTTTACCGCCGCTCCCATCGGCGGTAAAGTCGATTTTCCAGTTTTCCTCTGCTCCGAGAGGAGGAAAACTGGAAATTGCATTTATGCTGCGGGCGCATGTGGCGGAAATCTTTCAATCCGGTTTTTTATCCTTTTTCCCCTTCTTTTGCTTGTTGGTGGGTCTCGGGTCGGGGCTTAGCTCCACAAAACGAACGATGGACGCGTGTGAATAACAATCGGGTGAAAATAATCCCAAATCACAATAAAAACGCAATAAATCGAACGTCTCTCGTATTAGCCCTTCACTTTCCTTAACAAGCAAAGTAAGCTTACCAGAACCGTTACCTTAACAAAACCAGAGATCCGGATATGTACGATTCATAAAATAAGTGAAACCAGCAAAATCTTCATTTCAACAGGACAACCAGAAAAGCAAATCCTATACTCGCAGACATGCCCCGGTGGTCGATGCATCGCTGCTTTTCTGTGCATGTGAACAACTATGGGGCGTTCTGCTGCGGTCCAAAGCTGTTATCGAGCTTGACTTGACCATTCCCATCAGTCCTAAGGCCCGTTGGTTAGGTCCAGAGAGTTTCCAAATCTATGCGTGTCGAAAAAAAAAAGAAAAATAAAGCCTAGATGTTGATTGCAAGATTACAAAATATTCTGTGTCACTGCTTTAGATAAGAAACGTGATAACACTCAATGATTTTCAAATTTCTTTCATACAAGTGTTCGCTTAAGGGCCCCTCTGTTCGCATGGAATTGAATTCTTAAGAACTTATTATCAGGTGAGTCACACCGATGATCATTAAAGAGTACGAGTGATGAAAGACCTAAGATGGAGTTGTAGACAGGAGCGAATTGCTTTAATAGAGTGATATCTCGGATTTTGTTGTTTCATCATGGGGATGTTATTTGATGACCATTTATATATTGCTACATTTGTTTCTGGGGCAGTATAAATATATATATATATATATTTATATTCAAAAGCCTCGAAATTCAATTCAGCATGTGTCAATTGCCGAAGTCAGCTGCTGTGATTTTTTTTCTCTCCACTCACATCATGTGGGAGTTCACTAGATATGGGCTACACGAAAAAACGGAACGTTTGATTCTTTCATTTGATCTTATGTTAATTGGAAATGGAAAGGTCTTGCGACTTTATTCGGACACTCACGCAGCTTTACCGCCGCTTGCATGGGCGGTAAAATCGCATTTTCCAGTTTTCCTCCACTGTGAGAGGAGGAAAACTGGCAGTTGCAGCTTTACCGTCGCTCTCATCGGCGGTAAACTGGATTTTCCAGTTTTCCTCCGCTCCGAGAGGAGGAAATCTGGCAATTTTAGCTTTACCGCCGCTCCCATCGGCGGTAAAGTCGATTTTCCAGTTTTCCTCCGCTCCGAGAGGAGGAAAACTGGAAATTGCATTTATGCTGCGGGCGCATGTGGCGGAAATCTTTCAATCCGGTTTTTTATCCTTTTTCCCCTTCTTTTGCTTGTTGGTGGGTCTCGGGTCGGGGCTTAGCTCCAAAAAACGAACGATGGACGCGTGTGAATAACAATCGGGTGAAAATAATCCCAAATCACAATAAAAACGCAATAAATCGAACGTCTCTCGTATTAGCCCTTCACTTTACTTAACAAGCAAAGTAAGCTTACCAGAACCGTTACCTTAACAAAACCAGAGATCCGGATATGTACGATTCATAAAATAAGTGAAACCAGCAAAATCTTCATTTCAACAGGACAACCAGAAAAGCAAATCCTATACTCGCAGACATGCCCCGTTGGTCGATGCATCGCTGCTTTTCTGTGCATGTGAACAACTATGGGGCGTTCTGCTGCGGTCCAAAGCTGTTATCGAGCTTGACTTGACCATTCCCATCTGTCCTAAGGCCCGTTGGTTAGGTCCAGAGAGTTTCCAAATCTATGCGTGTCGAAAAAAAAAAGAAAAATAAAGCCTAGATGTTGATTGCAAGATTACAAAATATTTTGTGTCACTGCTTTAGATAAGAAACGTGATAACACTCAATGCTTTTCAAATTTCTTTCATACAAGTGTTCGCTTAAGGGCCCCTCTGTTCGCATGGAATTGAATTCTTAACAACTTATTATCAGGTGAGTCACACCGATGATCTTTAAAGAGTACGAGTGATAAAGACCTAAGATGGAGTTGTAGACAGGAGCGAATTGCTTTAATAGAGTGATATCTCGGATTTTGTTGTTTCATTATGGGGATGTTATTTGATGACCATTTATATATTGCTACATTTGTTTCTGGGGCAGTATAAATATATATATATATATATTTATATTCAAAAGCCTCGAAATTCAATTCAGCATGTGTCAATTGCCGAAGTCAGCTGCTGTGATTTTTTTTCTCTCCACTCACATCATGTGGGAGTTCACTGGATATGGGCTACACGAAAAAACGGAACGTTTGATTCTTTCATTTGATCTTATGTTAATTGGAAATGGAAAGGTCTTGCGACTTTATTCGGACACTCACGCAGCTTTACCGCCGCTTGCATGGGCGGTAAAATCGCATTTTCCAGTTTTCCTCCACTGTGAGAGGAGCAAAACAGGCAGTTGCAGCTTTACCGCCGCTCTCATCGGCGGTAAACTGGATTTTCCAGTTTTCCTCCGCTCCGAGAGGAGGAAATCTGGCAATTGCAGCTTTACCGCCGCTCCGATCGGCGGTAAAGTCGATTTTCCAGTTTTCCTCTGCTCCGAGAGGAGGAAAACTGGAAATTGCATTTATGCTGCGGGCGCATGTGGCGGAAATCTTTCAATCCGGTTTTTTATCCTTTTTCCCCTTCTTTTGCTTGTTGGTGGGTCTCGGGTCGGGGCTTAGCTCCACAAAACGAACGATGGACGCATGTGAATAACAATCGGGTGAAAATAATCCCAAATCACAATAAAAACGCAATAAATCGAACGTCTCTCGTATTAGCCCTTCACTTTACTTAACAAGCAAAGTAAGCTTATCAGAACCGTTACCTTAACAAAACCAGAGATCCGGATATGTACGATTCATAAAATAAGTGAACCAGCAAAATCTTCATTTCAACAGGACAACCAGAAAAGCAAATCCTATACTCGCAGACATGCCCCGGTGGTCAATGCATCGCTGCTTTTCTGTGCATGTGAACAACTATGGGGCGTTCTGCTGCGGTCCAAAGCTGTTATCGAGCTTGACTTGACCATTCCCATCAGTCCTAAGGCCCGTTGGTTAGGTCCAGAGAGTTTCCAAATCTATGCGTGTCGAAAAAAAAAAGAAAAATAAAGCCTAGATGTTGATTGCAAGATTACAAAATATTCTGTGTCACTGCTTTAGATAAGAAACGTGATAACACTCAATGCTTTTCAAATTTCTTTCATACAAGTGTTCGCTTAAGGGCCCCTCTGTTCGCATGGAATTGAATTCTTAAGAACTTATTATCAGGTGAGTCACACCGATGATCATTAAAGAGTACGAGTGATGAAAGACCTAAGATGGAGTTGTAGACAGGAGCGAATTGCTTTAATAGAGTGATATCTCGGATTTTGTTGTTTCATTATGGGGATGTTATTTGATGACCATTTATATATTGCTACATTTGTTTCTGGGGCAGTATAAATATATATATATTTATATTCAAAAGCCTCGAAATTCAATTCAGCATGTGTCAATTGCCGAAGTCAGCTGCTGTGATTTTTTTTCTCTCCACTCACATCATGTGGGAGTTCACTAGATATGGGCTACACGAAAAAACGGAACGTTTGATTCTTTCATTTGATCTTATGTTAATTGGAAATGGAAAGGTCTTGCGACTTTATTCGGACACTCACGCAGCTTTACCGCCGCTTGCATGGGCGGTAAAATCGCATTTTCCAGTTTTCCTCCACTGTGAGAGGAGGAAAACTGGCAGTTGCAGCTTCACCGTCGCTCTCATCGGCGGTAAATTGGATTTTCCAGTTTTCCTCCGCTCCGAGAGGAGGAAATCTGGCAATTGCAGCTTTACCGCCGCTCCCATCGGCGGTAAAGTCGATTTTCCAGTTTTCCTCCGCTCCGAGAGGAGGAAAACTGGAAATTGCATTTATGCTGCGGGCGCATGTGGCGGAAATCTTTCAATCCGGTTTTTTATCCTTTTTCCCCTTCTTTTGCTTGTTGGTGGGTCTCGGGTCGGGGCTTAGCTCCACAAAACGAATGATGGACGCGTGTGAATAACAATCGGGTGAAAATAATACCAAATCACAATAAAAACGCAATAAATCGAACGTCTCTCGTATTAGCCCTTCACTTTACTTAACAAGCAAAGTAAGCTTACCAGAACCGTTACCTTAACAAAACCAGAGATCCAGATATGTACGATTCATAAAATAAGTGAAACCAGCAAAATCTTCATTTCAACAGGACTACCAGAAAAGCAAATCCTATACTCGCAGACATGCCCCGTTGGTCGATGCATCGCTGCTTTTCTGTGCATGTGAACAACTATGGGGCGTTCTGCTGCGGTCCAAAGCTGTTATCGAGCTTGACTTGACCATTCCCATCTGTCCTAAGGCCCGTTGGTTAGGTCCAGAGAGTTTCCAAATCTATGCGGGTCGAAAAAAAAAAGAAAAATAAAGCCTAGATGTTGATTGCAAGATTACAAAATATTCTGTGTCACTGCTTTAGATAAGAAACGTGATAACACTCAATGCTTTTCAAATTTCTTTCATACAAGTGTTCGCTTAAGGGCCCCTCTGTTCGCATGGAATTGAATTCTTAACAACTTATTATCAGGTGAGTCACACCGATGATCTTTAAAGAGTACGAGTGATAAAGACCTAAGATGGAGTTGTAGACAGGAGCGAATTGCTTTAATAGAGTGATATCTCGGATTTTGTTGTTTCATTATGGGGATGTTATTTGATGACCATTTATATATTGCTACATTTGTTTCTGGGGCAGTATAAATATATATATATATATATATTTATATTCAAAAGCCTCGAAATTCAATTCAGCATGTGTCAATTGCCGAAGTCAGCTGCTGTGATTTTTTTTCTCTCCACTCACATCATGTGGGAGTTCACTGGATATGGGCTACACGAAAAAACGGAACGTTTGATTCTTTCATTTGATCTTATGTTAATTGGAAATGGAAAGGTCTTGCGACTTTATTCGGACACTCACGCAGCTTTACCGCCGCTTGCATGGGCGGTAAAATCGCATTTTCCAGTTTTCCTCCACTGTGAGAGGAGCAAAACAGGCAGTTGCAGCTTTACCGCCGCTCTCATCGGCGGTAAACTGGATTTTCCAGTTTTCCTCCGCTCCGAGAGGAGGAAATCTGGCAATTGCAGCTTTACCGCCGCTCCGATCGGCGGTAAAGTCGATTTTCCAGTTTTCCTCTGCTCCGAGAGGAGGAAAACTGGAAATTGCATTTATGCTGCGGGCGCATGTGGCGGAAATCTTTCAATCCGGTTTTTTATCCTTTTTCCCCTTCTTTTGCTTGTTGGTGGGTCTCGGGTCGGGGCTTAGCTCCACAAAACGAACGATGGACGCATGTGAATAACAATCGGGTGAAAATAATCCCAAATCACAATAAAAACGCAATAAATCGAACGTCTCTCGTATTAGCCCTTCACTTTACTTAACAAGCAAAGTAAGCTTATCAGAACCGTTACCTTAACAAAACCAGAGATCCGGATATGTACGATTCATAAAATAAGTGAACCAGCAAAATCTTCATTTCAACAGGACAACCAGAAAAGCAAATCCTATACTCGCAGACATGCCCCGGTGGTCAATGCATCGCTGCTTTTCTGTGCATGTGAACAACTATGGGGCGTTCTGCTGCGGTCCAAAGCTGTTATCGAGCTTGACTTGACCATTCCCATCTGTCCTAAGGCCCGTTGGTTAGGTCCAGAGAGTTTCCAAATCTATGCGTGTCGAAAAAAAAAAGAAAAATAAAGCCTAGATGTTGATTGCAAGATTACAAAATATTCTGTGTCACTGCTTTAGATAAGAAACGTGATAACACTCAATGCTTTTCAAATTTCTTTCATACAAGTGTTCGCTTAAGGGCCCCTCTGTTCGCATGGAATTGAATTCTTAAGAACTTATTATCAGGTGAGTCACACCGATGATCATTAAAGAGTACGAGTGATGAAAGACCTAAGATGGAGTTGTAGACAGGAGCGAATTGCTTTAATAGAGTGATATCTCGGATTTTGTTGTTTCATTATGGGGATGTTATTTGATGACCATTTATATATTGCTACATTTGTTTCTGGGGCAGTATAAATATACATATATTTATATTCAAAAGCCTCGAAATTCAATTCAGCATGTGTCAATTGCCGAAGTCAGCTGCTGTGATTTTTTTTCTCTCCACTCACATCATGTGGGAGTTCACTAGATATGGGCTACACGAAAAAACGGAACGTTTGATTCTTTCATTTGATCTTATGTTAATTGGAAATGGAAAGGTCTTGCGACTTTATTCGGACACTCACGCAGCTTTACCGCCGCTTGCATGGGCGGTAAATCGCATTTTCCAGTTTTCCTCCACTGTGAGAGGAGGAAAACTGGCAGTTGCAGCTTCACCGTCGCTCTCATCGGCGGTAAATTGGATTTTCCAGTTTTCCTCCGCTCCGAGAGGAGGAAATCTGGCAATTGCAGCTTTACCGCCGCTCCCATCGGCGGTAAAGTCGATTTTCCAGTTTTCCTCCGCTCCGAGAGGAGGAAAACTGGAAATTGCATTTATGCTGCGGGCGCATGTGGCGGAAATCTTTCAATCCGGTTTTTTATCCTTTTTCCCCTTCTTTTGCTTGTTGGTGGGTCTCGGGTCGGGGCTTAGCTCCACAAAACGAATGATGGACGCGTGTGAATCACAATCGGGTGAAAATAATCCCAAATCACAATAAAAACGCAATAAATCGAACGTCTCTCGTATTAGCCCTTCACTTTACTTAACAAGCAAAGTAAGCTTACCAGAACCGTTACCTTAACAAAACCAGAGATCCGGATATGTACGATTCATAAAATAAGTGAAACCAGCAAAATCTTCATTTCAACAGGACTACCAGAAAAGCAAATCCTATACTCGCAGACATGCCCCGTTGGTCGATGCATCGCTGCTTTTCTGTGCATGTGAACAACTATGGGGCGTTCTGCTGCGGTCCAAAGCTGTTATCGAGCTTGACTTGACCATTCCCATCTGTCCTAAGGCCCGTTGGTTAGGTCCAGAGAGTTTCCAAATCTATGCGGGTCGAAAAAAAAAAGAAAAATAAAGCCTAGATGTTGATTGCAAGATTACAAAATATTCTGTGTCACTGCTTTAGATAAGAAACGTGATAACACTCAATGCTTTTCAAATTTCTTTCATACAAGTGTTCGCTTAAGGGCCCCTCTGTTCGCATGGAATTGAATTCTTAACAACTTATTATCAGGTGAGTCACACCGATGATCTTTAAAGAGTACGAGTGATAAAGACCTAAGATGGAGTTGTAGACAGGAGCGAATTGCTTTAATAGAGTGATATCTCGGATTTTGTTGTTTCATTATGGGGATGTTATTTGATGACCATTTATATATTGCTACATTTGTTTCTGGGGCAGTATAAATATATATATATATATATTTATATTCAAAAGCCTCGAAATTCAATTCAGCATGTGTCAATTGCCGAAGTCAGCTGCTGTGATTTTTTTTCTCTCCACTCACATCATGTGGGAGTTCACTGGATATGGGCTACACGAAAAAACGGAACGTTTGATTCTTTCATTTGATCTTATGTTAATTGGAAATGGAAAGGTCTTGCGACTTTATTCGGACACTCACGCAGCTTTACCGCCGCTTGCATGGGCGGTAAAATCGCATTTTCCAGTTTTCCTCCACTGTGAGAGGAGCAAAACAGGCAGTTGCAGCTTTACCGCCGCTCTCATCGGCGGTAAACTGGATTTTCCAGTTTTCCTCCGCTCCGAGAGGAGGAAATCTGGCAATTGCAGCTTTACCGCCGCTCCGATCGGCGGTAAAGTCGATTTTCCAGTTTTCCTCTGCTCCGAGAGGAGGAAAACTGGAAATTGCATTTATGCTGCGGGCGCATGTGGCGGAAATCTTTCAATCCGGTTTTTTATCCTTTTTCCCCTTCTTTTGCTTGTTGGTGGGTCTCGGGTCGGGGCTTAGCTCCACAAAACGAACGATGGACGCGTGTGAATAACAATCGGGTGAAAATAATCCCAAATCACAATAAAAACGCAATAAATCGAACGTCTCTCGTATTAGCCCTTCACTTTACTTAACAAGCAAAGTAAGCTTATCAGAACCGTTACCTTAACAAAACCAGAGATCCGGATATGTACGATTCATAAAATAAGTGAACCAGCAAAATCTTCATTTCAACAGGACAACCAGAAAAGCAAATCCTATACTCGCAGACATGCCCCGGTGGTCAATGCATCGCTGCTTTTCTGTGCATGTGAACAACTATGGGGCGTTCTGCTGCGGTCCAAAGCTGTTATCGAGCTTGACTTGACCATTCCCATCAGTCCTAAGGCCCGTTGGTTAGGTCCAGAGAGTTTCCAAATCTATGCGTGTCGAAAAAAAAAAGAAAAATAAAGCCTAGATGTTGATTGCAAGATTACAAAATATTCTGTGTCACTGCTTTAGATAAGAAACGTGATAACACTCAATGCTTTTCAAATTTCTTTCATACAAGTGTTCGCTTAAGGGCCCCTCTGTTCGCATGGAATTGAATTCTTAAGAACTTATTATCAGGTGAGTCACACCGATGATCATTAAAGAGTACGAGTGATGAAAGACCTAAGATGGAGTTGTAGACAGGAGCGAATTGCTTTAATAGAGTGATATCTCGGATTTTGTTGTTTCATTATGGGGATGTTATTTGATGACCATTTATATATTGCTACATTTTGTTTCTGGGGCAGTATAAATATATATATATATTTATATTCAAAAGCCTCGAAATTCAATTCAGCATGTGTCAATTGCCGAAGTCAGCTGCTGTGATTTTTTTTCTCTCCACTCACATCATGTGGGAGTTCACTAGATATGGGCTACACGAAAAAACGGAACGTTTGATTCTTTCATTTGATCTTATGTTAATTGGAAATGGAAAGGTCTTGCGACTTTATTCGGACACTCACGCAGCTTTACCGCCGCTTGCATGGGCGGTAAAATCGCATTTTCCAGTTTTCCTCCACTGTGAGAGGAGGAAAACTGGCAGTTGCAGCTTTACCGTCGCTCTCATCGGCGGTAAATTGGATTTTCCAGTTTTCCTCCGCTCCGAGAGGAGGAAATCTGGCAATTGCAGCTTTACCGCCGCTCCCATCGGCGGTAAAGTCGATTTTCCAGTTTTCCTCCGCTCCGAGAGGAGGAAAACTGGAAATTGCATTTATGCTGCGAGCGCATGTGGCGGAAATCTTTCAATCCGGTTTTTTATCCTTTTTCCCCTTCTTTTGCTTGTTGGTGGGTCTCGGGTCGGGGCTTAGCTCCACAAAACGAATGATGGACGCGTGTGAATAACAATCGGGTGAAAATAATCCCAAATCACAATAAAAACGCAATAAATCGAACGTCTCTCGTATTAGCCCTTCACTTTCCTTAACAAGCAAAGTAAGCTTACCAGAACCGTTACCTTAACAAAACCAGAGATCCGGATATGTACGATTCATAAAATAAGTGAAACCAGCAAAATCTTCATTTCAACAGGACAACCAGAAAAGCAAATCCTATACTCGCAGACATGCCCCGGTGGTCGATGCATCGCTGCTTTTCTGTGCATGTGAACAACTATGGGGCGTTCTGCTGCGGTCCAAAGCTGTTATCGAGCTTGACTTGACCATTCCCATCAGTCCTAAGGCCCGTTGGTTAGGTCCAGAGAGTTTCCAAATCTATGCGTGTCGAAAAAAAAAGAAAAATAAAGCTTAGATGTTGATTGCAAGATTACAAAATATTCTGTGTCACTGCTTTAGATATGAAACGTGATAACACTCAATGCTTTTCAAATTTCTTTCATACAAGTGTTAGCTTAAGGGCCCCTCTGTTCGCATGGAATTGAATTCTTAAGAACTTATTATCAGGTGAGTCACACCGATGATCATTAAAGAGTACGAGTGATGAAAGACCTAAGATGGAGTTGTAGACAGGAGCGAATTGCTTTAATAGAGTGATATCTCGGATTTTGTTGTTTCTTTATGGGGATGTTATTTGATGACCATTTATATATTGCTACATTTGTTTCTGGGGCAGTATAAATATATATATATATTTATATTCAAAAGCCTCGAAATTCAATTCAGCATGTGTCGATTGCCGAAGTCAGCTGCTGTGATTTTTTTTCTCTCCACTCACATCATGTGGGAGTTCACTAGATATGGGCTACAAGAAAAAACGGAACGTTTGATTCTTTCATTTGATCTTATGTTAATTGGAAATGGAAAGGTCTTGCGACTTTATTCGGACACTCACGCAGCTTTACCGCCGCTTGCATGGGCGGTAAAATCGCATTTTCCGTTTTTCCTCCACTGTGAGAGGAGGAAAACCGGCAGTTGCAGCTTTACCGCCCCTCTCATCGGCGGTAAACTGGATTTTCCAGTTTTCCTCCGCTCCGAGAGTAGGAAATCTGGCAATTGCAGCTTTACCGCCGCTCCCATCGGCAGTAAAGTCGATTTTCCAGTTTTCCTCCGCTCCGAGAGGAGGAAAACTGGAAATTGCATTTATGCTGCGGGCGCATGTGGCGGAAATCTTTCAATCCGGTTTTTTTTCCTTTTTCCCCTTCTTTTGCTTGTTGGTGGGTCTCGGGTCGGGGCTTAGCTCCACAAAACGAACGATGGACGCGTGTCAATAACAATCGGGTGAAAATAATCCCAAATCACAATAAAAACGCAATAAATCGAACGTCTCTCGTATTAGCCCTTCACTTTACTTAACAAGCAAAGTAAGCTTACCAGAACCGTTACCTTAACAAAACCAGAGATCCGGATATGTACGATTCATAAAATAAGTGAAACCAGCAAAATCTTCATTTCAACAGGACAACTAGAAAAGCAAATCCTATACTCGCAGACATGCCCCGGTGGTCGATGCATCGCTGCTTTTCTGCGCATGTGAACAACTATGGGGCGTTCTGCTGCGGTCCAAAGCTGTTATCGAGCTTGACTTGACCATTTCCATCAGTCCTAAGGCCCGTTGGTTAGGTCCAGAGAGTTTCCAAATCTATGCGTGTCGAAAAAAAAAAGAAAAATAAAGCTTAGATGTTGATTGCAAGATTACAAAATATTCTGTGTCACTGCTTTAGATAAGAAACGTGATAACACTCAATGCTTTTCAAATTTCTTTCATACAAGTGTTCGCTTAAGGGCCCCTCTGTTCGCATGGAATTGAATTCTTAAGAACTTATTATCAGGTGAGTCACACTGATGATCATTAAAGAGTACGAGTGATGAAAGACCTAAGATGGAGTTGTAGACAGGAGCGAATTGCTTTAATAGAGTGATATCTCGGATTTCGTTGTTTCATTATGGGGATGTTATTTGATGACCATTTATATATTTCTACATTTGTTTCTGGGGCAGTATAAATATATATATATATATATATATTTATATTCAAAAGCCTCGAAATTCAATTCAGCATGTGTCAATTGCCGAAGTCAGCTGCTGTGATTTTTTTTCTCTCCACTCACATCATGTGGGAGTTCACTAGATATGGGCTACAAGAAAAAACGGAACGTTTGATTCTTTCATTTTATCTTATGTTAATTGGAAATGGAAAGGTCTTGCGACTTTATTCGGACACTCACGCAGCTTTACCGCCGCTTGCATGGGCGGTAAAATCGCATTTTCCGTTTTTCCTCCACTGTGAGAGTAGGAAAACTGGCAGTTGCAGCTTTACCGCCCCTCTCATCGGCGGTAAACTGGATTTTCCAGCTTTCCTCCGCTCCGAGAGGAGGAAATCTGGCAATTGCAGATTTACCGCCGCTCCCATCGGCGGTAAAGTCGATTTTCCAGTTTTCCTCCGCTCCGAGAGGAGGAAATCTGGCAATTGCAGCTTTACGGCCGCTCCCATCGGCGGTAAAGTCGATTTTCCAGTTTTCCTCCGCTCCGAGAGGAGGAAAACTGGAAATTGCATTTATGCTGCGGGCGCATGTGGCGGAAATCTTTCAATCCGGTTTTTTATCCTTTTTCCCCTTCTTTTGCTTGTTGGTGGGTCTCGGGTCGGGGCTTAGCTCCACAAAACGAACAATGGACGCGTGTGAATAACAATCGGGTGAAAATAATCCCAAATCACAATAAAAACGCAATAAATCGAACGTCTCTCGTATTAGCCCTTCACTTTACTTAACAAGCAAAGTAAGCTTACCAGAACCGTTACCTTAACAAAACCAGAGATCCGGATATGTACGATTCATAAAATAAGTGAAACCAGCAAAATCTTCATTTCAACAGGACAACCAGAAAAGCAAATCCTATACTCGCAGACATGCCCCGGTGGTCGATGCATCGCTGCTTTTCTGCGCATGTGAACAACTATGGGGCGTTCTGCTGCGGTCCAAAGCTGTTATCGAGCTTGACTTGACCATTTCCATCAGTCCTAAGGCCCGTTGGTTAGGTCCAGAGAGTTTCCAAATCTATGCGTGTCGAAAAAAAAAATAAAAATAAAGCTTAGATGTTGATTGCAAGATTACAAAATATTCTGTGTCACTGCTTTAGATAAGAAACGTGATAACACTCAATGCTTTTCAAATTTCTTTCATACAAGTGTTCGCTTAAGGGCCCCTCTGTTCGCATGGAATTGAATTCTTAAGAACTTATTATCAGGTGAGTCACACCGATGATCATTAAAGAGTACGAGTGATGAAAGACCTAAGATGGAGTTGTAGACAGGAGCGAATTGCTTTAATAGAGTGATATCTCGGATTTCGTTGTTTCATTATGGGGATGTTATTTGATGACCATTTATATATTTCTACATTTGTTTCTGGGGCAGTATAAATATATATATATATATATTTATATTCAAAAGCCTCGAAATTCAATTCAGCATGTGTCGATTGCCGAAGTCAGCTGCTGTGATTTTTTTTCTCTCCACTCACATCATGTGGGAGTTCACTAGATATGGGCTACAAGAAAAAACGGAACGTTTGATTCTTTCATTTTATCTTATGTTAATTGGAAATGGAAAGGTCTTGCGACTTTATTCGGACACTCACGCAGCTTTACCGCCGCTTGCATGGGCGGTAAAATCGCATTTTCCAGTTTTCCTCCACTGTGAGAGGAGGAAAACTGGCAGTTGCAGCTTTACCGTCGCTCTCATCGGCGGTAAATTGGATTTTCCAGTTTTCCTCCGCTCCGAGAGGAGGAAATCTGGCAATTGCAGCTTTACCGCCGCTCCCATCGGCGGTAAAGTCAATTTTCCAGTTTTCCTCCGCTCCGAGAGGAGGAAAACTGGAAATTGCATTTATGCTGCGGGCGCATGTGGCGGAAATCTTTCAATCCGGTTTTTTATCCTTTTTCCCCTTCTTTTGCTTGTCGGTGGGTCTCGGGTCGGGGCTTAGCTCCACAAAACGAACAATGGACGCGTGTGAATAACAATCGGGTGAAAATAATCCCAAATCACAATAAAAACGCAATAAATCGAACGTCTCTCGTATTAGCCCTTCACTTTACTTAACAAGCAAAGTAAGCTTACCAGAACCGTTACCTTAACAAAACCAGAGATCCGGATATGTACGATTCATAAAATAAGTGAAACCAGCAAAATCTTCATTTCAACAGGACAACCAGAAAAGCAAATCCTATACTCGCAGACATGCCCCGGTGGTCGATGCATCGCTGCTTTTCTGCGCATGTGAACAACTATGGGGCGTTCTGCTGCGGTCCAAAGCTGTTATCGAGCTTGACTTGACCATTTCCATCAGTCCTAAGGCCCGTTGGTTAGGTCCAGAGAGTTTCCAAATCTATGCGTGTCGAAAAAAAAAAGAAAAATAAAGCTTAGATGTTGATTGCAAGATTACAAAATATTCTGTGTCACTGCTTTAGATAAGAAACGTGATAACACTCAATGCTTTTCAAATTTCTTTCATACAAGTGTTCGCTTAAGGGCCCCTCTGTTCGCATGGAATTGAATTCTTAAGAACTTATTATCAGGTGAGTCACACCGATGATCATTAAAGAGTACGAGTGATGAAAGACCTAAGATGGAGTTGTAGACAGGAGCGAATTGCTTTAATAGAGTGATATCTCGGATTTCGTTGTTTCATTATGGGGATGTTATTTGATGACCATTTATATATTTCTACATTTGTTTCTGGGGCAGTATAAATATATATATATATATATATTTATATTCAAAAGCCTCGAAATTCAATTCAGCATGTGTCAATTGCCGAAGTCAGCTGCTGTGATTTTTTTTCTCTCCACTCACATCATGTGGGAGTTCACTAGATATGGGCTACAAGAAAAAACGGAACGTTTGATTCTTTCATTTTATCTTATGTTAATTGGAAATGGAAAGGTCTTGCGACTTTATTCGGACACTCACGCAGCTTTACCGCCGCTTGCATGGGCGGTAAAATCGCATTTTCCGTTTTTCCTCCACTGTGAGAGTAGGAAAACTGGCAGTTGCAGCTTTACCGCCCCTCTCATCGGCGGCAAACTGGATTTTCCAGCTTTCCTCCGCTCCGAGAGGAGGAAATCTGGCAATTGCAGCTTTACTGCCGCTCCCATCGGCGGTAAAGTCGATTTTCCAGTTTTCCTCCGCTCCGAGAGGAGGAAAACTGGAAATTGCATTTATGCTGCGGGCGCATGTGGCGGAAATCTTTCAATCCAGTTTTTTATCCTTTTTCCCCTTCTTTTGCTTGTCGGTGGGTCTCGGGTCGGGGCTTAGCTCCACAAAACGAACAATGGACGCGTGTGAATAACAATCGGGTGAAAATAATCCCAAATCACAATAAAAACGCAATAAATCGAACGTCTCTCGTATTAGCCCTTCACTTTACTTAACAAGCAAAGTAAGCTTACCAGAACCGTTACCTTAACAAAACCAGAGATCCGGATATGTACGATTCATAAAATAAGTGAAACCAGCAAAATCTTCATTTCAACAGGACAACCAGAAAAGCAAATCCTATACTCGCAGACATGCCCCGGTGGTCGATGCATCGCTGCTTTTCTGCGCATGTGAACAACTATGGGGCGTTCTGCTGCGGTCCAAAGCTGTTATCGAGCTTGACTTGACCATTTCCATCAGTCCTAAGGCCCGTTGGTTAGGTCCAGAGAGTTTCCAAATCTATGCGCGTCGAAAAAAAAAAGAAAAATAAAGCTTAGATGTTGATTGCAAGATTACAAAATATTCTGTGTCACTGCTTTAGATAAGAAACGTGATAACACTCAATGCTTTTCAAATTTCTTTCATACAAGTGTTCGCTTAAGGGCCCCTCTGTTCGCATGGAATTGAATTCTTAAGAACTTATTATCAGGTGAGTCACACCGATGATCATTAAAGAGTACGAGTGATGAAAGACCTAAGATGGAGTTGTAGACAGGAGCGAATTGCTTTAATAGAGTGATATCTCGGATTTCGTTGTTTCATTATGGGGATGTTATTTGATGACCATTTATATATTTCTACATTTGTTTCTGGGGCAGTATAAATATATATATATATATATATTTATATTCAAAAGCCTCGAAATTCAATTCAGCATGTGTCAATTGCCGAAGTCAGCTGCTGTGATTTTTTTTCTCTCCACTCACATCATGTGGGAGTTCACTGGATATGGGCTACAAGAAAAAACGGAACGTTTGATTCTTTCATTTTATCTTATGTTAATTGGAAATGGAAAGGTCTTGCGACTTTATTCGGACACTCACGCAGCTTTACCGCCGCTTGCATGGGCGGTAAAATCGCATTTTCCGTTTTTCCTCCACTGTGAGAGTAGGAAAACTGGCAGTTGCAGCTTTACCGCCCCTCTCATCGGCGGCAAACTGGATTTTCCAGCTTTCCTCCGCTCCGAGAGGAGGAAATCTGGCAATTGCAGCTTTACTGCCGCTCCCATCGGCGGTAAAGTCGATTTTCCAGTTTTCCTCCGCTCCGAGAGGAGGAAAACTGGAAATTGCATTTATGCTGCGGGCGCATGTGGCGGAAATCTTTCAATCCGGTTTTTTATCCTTTTTCCCCTTCTTTTGCTTGTCGGTGGGTCTCGGGTCGGGGCTTAGCTCCACAAAACGAACAATGGACGCGTGTGAATAACAATCGGGTGAAAATAATCCCAAATCACAATAAAAACGCAATAAATCGAACGTCTCTCGTATTAGCCCTTCACTTTACTTAACAAGCAAAGTAAGCTTACCAGAACCGTTACCTTAACAAAACCAGAGATCCGGATATGTACGATTCATAAAATAAGTGAAACCAGCAAAATCTTCATTTCAACAGGACAACCAGAAAAGCAAATCCTATACTCGCAGACATGCCCCGGTGGTCGATGCATCGCTGCTTTTCTGCGCATGTGAACAACTATGGGGCGTTCTGCTGCGGTCCAAAGCTGTTATCGAGCTTGACTTGACCATTTCCATCAGTCCTAAGGCCCGTTGGTTAGGTCCAGAGAGTTTCCAAATCTATGCGTGACGAAAAAAAAAAGAAAAATAAAGCTTAGATGTTGATTGCAAGATTACAAAATATTCTGTGTCACTGCTTTAGATAAGAAACGTGATAACACTCAATGCTTTTCAAATTTCTTTCATACAAGTGTTCGCTTAAGGGCCCCTCTGTTCGCATGGAATTGAATTCTTAAGAACTTATTATCAGGTGAGTCACACCGATGATCATTAAAGAGTACGAGTGATGAAAGACCTAAGATGGAGTTGTAGACAGGAGCGAATTGCTTTAATAGAGTGATATCTCGGATTTCGTTGTTTCATTATGGGGATGTTATTTGATGACCATTTATATATTTCTACATTTGTTTCTGGGGCAGTATGAATATATATATATATATATTTATATTCAAAAGCCTCGAAATTCAATTCAGCATGTGTCAATTGCCGAAGTCAGCTGCTGTGATTTTTTTTCTCTCCACTCACATCATGTGGGAGTTCACTGGATATGGGCTACAAGAAAAAACGGAACGTTTGATTCTTTCATTTTATCTTATGTTAATTGGAAATGGAAAGGTCTTGCGACTTTATTCGGACACTCACGCAGCTTTACCGCCGCTTGCATGGGCGGTAAAATCGCATTTTCCGTTTTTCCTCCACTGTGAGAGTAGGAAAACTGGCAGTTGCAGCTTTACCGCCCCTCTCATCGGCGGTAAACTGGATTTTCCAGCTTTCCTCCGCTCCGAGAGGAGGAAATCTGGCAATTGCAGCTTTACCGCCACTCCCATCGGCGGTAAAGTCGATTTTCCAGTTTTCCTCCGCTCCGAGAGAAGGAAAACTGGAAATTGCATTTATGCTGCGGGCGCATGTGGCGGAAATCTTTCAATCCGGTTTTTTATCCTTTTTCCCCTTCTTTTGCTTGTTGGTGGGTCTCGGGTCGGGGCTTAGCTCCACAAAACGAACGATGGACGCGTGTGAATAACAATCGGGTGAAAATAATCCCAAATCACAATAAAAACGCAATAAATCGAACGTCTCTCGTATTAGCCCTTCACTTTACTTAACAAGCAAAGTAAGCTTACCAGAACCGTTACCTTAACAAAACCAGAGATCCGGATATGTACGATTCATAAAATAAGTGAAACCAGCAAAATCTTCATTTCAACAGGACAACCAGAAAAGCAAATCCTATACTCGCAGACATGCCCCGGTGGTCGATGCATCGCTGCTTTTCTGCGCATGTGAACAACTATGGGGCGTTCTGCTGCGGTCCAAAGCTGTTATCGAGCTTGACTTGACCATTTCCATCAGTCCTAAGGCCCGTTGGTTAGGTCCAGAGAGTTTCCAAATCTATGCGTGTCGAAAAAAAAAAGAAAAATAAAGCTTAGATGTTGATTGCAAGATTACAAAATATTCTGTGTCACTGCTTTAGATAAGAAACGTGATAACACTCAATGCTTTTCAAATTTCTTTCATACAAGTGTTCGCTTAAGGGCCCCTCTGTTCGCATGGAATTGAATTCTTAAGAACTTATTATCAGGTGAGTCACACCGATGATCATTAAAGAGTACGAGTGATGAAAGACCTAAGATGGAGTTGTAGACAGGAGCGAATTGCTTTAATAGAGTGATATCTCGGATTTCGTTGTTTCATTATGGGGATGTTATTTGATGACCATTTATATATTTCTACATTTGTTTCTGGGGCAGTATGAATATATATATATATATATTTATATTCAAAAGCCTCGAAATTCAATTCAGCATGTGTCAATTGCCGAAGTCAGCTGCTGTGATTTTTTTTCTCTCCACTCACATCATGTGGGAGTTCACTGGATATGGGCTACAAGAAAAAACGGAACGTTTGATTCTTTCATTTTATCTTATGTTAATTGGAAATGGAAAGGTCTTGCGACTTTATTCGGACACTCACGCAGCTTTACCGCCGCTTGCATGGGCGGTAAAATCGCATTTTCCGTTTTTCCTCCACTGTGAGAGTAGGAAAACTGGCAGTTGCAGCTTTACCGCCCCTCTCATCGGCGGTAAACTGGATTTTCCAGCTTTCCTCCGCTCCGAGAGGAGGAAATCTGGCAATTGCAGCTTTACCGCCACTCCCATCGGCGGTAAAGTCGATTTTCCAGTTTTCCTCCGCTCCGAGAGAAGGAAAACTGGAAATTGCATTTATGCTGCGGGCGCATGTGGCGGAAATCTTTCAATCCGGTTTTTTATCCTTTTTCCCCTTCTTTTGCTTGTTGGTGGGTCTCGGGTCGGGGCTTAGCTCCACAAAACGAACGATGGACGCGTGTGAATAACAATCGGGTGAAAATAATCCCAAATCACAATAAAAACGCAATAAATCGAACGTCTCTCGTATTAGCCCTTCACTTTACTTAACAAGCAAAGTAAGCTTACCAGAACCGTTACCTTAACAAAACCAGAGATCCGGATATGTACGATTCATAAAATAAGTGAAACCAGCAAAATCTTCATTTCAACAGGACAACCAGAAAAGCAAATCCTATACTCGCAGACATGCCCCGGTGGTCGATGCATCGCTGCTTTTCTGCGCATGTGAACAACTATGGGGCGTTCTGCTGCGGTCCAAAGCTGTTATCGAGCTTGACTTGACCATTTCCATCAGTCCTAAGGCCCGTTGGTTAGGTCCAGAGAGTTTCCAAATCTATGCGTGTCGAAAAAAAAAAGAAAAATAAAGCTTAGATGTTGATTGCAAGATTACAAAATATTCTGTGTCACTGCTTTAGATAAGAAACGTGATAACACTCAATGCTTTTCAAATTTCTTTCATACAAGTGTTCGCTTAAGGGCCCCTCTGTTCGCATGGAATTGAATTCTTAAGAACTTATTATCAGGTGAGTCACACCGATGATCATTAAAGAGTACGAGTGATGAAAGACCTAAGATGGAGTTGTAGACAGGAGCGAATTGCTTTAATAGAGTGATATCTCGGATTTCGTTGTTTCATTATGGGGATGTTATTTGATGACCATTTATATATTTCTACATTTGTTTCTGGGGCAGTATGAATATATATATATATATTTATATTCAAAAGCCTCGAAATTCAATTCAGCATGTGTCAATTGCCGAAGTCAGCTGCTGTGATTTTTTTTCTCTCCACTCACATCATGTGGGAGTTCACTGGATATGGGCTACAAGAAAAAACGGAACGTTTGATTCTTTCATTTTATCTTATGTTAATTGGAAATGGAAAGGTCTTGCGACTTTATTCGGACACTCACGCAGCTTTACCGCCGCTTGCATGGGCGGTAAAATCGCATTTTCCGTTTTTCCTCCACTGTGAGAGTAGGAAAACTGGCAGTTGCAGCTTTACCGCCCCTCTCATCGGCGGTAAACTGGATTTTCCAGCTTTCCTCCGCTCCGAGAGGAGGAAATCTGGCAATTGCAGCTTTACCGCCACTCCCATCGGCGGTAAAGTCGATTTTCCAGTTTTCCTCCGCTCCGAGAGAAGGAAAACTGGAAATTGCATTTATGCTGCGGGCGCATGTGGCGGAAATCTTTCAATCCGGTTTTTTATCCTTTTTCCCCTTCTTTTGCTTGTTGGTGGGTCTCGGGTCGGGGCTTAGCTCCACAAAACGAACGATGGACGCGTGTGAATAACAATCGGGTGAAAATAATCCCAAATCACAATAAAAACGCAATAAATCGAACGTCTCTCGTATTAGCCCTTCACTTTACTTAACAAGCAAAGTAAGCTTACCAGAACCGTTACCTTAACAAAACCAGAGATCCGGATATGTACGATTCATAAAATAAGTGAAACCAGCAAAATCTTCATTTCAACAGGACAACCAGAAAAGCAAATCCTATACTCGCAGACATGCCCCGGTGGTCGATGCATCGCTGCTTTTCTGCGCATGTGAACAACTATGGGGCGTTCTGCTGCGGTCCAAAGCTGTTATCGAGCTTGACTTGACCATTTCCATCAGTCCTAAGGCCCGTTGGTTAGGTCCAGAGAGTTTCCAAATCTATGCGTGTCGAAAAAAAAAAGAAAAATAAAGCTTAGATGTTGATTGCAAGATTACAAAATATTCTGTGTCACTGCTTTAGATAAGAAACGTGATAACACTCAATGCTTTTCAAATTTCTTTCATACAAGTGTTCGCTTAAGGGCCCCTCTGTTCGCATGGAATTGAATTCTTAAGAACTTATTATCAGGTGAGTCACACCGATGATCATTAAAGAGTACGAGTGATGAAAGACCTAAGATGGAGTTGTAGACAGGAGCGAATTGCTTTAATAGAGTGATATCTCGGATTTCGTTGTTTCATTATGGGGATGTTATTTGATGACCATTTATATATTTCTACATTTGTTTCTGGGGCAGTATGAATATATATATATATTTATATTCAAAAGCCTCGAAATTCAATTCAGCATGTGTCAATTGCCGAAGTCAGCTGCTGTGATTTTTTTTCTCTCCACTCACATCATGTGGGAGTTCACTGGATATGGGCTACAAGAAAAAACGGAACGTTTGATTCTTTCATTTTATCTTATGTTAATTGGAAATGGAAAGGTCTTGCGACTTTATTCGGACACTCACGCAGCTTTACCGCCGCTTGCATGGGCGGTAAAATCGCATTTTCCGTTTTTCCTCCACTGTGAGAGTAGGAAAACTGGCAGTTGCAGCTTTACCGCCCCTCTCATCGGCGGTAAACTGGATTTTCCAGCTTTCCTCCGCTCCGAGAGGAGGAAATCTGGCAATTGCAGCTTTACCGCCACTCCCATCGGCGGTAAAGTCGATTTTCCAGTTTTCCTCCGCTCCGAGAGAAGGAAAACTGGAAATTGCATTTATGCTGCGGGCGCATGTGGCGGAAATCTTTCAATCCGGTTTTTTATCCTTTTTCCCCTTCTTTTGCTTGTTGGTGGGTCTCGGGTCGGGGCTTAGCTCCACAAAACGAACGATGGACGCGTGTGAATAACAATCGGGTGAAAATAATCCCAAATCACAATAAAAACGCAATAAATCGAACGTCTCTCGTATTAGCCCTTCACTTTACTTAACAAGCAAAGTAAGCTTACCAGAACCGTTACCTTAACAAAACCAGAGATCCGGATATGTACGATTCATAAAATAAGTGAAACCAGCAAAATCTTCATTTCAACAGGACAACCAGAAAAGCAAATCCTATACTCGCAGACATGCCCCGGTGGTCGATGCATCGCTGCTTTTCTGCGCATGTGAACAACTATGGGGCGTTCTGCTGAGGTCCAAAGCTGTTATCGAGCTTGACTTGACCATTTCCATCAGTCCTAAGGCCCGTTGGTTAGGTCCAGAGAGTTTCCAAATCTATGCGTGTCGAAAAAAAAAAGAAAAATAAAGCTTAGATGTTGATTGCAAGATTACAAAATATTCTGTGTCACTGCTTTAGATAAGAAACGTGATAACACTCAATGCTTTTCAAATTTCTTTCATACAAGTGTTCGCTTAAGGGCCCCTCTGTTCGCATGGAATTGAATTCTTAAGAACTTATTATCAGGTGAGTCACACCGATGATCATTAAAGAGTACGAGTGATGAAAGACCTAAGATGGAGTTGTAGACAGGAGCGAATTGCTTTAATAGAGTGATATCTCGGATTTCGTTGTTTCATTATGGGGATGTTATTTGATGACCATTTATATATTTCTACATTTGTTTCTGGGGCAGTATGAATATATATATATATATATTTATATTCAAAAGCCTCGAAATTCAATTCAGCATGTGTCAATTGCCGAAGTCAGCTGCTGTGATTTTTTTTCTCTCCACTCACATCATGTGGGAGTTCACTGGATATGGGCTACAAGAAAAAACGGAACGTTTGATTCTTTCATTTTATCTTATGTTAATTGGAAATGGAAAGGTCTTGCGACTTTATTCGGACACTCACGCAGCTTTACCGCCGCTTGCATGGGCGGTAAAATCGCATTTTCCGTTTTTCCTCCACTGTGAGAGTAGGAAAACTGGCAGTTGCAGCTTTACCGCCCCTCTCATCGGCGGTAAACTGGATTTTCCAGCTTTCCTCCGCTCCGAGAGGAGGAAATCTGGCAATTGCAGCTTTACCGCCACTCCCATCGGCGGTAAAGTCGATTTTCCAGTTTTCCTCCGCTCCGAGAGAAGGAAAACTGGAAATTGCATTTATGCTGCGGGCGCATGTGGCGGAAATCTTTCAATCCGGTTTTTTATCCTTTTTCCCCTTCTTTTGCTTGTTGGTGGGTCTCGGGTCGGGGCTTAGCTCCACAAAACGAACGATGGACGCGTGTGAATAACAATCGGGTGAAAATAATCCCAAATCACAATAAAAACGCAATAAATCGAACGTCTCTCGTATTAGCCCTTCACTTTACTTAACAAGCAAAGTAAGCTTACCAGAACCGTTACCTTAACAAAACCAAAGATCCGGATATGTACGATTCATAAAATAAGTGAAACCAGCAAAATCTTCATTTCAACAGGACAACCAGAAAAGCAAATCCTATACTCGCAGACATGCCCCGGTGGTCGATGCATCGCTGCTTTTCTGCGCATGTGAACAACTATGGGGCGTTCTGCTGAGGTCCAAAGCTGTTATCGAGCTTGACTTGACCATTTCCATCAGTCCTAAGGCCCGTTGGTTAGGTCCAGAGAGTTTCCAAATCTATGCGTGTCGAAAAAAAAAAGAAAAATAAAGCTTAGATGTTGATTGCAAGATTACAAAATATTCTGTGTCACTGCTTTAGATAAGAAACGTGATAACACTCAATGCTTTTCAAATTTCTTTCATACAAGTGTTCGCTTAAGGGCCCCTCTGTTCGCATGGAATTGAATTCTTAAGAACTTATTATCAGGTGAGTCACACCGATGATCATTAAAGAGTACGAGTGATGAAAGACCTAAGATGGAGTTGTAGACAGGAGCGAATTGCTTTAATAGAGTGATATCTCGGATTTCGTTGTTTCATTATGGGGATGTTATTTGATGACCATTTATATATTTCTACATTTGTTTCTGGGGCAGTATAAATATATATATATATATATTTATATTCAAAAGCCTCGAAATTCAATTCAGCATGTGTCAATTGCCGAAGTCAGCTGCTGTGATTTTTTTTCTCTCCACTCACATCATGTGGGAGTTCACTAGATATGGGCTACAAGAAAAAACGGAACGTTTGATTCTTTCATTTTATCTTATGTTAATTGGAAATGGAAAGGTCTTGCGACTTTATTCGGACACTCACGCAGCTTTACCGCCGCTTGCATGGGCGGTAAAATCGCATTTTCCGTTTTTCCTCCACTGTGAGAGTAGGAAAACTGGCAGTTGCAGCTTTACCGCCCCTCTCATCGGCGGCAAACTGGATTTTCCAGCTTTCCTCCGCTCCGAGAGGAGGAAATCTGGCAATTGCAGCTTTACTGCCGCTCCCATCGGCGGTAAAGTCGATTTTCCAGTTTTCCTCCGCTCCGAGAGGAGGAAAACTGGAAATTGCATTTATGCTGCGGGCGCATGTGGCGGAAATCTTTCAATCCGGTTTTTTATCCTTTTTCCCCTTCTTTTGCTTGTCGGTGGGTCTCGGGTCGGGGCTTAGCTCCACAAAACGAACAATGGACGCGTGTGAATAACAATCGGGTGAAAATAATCCCAAATCACAATAAAAACGCAATAAATCGAACGTCTCTCGTATTAGCCCTTCACTTTACTTAACAAGCAAAGTAAGCTTACCAGAACCGTTACCTTAACAAAACCAGAGATCCGGATATGTACGATTCATAAAATAAGTGAAACCAGCAAAATCTTCATTTCAACAGGACAACCAGAAAAGCAAATCCTATACTCGCAGACATGCCCCGGTGGTCGATGCATCGCTGCTTTTCTGCGCATGTGAACAACTATGGGGCGTTCTGCTGCGGTCCAAAGCTGTTATCGAGCTTGACTTGACCATTTCCATCAGTCCTAAGGCCCGTTGGTTAGGTCCAGAGAGTTTCCAAATCTATGCGTGACGAAAAAAAAAAGAAAAATAAAGCTTAGATGTTGATTGCAAGATTACAAAATATTCTGTGTCACTGCTTTAGATAAGAAACGTGATAACACTCAATGCTTTTCAAATTTCTTTCATACAAGTGTTCGCTTAAGGGCCCCTCTGTTCGCATGGAATTGAATTCTTAAGAACTTATTATCAGGTGAGTCACACCGATGATCATTAAAGAGTACGAGTGATGAAAGACCTAAGATGGAGTTGTAGACAGGAGCGAATTGCTTTAATAGAGTGATATCTCGGATTTCGTTGTTTCATTATGGGGATGTTATTTGATGACCATTTATATATTTCTACATTTGTTTCTGGGGCAGTATAAATATATATATATATATATATTTATATTCAAAAGCTTCGAAATTCAATTCAGCATGTGTCAATTGCCGAAGTCAGCTGCTGTGATTTTTTTTCTCTCCACTCACATCATGTGGGAGTTCACTAGATATGGGCTACAAGAAAAAACGGAACGTTTGATTCTTTCATTTGATCTTATGTTAATTGCAAATGGAAAGGTTTTGCGACTTTATTCGGACACTCACGCAGCTTTACCGCCGCTTGCATGGGCGGTAAAATCGCATTTTCCGTTTTTCCTCCACTGTGAGAGGAGGAAAACGGGCAGTTGCGGCTTTACCGCCCCTTTCATCGGCGGTAAACTGGATTTTCCAGTTTTCCTCCGCTCCGAGAGGAGGAAATCTGGCAATTGCAGCTTTACCGCCGCTCCCATCGGCGGTAAAGTCGTTTTTTCCAGTTTTCCTCCGCTCCGAGAGGAGGAAAACTGGAAATTGCATTTATGCTGCGGGCGCATGTGGCGGAAATCTTTCAATCCGGTTTTTTATCCTTTTTCCCCTTCTTTTGCTTGTTGGTGGGTCTCGGGTCGGGGCTTAGCTCCACAAAACGAACGATGGACGCGTGTGAATAACAATCGGGTGAAAATAATCCCAAATCACAATAAAAACGCAATAAATCGAACGTCTCTCGTATTAGCCCTTCACTTTACTTAACAAGCAAAGTAAGCTTACCAGAACCGTTACCTTAACAAAACCAGAGATCTGGATATGTACGATTCATAAAATAAGTGAAACCAGCAAAATCTTCATTTCAACAGGACAACCAGAAAAGCAAATCCTATACTCGCAGACATGCCCCGGTGGTCGATGCATCGCTGCTTTTCTGCGCATGTGAACAACTATGGGGCGTTCTGCTGCGGTCCAAAGCTGTTATCGAGCTTGACTTGACCATTTCCATCAGTCCTAAGGCCCGTTGGTTAGGTCCAGAGAGTTTCCAAATCTATGCGTGACGAAAAAAAAAAGAAAAATAAAGCTTAGATGTTGATTGCAAGATTACAAAATATTCTGTGTCACTGCTTTAGATAAGAAACGTGATAACACTCAATGCTTTTCAAATTTCTTTCATACAAGTGTTCGCTTAAGGGCCCCTCTGTTCGCAGGGAATTGAATTCTTAAGAACTTATTATCAGGTGAGTCACACCGATGATCATTAAAGAGTACGAGTGATGAAAGACCTAAGATGGAGTTGTAGACAGGAGCGAATTGCTTTAATAGAGTGATATCTCGGATTTCGTTGTTTCATTATGGGGATGTTATTTGATGACCATTTATATATTTCTACATTTGTTTCTGGGGCAGTATAAATATATATATATATATATTTATATTCAAAAGCTTCGAAATTCAATTCAGCATGTGTCAATTGCCGAAGTCAGCTGCTGTGATTTTTTTTCTCTCCACTCACATCATGTGGGAGTTCACTAGATATGGGCTACAAGAAAAAACGGAACGTTTGATTCTTTCATTTGATCTTATGTTAATTGGAAATGGAAAGGTCTTGCGACTTTATTCGGACACTCACGCAGCTTTACCGCCGCTTGCATGGGCGGTAAAATCGCATTTTCCGTTTTTCCTCCACTGTGAGAGGAGGAAAACGGGCAGTTGCGGCTTTACCGCCCCTTTCATCGGCGGTAAACTGGATTTTCCAGTTTTCCTCCGCTCCGAGAGGAGGAAATCTGGCAATTGCAGCTTTACCGCCGCTCCCATCGGCGGTAAAGTCGATTTTCCAGTTTTCCTTCGCTCCGAGAGGTGGAAAACTGGAAATTGCATTTATGCTGCGGGCGCATGTGGCGGAAATCTTTCAATCCGGTTTTTTATCCTTTTTCCCCTTCTTTTGCTTGTTGGTGGGTCTCGGGTCGGGGCTTAGCTCCACAAAACGAACGATGGACGCGTGTGAATAACAATCGGGTGAAAATAATCCCAAATCACAATAAAAACGCAATAAATCGAACGTCTCTCGTATTAGCCCTTCACTTTACTTAACAAGCAAAGTAAGCTTACCAGAACCGTTACCTTAACAAAACCAGAGATCCGGATATGTACGATTCATAAAATAAGTGAAACCAGCAAAATCTTCATTTCAACAGGACAACCAGAAAAGCAAATCCTATACTCGCAGACATGCCCCGGTGGTCGATGCATCGCTGCTTTTCTGCGCATGTGAACAACTATGGGGCGTTCTGCTGCGGTCCAAAGCTGTTATCGAGCTTGACTTGACCATTTCCATCAGTCCTAAGGCCCGTTGGTTAGGTCCAGAGAGTTTCCAAATCTATGCGTGTCGAAAAAAAAAAGAAAAATAAAGCTTAGATGTTGATTGCAAGATTACAAAATATTCTGTGTCACTGCTTTAGATAAGAAACGTGATAACACTCAATGCTTTTCAAATTTCTTTCATACAAGTGTTCGCTTAAGGGCCCCTCTGTTCGCATGGAATTGAATTCTTAAGAACTTATTATCAGGTGAGTCACACCGATGATCATTAAAGAGTACGAGTGATGAAAGACCTAAGATGGAGTTGTAGACAGGAGCGAATTGCTTTAATAGAGTGATATCTCGGATTTCGTTGTTTCATTATGGGGATGTTATTTGATGACCATTTATATATTTCTACATTTGTTTCTGGGGCAGTATAAATATATATATATATATATTTATATTCAAAAGCCTCGAAATTCAATTCAGCATGTGTCAATTGCCGAAGTCAGCTGCTGTGATTTTTTTTCTCTCCACTCACATCATGTGGGAGTTCACTAGATATGGGCTACAAGAAAAAACGGAACGTTTGATTCTTTCATTTTATCTTATGTTAATTGGAAATGGAAAGGTCTTGCGACTTTATTCGGACACTCACGCAGCTTTACCGCCGCTTGCATGGGCGGTAAAATCGCATTTTCCGTTTTTCCTCCACTGTGAGAGTAGGAAAACTGGCAGTTGCAGCTTTACCGCCCCTCTCATCGGCGGTAAACTGGATTTTCCAGCTTTCCTCCGCTCCGAGCGGAGGAAATCTGGCAATTGCAGCTTTACCGCCGCTCCCATCGGCGGTAAAGTCGATTTTCCAGTTTTCCTCCGCTCCGAGAGGAGGAAAACTGGAAATTGCATTTATGCTGCGGGCGCATGTGGCGGAAAACTTTCAATCCGGTTTTTTATCCTTTTTCCCCTTCTTTTGCTTGTTGGTGGGTCTCGGGTCGGGGCTTAGCTCCACAAAACGAACGATGGACGCGTGTGAATAACAATCGGGTGAAAATAATCCCAAATCACAATAAAAACGCAATAAATCGAACGTCTCTCGTATTAGCCCTTCACTTTACTTAACAAGCAAAGTAAGCTTACCAGAACCGTTACCTTAACAAAACCAGAGATCCGGATATGTACGATTCATAAAATAAGTGAAACCAGCAAAATCTTCATTTCAACAGGACAACCAGAAAAGCAAATCCTATACTCGCAGACATGCCCCGGTGGTCGATGCATCGCTGCTTTTCTGCGCATGTGAACAACTATGGGGCGTTCTGCTGCGGTCCAAAGCTGTTATCGAGCTTGACTTGACCATTTCCATCAGTCCTAAGGCCCGTTGGTTAGGTCCAGAGAGTTTCCAAATCTATGCGTGTCGAAAAAAAAAAGAAAAATAAAGCTTAGATGTTGATTGCAAGATTACAAAATATTCTGTGTCACTGCTTTAGATAAGAAACGTGATAACACTCAATGCTTTTCAAATTTCTTTCATACAAGTGTTCGCTTAAGGGCCCCTCTGTTCGCATGGAATTGAATTCTTAAGAACTTATTATCAGGTGAGTCACACCGATGATCATTAAAGAGTACGAGAGATGAAAGACCTAAGATGGAGTTGTAGACAGGAGCGAATTGCTTTAATAGAGTGATATCTCGGATTTCGTTGTTTCATTATGGGGATGTTATTTGATGACCATTTATATATTTCTACATTTGTTTCTGGGGCAGTATAAATATATATATATATATATTTATATTCAAAAGTCTCGAAATTCAATTCAGCATGTGTCAATTGCCGAAGTCAGCTGCTGTGAGTTTTTTTCTCTCCACTCACATCATGTGGGAGTTCACTAGATATGGGCTACAAGAAAAAACGGAACGTTTGATTCTTTCATTTGATCTTATGTTAATTGGAAATGGAAAGGTCTTGCGACTTTATTCGGACACTCACGCAGCTTTACCGCCGCTTGCATGGGCGGTAAAATCGCATTTTCCGTTTTTCCTCCACTGTGAGAGGAGGAAAACTGGCAGTTGCGGCTTTACCGCCCCTCTCATCGGCGGTAAACTGGATTTTCCAGTTTTCCTCCGCTCCGAGAGGAGGAAATCTGGCAATTGCAGATTTACCGCCGCTCCCATCGGCGGTAAAGTCGATTTTCCAGTTTTCCTCCGCTCCGAGAGGAGGAAAACTGGAAATTGCATTTATGCTGCGGGCGCATGTGGCGGAAATCTTTCAATCCGGTTTTTTATCCTTTTTCCCCTTCTTTTGCTTGTTGGTGGGTCTCGGGTCGGGGCTTAGCTCCACAAAACGAACGATGGATGCGTGTGAATAACAATCGGGTGAAAATAATCCCAAATCACAATAAAAACGCAATAAATCGAACGTCTCTCGTATTAGCCCTTCACTTTACTTAACAAGCAAAGTAAGCTTACCAGAACCGTTACCTTAACAAAACCAGAGATCCGGATATGTACGATTCATAAAATAAGTGAAACCAGCAAAATCTTCATTTCAACAGGACAACCAGAAAAGCAAATCCTATACTCGCAGACATGCCCCGGTGGTCGATGCATCGCTGCTTTTCTGCGCATGTGAACAACTATGGGGCGTTCTGCTGCGGTCCAAAGCTGTTATCGAGCTTGACTTGACCATTTCCATCAGTCCTAAGGCCCGTTGGTTAGGTCCAGAGAGTTTCCAAATCTATGCATGACGAAAAAAAAAAGAAAAATAAAGCTTAGATGTTGATTGCAAGATTACAAAATATTCTGTGTCACTGGTTTAGATAAGAAACGTGATAACACTCAATGCTTTTCAAATTTCTTTCATACAAGTGTTCGCTTAAGGGCCCCTCTGTTCGCATGGAATTGAATTCTTAAGAACTTATTATCAGGTGAGTTACACCGATGATCATTAAAGAGTACGAGTGATGAAAGACCTAAGATGGAGTTGTAGACAGGAGCGAATTGCTTTAATAGAGTGATATCTCGGATTTCGTTGTTTCATTATGGGGATGTTATTTGATGACCATTTATATATTTCTACATTTGTTTCTGGGGCAGTATAAATATATATATATATATATTTATATTCAAAAGCTTCGAAATTCAATTCAGCATGTGTCAATTGCCGAAGTCAGCTGCTGTGATTTTTTTTCTCTCCACTCACATCATGTGGGAGTTCACTAGATATGGGCTACAAGAAAAAACAGAACGTTTGATTCTTTCATTTGATCTTATGTTAATTGGAAATGGAAAGGTCTTGCGACTTTATTCGGACACTCACGCAGCTTTACCGCCGCTTGCATGGGCGGTAAAATCGCATTTTCCGTTTTTCCTCCACTGTGAGAGGAGGAAAACGGGCAGTTGCGGCTTTACCGCCCCTTTCATCGGCGGTAAACTGGATTTTCCAGTTTTCCTCCGCTCCGAGAGGAGGAAATCTGGCAATTGCAGCTTTACCGCCGCTCCCATCGGCGGTAAAGTCGATTTTCCAGTTTTCCTTCGCTCCGAGAGGAGGAAAACTGGAAATTGCATTTATGCTGCGGGCGCATGTGGCGGAAATCTTTCAATCCGGTTTTTTATCCTTTTTCCCCTTCTTTTGCTTGTTGGTGGGTCTCGGGTCGGGGCTTAGCTCCACAAAACGAACGATGGACGCGTGTGAATAACAATCGGGTGAAAATAATCCCAAATCACAATAAAAACGCAATAAATCGAACGTCTCTCGTATTAGCCCTTCACTTTACTTAACAAGCAAAGTAAGCTTACCAGAACCGTTACCTTAACAAAACCAGAGATCCGGATATGTACGATTCATAAAATAAGTGAAACCAGCAAAATCTTCATTTCAACAGGACAACCAGAAAAGCAAATCCTATACTCGCAGACATGCCCCGGTGGTCGATGCATCGCTGCTTTTCTGCGCATGTGAACAACTATGGGGCGTTCTGCTGCGGTCCAAAGCTGTTATCGAGCTTGACTTGACCATTTCCATCAGTCCTAAGGCCCGTTGGTTAGGTCCAGAGAGTTTCCAAATCTATGCGTGTCGAAAAAAAAAAGAAAAATAAAGCTTAGATGTTGATTGCAAGATTACAAAATATTCTGTGTCACTGCTTTAGATAAGAAACGTGATAACACTCAATGCTTTTCAAATTTCTTTCATACAAGTGTTCGCTTAAGGGCCCCTCTGTTCGCATGGAATTGAATTCTTAAGAACTTATTATCAGGTGAGTCACACCGATGATCATTAAAGAGTACGAGTGATGAAAGACCTAAGATGGAGTTGTAGACAGGAGCGAATTGCTTTAATAGAGTGATATCTCGGATTTCGTTGTTTCATTATGGGGATGTTATTTGATGACCATTTATATATTTCTACATTTGTTTCTGGGGCAGTATAAATATATATATATATTTATATTCAAAAGCCTCGAAATTCAATTCAGCATGTGTCAATTGCCGAAGTCAGCTGCTGTGATTTTTTTTCTCTCCACTCACATCATGTGGGAGTTCACTAGATATGGGCTACAAGAAAAAACGGAACGTTTGATTCTTTCATTTTATCTTATGTTAATTGGAAATGGAAAGGTCTTGCGACTTTATTCGGACACTCACGCAGCTTTACCGCCGCTTGCATGGGCGGTAAAATCGCATTTTCCGTTTTTCCTCCACTGTGAGAGTAAGAAAACTGGCAGTTGCAGCTTTACCGCCCCTCTCATCTGCGGTAAACTGGATTTTCCAGCTTTCCTCCGCTCCGAGCGGAGGAAATCTGGCAATTGCAGCTTTACCGCCGCTCCCATCGGCGGTAAAGTCGATTTTCCAGTTTTCCTCCGCTCCGAGAGGAGGAAAACTGGAAATTGCATTTATGCTGCGGGCGCATGTGGCGGAAATCTTTCAATCCGGTTTTTTATCCTTTTTCCCCTTCTTTTGCTTGTTGGTGGGTCTCGGGTCGGGGCTTAGCTCCACAAAACGAACGATGGACGCGTGTGAATAACAATCGGGTGAAAATAATCCCAAATCACAATAAAAACGCAATAAATCGAACGTCTCTCGTATTAGCCCTTCACTTTACTTAACAAGCAAAGTAAGCTTACCAGAACCGTTACCTTAACAAAACCAGAGATCCGGATATGTACGATTCATAAAATAAGTGAAACCAGCAAAATCTTCATTTCAACAGGACAACCAGAAAAGCAAATCCTATACTCGCAGACATGCCCCGGTGGTCGATGCATCGCTGCTTTTCTGCGCATGTGAACAACTATGGGGCGTTCTGCTGCGGTCCAAAGCTGTTATCGAGCTTGACTTGACCATTTCCATCAGTCCTAAGGCCCGTTGGTTAGGTCCAGAGAGTTTCCAAATCTATGCGTGTCGAAAAAAAAAAGAAAAATAAAGCTTAGATGTTGATTGCAAGATTACAAAATATTCTGTGTCACTGCTTTAGATAAGAAACGTGATAACACTCAATGCTTTTCAAATTTCTTTCATACAAGTCTTCGCTTAAGGGCCCCTCTGTTCGCATGGAATTGAATTCTTAAGAACTTATTATCAGGTGAGTCACACCGATGATCATTAAAGAGTACGAGTGATGAAAGACCTAAGATGGAGTTGTAGACAGGAGCGAATTGCTTTAATAGAGTGATATCTCGGATTTCGTTGTTTCATTATGGGGATGTTATTTGATGACCATTTATATATTTCTACATTTGTTTCTGGGGCAGTATAAATATATATATATATATATTTATATTCAAAAGCCTCGAAATTCAATTCAGCATGTGTCAATTGCCGAAGTCAGCTGCTGTGATTTTTTTTCTCTCCACTCACATCATGTGGGAGTTCACTAGATATGGGCTACAAGAAAAAACGGAACGTTTGATTCTTTCATTTTATCTTATGTTAATTGGAAATGGAAAGGTCTTGCGACTTTATTCGGACACTCACGCAGCTTTACCGCCGCTTGCATGGGCGGTAAAATCGCATTTTCCGTTTTTCCTCCACTGTGAGAGTAGGAAAACTGGAAGTTGCAGCTTTACCGCCCCTCTCATCGGCGGTAAACTGGATTTTCCAGCTTTCCTCCGCTCCGAGCGGAGGAAATCTGGCAATTGCAGCTTTACCGCCGCTCCCATCGGCGGTAAAGTCGATTTTCCAGTTTTCCTCCGCTCCGAGAGGAGGAAAACTGGAAATTGCATTTATGCTGCGGGCGCATGTGGCGGAAAACTTTCAATCCGGTTTTTTATCCTTTTTCCCCTTCTTTTGCTTGTTGGTGGGTCTCGGGTCGGGGCTTAGCTCCACAAAACGAACGATGGACGCGTGTGAATAACAATCGGGTGAAAATAATCCCAAATCACAATAAAAACGCAATAAATCGAACGTCTCTCGTATTAGCCCTTCACTTTACTTAACAAGCAAAGTAAGCTTACCAGAACCGTTACCTTAACAAAACCAGAGATCCGGATATGTACGATTCATAAAATAAGTGAAACCAGCAAAATCTTCATTTCAACAGGACAACCAGAAAAGCAAATCCTATACTCGCAGACATGCCCCGGTGGTCGATGCATCGCTGCTTTTCTGCGCATGTGAACAACTATGGGGCGTTCTGCTGCGGTCCAAAGCTGTTATCGAGCTTGACTTGACCATTTCCATCAGTCCTAAGGCCCGTTGGTTAGGTCCAGAGAGTTTCCAAATCTATGCGTGTCGAAAAAAAAAAGAAAAATAAAGCTTAGATGTTGATTGCAAGATTACAAAATATTCTGTGTCACTGCTTTAGATAAGAAACGTGATAACACTCAATGCTTTTCAAATTTCTTTCATACAAGTGTTCGCTTAAGGGCCCCTCTGTTCGCATGGAATTGAATTCTTAAGAACTTATTATCAGGTGAGTCACACCGATGATCATTAAAGAGTACGAGTGATGAAAGACCTAAGATGGAGTTGTAGACAGGAGCGAATTGCTTTAATAGAGTGATATCTCGGATTTCGTTGTTTCATTATGGGGATGTTATTTGATGACCATTTATATATTTCTACATTTGTTTCTGGGGCAGTATAAATATATATATATATATATTTATATTCAAAAGCTTCGAAATTCAATTCAGCATGTGTCAATTGCCGAAGTCAGCTGCTGTGATTTTTTTTCTCTCCACTCACATCATGTGGGAGTTAACTAGATATGGGCTACAAGAAAAAACGGAACGTTTGATTCTTTCATTTGATCTTATGTTAATTGGAAATGGAAAGGTCTTGCGACTTTATTCGGACACTCACGCAGCTTTACCGCCGCTTGCATGGGCGGTAAAATCGCATTTTCCGTTTTTCCTCCACTGTGAGAGTAGGAAAACTGGCAGTTGCAGCTTTACCGCCCCTCTCATCGGCGGCAAACTGGATTTTCCAGCTTTCGTCCGCTCCGAGAGGAGGAAATCTGGCAATTGCAGCTTTACTGCCGCTCCCATCGGCGGTAAAGTCGATTTTCCAGTTTTCCTCCGCTCCGAGAGGAGGAAAACTGGAAATTGCATTTATGCTGCGGGCGCATGTGGCGGAAATCTTTCAATCCGGTTTTTTATCCTTTTTCCCCTTCTTTTGCTTGTTGGTGGGTCTCGGGTCGGGGCTTAGCTCCACAAAACGAACAATGGACGCGTGTGAATAACAATCGGGTGAAAATAATCCCAAATCACAATAAAAACGCAATAAATCGAACGTCTCTCGTATTAGCCCTTCACTTTACTTAACAAGCAAAGTAAGCTTACCAGAACCGTTACCTTAACAAAACCAGAGATCCGGATATGTACGATTCATAAAATAAGTGAAACCAGCAAAATCTTCATTTCAACAGGACAACCAGAAAAGCAAATCCTATACTCGCAGACATGCCCCGGTGGTCGATGCATCGCTGCTTTTCTGCGCATGTGAACAACTATGGGGCGTTCTGCTGCGGTCCAAAGCTGTTATCGAGCTTGACTTGACCATTTCCATCAGTCCTAAGGCCCGTTGGTTAGGTCCAAAGAGTTTCCAAATCTATGCGTGTCGAAAAAAAAAATAAAAATAAAGCTTAGATTTTGATTGCAAGATTACAAAATATTCTGTGTCACTGCTTTAGATAAGAAACGTGATAACACTCAATGCTTTTCAAATTTCTTTCATACAAGTGTTCGCTTAAGGGCCCCTCTGTTCGCATGGAATTGAATTCTTAAGAACTTATTATCAGGTGAGTCACACCGATGATCATTAAAGAGTACGAGTGATGAAAGACCTAAGATGGAGTTGTAGACAGGAGCGAATTGCTTTAATAGAGTGATATCTCGGATTTCGTTATTTCATTATGGGGATGTTATTTGATGACCATTTATATATTTCTACATTTGTTTCTGGGGCAGTATAAATATATATATATATATATATATATTTATATTCAAAAGCTTCGAAATTCAATTCAGCATGTGTCAATTGCCGAAGTCAGCTGCTGTGATTTTTTTTCTCTCCACTCACATCATGTGGGAGTTCACTAGATATGGGCTACAAGAAAAAACGGAACGTTTGATTCTTTCATTTGATCTTATGTTAATTGGAAATGGAAAGGTCTTGCGACTTTATTCGGACACTCACGCAGCTTTACCGCCGCTTGCATGGGCGGTAAAATCGCATTTTCCGTTTTTCCTCCACTGTGAGAGGAGGAAAACGGGCAGTTGCGGCTTTACCGCCCCTTTCATCGGCGGTAAACTGGATTTTCCAGTTTTCCTCCGCTCCGAGAGGAGGAAATCTGGCAATTGCAGCTTTACCGCCGCCCCCATCGGCGGTAAAGTCGATTTTCCAGTTTTCCTCCGCTCCGAGAGGAGGAAAACTGGAAATTGCATTTATGCTGCGGGCGCATGTGGCGGAAATCTTTCAATCCGGTTTTTTATCCTTTTTCCCCTTCTTTTGCTTGTTGGTGGGTCTCGGGTCGGGGCTTAGCTCCACAAAACGAACGATGGACGCGTGTGAATAACAATCGGGTGAAAATAATCCCAAATCACAATAAAAACGCAATAAATCGAACGTCTCTCGTATTAGCCCTTCACTTTACTTAACAAGCAAAGTAAGCTTACCAGAACCGTTACCTTAACAAAACCAGAGATCCGGATATGTACGATTCATAAAATAAGTGAAACCAGCAAAATCTTCATTTCAACAGGACAACCAGAAAAGCAAATCCTATACTCGCAGACATGCCCCGGTGGTCGATGCATCGCTGCTTTTCTGCGCATGTGAACAACTATGGGGCGTTCTGCTGCGGTCCAAAGCTGTTATCGAGCTTGACCTGACCATTTCCATCAGTCCTAAGGCCCGTTGGTTAGGTCCAGAGAGTTTCCAAATCTATGCGTGTCGAAAAAAAAAAGAAAAATAAAGCTTAGATGTTGATTGCAAGATTACAAAATATTCTGTGTCACTGGTTTAGATAAGAAACGTGATAACACTCAATGCTTTTCAAATTTCTTTCATACAAGTGTTCGCTTAAGGGCCCCTCTGTTCGCATGGAATTGAATTCTTAAGAACTTATTATCAGGTGAGTCACACCGATGATCATTAAAGAGTACGAGAGATGAAAGACCTAAGATGGAGTTGTAGACAGGAGCGAATTGCTTTAATAGAGTGATATCTCGGATTTCGTTGTTTCATTATGGGGATGTTATTTGATGACCATTTATATATTTCTACATTTGTTTCTGGGGCAGTATAAATATATATATATATATTTATATTCAAAAGTCTCGAAATTCAATTCAGCATGTGTCAATTGCCGAAGTCAGCTGCTGTGAGTTTTTTTCTCTCCACTCACATCATGTGGGAGTTCACTAGATATGGGCTACAAGAAAAAACGGAACGTTTGATTCTTTCATTTGATCTTATGTTAATTGGAAATGGAAAGGTCTTGCGACTTTATTTGGACACTCACGCAGCTTTACCGCCGCTTGCATGGGCGGTAAAATCGCATTTTCCGTTTTTCCTCCACTGTGAGAGGAGGAAAACTGGCAGTTGCGGCTTTACCGCCCCTCTCATCGGCGGTAAACTGGATATTCCAGTTTTCCACCGCTCCGAGAGGAGGAAATCTGGCAATTGCAGCTTTACCGCCGCTCCCGTCGGCGGTAAAGTCGATTTTCCAGTTTTCCTCCGCTCCGAGAGGAGGAAAACTGGAAATTGCATTTATGCTGCGGGCGCATGTGGCGGAAATCTTTCAATCCGGTTTTTTATCCTTTTTCCCCTTCTTTTGCTTGTTGGTTGGTCTCGGGTCGGGGCTTAGCTCCACAAAACGAACGATGGACGCGTGTGAATAACAATCGGGTGAAAATAATCCCAAATCACAATAAAAACGCAATAAATCGAACGTCTCTCGTATTAGCCCTTCACTTTACTTAACAAGCAAAGTAAGCTTACCAGAACCGTTACCTTAACAAAACCAGAGATCCGGATATGTACGATTCATAAAATAAGTGAAACCAGCAAAATCTTCATTTCAACAGGACAACCAGAAAAGCAAATCCTATACTCGCAGACAGGCCCCGGTGGTCGATGCATCGCTGCTTTTCTGCGCATGTGAACAACTATGGGGCGTTCTGCTGCGGTCCAAAGCTGTTATCGAGCTTGACTTGACCATTTCCATCAGTCCTAAGGCCCGTTGGTTAGGTCCAGAGAGTTTCCAAATCTATGCGTGTCGAAAAAAAAAAGAAAAATAAAGCTTAGATGTTGATTGCAAGATTACAAAATATTCTGTGTCACTGGTTTAGATAAGAAACGTGATAACACTCAATGCTTTTAAAATTTCTTTCATACAAGTGTTCGCTTAAGGGCCCCTCTGTTCGCATGGAAGTGAATTCTTAAGAACTTATTATCAGGTGAGTCACACCGATGATCATTAAAGAGTACGAGTGATGAAAGACCTAAGATGGAGTTGTAGACAGGAGCGAATTGCTTTAATAGAGTGATATCTCGGATTTCGTTGTTTCATTATGGGGATGTTATTTGATGACCATTTATATATTTCTACATTTGTTTCTGGGGCAGTATAAATATATATATATATATATTTATATTCAAAAGCCTCGAAATTCAATTCAGCATGTGTCAATTGCCGAAGTCAGCTGCTGTGATTTTTTTTCTCTCCACTCACATCATGTGGGAGTTCACTAGATATGGGCTACAAGAAAAAACGGAACGTTTGATTCTTTCATTTGATCTTATGTTAATTGGAAATGGAAAGGTCTTGCGACTTTATTCGGACACTCACGCAGCTTTACCGCCGCTTGCATGGGCGGTAAAATCGCATTTTCCGTTTTTCCTCCACTGTGAGAGGAGGAAAACTGGCAGTTGCGGCTTTACCGCCCCTCTCATCGGCGGTAAACTGGATTTTCCAGTTTTCCTCCGCTCCGAGAGGAGGAAATCTGGCAATTGCAGCTTTACCGCCGCTCCCGTCGGCGGTAAAGTCGATTTTCCAGTTTTCCTCCGCTCCGAGAGGAGGAAAACTGGAAATTGCATTTATGCTGCGGGCGCATGTGGCGGAAATCTTTCAATCCGGTTTTTTATCCTTTTTCCCCTTCTTTTGCTTGTTGGTTGGTCTCGGGTCGGGGCTTAGCTCCACAAAACGAACGATGGACGCGTGTGAATAACAATCGGGTGAAAATAATCCCAAATCACAATAAAAACGCAATAAATCGAACGTCTCTCGTATTAGCCCTTCACTTTACTTAACAAGCAAAGTAAGCTTACCAGAACCGTTACCTTAACAAAACCAGAGATCCGGATATGTACGATTCATAAAATAAGTGAAACCAGCAAAATCTTCATTTCAACAGGACAACCAGAAAAGCAAATCCTATACTCGCAGACAGGCCCCGGTGGTCGATGCATCGCTGCTTTTCTGCGCATGTGAACAACTATGGGGCGTTCTGCTGCGGTCCAAAGCTGTTATCGAGCTTGACGTGACCATTTCCATCAGTCCTAAGGCCCGTTGGTTAGGTCCAGAGAGTTTCCAAATCTATGCGTGTCGAAAAAAAAAAGAAAAATAAAGCTTAGATGTTGATTGCAAGATTACAAAATATTCTGTGTCACTGGTTTAGATAAGAAACGTGATAACACTCAATGCTTTTAAAATTTCTTTCATACAAGTGTTCGCTTAAGGGCCCCTCTGTTCGCATGGAAGTGAATTCTTAAGAACTTATTATCAGGTGAGTCACACCGATGATCATTAAAGAGTACGAGTGATGAAAGACCTAAGATGGAGTTGTAGACAGGAGCGAATTGCTTTAATAGAGTGATATCTCGGATTTCGTTGTTTCATTATGGGGATGTTATTTGATGACCATTTATATATTTCTACATTTGTTTCTGGGGCAGTATAAATATATATATATATATATATATTTATATTCAAAAGCCTCGAAATTCAATTCAGCATGTGTCAATTGCCGAAGTCAGCTGCTGTGATTTTTTTTCTCTCCACTCACATCATGTGGGAGTTCACTAGATATGGGCTACAAGAAAAAACGGAACGTTTGATTCTTTCATTTGATCTTATGTTAATTGGAAATGGAAAGGTCTTGCGACTTTATTCGGACACTCACGCAGCTTTACCGCCGCTTGCATGGGCGGTAAAATCGCATTTTCCGTTTTTCCTCCACTGTGAGAGGAGGAAAACTGGCAGTTGCGGCTTTACCGCCCCTCTCATCGGCGGTAAACTGGATTTTCCAGTTTTCCTCCGCTCCGAGAGGAGGAAATCTGGCAATTGCAGCTTTACCGCCGCTCCCGTCGGCGGTAAAGTCGATTTTCCAGTTTTCCTCCGCTCCGAGAGGAGGAAAACTGGAAATTGCATTTATGCTGCGGGCGCATGTGGCGGAAATCTTTCAATCCGGTTTTTTATCCTTTTTCCCCTTCTTTTGCTTGTTGGTTGGTCTCGGGTCGGGGCTTAGCTCCACAAAACGAACGATGGACGCGTGTGAATAACAATCGGGTGAAAATAATCCCAAATCACAATAAAAACGCAATAAATCGAACGTCTCTCGTATTAGCCCTTCACTTTACTTAACAAGCAAAGTAAGCTTACCAGAACCGTTACCTTAACAAAACCAGAGATCCGGATATGTACGATTCATAAAATAAGTGAAACCAGCAAAATCTTCATTTCAACAGGACAACCAGAAAAGCAAATCCTATACTCGCAGACAGGCCCCGGTGGTCGATGCATCGCTGCTTTTCTGCGCATGTGAACAACTATGGGGCGTTCTGCTGCGGTCCAAAGCTGTTATCGAGCTTGACTTGACCATTTCCATCAGTCCTAAGGCCCGTTGGTTAGGTCCAGAGAGTTTCCAAATCTATGCGTGTCGAAAAAAAAAAGAAAAATAAAGCTTAGATGTTGATTGCAAGATTACAAAATATTCTGTGTCACTGGTTTAGATAAGAAACGTGATAACACTCAATGCTTTTAAAATTTCTTTCATACAAGTGTTCGCTTAAGGGCCCCTCTGTTCGCATGGAAGTGAATTCTTAAGAACTTATTATCAGGTGAGTCACACCGATGATCATTAAAGAGTACGAGTGATGAAAGACCTAAGATGGAGTTGTAGACAGGAGCGAATTGCTTTAATAGAGTGATATCTCGGATTTCGTTGTTTCATTATGGGGATGTTATTTGATGACCATTTATATATTTCTACATTTGTTTCTGGGGCAGTATAAATATATATATATATATATATATTTATATTCAAAAGCCTCGAAATTCAATTCAGCATGTGTCAATTGCCGAAGTCAGCTGCTGTGATTTTTTTTCTCTCCACTCACATCATGTGGGAGTTCACTAGATATGGGCTACAAGAAAAAACGGAACGTTTGATTCTTTCATTTGATCTTATGTTAATTGGAAATGGAAAGGTCTTGCGACTTTATTCGGACACTCACGCAGCTTTACCGCCGCTTGCATGGGCGGTAAAATCGCATTTTCCGTTTTTCCTCCACTGTGAGAGGAGGAAAACTGGCAGTTGCGGCTTTACCGCCCCTCTCATCGGCGGTAAACTGGATTTTCCAGTTTTCCTCCGCTCCGAGAGGAGGAAATCTGGCAATTGCAGCTTTACCGCCGCTCCCGTCGGCGGTAAAGTCGATTTTCCAGTTTTCCTCCGCTCCGAGAGGAGGAAAACTGGAAATTGCATTTATGCTGCGGGCGCATGTGGCGGAAATCTTTCAATCCGGTTTTTTATCCTTTTTCCCCTTCTTTTGCTTGTTGGTTGGTCTCGGGTCGGGGCTTAGCTCCACAAAACGAACGATGGACGCGTGTGAATAACAATCGGGTGAAAATAATCCCAAATCACAATAAAAACGCAATAAATCGAACGTCTCTCGTATTAGCCCTTCACTTTACTTAACAAGCAAAGTAAGCTTACCAGAACCGTTACCTTAACAAAACCAGAGATCCGGATATGTACGATTCATAAAATAAGTGAAACCAGCAAAATCTTCATTTCAACAGGACAACCAGAAAAGCAAATCCTATACTCGCAGACAGGCCCCGGTGGTCGATGCATCGCTGCTTTTCTGCGCATGTGAACAACTATGGGGCGTTCTGCTGCGGTCCAAAGCTGTTATCGAGCTTGACCTGACCATTTCCATCAGTCCTAAGGCCCGTTGGTTAGGTCCAGAGAGTTTCCAAATCTATGCGTGTCGAAAAAAAAAAGAAAAATAAAGCTTAGATGTTGATTGCAAGATTACAAAATATTCTGTGTCACTGGTTTAGATAAGAAACGTGATAACACTCAATGCTTTTAAAATTTCTTTCATACAAGTGTTCGCTTAAGGGCCCCTCTGTTCGCATGGAAGTGAATTCTTAAGAACTTATTATCAGGTGAGTCACACCGATGATCATTAAAGAGTACGAGTGATGAAAGACCTAAGATGGAGTTGTAGACAGGAGCGAATTGCTTTAATAGAGTGATATCTCGGATTTCGTTGTTTCATTATGGGGATGTTATTTGATGACCATTTATATATTTCTACATTTGTTTCTGGGGCAGTATAAATATATATATATATATATTTATATTCAAAAGCCTCGAAATTCAATTCAGCATGTGTCAATTGCCGAAGTCAGCTGCTGTGATTTTTTTTCTCTCCACTCACATCATGTGGGAGTTCACTAGATATGGGCTACAAGAAAAAACGGAACGTTTGATTCTTTCATTTGATCTTATGTTAATTGGAAATGGAAAGGTCTTGCGACTTTATTCGGACACTCACGCAGCTTTACCGCCGCTTGCATGGGCGGTAAAATCGCATTTTCCGTTTTTCCTCCACTGTGAGAGGAGGAAAACTGGCAGTTGCGGCTTTACCGCCCCTCTCATCGGCGGTAAACTGGATTTTCCAGTTTTCCTCCGCTCCGAGAGGAGGAAATCTGGCAATTGCAGCTTTACCGCCGCTCCCGTCGGCGGTAAAGTCGATTTTCCAGTTTTCCTCCGCTCCGAGAGGAGGAAAACTGGAAATTGCATTTATGCTGCGGGCGCATGTGGCGGAAATCTTTCAATCCGGTTTTTTATCCTTTTTCCCCTTCTTTTGCTTGTTGGTTGGTCTCGGGTCGGGGCTTAGCTCCACAAAACGAACGATGGACGCGTGTGAATAACAATCGGGTGAAAATAATCCCAAATCACAATAAAAACGCAATAAATCGAACGTCTCTCGTATTAGCCCTTCACTTTACTTAACAAGCAAAGTAAGCTTACCAGAACCGTTACCTTAACAAAACCAGAGATCCGGATATGTACGATTCATAAAATAAGTGAAACCAGCAAAATCTTCATTTCAACAGGACAACCAGAAAAGCAAATCCTATACTCGCAGACAGGCCCCGGTGGTCGATGCATCGCTGCTTTTCTGCGCATGTGAACAACTATGGGGCGTTCTGCTGCGGTCCAAAGCTGTTATCGAGCTTGACTTGACCATTTCCATCAGTCCTAAGGCCCGTTGGTTAGGTCCAGAGAGTTTCCAAATCTATGCGTGTCGAAAAAAAAAAGAAAAATAAAGCTTAGATGTTGATTGCAAGATTACAAAATATTCTGTGTCACTGGTTTAGATAAGAAACGTGATAACACTCAATGCTTTTAAAATTTCTTTCATACAAGTGTTCGCTTAAGGGCCCCTCTGTTCGCATGGAAGTGAATTCTTAAGAACTTATTATCAGGTGAGTCACACCGATGATCATTAAAGAGTACGAGTGATGAAAGACCTAAGATGGAGTTGTAGACAGGAGCGAATTGCTTTAATAGAGTGATATCTCGGATTTCGTTGTTTCATTATGGGGATGTTATTTGATGACCATTTATATATTTCTACATTTGTTTCTGGGGCAGTATAAATATATATATATATATATTTATATTCAAAAGCCTCGAAATTCAATTCAGCATGTGTCAATTGCCGAAGTCAGCTGCTGTGATTTTTTTTCTCTCCACTCACATCATGTGGGAGTTCACTAGATATGGGCTACAAGAAAAAACGGAACGTTTGATTCTTTCATTTGATCTTATGTTAATTGGAAATGGAAAGGTCTTGCGACTTTATTCGGACACTCACGCAGCTTTACCGCCGCTTGCATGGGCGGTAAAATCGCATTTTCCGTTTTTCCTCCACTGTGAGAGGAGGAAAACTGGCAGTTGCGGCTTTACCGCCGCTCTCATCGGCGGTAAACTGGATTTTCCAGTTTTCCTCCGCTCCGAGAGGAGGAAATCTGGCAATTGCAGCTTTACCGCCGCTCCCATCGGCGGTAAAGTCGATTTTCCAGTTTTCCTCCCCTCCGAGAGGAGGAAAACTGGAAATTGCATTTATGCTGCGGGCGCATGTGGCGGAAATCTTTCAATCCGGTTTTTTATCCTTTTTCCCCTTCTTTTGCTTGTTGGTGGGTCTCGGGTCGGGGCTTAGCTCCACAAAACGAACGATGGACGCGTGTGAATAACAATCGGGTGAAAATAATCCCAAATCACAATAAAAACGCAATAAATCGAACGTCTCTCGTATTAGCCCTTCACTTTACTTAACAAGCAAAGTAAGCTTACCAGAACCGTTACCTTAACAAAACCAGAGATCCGGATATGTACGATTCATAAAATAAGTGAAACCAGCAAAATCTTCATTTCAACGGGACAACCAGAAAAGCAAATCCTATACTCGCAGACATGCCCCGGTGGTCGATGCATCGCTGCTTTTCTGCGCATGTGAACAACTATGGGGCGTTCTGCTGCGGTCCAAAGCTGTTATCGAGCTTGACCTGACCATTTCCATCAGTCCTAAGGCCCGTTGGTTAGGTCCAGAGAGTTTCCAAATCTATGCGTGTCGAAAAAAAAAGAAAAATAAAGCTTAGATGTTGATTGCATGATTACAAAATATTCTGTGTCACTGCTTTAGATAAGAAACGTGATAACACTCAATGCTTTTAAAATTTCTTTCATACAAGTGTTCGCTTAAGGGCCCCTCTGTTCGCATGGAAGTGAATTCTTAAGAACTTATTATCAGGTGAGTCACACCGATGATCATTAAAGAGTACGAGTGATGAAAGACCTAAGATGGAGTTGTAGACAGGAGCGAATTGCTTTAATAGAGTGATATCTCGGATTTCGTTGTTTCATTATGGGGATGTTATTTGATGACCATTTATATATTTCTACATTTGTTTCTGGGGCAGTATAAATATATATATATATATATTTATATTCAAAAGCCTCGAAATTCAATTCAGCATGTGTCAATTGCCGAAGTCAGCTGCTGTGATTTTTTTTCTCTCCACTCACATCATGTGGGAGTTCACTAGATATGGGCTACAAGAAAAAACGGAACGTTTGATTCTTTCATTTGATCTTATGTTAATTGGAAATGGAAAGGTCTTGCGACTTTATTCGGACACTCACGCAGCTTTACCGCCGCTTGCATGGGCGGTAAAATCGCATTTTCCGTTTTTCCTCCACTGTGAGAGGAGGAAAACTGGCAGTTGCGGCTTTACCGCCCCTCTCATCGGCGGTAAACTGGATTTTCCAGTTTTCCTCCGCTCCGAGAGGAGGAAATCTGGCAATTGCAGCTTTACCGCCGCTCCCATCGGCGGTAAAGTCGATTTTCCAGTTTTCCTCCCCTCCGAGAGGAGGAAAACTGGAAATTGCATTTATGCTGCGGGCGCATGTGGCGGAAATCTTTCAATCCGGTTTTTTATCCTTTTTCCCCTTCTTTTGCTTGTTGGTGGGTCTCGGGTCGGGGCTTAGCTCCACAAAACGAACGATGGACGCGTGTGAATAACAATCGGGTGAAAATAATCCCAAATCACAATAAAAACGCAATAAATCGAACGTCTCTCGTATTAGCCCTTCACTTTACTTAACAAGCAAAGTAAGCTTACCAGAACCGTTACCTTAACAAAACCAGAGATCCGGATATGTACGATTCATAAAATAAGTGAAACCAGCAAAATCTTCATTTCAACGGGACAACCAGAAAAGCAAATCCTATACTCGCAGACATGCCCCGGTGGTCGATGCATCGCTGCTTTTCTGCGCATGTGAACAACTATGGGGCGTTCTGCTGCGGTCCAAAGCTGTTATCGAGCTTGACCTGACCATTTCCATCAGTCCTAAGGCCCGTTGGTTAGGTCCAGAGAGTTTCCAAATCTATGCGTGTCGAAAAAAAAAGAAAAATAAAGCTTAGATGTTGATTGCATGATTACAAAATATTCTGTGTCACTGCTTTAGATAAGAAACGTGATAACACTCAATGCTTTTCAAATTTCTTTCATACAAGTGTTCGCTTAAGGGCCCCTCTGTTCGCATGGAATTGAATTCTTAAGAACTTATTATCAGGTGAGTCACACCGATGATCATTAAAGAGTACGAGTGATGAAAGACCTAAGATGGAGTTGTAGACAGGAGCGAATTGCTTTAATAGAGTGATATCTCGGATTTCGTTGTTTCATTATGGGGATGTTATTTGATGACCATTTATATATTTCTACATTTGTTTCTGGGGCAGTATAAATATATATATATATATTTATATTCAAAAGCCTCGAAATTCAATTCAGCATGTGTCAATTGCCGAAGTCAGCTGCTGTGATTTTTTTTCTCTCCACTCACATCATGTGGGAGTTCACTAGATATGGGCTACAAGAAAAAACGGAATGTTTGATTCTTTCATTTGATCTTATGTTAATTGGAAATGGAAAGGTCTTGCGACTTTATTCGGACACTCACGCAGCTTTACCGCCGCTTGCATGGGCGGTAAAATCGCATTTTCCGTTTTTCCTCCACTGTGAGAGGAGGAAAACTGGCAGTTGCGGCTTTACCGCCCCTCTCATCGGCGGTAAACTGGATTTTCCAGTTTTCCTCCGCTCCGAGAGGAGGAAATCTGGCAATTGCAGCTTTACCGCCGCTCCCATCGGCGGTAAAGTCGATTTTCCAGTTTTCCTCCCCTCCGAGAGGAGGAAAACTGGAAATTGCATTTATGCTGCGGGCGCATGTGGCGGAAATCTTTCAATCCGGTTTTTTATCCTTTTTCCCCTTCTTTTGCTTGTTGGTGGGTCTCGGGTCGGGGCTTAGCTCCACAAAACGAACGATGGACGCGTGTGAATAACAATCGGGTGAAAATAATCCCAAATCACAATAAAAACGCAATAAATCGAACGTCTCTCGTATTAGCCCTTCACTTTACTTAACAAGCAAAGTAAGCTTACCAGAACCGTTACCTTAACAAAACCAGAGATCCGGATATGTACGATTCATAAAATAAGTGAAACCAGCAAAATCTTCATTTCAACGGGACAACCAGAAAAGCAAATCCTATACTCGCAGACATGCCCCGGTGGTCGATGCATCGCTGCTTTTCTGCGCATGTGAACAACTATGGGGCGTTCTGCTGCGGTCCAAAGCTGTTATCGAGCTTGACCTGACCATTTCCATCAGTCCTAAGGCCCGTTGGTTAGGTCCAGAGAGTTTCCAAATCTATGCGTGTCGAAAAAAAAAGAAAAATAAAGCTTAGATGTTGATTGCATGATTACAAAATATTCTGTGTCACTGCTTTAGATAAGAAACGTGATAACACTCAATGCTTTTAAAATTTCTTTCATACAAGTGTTCGCTTAAGGGCCCCTCTGTTCGCATGGAAGTGAATTCTTAAGAACTTATTATCAGGTGAGTCACACCGATGATCATTAAAGAGTACGAGTGATGAAAGACCTAAGATGGAGTTGTAGACAGGAGCGAATTGCTTTAATAGAGTGATATCTCGGATTTCGTTGTTTCATTATGGGGATGTTATTTGATGACCATTTATATATTTCTACATTTGTTTCTGGGGCAGTATAAATATATATATATATATATATTTATATTCAAAAGCCTCGAAATTCAATTCAGCATGTGTCAATTGCCGAAGTCAGCTGCTGTGATTTTTTTTCTCTCCACTCACATCATGTGGGAGTTCACTAGATATGGGCTACAAGAAAAAACGGAACGTTTGATTCTTTCATTTGATCTTATGTTAATTGGAAATGGAAAGGTCTTGCGACTTTATTCGGACACTCACGCAGCTTTACCGCCGCTTGCATGGGCGGTAAAATCGCATTTTCCGTTTTTCCTCCACTGTGAGAGGAGGAAAACTGGCAGTTGCGGCTTTACCGCCCCTCTCATCGGCGGTAAACTGGATTTTCCAGTTATCCTCCGCTCCGAGAGGAGGAAATCTGGCAATTGCAGCTTTACCGCCGCTCCCGTCGGCGGTAAAGTCGATTTTCCAGTTTTCCTCCGCTCCGAGAGGAGGAAAACTGGAAATTGCATTTATGCTGCGGGCGCATGTGGCGGAAATCTTTCAATCCGGTTTTTTATCCTTTTTCCCCTTCTTTTGCTTGTTGGTTGGTCTCGGGTCGGGGCTTAGCTCCACAAAACGAACGATGGACGCGTGTGAATAACAATCGGGTGAAAATAATCCCAAATCACAATAAAAACGCAATAAATCGAACGTCTCTCGTATTAGCCCTTCACTTTACTTAACAAGCAAAGTAAGCTTACCAGAACCGTTACCTTAACAAAACCAGAGATCCGGATATGTACGATTCATAAAATAAGTGAAACCAGCAAAATCTTCATTTCAACAGGACAACCAGAAAAGCAAATCCTATACTCGCAGACAGGCCCCGGTGGTCGATGCATCGCTGCTTTTCTGTGCATGTGAACAACTATGGGGCGTTCTGCTGCGGTCCAAAGCTGTTATCGAGCTTGACTTGACCATTTCCATCAGTCCTAAGGCCCGTTGGTTAGGTCCAGAGAGTTTCCAAATCTATGCGTGTCGAAAAAAAAAAGAAAAATAAAGCTTAGATGTTGATTGCAAGATTACAAAATATTCTGTGTCACTGGTTTAGATAAGAAACGTGATAACACTCAATGCTTTTCAAATTTCTTTCATACAAGTGTTCGCTTAAGGGCCCCTCTGTTCGCATGGAAGTGAATTCTTAAGAACTTATTATCAGGTGAGTCACACCGATGATCATTAAAGAGTACGAGTGATGAAAGACCTAAGATGGAGTTGTAGACAGGAGCGAATTGCTTTAATAGAGTGATATCTCGGATTTCGTTGTTTCATTATGGGGATGTTATTTGATGACCATTTATATATTTCTACATTTGTTTCTGGGGCAGTATAAATATATATATATATATATTTATATTCAAAAGCCTCGAAATTCAATTCAGCATGTGTCAATTGCCGAAGTCAGCTGCTGTGATTTTTTTTCTCTCCACTCACATCATGTGGGAGTTCACTAGATATGGGCTACAAGAAAAAACGGAACGTTTGATTCTTTCATTTGATCTTATGTTAATTGGAAATGGAAAGGTCTTGCGACTTTATTCGGACACTCACGCAGCTTTACCGCCGCTTGCATGGGCGGTAAAATCGCATTTTCCGTTTTTCCTCCACTGTGAGAGGAGGAAAACTGGCAGTTGCGGCTTTACCGCCCCTCTCATCGGCGGTAAACTGGATTTTCCAGTTATCCTCCGCTCCGAGAGGAGGAAATCTGGCAATTGCAGCTTTACCGCCGCTCCCGTCGGCGGTAAAGTCGATTTTCCAGTTTTCCTCCGCTCCGAGAGGAGGAAAACTGGAAATTGCATTTATGCTGCGGGCGCATGTGGCGGAAATCTTTCAATCCGGTTTTTTATCCTTTTTCCCCTTCTTTTGCTTGTTGGTTGGTCTCGGGTCGGGGCTTAGCTCCACAAAACGAACGATGGACGCGTGTGAATAACAATCGGGTGAAAATAATCCCAAATCACAATAAAAACGCAATAAATCGAACGTCTCTCGTATTAGCCCTTCACTTTACTTAACAAGCAAAGTAAGCTTACCAGAACCGTTACCTTAACAAAACCAGAGATCCGGATATGTACGATTCATAAAATAAGTGAAACCAGCAAAATCTTCATTTCAACAAGACAACCAGAAAAGCAAATCCTATACTCACAGACATGCCCCGGTGGTCGATGCATCGCTGCTTTTCTGCGCATGTGAACAACTATGGGGCGTTCTGCTGCGGTCCAAAGCTGTTATCGAGCTTGACTTGACCATTTCCATCAGTCCTAAGGCCCGTTGGTTAGGTCCAGAGAGTTTCCAAATCTATGCGTGTCGAAAAAAAAAAGAAAAATAAAGCTTAGATGTTGATTGCAAGATTACAAAATATTCTGTGTCACTGGTTTAGATAAGAAACGTGATAACACTCAATGCTTTTAAAATTTCTTTCATACAAGTGTTCGCTTAAGGGCCCCTCTGTTCGCATGGAATTGAATTCTTAAGAACTTATTATCAGGTGAGTCACACCGATGATCATTAAAGAGTACGAGTGATGAAAGACCTAAGATGGAGTTGTAGACAGGAGCGAATTGCTTTAATAGAGTGATATCTCGGATTTCGTTGTTTCATTATGGGGATGTTATTTGATGACCATTTATATATTTCTACATTTGTTTCTGGGGCAGTATAAATATATATATATATATATTTATATTCAAAAGCCTCGAAATTCAATTCAGCATGTGTCAATTGCCGAAGTCAGCTGCTGTGATTTTTTTTCTCTCCACTCACATCATGTGGGAGTTCACTAGATATGGGCTACAAGAAAAAACGGAATGTTTGATTCTTTCATTTGATCTTATGTTAATTGGAAATGGAAAGGTCTTGCGACTTTATTCGGACACTCACGCAGCTTTACCGCCGCTTGCATGGGCGGTAAAATCGCATTTTCCATTTTTCCTCCACTGTGAGAGTAGGAAAACTGGCAGTTGCAGCTTTACCGCCCCTCTCATCGGCGGTAAACTGGATTTTCCAGCTTTCCTCCGCTCCGAGAGGAGGAAATCTGGCAATTGCAGCTTTACCGCCGCTCCCATCGGCGGTAAAGTCGATTTTCCAGTTTTCCTCCGCTCCGAGAGGAGGAAAACTGGAAATTGCATTTATGCTGCGGGCGCATGTGGCGGAAATCTTTCAATCCGGTTTTTTATCCTTTTTCCCCTTCTTTTGCTTGTTGGTTGGTCTCGGGTCGGGGCTTAGCTCCACAAAACGAACGATGGACGCGTGTGAATAACAATCGGGTGAAAATAATCCCAAATCACAATAAAAACGCAATAAATCGAACGTCTCTCGTATTAGCCCTTCACTTTACTTAACAAGCAAAGTAAGCTTACCAGAACCGTTACCTTAACAAAACCAGAGATCCGGATATGTACGATTCATAAAATAAGTGAAACCAGCAAAATCTTCATTTCAACAGGACAACCAGAAAAGCAAATCCTATACTCACAGACATGCCCCGGTGGTCGATGCATCGCTGCTTTTCTGCGCATGTGAACAACTATGGGGCGTTCTGCTGCGGTCCAAAGCTGTTATCGAGCTTGACTTGACCATTTCCATCAGTCCTAAGGCCCGTTGGTTAGGTCCAGAGAGTTTCCAAATCTATGCGTGTCGAAAAAAAAAAGAAAAATAAAGCTTAGATGTTGATTGCAAGATTACAAAATATTCTGTGTCACTGGTTTAGATAAGAAACGTGATAACACTCAATGCTTTTAAAATTTCTTTCATACAAGTGTTCGCTTAAGGGCCCCTCTGTTCGCATGGAATTGAATTCTTAAGAACTTATTATCAGGTGAGTCACACTGATGATCATTAAAGAGTACGAGTGATGAAAGACCTAAGATGGAGTTGTAGACGGGAGCGAATTGCTTTAATAGAGTGATATCTCGGATTTCGTTGTTTCATTATGGGGATGTTATTTGATGACCATTTATATATTTCTACATTTGTTTCTGGGGCAGTATAAATATATATATATATATATTTATATTCAAAAGCCTCGAAATTCAATTCAGCATGTGTCAATTGCCGAAGTCAGCTGCTGTGATTTTTTTTCTCTCCACTCACATCATGTGGGAGTTCACTAGATATGGGCTACAAGAAAAAACGGAACGTTTGATTCTTTCATTTGATCTTATGTTAATTGGAAATGGAAAGGTCTTGCGACTTTATTCGGACACTCACGCAGCTTTACCGCCGCTTGCATGGGCGGTAAAATCGCATTTTCCGTTTTTCCTCCACTGTGAGAGGAGGAAAACTGGCAGTTGCGGCTTTACCGCTCCTCTCATCGGCGGTAAACTGGATTTTCCAGTTTTCCTCCGCTCCGAGAGGAGGAAATCTGGCAATTGCAGCTTTACCGCCGCTCCCATCGGCGGTAAAGTCGATTTTCCAGTTTTCCTCCGCTCCGAGAGGAGGAAAACTGGAAATTGCATTTATGCTGCGGGCGCATGTGGCGGAAATCTTTCAATCCGGTTTTTTATCCTTTTTCCCCTTCTTTTGCTTGTTGGTGGGTCTCGGGTCGGGGCTTAGCTCCACAAAACGAACGATGGACGCGTGTGAATAACAATCGGGTGAAAATAATCCCAAATCACAATAAAAACGCAATAAATCGAACGTCTCTCTTATTAGCCCTTCACTTTACTTAACAAGCAAAGTAAGCTTACCAGAACCGTTACCTTAACAAAACCAGAGATCCGGATATGTACGATTCATAAAATAAGTGAAACCAGCAAAATCTTCATTTCAACGGGACAACCAGAAAAGCAAATCCTATACTCGCAGACATGCCCCGGTGGTCGATGCATCGCTGCTTTTCTGCGCATGTGAACAACTATGGGGCGTTCTGCTGCGGTCCAAAGCTGTTATCGAGCTTGACCTGACCATTTCCATCAGTCCTAAGGCCCGTTGGTTAGGTCCAGAGAGTTTCCAAATCTATGCGTGTCGAAAAAAAAAAGAAAAATAAAGCTTAGATGTTGATTGCAAGATTACAAAATATTCTGTGTCACTGCTTTAGATAAGAAACGTGATAACACTCAATGCTTTTCAAATTTCTTTCATACAAGTGTTCGCTTAAGGGCCCCTCGTTCGCATGGAATTGAATTCTTAAGAACTTATTATCAGGTGAGTCACACCGATGATCATTAAAGAGTACGAGTGATGAAAGACCTAAGATGGAGTTGTAGACAGGAGCGAATTGCTTTAATAGAGTGATATCTCGGATTTCGTTGTTTCATTATGGGGATGTTATTTGATGACCATTTATATATTTCTACATTTGTTTCTGGGGCAGTATAAATATATATATATATATTTATATTCAAAAGCCTCGAAATTCAATTCAGCATGTGTCAATTGCCGAAGTCAGCTGCTGTGATTTTTTTTCTCTCCACTCACATCATGTGGGAGTTCACTAGATATGGGCTACAAGAAAAAACGGAATGTTTGATTCTTTCATTTGATCTTATGTTAATTGGAAATGGAAAGGTCTTGCGACTTTATTCGGACACTCACGCAGCTTTACCGCCGCTTGCATGGGCGGTAAAATCGCATTTTCCATTTTTCCTCCACTGTGAGAGTAGGAAAACTGGCAGTTGCAGCTTTACCGCCCCTCTCATCGGCGGTAAACTGGATTTTCCAGCTTTCCTCCGCTCCGAGAGGAGGAAATCTGGCAATTGCAGCTTTACCGCCGCTCCCATCGGCGGTAAAGTCGATTTTCCAGTTTTCCTCCGCTCCGAGAGGAGGAAAACTGGAAATTGCATTTATGCTGCGGGCGCATGTGGCGGAAATCTTTCAATCCGGTTTTTTATCCTTTTTCCCCTTCTTTTGCTTGTTGGTTGGTCTCGGGTCGGGGCTTAGCTCCACAAAACGAACGATGGACGCGTGTGAATAACAATCGGGTGAAAATAATCCCAAATCACAATAAAAACGCAATAAATCGAACGTCTCTCGTATTAGCCCTTCACTTTACTTAACAAGCAAAGTAAGCTTACCAGAACCGTTACCTTAACAAAACCAGAGATCCGGATATGTACGATTCATAAAATAAGTGAAACCAGCAAAATCTTCATTTCAACAGGACAACCAGAAAAGCAAATCCTATACTCACAGACATGCCCCGGTGGTCGATGCATCGCTGCTTTTCTGCGCATGTGAACAACTATGGGGCGTTCTGCTGCGGTCCAAAGCTGTTATCGAGCTTGACTTGACCATTTCCATCAGTCCTAAGGCCCGTTGGTTAGGTCCAGAGAGTTTCCAAATCTATGCGTGTCGAAAAAAAAAAGAAAAATAAAGCTTAGATGTTGATTGCAAGATTACAAAATATTCTGTGTCACTGGTTTAGATAAGAAACGTGATAACACTCAATGCTTTTAAAATTTCTTTCATACAAGTGTTCGCTTAAGGGCCCCTCTGTTCGCATGGAATTGAATTCTTAAGAACTTATTATCAGGTGAGTCACACTGATGATCATTAAAGAGTACGAGTGATGAAAGACCTAAGATGGAGTTGTAGACGGGAGCGAATTGCTTTAATAGAGTGATATCTCGGATTTCGTTGTTTCATTATGGGGATGTTATTTGATGACCATTTATATATTTCTACATTTGTTTCTGGGGCAGTATAAATATATATATATATATATATTTATATTCAAAAGCCTCGAAATTCAATTCAGCATGTGTCAATTGCCGAAGTCAGCTGCTGTGATTTTTTTTCTCTCCACTCACATCATGTGGGAGTTCACTAGATATGGGCTACAAGAAAAAACGGAACGTTTGATTCTTTCATTTGATCTTATGTTAATTGGAAATGGAAAGGTCTTGCGACTTTATTCGGACACTCACGCAGCTTTACCGCCGCTTGCATGGGCGGTAAAATCGCATTTTCCGTTTTTCCTCCACTGTGAGAGGAGGAAAACTGGCAGTTGCGGCTTTACCGCCCCTCTCATCGGCGGTAAACTGGATTTTCCAGTTTTCCTCCGCTCCGAGAGGAGGAAATCTGGCAATTGCAGCTTTACCGCCGCTCTCATCGGCGGTAAAGTCGATTTTCCAGTTTTCCTCCGCTCCGAGAGGAGGAAAACTGGAAATTGCATTTATGCTGCGGGCGCATGTGGCGGAAATCTTTCAATCCGGTTTTTTATCCTTTTTCCCCTTCTTTTGCTTGTTGGTGGGTCTCGGGTCGGGGCTTAGCTCCACAAAACGAACGATGGACGCGTGTGAATAACAATCGGGTGAAAATAATCCCAAATCACAATAAAAACGCAATAAATCGAACGTCTCTCTTATTAGCCCTTCACTTTACTTAACAAGCAAAGTAAGCTTACCAGAACCGTTACCTTAACAAAACCAGAGATCCGGATATGTACGATTCATAAAATAAGTGAAACCAGCAAAATCTTCATTTCAACGGGACAACCAGAAAAGCAAATCCTATACTCGCAGACATGCCCCGGTGGTCGATGCATCGCTGCTTTTCTGCGCATGTGAACAACTATGGGGCGTTCTGCTGCGGTCCAAAGCTGTTATCGAGCTTGACCTGACCATTTCCATCAGTCCTAAGGCCCGTTGGTTAGGTCCAGAGAGTTTCCAAATCTATGCGTGTCGAAAAAAAAAAGAAAAATAAAGCTTAGATGTTGATTGCAAGATTACAAAATATTCTGTGTCACTGCTTTAGATAAGAAATGTGATAACACTCAATGCTTTTCAAATTTCTTTCATACAAGTGTTCGCTTAAGGGCCCCTCGTTCGCATGGAATTGAATTCTTAAGAACTTATTATCAGGTGAGTCACACCGATGATCATTAAAGAGTACGAGTGATGAAAGACCTAAGATGGAGTTGTAGACAGGAGCGAATTGCTTTAATAGAGTGATATCTCGGATTTCGTTGTTTCATTATGGGGATGTTATTTGATGACCATTTATATATTTCTACATTTGTTTCTGGGGCAGTATAAATATATATATATATTTATATTCAAAAGCCTCGAAATTCAATTCAGCATGTGTCAATTGCCGAAGTCAGCTGCTGTGATTTTTTTTCTCTCCACTCACATCATGTGGGAGTTCACTAGATATGGGCTACAAGAAAAAACGGAATGTTTGATTCTTTCATTTGATCTTATGTTAATTGGAAATGGAAAGGTCTTGCGACTTTATTCGGACACTCACGCAGCTTTACCGCCGCTTGCACGGGCGGTAAAATCGCATTTTCCATTTTTCCTCCACTGTGAGAGTAGGAAAACTGGCAGTTGCAGCTTTACCGCCCCTCTCATCGGCGGTAAACTGGATTTTCCAGCTTTCCTCCGCTCCGAGAGGAGGAAATCTGGCAATTGCAGCTTTACCGCCGCTCCCATCGGCGGTAAAGTCGATTTTCCAGTTTTCCTCCGCTCCGAGAGGAGGAAAACTGGAAATTGCATTTATGCTGCGGGCGCATGTGGCGGAAATCTTTCAATCCGGTTTTTTATCCTTTTTCCCCTTCTTTTGCTTGTTGGTTGGTCTCGGGTCGGGGCTTAGCTCCACAAAACGAACGATGGACGCGTGTGAATAACAATCGGGTGAAAATAATCCCAAATCACAATAAAAACGCAATAAATCGAACGTCTCTCGTATTAGCCCTTCACTTTACTTAACAAGCAAAGTAAGCTTACCAGAACCGTTACCTTAACAAAACCAGAGATCCGGATATGTACGATTCATAAAATAAGTGAAACCAGCAAAATCTTCATTTCAACAGGACAACCAGAAAAGCAAATCCTATACTCGCAGACATGCCCCGGTGGTCGATGCATCGCTGCTTTTCTGCGCATGTGAACAACTATGGGGCGTTCTGCTGCGGTCCAAAGCTGTTATCGAGCTTGACTTGACCATTTCCATCAGTCCTAAGGCCCGTTGGTTAGGTCCAGAGAGTTTCCAAATCTATGCGTGTCGAAAAAAAAAAGAAAAATAAAGCTTAGATGTTGATTGCAAGATTACAAAATATTCTGTGTCACTGCTTTAGATAAGAAACGTGATAACACTCAATGCTTTTAAATTTTCTTTCATACAAGTGTTCGCTTAAGGGCCCCTCTGTTCGCATGGAATTGAATTCTTAAGAACTTATTATCAGGTGAGTCACACTGATGATCATTAAAGAGTACGAGTGATGAAAGACCTAAGATGGAGTTGTAGACAGGAGCGAATTGCTTTAATAGAGTGATATCTCGGATTTCGTTGTTTCATTATGGGGATGTTATTTGATGACCATTTATATATTTCTACATTTGTTTCTGGGGCAGTATAAATATATATATATATATATATATTTATATTCAAAAGCCTCGAAATTCAATTCAGCATGTGTCAATTGCCGAAGTCAGCTGCTGTGATTTTTTTTCTCTCCACTCACATCATGTGGGAGTTCACTAGATATGGGCTACAAGAAAAAACGGAACGTTTGATTCTTTCATTTGATCTTATGTTAATTGGAAATGGAAAGGTCTTGCGACTTTATTCGGACACTCACGCAGCTTTACCGCCGCTTGCATGGGCGGTAAAATCGCATTTTCCGTTTTTCCTCCACTGTGAGAGGAGGAAAACTGGCAGTTGCGGCTTTACCGCCCCTCTCATCGGCGGTAAACTGGATTTTCCAGTTTCCTCCGCTCCGAGAGGAGGAAATCTGGCAATTGCAGCTTTACCGCCGCTCCCATCGGCGGTAAAGTCGATTTTCCAGTTTTCCTCCGCTCCGAGAGGAGGAAAACTGGAAATTGCATTTATGCTGCGGGCGCATGTGGCGGAAATCTTTCAATCCGGTTTTTTATCCTTTTTCCCCTTCTTTTGCTTGTTGGTGGGTCTCGGGTCGGGGCTTAGCTCCACAAAACGAACGATGGACGCGTGTGAATAACAATCGGGTGAAAATAATCCCAAATCACAATAAAAACGCAATAAATCGAACGTCTCTCTTATTAGCCCTTCACTTTACTTAACAAGCAAAGTAAGCTTACCAGAACCGTTACCTTAACAAAACCAGAGATCCGGATATGTACGATTCATAAAATAAGTGAAACCAGCAAAATCTTCATTTCAACGGGACAACCAGAAAAGCAAATCCTATACTCGCAGACATGCCCCGGTGGTCGATGCATCGCTGCTTTTCTGCGCATGTGAACAACTATGGGGCGTTCTGCTGCGGTCCAAAGCTGTTATCGAGCTTGACCTGACCATTTCCATCAGTCCTAAGGCCCGTTGGTTAGGTCCAGAGAGTTTCCAAATCTATGCGTGTCGAAAAAAAAAAGAAAAATAAAGCTTAGATGTTGATTGCAAGATTACAAAATATTCTGTGTCACTGCTTTAGATAAGAAACGTGATAACACTCAATGCTTTTCAAATTTCTTTCATACAAGTGTTCGCTTAAGGGCCCCTCGTTCGCATGGAATTGAATTCTTAAGAACTTATTATCAGGTGAGTCACACCGATGATCATTAAAGAGTACGAGTGATGAAAGACCTAAGATGGAGTTGTAGACAGGAGCGAATTGCTTTAATAGAGTGATATCTCGGATTTCGTTGTTTCATTATGGGGATGTTATTTGATGACCATTTATATATTTCTACATTTGTTTCTGGGGCAGCATAAATATATATATATATATATTTATATTCAAAAGCCTCGAAATTCAATTCAGCATGTGTCAATTGCCGAAGTCAGCTGCTGTGATTTTTTTTCTCTCCACTCACATCATGTGGGAGTTCACTAGATATGGGCTACAAGAAAAAACGGAATGTTTGATTCTTTCATTTGATCTTATGTTAATTGGAAATGGAAAGGTCTTGCGACTTTATTCGGACACTCACGCAGCTTTACCGCCGCTTGCATGGGCGGTAAAATCGCATTTTCCATTTTTCCTCCACTGTGAGAGTAGGAAAACTGGCAGTTGCAGCTTTACCGCCCCTCTCATCGGCGGTAAACTGGATTTTCCAGCTTTCCTCCGCTCCGAGAGGAGGAAATCTGGCAATTGCAGCTTTACCGCCGCTCCCATCGGCGGTAAAGTCGATTTTCCAGTTTTCCTCCGCTCCGAGAGGAGGAAAACTGGAAATTGCATTTATGCTGCGGGCGCATGTGGCGGAAATCTTTCAATCCGGTTTTTTATCCTTTTTCCCCTTCTTTTGCTTGTTGGTTGGTCTCGGGTCGGGGCTTAGCTCCACAAAACGAACGATGGACGCGTGTGAATAACAATCGGGTGAAAATAATCCCAAATCACAATAAAAACGCAATACATCGAACGTCTCTCGTATTAGCCCTTCACTTTACTTAACAAGCAAAGTAAGCTTACCAGAACCGTTACCTTAACAAAACCAGAGATCCGGATATGTACGATTCATAAAATAAGTGAAACCAGCAAAATCTTCATTTCAACAGGACAACCAGAAAAGCAAATCCTATACTCGCAGACATGCCCCGGTGGTCGATGCATCGCTGCTTTTCTGCGCATGTGAACAACTATGGGGCGTTCTGCTGCGGTCCAAAGCTGTTATCGAGCTTGACCTGACCATTTCCATCAGTCCTAAGGCCCGTTGGTTAGGTCCAGAGAGTTTCCAAATCTATGCGTGTCGAAAAAAAAAAGAAAAATAAAGCTTAGATGTTGATTGCAAGATTACAAAATATTCTGTGTCACTGCTTTAGATAAGAAACGTGATAACACTCAATGCTTTTCAAATTTCTTTCATACAAGTGTTCGCTTAAGGGCCCCTCGTTCGCATGGAATTGAATTCTTAAGAACTTATTATCAGGTGAGTCACACCGATGATCATTAAAGAGTACGAGTGATGAAAGACCTAAGATGGAGTTGTAGACAGGAGCGAATTGCTTTAATAGAGTGATATCTCGGATTTCGTTGTTTCATTATGGGGATGTTATTTGATGACCATTTATATATTTCTACATTTGTTTCTGGGGCAGCATAAATATATATATATATATATTTATATTCAAAAGCCTCGAAATTCAATTCAGCATGTGTCAATTGCCGAAGTCAGCTGCTGTGATTTTTTTTCTCTCCACTCACATCATGTGGGAGTTCACTAGATATGGGCTACAAGAAAAAACGGAATGTTTGATTCTTTCATTTGATCTTATGTTAATTGGAAATGGAAAGGTCTTGCGACTTTATTCGGACACTCACGCAGCTTTACCGCCGCTTGCATGGGCGGTAAAATCGCATTTTCCATTTTTCCTCCACTGTGAGAGTAGGAAAACTGGCAGTTGCAGCTTTACCGCCCCTCTCATCGGCGGTAAACTGGATTTTCCAGCTTTCCTCCGCTCCGAGAGGAGGAAATCTGGCAATTGCAGCTTTACCGCCGCTCCCATCGGCGGTAAAGTCGATTTTCCAGTTTTCCTCCGCTCCGAGAGGAGGAAAACTGGAAATTGCATTTATGCTGCGGGCGCATGTGGCGGAAATCTTTCAATCCGGTTTTTTATCCTTTTTCCCCTTCTTTTGCTTGTTGGTTGGTCTCGGGTCGGGGCTTAGCTCCACAAAACGAACGATGGACGCGTGTGAATAACAATCGGGTGAAAATAATCCCAAATCACAATAAAAACGCAATACATCGAACGTCTCTCGTATTAGCCCTTCACTTTACTTAACAAGCAAAGTAAGCTTACCAGAACCGTTACCTTAACAAAACCAGAGATCCGGATATGTACGATTCATAAAATAAGTGAAACCAGCAAAATCTTCATTTCAACAGGACAACCAGAAAAGCAAATCCTATACTCGCAGACATGCCCCGGTGGTCGATGCATCGCTGCTTTTCTGCGCATGTGAACAACTATGGGGCGTTCTGCTGCGGTCCAAAGCTGTTATCGAGCTTGACTTGACCATTTCCATCAGTCCTAAGGCCCGTTGGTTAGGTCCAGAGAGTTTCCAAATCTATGCGTGTCGAAAAAAAAAAGAAAAATAAAGCTTAGATGTTGATTGCAAGATTACAAAATATTCTGTGTCACTGGTTTAGATAAGAAACGTGATAACACTCATTGCTTTTAAAATTTCTTTCATACAAGTGTTCGCTTAAGGGCCCCTCTGTTCGCATGGAATTGAATTCTTAAGAACTTATTATCAGGTGAGTCACACTGATGATCATTAAAGAGTACGAGTGATGAAAGACCTAAGATGGAGTTGTAGACAGGAGCGAATTGCTATAATAGAGTGATATCTCGGATTTCGTTGTTTCATTATGGGGATGTTATTTGATGACCATTTATATATTTCTACATTTGTTTCTGGGGCAGTATAAATATATATATATATATATTTATATTCAAAAGCCTCGAAATTCAATTCAGCATGTGTCAATTGCCGAAGTCAGCTGCTGTGATTTTTTTTCTCTCCACTCACATCATGTGGGAGTTCACTAGATATGGGCTACAAGAAAAAACGGAACGTTTGATTCTTTCATTTGATCTTATGTTAATTGGAAATGGAAAGGTCTTGCGACTTTATTCGGACACTCACGCAGCTTTACCGCCGCTTGCATGGGCGGTAAAATCGCATTTTCCGTTTTTCCTCCACTGTGAGAGGAGGAAAACTGGCAGTTGCGGCTTTACCGCCCCTCTCATCGGCGGTAAACTGGATTTTCCAGTTTTCCTCCGCTCCGAGAGGAGGAAATCTGGCAATTGCAGCTTTACCGCCGCTCCCATCGGCGGTAAAGTCGATTTTCCAGTTTTCCTCCGCTCCGAGAGGAGGAAAACTGGAAATTGCATTTATGCTGCGGGCGCATGTGGCGGAAATCTTTCAATCCGGTTTTTTATCCTTTTTCCCCTTCTTTTGCTTGTTGGTGGGTCTCGGGTCGGGGCTTAGCTCCACAAAACGAACGATGGACGCGTGTGAATAACAATCGGGTGAAAATAATCCCAAATCACAATAAAAACGCAATAAATCGAACGTCTCTCTTATTAGCCCTTCACTTTACTTAACAAGCAAAGTAAGCTTACCAGAACCGTTACCTTAACAAAACCAGAGATCCGGATATGTACGATTCATAAAATAAGTGAAACCAGCAAAATCTTCATTTCAACGGGACAACCAGAAAAGCAAATCCTATACTTGCAGACATGCCCCGGTGGTCGATGCATCGCTGCTTTTCTGCGCATGTGAACAACTATGGGGCGTTCTGCTGCGGTCCAAAGCTGTTATCGAGCTTGACCTGACCATTTCCATCAGTCCTAAGGCCCGTTGGTTAGGTCCAGAGAGTTTCCAAATCTATGCGTGTCGAAAAAAAAAAGAAAAATAAAGCTTAGATGTTGATTGCAAGATTACAAAATATTCTGTGTCACTGCTTTAGATAAGAAACGTGATAACACTCAATGCTTTTCAAATTTCTTTCATACAAGTGTTCGCTTAAGGGCCCCTCTGTTCGCATGGAATTGAATTCTTAAGAACTTATTATCAGGTGAGTCACACCGATGATCATTAAAGAGTACGAGTGATGAAAGACCTAAGATGGAGTTGTAGACAGGAGCGAATTGCTTTAACAGAGTGATATCTCGGATTTCGTTGTTTCATTATGGGGATGTTATTTGATGACCATTTATATATTTCTACATTTGTTTCTGGGGAAGTATAAATATATATATATATATATTTATATTCAAAAGCCTCGAAATTCAATTCAGCATGTGTCAATTGCCGAAGTCAGCTGCTGTGATTTTTTTTCTCTCCACTCACATCATGTGGGAGTTCACTAGATATGGGCTACAAGAAAAAACGGAATGTTTGATTCTTTCATTTGATCTTATGTTAATTGGAAATGGAAAGGTCTTGCGACTTTATTCGGACACTCACGCAGCTTTACCGCCGCTTGCATGGGCGGTAAAATCGCATTTTCCATTTTTCCTCCACTGTGAGAGTAGGAAAACTGGCAGTTGCAGCTTTACCGCCCCTCTCATCGGCGGTAAACTGGATTTTCCAGCATTCCTCCGCTCCGAGAGGAGGAAATCTGGCAATTGCAGCTTTACCGCCGCGCCCATCGGCGGTAAAGTCGATTTTCCAGTTTTCCTCCGCTCCGAGAGGAGGAAAACTGGAAATTGCATTTATGCTGCGGGCGCATGTGGCGGAAATCTTTCAAACCGGTTTTTTATCCTTTTTCCCCTTCTTTTGCTTGTTGGTTGGTCTCGGGTCGGGGCTTAGCTCCACAAAACGAACGATGGACGCGTGTGAATAACAATCGGGTGAAAATAATCCCAAATTACAATAAAAACGCAATAAATCGAACGTCTCTCGTATTAGCCCATCACTTTACTTAACAAGCAAAGTAAGCTTACCAGAACCGTTACCTTAACAAAACCAGAGATCCGGATATGTACGATTCATAAAATAAGTGAAACCAGCAAAGTCTTCATTTCAACAGGACAACCAGAAAAGCAAATCCTATACTCGCAGACATGCCCCGGTGGTCGATGCATCGCTGCTTTTCTGCGCATGTGAACAACTATGGGGCGTTCTGCTGCGGTCCAAAGCTGTTATCGAGCTTGACTTGACCATTTCCATCAGTCCTAAGGCCCGTTGGTTAGGTCCAGAGAGTTTCCAAATCTATGCGTGTCGAAAAAAAAAAGAAAAATAAAGCTTAGATGTTGATTGCAAGATTACAAAATATTCTGTGTCACTGCTTTAGATAAGAAACGTGATAACACTCAATGCTTTTCAAATTTCTTTCATACAAGTGTTCGCTTAAGGGCCCCTCTGTTCGCATGGAATTGAATTCTTAAGAACTTATTATCAGGTGAGTCACACCGATGATCATTAAAGAGTACGAGTGATGAAAGACCTAAGATGGAGTTGTAGACAGGAGCGAATTGCTTTAATAGAGTGATATCTCGGATTTCGTTGTTTCATTATGGGGATGTTATTTGATGACCATTTATATATTTCTACATTTGTTTCTGGGGCAGTATAAATATATATATATATATTTATATTCAAAAGCCTCGAAATTCAATTCAGCATGTGTCAATTGCCGAAGTCAGCTGCTGTGATTTTTTTTCTCTCCACTCACATCATGTGGGAGTTCACTAGATATGGGCTACAAGAAAAAACGGAATGTTTGATTCTTTCATTTGATCTTATGTTAATTGGAAATGGAAAGGTCTTGCGACTTTATTCGGACACTCACGCAGCTTTACCGCCGCTTGCATGGGCGGTAAAATCGCATTTTCCGTTTTTCCTCCACTGTGAGAGGAGGAAAACTGGCAGTTGCGGCTTTACCGCCCCTCTCATCGGCGGTAAACTGGATTTTCCAGTTTTGCTCCGCTCCGAGAGGAGGAAATCTGGCAATTGCAGCTTTACCGCCGCTCCCATCGGCGGTAAAGTCGATTTTCCAGTTTTCCTCCGCTCCGAGAGGAGGAAAACTGGAAATTGCATTTATGCTGCGGGCGCATGTGGCGGAAATCTTTCAATCCGGTTTTTTATCCTTTTTCCCCTTCTTTTGCTTGTTGGTGGGTCTCGGGTCGGGGCTTAGCTCCACAAAACGAACGATGGACGCGTGTGAATAACAATCGGGTGAAAATAATCCCAAATCACAATAAAAACGCAATAAATCGAACGTCTCTCGTATTAGCCCTTCACTTTACTTAACAAGCAAAGTAAGCTTACCAGAACCGTTACCTTAACAAAACCAGAGATCCGGATATGTACGATTCATAAAATAAGTGAAACCAGCAAAATCTTCATTTCAACAGGACAACCAGAAAAGCAAATCCTATACTCGCAGACATGCCCCGGTGGTCGATGCATCGCTGCTTTTCTGCGCATGTGAACAACTATGGGGCGTTCTGCTGCGGTCCAAAGCTGTTATCGAGCTTGACTTGACCATTTCCATCAGTCCTAAGGCCCGTTGGTTAGGTCCAGAGAGTTTCCAAATCTATGCGTGTCGAAAAAAAAAAGAAAATTAAAGCTTAGATGTTGATTGCAAGATTACAAAATATTCTGTGTCACTGCTTTAGATAAGAAACGTGATAGCACTCAATGCTTTTCAAATTTCTTTCATACAAGTGTTCGCTTAAGGGCCCCTCTGTTCGCATGGAATTGAATTCTTAAGAACTTATTATCAGGTGAGTCACACCGATGATCATTAAAGAGTACGAGTGATGAAAGACCTAAGATGGAGTTGTAGACAGGAGCGAATTGCTTTAATAGAGTGATATCTCGGATTTCGTTGTTTCATTATGGGGATGTTATTTGATGACCATTTATATATTTCTACATTTGTTTCTGGGGCAGTATAAATATATATATATATATATTTATATTCAAAAGCCTCGAAATTCAATTCAGCATGTGTCAATTGCCGAAGTCAGCTGCTGTGATTTTTTTTCTCTCCACTCACATCATGTGGGAGTTCACTAGATATGGGCTACAAGAAAAAACAGAACGTTTGATTCTTTCATTTTATCTTATGTTAATTGGAAATGGAAAGGTCTTGCGACTTTATTCGGACACTCACGCAGCTTTACCGCCGCTTGCATGGGCGGTAAAATCGCATTTTCCGTTTTTCCTCCACTGTGAGAGTAGGAAAACTGGCAGTTGCAGCTTTACCGCCCCTCTCATCGCGGTAAACTGGATTTTCCAGCTTTCCTCCGCTCCGAGAGGAGGAAATCTGGCAATTGCAGCTTTACCGCCGCTCCCATCGGCGGTAAAGTCGATTTTCCAGTTTTCCTCCGCTCCGAGAGGAGGAAAACTGGAAATTGCATTTATGCTGCGGGCGCATGTGGCGGAAATCTTTCAATCCGGTTTTTTATCCTTTTTCCCCTTCTTTTGCTTGTTGGTTGGTCTCGGGTCGGGGCTTAGCTCCACAAAACGAACGATGGACGCGTGTGAATAACAATCGGGTGAAAATAATCCCAAATCACAATAAAAACGCAATAAATCGAACGTCTCTCGTATTAGCCCTTCACTTTACTTAACAAGCAAAGTAAGCTTACCAGAACCGTTACCTTAACAAAACCAGAGATCCGGATATGTACGATTCATAAAATAAGTGAAACCAGCAAAATCTTCATTTCAACAGGACAACCAGAAAAGCAAATCCTATACTCGCAGACATGCCCCGGTGGTCGATGCATCGCTGCTTTTCTGCGCATGTGAACAACTATGGGGCGTTCTGCTGCGGTCCAAAGCTGTTATCGAGCTTGACTTGACCATTTCCATCAGTCCTAAGGCCCGTTGGTTAGGTCCAGAGAGTTTCCAAATCTATGCGTGTCGAAAAAAAAAAGAAAAATAAAGCTTAGATGTTGATTGCAAGATTACAAAATATTCTGTGTCACTGCTTTAGATAAGAAACGTGATAACACTCAATGCTTTTCAAATTTCTTTCATACAAGTGTTCGCTTAAGGGCCCCTCTGTTCGCATGGAATTGAATTCTTAAGAACTTATTATCAGGTGAGTCACACCGATGATCATTAAAGAGTACGAGTGATGAAAGACCTAAGATGGAGTTGTAGACAGGAGCGAATTGCTTTAATAGAGTGATATCTCGGATTTCGTTGTTTCATTATGGGGATGTTATTTGATGACCATTTATATATTTCTACATTTGTTTCTGGGGCAGTATAAATATATATATATATATATATTTATATTCAAAAGCCTCGAAATTCAATTCAGCATGTGTCAATTGCCGAAGTCAGCTGCTGTGATTTTTTTTCTCTCCACTCACATCATGTGGGAGTTCACTAGATATGGGCTACAAGAAAAAACGGAACGTTTGATTCTTTCATTTGATCTTATGTTAATTGGAAATGGAAAGGTCTTGCGACTTTATTCGGACACTCACGCAGCTTTACCGCCGCTTGCATGGGCGGTAAAATCGCATTTTCCGTTTTTTCTCCACTGTGAGAGGAAGAAAACTGGCAGTTGCGGCTTTACCGCCCCTCTCATCGGCGGTAAACTGGATTTTCCAGTTTTCCTTCGCTCCGAGAGGAGGAAATCTGGCAATTGCAGCTTTACCGCCGCTCCCATCGGCGGTAAAGTCGATTTTCCAGTTTTCCTCCGCTCCGAGAGGAGGAAAACTGGAAATTGCATTTATGCTGCGGGCGCATGTGGCGGAAATCTTTCAATCCGGTTTTTTATCCTTTTTCCCCTTCTTTTGCTTGTTGGTGGGTCTCGGGTCGGGGCTTAGCTCCACAAAACGAACGATGGACGCGTGTGAATAACAATCGGGTGAAAATAATCCCAAATCACAATAAAAACGCAATAAATCGAACGTCTCTCGTATTAGCCCTTCACTTTACTTAACAACCAAAGTTAGCTTACCAGAACCGTTACCTTAACAAAACCAGAGATCCGGATATGTACGATTCATAAAATAAGTGAAACCAGCAAAATCTTCATTTCAACAGGACAACCAGAAAAGCAAATGCTATACTCGCAGACATGCCCCGGTGGTCGATGCATCGCTGCTTTTCTGCGCATGTGAACAACTATGGGGCGTTCTGCTGCGGTCCAAAGCTGTTATCGAGCTTGACTTGACCATTTCCATCAGTCCTAAGGCCCGTTGGTTAGGTCCAGAGAGTTTCCAAATCTATGCGTGTCGAAAAAAAAAAGAAAAATAAAGCTTAGATGTTGATTGCAAGATTACAAAATATTCTGTGTCACTGCTTTAGATAAGAAACGTGATAACACTCAATGCTTTTCAAATTTCTTTCATACAAGTGTTCGCTTAAGGGCCCCTCTGTTCGCATGGAATTGAATTCTTAAGAACTTATTATCAGGTGAGTCACACCGATGATCATTAAAGAGTACGAGTGATGAAAGACCTAAGATGGAGTTGTAGACAGGAGCGAATTGCTTTAATAGAGTGATATCTCGGATTTCGTTGTTTCATTATGGGGATGTTATTTGATGACCATTTATATATTTCTACATTTGTTTCTGGGGCAGTATAAATATATATATATATATATATTCAAAAGCCTCGAAATTCAATTCAGCATGTGTCAATTGCCGAAGTCAGCTGCTGTGATTTTTTTTCTCTCCACTCACATCATGTGGGAGTTCACTAGATATGGGCTACAAGAAAAAACGGAATGTTTGATTCTTTCATTTGATCTTTTGTTAATTGGAAATGGAAAGGTCTTGCGACTTTATTCGGACACTCACGCAGCTTTACCGCCGCTTGCATGGGCGGTAAAATCGCATTTTCCGTTTTTCCTCCACTGTGAGAGGAGGAAAACTGGCAGTTGCGGCTTTACCGCCCCTCTCATCGGCGGTAAACTGGATTTTCCAGTTTTCCTCCGCTCCGAGAGGAGGAAATCTGGCAATTGCAGCTTTACCGCCGCTCCCATCGGCGGTAAAGTCGATTTTCCAGTTTTCCTCCGCTCCGAGAGGAGGAAAACTGGAAATTGCATTTATGCTGCGGGCGCATGTGGCGGAAATCTTTCAATCCGGTTTTTTATCCTTTTTCCCCTTCTTTTGCTTGTTGGTGGGTCTCGGGTCGGGGCTTAGCTCCACAAAACGAACGATGGACGCGTGTGAATAACAATCGGGTGAAAATAATCCCAAATCACAATAAAAACGCAATAAATCGAACGTCTCTCGTATTAGCCCTTCACTTTACTTAACAAGCAAAGTAAGCTTACCAGAACCGTTACCTTAACAAAACCAGAGATCCGGATATGTACGATTCATAAAATAAGTGAAACCAGCAAAATCTTCATTTCAACAGGACAACCAGAAAAGCAAATCCTATACTCGCAGACATGCCCCGGTGGTCGATGCATCGCTGCTTTTCTGCGCATGTGAACAACTATGGGGCGTTCTGCTGCGGTCCAAAGCTGTTATCGAGCTTGACTTGACCATTTCCATCAGTCCTAAGGCCCGTTGGTTAGGTCCAGAGAGTTTCCAAATCTATGCGTGTCGAAAAAAAAAAGAAAAATAAAGCTTAGATGTTGATTGCAAGATTACAAAATATTCTGTGTCACTGGTTTAGATAAGAAACGTGATAACACTCAATGCTTTTCAAATTTCTTTCATACAAGTGTTCGCTTAAGGGCCCCTCTGTTCGCATGGAATTGAATTCTTAAGAACTTATTATCAGGTGAGTCACACCGATGATCATTAAAGAGTACGAGTGATGAAAGACCTAAGATGGAGTTGTAGACAGGAGCGAATTGCTTTAATAGAGTGATATCTCGGATTTCGTTGTTTCATTATGGGGATGTTATTTGATGACCATTTATATATTTCTACATTTGTTTCTGGGGCAGTATAAATATATATATATATATATATTTATATTCAAAAGCCTCGAAATTCAATTCAGCATGTGTCAATTGCCGAAGTCAGCTGCTGTGATTTTTTTTCTCTCCACTCACATCATGTGGGAGTTCACTAGATATGGGCTACAAGAAAAAACGGAATGTTTGATTCTTTCATTTGATCTTATGTTAATTGGAAATGGAAAGGTCTTGCGACTTTATTCGGACACTCACGCAGCTTTACCGCCGCTTGCATGGGCGGTAAAATCGCATTTTCCGTTTTTCCTCCACTGTGAGAGGAGGAAAACTGGCAGTTGCAGCTTTACCGCCCCTCTCATCGGCGGTAAACTGGATTTTCCAGTTTTCCTCCGCTCCGAGAGGAGCAAAATCTGGCAATTGCAGTTTTACCGCCGCTCCCATCGGCGGTAAAGTCGATTTTCCAGTTTTCCTCCGCTCCGAGAGGAGGAAAACTGGAAATTGCATTTATGCTGCGGGCGCATGTGGCGGAAATCTTTCAATCCGGTTTTTTATCCTTTTTCCCCTTCTTTTGCTTGTTGGTGGGTCTCGGGTCGGGGCTTAGCTCCACAAAACGAACGATGGACGCGTGTGAATAACAATCGGGTGAAAATAATCCCAAATCACAATAAAAACGCAATAAATCGAACGTCTCTCGTATTAGCCCTTCACTTTACTTAACAAGCAAAGTAAGCTTACCAGAACCGTTACCTTAACAAAACCAGAGATCCGGATATGTACGATTCATAAAATAAGTGAAACCAGCAAAATCTTCATTTCAACAGGACAACCAGAAAAGCAAATCCTATACTCGCAGACATGCCCCGGTGGTCGATGCATCGCTGCTTTTCTGCGCATGTGAACAACTATGGGGCGTTCTGCTGCGGTCCAAAGCTGTTATCGAGCTTGACTTGACCATTTCCATCAGTCCTAAGGCCCGTTGGTTAGGTCCAGAGAGTTTCCAAATCTATGCGTGTCGAAAAAAAAAAGAAAATTAAAGCTTAGATGTTGATTGCAAGATTACAAAATATTCTGTGTCACTGCTTTAGATAAGAAACGTGATAACACTCAATGCTTTTCAAATTTCTTTCATACAAGTGTTCGCTTAAGGGCCCCTCTGTTCGCATGGAATTGAATTCTTAAGAACTTATTATCAGGTGAGTCACACCGATGATCATTAAAGAGTACGAGTGATGAAAGACCTAAGATGGAGTTGTAGACAGGAGCGAATTGCTTTAATAGAGTGATATCTCGGATTTCGTTGTTTCATTATGGGGATGTTATTTGATGACCATTTATATATTTCTACATTTGTTTCTGGGGCAGTATAAATATATATATATATATTTATATTCAAAAGCCTCGAAATTCAATTCAGCATGTGTCAACTGCCGAAGTCAGCTGCTGTGATTTTTTTTCTCTCCACTCACATCATGTGGGAGTTCACTAGATATGGGCTACAAGAAAAAACGGAACGTTTGATTCTTTCATTTTATCTTATGTTAATTGGAAATGGAAAGGTCTTGCGACTTTATTCGGACACTCACGCAGCTTTACCGCCGCTTGCATGGGCGGTAAAATCGCATTTTCCGTTTTTCCTCCACTGTGAGAGTAGGAAAACTGGCAGTTGCAGCTTTACCGCCCCTCTCATCGGCGGTAAATTGGATTTTCCAGCTTTCCTCCGCTCCGAGAGGAGGAAATCTGGCAATTGCAGCTTTACCGCCGCTCCCATCGGCGGTAAAGTCGATTTTCCAGTTTTCCTCCGCTCCGAGAGGAGGAAAACTGGAAATTGCATTTATGCTGCGGGCGCATGTGGCGGAAATCTTTCAATCCGGTTTTTTATCCTTTTTCCCCTTCTTTTGCTTGTTGGTTGGTCTCGGGTCGGGGCTTAGCTCCACAAAACGAACGATGGACGCGTGTGAATAACAATCGGGTGAAAATAATCCCAAATCACAATAAAAACGCAATAAATCGAACGTCTCTCGTATTAGCCCTTCACTTTACTTAACAAGCAAAGTAAGCTTACCAGAACCGTTACCTTAACAAAACCAGAGATCCGGATATGTACGATTCATAACATAAGTGAAACCAGCAAAATCTTCATTTCAACAGGACAACCAGAAAAGCAAATCCTATACTCGCAGACATGCCCCGGTGGTCGATGCATCGCTGCTTTTCTGCGCATGTGAACAACTATGGGGCGTTCTGCTGCGGTCCAAAGCTGTTATCGAGCTTGACTTGACCATTTCCATCAGTCCTAAGGCCCGTTGGTTAGGTCCAGAGAGTTTCCAAATCTATGCGTGTCGAAAAAAAAAAGAAAATTAAAGCTTAGATGTTGATTGCAAGATTACAAAATATTCTGTGTCACTGCTTTAGATAAGAAACGTGATAACACTCAATGCTTTTCAAATTTCTTTCATACAAGTGTTCGCTTAAGGGCCCCTCTGTTCGCATGGAATTGAATTCTTAAGAACTTATTATCAGGTGAGTCACACCGATGATCATTAAAGAGTACGAGTGATGAAAGACCTAAGATGGAGTTGTAGACAGGAGCGAATTGCTTTAATAGAGTGATATCTCGGATTTCGTTGTTTCATTATGGGGATGTTATTTGATGACCATTTATATATTTCTACATTTGTTTCTGGGGCAGTATAAATATATATATATATATATTTATATTCAAAAGCCTCGAAATTCAATTCAGCATGTGTCAACTGCCGAAGTCAGCTGCTGTGATTTTTTTTCTCTCCACTCACATCATGTGGGAGTTCACTAGATATGGGCTACAAGAAAAAACGGAACGTTTGATTCTTTCATTTTATCTTATGTTAATTGGAAATGGAAAGGTCTTGCGACTTTATTCGGACACTCACGCAGCTTTACCGCCGCTTGCATGGGCGGTAAAATCGCATTTTCCGTTTTTCCTCCACTGTGAGAGTAGGAAAACTGGCAGTTGCAGCTTTACCGCCCCTCTCATCGGCGGTAAATTGGATTTTCCAGCTTTCCTCCGCTCCGAGAGGAGGAAATCTGGCAATTGCAGCTTTACCGCCGCTCCCATCGGCGGTAAAGTCGATTTTCCAGTTTTCCTCCGCTCCGAGAGGAGGAAAACTGGAAATTGCATTTATGCTGCGGGCGCATGTGGCGGAAATCTTTCAATCCGGTTTTTTATCCTTTTTCCCCTTCTTTTGCTTGTTGGTTGGTCTCGGGTCGGGGCTTAGCTCCACAAAACGAACGATGGACGCGTGTGAATAACAATCGGGTGAAAATAATCCCAAATCACAATAAAAACGCAATAAATCGAACGTCTCTCGTATTAGCCCTTCACTTTACTTAACAAGCAAAGTAAGCTTACCAGAACCGTTACCTTAACAAAACCAGAGATCCGGATATGTACGATTCATAACATAAGTGAAACCAGCAAAATCTTCATTTCAACAGGACAACCAGAAAAGCAAATCCTATACTCGCAGACATGCCCCGGTGGTCGATGCATCGCTGCTTTTCTGCGCATGTGAACAACTATGGGGCGTTCTGCTGCGGTCCAAAGCTGTTATCGAGCTTGACTTGACCATTTCCATCAGTCCTAAGGCCCGTTGGTTAGGTCCAGAGAGTTTCCAAATCTATGCGTGTCGAAAAAAAAAAGAAAATTAAAGCTTAGATGTTGATTGCAAGATTACAAAATATTCTGTGTCACTGCTTTAGATAAGAAACGTGATAACACTCAATGCTTTTCAAATTTCTTTCATACAAGTGTTCGCTTAAGGGCCCCTCTGTTCGCATGGAATTGAATTCTTAAGAACTTATTATCAGGTGAGTCACACCGATGATCATTAAAGAGTACGAGTGATGAAAGACCTAAGATGGAGTTGTAGACAGGAGCGAATTGCTTTAATAGAGTGATATCTCGGATTTCGTTGTTTCATTATGGGGATGTTATTTGATGACCATTTATATATTTCTACATTTGTTTCTGGGGCAGTATAAATATATATATATATATATTTATATTCAAAAGCCTCGAAATTCAATTCAGCATGTGTCAACTGCCGAAGTCAGCTGCTGTGATTTTTTTTCTCTCCACTCACATCATGTGGGAGTTCACTAGATATGGGCTACAAGAAAAAACGGAACGTTTGATTCTTTCATTTTATCTTATGTTAATTGGAAATGGAAAGGTCTTGCGACTTTATTCGGACACTCACGCAGCTTTACCGCCGCTTGCATGGGCGGTAAAATCGCATTTTCCGTTTTTCCTCCACTGTGAGAGTAGGAAAACTGGCAGTTGCAGCTTTACCGCCCCTCTCATCGGCGGTAAATTGGATTTTCCAGCTTTCCTCCGCTCCGAGAGGAGGAAATCTGGCAATTGCAGCTTTACCGCCGCTCCCATCGGCGGTAAAGTCGATTTTCCAGTTTTCCTCCGCTCCGAGAGGAGGAAAACTGGAAATTGCATTTATGCTGCGGGCGCATGTGGCGGAAATCTTTCAATCCGGTTTTTTATCCTTTTTCCCCTTCTTTTGCTTGTTGGTTGGTCTCGGGTCGGGGCTTAGCTCCACAAAACGAACGATGGACGCGTGTGAATAACAATCGGGTGAAAATAATCCCAAATCACAATAAAAACGCAATAAATCGAACGTCTCTCGTATTAGCCCTTCACTTTACTTAACAAGCAAAGTAAGCTTACCAGAACCGTTACCTTAACAAAACCAGACATCCGGATATGTACGATTCATAACATAAGTGAAACCAGCAAAATCTTCATTTCAACAGGACAACCAGAAAAGCAAATCCTATACTCGCAGACATGCCCCGGTGGTCGATGCATCGCTGCTTTTCTGCGCATGTGAACAACTATGGGGCGTTCTGCTGCGGTCCAAAGCTGTTATCGAGCTTGACTTGACCATTTCCATCAGTCCTAAGGCCCGTTGGTTAGGTCCAGAGAGTTTCCAAATCTATGCGTGTCGAAAAAAAAAAGAAAAATAAAGCTTAGATGTTGATTGCAAGATTACAAAATATTCTGTGTCACTGCTTTAGATAAGAAACGTGATAACACTCAATGCTTTTCAAATTTCTTTCATACAAGTGTTCGCTTAAGGGCCCCTCTGTTCGCATGGAATTGAATTCTTAAGAACTTATAATCAGGTGAGTCACACCGATGATCATTAAAGAGTACGAGAGATGAAAGACCTAAGATGGAGTTGTAGACAGGAGCGAATTGCTTTAATAGAGTGATATCTCGGATTTCGTTGTTTCATTATGGGGATGTTATTTGATGACCATTTATATATTTCTACATTTGTTTCTGGGGCAGTATAAATATATATATATATATTTATATTCAAAAGCCTCGAAATTCAATTCAGCATGTGTCAATTGCCGAAGTCAGCTGCTGTGATTTTTTTTCTCTCCACTCACATCATGTGGGAGTTCACTAGATATGGGCTACAAGAAAAAACGGAACGTTTGATTCTTTCATTTTATCTTATGTTAATTGGAAATGGAAAGGTCTTGCGACTTTATTCGGACACTCACGCAGCGTTACCGCCGCTTGCATGGCCGGTAAAATCGCATTTTCCGTTTTTCCTCCACTGTGAGAGTAGGAAAACTGGCAGTTGCAGCTTTACCGCCCCTCTCATCGGCGGTAAACTGGATTTTCCAGCTTTCCTCCGCTCCGAGAGGAGGAATCTGGCAATTGCAGCTTTACCGCCGCTCCCATCGGCGGTAAAGTCGATTTTCCAGTTTTCCTCCGCTCCGAGAGGAGGAAAACTGGAAATTGCATTTATGCTGCGGGCGCATGTGGCGGAAATCTTTCAATCCGGTTTTTTATCCTTTTTCCCCTTCTTTTGCTTGTTGGTTGGTCTCGGGTCGGGGCTTAGCTCCACAAAACGAACGATGGACGCGTGTGAATAACAATCGGGTGAAAATAATCCCAAATCACAATAAAAACGCAATAAATCGAACGTCTCTCGTATTAGCCCTTCACTTTACTTAACAAGCAAAGTAAGCTTACCAGAACCGTTACCTTAACAAAACCAGAGATCCGGATATGTACGATTCATAAAATAAGTGAAACCAGCAAAATCTTCATTTCAACAGGACAACCAAAAAAGCAAATCCTATACTCGCAGACATGCCCCGGTGGTCGATGCATCGCTGCTTTTCTGCGCATGTGAACAACTATGGGGCATTCTGCTGCGGTCCAAAGCTGTTATCGAGCTTGACTTGACCATTTCCATCAGTCCTAAGGCCCGTTGGTTAGGTCCAGAGAGTTTCCAAATCTATGCGTGTCGAAAAAAAAAAGAAAAATAAAGCTTAGATGTTGATTGCAAGATTACAAAATATTCTGTGTCACTGCTTTAGATAAGAAACGTGATAACACTCAATGCTTTTCAAATTTCTTTCATACAAGTGTTCGCTTAAGGGCCCCTCTGTTCGCATGGAATTGAATTCTTAAGAACTTATTATCAAGTGAGTCACACCGATGATCATTAAAGAGTACGAGTGATGAAAGACCTAAGATGGAGTTGTAGACAGGAGCGAATTGCTTTAATAGAGTGATATCTCGGATTTCGTTGTTTCATTATGGGGATGTTATTTGATGACCATTTATATATTTCTACATTTGTTTCTGGGGCAGTATAAATATATATATATATATTTATATTCAAAAGCCTCGAAATTCAATTCAGCATGTGTCAATTGCCGAAGTCAGCTGCTGTGATTTTTTTTCTCTCCACTCACATCATGTGGGAGTTCACTAGATATGGGCTACAAGAAAAAACGGAATGTTTGATTCTTTCATTTGATCTTATGTTAATTGGAAATGGAAAGGTCTTGCGACTTTATTCGGACACTCACGGAGCTTTACCGCCGCTTGCATGGGCGGTAAAATCGCATTTTCCGTTTTTCCTCCACTGTGAGAGGAGGAAAACTGGCAGTTGCGGCTTTACCGCCCCTCTCATCGGCGGTAAACTGGATTTTCCAGATTTCCTCCGCTCCGAGAGGAGGAAATCTGGCAATTTCAGCTTTACCGCCGCTCCCATCGGCGGTAAAGTCGATTTTCCAGGTTTCCTCCGCTCAGAGTGGAGGAAAACTGGAAATTGCATTTATGCTGCGGGCGCATGTGGTGGAAATCTTTCAATCCGGTTTTTTATCCTTTTTCCCGTTCTTTTGCTTGTTGGTGGGTCTCGGGTCGGGGCTTAGCTCCACAAAACGAACGATGGACGCGTGTGAATAACAATCGGGTGAAAATAATCCCAAATCACAATAAAAACGCAATAAATCGAACGTCTCTCGTATTAGCCCTTCACTTTACTTAACAAGCAAAGTAAGCTTACCAGAACCGTTACCTTAACAAAACCAGAGATCCGGATATGTACGATTCATAAAATAAGTGAAACCAGCAAAATCTTCATTTCAACAGGACAACCAGAAAAGCAAATCCTATACTCGCAGACATGCCCCGGTGGTCGATGCATCGCTGCTTTTCTGCGCATGTGAACAACTATGGGGCGTTCTGCTGCGGTCCAAAGCTGTTATCGAGCTTGACTTGACCATTTCCATCAGTCCTAAGGCCCGTTGGTTAGGTCCAGAGAGTTTCCAAATCTATGCGTGTCGAAAAAAAAAAGAAAAATAAAGCTTAGATGTTGATTGCAAGATTACAAAATATTCTGTGTCACTGGTTTAGATAAGAAACGTGATAACACTCAATGCTTTTCAAATTTCTTTCATACAAGTGTTCGCTTAAGGGCCCCTCTGTTCGCATGGAATTGAATTCTTAAGAACTTATTATCAGGTGAGTCACACCGATGATCATTAAAGAGTACGAGTGATGAAAGACCTAAGATGGAGTTGTAGACAGGAGCGAATTGCTTTAATAGAGTGATATCTCGGATTTCGTTGTTTCATTATGGGGATGTTATTTGATGACCATTTATATATTTCTACATTTGTTTCTGGGGCAGTATAAATATATATATATATATTTATATTCAAAAGCCTCGAAATTCAATTCAGCATGTGTCAATTGCCGAAGTCAGCTGCTGTGATTTTTTTTCTCTCCACTCACATCATGTGGGAGTTCACTAGATATGGGCTACAAGAAAAAACGGAATGTTTGATTCTTTCATTTGAACTTATGTTAATTGGAAATGGAAAGGTCTTGCGACTTTATTCGGACACTCACGCAGCTTTACCGCCGCTTGCATGGGCGGTAAAATCGCATTTTCCGTTTTTCCTCCACTGTGAGAGGAGGAAAACTGGCAGTTGCAGCTTTACCGCCCCTCTCATCGGCGGTAAACTGGATTTTCCAGTTTTCCTCCGCTCCGAGAGGAGGAAATCTGGCAATTGCAGCTTTACCGCCGCTCCCATCGGCGGTAAAGTCGATTTTCCAGTTTTCCTCCGCTCCGAGAGGAGGAAAACTGGAAATTGCATTTATGCTGCGGGCGCATGTGGCGGAAATCTTTCAATCCGGTTTTTTATCCTTTTTCCCCTTCTTTTGCTTGTTGGTGGGTCTCGGGTCGGGGCTTAGCTCCACAAAACGAACGATGGACGCGTGTGAATAACAATCGGGTGAAAATAATCCCAAATCACAATAAAAACGCAATAAATCGAACGTCTCTCGTATTAGCCCTTCACTTTACTTAACAAGCAAAGTAAGCTTACCAGAACCGTTACCTTAACAAAACCAGAGATCCGGATATGTACGATTCATAAAATAAGTGAAACCAGATAAATCTTCATTTCAACAGGACAACCAGAAAAGCAAATCCTATACTCGCAGACATGCCCCGGTGGTCGATGCATCGCTGCTTTTCTGCGCATGTGAACAACTATGGGGCGTTCTGCTGCGGTCCAAAGCTGTTATCGAGCTTGACTTGACCATTTCCATCAGTCCTAAGGCCCGTTGGTTAGGTCCAGAGAGTTTCCAAATCTATGCGTGTCGAAAAAAAAAAGAAAAATAAAGCTTAGATGTTGATTGCAAGATTACAAAATATTTTGTGTCACTGGTTTAGATAAGAAACGTGATAACACTCAATGCTTTTCAAATTTCTTTCATACAAGTGTTCGCTTAAGGGCCCCTCTGTTCGCATGGAATTGAATTCTTAAGAACTTATTATCAGGTGAGTCACACCGATGATCATTAAAGAGTACGAGTGATGAAAGACCTAAGATGGAGTTGTAGACAGGAGCGAATTGCTTTAATAGAGTGATATCTCGGATTTCGTTTTTTCATTATGGGGATGTTATTTGATGACCATTTATATATTTCTACATTTGTTTCTGGGGCAGTATAAATATATATATATATATTTATATTCAAAAGCCTCGAAATTCAATTCAGCATGTGTCAATTGCCGAAGTCAGCTGCTGTGATTTTTTTTCTCTCCACTCACATCATGTGGGAGTTCACTAGATATGGGCTACAAGAAAAAACGGAATGTTTGATTCTTTCAATTGATCTTATGTTAATTGGAAATGGAAAGGTCTTGCGACTTTATTCGGACACTCACGCAGCTTTACCGCCGCTTGCATGGGCGGTAAAATCGCATTTTCCGTTTTTCCTCCACTGTGAGAGGAGGAAAACTGGCAGTTGCGGCTTTACCGCCCCTCTCATCGGCGGTAAACTGGATTTTCCAGTTTTCCTCCGCTCCGAGAGGAGGAAATCTGGCAATATCAGCTTTGCCGCCGCACCCATCGGCGGTAAAGTCGATTTTCCAGTTTTCCTCCGCTCCGAGAGGAGGAAAACTGGAAATTGCATTTATGCTGCGGGCGCATGTGGCGGAAATCTTTCAATCCGGTTGTTTATCCTTTTTCCCCTTCTTTTGCTTGTTGGTGGGTCTCGGGTCGGGGCTTAGCTCCACAAAACGAACGATGGACGCGTGTGAATAACAATCGGGTGAAAATAATCCCAAATCACAATAAAAAGCAATAAATCGAGCGTCTCTCGTATTAGCCCTTCACTTTACTTAACAAGCAAAGTAAGCTTACCAGAACCGTTACCTTAACAAAACCAGAGATCCGGATATGTACGATTCATAAAATAAGTGAAACCAGCAAAATCTTCATTTCAACAGGACAACCAGAAAAGCAAATCCTATACTCGCAGACATGCCCCGGTGGTCGATGCATCGCTGCTTTTCTGCGCATGTGAACAACTATGGGGCGTTCTGCTGCGGTCCAAAGCTGTTATCGAGCTTGACTTGACCATTTCCATCAGTCCTAAGGCCGGTTGGTTAGGTCCAGAGAGTTTCCAAATCTATGCGTGTCGAAAAAAAAAAGAAAAATAAAGCTTAGATGTTGATTGCAAGATTACAAAATATTCTGTGTCACTGCTTTAGATAAGAAACGTGATAACACTCAATGCTTTTCAAATTTCTTTCATACAAGTGTTCGCTTAAGGGCCCCTCTGTTCGCATGGAATTGAATTCTTAAGAACTTATTATCAGGTGAGTCACACCGATGATCATTAAAGAGTACGAGTGATGAAAGACCTAAGATGGAGTTGTAGACAGGAGCGAATTGCTTTAATAGAGTGATATCTCGGATTTCGTTGTTTCATTATGGGGATGTTATTTGATGACCATTTATATATTTCTACATTTGTTTCTGGGGCAGTATAAATATATATATATATATATTTATATTCAAAAGCCTCGAAATTCAATTCAGCATGTGTCAATTGCCGAAGTCAGCTGCTGTGATTTTTTTTCTCTCCACTCACATCATGTGGGAGTTCACTAGATATGGGCTACAAGAAAAAACGGAATGTTTGATTCTTTCATTTGATCTTATGTTAATTGGAAATGGAAAGGTCTTGCGACTTTATTCGGACACTCACGCAGCTTTACCGCCGCTTGCATGGGCGGTAAAATCGCATTTTCCGTTTTTCCTCCACTGTGAGAGGAGGAAAACTGGCAGTTGCGGCTTTACCGCCCCTCTCATCGGCGGTAAACTGGATTTTCCAGTTTTCCTCCGCTCCGAGAGGAGGAAATCTGGCAATTTCAGCTTTGCCGCCGCACCCATCGGCGGTAAAGTCGATTTTCCAGTTTTCCTCCGCTCCGAGAGGAGGAAAACTGGAAATTGCATTTATGCTGCGGGCGCATGTGGCGGAAATCTTTCAATCCGGTTTTTTATCCTTTTTCCCCTTCTTTTGCTTGTTGGTGGGTCTCGGGTCGGGGCTTAGCTCCACAAAACGAACGATGGACGCGTGTGAATAACAATCGGGTGAAAATAATCCCAAATCACAATAAAAAGCAATAAATCGAGCGTCTCTCGTATTAGCCCTTCACTTTACTTAACAAGCAAAGTAAGCTTACCAAAACCGTTACCTTAACAAAACCAGAGATCCGGATATGTACGATTCATAAAATAAGTGAAACCAGCAAAATCTTCATTTCAACAGGACAACCAGAAAAGCAAATCCTATACTCGCAGACATGCCCCGGTGGTCGATGCATCGCTGCTTTTCTGCGCATGTGAACAACTATGGGGCGTTCTGCTGCGGTCCAAAGCTGTTATCGAGCTTGACTTGACCATTTCCATCAGTCCTAAGGCCGGTTGGTTAGGTCCAGAGAGTTTCCAAATCTATGCGTGTCGAAAAAAAAAAGAAAAATAAAGCTTAGATGTTGATTGCAAGATTACAAAATATTCTGTGTCACTGCTTTAGATAAGAAACGTGATAACACTCAATGCTTTTCAAATTTCTTTCATACAAGTGTTCGCTTAAGGGCCCCTCTGTTCGCATGGAATTGAATTCTTAAGAACTTATTATCAGGTGAGTCACACCGATGATCATTAAAGAGTACGAGTGATGAAAGACCTAAGATGGAGTTGTAGACAGGAGCGAATTGCTTTAACAGAGTGATATCTCGGATTTCGTTATTTCATTATGGGGATGTTATTTGATGACCATTTATATATTTCTACATTTGTTTCTGGGGCAGTATAAATATATATATATATATATATATTTATATTCAAAAGCCTCGAAATTCAATTCAGCATGTGTCAATTGCCGAAGTCAGCTGCTGTGATTTTTTTTCTCTCCACTCACATCATGTGGGAGTTCACTAGATATGGGCTACAAGAAAAAACGGAACGTTTGATTCTTTCATTTGATCTTATGTTAATTGGAAATGGAAAGGTCTTGCGACTTTATTCGGACACTCACGCAGCTTTACCGCCGCTTGCATGGGCGGTAAAATCGCATTTTCCGTTTTTGCTCCACTGTGAGAGGAGGAAAACTGGCAGTTGCGGCTTTACCGCCCCTCTCATCGGCGGTAAACTGGATTTTCCAGTTTTCCTCCGCTCCGAGAGGAGGAAATCTGGCAATTGCAGCTTTACCGCCGCTCCCATCGGCGGTAAAGTCGATTTTCCAGTTTTCCTCCGCTCCGAGAGGAGGAAAACTGGAAATTGCATTTATGCTGCGGGCGCATGTGGCGGAAATCTTTCAATCCGGTTTTTTATCCTTTTTCCCCTTCTTTTGCTTGTTGGTGGGTCTCGGGTCGGGGCTTAGCTCCACAAAACGAACGATGGACGCGTGTGAATAACAATCGGGTGAAAATAATCCCAAATCACAATAAAAACGCAATAAATCGAACGTCTCTCGTATTAGCCCTTCACTTTACTTAACAAGCAAAGTAAGCTTACCAGAACCGTTACCTTAACAAAACCAGAGATCCGGATATGTACGATTCATAAAATAAGTGAAACCAGCAAAATCTTCATTTCAACAGGACAACCAGAAAAGCAAATCCTATACTCGCAGACATGCCCCGGTGGTCGATGCATCGCTGCTTTTCTGCGCATGTGAACAACTATGGGGCGTTCTGCTGCGGTCCAAAGCTGTTATCGAGCTTGACTTGACCATTTCCATCAGTCCTAAGGCCCGTTGGTTAGGTCCAGAGAGTTTCCAAATCTATGCGTGTCGAAAAAAAAAAGAAAAATAAAGCTTAGATGTTGATTGCAAGATTACAAAATATTCTGTGTCACTGCTTTAGATAAGAAACGTGATAACACTCAATGCTTTTCAAATTTCTTTCATACAAGTGTTCGCTTAAGGGCCCCTCTGTTCGCATGGAATTGAATTCTTAAGAACTTATTATCAGGTGAGTCACACCGATGATCATTAAAGAGTACGAGTGATGAAAGACCTAAGATGGAGTTGTAGACAGGAGCGAATTGCTTTAACAGAGTGATATCTCGGATTTCGTTGTTTCATTATGGGGATGTTATTTGATGACCATTTATATATTTCTACATTTGTTTCTGGGGCAGTATAAATATATATATATATATATATTTATATTCAAAAGCCTCGAAATTCAATTCAGCATGTGTCAATTGCCGAAGTCAGCTGCTGTGATTTTTTTTCTCTCCACTCACATCATGTGGGAGTTCACTAGATATGGGCTACAAGAAAAAACGGAACGTTTGATTCTTTCATTTGATCTTATGTTAATTGGAAATGGAAAGGTCTTGCGACTTTATTCGGACACTCACGCAGCTTTACCGCCGCTTGCATGGGCGGTAAAATCGCATTTTCCGTTTTTGCTCCACTGTGAGAGGAGGAAAACTGGCAGTTGCGGCTTTACCGCCCCTCTCATCGGCGGTAAACTGGATTTTCCAGTTTTCCTCCGCTCCGAGAGGAGGAAATCTGGCAATTGCACCTTTACCGCCGCTCCCATCGGCGGTAAAGTCGATTTTCCAGTTTTCCTCCGCTCCGAGAGGAGGAAAACTGGAAATTGCATTTATGCTGCGGGCGCATGTGGCGGAAATCTTTCAATCCGGTTTTTTATCCTTTTTCCCCTTCTTTTGCTTGTTGGTGGGTCTCGGGTCGGGGCTTAGCTCCATAAAACGAACGATGGACGCGTGTGAATAACAATCGGGTGAAAATAATCCCAAATCACAATAAAAACGCAATAAATCGAACGTCTCTCGTATTAGCCCTTCACTTTACTTAACAAGCAAAGTAAGCTTACCAGAACCGTTACCTTAACAAAACCAGAGATCCGGATATGTACGATTCATAAAATAAGTGAAACCAGCAAAATCTTCATTTCAACAGGACAACCAGAAAAGCAAATCCTATACTCGCAGACATGCCCCGGTGGTCGATGCATCACTGCTTTTCTGCGCATGTGAACAACTATGGGGCGTTCTGCTGCGGTCCAAAGCTGTTATCGAGCTTGACTTGACCATTTCCATCAGTCCTAAGGCCCGTTGGTTAGGTCCAGAGAGTTTCCAAATATATGCGTGTCGAAAAAAAAAAGAAAAATAAAGCTTAGATGTTGATTGCAAGATTACAAAATATTCTGTGTCACTGCTTTAGATAAGAAACGTGATAACACTCAATGCTTGTCAAATTTCTTTCATACAAGTGTTCGCTTAAGGGCCCCTCTGTTCGCATGGAATTGAATTCTTAAGAACTTATTATCAGGTGAGTCACACCGATGATCATTAAAGAGTACGAGTGATGAAAGACCTAAGATGGAGTTGTAGACAGGAGCGAATTGCTTTAACAGAGTGATATCTCGGATTTCGTTGTTTCATTATGGGGATGTTATTTGATGACCATTTATATATTTCTACATTTGTTTCTGGGGCAGTATAAATATATATATATATATATATTTATATTCAAAAGCCTCGAAATTCAATTCAGCATGTGTCAATTGCCGAAGTCAGCTGCTGTGATTTTTTTTCTCTCCACTCACATCATGTGGGAGTTCACTAGATATGGGCTACAAGAAAAAACGGAACGTTTGATTCTTTCATTTGATCTTATGTTAATTGGAAATGGAAAGGTCTTGCGACTTTATTCGGACACTCACGCAGCTTTACCGCCGCTTGCATGGGCGGTAAAATCGCATTTTCCGTTTTTCCTCCACTGTGAGAGGAGGAAAACTGGCAGTTGCGGCTTTACCGCCCCTCTCATCGGCGGTAAACTGGATTTTCCAGTTTTCCTCCGCTCCGAGAGGAGGAAATCTGGCAATTGCACCTTTACCGCCGCTCCCATCGGCGGTAAAGTCGATTTTCCAGTTTTCCTCCGCTCCGAGAGGAGGAAAACTGGAAATTGCATTTATGCTGCGGGCGCATGTGGCGGAAATCTTTCAATCCGGTTGTTTATCCTTTTTCCCCTTCTTTTGCTTGTTGGTGGGTCTCGGGTCGGGGCTTAGCTCCACAAAACGAACGATGGACGCGTGTGAATAACAATCGGGTGAAAATAATCCCAAATCACAATAAAAAGCAATAAATCGAGCGTCTCTCGTATTAGCCCTTCACTTTACTTAACAAGCAAAGTAAGCTTACCAGAACCGTTACCTTAACAAAACCAGAGATCCGGATATGTACGATTCATAAAATAAGTGAAACCAGCAAAATCTTCATTTCAACAGGACAACCAGAAAAGCAAATCCTATACTCGCAGACATGCCCCGGTGGTCGATGCATCGCTGCTTTTCTGCGCATGTGAACAACTATGGGGCGTTCTGCTGCGGTCCAAAGCTGTTATCGAGCTTGACTTGACCATTTCCATCAGTCCTAAGGCCGGTTGGTTAGGTCCAGAGAGTTTCCAAATCTATGCGTGTCGAAAAAAAAAAGAAAAATAAAGCTTAGATGTTGATTGCAAGATTACAAAATATTCTGTGTCACTGCTTTAGATAAGAAACGTGATAACACTCAATGCTTTTCAAATTTCTTTCATACAAGTGTTCGCTTAAGGGCCCCTCTGTTCGCATGGAATTGAATTCTTAAGAACTTATTATCAGGTGAGTCACACCGATGATCATTAAAGAGTACGAGTGATGAAAGACCTAAGATGGAGTTGTAGACAGGAGCGAATTGCTTTAATAGAGTGATATCTCGGATTTCGTTGTTTCATTATGGGGATGTTATTTGATGACCATTTATATATTTCTACATTTGTTTCTGGGGCAGTATAAATATATATATATATATATTTATATTCAAAAGCCTCGAAATTCAATTCAGCATGTGTCAATTGCCGAAGTCAGCTGCTGTGATTTTTTTTCTCTCCACTCACATCATGTGGGAGTTCACTAGATATGGGCTACAAGAAAAAACGGAATGTTTGATTCTTTCATTTGATCTTATGTTAATTGGAAATGGAAAGGTCTTGCGACTTTATTCGGACACTCACGCAGCTTTACCGCCGCTTGCATGGGCGGTAAAATCGCATTTTCCGTTTTTCCTCCACTGTGAGAGGAGGAAAACTGGCAGTTGCGGCTTTACCGCCCCTCTCATCGGCGGTAAACTGGATTTTCCAGTTTTCCTCCGCTCCGAGAGGAGGAAATCTGGCAATTTCAGCTTTGCCGCCGCACCCATCGGCGGTAAAGTCGATTTTCCAGTTTTCCTCCGCTCCGAGAGGAGGAAAACTGGAAATTGCATTTATGCTGCGGGCGCATGTGGCGGAAATCTTTCAATCCGGTTTTTTATCCTTTTTCCCCTTCTTTTGCTTGTTGGTGGGTCTCGGGTCGGGGCTTAGCTCCACAAAACGAACGATGGACGCGTGTGAATAACAATCGGGTGAAAATAATCCCAAATCACAATAAAAAGCAATAAATCGAGCGTCTCTCGTATTAGCCCTTCACTTTACTTAACAAGCAAAGTAAGCTTACCAAAACCGTTACCTTAACAAAACCAGAGATCCGGATATGTACGATTCATAAAATAAGTGAAACCAGCAAAATCTTCATTTCAACAGGACAACCAGAAAAGCAAATCCTATACTCGCAGACATGCCCCGGTGGTCGATGCATCGCTGCTTTTCTGCGCATGTGAACAACTATGGGGCGTTCTGCTGCGGTCCAAAGCTGTTATCGAGCTTGACTTGACCATTTCCATCAGTCCTAAGGCCGGTTGGTTAGGTCCAGAGAGTTTCCAAATCTATGCGTGTCGAAAAAAAAAAGAAAAATAAAGCTTAGATGTTGATTGCAAGATTACAAAATATTCTGTGTCACTGCTTTAGATAAGAAACGTGATAACACTCAATGCTTTTCAAATTTCTTTCATACAAGTGTTCGCTTAAGGGCCCCTCTGTTCGCATGGAATTGAATTCTTAAGAACTTATTATCAGGTGAGTCACACCGATGATCATTAAAGAGTACGAGTGATGAAAGACCTAAGATGGAGTTGTAGACAGGAGCGAATTGCTTTAACAGAGTGATATCTCGGATTTCGTTATTTCATTATGGGGATGTTATTTGATGACCATTTATATATTTCTACATTTGTTTCTGGGGCAGTATAAATATATATATATATATATATATTTATATTCAAAAGCCTCGAAATTCAATTCAGCATGTGTCAATTGCCGAAGTCAGCTGCTGTGATTTTTTTTCTCTCCACTCACATCATGTGGGAGTTCACTAGATATGGGCTACAAGAAAAAACGGAACGTTTGATTCTTTCATTTGATCTTATGTTAATTGGAAATGGAAAGGTCTTGCGACTTTATTCGGACACTCACGCAGCTTTACCGCCGCTTGCATGGGCGGTAAAATCGCATTTTCCGTTTTTGCTCCACTGTGAGAGGAGGAAAACTGGCAGTTGCGGCTTTACCGCCCCTCTCATCGGCGGTAAACTGGATTTTCCAGTTTTCCTCCGCTCCGAGAGGAGGAAATCTGGCAATTGCAGCTTTACCGCCGCTCCCATCGGCGGTAAAGTCGATTTTCCAGTTTTCCTCCGCTCCGAGAGGAGGAAAACTGGAAATTGCATTTATGCTGCGGGCGCATGTGGCGGAAATCTTTCAATCCGGTTTTTTATCCTTTTTCCCCTTCTTTTGCTTGTTGGTGGGTCTCGGGTCGGGGCTTAGCTCCACAAAACGAACGATGGACGCGTGTGAATAACAATCGGGTGAAAATAATCCCAAATCACAATAAAAACGCAATAAATCGAACGTCTCTCGTATTAGCCCTTCACTTTACTTAACAAGCAAAGTAAGCTTACCAGAACCGTTACCTTAACAAAACCAGAGATCCGGATATGTACGATTCATAAAATAAGTGAAACCAGCAAAATCTTCATTTCAACAGGACAACCAGAAAAGCAAATCCTATACTCGCAGACATGCCCCGGTGGTCGATGCATCGCTGCTTTTCTGCGCATGTGAACAACTATGGGGCGTTCTGCTGCGGTCCAAAGCTGTTATCGAGCTTGACTTGACCATTTCCATCAGTCCTAAGGCCCGTTGGTTAGGTCCAGAGAGTTTCCAAATCTATGCGTGTCGAAAAAAAAAAGAAAAATAAAGCTTAGATGTTGATTGCAAGATTACAAAATATTCTGTGTCACTGCTTTAGATAAGAAACGTGATAACACTCAATGCTTTTCAAATTTCTTTCATACAAGTGTTCGCTTAAGGGCCCCTCTGTTCGCATGGAATTGAATTCTTAAGAACTTATTATCAGGTGAGTCACACCGATGATCATTAAAGAGTACGAGTGATGAAAGACCTAAGATGGAGTTGTAGACAGGAGCGAATTGCTTTAACAGAGTGATATCTCGGATTTCGTTGTTTCATTATGGGGATGTTATTTGATGACCATTTATATATTTCTACATTTGTTTCTGGGGCAGTATAAATATATATATATATATATATTTATATTCAAAAGCCTCGAAATTCAATTCAGCATGTGTCAATTGCCGAAGTCAGCTGCTGTGATTTTTTTTCTCTCCACTCACATCATGTGGGAGTTCACTAGATATGGGCTACAAGAAAAAACGGAACGTTTGATTCTTTCATTTGATCTTATGTTAATTGGAAATGGAAAGGTCTTGCGACTTTATTCGGACACTCACGCAGCTTTACCGCCGCTTGCATGGGCGGTAAAATCGCATTTTCCGTTTTTGCTCCACTGTGAGAGGAGGAAAACTGGCAGTTGCGGCTTTACCGCCCCTCTCATCGGCGGTAAACTGGATTTTCCAGTTTTCCTCCGCTCCGAGAGGAGGAAATCTGGCAATTGCACCTTTACCGCCGCTCCCATCGGCGGTAAAGTCGATTTTCCAGTTTTCCTCCGCTCCGAGAGGAGGAAAACTGGAAATTGCATTTATGCTGCGGGCGCATGTGGCGGAAATCTTTCAATCCGGTTTTTTATCCTTTTTCCCCTTCTTTTGCTTGTTGGTGGGTCTCGGGTCGGGGCTTAGCTCCATAAAACGAACGATGGACGCGTGTGAATAACAATCGGGTGAAAATAATCCCAAATCACAATAAAAACGCAATAAATCGAACGTCTCTCGTATTAGCCCTTCACTTTACTTAACAAGCAAAGTAAGCTTACCAGAACCGTTACCTTAACAAAACCAGAGATCCGGATATGTACGATTCATAAAATAAGTGAAACCAGCAAAATCTTCATTTCAACAGGACAACCAGAAAAGCAAATCCTATACTCGCAGACATGCCCCGGTGGTCGATGCATCACTGCTTTTCTGCGCATGTGAACAACTATGGGGCGTTCTGCTGCGGTCCAAAGCTGTTATCGAGCTTGACTTGACCATTTCCATCAGTCCTAAGGCCCGTTGGTTAGGTCCAGAGAGTTTCCAAATATATGCGTGTCGAAAAAAAAAAGAAAAATAAAGCTTAGATGTTGATTGCAAGATTACAAAATATTCTGTGTCACTGCTTTAGATAAGAAACGTGATAACACTCAATGCTTGTCAAATTTCTTTCATACAAGTGTTCGCTTAAGGGCCCCTCTGTTCGCATGGAATTGAATTCTTAAGAACTTATTATCAGGTGAGTCACACCGATGATCATTAAAGAGTACGAGTGATGAAAGACCTAAGATGGAGTTGTAGACAGGAGCGAATTGCTTTAACAGAGTGATATCTCGGATTTCGTTGTTTCATTATGGGGATGTTATTTGATGACCATTTATATATTTCTACATTTGTTTCTGGGGCAGTATAAATATATATATATATATATATTTATATTCAAAAGCCTCGAAATTCAATTCAGCATGTGTCAATTGCCGAAGTCAGCTGCTGTGATTTTTTTTCTCTCCACTCACATCATGTGGGAGTTCACTAGATATGGGCTACAAGAAAAAACGGAACGTTTGATTCTTTCATTTGATCTTATGTTAATTGGAAATGGAAAGGTCTTGCGACTTTATTCGGACACTCACGCAGCTTTACCGCCGCTTGCATGGGCGGTAAAATCGCATTTTCCGTTTTTCCTCCACTGTGAGAGGAGGAAAACTGGCAGTTGCGGCTTTACCGCCCCTCTCATCGGCGGTAAACTGGATTTTCCAGTTTTCCTCCGCTCCGAGAGGAGGAAATCTGGCGATTGCAGCTTTACCGCCGCTCCCATCGGCGGTAAAGTCGATTTTCCAGTTTTCCTCCGCTCCGAGAGGAGGAAAACTGGAAATTGCATTTATGCTGCGGGCGCATGTGGCGGAAATCTTTCAATCCGGTTTTTTATCCTTTTTCCCCTTCTTTTGCTTGTTGGTGGGTCTCGGGTCGGGGCTTAGCTCCACAAAACGAACGATGGACGCGTGTGAATAACAATCGGGTGAAAATAATCCCAAATCACAATAAAAACGCAATAAATCGAACGTCTCTCGTATTAGCCCTTCACTTTACTTAACAAGCAAAGTAAGCTTACCAGAACCGTTACCTTAACAAAACCAGAGATCCGGATATGTACGATTCATAAAATAAGTGAAACCAGCAAAATCTTCATTTCAACAGGACAACCAGAAAAGCAAATCCTATACTCGCAGACATGCCCCGGTGGTCGATGCATCGCTGCTTTTCTGCGCATGTGAACAACTATGGGGCGTTCTGCTGCGGTCCAAAGCTGTTATCGAGCTTGACTTGACCATTTCCATCAGTCCTAAGGCCCGTTGGTTAGGTCCAGAGAGTTTCCAAATCTATGCGTGTCGAAAAAAAAAAGAAAAATAAAGCTTAGATGTTGATTGCAAGATTACAAAATATTATGTGTCACTGCTTTAGATAAGAAACGTGATAACACTCAATGCTTTTCAAATTACTTTCATACAAGTGTTCGCTTAAGGGCCCCTCTGTTCGAATGGAAGTGAATTCTTAAGAACTTATTATCAGGTGAGTCACACCGATGATCATTAAAGAGTACGAGTGATGAAAGACCTAAGATGGAGTTGTAGACAGGAGCGAATTGCTTTAATAGAGTGATATCTCGGATTTCGTTGTTTCATTATGGGGATGTTATTTGATGACCATTTATATATTTCTACATTTGTTTCTGGGGCAGTATAAATATATATATATATATATTTATATTCAAAAGCCTCGAAATTCAATTCAGCATGTGTCAATTGCCGAAGTCAGCTGCTGTGATTTTTTTTCTCTCCACTCACATCATGTGGGAGTTCACTAGATATGGGCTACAAGAAAAAATGGAACGTTTGATTCTTTCATTTGATCTTATGTTAATTGGAAATGGAAAGGTCTTGCGACTTTATTCGGACACTCACGCAGCTTTACCGCCGCTTGCATGGGCGGTAAAATCGCATTTTCCGTTTTTCCTCCACTGTGAGAGGAGGAAAACTGGCAGTTGCGGCTTTACCGCCCCTCTCATCGGTGGTAAACTGGATTTTCCAGTTTTCCTCCGCTCCGAGAGGAGGTAATCTGGCAATTGCAGCTTTACCGCCGCTCCCATCGGCGGTAAAGTCGATTTTCCAGTTTTCCTCCGCTCCGAGAGGAGGAAAACTGGAAATTGCATTTATGCTGCGGGCGCATGTGGCGGAAATCTTTCAATCCGGTTTTTTATCCTTTTTCCCCTTCTTTTGCTTGTTGGTGGGTCTCGGGTCGGGGCTTAGCTCCACAAAACGAACGATGGACGCGTGTGAATAACAATCGGGTGAAAATAATCCCAAATCACAATAAAAACGCAATAAATCGAACGTCTCTCGTATTAGCCCTTCACTTTACCTAACAAGCAAAGTAAGCTTACCAGAACCGTTACCTTAACAAAACCAGAGATCCGGATATGTACGATTCATAAAATAAGTGAAACCAGCAAAATCTTCATTTCAACAGGACAACCAGAAAAGCAAATCCTATACTCGCAGACATGCCCCGGTGGTCGATGCATCGCTGCTTTTCTGCGCATGTGAACAACTATGGGGCGTTCTGCTGCGGTCCAAAGCTGTTATCGAGCTTGACTTGACCATTTCCATCAGTCCTAAGGCCCGTTGGTTAGGTCCAGAGAGTTTCCAAATCTATGCGTGTCGAAAAAAAAAAGAAAAATAAAGCTTAGATGTTGATTGCAAGATTACAAAATATTCTGTGTCACTGCTTTAGATAAGAAACGTGATAACACTCAATGCTTTTCAAATTTCTTTCATACAAGTGTTCGCTTAAGGGCCCCTCTGTTCGCATGGAATTGAATTCTTAAGAACTTATTATCAGGTGAGTCACACCGATGATCATTAAAGAGTACGAGTGATGAAAGACCTAAGATGGAGTTGTAGACAGGAGCGAATTGCTTTAACAGAGTGATATCTCGGATTTCGTTGTTTCATTATGGGGATGTTATTTGATGACCATTTATATATTTCTACATTTGTTTCTGGGGCAGTATAAATATATATATATATATATTTATATTCAAAAGCCTCGAAATTCAATTCAGCATGTGTCAATTGCCGAAGTCAGCTGCTGTGATTTTTTTTCTCTCCACTCACATCATGTGGGAGTTCACTAGATATGGGCTACAAGAAAAAACGGAACGTTTGATTCATTCATTTGATCTTATGTTAATTGGAAATGGAAAGGTCTTGCGACTTTATTCGGACACTCACGCAGCTTTACCGCCGCTTGCATGGGCGGTAAAATCGCATTTTCCGTTTTTGCTCCACTGTGAGAGGAGGAAAACTGGCAGTTGCGGCTTTACCGCCCCTCTCATCGGCGGTAAACTGGATTTTCCAGTTTTCCTCCGCTCCGAGAGGAGGAAATCTGGCAATTGCACCTTTACCGCCGCTCCCATCGGCGGTAAAGTCGATTTTCCAGTTTTCCTCCGCTCCGAGAGGAGGAAAACTGGAAATTGCATTTATGCTGCGGGCGCATGTGGCGGAAATCTTTCAATCCGGTTTTTTATCCTTTTTCCCCTTCTTTTGCTTGTTGGTGGGTCTCGGGTCGGGGCTTAGCTCCATAAAACGAACGATGGACGCGTGTGAATAACAATCGGGTGAAAATAATCCCAAATCACAATAAAAACGCAATAAATCGAACGTCTCTCGTATTAGCCCTTCACTTTACTTAACAAGCAAAGTAAGCTTACCAGAACCGTTACCTTAACAAAACCAGAGATCCGGATATGTACGATTCATAAAATAAGTGAAACCAGCAAAATCTTCATTTCAACAGGACAACCAGAAAAGCAAATCCTATACTCGCAGACATGCCCCGGTGGTCGATGCATCACTGCTTTTCTGCGCATGTGAACAACTATGGGGCGTTCTGCTGCGGTCCAAAGCTGTTATCGAGCTTGACTTGACCATTTCCATCAGTCCTAAGGCCCGTTGGTTAGGTCCAGAGAGTTTCCAAATCTATGCGTGTCGAAAAAAAAAAGAAAAATAAAGCTTAGATGTTGATTGCAAGATTACAAAATATTCTGTGTCACTGCTTTAGATAAGAAACGTGATAACACTCAATGCTTGTCAAATTTCTTTCATACAAGTGTTCGCTTAAGGGCCCCTCTGTTCGCATGGAATTGAATTCTTAAGAACTTATTATCAGGTGAGTCACACCGATGATCATTAAAGAGTACGAGTGATGAAAGACCTAAGATGGAGTTGTAGACAGGAGCGAATTGCTTTAACAGAGTGATATCTCGGATTTCGTTGTTTCATTATGGGGATGTTATTTGATGACCATTTATATATTTCTACATTTGTTTCTGGGGCAGTATAAATATATATATATATATATATATTTATATTCAAAAGCCTCGAAATTCAATTCAGCATGTGTCAATTGCCGAAGTCAGCTGCTGTGATTTTTTTTCTCTCCACTCACATCATGTGGGAGTTCACTAGATATGGGCTACAAGAAAAAACGGAACGTTTGATTCTTTCATTTGATCTTATGTTAATTGGAAATGGAAAGGTCTTGCGACTTTATTCGGACACTCACGCAGCTTTACCGCCGCTTGCATGGGCGGTAAAATCGCATTTTCCGTTTTTCCTCCACTGTGAGAGGAGGAAAACTGGCAGTTGCGGCTTTACCGCCCCTCTCATCGGCGGTAAACTGGATTTTCCAGTTTTCCTCCGCTCCGAGAGGAGGAAATCTGGCGATTGCAGCTTTACCGCCGCTCCCATCGGCGGTAAAGTCGATTTTCCAGTTTTCCTCCGCTCCGAGAGGAGGAAAACTGAAAATTGCATTTATGCTGCGGGCGCATGTGGCGGAAATCTTTCAATCCGGTTTTTTATCCTTTTTCCCCTTCTTTTGCTTGTTGGTGGGTCTCGGGTCGGGGCTTAGCTCCACAAAACGAACGATGGACGCGTGTGAATAACAATCGGGTGAAAATAATCCCAAATCACAATAAAAACGCAATAAATCGAACGTCTCTCGTATTAGCCCTTCACTTTACTTAACAAGCAAAGTAAGCTTACCAGAACCGTTACCTTAACAAAACCAGAGATCCGGATATGTACGATTCATAAAATAAGTGAAACCAGCAAAATCTTCATTTCAACAGGACAACCAGAAAAGCAAATCCTATACTCGCAGACATGCCCCGGTGGTCGATGCATCGCTGCTTTTCTGCGCATGTGAACAACTATGGGGCGTTCTGCTGCGGTCCAAAGCTGTTATCGAGCTTGACTTGACCATTTCCATCAGTCCTAAGGCCCGTTGGTTAGGTCCAGAGAGTTTCCAAATCTATGCGTGTCGAAAAAAAAAAGAAAAATAAAGCTTAGATGTTGATTGCAAGATTACAAAATATTATGTGTCACTGCTTTAGATAAGAAACGTGATAACACTCAATGCTTTTCAAATTACTTTCATACAAGTGTTCGCTTAAGGGCCCCTCTGTTCGAATGGAAGTGAATTCTTAAGAACTTATTATCAGGTGAGTCACACCGATGATCATTAAAGAGTACGAGTGATGAAAGACCTAAGATGGAGTTGTAGACAGGAGCGAATTGCTTTAATAGAGTGATATCTCGGATTTCGTTGTTTCATTATGGGGATGTTATTTGATGACCATTTATATATTTCTACATTTGTTTCTGGGGCAGTATAAATATATATATATATATATATTTATATTCAAAAGCCTCGAAATTCAATTCAGCATGTGTCAATTGCCGAAGTCAGCTGCTGTGATTTTTTTTCTCTCCACTCACATCATGTGGGAGTTCACTAGATATGGGCTACAAGAAAAAATGGAACGTTTGATTCTTTCATTTGATCTTATGTTAATTGGAAATGGAAAGGTCTTGCGACTTTATTCGGACACTCACGCAGCTTTACCGCCGCTTGCATGGGCGGTAAAATCGCATTTTCCGTTTTTCCTCCACTGTGAGAGGAGGAAAACTGGCAGTTGCGGCTTTACCGCCCCTCTCATCGGTGGTAAACTGGATTTTCCAGTTTTCCTCCGCTCCGAGAGGAGGTAATCTGGCAATTGCAGCTTTACCGCCGCTCCCATCGGCGGTAAAGTCGATTTTCCAGTTTTCCTCCGCTCCGAGAGGAGGAAAACTGGAAATTGCATTTATGCTGCGGGCGCATGTGGCAGAAATCTTTCAATCCGGTTTTTTATCCTTTTTCCCCTTCTTTTGCTTGTTGGTGGGTCTCGGGTCGGGGCTTAGCTCCACAAAACGAACGATGGACGCGTGTGAATAACAATCGGGTGAAAATAATCCCAAATCACAATAAAAACGCAATAAATCGAACGTCTCTCGTATTAGCCCTTCACTTTACCTAACAAGCAAAGTAAGCTTACCAGAACCGTTACCTTAACAAAACCAGAGATCCGGATATGTACGATTCATAAAATAAGTGAAACCAGCAAAATCTTCATTTCAACAGGACAACCAGAAAAGCAAATCCTATACTCGCAGACATGCCCCGGTGGTCGATGCATCGCTGCTTTTCTGCGCATGTGAACAACTATGGGGCGTTCTGCTGCGGTCCAAAGCTGTTATCGAGCTTGACTTGACCATTTCCATCAGTCCTAAGGCCCGTTGGTTAGGTCCAGAGAGTTTCCAAATCTATGCGTGTCGAAAAAAAAAAGAAAAATAAAGCTTAGATGTTGATTGCAAGATTACAAAATATTCTGTGTCACTGCTTTAGATAAGAAACGTGATAACACTCAATGCTTTTCAAATTTCTTTCATACAAGTGTTCGCTTAAGGGCCCCTCTGTTCGCATGGAATTGAATTCTTAAGAACTTATTATCAGGTGAGTCACACCGATGATCATTAAAGAGTACGAGTGATGAAAGACCTAAGATGGAGTTGTAGACAGGAGCGAATTGCTTTAACAGAGTGATATCTCGGATTTCGTTGTTTCATTATGGGGATGTTATTTGATGACCATTTATATATTTCTACATTTGTTTCTGGGGCAGTATAAATATATATATATATATATTTATATTCAAAAGCCTCGAAATTCAATTCAGCATGTGTCAATTGCCGAAGTCAGCTGCTGTGATTTTTTTTCTCTCCACTCACATCATGTGGGAGTTCACTAGATATGGGCTACAAGAAAAAACGGAACGTTTGATTCTTTCATTTGATCTTATGTTAATTGGAAATGGAAAGGTCTTGCGACTTTATTCGGACACTCACGCAGCTTTACCGCCGCTTGCATGGGCGGTAAAATCGCATTTTCCGTTTTTGCTCCACTGTGAGAGGAGGAAAACTGGCAGTTGCGGCTTTACCGCCCCTCTCATCGGCGGTAAACTGGATTTTCCAGTTTTCCTCCGCTCCGAGAGGAGGAAATCTGGCAATTGCACCTTTACCGCCGCTCCCATCGGCGGTAAAGTCGATTTTCCAGTTTTCCTCCGCTCCGAGAGGAGGAAAACTGGAAATTGCATTTATGCTGCGGGCGCATGTGGCGGAAATCTTTCAATCCGGTTTTTTATCCTTTTTCCCCTTCTTTTGCTTGTTGGTGGGTCTCGGGTCGGGGCTTAGCTCCATAAAACGAACGATGGACGCGTGTGAATAACAATCGGGTGAAAATAATCCCAAATCACAATAAAAACGCAATAAATCGAACGTCTCTCGTATTAGCCCTTCACTTTACTTAACAAGCAAAGTAAGCTTACCAGAACCGTTACCTTAACAAAACCAGAGATCCGGATATGTACGATTCATAAAATAAGTGAAACCAGCAAAATCTTCATTTCAACAGGACAACCAGAAAAGCAAATCCTATACTCGCAGACATGCCCCGGTGGTCGATGCATCACTGCTTTTCTGCGCATGTGAACAACTATGGGGCGTTCTGCTGCGGTCCAAAGCTGTTATCGAGCTTGACTTGACCATTTCCATCAGTCCTAAGGCCCGTTGGTTAGGTCCAGAGAGTTTCCAAATCTATGCGTGTCGAAAAAAAAAAGAAAAATAAAGCTTAGATGTTGATTGCAAGATTACAAAATATTCTGTGTCACTGCTTTAGATAAGAAACGTGATAACACTCAATGCTTGTCAAATTTCTTTCATACAAGTGTTCGCTTAAGGGCCCCTCTGTTCGCATGGAATTGAATTCTTAAGAACTTATTATCAGGTGAGTCACACCGATGATCATTAAAGAGTACGAGTGATGAAAGACCTAAGATGGAGTTGTAGACAGGAGCGAATTGCTTTAACAGAGTGATATCTCGGATTTCGTTGTTTCATTATGGGGATGTTATTTGATGACCATTTATATATTTCTACATTTGTTTCTGGGGCAGTATAAATATATATATATATATATATATTTATATTCAAAAGCCTCGAAATTCAATTCAGCATGTGTCAATTGCCGAAGTCAGCTGCTGTGATTTTTTTTCTCTCCACTCACATCATGTGGGAGTTCACTAGATATGGGCTACAAGAAAAAACGGAACGTTTGATTCTTTCATTTGATCTTATGTTAATTGGAAATGGAAAGGTCTTGCGACTTTATTCGGACACTCACGCAGCTTTACCGCCGCTTGCATGGGCGGTAAAATCGCATTTTCCGTTTTTCCTCCACTGTGAGAGGAGGAAAACTGGCAGTTGCGGCTTTACCGCCCCTCTCATCGGCGGTAAACTGGATTTTCCAGTTTTCCTCCGCTCCGAGAGGAGGAAATCTGGCGATTGCAGCTTTACCGCCGCTCCCATCGGCGGTAAAGTCGATTTTCCAGTTTTCCTCCGCTCCGAGAGGAGGAAAACTGGAAATTGCATTTATGCTGCGGGCGCATGTGGCGGAAATCTTTCAATCCGGTTTTTTATCCTTTTTCCCCTTCTTTTGCTTGTTGGTGGGTCTCGGGTCGGGGCTTAGCTCCACAAAACGAACGATGGACGCGTGTGAATAACAATCGGGTGAAAATAATCCCAAATCACAATAAAAACGCAATAAATCGAACGTCTCTCGTATTAGCCCTTCACTTTACTTAACAAGCAAAGTAAGCTTACCAGAACCGTTACCTTAACAAAACCAGAGATCCGGATATGTACGATTCATAAAATAAGTGAAACCAGCAAAATCTTCATTTCAACAGGACAACCAGAAAAGCAAATCCTATACTCGCAGACATGCCCCGGTGGTCGATGCATCGCTGCTTTTCTGCGCATGTGAACAACTATGGGGCGTTCTGCTGCGGTCCAAAGCTGTTATCGAGCTTGACTTGACCATTTCCATCAGTCCTAAGGCCCGTTGGTTAGGTCCAGAGAGTTTCCAAATCTATGCGTGTCGAAAAAAAAAAGAAAAATAAAGCTTAGATGTTGATTGCAAGATTACAAAATATTATGTGTCACTGCTTTAGATAAGAAACGTGATAACACTCAATGCTTTTCAAATTACTTTCATACAAGTGTTCGCTTAAGGGCCCCTCTGTTCGAATGGAAGTGAATTCTTAAGAACTTATTATCAGGTGAGTCACACCGATGATCATTAAAGAGTACGAGTGATGAAAGACCTAAGATGGAGTTGTAGACAGGAGCGAATTGCTTTAACAGAGTGATATCTCGGATTTCGTTGTTTCATTATGGGGATGTTATTTGATGACCATTTATATATTTCTACATTTGTTTCTGGGGCAGTATAAATATATATATATATATTTATATTCAAAAGCCTCGAAATTCAATTCAGCATGTGTCAATTGCCGAAGTCAGCTGCTGTGATTTTTTTTCTCTCCACTCACATCATGTGGGAGTTCACTAGATATGGGCTACAAGAAAAAACGGAACGTTTGATTCTTTCATTTGATCTTATGTTAATTGGAAATGGAAAGGTCTTGCGACTTTATTCGGACACTCACGCAGCTTTACCGCCGCGTGCATGGGCGGTAAAATCGCATTTTCCGTTTTTCCTCCACTGTGAGAGGAGGAAAACTGGCAGTTGCGGCTTTACCGCCTCTCTCATCGGCGGTAAACTGGATTTTCCAGTTTTCCTCCGCTCCGAGAGGAGGAAAACTGGAAATTGCATTTATGCTGCGGGCGCATGTGGCGGAAATCTTTCAATCCGGTTTTTTATCCTTTTTCCCCTTCTTTTGCTTGTTGGTGGGTCTCGGGTCGGGGCTTAGCTCCACAAAACGAACGATGGACGCGTGTGAATAACAATCGGGTGAAAATAATCCCAAATTACAATAAAAACGCAATAAATCGAACGTCTCTTTTATTAGCCCTTCACTTTACTTAACAAGCAAAGTAAGCTTACCAGAACCGTTACCTTAACAAAACCAGAGATCCGGATATGTACGATTCATAAAATAAGTGAAACCAGCAAAATCTTCATTTCAACAGGACAACCAGAAAAGCAAATCCTATACTCGCAGACATGCCCCGGTGGTCGATGCATCGCTGCTTTTCTGCGCATGTGAACAACTATGGGGCGTTCTGCTGCGGTCCAAAGCTGTTATCGAGCTTGACTTGACCATTTCCATCAGTCCTAAGGCCGGTTGGTTAGGTCCAGAGAGTTTCCAAATCTATGCGTGTCGAAAAAAAAAAGAAAAATAAAGCTTAGATGTTGATTGCAAGATTACAAAATATTCTGTGTCACTGCTTTAGATAAGAAACGTGATAACACTCAATGCTTTTCAAATTTCTTTCATACAAGTGTTCGCTTAAGGGCCCCTCTGTTCGCATGGAATTGAATTCTTAAGAACTTATTATCAGGTGAGTCACACCGATGATCATTAAAGAGTACGAGTGATGAAAGACCTAAGATGGAGTTGTAGACAGGAGCGAATTGCTTTAATAGAGTGATATCTCGGATTTCGTTGTTTCATTATGGGGATGTTATTTGATGACCATTTATATATTTCTACATTTGTTTCTGGGGCAGTATAAATATATATATATATATATTTATATTCAAAAGCCTCGAAATTCAATTCAGCATGTGTCAATTGCCGAAGTCAGCTGCTGTGATTTTTTTTCTCTCCACTCACATCATGTGGGAGTTCACTAGATATGGGCTACAAGAAAAAACGGAATGTTTGATTCTTTCATTTGATCTTATGTTAATTGGAAATGGAAAGGTCTTGCGACTTTATTCGGACACTCACGCAGCTTTACCGCCGCTTGCATGGGCGGTAAAATCGCATTTTCCGTTTTTCCTCCACTGTGAGAGGAGGAAAACTGGCAGTTGCGGCTTTACCGCCCCTCTCATCGGCGGTAAACTGGATTTTCCAGTTTTCCTCCGCTCCGAGAGGAGGAAATCTGGCAATTTCAGCTTTGCCGCCGCACCCATCGGCGGTAAAGTCGATTTTCCAGTTTTCCTCCGCTCCGAGAGGAGGAAAACTGGAAATTGCATTTATGCTGCGGGCGCATGTGGCGGAAATCTTTCAATCCGGTTTTTTATCCTTTTTCCCCTTCTTTTGCTTGTTGGTGGGTCTCGGGTCGGGGCTTAGCTCCACAAAACGAACGATGGACGCGTGTGAATAACAATCGGGTGAAAATAATCCCAAATCACAATAAAAAGCAATAAATCGAGCGTCTCTCGTATTAGCCCTTCACTTTACTTAACAAGCAAAGTAAGCTTACCAAAACCGTTACCTTAACAAAACCAGAGATCCGGATATGTACGATTCATAAAATAAGTGAAACCAGCAAAATCTTCATTTCAACAGGACAACCAGAAAAGCAAATCCTATACTCGCAGACATGCCCCGGTGGTCGATGCATCGCTGCTTTTCTGCGCATGTGAACAACTATGGGGCGTTCTGCTGCGGTCCAAAGCTGTTATCGAGCTTGACTTGACCATTTCCATCAGTCCTAAGGCCGGTTGGTTAGGTCCAGAGAGTTTCCAAATCTATGCGTGTCGAAAAAAAAAAGAAAAATAAAGCTTAGATGTTGATTGCAAGATTACAAAATATTCTGTGTCACTGCTTTAGATAAGAAACGTGATAACACTCAATGCTTTTCAAATTTCTTTCATACAAGTGTTCGCTTAAGGGCCCCTCTGTTCGCATGGAATTGAATTCTTAAGAACTTATTATCAGGTGAGTCACACCGATGATCATTAAAGAGTACGAGTGATGAAAGACCTAAGATGGAGTTGTAGACAGGAGCGAATTGCTTTAACAGAGTGATATCTCGGATTTCGTTATTTCATTATGGGGATGTTATTTGATGACCATTTATATATTTCTACATTTGTTTCTGGGGCAGTATAAATATATATATATATATATATATATTTATATTCAAAAGCCTCGAAATTCAATTCAGCATGTGTCAATTGCCGAAGTCAGCTGCTGTGATTTTTTTTCTCTCCACTCACATCATGTGGGAGTTCACTAGATATGGGCTACAAGAAAAAACGGAACGTTTGATTCTTTCATTTGATCTTATGTTAATTGGAAATGGAAAGGTCTTGCGACTTTATTCGGACACTCACGCAGCTTTACCGCCGCTTGCATGGGCGGTAAAATCGCATTTTCCGTTTTTGCTCCACTGTGAGAGGAGGAAAACTGGCAGTTGCGGCTTTACCGCCCCTCTCATCGGCGGTAAACTGGATTTTCCAGTTTTCCTCCGCTCCGAGAGGAGGAAATCTGGCAATTGCAGCTTTACCGCCGCTCCCATCGGCGGTAAAGTCGATTTTCCAGTTTTCCTCCGCTCCGAGAGGAGGAAAACTGGAAATTGCATTTATGCTGCGGGCGCATGTGGCGGAAATCTTTCAATCCGGTTTTTTATCCTTTTTCCCCTTCTTTTGCTTGTTGGTGGGTCTCGGGTCGGGGCTTAGCTCCACAAAACGAACGATGGACGCGTGTGAATAACAATCGGGTGAAAATAATCCCAAATCACAATAAAAACGCAATAAATCGAACGTCTCTCGTATTAGCCCTTCACTTTACTTAACAAGCAAAGTAAGCTTACCAGAACCGTTACCTTAACAAAACCAGAGATCCGGATATGTACGATTCATAAAATAAGTGAAACCAGCAAAATCTTCATTTCAACAGGACAACCAGAAAAGCAAATCCTATACTCGCAGACATGCCCCGGTGGTCGATGCATCGCTGCTTTTCTGCGCATGTGAACAACTATGGGGCGTTCTGCTGCGGTCCAAAGCTGTTATCGAGCTTGACTTGACCATTTCCATCAGTCCTAAGGCCCGTTGGTTAGGTCCAGAGAGTTTCCAAATCTATGCGTGTCAAAAAAAAAAAGAAAAATAAAGCTTAGATGTTGATTGCAAGATTACAAAATATTCTGTGTCACTGCTTTAGATAAGAAACGTGATAACACTCAATGCTTTTCAAATTTCTTTCATACAAGTGTTCGCTTAAGGGCCCCTCTGTTCGCATGGAATTGAATTCTTAAGAACTTATTATCAGGTGAGTCACACCGATGTTCATTAAAGAGTACGAGTGATGAAAGACCTAAGATGGAGTTGTAGACAGGAGCGAATTGCTTTAACAGAGTGATATCTCGGATTTCGTTGTTTCATTATGGGGATGTTATTTGATGACCATTTATATATTTCTACATTTGTTTCTGGGGCAGTATAAATATATATATATATATATTTATATTCAAAAGCCTCGAAATTCAATTCAGCATGTGTCAATTGCCGAAGTCAGCTGCTGTGATTTTTTTTCTCTCCACTCACATCATGTGGGAGTTCACTAGATATGGGCTACAAGAAAAAACGGAACGTTTGATTCTTTCATTTGATCTTATGTTAATTGGAAATGGAAAGGTCTTGCGACTTTATTCGGACACTCACGCAGCTTTACCGCCGCTTGCATGGGCGGTAAAATCGCATTTTCCGTTTTTGCTCCACTGTGAGAGGAGGAAAACTGGCAGTTGCGGCTTTACCGCCCCTCTCATCGGCGGTAAACTGGATTTTCCAGTTTTCCTCCGCTCCGAGAGGAGGAAATCTGGCAATTGCACCTTTACCGCCGCTCCCATCGGCGGTAAAGTCGATTTTCCAGTTTTCCTCCGCTCCGAGAGGAGGAAAACTGGAAATTGCATTTATGCTGCGGGCGCATGTGGCGGAAATCTTTCAATCCGGTTTTTTATCCTTTTTCCCCTTCTTTTGCTTGTTGGTGGGTCTCGGGTCGGGGCTTAGCTCCATAAAACGAACGATGGACGCGTGTGAATAACAATCGGGTGAAAATAATCCCAAATCACAATAAAAACGCAATAAATCGAACGTCTCTCGTATTAGCCCTTCACTTTACTTAACAAGCAAAGTAAGCTTACCAGAACCGTTACCTTAACAAAACCAGAGATCCGGATATGTACGATTCATAAAATAAGTGAAACCAGCAAAATCTTCATTTCAACAGGACAACCAGAAAAGCAAATCCTATACTCGCAGACATGCCCCGGTGGTCGATGCATCACTGCTTTTCTGCGCATGTGAACAACTATGGGGCGTTCTGCTGCGGTCCAAAGCTGTTATCGAGCTTGACTTGACCATTTCCATCAGTCCTAAGGCCCGTTGGTTAGGTCCAGAGAGTTTCCAAATCTATGCGTGTCGAAAAAAAAAAGAAAAATAAAGCTTAGATGTTGATTGCAAGATTACAAAATATTCTGTGTCACTGCTTTAGATAAGAAACGTGATAACACTCAATGCTTGTCAAATTTCTTTCATACAAGTGTTCGCTTAAGGGCCCCTCTGTTCGCATGGAATTGAATTCTTAAGAACTTATTATCAGGTGAGTCACACCGATGATCATTAAAGAGTACGAGTGATGAAAGACCTAAGATGGAGTTGTAGACAGGAGCGAATTGCTTTAACAGAGTGATATCTCGGATTTCGTTGTTTCATTATGGGGATGTTATTTGATGACCATTTATATATTTCTACATTTGTTTCTGGGGCAGTATAAATATATATATATATATATTTATATTCAAAAGCCTCGAAATTCAATTCAGCATGTGTCAATTGCCGAAGTCAGCTGCTGTGATTTTTTTTCTCTCCACTCACATCATGTGGGAGTTCACTAGATATGGGCTACAAGAAAAAACGGAACGTTTGATTCTTTCATTTGATCTTATGTTAATTGGAAATGGAAAGGTCTTGCGACTTTATTCGGACACTCACGCAGCTTTACCGCCGCTTGCATGGGCGGTAAAATCGCATTTTCCGTTTTTCCTCCACTGTGAGAGGAGGAAAACTGGCAGTTGCGGCTTTACCGCCGCTCTCATCGGCGGTAAACTGGATTTTCCAGTTTTCCTCCGCTCCGAGAGGAGGAAATCTGGCGATTGCAGCTTTACCGCCGCTCCCATCGGCGGTAAAGTCGATTTTCCAGTTTTCCTCCGCTCCGAGAGGAGGAAAACTGGAAATTGCATTTATGCTGCGGGCGCATGTGGCGGAAATCTTTCAATCCGGTTTTTTATCCTTTTTCCCCTTCTTTTGCTTGTTGGTGGGTCTCGGGTCGGGGCTTAGCTCCACAAAACGAACGATGGACGCGTGTGAATAACAATCGGGTGAAAATAATCCCAAATCACAATAAAAACGCAATAAATCGAACGTCTCTCGTATTAGCCCTTCACTTTACTTAACAAGCAAAGTAAGCTTACCAGAACCGTTACCTTAACAAAACCAGAGATCCGGATATGTACGATTCATAAAATAAGTGAAACCAGCAAAATCTTCATTTCAACAGGACAACCAGAAAAGCAAATCCTATACTCGCAGACATGCCCCGGTGGTCGATGCATCGCTGCTTTTCTGCGCATGTGAACAACTATGGGGCGTTCTGCTGCGGTCCAAAGCTGTTATCGAGCTTGACTTGACCATTTCCATCAGTCCTAAGGCCCGTTGGTTAGGTCCAGAGAGTTTCCAAATCTATGCGTGTCGAAAAAAAAAAGAAAAATAAAGCTTAGATGTTGATTGCAAGATTACAAAATATTATGTGTCACTGCTTTAGATAAGAAACGTGATAACACTCAATGCTTTTCAAATTACTTTCATACAAGTGTTCGCTTAAGGGCCCCTCTGTTCGAATGGAAGTGAATTCTTAAGAACTTATTATCAGGTGAGTCACACCGATGATCATTAAAGAGTACGAGTGATGAAAGACCTAAGATGGAGTTGTAGACAGGAGCGAATTGCTTTAATAGAGTGATATCTCGGATTTCGTTGTTTCATTATGGGGATGTTATTTGATGACCATTTATATATTTCTACATTTGTTTCTGGGGCAGTATAAATATATATATATATATTTATATTCAAAAGCCTCGAAATTCAATTCAGCATGTGTCAATTGCCGAAGTCAGCTGCTGTGATTTTTTTTCTCTCCACTCACATCATGTGGGAGTTCACTAGATATGGGCTACAAGAAAAAATGGAACGTTTGATTCTTTCATTTGATCTTATGTTAATTGGAAATGGAAAGGTCTTGCGACTTTATTCGGACACTCACGCAGCTTTACCGCCGCTTGCATGGGCGGTAAAATCGCATTTTCCGTTTTTCCTCCACTGTGAGAGGAGGAAAACTGGCAGTTGCGGCTTTACCGCCCCTCTCATCGGTGGTAAACTGGATTTTCCAGTTTTCCTCCGCTCCGAGAGGAGGTAATCTGGCAATTGCAGCTTTACCGCCGCTCCCATCGGCGGTAAAGTCGATTTTCCAGTTTTCCTCCGCTCCGAGAGGAGGAAAACTGGAAATTGCATTTATGCTGCGGGCGCATGTGGCGGAAATCTTTCAATCCAGTTTTTTATCCTTTTTCCCCTTCTTTTGCTTGTTGGTGGGTCTCGGGTCGGGGCTTAGCTCCACAAAACGAACGATGGACGCGTGTGAATAACAATCGGGTGAAAATAATCCCAAATCACAATAAAAACGCAATAAATCGAACGTCTCTCGTATTAGCCCTTCACTTTACCTAACAAGCAAAGTAAGCTTACCAGAACCGTTACCTTAACAAAACCAGAGATCCGGATATGTACGATTCATAAAATAAGTGAAACCAGCAAAATCTTCATTTCAACAGGACAACCAGAAAAGCAAATCCTATACTCGCAGACATGCCCCGGTGGTCGATGCATCGCTGCTTTTCTGCGCATGTGAACAACTATGGGGCGTTCTGCTGCGGTCCAAAGCTGTTATCGAGCTTGACTTGACCATTTCCATCAGTCCTAAGGCCCGTTGGTTAGGTCCAGAGAGTTTCCAAATCTATGCGTGTCGAAAAAAAAAAGAAAAATAAAGCTTAGATGTTGATTGCAAGATTACAAAATATTCTGTGTCACTGCTTTAGATAAGAAACGTGATAACACTCAATGCTTTTCAAATTTCTTTCATACAAGTGTTCGCTTAAGGGCCCCTCTGTTCGCATGGAATTGAATTCTTAAGAACTTATTATCAGGTGAGTCACACCGATGATCATTAAAGAGTACGAGTGATGAAAGACCTAAGATGGAGTTGTAGACAGGAGCGAATTGCTTTAACAGAGTGATATCTCGGATTTCGTTGTTTCATTATGGGGATGTTATTTGATGACCATTTATATATTTCTACATTTGTTTCTGGGGCAGTATAAATATATATATATATATATTTATATTCAAAAGCCTCGAAATTCAATTCAGCATGTGTCAATTGCCGAAGTCAGCTGCTGTGATTTTTTTTCTCTCCACTCACATCATGTGGGAGTTCACTAGATATGGGCTACAAGAAAAAACGGAACGTTTGATTCTTTCATTTGATCTTATGTTAATTGGAAATGGAAAGGTCTTGCGACTTTATTCGGACACTCACGCAGCTTTACCGCCGCTTGCATGGGCGGTAAAATCGCATTTTCCGTTTTTGCTCCACTGTGAGAGGAGGAAAACTGGCAGTTGCGGCTTTACCGCCCCTCTCATCGGCGGTAAACTGGATTTTCCAGTTTTCCTCCGCTCCGAGAGGAGGAAATCTGGCAATTGCACCTTTACCGCCGCTCCCATCGGCGGTAAAGTCGATTTTCCAGTTTTCCTCCGCTCCGAGAGGAGGAAAACTGGAAATTGCATTTATGCTGCGGGCGCATGTGGCGGAAATCTTTCAATCCGGTTTTTTATCCTTTTTCCCCTTCTTTTGCTTGTTGGTGGGTCTCGGGTCGGGGCTTAGCTCCATAAAACGAACGATGGACGCGTGTGAATAACAATCGGGTGAAAATAATCCCAAATCACAATAAAAACGCAATAAATCGAACGTCTCTCGTATTAGCCCTTCACTTTACTTAACAAGCAAAGTAAGCTTACCAGAACCGTTACCTTAACAAAACCAGAGATCCGGATATGTACGATTCATAAAATAAGTGAAACCAGCAAAATCTTCATTTCAACAGGACAACCAGAAAAGCAAATCCTATACTCGCAGACATGCCCCGGTGGTCGATGCATCACTGCTTTTCTGCGCATGTGAACAACTATGGGGCGTTCTGCTGCGGTCCAAAGCTGTTATCGAGCTTGACTTGACCATTTCCATCAGTCCTAAGGCCCGTTGGTTAGGTCCAGAGAGTTTCCAAATCTATGCGTGTCGAAAAAAAAAAGAAAAATAAAGCTTAGATGTTGATTGCAAGATTACAAAATATTATGTGTCACTGCTTTAGATAAGAAACGTGATAACACTCAATGCTTTTCAAATTACTTTCATACAAGTGTTCGCTTAAGGGCCCCTCTGTTCGAATGGAAGTGAATTCTTAAGAACTTATTATCAGGTGAGTCACACCGATGATCATTAAAGAGTACGAGTGATGAAAGACCTAAGATGGAGTTGTAGACAGGAGCGAATTGCTTTAACAGAGTGATATCTCGGATTTCGTTGTTTCATTATGGGGATGTTATTTGATGACCATTTATATATTTCTACATTTGTTTCTGGGGCAGTATAAATATATATATATATATATTTATATTCAAAAGCCTCGAAATTCAATTCAGCATGTGTCAATTGCCGAAGTCAGCTGCTGTGATTTTTTTTCTCTCCACTCACATCATGTGGGAGTTCACTAGATATGGGCTACAAGAAAAAACGGAACGTTTGATTCTTTCATTTGATCTTATGTTAATTGGAAATGGAAAGGTCTTGCGACTTTATTCGGACACTCACGCAGCTTTACCGCCGCGTGCATGGGCGGTAAAATCGCATTTTCCGTTTTTCCTCCACTGTGAGAGGAGGAAAACTGGCAGTTGCGGCTTTACCGCCTCTCTCATCGGCGGTAAACTGGATTTTCCAGTTTTCCTCCGCTCCGAGAGGAGGAAAACTGGAAATTGCATTTATGCTGCGGGCGCATGTGGCGGAAATCTTTCAATCCGGTTTTTTATCCTTTTTCCCCTTCTTTTGCTTGTTGGTGGGTCTCGGGTCGGGGCTTAGCTCCACAAAACGAACGATGGACGCGTGTGAATAACAATCGGGTGAAAATAATCCCAAATTACAATAAAAACGCAATAAATCGAACGTCTCTTTTATTAGCCCTTCACTTTACTTAACAAGCAAAGTAAGCTTACCAGAACCGTTACCTTAACAAAACCAGAGATCCGGATATGTACGATTCATAAAATAAGTGAAACCAGCAAAATCTTCATTTCAACAGGACAACCAGAAAAGCAAATCCTATACTCGCAGACATGCCCCGGTGGTCGATGCATCGCTGCTTTTCTGCGCATGTGAACAACTATGGGGCGTTCTGCTGCGGTCCAAAGCTGTTATCGAGCTTGACTTGACCATTTCCATCAGTCCTAAGGCCCGTTGGTTAGGTCCAGAGAGTTTCCAAATCTATGCGTGTTGAAAAAGAAAAGAAAAATAAAGCTTAGATGTTGATTGCAAGATTAAAAAATATTCTGTGTCACTGCTTTAGATAAGAAACGTGATAACACTCAATGCTTTTCAAATTTCTTTCATACAAGTGTTCGCTTAAGGGCCCCTCTGTTCGCATGGAATTGAATTCTTAAGAACTTATTATCAGGTGAGTCACACCGATGATCATTAAAGAGTACGAGTGATGAAAGACCTAAGATGGAGTTGTAGACAGGAGCGAATTGCTTTAACAGAGTGATATCTCGGATTTCGATGGTTCATTATGGGGATGTTATTTGATGACCATTTATATATTTCTACATTTGTTTCTGGGGCAGTATAAATATATATATATATATATATTTATATTCAAAAGTCTCGAAATTCAATTCAGCATGTGTCAATTGCCGAAGTCAGCTGCTGTGATTTTTTTTCTCTCCACTCACATCATGTGGGAGTTCACTAGATATGGGCTACAAGAAAAAACGGAACGTTTGATTCTTCCATTTGATCTTATGTTAATTGGAAATGGAAAGGTCTTGCGACTTTATTCGGACACTCACGCAGCTTTACCGCCGCTTGCATGGGCGGTAAAATCGCATTTTCCGTTTTTCCTCCACTGTGAGAGGAGGAAAACTGGCAGTTGCGGCTTTACCGCCCCTCTCATCGGCGGTAAGCTGGATTTTCCATTTTTCCTCCGCTCCGAGAGGAGGAAATCTGGCAATTGCAGCTTTACCGCCGCTCCCATCGGCGGTAAAGTCGATTTTCCAGTTTTCCTCCGCTCCGAGAGGAGGAAAACTGGAAATTGCATTTATGCTGCGGGCGCATGTGGCGGAAATCTTTCAATCCGGTTTTTTATCCTTTTTCCCCTTCTTTTGCTTGTTGGTGGGTCTCGGGTCGGGGCTTAGCTCCACAAAACGAACGATGGACGCGTGTGAATAACAATCGGGTGAAAATAATCCCAAATCACAATAAAAACGCAATAAATCGACCGTCTCTCGTATTAGCCCTTCACTTTACTTAACAAGCAAAGTAAGCTTACCAGAACCGTTACCTTAACAAAACCTGAGATCCGGATATGTACGATTCATAAAATAAGTGAAACCAGCAAAATCTTCATTTCAACAGGACAACCAGAAAAGCAAATCCTATACTCGCAGACATGCCCCGGTGGTCGATGCATCGCTGCTTTTCTGCGCATGTGAACAACTATGGGGCGTTCTGCTGCGGTCCAAAGCTGTTATCGAGCTTGACTTGACCATTTCCATCAGTCCTAAGGCCCGTTGGTTAGGTCCAGAGAGTTTCCAAATCTATGCGTGTCGAAAAAGAAAAGAAAAATAAAGCTTAGATGTTGATTGCAAGATTACAAAATATTCTGTGTCACTGCTTTAGATAAGAAACGTGATAACAGTCAATGCTTTTCA